>CM044895.1:13542356-14912159 GCA_024500025.1 Syzygium aromaticum
TTCATGTGAATGCTTCTGCAAACATTCTAGAAATGAAATGTCATTTACATTGGTGATATATGTGTTAGTATGTGGTATTGTGATAGCGATTTGAAACTTATTGTCGACATACGTATTGAGACATGATATAGTACATATGTGTATGAATCAGTTCTGTTTCAAGGCTTAATCACAGTCGATGTGATTGTCGAGGCTTTACCATACCCAATATGGTTTTTGGGTCTTGTTACCCGGTGAAAGCATAATCGCAAGACTTTCTTGACCTTAGCGATTGAATAAGTTTGACACATGCTTTCGACCAAAAAAAAAGTTTGACATATGCTAGCTATGCTGGCATTTTGTAATTTATGATATTAGGCATATCCTATTATTTATTGAAATAAATTCATTATACTTATTACATGGGAGGTGTGATGAATACAACGGTCTTGATACATATGGATGCATACTTTTAGAGCCGCATCATGTTTTGCTTGTTGTCAAAGGAGTGTAGGTTGTCACTTACTGAGCCATGGTTTTGCTCATCCTCTTTTATCATTATTTCAGGTCCAAACATAAGGAGTTTAATCGAATACTTGGGAGAGCGATTCAAGTTTGCATGGCACTTTACTTTAGACTACTTGAGTAAAGATTATTAAGTTGGAATTCATGAATCCAATTTAGGCTGAATTCATGATACAAGGGACTTTGTTAATTTATCTTCATTTTGCCTAAAAGTCTCTTCCTTCATTTTATAAAATGTTAAAACATGTCTCGAGTTTGAGTCCGTAAACAAAATCCGACTCGAGATAAATTGGATATTTTGCGGATGTCCGAAATTGAGCGGAGCAAAATATGATGCATTTCCTTTACAAGTTGCAGTCGGCCAGGGAAAGATAATTGAAAAAGAAATAAAATCAAATAAAGGAGAAAGTTGACATTGGACTCTTGTTTGCAATATCCGGGAATCTATTTCCATACTGAAGTCGGCAAGAAAACAACAAAGTAGGAAAGTTCAACAGGATTCGGTCAAACTGGGACTTTAAGTTGACCATATTCACACGGATTTCACTTTCCTGTTGAATTCGGCCACTAATCATCCACTGTGGAAATATATAATATTTTTTTTTGTATTGAAATATATTATATAAATATATATTTGTGGGGAATTTTTGTGGCTATGCCATTATTGACGTAAAAGAGGTCTTGGAGCGCTGCTTGCGTGCGAGTGCTTGACGTGCCAAGACATGAAGAGGAATTCGTGAATTACATTCATGAAATCAGTGCTCGAGCCATAAAATCTTGTATTAAGATTTGTGTATAATTATATCATGAGATTGAGAGATTATTTCGTAAGGAATTATGAGGCTAAACACTGCGTGAGATTTTAAATGTAATTGGAGCTTGGGGAAATACTTATAGTATTTGAGTGACTTAAGTATAGTTGTTATCTCCGTTGTTTTGCTTGATCTATAGTGGAATTTGTTACTGCTCTCCCCGTAGACGTAGGTCACTACGATCGAATTACGTAAATCTGGCGTTCGATTTATTTTCTTGTTTTGTCTATTTTATTATTCGATTGCTTGATTTCCGTAACATAAAACATGGCCAATCACTTCCTTAGTTTCATGGATTTTGGGTTGACACGCTATATTCATAAGACGAGTTGGTATTCCATAATATACACTCCTAATTTGCGAGCTAAGCATGGGTACAAAGTTGAATGGACATGACTAACAAGTTATTGGCTTAATTGCCAAGAGAATTTTGTTCTTTCCTTAGACCGATGTGGAGAAGTTCCACCTTAAGATTGCTCGGGGAGATAAACTAGTCAAGGGGAGAAAAAGCCGACCCACCCCTTGGATTGCTAAAAATAACTTCGTTCTATGTTAGCTTATATCTCCCTAAGCCAGTTTCTAGCCTTGGACAACTTTATGTTGCAATTTCTACAGCAACAGCGAAAGATGGACATGAGATTCTTTTGTTAAATGAAGATGAGGGGGATGATGCACATACCAAAAATTTTGTGCACAAAATTTTTTTGACAAACTTCCCTTAGGTTAACCTACGAGAGCTATTTGTTGCATAAGCAAATGATCAAACAATAAAATAGACAGAACAAGAAAATAAATTAAACACTAAATTTACGTGATTCGGTCATAGAAACGTACATTCACGAGGAGAGCAGCAATGAATTTCACTATAGATCAAGTCATACGATGGATATTATAATCACACTCGAGTCACTCAAACACTCTCAATATTTTCCCATGCCTCAATTATATCCAATAACTCATGCAGTAGTTAATATCATAATTTCTTACGAAATAATCTTTCATTCTCATGAAAAAATTATATACAAATTCTTACCATAAGAATTTAATTGACTTCGACACTTGAATTCTTGATGTAATTTCACAAACAAAACCCACTTCAAGCACTCGCGCAAAACGGCACTTCAATCTCTTCACGTTTTCATCAACAACGGCTTGCACTCTTGCGGCAAAAGAGCAGCTTGCATTTATACGTGGGGTCTACGGTCGAACTTCACTCTTGAAGTAGAGTCCAACGCCGAAAGAAAAGGTTGTATACAAAAGTACACTTTCCCGGTTGGTTTCTATCCATCCACGCTTTTATTAAAGTCCACAATTTCCTTTTTTGTTTTATTTCTTTTATTTTTTGGCCGATTTTTTTTGTCAATCCTATATCCATCCACGCTTTTCATTAAAGTCCACAATTTCCCTTTTTTCATTTCTTTTATTTTTTGGCCAATTTTTTTTTTTTTGTTTATCCTACTCTAACTCTCAACCTACTCTCAGATTATTTCTTGTGGAGGCATAAGAGTCAAAACTCACATCTAAAATTACATGTCCCCACTCTCAGCCCTTCCCGAGAACTTTTCAAGTAAGAAGGGTGGCCTCTGGAACAAACGAATATTTTCTTTCCTCTTATTGTGACTCATGCTGATCGAGTCAAAGTCCAACTTCTAGCTTGAGAACAAAGACTCTAATTCGTATACGGAAATTGTTGTGTATTTCAACAAACCTTAATCCAATTACAAGGTCCAATATTGACTATCCATTATTGATCGTGACTTCAACACAGAAACAATTTCTGTATTTTTCGCAATCTTTATTCGGATCGGATTTCATACAATGGGCTCAAACTCAAGACATATTTTGACACTTTTTACATAAATATTCCTTTTGGTACCTTACTCTTGTAACATTTATGGCTCTGAATTTTTATACTCTATTTAACGAACACTGAATGGAATCCACATGTATCCCGTGCATAGCATGGGCTACTCGGCTAGTACACTGATAAATTAGTGACACAAATTTTCTAGGTTACATTATTAGTTTTTGAGTGGCAAGATTTGACGAAATCAATTATGACAATTGCATTACAGCAAGAGCAATTGTACAGGGAGTTTCCAAGAAAGTTGAAATCATATCAATTACTTTTGTCTCTTCCAATATTTGGTCAACACTAACTCTAGAAAGATCTAACGAAAAAAAAAAATCCCGATTTTCATTTATCTATTGTATCAACTATAAGTTTTATGTCTTCACTAATTCATAGTAAAGATTTATACTTATTGTTAATGCATTTGTTTCTTATTTTCAAAAATTATCTATTAAAAATGGAACATAGAGAAAAGAATAATGATCTAAAATTAATACTAGTATTTTCACTGATACAGAAAAGTTTCCTTGAAATTGCAATATGATCAGTGGATATATAATGCACACGTTCCAAATACGAGTAATTAGAAGTAAGGATTTTCAAGGATACGCAAAAGTTAGTAGCTTTTCCATGTAATGTACAGCCGATGTAGTAAAGAAAAAGGACTAGTGCTCTTCACATATGGATTTTTCAATGCGCAGGAATCCAAGAACACTAGAAAATTATGGAAAATTTGCTTCATATGAGTTGCACATTCTGTTAAATTTGGAAGATTCGAGGCAATAGAACCTCTTTCGCTCTCCCTTTCCGCGAAGCTGCTCCCAGGAAGGCTTTGGAGTGAGATGGCCCCACACTTTGACATCAGCCAACAATCCAACGACTTTTCCTGACCATTTCATTCAGTCGCACCGACCAAAAGCAGTCGTGGGTGAGAGGGCACAATCCCAACCGGAGTTATAAACACTTCCGTGTACAAGCAAAGTCTCTTCGGAATTGCAGAAGGTATTCCCAACCCAGTCACTACCAATCGAGAAAAATCATCAAGCTTATGCGATCCATTTGTACTCGAGAAGGATCTGCTTTTTCCCCGCTTAAAGATGGTGTTCAATCTCCGAACCTTCAGTTTTACCGAGTCTGTTGAAGACGATCCAACACCTCCTAAAAGCTTCTCTCTAAAGGAGCTCCGAGCCGCGACACACAACTTTAGTCGTGACAACTTCGTGATGTTCGATTGGCACGACAAGGTTTACAGGGGCCGCTTGGCCGATGGTTCGCTCGTGACAGTAAAGAGAGTGTGGTGTGTCGATCAATGGAAGGAAAAAATTTTTGAAGCAGAAATGCAAGTGGGAAGCACGGTTTCAACGCACCCAAATGTGCTACGCCTGAGGGGCTTCTGCAGGACCAAGAAAGAGCTCTTACTTGTGTATCCCTTGATGATCAACAATAGCCTATCTTACAATCTTAGAGAGAGACCGGATCGATTTGCCCGACCTCTCGATTGGACTACTCGCAAACAAATAGCCTTGGGAGCAGCGAGGGGGCTTGCACACCTTCACAATCAAGGTGACATCAAGATCATGCATCGCGACATCTGCTCGTGTAATATACTGCTGAACGTGCATTTTGAAGCCGTGATAGGAGGATTTTCGATTGCCATGATCGTGCATGAGAGAAATGTAGAGAAAGGAACTATTGAGTGGCCCACGCGCATGCCAAGGCGGCGCACGGGAGTCTTAATCTCATCACCAGTAGAAGAAAACTCAGCTGATTCTGGCTCCGATTCTCAATCCTATCATCGCTATGAAGACGTTTATGTCAAGACCCCCCGATGTGGCAGTTCTTTTTTTACTGCCCCTGAGTACTTCCACACAGATAAGTGCACATTGAAGAATGATGTCTTCTCATACGGGAGAATGCTTCTCGAGCTCATCTCGGGACTGCCAATTATAGAACTTCATGTGTTGGCGTATAAAGAAATTCTCAGTTTGGAGGAATGGCTTGGTGATTTTATAAACAAGAACGAGTTGGGAAGGGTGATCGATCCCAATTTGCAGGGGAACTATGTGGAAGAAGAAGCAGAGCAGCTAGTCCGACTGGCATTGTTGTGCGCAGATGGCGATCCATCTGTCCGACCCAAGATGTCAGAAGTGGTTACAATGATCGAAAACCAAATGCTTGGGCAGGATCCTAGCAGCAGGAGCAATTGGAGTGGAAGCTGAGCTTGTCAGAAGTCGTGGCTACTCCTTCCCTCCTTCTCCTTCTCTCTCGTTGGAGATATGCTAAATCTTGATCACCATTGTCTTCTACAAGCTCAGATTTTGGGTTTTCCTTTTCCTATATTATTGCCATTTTGTTTGTATGATCTTTGTTCTGCGACATATAGTATGTGCTTTACCTTCCATGATCTTCATATTTGTAGTAGTGCGAAATGATGTCTCGGCTCTAAGTTGTTCAAAAACACCAGAATAGCGGCATTGAGTTTCTAAACCATTTGTCTTAGGATTAATCAGTAATGACCACTCTTTTCGAATATTATCAAGGAATTGAAAGCAACTGAAAGAGTTGATCAAAGTGGTGCCTTCGAATCTGTCACACTTACTGTGAAATGGAAAAAGAAACTTGTGAAGGAATGTCTATTTGATATAAATCCTATATTCCTAGAGAAATTGGATGCCATCATCAAAGTAACAAAGCGTTTGGAAGGAAGGACCTTCACATACCTCAGCTGTCTATGCATCTTAACCATTGAATTAGGTCTCAAATTCTAGAGCTGAGGCATCTCAATGCATATGCACCCAATACAAACCATACTCTTAAATTTGAAATTGGAGTAGGGTCTGAACAAATCATCTTGGTCGTACAGGGCCATCTGCAATCTTCACCTGTTCGAATGTCTTTCGCTGTTCCTTAATTCACTAGTTTGCTGCCCGTGCGTTGCACGGTTTTGTTTATGGAAGTACATTTCAACAAACTGTTTCCCGACAATGTTAATTCATCCCGTATAATTGAGTAGCATTCAGACGTGCATGCGCACTGAGGTTGAAGACACTCGGCGGTAGACGGTGCTTTTACCTCTACTTTTCAGGATGTCATCCATCAACAAAGGTAGCGTCGTGTAATCATGCTTTGCTTCTTAAATAGTGGAATTCCAAGTTGTTGTCACTCTCATCCGCTGCCTGCATTTTCAAATTTGTCTGTGGGACTAGTAAAACTAGGGAATACAAGGGAAGCAACTTCCTCCTTGCATTCCTGAATGCGCAGAGGCTCCAGCCGAAGGATCTCCTATTGCAGAGCGGATTTCATGTCTGAATAGAAAGTCTCCTCTTTAAATTTGATACATAGCCCGCCTTTTTTCTCTTTTGGTTGTCCTCAAGGAAATTAAACATTTCAAAAGACGTAATATTTCCATCTCTTTAGCAACACGGAGTTGTAGTTCGTGCACGCAGCCGCTTCTGACAGCTTGTACGATCCATCCTGACATCAGAACACGATGTCATTTTCACTATTGGAACCAGCACAGAAAAATATACAATCTGCGATTTTCATAATTTTCAAAAACATTTGAATCTTCTGTTATTTTCCAGAAGTTACAAACTTGTGAAAATTATGGGTAATGGTTTTCTAGACATTCAAAAATTCTATCATTGATCTGGTCTGTTCAAATAAAAATTGTTGGTAATTCGAAGTCTTTGAAAGATCCAATACGATTATTGAAGAAAATAGACGAGCATGATCGATATTTTGAAAAATATAACTATTATTTGCTATGCAGAAAAATACTGTACTTTTACAAAATTGAGTAGTTCTGATGATATACGGCGTTAAGTAATTTTTAGGCGATTGGGGTGCGTATATGGGCCATAGACCCGAAATCTGGCTCTTGAAAGGCATTTTCATAATTTTTTACCAAACGGGCTTTTCGGCCCAAGCAAATTTGGCCACCATATCTAAAGAGTGCAACATCTAATAAGGTACGTAAATTGTGTTAGGTTCCAAGGAAATAGTTGGTTTGCATGTGTGGTTTATTTAGCACTCAAACTAGATGAGTGATTTTTACCACTTCTTCGTTTTGCAAAAAATTGCATGACTACATTTATCGAGAAAGAGTCATATTGGGGCATGGCACGTATATAGAAAATATATTATTTCGTGGCTCCTTTTGAAAACTGGACAAAGTACAGAATTTTTTTAAATTTCATGTTGCTGTTCTATGCAAACATTTAGAAAATGAAATGTCAGTTATATTTGTAATGCCCTAGATTTAATTGACTCTAGGTATTGGCTGCTTTAGCCCATCCTATATTGAGCCTCAACTTTGGAGTTTGCTTCAACTTTAGAGGTTACGTCAAAAGAAGCCTTCGAGAGTTGATTCTAGTTTTCATATATATATATATATATACCCTGCATTATAAATGATAAAGATACCGTAGGCAAGATATAGAACAAGTAAAATAACAGCAAGTGTTTCTAAACCAACCATGTAGGTGGTATATAAAGAATATAGGGGTATAGTAGTAAAAAAAAGAGTAAGGATATAACAATTGCAGAGATTTAAATTACAAACCATCCACAGGCGGTTCGACCTGCCGTTTGTGGGGTATGTAGATGTAAATGCTTGAATTTAAATGCGAAGTATGAAAAGAAGACTGATATATTTAAACAACTGCAGAGATTTACAAGAACAGTATTAAGGATTACAACTGAAATATAAGTACAAGTGCAAAATGAAGTATTAAAATCTTCAAATCATATGCAAGATATAAAGTGCTGCGAAGATAAAAGGTGGAAGATCTTATGAAGTTCAAGATAGAACCCTGTGTTTCCCGAGAATAGTACTAGCAGATGTTTGCCGACTATATCTCTCTAAGGGAAACTAAGATCTGAGAGAGATTGGAAAATGTAAGTTGAACTTACTTATTCAAATGGTATTGAAGTGGTGTTGGTGATCAGGAGAAAGGAGAGAAGAGAGTTTGGAGAGAAGAGAGTTCGAGAGTGAAGTGAAAGGATTCTGCCTTCCTTATGAGAGGTGAGGTCTTTTTTTATAACTAGGTAGGTTACTGTAGAAATCGTTCACGGGTATCACTGTAGCGGTAAGTGCACAGTGCGGGTATTACTGTAGCGGTAAGTGCACAGTATTTACAGTGAACAGTGTCTCGACATAATTATTAAAAGAAAGACTGACTGACAGATTCCTCCTTTTGAAATAATGAAAGTTGGAGGAGTCTTTCGGTGCCATGAATTATGGCTTGGACAGATCCACAGTTGATTCTTCGTCCTCTTCTTCTTCTTGATCTGCTACATCTCCCCATGGGATCCTTGGCAAGATTCCATAGCAGTCATCTTCATTTGAATTCCCATCATGATGGGAATGGGAAGAACCAGTTTCTTCAATATCAGAAAGGACTTGTTTGAGTAATTCGGTTAACTGCTGCTGTGATTGAGCAGATGCTAATCTGGAAAGGACAAACCCTTTATCATGTAGAAATGGAGTAATTTCTTCAGGTGGAGGTGGAGACATTAAATGTCTTTCTTTAAGCCATTTGGTGACGGCTTTGGTGGAAACTCTATCAAAAAATTTAAAGCCATCCCACCATTTTACTTTAAATCTCCTGATGAGAATAGGGATTCCAGTGTCGGGAGATTTTCTGTAGTCAAAGTACCAGCCAAGGACCCAAGAAACTCCGAAGTAGTAGAAAAAGAGCATTAGCTTGGGAAAGTTCATTTCAAAAGGAAGAGGTTGGAATTTTTCGAGGAATAACTCATAACTGGGTTTTGTCATGGGATGGAGGAGTTCATCAGTTGGTCCTAATAGTTCCCACCATTTTAGGAACCAATAAGGGCAGGTTTTGATGTCAAAATTATCAAAAAAGAATAGCCAAGTATGGGAGTTATTGGCATTTTTTCTCCAGAAAGTATTCCACCATGCTTGTCTATAATCGAAATATGAAAATGAGGATCTGTATGGAAGGGTTTCATTTGTTTTGGTATTGAATTTGACCAAGGACAAGGGGTCAGGTTTCCATTGCGAAGGATGAATGACTTTGTGTAACCTGGCAGTGGAGTAATTCACATGTCCTTTGTCAGAAAAATATCGGAAAGTTACCGATTGTGTCTGTTCTAAAATTTTCTCATAAAATTCTGGGGTTTTATAAACATCATAAGGAATGTAAAGAAACTTTTCGGAAAACATGTTTTTTGCAAAGACATATGGATTTTCATTGTAAAATCCATTTTCTACATTGCAAATATTTTGGAAATTTGTTTTTTGGAAAAATTTCGATTTTGGAGGGGCTGTTTGGTTTGTAGAAATTACCACCTCGCTAGAAATCATTTTTCCCTTTGCTTTTTGAGAAGTCAAAGGAGATGGATCGGGTTCAATGAGTGCGTTGGGGGGTTGTGAGTTAATATCATAAACTAGTCGGAAGAGTTGTAAAGCTCTTTCCTTTTGTGGGCTATCATAAAGAGTTTTATGGAGTTATTTAGAGGCTTCCTCAGGAGAAAGCTTGGCAATTTCAGGAGGTGTAGGCAGAATTGGTTTGAAAGACTGAAGAAGCAATTTCAAAGCTTCTTCTCTTTGTTCTTCATAAGTGGGTGATTCCTTTTTGGGAGAAATATTCAAAGGTTGTTGGGCGGCCTGAAGCCAGGTTCTTATGTTGGTTAACCCTGAGGGTTTTTTCTCAGAATAGGGCTCTGCAACTTGTTTTCCTTTATCTCTTCCGGTTGGCTTGTTGGGAGGTTTGGGAGGCATTTTCCCTGCAAAAATTCTCTCGTGAGAAAATCTGGTAGAGAGTTAGAAGAACCATTTATGAATTCTATGTCAAAATCAAAAACAGATAAGATGGCTTGCCATCTAGCAAAGATTTGTTTAGAGGCAATGTTCTGGACATCTTTTTGTAGGATGTCTTTTGCAGATTTGCAGTCAATCCTTAATAAAAATTTTTGATTTAATAAATCTCCTTGAAATTTAGAAATAGAGAGTACAATAGCAAGGATTTCCTTTTTGATAGTAGAGTAATTCTTTTGGCAATCATTCCAATGTTTGGAGACAAACTGAACAATTTGTTCTTTGTTGTCTTTGGATTGCTTGAGAATTCCTCCATATCCAATATCAGAAGCATCAGTCTCAACAATTTTGAATGCATTTGGATCAGCAAGATGAAGGCAAGGGATTTCCTTGACAGTTCGTTTAATCTGTCTGACAATATTAGTATGAGTCTGTGTCCAGGGAGGAGGATCTTTTTTAAGCCTCTGATGGAGTGGTTTACAGATTATATTGATACGAGGAAAGAAATCAATAATATAGTTTAGACTTCCAAGAAATCTTTGCAATTGATTTTT
Source organism: Syzygium aromaticum (assembly GCA_024500025.1). Taxonomy (NCBI): domain Eukaryota; kingdom Viridiplantae; phylum Streptophyta; class Magnoliopsida; order Myrtales; family Myrtaceae; genus Syzygium; species Syzygium aromaticum. The sequence continues at coordinate 13,552,863 of CM044895.1, forward strand.
ATCTCTAATTTCATCAGGGAATTTTTCAGAAAAGGTAATGGATCTTTCAATAGGAACAATAGTTCCTTGATGTATATAATGTCCAAGGAATCTAATTTTTGTTTTAAAAAGAGATAACTTGGTTGGTGAGACTACCAACCCATTTTGTTTTACCACATCTATAAAGTGGTTGATATGTTTGAAATGTTTTTCTATGGAGATAGAAAATATCAAAACGTCATCTATATAAACAATGACGTAATCAGAACAATGGTTAAAAATGTCGTTCATTATTCTTTGAAATTCAGATGGTGCATTTTTTAAACCAAAAGGCATAACATTCCATTCATATTGACCAAAAGGGACAGTAAAAGCTGTTTTATATCTATCCTCTTCACTGATCTGAATTTGCCAGAATCCTGACTTCATATCAAATTTTGAAAAAACTTTTGCATCATAAAGTCTATTTAACAAATCCTTCTTATTAGGTATTGGATATCTAATCCATTTTAAAGCAGTGTTTAAAGGTTTGTAATTAATAACTAATCTTAGAACTCCTCTTTCTAACTCTGCATTTTTATTAACATAGAAAGCAGAGCAACTCCAAGGAGATTGACTTTTTCTAACTAATTTTTTGTTAAGAAGTTCTCGTATTTCTTTTTGGCAAAATTTGAGAACCTCATGGTTCATTTGAGAGGGTCTGGCTTTAGTAGGAATATCTTTTTCAGAAAATCCTGGTTCATAAGGTAAATTCACAATATGGCTCTTGCGAGACCAAAAAGCATTAGGAATATTGGAGCATATAGAGTTCTTAATTTGGTTTTCGAGAAAAAGAATTTTTTTCTGAAGACTTGGTTCAGAAAGATTTTTATCAATTCTTTTGTATTCAAGATCTTCTTTTAAGAATTGAAGATGGGTTTCTTTATTATGAATGACATAATTAATATTAAAAATAGAATGTTCTTGAAGAAAATTCAAGGTTTTGATTTGAGTTTTAGAAATGAAATCAAAACATAACCTTTTCCCAAGGGTTTTTGTTTCGATTCCTTTTTCAGTGACCTTGAAGGGGAAAATTAAATTAATAAAAGGCGATCCTAGAATGACATTCTGTCTCATGTCTTTTACGAGTAAAAAAGGAGTTTTAAAAGAGATTTCATCATTGATAATTTCTGCTTCAGGAATTTTGAAACTAATATTTAATTTATCTCCAGATGCAGATCTGAGAGATTGAGAGGTTTTTTCAAAATATTTTGTTGGAATGAGTCCTTCTTTGATACAATTAAGGTCTGCTCCTGTATAAAAAAGGGCTGTAGTTTTTAAAATAAAACTTTGAATTTTTATAGAAATATTGATAATCCATTTTCTAGTGGTGATTTCAGAAAGTGTTAAAAGAAAATCTGTATTAGAAGGAGAAGAAGTTTGTGAGATGTTTTCTTCAAAATCTTCTACCTTTTGTTTTCCTTTTAAACCTTTTGACTTGATGTCAAAAATATCCTTTTGCAAAATGATTTGGGTAGCTTTAAGCTCCTGAATATCTTGTTTTTGCCTATTGATTTCTTGAGTAAGGTCGTTTATAGAAACGGGTTTGTAAATTGTTTTTTTAGTTTTTCCTAATATTTCAGAAATATTATAAGGATTGTTTGTTTGAAAAGCAGGTTTAGAAACCGATTTTGGGTTTTGGAAATTATTAAGAAATTTTACTTTTGTTTCAGGATCAGTAATCTGATCAAAAGTTTGCAAAAGAATTTCTTCTTCTTTTGTTAAAACATTTATTTCGAATTGGGATTCTTCTTCATTTTCACTATCTGAAGTGGAAGAAGAAGTTTCCAAATCACAAACTTGAAAGCCCTTTTCGGAGTTAAAATCTTCTGAAGAGCTGCTGTCAGTTTCAATCATTATTTGGTTGAGCTGATGCAGAATTCCTTCGTCTAAATCTAACTCATTAATTTTTTTGCTAACTTTGCAAAAACGGGAAGTATGGCCTTTCTTGCCACAGTTATAACAAGTAATATTTTTAAAATCCTTTTTCTTTGATTTTTTGGGTCTTTCAGATTTTTCTTTTTCTTTTTCAGAAGGAGTTTTACGAAATTTTCTTTCATAAGGTTTTTTATAAAACTTCTTTTTCTTCTTAGTGGGGCAATCCCCAGAACATTTTTTCTTATGAAAAGATTCAAAAGAAGGATCATATTGGGAACAAAATTCTCCTAATCCTTTTTTAGTAAGTTTTTGTTCCTTTTTTATTTGTTTTTGAAGACGAATATTAGTACAAAGTTGTGTTCCAATTTTGTAAATATAAGAGATTAATTCTCCATAAGAAAGATGATCATATGGAATAAGATTTCCATATTCTTCTCTTATCTTACTTCGGACTTGCTCTCCTATGAGTTTTGGTAAACCAGCAAGGAATTTTTCTTTCCAAAAAGACTGATTGCAATCTGTTCTTTGAAGAACCCTTTGGAGAAATATTTCCTTGTATTCTCTAAATTCTCCTAGAGAACGACATTTCATGTTTGATAAAAGATCTTGATTTTTATCAAGAATATGAGATGAATCTCCTAAAAAATGTTGAGATATGGAAAATATTAATGTATTAACAGCATCCTGAATGGGTTGATCTTCATCATCTAGAATGTTTTGACCATAAGGATCGAGTTTATAGGCATTCAGGATTTGGGATCTTTGCTCTTCATTCAGGTAGTTATCCCACCATCCTTTGAGCTGACCCGTAAAACCAGCTATAAGAAGATATGCAACTGAATGATCTGAAGTGTCGGGAATAGTTTTATAGGTGTTTGCAAGCATGACCATTTGAGTAAGAATATTTATAAGGTTTTGCTCAGAAACACCATCGATGTTCCATTCATAAATAGCATCCGAAGAATATTTATTTTGAACTTTAGAAAAATTTTCTTCCGTGAGTATATCAGGAGGAGTAGCTCTAGAATAGTAGAGTTTTTGTGGATCTTTCCAGGTGATGCGATTTATTTCAGGAATGGAGTCAGTATCAGATTTATCCAAAAGATTAATCTGATTAGAAGGTTCACTACGATCAGGAGTGTCTTTAACACTCAGATTTTGTATTAAAGGAGTATCCAGAATAATTGGATTTTTCGAGATTAAAGGTGCTTTTCCTTTAAAAAGTTTTCTTCTATCCTCAAGAGCCTTAGTAAATTCAGAACTGGGAATTTTTGGAATTTCAAAATTCTTAAAAAGTGGAGATTTTAGTTCTCTTTTTAGTGTAGAAATGGATGAAGAAGAAAGGTTGTTTTGGACGGAATTTTCTATACGGTCCAATTGCCTTCCTAAAGTATGTAAATGTTGATTAGAAAAGTTATTTTGTTCAACAATTTTTTTGATGCCAATGCCATCTATTTCAGAAGAAGTTTTGAAAGGAGAAGCAATAATTTCAACTTCTCTGTGATCAATTTTGATTTTTCTAAGAGGAGGATGATTAGATTCAATGACGTGGCCATCATCGAGCTTCCATTTGTAAAACTGGTCTAAAACAAAAATCTGTTTTTCTTTTAAGAATATATTTTCAAACCAATCAAAAAAGAATATTTGAATCTCATGTTGGTATATATACTCATAATACTCTTTTTTGATATTAAGAGCTTGATTTTGAAAGTTCTTAAAAAACCAGTCTCTTATTTGCTTATTTTTTAAGGAATTAAATTCTTTATTCAAAAGTATTTTATCAGGTTCAAAAGATATTTCTAAGACATTGATTTCTGGATCTTCCATTTCAGAGGGAGTTGGATCAGGGAATTCGGGAGTATTTTGATAAATTGGTCTAGAAATTCCTGACCTGTTATCAATACCGCTGATATTAGGAGGAGGAGCGCTAGGAGATTCTTCTTCTGTGTTAACAAAAGGAGTGTTATTAAAAGGATTATTGGGAATATTATCAACTGACCTTCGAGAAGAAGTGGAATGCCAAGAAGGAATAGATCTGATATCACAAGACCTTCTGGGAATATCAACAGATCTTCTGGAAAATTGAATTGTCACTCTTCCTTCAGGATGTTGGATGATGTTTGTAGGTTCAGAATTTTGGATAATTTGCTGGGGAATTCTGTTTTCTAATTCCCATTGTTCTGGAAGAGTTATTTGATTCCAGGGAATGGTTCTTGGAATCGTAACATTGGCTTTAGAAATGTCAGTTTGTAAAAGAAGAGTTTCTCTATTGGAATTTAATTTGAAAGCTTTACTGCCAAATGCGGAATTCATGACTTTGTAATAAACTCTGTAAATGAGGGCTATAGGAATGGATCCTTCAGCTATAGAATAATTATGAGTTTTTATTTGAAGAGTCAAAGATTTCAAAATATTTTTATCTTTAAGAGATACAGTTAGACCAGGATGACTATCAAAATGAATTGGTCCACTGCAAAGACTTGTTTCAACAGCTCCAAGAATAGATTCATCGTATTTTAAAAGTCTGGCATCTCTTAAAACAAGAAGTAAAGAGGTGTCAAGACCTTCTTTAGTGAGAGGTTTAGCACCTACTTGGACTAATCCTATATGCATGTAATTCCATTTTAAAGAATGCTTTTTTATAGAATCTTTATTTAAAAGTTGTATAGAAGCAAAAGAGTTTGAAAGCGGAACATCTCTTTCTTCAGTAACAATAATATAGTCATTGTGCCCAAAAAGTTTGAACTTGGAATGTTCATAAATTTTATCAAGTTTAACCTTAGGGATGAACCAATTTTCAATAGATTTATTAAAATCTTCTATATTAATTTCTTTCCTGTTTATAGGTCCTTGATCAGAGGACATTCTTGATAAAGAACTAGAGGAAGACTCAGATCGTCTTAACAAATTCATTACAAAAGACTATTTTGTTCTTTTCTATAGATATCGGCGATACTTACCAACGGACTTACTACCTCACTGGGCTTTACTGCCTGGAACACATCCAGATATCTCGAGAAAAGATTACCACGAAGGAAATCGTCTTTACTGCGGATGAATTTATAAAGATTATCTTTATCTACCCCTTGGCTCTGATACCATTAATTAATCTTGTGTGATCATACCATGAAATTGTTCATGGCTCTGATACCATGAAATGGCCAAGGATCTAGGTAATGACACTCCTTTTAATAAACTGAACAATTTCATGGTATGATCACACAAGATTAATTAATGGTATCAGAGCCAAGGGGTAGATAAAGATAATCTTTATAAATTCATCCGCAGTAAAGACGATTTCCTTCGTGGTAATCTTTTCTCGAGATATCTGGATGTGTTCCAGGCAGTAAAGCCCAGTGAGGTAGTAAGTCCGTTGGTAAGCATCGCCGATATCTATAGAAAAGAACAAAATAGTCTTTTGTAATGAATTTGTTAAGACGATCTGAGTCTTCCTCTAGTTCTTTATCAAGAATGTCCTCTGATCAAGGACCTATAAACAGGGAAGAAATTAATATAGAAGATTTTAATAAATCTATTGAAAATTGGTTCATCCCTAAGGTTAAACTTGATAAAATTTATGAACATTCCAAGTTCAAACTTTTTGGGCACAATGACTATATTATTGTTACTGAAGAAAGAGATGTTCCGCTTTCAAACTCTTTTGCTTCTATACAACTTTTAAATAAAGATTCTATAAAAAAGCATTCTTTAAAATGGAATTACATGCATATAGGATTAGTCCAAGTAGGTGCTAAACCTCTCACTAAAGAAGGTCTTGACACCTCTTTACTTCTTGTTTTAAGAGATGCCAGACTTTTAAAATACGATGAATCTATTCTTGGAGCTGTTGAAACAAGTCTTTGCAGTGGACCAATTCATTTTGATAGTCATCCTGGTCTAACTGTATCTCTTAAAGATAAAAATATTTTGAAATCTTTGACTCTTCAAATAAAAACTCATAATTATTCTATAGCTGAAGGATCCATTCCTATAGCCCTCATTTACAGAGTTTATTACAAAGTCATGAATTCCGCATTTGGCAGTAAAGCTTTCAAATTAAATTCCAATAGAGAAACTCTTCTTTTACAAACTGACATTTCTAAAGCCAATGTTACGATTCCAAGAACCATTCCCTGGAATCAAATAACTCTTCCAGAACAATGGGAATTAGAAAACAGAATTCCCCAGCAAATTATCCAAAATTCTGAACCTACAAACATCATCCAACATCCTGAAGGAAGAGTGACAATTCAATTTTCCAGAAGATCTGTTGATATTCCCAGAAGATCTTGTGATATCAGATCTATTCCTTCTTGGCATTCCACTTCTTCTCGAAGGTCAGTTGATAATATTCCCAATAATCCTTTTAATAACACTCCTTTTGTTAACACAGAAGAAGAATCTCCTAGCGCTCCTCCTCCTAATATCAGCGGTATTGATAACAGGTCAGGAATTTCTAGACCAATTTATCAAAATACTCCCGAATTCCCTGATCCAACTCCCTCTGAAATGGAAGATCCAGAAATCAATGTCTTAGAAATATCTTTTGAACCTGATAAAATACTTTTGAATAAAGAATTTAATTCCTTAAAAAATAAGCAAATAAGAGACTGGTTTTTTAAGAACTTTCAAAATCAAGCTCTTAATATCAAAAAAGAGTATTATGAGTATATATACCAACATGAGATTCAAATATTCTTTTTTGATTGGTTTGAAAATATATTCTTAAAAGAAAAACAGATTTTTGTTTTAGACCAGTTTTACAAATGGAAGCTCGATGATGGCCACGTCATTGAATCTAATCATCCTCCTCTTAGAAAAATCAAAATTGATCACAGAGAAGTTGAAATTATTGCTTCTCCTTTCAAAACTTCTTCTGAAATAGATGGCATTGGCATCAAAAAAATTGTTGAACAAAATAACTTTTCTAATCAACATTTACATACTTTAGGAAGGCAATTGGACCGTATAGAAAATTCCGTCCAAAACAACCTTTCTTCTTCATCCATTTCTACACTAAAAAGAGAACTAAAATCTCCACTTTTTAAGAATTTTGAAATTCCAAAAATTCCCAGTTCTGAATTTACTAAGGCTCTTGAGGATAGAAGAAAACTTTTTAAAGGAAAAGCACCTTTAATCTCGAAAAATCCAATTATTCTGGATACTCCTTTAATACAAAATCTGAGTGTTAAAGACACTCCTGATCGTAGTGAACCTTCTAATCAGATTAATCTTTTGGATAAATCTGATACTGACTCCATTCCTGAAATAAATCGCATCACCTGGAAAGATCCACAAAAACTCTACTATTCTAGAGCTACTCCTCCTGATATACTCACGGAAGAAAATTTTTCTAAAGTTCAAAATAAATATTCTTCGGATGCTATTTATGAATGGAACATCGATGGTGTTTCTGAGCAAAACCTTATAAATATTCTTACTCAAATGGTCATGCTTGCAAACACCTATAAAACTATTCCCGACACTTCAGATCATTCAGTTGCATATCTTCTTATAGCTGGTTTTACGGGTCAGCTCAAAGGATGGTGGGATAACTACCTGAATGAAGAGCAAAGATCCCAAATCCTGAATGCCTATAAACTCGATCCTTATGGTCAAAACATTCTAGATGATGAAGATCAACCCATTCAGGATGCTGTTAATACATTAATATTTTCCATATCTCAACATTTTTTAGGAGATTCATCTCATATTCTTGATAAAAATCAAGATCTTTTATCAAACATGAAATGTCGTTCTCTAGGAGAATTTAGAGAATACAAGGAAATATTTCTCCAAAGGGTTCTTCAAAGAACAGATTGCAATCAGTCTTTTTGGAAAGAAAAATTCCTTGCTGGTTTACCAAAACTCATAGGAGAGCAAGTCCGAAGTAAGATAAGAGAAGAATATGGAAATCTTATTCCATATGATCATCTTTCTTATGGAGAATTAATCTCTTATATTTACAAAATTGGAACACAACTTTGTACTAATATTCGTCTTCAAAAACAAATAAAAAAGGAACAAAAACTTACTAAAAAAGGATTAGGAGAATTTTGTTCCCAATATGATCCTTCTTTTGAATCTTTTCATAAGAAAAAATGTTCTGGGGATTGCCCCACTAAGAAGAAAAAGAAGTTTTATAAAAAACCTTATGAAAGAAAATTTCGTAAAACTCCTTCTGAAAAAGAAAAAGAAAAATCTGAAAGACCCAAAAAATCAAAGAAAAAGGATTTTAAAAATATTACTTGTTATAACTGTGGCAAGAAAGGCCATACTTCCCGTTTTTGCAAAGTTAGCAAAAAAATTAATGAGTTAGATTTAGACGAAGGGATTCTGCATCAGCTCAACCAAATAATGATTGAAACTGACAGCAGCTCTTCAGAAGATTTTAACTCCGAAAAGGGCTTTCAAGTTTGTGATTTGGAAACTTCTTCTTCCACTTCAGATAGTGAAAATGAAGAAGAATCCCAATTCGAAATAAATGTTTTAACAAAAGAAGAAGAAATTCTTTTGCAAACTTTTGATCAGATTACTGATCCTGAAACAAAAGTAAAATTTCTTAATAATTTCCAAAACCCAAAATCGGTTTCTAAACCTGCTTTTCAAACAAACAATCCTTATAATATTTCTGAAATATTAGGAAAAACTAAAAAAACAATTTACAAACCCGTTTCTATAAACGACCTTACTCAAGAAATCAATAGGCAAAAACAAGATATTCAGGAGCTTAAAGCTACCCAAATCATTTTGCAAAAGGATATTTTTGACATCAAGTCAAAAGGTTTAAAAGGAAAACAAAAGGTAGAAGATTTTGAAGAAAACATCTCACAAACTTCTTCTCCTTCTAATACAGATTTTCTTTTAACACTTTCTGAAATCACCACTAGAAAATGGATTATCAATATTTCTATAAAAATTCAAAGTTTTATTTTAAAAACTACAGCCCTTTTTTATACAGGAGCAGACCTTAATTGTATCAAAGAAGGACTCATTCCAACAAAATATTTTGAAAAAACCTCTCAATCTCTCAGATCTGCATCTGGAGATAAATTAAATATTAGTTTCAAAATTCCTGAAGCAGAAATTATCAATGATGAAATCTCTTTTAAAACTCCTTTTTTACTCGTAAAAGACATGAGACAGAATGTCATTCTAGGATCGCCTTTTATTAATTTAATTTTCCCCTTCAAGGTCACTGAAAAAGGAATCGAAACAAAAACCCTTGGGAAAAGGTTATGTTTTGATTTCATTTCTAAAACTCAAATCAAAACCTTGAATTTTCTTCAAGAACATTCTATTTTTAATATTAATTATGTCATTCATAATAAAGAAACCCATCTTCAATTCTTAAAAGAAGATCTTGAATACAAAAGAATTGATAAAAATCTTTCTGAACCAAGTCTTCAGAAAAAAATTCTTTTTCTCGAAAACCAAATTAAGAACTCTATATGCTCCAATATTCCTAATGCTTTTTGGTCTCGCAAGAGCCATATTGTGAATTTACCTTATGAACCAGGATTTTCTGAAAAAGATATTCCTACTAAAGCCAGACCCTCTCAGATGAACCATGAGGTTCTCAAATTTTGCCAAAAAGAAATACGAGAACTTCTTAACAAAAAATTAGTTAGAAAAAGTCAATCTCCTTGGAGTTGCTCTGCTTTCTATGTTAATAAAAATGCAGAGTTAGAAAGAGGAGTTCTAAGATTAGTTATTAATTACAAACCTTTAAACACTGCTTTAAAATGGATTAGATATCCAATACCTAATAAGAAGGATTTGTTAAATAGACTTTATGATGCAAAAGTTTTTTCAAAATTTGATATGAAGTCAGGATTCTGGCAAATTCAGATCAGTGAAGAGGATAGATATAAAACAGCTTTTACTGTCCCTTTTGGTCAATATGAATGGAATGTTATGCCTTTTGGTTTAAAAAATGCACCATCTGAATTTCAAAGAATAATGAACGACATTTTTAACCATTGTTCTGATTACGTCATTGTTTATATAGATGACGTTTTGATATTTTCTATCTCCATAGAAAAACATTTCAAACATATCAACCACTTTATAGATGTGGTAAAACAAAATGGGTTGGTAGTCTCACCAACCAAGTTATCTCTTTTTAAAACAAAAATTAGATTCCTTGGACATTATATACATCAAGGAACTATTGTTCCTATTGAAAGATCCATTACCTTTTCTGAAAAATTCCCTGATGAAATTAGAGATAAAAATCAATTGCAAAGATTTCTTGGAAGTCTAAACTATATTATTGATTTCTTTCCTCGTATCAATATAATCTGTAAACCACTCCATCAGAGGCTTAAAAAAGATCCTCCTCCCTGGACACAGACTCATACTAATATTGTCAGACAGATTAAACGAACTGTCAAGGAAATCCCTTGCCTTCATCTTGCTGATCCAAATGCATTCAAAATTGTTGAGACCGATGCTTCTGATATTGGATATGGAGGAATTCTCAAGCAATCCAAAGACAACAAAGAACAAATTGTTCAGTTTGTCTCCAAACATTGGAATGATTGCCAAAAGAATTACTCTACTATCAAAAAGGAAATCCTTGCTATTGTACTCTCTATTTCTAAATTTCAAGGAGATTTATTAAATCAAAAATTTTTATTAAGGATTGACTGCAAATCTGCAAAAGACATCCTACAAAAAGATGTCCAGAACATTGCCTCTAAACAAATCTTTGCTAGATGGCAAGCCATCTTATCTGTTTTTGATTTTGACATAGAATTCATAAATGGTTCTTCTAACTCTCTACCAGATTTTCTCACGAGAGAATTTTTGCAGGGAAAATGCCTCCCAAACCTCCCAACAAGCCAACCGGAAGAGATAAAGGAAAACAAGTTGCAGAGCCCTATTCTGAGAAAAAACCCTCAGGGTTAACCAACATAAGAACCTGGCTTCAGGCCGCCCAACAACCTTTGAATATTTCTCCCAAAAAGGAATCACCCACTTATGAAGAACAAAGAGAAGAAGCTTTGAAATTGCTTCTTCAGTCTTTCAAACCAATTCTGCCTACACCTCCTGAAATTGCCAAGCTTTCTCCTGAGGAAGCCTCTAAATAACTCCATAAAACTCTTTATGATAGCCCACAAAAGGAAAGAGCTTTACAACTCTTCCGACTAGTTTATGATATTAACTCACAACCCCCCAACGCACTCATTGAACCCGATCCATCTCCTTTGACTTCTCAAAAAGCAAAGGGAAAAATGATTTCTAGCGAGGTGGTAATTTCTACAAACCAAACAGCCCCTCCAAAATCGAAATTTTTCCAAAAAACAAATTTCCAAAATATTTGCAATGTAGAAAATGGATTTTACAATGAAAATCCATATGTCTTTGCAAAAAACATGTTTTCCGAAAAGTTTCTTTACATTCCTTATGATGTTTATAAAACCCCAGAATTTTATGAGAAAATTTTAGAACAGACACAATCGGTAACTTTCCGATATTTTTCTGACAAAGGACATGTGAATTACTCCACTGCCAGGTTACACAAAGTCATTCATCCTTCGCAATGGAAACCTGACCCCTTGTCCTTGGTCAAATTCAATACCAAAACAAATGAAACCCTTCCATACAGATCCTCATTTTCATATTTCGATTATAGACAAGCATGGTGGAATACTTTCTGGAGAAAAAATGCCAATAACTCCCATACTTGGCTATTCTTTTTTGATAATTTTGACATCAAAACCTGCCCTTATTGGTTCCTAAAATGGTGGGAACTATTAGGACCAACTGATGAACTCCTCCATCCCATGACAAAACCCAGTTATGAGTTATTCCTCGAAAAATTCCAACCCCTTCCTTTTGAAATGAACTTTCCCAAGCTAATGCTCTTTTTCTACTACTTCGGAGTTTCTTGAGTCCTTGGCTGGTACTTTGACTACAGAAAATCTCCCGACACTGGAATCCCTATTCTCATCAGGAGATTTAAAGTAAAATGGTGGGATGGCTTTAAATTTTTTGATAGAGTTTCCACCAAAGCCGTCACCAAATGGCTTAAAGAAAGACATTTAATGTCTCTACCTCCACCTGAAGAAATTGCTCCATTTCTACATGATAAAGGGTTTGTCCTTTCCAGATTAGCATCTGCTCAATCACAGCAGCAGTTAACCGAATTACTCAAACAAGCCCTTTCTGATATTGAAGAAACTGGTTCTTCCCATTCCCATCATGATGGGAATTCAAATGAAGATGACTGCTATGGAATCTTGCCAAGGATCCCATGGGGAGATGTAGCAGATCAAGAAGAAGAAGAGGACGAAGAATCAACTGTGGATCTGTCCAAGCCATAATTCATGGCACCGAAAGACTCCTCCAACTTTCATTATTTCAAAAGGAGGAATCTGTCAGTCAGTCTTTCTTTTAATAATTATGTCGAGACACTGTTCACTGTAAATACTGTGCACTTACCGCTACAGTAATACCCGCACTGTGCACTTACCGCTACAGTGATACCCGTGAACGATTTCTACAGTAACCTACCTAGTTATAAAAAAAGACCTCACCTCTCATAAGGAAGGCAGAATCCTTTCACTTCACTCTCGAACTCTCTTCTCTCCAAACTCTCTTCTCTCCTTTCTCCTGATCACCAACACCACTTCAATACCATTTGAATAAGTAAGTTCAACTTACATTTTCCAATCTCTCTCAGATCTTAGTTTCCCTTAGAGAGATATAGTCGGCAAACATCTGCTAGTACTATTCTCGGGAAACACAGGGTTCTATCTTGAACTTCATAAGATCTTCCACCTTTTATCTTCGCAGCACTTTATATCTTGCATATGATCTGAAGATTTTAATACTTCATTTTGCACTTGTACTTATATTTCAGTTGTAATCCTTAATATTGTTCTTGTAAATCTCTGCAGTTGTTTAAATATATCAGTCTTCTTTTCATACTTCGCATTTAAATTCAAGCATTTACATCTACATACCCCACAAACGGCAGGTCGAACCGCCTGTGGATGGTTTGTAATTTAAATCTCTGCAATTGTTATATCCTTACTTTTTTTTTTTTCTACTATACCCCTATATTCTTTATATACCACATACATGGTTGGTTTAGAAACACTTGCTGTTATTTTACTTGTTCTATATCTTGCCTACGGTATCTTTATCATTTATAATGCTCGCGATTTTAATTAATCTTGTGTGATCATCCCTGCATATCATGAAATTCATTATATATATATATTTTAAGAATTGTTCTCTTCCTGTTTGGTATATAGTTTGATTCATTCCTGTCTCCTTCACCATTCAAGAAGTTTGCCAGGAGTTGCTTCTTGTGCAAACCGACCCTCTGGCCCCGGCGACCACTCCGCCCCCCCATCGAAATGGGCGTTACAATATTGGTGATATATGTGCCAGCATGTGCTATTGAGATAATTGTAGATGAGGCAATATGCCATGTAGAATGGCCGTGATGACTAAACTATTATGTCAATTATTTCCGGTGAAAATTGACCATGAGGGTTACATTGGAATTTTGCGCAAAAGTTTATAATTAAATTGGTAAAATTGAAAAGTTTAAGACTGGATTATTAGCCGTATAATAGGTTTAGAATTAGGACCGATTGGGTAATTTTCCCTTTCTCATGGTCTTCTTGTAACTGTGGAGATCTATTTGCTGATAATTTTCACCACTTCATGGGGATAAAGTTCATCCCAATGCCACATGCCATGAGACAGTGACATTTTTAGTACGCGCTTGAGTTTTGAAGAAAGGAAACGTCCATCTGTTGTCTACTTAATCACTTTGACGTTAAATTCTTCTTGATCACGATCCGGTTAGGAGTCAAATATTTCCCCTCTAACCTCTTTTTAATTGCTTGCGGCCAATTATGAGTGGCATTTTCTCATGTGTGCATCAATCTTGCTATCTCTTTCTATATATATATTGGCATATATTACTCTAACACCATGTATTTTGATGACATTGTAGTGGCATTCTGAATGACCTTTTGATCGCAAATGTAGTGACTGTTACTAAATGGTAGATACATAGGAATAATGTTATCAGTGGTCCATATACTTTTATGTGAAATTATCCCTCTACTTTATTTGGTTCAAAATGGTCCATACACTTTTTTAAAACGTCCACCGTTAGCCCTTCCCTTAATTTAGTCACTAGAATGTCAAGTTGGACACCAAAGCACGTGTCGCAGTAAACACTATTAAAAAGCACTTGGATCATTTTGAAAAGGTTTAATGACACAAACGGTCCTTGAACTTTAACTCAATAAGCAATTTAATCCATAAACTTATAATTTGTTCAATTTAGTGCCTGAACTTTAGCCTAATGTTCAATGTGGTCTCCAAACTTTTAATTTGTTCAATATGGTCTTTGGACTTTTAGTACATCTTTAATGTAGTCCTTGAACTCTATGAAAGTGTTCGATGTAGTCTCCGAGCTTAAATTAATAGAATGATTACATTGAATATTTTCATATAGTTTATAAATTAAATTGAATATGTACCAAAAGTTCAAGGATGACATTGAATAAATTAAAAGTTCAAAGTTCAATAACCATATTGCACATTGGGTTAAAATCCAGAAACATCATTAAATAAATTAAAAATTCAGAGACCACATTGCACATTGGGCTAAAATTCATAAATTGTTTATGTCATTTTCCCTTTTGAAAATCTTGGGTATGAGTTGATATGGTTGGATATATCTCTGAAATGATACTTTTTGAGATTTAGTTTGTTAGTTTGGGAAAGTATATATTAATGATTTTAGAACTCTATCCTGTAACTAAATTACTGCTTATCAGGTATACAAATTGAGATATATATTTCATAACAGTTAAGATTGGTTATGTTTGAGTTTGCATCATTCATATATGAGTATTGTCATGTCATTTCCCCTATTCTTGTAGGAGTTGGGTGTGAGCTATAAGGGTAGTTTAACCCTAAATCATTATGGGTTCTAATTTAGTAGTCAAAGTGCTCATTCCTTGCATAGTTGCGTCACCCACTGAGTCTCATTGGCCACTTAGGGTGCGTTTGATAATGTTTCTATTTTTTTTATTTTTCTATTTTTTTGTTCCCTGGAATATAAAAAGAATAGAAATCCATCTGCGTATGTTAGTTAATATTTTTATTCCTAGAATAGAAAAGTAGCCAAGGAAAAGATTTGGAATAGAAACAAGAAGTAAAAAAAATCTACTTTTCTATTCTCAAAAACAAAAAGAGAAGCAATGTCAATTTAGAGAAACAATTTCATATACCATTAAATCCCAAAACTTGAAACTTTAAAACCCAAACCCCAAAACCCGAAACCCTAAAACCCGAACCTCTAACCCCAAAACCAAAACCTTAAAACCCTAAACCCCAAATCCAAAACTCAAAACCCTAAAACCCAAACCCCCAACCCCTAAACCCAAAAACCCAAATCTTAAAACCCTAAACCCCAAACCCAAAAACCAAAACCCAAATTCCTAAAACTCTAAACCCCAAAACCCAAACCCTAAAACCCAAAATCCTAAAACGCTAAACACAAAACCCTAAAACTTAATACCCGAAACCCCAAAATCCAAACCCTGAAACCCAAAGACCCAAACCCCAAACCCCAAATCCTAAATCCTAAATCCTAAATCCCAAACCCAAACCCCAAATCCTAAATCCAAACCCAAACCCCAAAACCATAAAACCCAAAACCCTACCCCAAAACCAAAAATCGAAACCCTATATCCTAAAACTCTAAACCCCAAACCCTAAAACCCGAAATCCTAAAACCCAAAACCTGAGACCCAAGATCCTAAAACCTAATACCTCAAACCCCAAACCCCAAATCCTAAACACAAAACCCTAAAAATCTAAACCATAAATTCTAAACTCTAAACTCCAATTTCCTCGACCACTACCCGGTATTTGCATTGTCTATAAAAAGTAATTTTCTTTATGATTATATTGAGGTCATCCAATTCTATATCATAATATATTTTGATTCTATTTCTAGTCTAGTTTTATCCAAATATGAATTGTTAATTCTTCATTGACTTTTTTATAATTAAATGAAAAAAAATTGGGAATAGAAAATTTTAAGATTGTACCAAATGCATTTCTGTTCTTTTTTTATTCTGGGAATAGAAATTTTGCACAGTTACCAAATACTCCCTTTTGCTCATAAACTTCTCTATGGATTAGAGATAGAAAAAACTATTTCTGAATAGAAATTGTTTCCAGGACCAGAAATATTATCATACGCACAATACTTAAAAGAAAGCAGTTCCCCTTTCTCATTGGCCACTTATACTTAAAATATTGCTTACACAGCACACGAAGTAGACAACAGTAGAAGAAAATGGATGAAATAATCCCAACTCTTTCACGTGGTGGCAACCCTCTTGAAGCAATAACCATATCTACATACCCCCGATCTTGAAAGGAAGTTTTTTGATTCAAAGTACTTGAAGGAAAGAGATATTCTTACTCTAAGAAATAAGACAGTGGATGAAGTAAATCCATACATAATGGATCTCTTTCCATGTGAAGATGTGTTATACTAAGCTCAGATTCCATTTGTAAGGCCTCTTCCAATGTTCATGGTCAACATATACTATATCCCGTGGAGTTTCTAAATTCACTTCAATTTCCAGGATCTGCCGATCGCAAGTTGTGGCTCAAAGTAGGAATGCTTGTTATATGACTATGAAACATTAATTCGACTTCGGGTTTATGCAACAATACTACACATTGTCATTGTAATAACGAAAGAAAGAAGATAAAGGGGAACTCACACGTACATGCTTTGGACATCTTGACAAATTGGATTAACTCCATTTCACAGTGCATGGTAAGAATTCAAGCTCTCTGTTCATCTAGTCGGAGGAATTTTTGGATTTGTCATAACTTCGGATCCGTGTGAATTTTAATTTTTTGGATCCAATTTGTGATGAGTGCATGAGCGAGTGATTCTGGGAATTAAGGTTTTCAAGGTTATGTGCATGGATGGGTGTGTGTGTGAGATAATTATCAGAGGGTAAAAAGGAAATTGAAGGATAGAATACAATCATCACCAAGGTATAAAGGACGCGCTACCAGCCGAGAATGATAAACGAGATTGACAAAGTTCACCACCAAGGCTTAAAGGACAAGCCACCTACCAAGATTAAAGGACTTTGGGATAGTAGAAGCTCACCACTAAGGCCTAAAGAAAAACCACCAGTCAAGGATAAAGCACTTCTTAGCTCACCATCAAGGAGTACTATACTTTCCAAGGATAAAGAAGCCGTTATATGAGTTATCTACTTTCTAAAGATGTTCACACAGAGGAAGATCTCATATATTCAACAAAGTTTGGTCTAGTCTTACAATAGAAAACTCTCCTCCTTTTATAGTGGGACTTGGACATAGGAAATAACCAAACATGAAAGACCTAGAAGCTAGAAAGTAATTGCAATGTCCATAAATTTGACTCACTTTCATGATCAATGAAATTGATGTATTTCTCATTTCATTTTAGTAAGTCTCGCCCAGAACTGATCATTCTCGGAATACTGACCAAAGGGGAAAGGCTAACTAGGAAAACTGTACGTGGACCCAAGAACTTGACCGTGAATCGAGTTCAATTTCGAGAAGCGACGAAGGAATATTCTGTGTCGATATAGACCAGTCCAAAGAGTGTGACGGATTTGGTTCGACCGACGATGTATGGTCGAATAGCGGGTGATTCCGCACGACCGAGGGCGCGCGTGGCGAACGACCTCGAACTTATTCTGAACTATCGTGAGCCCCGGAACTAGTGATAAATCCTCGTGTTATCTAAGAAATCGAGACCGACACGACTCGGGTAGCTCTAGGTCGATACGTGTAACCTCTAAACAGCCGCCCATTAGTAAGAGACGCTAAAATAGCAAATGGAGCGAAATCGATCGTGGAATTGAGTCTGGACTTCGGTGTCGAATTACGGGGGCGTACGCGACTATTTTGCAAGGATGACGTCATTTTTATGTGGCCAATTATATTTGAGATCAATAGAATCAAAAATTGAAAACTTGACTCGAAGCTGGAAAATTACCAAATTGCACTTGTACCCCTAGCCTTATATTCCGAATTTTTGGCTTATTTGAAAATTATTTTAGGGTTTTATATTAGCTTGTTTCAGCCCAATAATGCTGAAAACAATGGTCCATAATGTTGCAAAGATATTAGCAAGACTTGATTTTGGCCATTGAATTAAGGACTTAATAGTCATTTGTTGGATGGTTGGTCATCAACCCCACTCACCAATTTGGTTAAACTCTCTACTCACTCTCTCTCCTCCCATTTTTTTTTCACCATTTCATCCAGCCATTTCCTCTCCCCCACGACAACTCCCTCCTCTTCATCTTCCTTCATTTGGTCGTGAAAGGCCAAGCCAAGCAGGAGTGCCGCCGCTTGCTGGTGCCGCCGCCCTACCTAGCACACAATCCAACTCTCTCTCTCTCTCTCTCTCTCTCTCTCTCTCTCTCGGCCACGGGAACAACCCCCCCACCGTGGACTGCCGCCGCCGTGGAGGCTGCCCGTCGCCGCCGCTTGCACCACCGTGGAATCAGCTCAGCCCGTTCGTTTTCCCCACTTGTTTAGCTTAGTTTGGAGCATAGGAATCCAAGTGAGTACAACCCTAAACCTAGTTAGGCTAAGTTACATTTCTAGATGAGTTTTATGGGTTAATTAGGGTAATTTAGGGTTTAAATTGTGGAGGATGTTAGGGGCTGACTTCGTGGCAAATTTGGTGGCTTAGAGTGATAATTTAAATGAGGTTTAGTGGCCTAAGGTGATCTGGTTAGTGATCGATTAATGTAGGTTCGATCGGATTATTATGTCGATTAATTGTGATCTAAATGCGGGCTATTTTGAGTGCAATGATTGGGCCGTGGAGTGGCTGGTTATGTGGTGATTTTGGTGACCTAAGGTGATGATTTAATTATGTTTTGAGGGCCTAGAATGGGCTGGTTGGTGGCAGTTAAATGTGGACTTGATTTGGGCTCATAGGTGAATTATTGTGGGTACATTATGAGGGGCGAGTAGCGGCTAACTATGGGGTGATTTAGTGGTGTAATGTGTTGATTTGAGAGTGGAATAAATGGCCTAGAATGACCGGATGGGTGGCTAATTATGGGAGCCGTGGTTCGGGCAAAAATGTGGATTAGGCGGATGTAATTTATGGCCCTCATGGTGGCTGATTTAGGTAATGTTTTGGGGAGCCTAATGGAGTATTTTGAGGATATTTATTGACATAGAGTGACATGTTTGGTAGCTGTCCATATCGGGATTGAATTGAACAATGCGCGTTCAATTTGGGGTTTAATGGTGTAATTACTGAAAATATTTGGATTGATTGATTGAGTAGCTGAATTGTCCTTGATTATGATTAATTTTGTGATGCCATGTCATATGCCTAGTGTGACCAAGGTTGGAGTGGCTTGACGGGCTTCGAGTGCACAAATTCATGTTGATTTAATTTCGTGATTTCGTGTGCCAAGTCTATGCCATGGCTGGGCTGGATGATTTGATTAGTTGGGCTTATGGTATATTGAATTGAGCATGTTGCATCGTGAATTGAATGAGTAGTGTTGTACAATTGAATGCTCATTGTGAAATTCTTGAATGCCCAAGTGTGAATTTTATGGCCATGGGTGTGCATCTCGAACATTGGCATAACATATGTATATGCGAGTGCGCACGAATGACATGAGCATGTGATCACCTAAAATGCCCTTATGCGTGTTACGTGGGGTATTGAACCCATCCCGAGGTGTGTTATGTGGGACGATACCCAGACTACCGGAAGATGACCAATCTAATGCGTTTTACGCGGGTTATGTGTCATGAGCATTATGCGTTTTACACGGTCCAGAGATTGATCTCGAAGTGATAAACCTGATGCGTTTTACGAGGGTCGGAAGGGAATTGATAAATTGCAAGTGTGCGAAACTGCATTGATGTGACATGAGCAGGGGCGTGACCACAAGCATATTCATGACATGCATCGTAGTTGAGTGATGTGCGTATGTGTGCCATGGTTGAATTCTGTGCCATCATTGCAATTATATGTAATGTGCCTAACCTACAGGGTCAATCGAGTATTAGATTTGAGCTCGAGGGCCTAAGTCATTTATGTTCTGATTTGTGTGTCATTTAGTGCTCATCAGGAGGTGCATGATAGCCTAGTTTAGGTTTAGGGAACTTACTCGATGAGATTTATTCTCACTATTGTATAAACCCAATTTTTCAAACCCCCAGCCTTGAGATGTCCATAGTGCTTGTTCGTTTTGGGATCCTTTACTGGATAGACAGGGAGGAGACAGTATACTCTGCAGGGAACGGGGATTTTTGAGTTAGATATATATCTACAGTTTGGGTTGATGCGGGCGAGCAGCTAGATCAGGCCCACAAATTATAGAGTGGTGTATTAGGGACCATGCAGGGACCTACAGGCCTTTTTGATCTTTTGAGGTTCCACTTAGTGATTCAGGGGATGTTGATCCTCAGTGTCCCAATGGAGAATTGGCGAGCTCTGATCGTACGCTGGAGGATGGGGATTCAAACCCAAAGCCGATGGATTCAGAGGATGAGAAGCCAGAGCCCATGGAGCAGGGGGACGAGGCTGAACCGATGGATTTTGAGGAGGAGTCAGCTGGGGCCGAGTCCGAGCTGGATTCCCTAAACTCTGAGGTTGAGTTGTCTGATAGTTTTTCCTAGTCATCGGGATCTGACTCGGACTGGGTTCTGTAAGTCTAGCCTTAGTCCAAGGTAGATAGGACCAACATCTTTTTGACCGGAGCCCTTCTAGTTTTAGTAATCCCTAACCACCCGGGCCACTTACCCTTTTTTGTTAGAAGTGGTCATTGACTCACTTTTGATCTATGGAGCTCAAGCTGTAAATGAATGTTGTATATGTCGCCAGATCAACGCAAGTGTATGTTTTGTAACCCTGTTGTTTGTTCTACCCTTGATCTTGTGTTTGTTTTGTATGGGTGTTTATGTTGTTTCCGTGTGTGCCTTGTGCTCTGTTTGGTTGTTGGGTTGGCGACGCGTCATAAGACGTCATACTCGAATCGACCTCGGTTGGGTTGTCGCATGCTATGGGGTCCGGGGTGTGACAATAATTAAAGTCCTAGGAACTTAGAACTTTGACTCTTGAAACTTACACAACGATTAAGACTTACAAAGACCTAGGAACTCAGAAATGCATTGATAATACATAGGAACTAGAAAGTGTAATAAATACATGGAGACTTGTAATCTTGACTCTTCAGGCCTTTGATTTATCTTCCAAAATTTGTTCACCATCTTGGTCCAGAGGATACATAGGAAATCGCTTGGAATAACCTTCCATCGATATGTTGTTAATTAGCTTCGAAATTAGCAAGTATTCTGGTGTACTGATAACTTTGATCGGTAACTGGTATACAGATAACACTAATTGGTAACTTAATCGTTAGTCTCTTCATTGATCATTCACCGAATCAAGTTATGATAGAAATCTACCTTTACTTGAATGAACATTGATAGTGCCAAATTTGTTGATGGAGTTAAGTTGGATGCTCCCACATCAATGTAGGAGCTATTAAACTATGAAATAAAGTGGAAATGATAGTTAAGAGTGTTGTGGACACGTGGATTTTACATAAATCAACTTTGAAATATGGTTTGGTCGGAATAAATGTTTAAAGTTTTCCTCACATTGCTACCTAGTTCTGAATTTCTGTTTTTTGTGATGGTTTTCTCTCGTCTTCGACCGTCTTTTGAGTCAGTGACATTTAAGATTTTTTGTACTTCAAAAATGATTTTTTTTAAAGTAAAACCACTTGAACAAATTACTGTTTATCACATAGTTACGTCATTTGAGGCTGCATTCTTACTGGAGGATGGCTGTGTCATTTCTCCTATTCTTGTAGGAGTTGGGGTGTGAGCTGGAAGAATAGTTTAAGCCTAGAATAGTTGTGCAGGGAGTTTCCAAGGAAGATGAACTCATATCAAGTACTTTTGTCTCTTCCAATATTTAGTCTACACTAACTTCAGAAAGATCTAAAGAAAAAAAAAATCCCAATTTTCATTTATTTGTTGTATAGATTGACTATAAGTTTTATGTCTTTACTAATTCATTGTAAAGATTTCTACTTATTGTTAATGCATTTATTTCTTATTTCCAAGGATTTTCTATTAAAAATGGAACATAGATAAAAGAATAGCGATCCAAAATTTAGTACTAGTATTTCCACTGGTATGGAAAATTTTCCATTGGAATTGCAATATGATCAATTGATGTATAATGCACATGTACCAAATACGAGTAACTAGAAGTATGATCTTCAAGGATACGCAAAAGTTAAGAGCTTTTCCATGTGTTGTACAGCCCATATAGTAAAGAAAAAGGACTAGTGCTCTTCACATTTAAATTATGCAAAATTTGCTTATATGAGTTGCACGTTTTGTCAAATTTGGCAGCTTCGAGGCAATGCAACCTCTCTCTCCCGCTCTCTTTCCACGATGCAGCTTCCAGGAAGGCTATGGAGTGAGATGACTTCTCCTAACGATTTCATTCATCCACACCGACCAAAAGCAGCCGTGGGTGAGACGGGCACAACACAGTCCCAACTGGAGTTACAAAAACTGTGGATACAAGCAAGTCTCTTTGGAATTGCAGAAGGTATTCCCAAACCAATCACTACAAATCGAGAAAAACCATCAAGCTTATACGACCCATCTGTACTTGTGACGGATCTATTTTTCTCCCGCTTAAAGATGGTGTTCAATCTCCGATCCTTCAGTTCCACCGAGTCCATTGAAGGTGATCCAACCCGTCCTAAAAGCTTCTCTCTAAAGGAGCTCCGAGTCGCTACAGACAACTTTAGCAGCAACAACTTCGTAAGGTACGATTTGTATGGCAAGGTTTACAGGGGGCGCTTGGCCAATGGTTCGCTAGTGGCAGTAAAGAGATCAAGCTTTGACAATCGGCAGAGCGAGCAGGATTTTGAAGCAGAAGTGCAAGTGGGAAGCACGGTTTCAACACACCCAAATGTGCTATGCCTGATGGGCTTTTGCAGGACCAAGAAAGAGCTCTTACTGGTCTATCCCTTCATGATCAACAAAACCCTATCTTACAATCTTAGAGAGAGACCGGATCGGTTTGCCCGACCACTCGATTGGACTACTCGCAAGCAAATAGCCTTGGGAGCAGCGAGGGGGCTTGCCCACCTTCACAATCAAGGTAACATCAAGATCATGCATCGCAACATCCGCGCGTCAAGTATACTGCTGAATGTGCATTTTGAGGCTGTGATAGGAGGATTTTCGCTTGCCTTTATCAAGCATGAGAAAAATGTAGAGGAAGATGTTTATATCCAGGGCACAACTGGGTTTACAGCCCCCGAGTACATCAACACAGGAAAGTGCACACCGAAGAATGATGTCTTTGCATACGGGAAAATGCTTCTCGAGCTCATCTCGGGACAGTTGATTTACCTTGACGATGGCAATGGCAATTTTTTCTGCTTGGAGAATTGGACTAGAAAACATATGAATGAAGAGCAGTTGGGAAGGGTGATTGATCCCAATCTGCAGGGGAATTACGTGGAAGAAGAAGCAGAGCGATTAGTCCGATTGGCATTATTGTGCGCACAAAGGGATGCATCAGTTCGACCAGAGATGTCTGAAGTAGTTCGAAAGCTCGAAACCCAGTTTCTTCAGCGGGACCCTAGTACAAGCAGTCGCTTGTGTCAAAGCGAGTGTGACTCAGCTCCGAACTACTCTTTCCCTCCTTCCCCTTGTCGTCTGGGGATTGCTCCATGACTGGCATGTCAATGCTACATCATCACCTTTCTTTTACCTTCAATAACAAGTTTAGCCTCTGTGTTTCTCTTCCTAAACTCTATATGTTCCATTTCACTTTCGTCTGTATGATCTTCCTGTGATACTTTCCTCCGATTTTTTTTTAAAACATATAGCACCTCTTTCGCGTGATAATTATTATCTTCTACATTTGTCATCAAAACTAGAAACTGAAATAAAAAAGGATAAGTGCATAAGAAATCCTAAAATTTGTCATGAAAGTGCAATTGACTCCTAAAACTTTCAAAAAATGTAATTAAGTTCTAAAACTTATCACGAAAGTGCAATTGAGTCCTAAAATTTTCAAAAAGTGCAATTAAATTTTAGAACTTATCAAATTGGTGCAATTAAGTCCTTATGATTAACACCGTCAATTTATTTAACGGAAAATTCTGGCATTGCATTTTTATATTACTTTCTCCCTCCTACGTGGTATTTTTTATTTTTTTTTCTTCAAAGCTTATTTTAGTTAGATTAAACAATTAAAAAATCTAATATTTTATTTTAAAAACTAAATTGACAAAAAAATGGCAAGGAAGGGCCTTGTTGGTAGGTGCTATTGCCGTCGTCGCCTATCCCTAAAGGGGCCAATTGCAGGCCCTGGGCGACATTGGCCGGCCCTTGCCAACCCCGAGCGAGGCCTCGTTGGCCCCAAGCTAGGGCTGCCGATCCTTGCTAGGCCTAAGCGAGCATCGGCAATGCCCATAACTAGGCGCCTTCGCCCAAGCCTAGCAAGGATTGCTGACCCTTGCCTGGGGCTAGTGAACCTTGCCAACCCCATACAAAGGTCGGTGTTGCCTAGATTTGGGTGCCCTCGACCCAGTTTTGGGCGAGCCTCACAGGCCTAAATGAGGGCCGACGTGGCTTTGCTCAGGCCTAGCGAGGGTCGCCAACCCTTGCTTGGGGCTGGCAAGGCCTTGCCCAAGGCAGGCAATGGTCATTGCCTCAAAGGAGGGCCAACGTCACCCAGATCTGGGCGCCCTCACCCTAGTTGAGCGAGGGTCGCCGACCAACCTTGCCTGGGGCCGGCAACCTTCATTGGCCCTTTTGACAATGGACGGCGGCGGTAGCAACGCCCACTGGCAAGGCGATGCCTTGCCATTTTCTTTTTTTTTTTTTTTTCAGTTTTGTTTGTAAAATAAAATTTTAGCTCTTTTAAATCTAATTATAATAATATTTTAAGAAAAATAATAATAATAAATGCCACATAGGAGAGAGAGAAGGCAATTTAAAAATGCCACGTTAGCATTTTCCATTAAATAAATTGACGGTGTTAATGGTAAGACTTAATTACACAAATTTAACAAGTTTTAGGACTTTTAGTACATTTATCCTAAATAAAAAATTAAACGTGTCACCTTTTAATCTATTGAATTAATGATGAATGAATGTTTAAGTATATTAAGAAAGTTCTATTGTTCTCGAGAAAATTAAAGGCCACCAAAAAAGTCGTCCATAGAAGACATTGATAAGATCAGTCGCACATGCATCTTCGTGCACATCAGCCCTTAATTGTATATGCAAGAAAATCCAAGTTATTGACATTGTGATTCTCTGCTTGCATCTTTCATATTTGTCTCTCTGGTTTAAGAGAGGGATATGGCGGGACTAGTTGGCTTTTACTTTCTTCTCTGCGGGGTAAACTCATATGGAGCTTTCAAGAAGTTTCTCGGTGATGGGAGTCATCAATACGAAACAACATTGCACATCAACTTCTTGTAGACTCGGGTTGGGACTTGTAAAATCCGTGATTCACTTTCCACAATTCACACCTAGCTGGGCCATTTCAGCTACTTCTAAGCAATGTTTCAACCCGAGGAATCTCCTTTTCATCTTAATTTACTTAATTATCTCCGATCTGCGGGGAGGCAACGACAAGAGCAATGACATTATTAGCCTTAACCTCATTCAAACAATCAAGAGGTGCACAATTCGATTCCTCGTATCTACAGCTCTCTCAAGCTCTCTCTCTCTCTCTCTCTAAATGTCAGCGAGTTGGGGAATGAGGAGACTCGTACTAAATGTTGTGTTGTGCAAACGGATCGTGCACTCGTGGGAGGTTTTAATGACTCACTCAATTGTGCCGTTGTACATTTTTCTCGTGTCTTAGAAAAAAATCCACCCGGAAAAAGTATTGAGCTTCCTATTGATTTTTTTCAATGAATTTAAAGATTAACCGATCTCAAATTTGTTTCAACCTGATTGATGTTCTAGCAATATTTTGGAGGAAATCATCCCTTTGGCTCATTGCAACCAGTTTTAAAGGATCATGGACATTATCAGTATGAGATTTTTGCAAGATGGTAATTAATTAGTTTGTAGTATATGTATCATGGATACCAATTTAGAATTTTTAACAGTATTAATACCTAAAATTAATCAATTCAATGCTCTTTTTAAGCGGGATCCGTCTGACTGTTGGCTGGGGTGCACTAATGCACATGCACCCAATAAAGCCCCATGATGATTCATCTGGAACATGGAGTAGAGAAGAATGCTTACAAATTTGTAGGTCACAGAATGTGAGGTTTCCTTTTCTAATTGGATAAAAGAATCGGTTAGTACCACAAAAAATATCAAATTGATACATTTGTGATAAATTTATCCCAAATTAATTTTTTGACCATAAAAAACTTCAAATCGGTACACCTGTGATAAATTTACTCTTTATTAGTTTCCGTTACCGTCAAATTGCTGAGTTGAATAACATATGATAGTTGATAAATGTACCAGTTTAGAATTTTACTCATCTGTTTGTCACATATTTACCAAGTTATGATTTTTGTGGTATTAATCCAATTTAACGAACGGTAAATTTGTCATAAATGTACCAGTTTGGAGTTTGTTGGGGTCTAAAAATTAGTCTGTGGTAAATTTATCACAGGTATACCAGTTTAGGATTTTTAATAATCAAAAAATTAATTTGAGATAAATTTATTATATATATTAATTTGAAATTTTTCGTGATATTAACCTTAAAAAAGTTGGTAGTCCTTTTGTCACTATGGAGCATATGTGTCTTTCACGAGTCAACAACGTTAATTACGGGATGAGTTGATTTCTTTGATTCTCTCTTGATAAGTTAGTACACGCTGAAGCACCATTTTCAATGGAGGTAAGTTTTAAGAAACTGTCCATCATCTGCTTCTTCTTGAATTACTCGATGTAGAATTCTTCTTGGTGATGGACTCGTTCCTCTTCCTCTCCATCCTCTCCTCGGTCTTCCCTTCTGTTGTTTGTCCTTAATGTCGGCAGAAGACTCCTGTCATGGCCCTTCATGTATGAAATTTTTCAGTCTAGACCCTATCAAGTCAACTATATTTGTTTGTATCGTGACACAATTTGTTGTGAATTGACACAGAATCTAATGGATCTTGCAATTCAATATATAAAATCAGATGCCCAAAGAGAGAAATCAAAAGTAAGAGAGCCTGTTGTCATCGAATATGCTGCTCGTTTATATCAGCTAAGCAAACTTTCAAAGAACATTTTTGCAGAAGAAAAAGACAAAGCCGATCACTTTGAGCACGGGCTCAAACAAGAGATTTGCTCTAGCCTTTCCTCTCACTTGCTGACTACAAGGCTGGTCAATTGAATGGGTCGGGGTTGGGTTTGGATTGGGTATGAAAATGGTTCAACCTAAATTGATCCATTTTTATGCAATAAAATTCTAGCGATTCAAACCCAACCTCGACCCTGACCTCGACCCAAACTTAACCCATATTCAATGGCAAAATGATACTAGAAGTGCCATAACTTGTATACGGAGATCACTTTGATGTCATAACTTTTTTTTCGGATCACTTTAGTGCCAAGTCAGAGAAAAAACGATTACTTAAGTATCATAAGTTTTTTTTGGATCACTTCAATACTAAAATTTTTGAAAAACGATCACTTAGGTTGTCATTCCCCGAGCCCCATTGAGCACGCGACATCCTGATACTCGGTCGAATGAGTGCGACGTCCCAGGAATATGTTGCCGACCCAATAATCCCATCAAAGTTAATTCGCGGCAGAGCAAATGCAAAATCCAGGACAATAAAATTTGAGAACATCAGGAAGAAATAGATTGCCATACCACCAACATTTTCACTATACCTCGATATAAATATGTATGACATCCATTTACAACATACTTATACTTTACTGCCAACTTACTAGTCCACCTAATACACATGCACACCCACTACTATTCACAACACCATTACTTCAAAAAGGGAGATGACCTGGGTCCTCTATTTATCCAAAAATGGTACTCTTCAAAACTTCTGCTCCGAACCTCCCCACTAGCCCCGACGTCCACGAGACGGCGTCCACTCAGAATCCGACTCATTAACACTCAAATCTGACTCTTCCCTAATCATCGCTTCCACTGAGGACTTCGACTCCGCTTCGATCTCTATCGGGTAGTCTATATCACCCAACTCCCCTATTGGGACCTCATCCCGCTCCTCCTCAACTGGCTCGATCTCTGGCACATAGTAGGGATTATACTCGTACACGGGTATGCCCTCCTGTTCATCCTCAAACTATGCTTTTGGAACCTCTTATGGTTCCGCTTCGGGGTTTTCTTCTTTTCCTTCTTGTCCTTCCTCGGGAATTGCCTCGAGATCCACATCCATCGGATCATATCCCGCCTGGGATTCTTCTGGTTCTGGCTCATGCTAGGCTCCCGAGGGTTCAGGTACTGCAGAAGCAAGGTGGAGTCCAGACTGAGCCAAACTAGCCTCCAAGTTAGTCAGCTCGCCATCGAGAGGGGGTATGGCTAATGGATCCCAGTCCCCAACTCCATCAAAGGGAATGTCGAAGCCTCGGATAGGGCCGAACTCATCAATCCTATCTCTAAACATCCATGCCGTGTAGATGTGGGCCTGCTAGTAGGATAATCCTATATATACCCAAACTACGATCGTATGCTTAACCCAGGTGAAATTATCGCCCATCGGATACTCCATCACGTTGTGATTGGTGTGCATAACTATCCTAAAACGCTCTGGCGGTGGCGGAGGCAGATTCATGGCTCAGGCGGTGGCTCTGAAATGGTTTGGTTAATACAACTATGAGACACTCCTCAATAAGTTGCAACCCGAACCCTACCTAGGCTATCATGTAATTTCAGACACGTCCAGACACACAACCAAACAAACCACGCAAATAGCAACCAAACATTCACACATACTTGGACTCTCGGCACATGCAACTTGCACGTTAATCCACAATCCCAACATACAATTCTCACGCACATGCTACAACACACGTGCTTTCTACATATCAATACACACGTCAATCACACCACATTTCCAGCCCACTCGTTGTACCCACACTTATTCAATCACTTTCCCGGCCCGCGTAAGCATTCCTCAAGTCCACTCGATCGCGCCCCGAGCATCACACGCCTCGGTCCGATCGCATATTCACTTTTCATACCACAGGTCTCATTCTCAATCACATTCCCGGTCCGCGTAAACACGCCTCAGGCCCACTCGATCGCGCTCTGAGCATTACATGCCTCGGTCCGATCCCATTTTCACTTTCTTTCATCGGCCCGCATCAAATACGACAGACCTACATGATTGTAACCCGAGCTTAGAATGCCTCAGCCCAATCCCGATCTCGCCAAAGCTGATCGTGCCTCAGATCAATCTCATTTCCCACTTTCTCATTCCTTAGCCAGCGACAAATGCGACAAGCCTACGTGATCGCGACCCAAGCTTATAATGTCTCGGCCCGATCCCATTCTCATCCTTTCCTTAGCCTTCGCCAAATGCAAAAGGCCCACATGATCGCGACCCGAGCTTAACATACATCGGCCCAATCCTGTTCTCACACTTATACACATTCGCAATTAATTACGTACACACAATTGCGCGCAATACATCACAACAATACAGCCACTTCACAAACACGCGATCAACATACAAATCAGCATTTTTCCACATCCAAATTTTGTCAAATCAATTCCGGCCCTTCACGGCACTTTCACAAAATCTCGAGCCGAACCTAACGATACAATCCACGCACCAAACAGCATGCCACAGCACTTCCAACGGTCAATCACAGCCAACGATCGGCCTTTAAAATTCCACCAAAACTTCCCGAATTCAATCCTACGGCTCGCTAATCAATTCAGCTCTTAATTTCTACCAAACTGCATCTAAACGGGTCCAAAAATACCCGATAAACTAGGCGAAGTTTAGATCACGACTCACCCGACTTTAGACTAACGCAGCTAGAGTGAAACAGGCGGCTATCAATGGCAATCTAGCAGCGGTTTGTGGCGGTGGCAACATACGGCTTACGGCCAGCGGCAATCGGCTCACGACGACTTGGGCGGTGGCTGGTTCGGCGTGGCTGTTCACGGCCAAGGGGGAGAGAACCGAGAGGGAGAGGGGGACGGGGCAGCGATGGCACGGTGTAGGGCTCGGCGGACGGTGGTGGCGCGGCATGGCGGCGGGGCGGCGTGAGGGCGGTGTTCGGCGGGGGAGAGGGACGGTCGGGAGGGAGAAAGAGAGATGGAGTTGAGAGTGAGAGAGAGAGGAAGTGAGGAGAGAGAGAATGGTCTTGGACTTGTAGACCAAGTTTTGATCAAATTTTGCCAAATGACCAAAATGCTATTCTCTAATCTTTTTATCCAACAGTCCAAATTCGATCTTATTTTGAAACTGACAGCCCAGATATAATCTTTTCTAAAATATCCAAGGACAATCTTAAAATTTCTCAAAAAGTTCAAAAGCAAAATTGTCTTTTCCAAATTTTAGGACAAAATGACCAAAATGCCCTTGCCCATTATAACTAACCATTTTATAAATCCTTAAGAGTAAAATGGTCACTTTCCCATTTTCTTGCCGAAATCGAATTTTTCTGAAGGATTCGGGAACATCCAAAGCTGCACGTTCCAACCGCAACGTCGTCCTGATGTCCTATTATGACTTCCTAATTTTTCGATGTCCAATTCGGTCTCTAATTAATAATTGAATTCTACGTAACGTAAATTGAGCGATTCTCAGACTAACGGGTGGCTTTTCGGGGTAATTCGTGTATTCGACCCGTGACTGATACTAAATCGAGTCACGTGAAAGTTCGTTCAAATTGTGGCGACCTCAGTTGTCAATAAAATTGCGAGGATCGATCGATAGTTCCGATGGGCACGATCGTTCGGTATAGATTTTGGATCGTTCATCAGTTCATTTCGTGGTCAAACGAAATCACCCGTGATCCACTAATATGACAGTGGCGAATCAATCCATACTATCCTAAAATTGGCTTACACTGGCTCAAAATGTCACATTGACGATTCTATGGTCGAAAGTCAGTTTACGATTGAATTTCTCTAGTCGTACGAATTTAAATCCCTAATTAGCCTTTCCTTAATGGTTAGTATCCCAGGAATGATCAGTTCCGGGTGAGAATCAACTACAAGCACGTTCATAAAACCATATATTTCATAAATCCCAAATGGGCGATTTTTAGGATGTCACATAAGTGCTAAATTTTTTTAAAAATGATCATTTAAGTGCTAAAATTTTTGAAAAACGATTACTTAAATGCCAATCTTCGGCGAGCCACGTCAGCTTCAGAAATTAATAAAAAAAATGCCACGTCAGATTTCCGGCAAAAATTTGAGTACGGCACCGGGGGTTGGCACTTAAATGATCGTTTTTTAAAAATTTCAGCGCTAAAGTGATCGTTTTTCAAAAATTTTAGCACTAAAGTGATCCAAAAAAAACTTATGGCACCAAAATGAGCGCCGTACACAAGTTATGGCACTTATAGTGTTCTTTTGCCCATATTCAACACAACGCATGTTACTAAAATATATCCATATTTGTCCTAACTTATGAAAACCCATATACAGCTATTTAAACCATTTTAATCTCTTCATGTGAATGTGTTCATTGCATAAAATTTTATATTAAATCGAAAAGGTAAATTAGCAATATAAAAATATTTTAGTCAATAAAATAAAAAATATTGAAAAACTATAGATAGAAATACTTCTAAAGAACTAAAAATATATGCATGTGTTATGCCGATGCATACACTGAATGAATGCATGCTTTATTGATCCAAGTCAATTTAACTTTTTTATCACCAAATCTAATTTATCACTTCAAAATATATTAAGTGGAAGT
The DNA here is from genome assembly GCA_024500025.1 of Syzygium aromaticum. Taxonomy (NCBI): domain Eukaryota; kingdom Viridiplantae; phylum Streptophyta; class Magnoliopsida; order Myrtales; family Myrtaceae; genus Syzygium; species Syzygium aromaticum. Next base: position 13,584,752 of record CM044895.1, read on the forward strand.
AATATGTTTTTGTTCTAGCGATTTAGTGTACATATATTTCTCAAAGCAAAGAAAGCTCAGAAGAACAAACAACCCCCCCTAAAAAAATTAAAAAGCTCGAGTACTTTACCATAGGCAAAAAAAATCTTGCAAAATTTTAGGCTCTATTTGTTTTGCAGAAAATGTGATAATATTTTTCAAGAAATCATTTTTCAAGAAATTGACAATATATTTCGGTATTCGGTTGAAACCTGAAAAATATCCGAAAAAATATTTTCCGCTGTTTGGTATGAAAAATCAAATTTGATTTCCTTTAATAATATTTTAAAATTTTTCTTTTTTAAATCGAATTTTTAATTATTTTCATTTTTCATTTTTCTCTTTCTTTTTGTTTTTCCGTTTTTCTTTTTTTCTTCTTTCTTTTATATTTTCCTTCTTTTTTATTTTGCCTTCTTCCTCGACCGGTCTCTGATGGCCCTCACCAGATTGGCGAGCTTGGCCCCGCATTTGACATCAGCCTACAGTCCAACGACTTTTCCTGACCATTTCATTCCTTCACACCGACCAAAAGCAGTCGTGGGAGAGACGGGCACAACGCAATCCCAACTCGAGTTACAAAAAACTGCGTGGACAAGCAAGTCTCTTTGGATAGGCAGAAGGTATTCCCAAACCAATCACTACATATCGAGAAAAACCATCAGGCTTATACGATCCATTCGTTCTTGTGAAGGATCTACTTTTCTCCTGCTTAAAGATGGTGTTCAATCTCCGAACCTTCAGTTTTACCGAGTCTGTTGAAGGTGATCCAACTCCTCCTAAAAGCTCCGCTCTAAAGGAGCTCCGAGTCGTGACACACAACTTTAGCTGCAACAACTTCTTGGCGCAAGGTGCATACTACATAGTTTACCAGGTGCGCTTGGCCGATGGCTCGCTAGTGGCAGTAAAGAAAGGGTGCCATGTCAATTGGCGGTTGGAAGAGCAGTTCGAAGCAGAAATGCAAGTCGGAAGCACAGTTTCGCCGCACCCGCCGCACCCAAACGTGCTTTGCCTGAGGGGCCACTGCAGGACCAAGAAAGAGCTCTTATTGGTGTATCCCTTGATGATCAACAATGCCCTATCTTACAATCTTAGAAAGAGACCGGATCGATTTGCCCGACCTCTTGATTGGCCTACTGGCATGCAGATAGCCTTGGGAGCAGCAAGAGGGCTTGCACACCTTCACAATCAAGGTAACATATGTTGGTTGTTTGTTTGTAAAAGCAAACAAACTAGTGCTTTTTCCTTTGTCCCACATAGGAAAGTTTTGAAAATGTTGACCGCTTTATGTGTGTGTGTCTTCTTCTTTGTTAAAATGAAGACAATAGGGTGTGGACTAGACTTTTCAATATCCGCGTGCGGGTGCACGAATTTGGCGCACTTAGCACTTGAAACAATGTGATTAACGGTTCGCAATAGAGTTGCGGTTATTTTTTTATTAATTAATTTTGAAATTTATTATTTAGCCTAACGGTTATTAGGCGTTCTTACAACCTTTGGAAGATAAGAATTGTGTCCCTTCAGACATAACTACTTCACCTTTGGAATTGTGTCCCTTCAGCCGTATTTGTTCAAAGTTTATTTTTCAGAATTTATAAAATTCGAATTAATAAAAATGATTAAAAAAATATTATTCTCTCATTTTATTATTATTTTATTCCAAATTTTCATATATCCTTTTTCAACATGACTTTTGATTTCATACTAATTCACTATACATCTTTTTGATGAAGAGATGCCTTTGTTCGAAAGGGTGTGATTAGTGTGTTAGTTTTTACATGGTTGATTATAAAGTCTTTTCATTCGAATTTTTAGATACTTTGTCATTCTGAAAAATTGCGGCCATTCTTTCTAATTGTTTTCCTAGAGAGACCCTGAAAATATACCGAAATTGCTATTCAGTATTCTCAATTGAGACTTTGTTGTATTTTGGAGGAAATTTGCCAGTGACCATTAGCAACTTCGTGGGGTAAATAATTCTTTAAAGAAAGTGATATCACGCCTTAAAGTCTAATTTCCTTGTTCGTCCCATTTGAAGTTGAAGTTTATTTTCTTCTACAATTTGAAGGAGCATTTTTTTCCAACAACATCAAGATCATGCATCGCGACATCTGCGCGTCAAATATACTGCTCAATGCGCATTTTGAGGCTGTGATAGGTGGATTTCCGATTGCCATGATTATAGACTAGAGAAATGTAGAGGAAGGGACTATCGAGTGGCCCGCGTGCATTACGAGGCAGGGCACGGAAGTCACATTTCAATCCTATCATCACTAGGAAGATGTTTATGTCGACAGCTCCATCTGTGGCCGACTTGGGTTTATTGCCCCCCAGTGCTACTTTACAGAAGAGTGCACCCTGAAGAATGACGTATTTGCATAGGGGAAAATGCTTCTCGAGCTCATTTCGGGACAGTTGACTTACCCCGAAGAGGGAAAGTATAACTGCTTGGATGAATGGACTAAAAAACATACGAATGAAAACCAGTTGGGAAGGGTGATCGATCCCAATTTGCAGGGGAATTACGTGGAAGAAGAAGCAGAGCGACTAGTCGGATTGGCATTGTTGTGCGCATATGAGGATCCATCTGCTCAACCAGAGATGTCCGAAGTGGTTCGAATGTTCGAAAGCCAGTTTCTCCAGCGGGACCCTAGTACAAGGAGTAGTGGGAGTCAAAACGATTGACTCAACTCCGTACTACTCTTTCTCTCCTCCTTCTCCTCTGGGGATTGTTCCATGACTGGCATGTCAATGCTCCACCATCACCATTGCCTTTACCTTCAATAACATTAATAAGATCAGTCGCACATGCGTCTTCGTGCACATCAATCCTTGTACATGCAAGAATATCCAAGTTGTTGGCACTTTGATTATCGACCTGCATCTTTCAAATTTGTTTCTCTGCTTTCGCAGGAGCATATGGTTGGACTAGTTGTCTTTGACTTTCTTCTCTGCGAGGTAAACTCATATGAAGCTTTCAAGAAGTTTCTCGGTGATGGGAATCATGAATTACAAAACAACATTGCACATCGGCTTCTTGTAGGCTCAAGTTGGGACTTGCGAAATTCGGGCATACACTTTCCACAATTCACATAGGAGAACAATACTAGAAGTGTCAAAAGTTATGTACGCCGCTCACTTTAGAACCAAAAGTTCTTTTTAGGATCACTTGAGTGCGAAAAAGGAGAAAAAAATGATAACTTATTAAGTGCCAATTCTAGCCAAATTAATTATGTGACATTTATAATTAAAATTTTTAATATTACTTGACATATATTTTTTAAAAAATTCAGTCCACATGAACATCCAAAATGATATCGAACAATTCAACTGGCACTAAAATGATCATTTTTTAACAACTAACATTGAAGTAATAACTTTAAATAAAATTTGACACTTAAACTATCACTATTTACAACTTTTAGACGACCTTGTTTATGGGTTATATGCTGACTTGGCATGTTAGCGAGCCACGTAGGTTTAAGAAATTAATAAAATATTGCCGCGTCGAATTTTCGGCAATTCATATCGGAGTTGGCACTTAAATGATCGTTTTTTAAAACAAAGTGATAGTTAAGTGATCTGAAACAAATTTTTTGCACTAAAATGAGCGTCTTATACAACTTTTGGTACTTCTAGTATCCTCCTCCCCAATTCACACCTACCTAGGCCATTTCAGCTACTTTTGGTGTCATGCCCCGGGCCTCGCCGAGCTTGCGACGCCCCGCCCACAATTGTATTGAATGCGACGTCCCAGAAAATGTCGCCGATCCAAACTCAAATCAGAGAATAAAACACATGCGGAAGCAATTGACACCTATGCAAAAGAAAAACGATGACCCAAGATAGCAATAACAATAAGAACCACCATCTACAACAAGAACCAAAGAGATTTACATTATCCAATATAACAGAAATATACATATACCAAAACGGGTCAGGGGGCCACTACATCAAAAAGGGGCATGCGGCTTGGGCGGTCGGGTAGAGAAACTAAGGGGGACTCCTAGCTCAAAAAGTGTCGGTCCCACCAACTAGAGCTGCAACTGGCTCGACCCTACGACATCCAGTCCGGGTCAGATCTCAAAGAATTAGAAGACCTATCAGAGGGCTCATCCTCGGAGTCCATGGAATTTGGCTCAGACTCGGTATCTGTGAGCTCCCCCGCGGGCTCATCCTCCTCTGGCTCTGAATCCTGCTCCATGAGCTTCGGCTCTTCATCCGACTCCATAGGCTCCGGGTCAGAATCCCAGTCCACTGGCTCCTCATCCATCGGATCCGGCTTGTCCATCGCCCAGATAATCAGCCTGCGGCCTGAACTAGAACTCGCCTCAGATGACGCTTTAGGGCTCGCCAATTCCCCATCAGTCGGTTGCGGTTCCCACTGTCCTAGCCCATCGAACAGGATGTCGAAAGTCGTAAGGGGTCCATAAAATCCCGTCTCATCCCGATAGCACCATCCAAGATAGGGATGGGCCTTGAGCTGTGACCCGCCCTCATCAACCCAAACGATAGTGTAATACCTAACATATGTCTCTCTGTTCCAGCCCGGGTACTCGGTCACCGAACGGTCAATGCGGTTTGGGATCCCAAAACGTAGGAGTACTCCTACCATTCTCACGGTCAGGGGTCTAAAATGATTATAAAATAACCATGAGAACGAGTCTCAATAAGTAATACCCTAAACCCTATGTAGACCAATGCGTACCTAAACAAGTAGTACGTGCGATCTAACTCCTAACATAACCAGTTCATCTCGTAATACTTACCTCGCCATTAAACGCATGCCGGCTTTGCACGTCAGTCAATTTTAGCAAAATAATAATAATAATAATTCAATAACAGGTTACAATCATACGGACGCCAATCACAATAACACTCGATTAGTTCAAACAATCCGATCACCCAACCAATCAGTCAACTCAATTAAATCAATCACACTCAAGTCGCATGCGTGGTTGAATAACTTTCCATGACCTCTTAGGTCCTTTCACTCGGCCCGCGCCACTGCGCCTCAAGCCCGATCTCATGGCCCGCGCCACTGTGCCTCAGGTTCATCCCTTAGATCAAGCCAGGCTTAGTCCCGCGTAATCACGCCTCAGGACATTTTCCCCTTCCAATGACCACATAATCTACACCTCAAGTCTAGTTATGCCTTTCTCGCCACACCCGCCTAACTACGCCTCAGGTTGGCAGCCCTCTGATCGATCCGGGCTTTTTTACATGCACATGCACTACAACACAATTCGCCAATCTCACAAGTCATGCCAATCAAGCTCATGACATGCTCATCACTTTACAATTCACCAAATCAATGCATTATGCCAATCCCAGTCACATCACAAGTCCGCCACACTAGTCCATACACCCGACATCCAAGTGGGTCACATACGAACTTCAATTTCACCCACACACACCATGACAATCCGGTCATTTAGTACATCACAATTAGCCACATTATCGCCATCAATTAACCCACCACTCACCATATAATCCCCCACACTAATTATAATCTAACTGACTAATCTATTTTTCTAATATAATCACTAAATTCAGTCATATAAATCCTTAAACATGTCTAATAATACCCATTATATTAAATAGGGATTAGAATATCACTTATTAAGTTTTGGCCCGGTAAAAATTGGCTCGAGCCTAAAATGGCCCGGGTGAATAGTGTCGCACTAGGCACGGGTGAGGGCACGAGGCTTTGCCACAGGCACAGCCTTCGGCCACGGGCTCGGCCACGAGCACAATGCCTGGCCATGGGCACACGCACAGGCACAGGCACAGGCGCAGGCACGGGTGCGAGCACGGGCACAAGCGCGGGCATGGGCTCAGGTGCGGCGGTGGCTAGTCGGCTGGTGGGGGCAGCGACTGCGATGGCGAGTGACGGCAGCGAGCAGCAGCGGTCGAGCACGGCGGCGACAAGCGCGGGCACAACTGGCCAGTTGGTTGGGCTGGCTAACTAGGGTGACTGGGGGGCTGGGGTGGCTAGTCGGCTGAGGGCGGCAAGCGGCGGCGATGGCGAAGCTCAGGCATCGAGGTGGTGAGGTGGATTGGGGACAGTAGCTGGGGGGCAACGGGTAGTGACAGTGGCAGTGGCTGGTGGGGGTGGCGTCGGACGTGCTGAGGGCTGCAAAGGAGGGGAGGAGAGGGAGAGAGGCCGCTGTGGCGGCGGAGCCAGGGTGGAGGCGGCGGCCGGGCGACGCATGATGGTGACAGGCAGGGAAAGTTAGTCCAGCGAGCGGCAGTGGACGAGCAGCGGGGTGGCATCGGACGGAGCAGAGGCTAGTCGCGGCTCGTCGAGGAAGAAGGAGACCGAAGAAAAAGAAGAGAAGAAGGGAAGAGAGAGAAGAGAAGGAGAAGAAGAAGGAAGATGAGAGAGAGAGTGTCAGGGATTAGGTCTGCATGGGCGTGGGGGTTAGGGGACGTCTGCATGCGGGGGAGGAGAGAGAGAGAGAGAGAAAAAAAAAAGAGAAGAGAGAGAAGGAAGGAGAGAGAGAGAGGACAGATGCATGGGGGAAAAGAAAACGTGCGGGCAGGGAGGTTTGGTGCGGCAAAGGGGAGAGAGAGAGAGGGAGAGAGAGAGAGAAAAAAAAAGTCAACGCGCACTCGAACGCGATCCAGCGGTCCGATTTCAAATCTGAAAACGATCCTACGATCCAAATAATTCCTAGATTATACTAAGGAACAATGGCCACGAAAATTAAAGCAAACTAATCCGAGGGAGGTCTAGTAATCCAAATTCGTACGCGGTCGAAATTTCACTTTTCCACTATTCCTGACAATCTCGACATTGGCCACGATAATATCGAAATCGTCCAATTTATTTCGTCCCAGAACCCGAGAAATTTGACACCGAAGATTGGGCTCTAAATTAACGGCCAAATTCGATTGAGTGCGATTTTAGCAAAATCTCAAATTTAAAAATGATAACCGGAAGTGATCAGTTCCCAGGCGAGATTTTTACTACAAGCTCACTGACGAATTACACGTTTTATAGATTCCAAAAATTGGTTAAAATTCTGGATGTCACAATTTTCCCCCCTTACAAAAATTTCGTCCTCGAAATTTACAATCCCACCCAACTAATCAAACAAAAGGGGATATCAGTGTCGCATCAACTCTTCGCTTTCCCATGATGCACCTTCGTGATGTTCCCAAATCACATTTACCATCGGAATTGTCTTGTTCCGCAGCACTTGTTCCATTTTGTCCTCGATTCTAACTGGCTTTTCCAAGTATGACACTCTGTCGTCTACGTCTACTATTTCATAACTTAGCACGTGTACCGGGTCCGACTCGTACTTCTTTAGCATAGACACGTGGAACACATTGTGGACATGAGATAACTTTGGTGGTAACGCAAGACGGTAGGCTAAAGCACCAACTCTCACTAAGATTTCAAATGAACCCACGTACCTCGGGCTCAATTTTCCTTTCTTGCTAAACCGTGACAATCCTCTCATTGGCAACACTTTGAAGAAAACGTGGTCCCCTACTTGAAATTCCAGAGGCTTACGTCTCCAGTCTGCATAATTCTTTTGACGACTTTGGGCGGTTTTAAATCTGTCCCGAATAACTTTGACCATCTCGACTGACTGGTGAACCAACTCTGGACCCGTGATGCTCCTCTCACCAATTTCATCCCAACACACCGGTGTTCTGCAAGCTCTGCCATACAACGCTTCAAACGAGGCCATTCCGATACTCTGTTGATAGCTGTTGTTGTAAGAAAATTCCACCAAGTGTAATTGTTCCTCTCAATTACTCTTGAAATCCAATACACATGCCCGTAGCATATCCTCTAAAGTCTGAATTGTCCTTTCAGACTGACAATCTATTTGGGGGTGATAGGCCGTGCTAAATTGTAACTTCGTTCCTAATGCAGTATGAAGACTTTTCCAAAAAGCGACAGTAAATTTAGGATTTCGGTCTAAAGTGATCATCACTGGTACACCGTGCAAATGGACTATTTATCGCACATAAATCTCGGCATACTTGTCAAAGGCGAAGTCTTTGCGCATTGGCAGAAAATGCACTGACTTTGTCAATCGGTCGACTACCATCCAAATTAAATCATTGCCCCTCTGACTCCTCGGTAGTCCCATCACAAAATCCATCGTAATGTGTTCCCACTTCTACTTGGAGATTTCCAATGGCTGCAACATTCCACCCGGCTTGTAATGTTGTGCCTTTACTTGTTGACATGTCAAGCACTTGGCCGCATGCTTGACTACATCCACCTTCATGTCGTTCCACCAATAATATTGTCGCAAGTTTTGATACATATTTATACTGTCCGGGTGAATACTATAATTGCTACGATGTGCCTCAAACAAAATCTCCTCCTTAAGTTCTGCATTACTGGGTACATACAACCGTCCGCGGAACTTCAGAATCCCATCTTCGAATACCTGAAAGTCCGATTTCCTCCTTGTAACATCCATATTCAAAATCTTCTGAATCTCTAGGTCTGTCAACTGTGAGGCCTTAACCTTAGTCTAGATTTCCGGCTCAATCCTTAATGCTGCAAGCAAACTTGAGACCTGAGTCACCTCGAACTTAAATTCAGAATCTCAGACTCCCTCCAACAGAGTCCATTTTCTGACCATCATATGCGATGCTTGATTTCCTACTCAGTGCATCCGCTACTCTGTTAGCATTTCCGGGGTGATACGTAATCTCACAGTCATAATCTTTCAAGAGTTCCATCCAACGGCGCTGTCTCATGTTTAATTCATTCTGGAAAAACAAGTACTTTAAACTTTGATGGTTTGTATAAATCTGGAATTTCTCCCTACACAAGTAGTGTCTCCAAATCTTAAGGGCAAAAATAATCGTGGCTAATTCCAAATCGTGAGTCGGGTAATTTAGCTCGTGTGGTCACAATTGTCGTGATGCGTATGCTACTACTTTCCCATGTTGCATTAGTACACACCACAGTCCTCTTAGCGACGCATCACTATAAATCTCATACCCTCCCGAATCTGACAGAATCATCAACATTGGCGTGGTTGTCAACCTTTGTTTTAGCTCCTGGAAACTCCTTTCACACTTATCTGTCCATTCAAATCTTATTTCCTTCTTAAGTAACTGCGTCAACGGTGTTGCTAATGCCGAAAACTTTTCCACGAAACACCTATAATAACCTACCAGGCCTAAGAAACTCCTAACCTCGATCACTGTTGTCGGTCTTGGCCAATTCACCACGGCTTCAATCTTTGCCGGATCTACTGCAACTCCTTCCTTGGATACTACATATCCTAAGAATGCCACTCGATGAGGCTGGAATTCGCACTTACTGAACTTAGCATAAAATGCATGCTCCCTTAAGGTTTGTAGAACCTTTCTCAAATGTAATTCGTGCTCAGCGGCACTCTTTGAATACACTAGAATATCGTCTATGAACATGATTACGAACTGATCCAGAAACTCCTTAAACACCCGATTCATGAGATATATAAAGGCTGCAGGAGCGTTGGTCAATCCGAACAGTATTATTGTGAATTCATAGTGTCTATATCTTGTCCTGAAGGCCGTTTTGGGTATATCTTCCTTCTTAATCCTCAATTGATGGTACCCCGTCCTTAAGTCAATTTTTGAAAATATCGATGCTCTTTGCAACTGATTAAACAAATCGTCTATTCTTGGCAATGGGTATTTATTCTTAATGGTCACCTGATTTAACTGTCTATAGTCTATGCACAACCTTAGGGATTTGTCCTTTTTCTTCACAAATAATATCGGTGCTCCCCATGGGGACGCATTTGGGCGAATAAAGCCTTTATCTAGCAACTCTTGCATTTGGACATTCAATTCCTTCAGTTCAGACAATGACATCCTATAGGACGCATTTGAGATCGGTTCCGTTTCTAAGGCCAACTCGATCACGAATTCCACTTCTCTATCAAGTGGCAGTCCCAGCAATTCCTAGGGAAAGACATCAAGAAAATTGCGCATCACAGCAATATCTTCTAGCCTCGGCTCCTCAGCTATCGAATCAAGTACAGTTGCCAGAAATCCTTGAAACCCTTCATCTAGTAGTTTAGTTACTTCTAGTGACGAAATCCAGGGGATCGAGGTCCCTCCTTAGTTCCCCACAAACTCGAATCTAGGGTGTCCAACTTGATTAAATTGGATTACCCTGTTACTATAGTCCATAACGACTCTTTATTTAACTAGCCAGTCTATCCTGACAATCACATCAAAATCATGCATAGTTAGAACTGCCAGATCTAATCTTCCTTCTCTATCGACAATCACTATCTTACACTTAAGGCATCCAAACTCAATCAGTACTTTATCATTCAATGGCATAGTTACACACAGCATAATTTCTAGCGGTTTTGGCTTAATCCCAGTTAGTTTAACGAAATGCTCAAATATAAAGGAATGCGATGCCCTCTAATCAAACAAGGCATATGCAGCATGATCACAGAGAGACCATACCTGTGACTACGCCAGGCGCGTCCTCAGCCTCCCTTCTTGCCATTGCATATACCCGTCCTTGGGCCAGCGGCCTATTCTGATTGGCTGGTTGGGCAGCTCTACCTAGATTTCCATATCGAGGCGGCGGTGGCAATAGTGTAGGTGGCCTGGCCTGCCTGTTGTTAGGGCAGTCCCTCATTTAGTGACCGTTTCCACTATATGTAAAACAGGCCCCGCCTTTGTTCGGGCAATGTCCATTCCCGTGCCTTCCTCCACATAGCTTACACGGGGCATTCTGATAACAGTTTGGCTTCCCGATATTCCTCTGAGCAGGAGGGATAAAGCGACTGTTCCTTGCTATAGGTCTTTTCCAGAGTTGGTGGTTGTCCCAAGTCGGGGCATATCGCGATCCAGAAGCGGTGCCCCATTCTGTTTGGTCCCGTTCGATTGCCTAGTTCCTCTCATAGATCTCATGATAGCCCTTCAAGTTTAATGAGATCATCTAATTGCGAAGGTTCAGTTTCAGCCCATCCCGGAACCTCCTTGCTTTGTCCATTGGTTCCTCCACCATCCTGGGGGCAATTTGGACAACCTTACAAACTCGGCTTCATACTGATCCACTGACATATGACCTTGGCGAAATCTCATTAATTCTGCCAACTTATGCTCTCAAGCACTTTCCGAGAAGTACTTGCCATTGAAGGCTTCAGTAAAGATTGTCAAGTTCATGGCAGTACTAGTGGGGAATACTTGATCTTTTGTGGCTCTCCACCAATCATTTGCATTTTCCTGTAGTTGGTAAACTGCTAGAGCTACTTTATCCTCCTCAGTGCAACCCAACACTTCGAAGGCTTTCTCTAGCTCTTCCACCCATTTGGGTGCAGCCTCAGGGTCGCTTTTCCCATTGAACTTTGGGGGTTTTTAGCCTCAAAAACTGTTCTACTAACTTGAACATTGGTCTGATCGCATTCACTTATGCTAGACCGGGATTTCCATTAATCACATTATTTCACTGGCCTCCGTTATTCCCAACAACCTCACTAGCAGCTACAGTGGCAACAATAGTGCTCCTTTCCCTTGTCTATGGTCCCGATAATATTCCTGCTTCCTCCAAATTTCATCCACCCTGGGATCTCCTATAAGTTCAGCTAGTAGGACTACACGACCTCGACTTCGGCCTTGACCTCTACCTCGACCTCTACCTCGGCCTCGTTCACTCATCTCACCAGTTCCCTCAAATGCTCATCTGCTATAATTCCACATAGGAATTAGAAATCTAAGTCAACTATCTCAGTTTAAAACCCTGGGCAATTAATCGCAACAACAACTTATTAAGCAGGCGGGCAATCACATGCGACAATTAGTCTCAGCCAACATGATTCGTGCACTTACCTCAAGTCCTGACGCACCTACATTTCACACATCATAGCATACGCCACTTAGCAATCACAATCAAACAGTCTGGGGTATGCATGGCACACAAGTCTCCCTCATTAGCTACCTCAAGGTCATCGCTCCTTATCACTCCAGGCTTCGACCAATTAGTATCGAGCTGACTTTGCTCTGATACCAATTCGACGGGGATGTCATGCCCCGGGCCCCGCCGAGCTTGCAACACCCCACCCACGGTCGTATTGAACGCGACGTCCCAGAAAGCGTCGTTGACTCCCAAATCAGAGAATAAAACACATGCTGAAGCAATTAACACCCGTACGAAAGAAAAACGATGACCCAGGATAGCAATAACAATAAGAACCACCATCTACAACAAGAACCAGGGAGATTTACATTATCCAATATAACATAAATATACATATACCAAAACGGGTCAGGGGGCCACTACATCAAAAAGGGGCACATGGCTTGGGCGGTCGGGTAGAGAAACTAAGGGGGACTCCTATCTCAAAAAGTGTCGGTCCCACCAACTAGAGCTATAGCTAGCTCGACCCTACGGCACCCAGTCTGAGTCGGATCCCAAAGACTTAGAAGAGCTATCAGAGGGCTTATCCTCGAAGTTCATGGAATCCGGCTCAGACACGGTATCTGCGAGCTCCCCCGCGGGCTCATCCTCATCTGGCTCCGAATTCTGCTCCATAGGCTCTGGCTCTTCATCCGACTCCATAGGCTACGAGTCGGAATCCTAGTCCATTGGCTCCTCATCCATCAGATCCGGCTCATCCATTTTCCAGATAATCGACCTGCTGCCTGAACTAGAACTCGCCTCGAATGAGGCTTCGGGGCTCGCCAATTCCCTATCATCCGGTTGCGGGTCCCACTATCTTAGCCCATTGAACGGGATGTCGAAAGTCCTAAGGGATCCATAGAATCCCGTTTCATCCCGATAGCACCATTCAAGATAGGGATGGGCTGTGACATCCCGAATTTCGGCTCATTTTTTAGATTTATAAAACGTGTAATTCGTTAGTGCACTTATAATAGAATCTCGCCTGAAAACTGATCACTCTCGGGTTTTTGTTTTTAAAAATAGAGATTTCGTTAAAATCGCACTCGATCGAATTTGGTCGTTATTTAGACCCCAGACTTGGCAGTCGATTTTCGGGAGTGTCGGGACGAAATAAATTGGAAGGTATCAATATTATGGTAGCCAGCTTTGAGATTGTCAGGAATGATGGAAAAATTGGAGTTTTTGACAAAGTACGAATTTGGACTAGTAGACTTCCCTCGTTATAGTTTGGTTTAATTAATTTGGCCTTTGTCCCTTTTTATATGCGAGGCTTATTTTGGACCGGTAGATCGTTTTCGATTTTGAATTTGGGCCATCGGATCGCGTTTAATATTTAAATGAAGTTTATTTTTTTTTTATTTCTCTCTCTCTCTCTCTCTCTCTCTCTCTCTCTCTCTCTCTCCTCCGCACGCACGCTCCCCCCCTCTGACCGCGCACGTCTCTCTCTCTCTCTGCAATGTCACCTCAGCCCACCTCTTGCAGACCAAACCCCCCGACAATTCTCTCTCCTCTTCCCTTTCTTTTCCTTTCTTCTTCTTTCCTTCTTCTTTCTCTTCCCTCTTCCTTCCCCCGATCAAATGGTCCTGCTACGTTCTCTGCCCAGCCAACATGACCGTTGCTCGGCCGCCCTCCGCCTCCGTCCAACACTACTCCGCCAGTTGCCACTGCCAGCAAGCCCGGTAGCCGTCGTGCCGATCACCAGCCGTCGCCTCGACCGTTCCCTTCCTCTCCCTCATGCGCACGGCAGCAAACCGTCGCCGTTGCCCTCGCGCCCGACGTCGCCCGAGCCCCTGACCGGCGCACGCCGCCACCGTCGCCAGCCAGCTCGACCGCCGCGCCGCGACATCCGCCAGTCACCGCCCCTGACCGACTGGTCTCTTCCTCCGCGCGCATAGCAGTGAGCTCGCCGCCGCGTTCGATGAGACCCAGCCGTCGTCCAGTCGTCCGGCTGACTACCCAACGCCGTCCCGACGCCTGAGCGTCACTGTCGCCGCCGCCGAGCGCCCCCCAGCCGCACCACCCACCTCAGCCCACTCCCTCTTCTTCCTGTTGGCTTCCGCAGTTCGCCGGCTCGCCGCATCGCCTCGTCGCCGCCGCGAGGTAGCCGGTGCCGTCGCCGTGGGCCGCCGTCTGCCCCCTCACCTCAGCTGACCACCAGCCCTCCACCCACAGCCATCACTCTCTCTCTCTCTCTTCCTCCTAGTTTTGGCCGTGGAAGGCCCCTTTGCCGGAGGAGCTCCGCCGCCGCCGATGGCTGTTCCGCCACCACCACCGCCTCACCCAGCTATCCCACTCTCTCTGGTCGTGTCCATCTAGGCCGCGGAATCGTCTAGTTCGTCGCCGCCGTTCGCGCCGTTCGCCGGAGCCGCCGCTGCCGTTACTGTTCCGACGAGTGGTCGCCGCTGTCCAGCCGCCATCGCCGCGTGTCTTGCTCGGTTGAAGCTTAGGACATCCGGTGAGTTTGACCCTAAACCCTAATTAGGATAATTTACATTTCTAGACGGGTTTTAGGGGTTTATTAGGGTAATTAGGGGCTAAATGGTGGCTGCTATTAGGGGCTGATTTTGTGGTGTTTGTGGTGACCAAGGATGATTATTTGGTCGAGGTTTAGTGGCTAGTATAGCGCTGTGATGTGGCGAAGCGTAGGTGTCGGAATTTGGACAAAATGGTGGACTTAGTGAATGAAATTAATAACCCGTGTGGTGGCTGATTTGGTGGCTGTTCTATGGGCTTAGTGTGATAAATTAATGGAGGTTTAGCAGCCCGATAGGTATCGTTCAATGGCTGAACAGATTGGGTTAGAATGGCCCGGGTTCAGAGTAAGTTCGGGCCTTAAGTGTGGATTTTTGTGCGCGCCTCATTAGTTCTTGTGAGGGCTAATCCAAGTGAAGTTTTGGGGAGTTTAATGGAGTATTTTGGCGATAATTATTAGCCTAGAAATTGCGGTATAGTGGATGGCCACGACGGGATTTGATTTAGGCGAGGCGCGATCAATTTGGGGGTTAGTTGGTGGACGCTGTTAAGAGCGGATGTTGTGGCGTATTTGGTGGCCTAGCGTGATGTTTTAATCGAGGTCTAGTGGTTTCTGGTGTGCTGAATAGCGGCTAAGCTTAGGAGCCTTAATTTGGGCGAAATTGCGGATTCGGCAGATATGATTTATAGGCTGAGTGGTAGCTGTTTTTGTGGCAAATTGGGGAGCCTAATGTGATGAGTTGATAGTGAATTGAGCACCTAAGACAAAACATTCATGGGTGGTTTAGTATCGGGAGGCTTCGGGCCATAATTGTTTATTCGAGGTTTTAGGGTGAACGGCTTAGGGAACAATGATCACCCAAGAGGATGCTAAATTAAATGTGGCTTGAATGTGATTGTATGATGCCATGTCGCATGTCTAGCGGGACTAAAAATGGAATCGCTTGGCGGGCCTTGAACGTGAGAGTTCTTGTTAACCCAGTTGTGTGGATTATGCATGGATTGTGTGTCGAGTTGATGCCATGGCTTATTTGAATTGATTGTCTGATTGGGCATGTTGATTTGTGAAATTGAATATGCGTGGTGCAAGTGCGCATGATTGCATCGTGATTTGAGTAAGTGGTGCGGTGCAAGTGAATGCCCAGATGTGAACGTTATGGCCATGAGTGTGCATCTCAAGCATTGGCACGGCATATGCATATACGAGTGTGCCTGAGTGACATGTGCATTGTGATCACCTAAAATGCCCTGATGCGTCTTACGCGGGGTTTAGATATAAATTGGTGCTTGTGAATGTGTGATCACAATAAACCTTGATGCGCTTTACGCGGGGTAATGAACCTGTCTTGAGGCGTGTTACGCGAGACGATACACGATTTACCGGAAGGTGACCAACCTGAGACGTTTTACGCGGGTTATGTGTCATGAGCCTGATGCGTTTAACGTGGGCCAGAGATCGATCTCGAAGTGATAAACCTGATGCGTTTTACGCGGGTCGGACCTGATACGTTTAACGCGGGTCGGAGGAGAAATTGGTAAATGGCAGAATGCTAGCATGCAAATGTGCGTTACTGCATTATTGAGGCATGAACATGAATGCGAGTACGAGCATATGCATTACATGAGTCGAGATCGAGTGATATGCGTATACATGCCGCAATCTAATTCCTTTGGTGCTGTTGTGATTGTATATATATGAAATGCCTAACCTGCAGGATCCAGTATGAATTAGATTTAGGCCCGAGGGCCTGAGTCAGTTACGTTCTGATTTATGTTCCGTTTAGTACTCGTCAGAAGGTGCACTTTAGCCTAATTTAGGTTTAGGGAATTACTCGCTGAGATTTATTCTCACGGTTGTATAAAACCACTTTTCAGACCCCTAGTCTTGAGGATGGCAGACATACCGACGCATTTTTGGGAGGAGCCTCGGCTAGTAGTAGTGTTTGACCGCTGAGCCACGTACCCCCCCTTTTTACGTTGGTGGCTGTTGAATCGCTTTTGATTTTTGGGCGTAGGCTGTACATGAATATTGTATATGTTTCCCGATGTCAAAGCAAGTGTATAATTATCCATGCTGGTTGTTGAATGACTATCCTTGGTTATGTGTATTTTATTGTACGGGTGATTTTAATTACTTCCGCATGTGTTTTAAATCTCTATGTTGGGCGCTGGGTCGGCGACGTGTCCTGGGGCGTTGCACTCAAATCGACCATGGTAGGGATGTTCGTGCGCCATAGGGTTCGGGGCGTGACATGGGCCTTGAGCTGTGGCCCGCCCTTAACGACCCAAACGATAATGTAATACCTAACATATGTCTCGTCGTTATAGCCTGGGTACTCGATCACCGAATGGTCAATGCGGTTCGGAATCCCAAAACGTAGGGGTATTCCTGCCATTCTCACGGTCAGGGGTTTGAAATGGTTATAAAATAATCATGAGAACGAGTCTCAATAAGTAATACCCTAAACCCTACATAGGCCAATGCATACCCAGACAAGTAATACGTGCGATCTAACTCCTAACATAATCAGTTCACTTCGTAGTACTTACCTCACCATTAAACACATGCCAACTCTACATGTCAGTCAATTTTAGCAAAATAATAATAATAAAAATTCAATAACAGGTCACAATCATACGGATGCCAATCACAATAACATTCGATCAGTTCAAACAATCCGATCACCCAACCAATCAGTCAACTCAATTAAATCAATCACACTCAAGTCACATGCGTGGTCGAACAACTTTCCACGACCTCCCAGGTCTTTTCACTCGGCCCGCGCCACTGCGCCTCAAGCCCGATCTCATGGCCCGTGCCACTGCGCCTCAGGTTCAACCCTCAGATCAAGCCAGGCTCAGTCCCGCGTAATCACGCCTCAGGACATTTTCCTCTTCCAATGACCCGCATAACCTACGCCTCAAGTCTAGTCATGCCTTTCTCGCCACACCCGCGTAACCACCCCTCAGGTTGGCAGCCCTCTTATCGATCCGAACTTTTTCACATGCACATGTACCACAATACAATTCGCCAATCGCATAAGTCATGTCAATCAAGCTCATGACATGCTCATCACTTTACAATTCACCAAATCAATGCATCATGCCAATCCCAGTCACATCACAAGTCCGTCACACTAGTCCACACACCCGACATCCAAGCCGATCATATACGAACTTCAATTTCACCCACACACGCCACGACAATCCATTCATTTAGTACATCACAATTAGCCACGTTATCGCCATAAATTAACCCACCACTCACCATATAATCCCCCACACTAATTATAATCTAACCGACTAATTTATTTTTCTAATATAATCACTAAATTCAATCATATAAATCCCTAAACATGTCTAATAATACCTATTATACTAAATAGGGATTAGAATATCACTTACTAAGTTTTGGTCCAGTAAAAATCGGCTTGGGCCTAAAATGGCCCGGGTGAACAGTGTCACACTAGGCACAAGCGAGGGCGCGGGGCTTGGCCACGGCGCTTTGCCACGGGCACAACCCTTGGCGACGGGCTCGGCCACGAGCATAATGCTTGGCCATGGGCATACGCATGGGCACAGGCCCGGGCATGGGCGCGGGCGCAGGCACAAGCGCGGGCACGGGCTCAGGCGCAGCAGTGGCTAGTCGACTGGCCGGCTGGGCTTGCTCCGGTAGCTGGTGGTGGTGGTGACGCGGCGACAGCGGCGGCAAGCAACGGCAGCGACAAGCGCGGGCACAGCTAGCCTGCTGGTTGGGCTAGCCGGCTAGGGTGACTGGCGGGCTGGGGTGGCTGGCCGACTGGGGGCGGCGAGCGGCGGCGACAGCAAAGCTCAGGCGTCAGGGTGGTGAGGCGGACTGGGGACAGTAACTGAGGGGTGACGAGTAGTGACGGCGGCAGTGGCTGGTGGGGGTGGCATCGGACAGGCTGAGGGCTACGGAGGAGGGGAGGAGAGGGAGAGAGGCCACTATGGCAGTGGAGATAGGGCGGAGGCGGCGGCCGAGCGGTGCGCGTTCGTGACGGGCAACGAAGGTTAGTTTGGCGAGCGGTGGTCGACGAGCAGCGGGGCGGTGTCAGACGGAGCAAAGGCCAGTCGCGGCTCGTCGAGGAAGGAGACCGAAGAAGAAGAAGAGAAGAAGGGAAGAGAGAGAAGAGAAGGAGAAGAAGAAGGAAGAGAAGAGAGAGAGTGTCAGGGGTTAGGTCTGCATGGGCATGGGGGTGAGGGGACGTTTGCATGCGGGGGAGGAGAGAGAGAGAGAGAAAAAAAAAAAAGAGAAGAGAGAGAGAAGGAAGGAGGGAGGGAAGAAGAGAGAGAGAGAGAGGACAGATGCACGGGGGAAAAGAAAATGTGTGGACAGGGAGGTTCGGCACGGCAGAAGGGGAGAGAGAGAGAAAAAAAAAAAGTCAACGCGCACTCGAGCGCGATCCAACGGTCCGATTTCAAATCTAAAAACGATCCTACAATCCAAATAATTCCTAGAATATACAAAGGAACAATTGCCACGAAAATTAAAGCAAACTAATCTAAGGGAGGTCTAGTAGTCCAAATTCGTACCCGGTCGAAATTTCACTTTTCCACTTTTCTTGACAATCTCAACATTGGCCACGATAGTATCGATACTGTCCAATTTATTTCATCCCAGAACCCGAGAAATTTGACACCGAAGTTTGGGCTCTAAATTAACGGCCAAATTCGATCGAGTGCGATTTTAGTAAAATCTCAAATTTAAAAACGATAATCGAGAGTGATCAGTTCCCAGGTGAGATTTTTACTACAAGCACACTGACGAATTAAATATTTTATAGATCTCAAAAATGGGTCAAAATTCGGGATGTCACAACTGGGCAATGTTTCAACTCGTGGAATCTCCATTTCGTTTTAATTTAGTTGATTATCTCCTATTTGCGAGGAGGCAATGACATTATTAGCATTAACCTCATTCGAACAATCAAGAGGTGCATAGTTCGATTCCTCGCATCTACAGCTCTCTCTAAATGTCAGCAAGTTGGGGAACGAGGAGACTCATGCTGAATGTCATGTCACACAAACAGATCGTGCACTTGCAAGAGGCTTTAATGACCTGCTTAGTTTTATGGTTAAATTTGTTGTTCCTAGTGTACGCTATAATTATAAAGTAGGGTTAATACCATAAAAATTCAAAACTGATACACTTGTAATAAATTTACTTCGAATTAATTTTTTTACCACCAAAAAATTCAAACTGGTGCACTTGTGATAAATTTAAACAAAACTAAGTTTTTACTACAAAAAACCCAAAACTAGTACATTTGTGATAAATTTGCCCTTCGTTAAATTGGATTAATACAAAAAAAAATCACAAATTAGTACACTTGTGATAAACGAAAGGCACAACCCCAAATCGGTATATCCGTTAACTGTAAAACCCCAAACGTGCTATTTAACTCAATAATTTGACAGTAAAATTTGACTGAAACTAACGAAAACTAGTTTAGAATTTTTTGTGATATTAACCCTATAAGGTATTGTGTTCGTTTAAACGTTTCTAATGAATGTCCTAGTGTTTGCAAGGTTTTAGTTATTTTGATTCTAGTGAAGTTTCTTTCCAATGTTGGCATTTCAAAAATTTTTTGACGTTGCTTGTCCATTAATTTCCTTAGTTTTGGCATTATCGTTTATTTTCTTTTATTTCAAGCATTGTTTCTTTTATTTTTCTTCTAAGTTCCGGTCATTGCACTTCAATTCCAAGCACTTTACTTTTCTTAGTCATTTAGGTTTCGTTAGTTCCACAAAAAATAACTTGCAAGAAAACGTTTTCATGATTTTTTGACGATCGGTTCACAGAAAATTAAGTAGTCAAGGAAAACATTTTCCACCAATAAAAAAAATACCTTCAAAAGTGACGAAAATGTTTACCACTTTTTAGAAAGCAGAAAACATTTTTCATATCTTCTTTCACCTCACTTTCTTTCATCAAATACATTTTCCTTTTATTTTTATTTTTTATTTTTTTTTCAAAAAATCAAGTTTTTAAGTATTTTTTTCTTTTTTCCTTTTTTCTTTTTCTTTTCTTTTTTTTTTCCTTTTCTTTCTTTTTCATATTGCTTCTTCCTTACCGAGCTTGAGCCTTGCCACAAGCCGGCGAAGCTCGAGCCTTGCGTCTTGCATCAATCCTTGCGTAGCTCATCGAATTTGGCAAGGCGCGAGCTTGCCGGTCTTGGGCGAGCTCAACCTTGTCGGCCTTGGGTGAGCTAAAGTCTCACTGGCCTATGCTGAGGCTTGAGCTCATTTGTGATCGGACACTGGCTAAGGAAGAAGCAAAAAGAAAAAGAAAAAAAAGGAAAAAAAAAGAA
This sequence comes from Syzygium aromaticum, assembly GCA_024500025.1. Taxonomy (NCBI): domain Eukaryota; kingdom Viridiplantae; phylum Streptophyta; class Magnoliopsida; order Myrtales; family Myrtaceae; genus Syzygium; species Syzygium aromaticum. Next base: position 13,605,470 of record CM044895.1, read on the forward strand.
AAGAAAATAAATAATTAAAAAAATTCGAATTTTTTGTAGTTTTTTCCAAAAAATCAAATTAGATACCAAGCCACAAAAACATTTTCTAGTTCATTTTTAGGTTTCAACTCAACACTGGAAAATATTGTCATTTTCCTAAAAAATGGTTTTCTAGAAAATATTTTCCAGAAATCTTACATTTTTTTGCGAAGCTAATGGAGCCTTAAATCTAGAGGTGGCCACGGTTCGGAACCGACCGGTTCCGGTTCGTGGCCAAGTGCGAACCGGCCAGTTCCGGGCCGATTCCGATTTTTTTTCTGTGTTTTTTCTTTTCCTTTTCCTTTTCCTTTTTTTTCTTCCTCCGCGGGCGGCCATAGTCGAGGCCGGCGCGGAGGTCGCCGGCCTCAGGCGAGGGCCGCCCTTGCCCGATGCCGGCGAGGGCCCCCTCGCCCGACGTTGGTGACCTCCGTGCCAGCCCCGGCCATGGCCGGCCGTGGAGGAAGAAAAAAAATTTAAAATATAAATTATAATTTTAAAAAACAGAAACAAGGAAAAAAGACAAAAGAGAAAAAGGAAAAACAGAAACGGAAAAGGAAAAGAAAAAGAAGAAAAACAGAAAAGGAAAAACATAAATTAAAATAAAAAAATTTAAAAAATATTATTCTTGTGATAGAACATTATTTAATATAAATTGTGATTAAAATGTAAATTGTACTCAAATTTGGGAACAAAAAGACAAGAGAGAAAGAGAGAGCTTCAACTTAATAAATTATCATTAAGCACATTACAATTCGTTACAACGATCTTAAAAAAAAAAGAGTACAATATATATACCCTAAAATTATCCCAAAACCTAAGCATTCCGTGTGCAGGGAACCAGAGGTGACAGGTCACATATCGTCGGATTATATTTCGATTTCCCTAAGCTCACGTGGGCGTACCCAGTATGAGAAACAAAAGTTCCCGAAATATTTGCTAACTCCAATAGTTCTTTTACTCTCAATCGTCACTACCCGTTCCAGTACCGATATTGATAGTGGTAGTATCTCCGTCGTTAAAGAATTTGGATTCATTATTCCGATCTATCTCTTGTTGCCGATATTGAGCCTTTGTCCAATCAGCAACACAAGCTTACATCTCCACTGATTCTGGAGCTAATGTTGAACGATATTCGTCCAAAATATTACCTCTGGCACTGAATGCTTGTTCGACCACAACTGTGGAACAAGGGGTTGAAAAAATCTATTTTGAAATAACAGAAAGGATTGGGTATTGGCTTGCGTGCCTCTTCCATCAATCCAAAATTAAAAAATCTGTACCACCTTCGGCTTCAGTAAACTCAAATAAAATGGTTAGATAACTCTCTAATTCAGAAATATTTCCTGTTACTCCCTTTTGTTTTTTTTGTCTATGTAATAAAAGTTGGTACCCTCTGCTAATTTCACCTGTATTGTCATTTTGTATCTCCATAGATTGAGAAGATCCAATATCACCTAAATTATATTTAGTATAAAATTCATTATATAATTCTATTACTACGTTTTTAACCTCACGTACTATGGTTATAACATTTGTCACATCATAATGTAAACATTGATAATACGCACGCAAAAAATCATTTAAGCCATCCAATTTGCAACGCGGATGAAAAACACAAGCAACTAAATAAATCATGGGAATATCGCTATAATAATGAAGCTATTTCATTTTCATTGCAACTATAGTATGTTGTAATTCAACATCATTTTCATATTCATCAAAAGTTCCGACAATATTAGTACATTCTACTAAAAATAAATGTGTAGTAGGATAATAAACACCGAACAAAGTATAAGTTGCATCATTAAAAACCTTTAAAACATCTAAAATTTTTTGGCAAATATGCCACTTTTGTTGGTATAAATTAATCTGAGGTATATTATTAGAAATGAATGCACATAATAAATCTTTATATGCTAAAGATTCATTAAGCAAGTGAAAAGTAGAATTCCAACGAGTTGGAACATCTCTTGGAAATCTTTTTGGCTTTTTGCCATTTTCTCTACAAAATTTACGCCATTCTTTCATTTTTTGGGGATGTTTCCATAAAAATTGAATCGTTGTTTTTATTGGTTGAAGAAAAATATCAAAAGTTTTTAAACCATCTTGTACACATAAATTTAAAACATGACAAGCACATCTAATGTGAAAAAATTTTCCGCCAAAAGCGGGTTTACAAATATTTTCTAACTCGGCAATTGAAGCGGTATTTGCTGCGGCATTATCAAAACCAATTGAAAAAATTTTGTTAAGCAAATAATATTCTTCTAAAACTTGCCTAATTATTCTATAAATATTATTTGCCGTATGATGATCATCGAAAACTCTAAATGCAATAACTCTTTTTTGAATAGTCCGCTTGTCATCTATCCAATGACATGTTATGCCCATGTAAGAATGATTTTGCCAATGATCACTCCAAATATTACTACCTATATGCACGCATCCATTAAATTGCATAAAAATGTTTTGTAAATCTTTTTTTCCATTTTTGTAAAGATCTTTAATTACTCGTTTAATTGAATTTCTAGGAACATGTTTTGCTTGTGGAGCACATGCTTTTTATACAAATTCATTAAAACCAAAATTTTCTCCAAAATTAAATGCTAAATGCTCAACGGAAATAAATTTGCCTAATTCTTCCTTATAAGTTTTTTCATTAAAACGAAATAAAGGGGAAGTGTTAGGATTGACGTACCCGGAAATTTGTTATTGCCCGATATCGATTCCTGTTTCGATTGGATGTTTGCTCCTAAGATGTCATTTAAATGTTCCATATCCTTGTCCACCTGTATATTTATATATTTTTCCACAATATTTACAAATTATATCATACCTTTTTTGACCGACATCAAACCTTTCCATTTTCATGAAGTGATTCCAAATGTTAGATGTAAATTCTTGTTCCGCTTCCTTTGTTGTAGATATTTCGACAGGAGGATGAAAACTTTCTTGCGTCGGGACGCGCTCCACATCTGAAAAAATGTTGATTTCATCATCTTGAAAATCTGCATATTCACGAGGATCAAAAGAATGATGGGATTCTGTCGCGATGTTCTTACCTTTGCCAGTTGGCACTCGACTTCCACTTGCCATTTTTCGAATGGATTGAGAGAATTGAGCGAATTAATTGGGAGAATTAAGAAAGAATTGCGTGGATTGAGAAAATTGAGAAAATTTCAGAGAATTTGAGAGAATTATGTGTGTATTGTGAGAATTTGAGAGAATTTATAGGAAAAAAAATAGAAGAAAATTTAGAATTAAAAAAAAATAAAACATAACCGTTGCAAAATTGCAACGGTTATGCTTATGTGTTTTTTTTTTTTTTAATAAAAACGCCCGTTGGGGCGTAGGCATGTAGCCGTTGCCCCAACGGGCCGAAGCCTTGCGGCCCGCAGCAGGGCCTGCAGACGTGCAGGCCCTGCTACGGATAAATTTTTATTTTTATTTTTTATTATTTTTTATTTTTTTGGTTTGGCGTTGGCCGTTGGCCTTGGAGGCTTGGCGGCCCGTTGCTGCTGCAGGGCCTGCACTGCAGGCTGCTGTTGCTGTAGCATGGCCTGCAATGCAGGCTGTGCTACAGCCTTTTTTTTTTTTTAGATTTTCTTTTTTCGCAAAACCGGCCCAGAGCCGCCGGTTCCGGGCCAGTTCAAATTTTTCTGGAACCAGAATCGGGCCCGTATGCCACGGGCCGGTTCCGGTTCCGAACTGCGGGCCCGGTCAACGGGCCAGGCCAGGGTTTGACCGGGCCGGTTCCGAGCCAAAACCGGCCCGTGGCCACCTCTACTTAAATCGAAGTTCTCTTTCAATAATGTTTGGCTCTCAAGAGTCAGGAGCCAACGTGCTTCTCTCTCACAAATCCATCTCCATCAAATTTGAAAAACATGTCTAGTGGAAGTTTGGTCACTTTGTCCCGAACAAGAGAACAAGCTTTTTGATTGTTTTTCTAATTGCCGTTTTGTCAGGTCGAGCCTAGATCGATCTAGATTCAACAGTTCCTTAAAGCATGGTCACATGGTTCGAGCCCCATTACCAAGCTAGAGTAAGATCTGTTCGCCAAATGACAATTTGATGTCACAGACATCCGGATTTGTGTTTGCTTTGATACATGGGGAGGTAGACCAATTCGTGAAAGGTTTTCGTTTCTCTCTTCTTCTTTTTGCCTTTTTTAATTAGAACTGCAAATTATAGTATTACAGTATTTTCAACTCTCTCTCCCCTCCCCCGAAGCTGCTAAAAAAAAGACTTTGGAGTTTGGATTGCAGAAGATAGCCCGTAATTTCAACTACTTTTCTTCTCCTTCCATTCACGCCAACCAAACGTGATTCTCCTCCTTCCGAGAAAGAGATATCCCAATTGGAGTGACTTTCACGCCTATAGACACAGACTTGGGTGCGCCGAACCAAAGCTCTTGAGACGCAGAAAAGCTAATTCGAAATCAGTCAGCACCAAAAGAAATCTCGTCAAGCTCGTGCGGTCCATTGATCTTGGACAAGCATCGTGTTATTGCAAAATGGTGTTCAAGTTCCGAACCTTCAGCTTCTCCAATCCCACCGAGGACGACCCAGCACTCCCTAAAAGTTTTTCACTGCAGGAGCTTCAAGACGCGACGCAAAATTTCAGCCCCGACATTGTCCTGGGCTGGGGTGGATTCGGCACGGTTTACTGGGGATGCTTGGCCAATGGTTGTCAAGTGGCAGTCAAAAGGGCCAGGAATCTCGCACAGGGGACTGAGAAGCAGTTCAAAACAGAGATGGGAAGTGTCAAGCTTGATTTATATGCATCCGAATGTGTACGCCTGAGGGGCTTTTGCAGGACCAAGAACGAGCTTTTACTGTTCTTATCCCCCGATGGTCAGTAACAGCCTAGCATTTCACCTTATATATATCTATCAGACACCTTAGAGATTTGCTCAAGCGTTGCCTCTCCCCAGTGGCTACCTACAGGCTACAAAGAGAGCTGTCAAAGTTGACCAGACCTTGAGAGCCTTGCACCAAGTACCCAACCGTAGAAAAAAACCCAAGCATGGGGTCAGTTCATTTTGCAAAAAACATTTTTCTTATTTTCCGGTATTTGGCTCGCTTAGAAAAATGAGTCAATGAAAAATATTTTCATACCAAAACTTAAATGCAGGAATAATTTTCTTTTTGAAAAAACTGAAAAACGCTCTCTGAAGTACCGGCGCTTAAACTTGAAAATCTACACTTGGATATGGAAAACCCGACGTTAGTTCTCGGGTCTAGCCATTCAGGGCTAGGTATCTGACGGCCAGGCCTAGGACCATGGTGCTTGGGCCTAGGCCACCCACACCCACACCCGGGTCCATCAAGTAATAATTTTTAGAAAATGTCTTTCAAATCATTTATCTTCTGCGAAATAAACGAAACCTTCGAATGCATTTATTTCGGGGAAAGTGTTTTTCATTAATTTGTTTACCAGACTTTCACTCGTTTGGCTCGTCAAAAATGATAAATCAATGGAAAACACTTTCCGGTCAATAAAAACATTCATGTATAAAATTAGAAAAATGAATTCCCTAATTTAAGAAGGTGAAAACACTTTCTGAAATTGCTTCCCTTGACTTTTTTTAATATTTTATTCTTTTTCTTTTTCCCTTTTTATTTTTAAAAATAAAAATATTAAAAAATCAAATTTTTTTTGCCGGAGATAAAATCATGGGATTGAAATCATTTTCTAAATGAGATCCAAATACCAGAAAATGTTTTCAATCACATATCACTAAATAAAGGAAAACTAACTATTTTCCTGGAAAATAATTTTTAGAAAAACATTTTCTAAAAACGTTACGTTTTCAGTTAAACAAATGCACACGTAAACTATGTTGCAATTTCCACAGCATAACGAGAGATGGACATGAGATTCTTTCGTTAAATGAATATGAGGGGGACGGTGCACATACCAAAATATTGTGTACAAAGAAATTTTTTGACAAATTTCCCTTGGATAAAGTGATGATAGCTATTTTAAATACTTTTTTACAAAACTAATCTTTAGGTACCATCTGAATATTTTATACTCTATTTAAAGATCAATGAATGGAATACGCGTGGATCCCACGCACAGTACATGTATAAATTAGGGACATGAACTTTCTAAGTTCCTTCACAAAATATTTTTAAAAGGATGTACAAGAACATTATTAGTTTTTAAGTCACAAGATTTGACAAAATCAATTATGACAATCGCAATATGCCAAGAGTAGTTGTGCAGGGAGTTTACAAGGAAATGAACTCATGTCAAGTACTTTTGTCTCTTCCAATATTTGGTGAATCCTAACACCAGGAAGATCTAACAGAAATAAATCCCTATTTTTATTTATTTTCAGTATTAACTAACTATATGTTTTATATCTATACTGGATCATAGTAAAGATTTCTAGTTATTGTTAATGCATTTGTTTCTTGTTTCCAAGGATTATCTATTTAAAATGGAACATAGAGAAAAGAATGATCTAAATTTAACACTAGTATTTCCATTGATATAACAAATTTTCCATTGAAATTGCAATATGATTAATCGACATACAATGGACATGTTCCAAACACAAGTAATTAGAAGTATGAAAGTTCTATGATACGCAAAAGTTAATAGGTTTTTCATGTGATGTACAGCCCATGTAGTAAAGAAGAAAGGCTAGTGCTCTTCACATTTGGCTTTTTTAATGCGTAGGAATCCAAGAAATCTAGGAGAATTATGCAAAATTTGCTTTATACGAGTGGCACGGTTTGTCAAATTGGAAGCTTCGCGGAAATGAAACCTCTCTCGCTCTCTCTTTCCACGAAGCTGCTGCTCACAGGAAGGCTTTGGAGTGAGATGGCCCCCCACGTTGACATCAGCCTACAGTCCAACGACTTTTCCTTACCATTTCATTCTGTCACACCGACCAAAAGTAGTCGTGGGTGAGACAGGCACAAACCCAACTGGAGTTATAAACACTTCTGTGTACCAGCAAAGTCTCTTTGGAATTGTAGAAGGTATTCCCAACCCAATCACTACCAATCGAGAAAAATCATCAAGCTTACACGATCCATTTGTACTTGAGAAGGATCTACTATTTCCCCGCTTAAAAATGGTGTTCAATCTCCGAACCTACAGTTTTTCCGAGTCCATTGAAGATGATCCAACACTCCTAAAAGCTTCTTTCTAAAGGAGCTCCGAGTCACGACAGACAACTTTAGCCGGGACAACGTCTTGGCGGAAAATGCACTCCGCAAAGATTATCGGGGGCGCTTGGCCGATGGTTCGCTAGTGGCAATAAAGAGCTATGTCAGTTCGTGGGGGAAAGAGGAGTTCGAAGTAGAAGTGCAAGCGGGAAGCGCGGTTTTGACGCACCCAAACGTGCTATGCCTAAGAGGCTTTAGCAGGACCAAGAAAGAGCTCTTACTGGTGTATCCCTTAATGATCAACAATACGCTATCTTACAATCTTAGACTCAGACCTAGTCGGTTTGCCCGACCTCTCGATTGGACTACTCGCAAGTGAATAGCCTTAGGAGCAGCAAGGGGGCTTGCCCACCTTCACAATCAAGGTAGCACCAAGATCATGTATCGCGACATCTGTGCATCAAATACACTGCTGAATGCACATTTTGAGGCCGTGATAGGAGGATTTCCGCTTGCCGTGATAATGCATGAGGGAAATGTAGAGGAAGGGAATATTGAGTGGCTCTCGTTCTCACATACTCTCGTCGCTATGAAGATGCTGTCACTTCCATCCGTGGCACACGTGGGTTTGTTGCCCCCGAGTTCTTGGATACAAGAAAGTGCACACTGAAGAATGATGTCTTTGCATACGGGAATATGCTTCTCGAGCTCATCTCAGGACAGTCAAATTATGAACTTGTTGTGCTGGCGGATAATGAAAATCTCAGTTTGGAGGAATGGATTGATGATATTATGAACAGGAACGAGTTGGGCAGGGTGATCGATCCGAATTTGCAGGAAAACTTCATGGAAGAAGAAGCAGAGCAAGTACTTCGATTGGCACTGTTGTGCTCGCACGAGGATCCATCTACTCGACCAGAGATGTCTGAAGTGGTTCGAATGCTCGAAAGCCAGTTTCTCCAGCGGGACCCTAGTTCAAGGAGTAGTTGGAGTCAAAGTGAGTGTGACTCAACTCCGTACTACTCTTTCCCTCCTTCTCCTTCTCCTCTGGGGATTGCTAGATGATTGGCATGTCAATGCTACATCATGGCCACTGCCTTTTACCTTCAATAACAAGTTTATCTTCTGTGTTTATCTCTTTAAACTCCATATGTTCCTCTTCACTTTCGTTTGTCTTATCTTTTCGTAATACTTTCCTCCGGTTTTTTCGGACGTATAGCACATCCTTCGTGCAATGAATGCTATCTTCCACATTTGTCGTCGAATTGAATACTAGAAACTGAACTAATAATTTGAAGTGTCACCTCTTAACCTATCAAATTAATGGTGAATAAATGTTTAAGTTAGCAAGAAAGTTCTATTGTTCTAATGAAAATTAAAGGCCACAACAAAGTCGTCCTTAGAAGGCATTCGTAAGATCAGTTGCACGTGCGTCTTCGTGCACATCAATCCTCGTATATGAAAGAAAATCCAAGTTATTGGCACTTTGATTCTCGGCCTGCATCTTTCAAATTTGTTTCTCTGCTTTCAGAGGAGGATATGGCTAGACTAGTTGGCTTTGACTTTCTTCTCTGCGAAATTAACTCAGCTGGAGCTTTCAAGAATTTTCTCGGGTGATGGGAGTCATCAATACGAAACAACATTGCACATCAACTTCCTTGTAGACTCAAGTTGGGACTTTTCGAATCGGGTATACATTTTCCACAATTCACACTTACACGGGCCATTTCGGCTAATTCTGGGCAACGTTTCAACCCTGAGGAATCTCCTTTTCTTCTTAATTTACTCGATTCTCTCCGATTGTGGGGAGGCAATGACAAGAGCAATGACATCATTAGCCTTAACCTCAAATGATTAAGAGGTGCATAGTTCGGTTCTTCGCATTTACAACTCTCTCAAGCTCTCACTGACTGTCAACGAGTTGGGGAATGAGGACTTGTGCTGAATGTCGTGCTGTGCAAACGGATCATGCACTTGGGAGAGGTTTTAACGACCGGCTCAATTGTGCAGTTGTGCAATTCCTTTGTATCTTAAAAAAAAAAAAAGCCCAGGCAAGGTATTGTGCTTCCTATTAAATTGAATTTTATTTTCAATGAATTTAAAGATAAACCGATCTCAAATTTGTTTCAACCTGATTGATGTTCTAGCAATTCTTTGGTGGAAATCATCCGTTTGGGTCATTGCAACCAGTTTTAAGAGATCAAGGACATTGCCTATTTGAGATTTTTGTGAGACGATAATTAGTTTGTGTTATATGTATCATGGGAATTTAGAATCTTTAATGCTATTAATCCCTAAAATGGATCAATTCAATACTCTTTTTATTGCGGGATCCATCTAACTATAGGTTCAGGTGTACTAATGCACATGCACCCGATAAAGCCTGATGATGATTCATCTGGACATGGAGTAGAGTAGAATGTCAACAAAATTGAAAATCGCAGGATAGAAAGCCATTGAATTGTATTCCTCAATTCCTTGGTTCATAAACAAATTGGTGGTTTCCTTTTCTAGATGGAGAAAGAAATTGGTGGTCCTTTTGTCACTCTAGAGACATATTTGTCTTTCGTGAGTCAACAGCGTCTATTACGGGATGAACTGACTTCTTTGATTCTTTCTTGATAAGTTAGTATGCGGTAGACTTTGCAATATCTTCACAGGACGAGCCATTTTCTATGGAGGTAAGTTCCAAAAAAACTGTCCATCATCTCCTTCTTCAATCACTCCGTGTAGAATTCTTCTTGGTGATGAACTCCTTCAAACCATCCTTCTCCTCATTTCCCTTTTGTTATTTGTCCTTAATATAAGCAGAAGACCCCTTTCGTGGCCCTTTATGTATGAAATTTTGTGTCCGGACCCTGTCAAGTCAACTATATTTTTTGGATTATTAGGTCATGAGCTTGTCTCTTGATACAATTAGTTGTGAATTAACTTAGAATCTAAAGGATCTTACACTTCATTATGTGAAATAAAAAGTTGAAAGACGAGAAATTATAAGTAAGAGAGCTTGTTGTTGTAGAGTATGCGACTCGTTTTAATCAGCTAAGCAGATCTGCAAAGAACACTGTCGTGGAAGAAAAAGACCGGGTTGATCACTTTGAGCGCGGGCTCCAATTAATGATTCTTTCAAGCCTTTCTTCTCACTTGCTGACTACCTGAAAAAATGATCTGGAAAGAGCACTCAAAGTTAACCAGGACCTTGAGTGCAGTGCATGGACTAGACAACAGTAGAAGGAAGTGTATGAAACAATTTGACTCATTCACGTAACGACAACCTTTTTAAAGCAATAGCCAGATCTACACACTCCGATTTTGAAAGGAAGTTTTCGGATTCTAACAACTTGAAGGAAAGAGATATTCTTACTCCAAGGAATAAGACAGTGGACGAAATAAATCCACACATAATGGATCTCTTTTCACGTGAAGACGTGGCTCGAAGTAGCAATGCTTGCTATGTGACTATGAAACATTAATCCGACTTTGGGTTTATGCAACGACACTAAGACATTGTCGCTGTAATAATTGGGCCATAGCTCATGGGCCCAAACTCAGCCCACCTAATAGCTCTCAAATCCCGCTGGTGCTGTGAAGAAAGAGGAAGGAAAGAAGAAAAGAGAGGAGCAGCAAGCTCCAGAAAACAAGAACGAAAGAAAGAAGGGAAAAGGGAATTCACGCGTACACGCTTTGGACATCCCGATAAATCGTATCAACTCCATTTTGCAGTGCCTAGTAAGGATTCAAGTCATATTTACTTATGTAACCGGAGGAATTTTCGGAATTAAGTCATAAATCTGGATCCATGTGAAGGGAGTTTACAAGGAAGATGAACTCATATGAAGCACTTTTGTCTCTTCCAATATATGGTCAACACTAACGCCAAAAAGATCTGACAAAAACAAATCCCAATTTTCATATATTTTCTGTATCGACGGATTTTAAGTTTTATGTCTCTTTACTAATTCATAGCAAAGAGTTCTACTTATTTTTTAATGCATTCGTTTCTTGTTTCCACGGATAATCTATTCAAAATTGAACTAGAGAAACAGAATAATGATGTAAAATTAATACTAGTATGTCCACTAATATAGAAAATTTTCCGTTAAAATTGCAATATAATCAATCGACATATAGCCCACGTGTTCCGAATACCAGTAATTAGAAGTTAATAGCTTTTCCATGTTATGTACGGCCAACGTAGTAAAGAAAAAGTTGCTTTTCAATGCGTAGGAATCCAAGAATACAAGGAGAATTATGCAAAGTGTGCTCACATGAGTTGCACTTTGGTTCAAATTTGGCAGCTTCGAGGCATTGAAACCTCTCTCGCTCTCTCTTTGCCCCAAGCTTCGAGGCAAAATTTGCATTACATGAACTGCTCACAGGACGGCTTTGGAGTGAGACGCTCCGCACTTGGATTTTATTAATGCACGCGGACCAAAAAGCAGTCGTCGGAGAGACGCGCACAATCCCAACTGGAGTTATAAAACCTGTGTATAAGGAAGTCTCTTTAAATATGCAGAAGACTTTCCCGGACCAATCACTTCCAATCGAGAAAAACCATCAAGCTCATACGATCAATTTGTGTAATATTTGGTTTTTATAAGAAAAAAAAAAAGGGGGTCAACATGTCAAAAAGCATAAAAGAAGCTACAGTGGACACTCCGCCAAATTAAAAGCAGGCCGACAGCTCCTTAGCCGAGACAGAAATGGAAAAGAAAGAAAGAGAAGAAAAGAGAAGAAGAAGAAGAAGAAAGAAGAGAAAAAGAGGGTTTTGTGCCACAGGGTTTTGCCAAGCCGATTCGAGTTTGTAACGCAACGTACGGTAAGTGTTCACGCCTCTCGTTCGTCTAATCGGAGTATTTTCCGGGTTAGGGCTCATATTTCGAAATTATATGTTATTTGAGCGGCGAAGTCCGATTTTTGAGTCGTTGAGCTGCGTATATATATAGAATTGGTAGTTTAGGGTGTCTTGGAACCATTGAATTTTATGGATATTGATTTGGATTTACGGTTTGCCCAATATGAATTTTTTAAGTTGGCCACGCTAGGTGAACAGTGCGCAATCAGCAGGTTTTAAGGCCAATTTTCGTCGGTTTTAAACTCGATTTTGAGATGGCCAAATTAGAGTTCTTGTTGTGCTATGAATGGGCTTTCTATTGACTATAAGCTGGCTTGAAACGAGGTTCAGTGGAGAAAGTTATGGCGCAATCAAGTTTCGCGCTCAAGCTTCGCATTGCTGACGGTTTGAATAATCGCTTTGGATAAGCAATTTGTGGGCACCTTTGAAATGTCTTGTTAGCATTTAAGTGTCGTTTAGCCGTTTCGTAATTGTCGTAGTATTTTACTTGATTTTGACGTCGATTCTCGTTTAATTGTTAGGATAACGAGATCTTCGGTTCAAGTGAGCATCGTTTTTTGATTTTAGGGATTTCAGGTGAGTGGTGATATCTCTTCTTTGAGTTTATAAACTCATGTTTTGAAAGTGATAATGATTTGAGTATCATATGAGTTATTAAAGCATGCTTGTTGCATAAAAGTCTGGATCGGACAATTACTACCTTTTAATATTTGAGAATGGTTTAAGAATGGTTTTATGTGAGGCATTGTGAAATGATATATATGTGTCACTTTGCGAACTGGTTTATGGAATGAGTTCAAAGATGATTTGATAAACATTTTATGAAAAACGTTATAAAAGGTTATACTTATCGATTTATGAATTTGGTTTATGATACGAGAAATGCTTTACGAAAAAGTATTTCTATCGGATGAACTGAGTTACGAAAATTTGTATGATTGGTTTGTGAAATGTATTGTGGATTATGAGATTTCTGATATTGGATAATGATTGTTTGATGATTAACATGACTGTGAACCCATTGAGCGGTTTTGGAGGTATGCTGTGACATTTCGAATTTCGACCTATTTTTGGGATTTATAAAACGTGTAATTCGTCAGTGTGCTTATAGTAAAATCTTGCCCAGGAACTGATCACTCCCAGTTATTTTTTTAAAATTGAGATTTCGTTAGAATCGCATTTGATCGAATTTGGTCGTTATTTAGAGCTTGAAATTTGGTGTTGAATATTTCGGAGTTTCGAGATGAATTTAATTGGACGGTGTCGATATTTTTGTGGCCAGCCTCAATATTGCCCGGGATATGTGAAAAGTGAATTTTTGACCGGGTGTAAATTTGGACTGGTAGACCACCCTCGCAATGTGTTTTTATTTACACCATTTTTGTCCAAATCCTAAAATTATTAATTAGGATTTTTCGTGGACCGTCGGATCGTTTCCGAATTTGAATCGTGGCTGTTGGATCGCAATTATTGCGATTTAACCCCCTCTCTCTCTCTCTCTCTCTCCTCCCTCTTTTCCACCGACCTCCCCTCTGCACGTTGACCCCCCACCTACTCTCCTCTCTCTCTCTCTCTCTCTCTTCCTTTTCCCCCTTTTTCTCCCCTATTCTTTTCTTTTTTGTCTTTTTTCTTCTTTCCTTCCTCCTTCTTCTTCTCTTCTCCTCCGCGTTGCTACCCATGCGTCTTCCGCTCCTGGCTTCTTGCTTCGTTTCTGTTCTGCTTGCGACCGCACCTTGCCGGAGCCGTTCGCCGTGCGCCGTCCGGCCGCCGCGCCTTGCCCCCCTAGCCGCCGTCACACCACCCCAGCTCCTCCCTTTTTCTCCCCCCCTCGTCGCCGACTGTTCCACTTCCGGCTTCTGCTCTGGTTTTGCTCCGCCTCTATCCACTCACGACCGTGCCTTGCCGGAACCAGTGCCGCCGCACATCGCCGGCGTCCGCCTCGCCAGCCTCCGCCAAGTCGCCGGCCAGCTTGTCGAGAGCCATCTCCGCCGCCCGGAACCTTCCATCGTCGAGCTCGCCGTCGCGTTCGCTGGACGTCCATCGTTCGCCTCCGCTGCTCTCCACCGCCGTCCGGTCGAGCTCTGCCATGCGCCGCCGTCCACCTCCGATCGCCACCAACCAGTAGCTCAGCCCGGAACAACTCAAGCCGTGCCGGGTCAGCCTCCACAGCGGTTGTTCTTCGCCGTTCGCCGTTGTTCGCCGGTCGCTATTCCAAGTCGGAACCACCGCGGACCGCCCTCGTCGTTGCTGTTGTCCCTGCGACTTCACCGGCGTTAGTGGTGTAAGTTAACCCCTAATCCTGTGTTTAGAATGTTAAACTTGCTTATGGTAGTATAAATTATGTTTAGATTATGTTAATTGTGAGTTAGTATTTAGTTAAGTGTGTTTGGGGTATAAGTTGTTAATTAGTTTATTGTTATTGATTATTATTATTAAATCAATTATTTTCGGAATTTAAATATTATTTTATTAGTATATATATTAATTTCGAATTAAATATTATTATTTTATTATTAAATAATTAATTTTCGAAAATTAAATATTATTATTTTCGAAAAATTTTCTAGCGTCAATTGTGATGCTAATGTTGGTTTTCGCCGTTTAAATTGTCGTTTTAGAAAATTATTTGAGCGATTTTGATTCGAGAAAATATTTCGAATTCTTTGAAAAGAAATTAATTTTGGATATTATTAATTAATTATATTCCGAATTTAATTATTATTATTTCAGAAAATTTATAATTTCAAATTATTATTTCTAGCTTGAACGTTGGCGTAAATGCCATGAATTGTCATATTAAATTGTTTTTATGACAAATTGTTTTGATCAGAAATTTTCAAGAAGGTTTACAAGATTATTGACATTAAATTAGTATTTTTATTATTATGCTAAGTAATGATAGTGGTGTTTTGTGGTTGATATTCGTATTTGATATCGAAGCTTGCAAAATTGATTGACAGTTGCATGTGTGACTATGTGATATTGTTGTATGGCATTAATTAGAGTACGATTCATGTATGCATGGGCTAATTGAAAAGATAATAATTGGTCGGAATGCTTATGTGCTCGTGTGGTCACACGTTAGAGCCGTCTTGTTGTGTATCGCTTGATGATGCTCGATTTATCGGATGCCTGGGAATAATCTGGAGTACCGATACCCCGGATGCCTTGTCACGGCCCGAGGCCGGACTTGATGCTCCTTATGAGATACCATGTTACTGTAGATCGTTTGATGTTGCCGTATTGGAATGCCGTTTTACTGTAGATCATTTGACGTAGCCGTGCCCGACGGGGCTGGACGGAGCCCGGTTTTTACCGGTAGACTGCCATCTTACTGCGTATCGCTTGATGTGTAGTGGCCTCAAGGGGGCGTAATAATTGGAATACGTGTGATGTATAATGCCTAATTATGTGGTAGAAACAGCTAGGCATGGTATGGGACGTGCCCAAGTGGATTCTATCTTATAATCGAGACATGCGCGAATGTAATGCATTAATGCATGGATAATTTATTTAAATGCTTCGAGTATGTGACATATGCATTTCATCAATATGTGTACCAAGGCAAAGTAAGGATACCTGTGGTTGTTAATGAAGTTGTTGTTGTTGTTGTTTTACCTATTTAGGGACCCCCGTGCGAGTTGGCCTCCTAAGCGGGGCTTAGGCCGTTAACATATTGAGATTTTATCTCATTTGTTGTTAAACCTCTTCAGGACCTTAGCACGTCGTTGCTTCCGGTGCGGTTCGGAGTACCACAGTTTTGGTTGGTCCCCAAGGGTTAGGCTTGGGAGTTGTTTTGGTTGGAGTAGGTTAACCCTAACCTTTCTTTTTGCTGGTCTTTTGTGATAGCGCCCGAAGTGGGCTTATAAGAATATTCCCGGGGATTAATCAAGTGAGAACTGAAATACTTTTGTGTTTGGTTTTCCTCTGCTATCCCTATTCGTTGTTGTCCGGGGTTTGTTGTGTTCACTTCCGCATGTGTATTAAAAGATAAAATGAAGGGTCAGCGATGAGTCCTGGGACGTCGCATCTCAACGACCGAAGCGGGGTGTTGTGCATCCGTAGGGTTCGGGGCGTGACATATGCATACCGAGTTTAGGATATCCTCCTGGGCCGAGCCACCGGCTTTGTAGGTGGAGACCTTGCCAATGGGGGAATCTTAGTAGCCTTGTCACAAGGCTTTATGTCATGACCATGGTTTGATATTAAGCAATAGATTGGTCGATAGAATGGACCATCGATGTGTGATATGATATGATATTAGCCAATGGAATAGACCATTGTCATATACTTTCGATGAGATTCATTAATGGAATAGACCATTGATGTGTGATTTGAGATTAGTTAATAAAATTAACTATTGACGTAATTTTTAATAGAGATTGATCAATAGACTTAACCGTTGATGTTTATGATGATTTAAATGAGTATTTTCTGAATTTATATAAAGCTTTGATGAAATGCAATAACTCATATTTAATATGATATGTATATGATATTATAGGTTTAAATTAAGAGTTTTTCAGTATTACCTTATATATGCATAGTAGTTATTCGATCTGCTTAGAAAATATACGTACTGCTTACTGAGCTGTGATTGCTCACTTCTTTCTTTCCTCAATCTTTTCAGGTTTTTTGACTAGTAGCCAATAGAACGAGAGCGATATCGTGGAGAGTTTTTGGTGGTTTGAGGCTGCGTCCTTTGTATAAAAGGACGGCCGTGTCATCCCCTATTCTGGTAGGTTTCGGGGCGTGACAATTTGAACCTGAGAAGAATCTACTTTTTCCCCGCTTAAGGATGGTGTTCAATCTCCGAACCTTCAGTTTTACAGAGTCTGTTGAAGACGATCCAACACCTCCTAAAAGCTTCTCTCTAAAGGAGCTCCGAGTCGCGACAGACAACTTTAGCCACGACAACTTCTTGGGGGAAGGTGGATTCTGCAAAGCTTACCGGGGGTGCTTGGCTGATGGTTCGCTCGTGGCAGTAAAGAGAGTCCGCTGCGTCGATCAATGGAGGGAAGAGTTCGAAGCAGAAATACAAGTGGGAAGCACAGTTTCGACGCACCCAAACGTGCTATGCCTGAGGGGCTTTTGCAGGACCAAGAAAGAGCTCTTACTGGTGTATCCCTTGATGATCAACAATAGCCTATCTTACAATCTTAGAGGGAGACCTGATCGGTTTGCCCAACCTCTCGATTGGACTACTCGCAAGCGAATAGCCTTGGGAGCAGCAAGGGGGCTTGCGCACCTTCACAATCAAGGTAACATCAAGATCATGCATCGCGGCATCTGCGCGTCAAATATATTGCTGAATGTGCATTTTGAGGCCGTGATCGGAGGATTTTCGTTTGCCATGATCATGCATGACAGAAATGTAGAGGTAGGGACTATTGAGTGGCCTGCGTGCATGCCAAGTTCCGGCACAGGAGTCTCATTCTCATCACCGGCAGGAGAAAATTCAGCTGATTCTGGCTCCGATTTTCAATCCTATCATCGCTATGAAGATGTTTATGTCAACACCCCCGTCCGTGGCACACTTGGGTTTGTTGCCCCCGAGTACATCTACACAGATAAGTGCACAGTGAAGAATGATGTCTTTGCATACGGGAAAATGCTTCTCGAGCTCATCTGGGGACAGCCGATTTACCCTAAACATGGCGAAATTTTCTGCTTGGAGGACTGGACTAGAAAACATATGAACGAAGACCAGTTGGGAAGGGACGAGTTGGGAAGGGTGATCGATCCCAATTTGCGGGGGAATTACATAGAAGAAGAAGCAGAGCGACTAGTCCGATTGGCATTGTTATGCGCACACGAGAATCCATCTGTTCGACCAGAGATATCTGAAGTGGTTCGAATCCTTGAAAGCCAGTTTCTTCGGCGAGACCCTAGTACAAGGAGTAGTTGGAGTCAAAGTGACTGTGACTCAACTCCGTACTACTCTTTCCCTCCTTCTCCTTCTCCTCTGGCGATTACTCCATGACTGGCATGTCAATGCTACACCATCACCATTGCCTTCTACCTTCAATAACAAGTTTAGCTTCTATGTTTTTCTTCCTAAGCGATATATGTTCCTCTTCACTTTCATTTGCATGATCTTTCTGTAATACTTTCCTCCAATTTTTTTGAGACACATAGTAAGAAAGTTCTATCGTTCGAACGTAAAATTAAAGGCCACCACAAAAGTCGTCCTTAGAAGACATTGATAAGATCAGTCGCACATGCGTCTTCGTGCACATCAATCCTTGTACATGCAAGAATATCCAAGTTGTTGGCACTTTGATTCTCGGCCTGCATCTTTCAAATTTGTTTCTCTGCTTTCACAGGAGCATTTGGTTGGACTAGTTGGCTTTGACTTTCTTCTCTGCTAGGTAAACTCATATGAAGCTTTCGAGAAGTTTCTCGGAGATGGGAGTCATCAATTACAAAACAACATTGCATATCAGCTTCTTGTAGGTTCAAGTTGGGACCTGTGAAATTCGGGCATACACTTTCCACAATTCACGTGAGAGAAGAATACTGTAAGTACCAAAAATTATGTATGACGCTCACTTTAGTATCAAAAGTTTTATATTAATTTTTAAATTTCTTTTCCTTTTTTTTAAAAGTCAAATTTTAATTATTTTTCTTGTTCTTTTCTTTTTTAAAAAAAATTATTTATTAATTAATTATTTTTTCTTTTTTCTTTTTTCTCTTTTCTCTTTCTTTTTTCTTTTCTTTCCTTTTTTTTTCCTCTTCCTCCGCTACGACTGGCATGCAACGGCCATAGGCGAGCTGGAGGCTTGCCCGACGACAGCCACAGGCAAGCTCAAGGCTCGCTTGGATCTAGTCAGCTGCGAGCTTGCCGATCTCCGTCAAGCCCGAGCTTGACTCACCTGGATCTGACGAGCTACGAGCTTGCCGGCCTTGACCGAGCTTAGGCTGACGAGCTCGCCAGCCTCGGCTGAGTTGGGGCTCGCCTGGATCTGGCGAGTAGCGAGCTCACCATCCTCTGCAGAGCCCGAGCTCAGCTCGCCTGGATTTGGTGAGCCCGAGCTCACCGGCCTCGGCAGGGCTCAGGCTGATGAGATTGTAGTTCGCCAGCCTCGGCCGTGCTCGGGCTTGGCTAGATTGGCCGAGCTTTGGAGGCCGGCCTGCGCCTATGGCCGATCGTTGGCCATTGTCGAGGCTAACGAGTGGCGGAGGGAGGAAGAAGGAAAAAGAAAAAGAAAATATTAAGAAATTTAAGATAATTAATTTCAGAAAGTGTTTTTACCTTCTTAAATTAGGGAATTCACTTTCCTAAATTTATATATGAATTTTCCCTTAATCAAAAAGTATTTTCGGTTGACCAAATCATTTTCGGGCAACCAAACAAATAAAAGTCCCGAAAACACTTTCCCAAAAAATACTTTCACCAAAACAAACGCACCCTATAGAATGCAAATTTACCTCCTAATTTGAAAGGAACCCAATTCTAATTACCATGTCTCCATCCTTTCTTCGAGTTTTTCAATTTGCTTATTATCATGATGGGCCGTTTTGTGATGGTTACGAGTGACGATGCGGATCGGATGCCTTCGTACACACCATTCAAACATAGCAGGAATCTCTCTACTTATTTGCGTACGTGCGGTGACTGTCATTGGTCGTGAATTATTTGCTCACTAGGCCCATCCATTTGAAAGTTCACTTCAAGGGAAAGGACAAAGCCGTGTTCTACACTAACGATTGATGTCGATGTTGACATGTCGGGGAAGGTCTTTGTTTTTCTTTTGTGGGGAGCATATTCAAGGGGGGGTGTTCGAGGGCGACTCGTTAGGAGTTCCTTTCTCTCCGTCAGTTTGCCCTTTTTCTAAAGAAGGGGATTGATCGATCGATCGGTCAAAGAAATCATAAAGTTTAGCGAATCGGGCACCGCAACGGCGGACTCCACTCGTGCCACTGCCCTTTCAACAGTGGCTACCTTTCATGTCGTTTCTTCGGGCCTTTTGATTCCACGGAAAGAGAAAGAAAAGAACCGGCCTAACATCCCTCAGATTCTCCCCCTCTTTCTTTTTAGGTTTGCGAAGCATTAGAAAATGGAGGGTTTTTCTTGCTTTTGTGGAGGCAGATTGATTTGATTATTGTTGGTTATGCATAGCTACAAAGTTTCGAGTCATATCCGTGCATTGACTCAACGACTAATTAGCACCGACCCTTTTCTTGATGGATGGTGGGACATTAACGAACAGCTCATATTCATATCAATATATATACACATCTGTATGTCCTTATGTAATACATGATATATATTATATTCTAGCTTTTAATGCATGGTAAATTGCCTAACTAAGGCATCCGTTGTTGTATATATTAGACCCTTTGCGTTAATCTATGGTTCAATAGTAGAATAGTACATGAACTAATTATTTAACTTTTTTCATTTATTTGACAAGGATTGATCTAACAATCAAGAGATTGGACATGGTATAAGTGTGATTATGTCACACAGCACAAATTTGATTCCCATGCAACACACAAATCTTGTTTCCGGACTCCATTATAAAATGATTGATGAGATTAATGGGGTTTTTTATGAATCCAAAATTTATCTATGTCATTTGGGCTTTCTGGAAAACACATTTATTTTCCAATATTAAAAAATAGTGGACAGTACTAATATAAAAGTATAGTGAATATTGATGGGATTTAACTTAAACAAAATAAGAACAATCACACGAATAATAGAAAAATTGACACACGAGTTTATCCAAGCTCACCCTAGCATAGAGTTATGTCCTGCAAAGAAATTCTATCATGATATTTAGGTTTTACAACCATAATCACTCGTTATCATGATTTCTCATACGAATACAATATATATATGACTCAAAATGAGCCCAAAGCCTAAGCCTACCCAAATCTCTTTGATCCCACAACAAACGGATTAGCAAACCCGATATTGTTTTGGGAGCGTTGCTCCTAAGCCCCCATTTGATCACCTGGGAGCGGAACCCCCGCCCACTGTCCGGGCAGTGGGACCCTTGACATTCCGTGCGTAGGGGTCACATGTCGTTGATTTATGCTTCAATTTCTCTAAGCTCACGTGAACATGCATGGTATGAGAAACAATAGTCCTCAAAGCATTTGCCAACTCCAACATTCTCCCACTTGGTGGATACTTAAAGCAGACGAGGGCCATACCAACATCACTCCTCTTCAATCCAATCGCGGCAGAGCACCATTCAAACTTTGCAACCATGACAACTTTAGTAAGGAAGTCTGAACTATTTTTCACCGTGTTGATCTTTTCAAGCCGAACCACTTTCTTCTCCACTTTCTCTCGAATAAAGTGATACTGTATGTCGATGTGCTTTGTACGTGAGTGAAACGCTAAATTCTTAGCTAGATAAATAGCCCCTTGATTGTCGCATCTCACCTCCACGGCACCTTGCTCAAAACCAAGCTCCAAGCACAACCACCTTAATCATATGGCCTCTTTTCCGGCATGAGTAAGAGCCATGTACTCAATCTCCATAGAAGAGAACGCTACTACGCTTTGCCTCTTACTCATCCAACTCAGCGCAGCTCCAAATAATATGAAAACATACCCGCTAGTAGACCGTCTACTATCAATGTCTCCACCCCAATCTGCATTTACATGGCCCACAATATCGGGGATGTTTCCATTCTCGGTACCTTCAAAACATAAAGAAAAATTCCAACTTCCACGAAAATACCTGAAAACCCTTTTTATTGCATTCCAATGTTCTCTACCTAGATTGAACATATATAGGCTCAAGACTCCCATTGCTTGAGTTATATCCGGACGCATGCACACAATAACATACATCAAGCTATCCACTGCACTTGCGTACAGAACTCGAGTCATCTCTTCAGTCTCCTCATCCATTTTAGGGCACTGTTCCGCAAATAATTTGGTCCCTAAAAGTATAGGGGTACCAACAGGCTTGCAGTCCGTCATGTTGAATTTCTTCAACATTTCTTTAATGTATTTCTCTTGCCCTAGCCATAGCTTCCGTTTCCCACGGTCCCTGGTAATCTGCATGCCCAAAATAAAATTTGCTGGCCCTAAATCTTTCATATCGAACTTCCTAGCCAACAAATTTTTTTATGGATTTCACCATCTTCACGTTATTCTCGATTAACAACATATCATCCACACATAGTGTGAGAATGGCAAACTGATCACCAGCCCTCTTCACATAAACACAGTGGTCAGAATTTGAATGTACAAAATCAAGCTGGAGCATGTACGTGTCAAACTTTTGATGCCACATCCTTGATGACTGTTTAGCCCATATAAAGACTTTTTCAGCTTGCATGCTAGATTCCCCTTTCCTTTTGCTTCAAAACCTTCTGGTTGCCACATATAAATCTCCTCCTCCAAGTCCCCATGAAGGAAAGCCGTTTTCACAATTATCTATTCCACCTCAAGATCGTATGCAGCTGCTATGGACAGAACAAACCGTATCGAGGTCAATTTCGCCACGAGGGAAAAAATTGCTTCATAGTCAACTCCCTCAATCTGAGAATACCCTTTGGCCACGAGCCTCACCTTTTACTTTTCCACAATCCCATCCGATTTCAATTTCCGCTTGAACACCCACTTACACCTAATTGCCTTTCTATCTATAGGCAATTTACACAGGCTCCATGTCTCACTATGATCAAGCGATTGCATCTCATCTATCATTGCAAGCTCCCACTGATTTGTGTCATCCATGGATCTCGCCTCTTTTACAATACTAGGATCATCCCCGGTAATGCTCAAGGCATGAAACGTACTCAATGCACTAAGCGAGTATCGAAGTGGTACTCGCCTCTCCGTCATTAATCTTCTGAGAGCTAGCATGCTATCCGTGTGACATTCCAAATATTGACCCATTTTTGGGATTTATAAAATATGTAATTTGTTAGTGTGCTTATAGTAAAATCTCGTCCGGGAACTGATTACTCTCGATTATTGTTTTTAAAATTAAGGTTTCACTAGAATTGCATTCGATTGAATTTAACTGTTATTTAGAGTCCGAACTTTGGTGTTGAATTTTTTGGAATTTCGTGACAAATTTAATTGGACGGTGTTGATGTTATTGTGGCCAGCCTCGATATTACCTAGGATATGTGAAAAGTGAAATTTTGACTGGGTGCAGATTTGAACTGGTAGACATCTCTCGTTGTGTGTTTTAATTATTTTCTTTTGGCCCTTTTTCCTAATTATTAATTAGGATTTTCAGGGATCGTTGGATCACTTTCGGATTTGAATCATGGTCGTCGGATCGCACTTGAGTGCGATGTTGGCCATTCTCTCTCTCTCTCTCTCTCTCACGCTGCACACCCTACCTGCCATGCACATTTCTCCCCCTCTGTCAAACTTTCTCTCTCTCTTTCTTTTCTTTTCTTTCTTCTTTTCTTCTCTTCTTCCTTCTCCTTCCCCCTCCCGCCGCGGCTGCTTCTGGCTTCTGGCTCCTGCTTCTTCTTGCTTACCATTTACCAGACCTGTGGCCGCCGCTTGTCGTCCCGCCACGGCGCCACCTCGGCTCCGCCCTAGTCGAGCCGCGCCACCGCCTATCACAGCTCAGCCTCCCTTGCCAGTCTATCTAAGCTATGCATGAGTAGCGCTCTCCACCGGTCCAACCCATTCAGCCCAGCCGCCATCCGACCCCGCCGTGAACCACTGTTGTCCTAACTCTCCCCCTTAGCTGAGCGGCATCACCCCCAATCGCCCGGAACCTTCCGTCGCCGGTTCGCCCAACTCTGATGTTATCCAATTACAGCAGTATTGGACTAATGAGGATGTGTGCAGACTAGCCCTAAAGGTGAATGGGCAATTTAAAAGAAAGAGTAGTAAGTCCAAGTGGTCTAGCAGTAGTTCTAAGTGGTCAAGCAGCAATTTCAAGTGATTAGATAAAGAGTCCCGAGGGAAAGCATAGAACTCTTCAGCCCTGGCGGCAGTTAAGGGTACTGGTTCAAAATCTGCAACAAAAGGAGAGTAGGGTAGTGTTGAATCTAGCAGGGGATGAGCTACAGGCAAGCGATGTTTCAAGTGTCAAGGACTCGGGCATTTTACTGTTGATTGTCTGAACCGACAGTTTGTGACACTTGTAAATAATCCAACTTTTGATGAAGACCTAACTTATGATAAATCTGATGGAGAGCAAGAAGATGCGGATCCAGATCAGGAGGATATTGTCTATGCTAATTATAGTGAGTCTTTAGTTGTACGTCGAGTTTTAAATATTGCTGAGGTAGATGATGAATCATGGCTCAGGCATAATATCCTCCATACTAAGTGCACTAGTGGGGGAAAGGTGTGTAGTATGATAATTGATAGGGGAAGTTGCGAGAACGTGATATCTACCATTATGGTAGAAAAGTTAGGGTTAAAAACTGTCAAACATCCTGAACCATATAAGCTGTCATGGCTTAGGAAGGGGAATGAGATACAAGTGAGCAAGAGGTGTTTAGTGTAGTTCTCGATTAGAAAGAAATATACTGATGAAGTGTGGGGTGACGTAGTTCTAATGGATGCTTGTCATATTTTGTTAGGAAGACCTTGGCAGTTTGACAGGAAAACACAGCATGATGGATTCAAAAATACGTACACCTTCAAGAAGGATGGTTGGACCATTACTCTGAGTCCTTCAGATTTGAGAAAAGAAAGGAAAAGTAATTTGCTTTCCAAATCAGACCTCTAGGAGGAGGTGGTCAATGCCCCAGAGCTTTTTGCTGTTGTAGTCATGGAGTAGAATCTTGATAGTATAGAAATTTCAACTCAAGTTTTGTCTATACTTGAGGAGTTTGCTGAAGTCGTACCAGAGGAATTGCCACTCGGATTGCTACCCATGAGAGACATTCAGTATTGTATAGATCTTGTTGCAGGAGCTGCTATTCCTAATAAGGCAGCTTATAGAATGAATCCTAAGGAACATGAGGAGATGCAGAAGCAAGTGCAAGAACTATCAGAAAATGGTGCAATTCAAGAGAGCAAGAGCTCTTGTGCAATGCCAGCTTTGTTGGTTCCTAAGAAAGACGGGTCATAGAGAATGTGCGTGGATAGCAGAGTTGTCAACAAGATCACGATCAGATATCGTTTTCCTATCCCGAGATTTGATAATTTAATTGATCAGTTGTATGGAGCGAATATCTTTTCAAAGATAGACTTGATGAGTGGATATCATCAAATTAAGGTGCATCTTGGAGATAAGTGGAAGACCGCTTTTAAAACTCGAGATGGTCTGTATGAGTGGATGGTGACACCTTTCGGGTTATCTAATGCGCCGAGCACCTTTATGAGACTATGAATCAGGTGTTTCGTCCTTTATTGGCCAGTTCGTCGTCGTATATTTTGATGATATTTTGGTTTATGGTACATTAATTAATCAATACTTGTAGAATTTGAGAAGGGTGTTCGAGATATTGAGGGAGCAGAAATTACATGCTAATACCAAGAAGTGTCACTTCCTAACTGATCGTGTAACCTTTGTGAGATATATAGTAAACAAGGAGGGCATTTAGATGGATCCAGCTAAGGTTGAGGCTATTACAAATTGGGAGATTCCGAAAAATATTCATGAGGTACGTAGCTTTCATGGGCTTGCGTCTTTTTATCGAAAATTTATTCGGGATTTCAGTACTATTATTGCACCTCTGATAGATTGTCTGAAAGGAAGTAAATTTGTGTGGACTAAGGAGACAGAAGTTGCCTTTCAATTATTAAAGAAGAAGGTGACTGAAGCACCTGTTCTTGTACTTCTTAACTTTAATGAGATTTTTTAGGTGCATTATGATGCTTCATGTGTTGGTATTGGGGCTGTCCTGAGTAAAAAATGTAAACATGGAGCATTCTTTAGTGAGAAGTTGAATGAAGTGAAAAGAAAGTATTCAACTTATGATAAAGAATTTTATGCTATTGTGAGGAGTTTGGAGCATTGGAGGCACTATCTTATTTCGAAAGAGTTTATCTTATTTTCTGATCATAAAGCCTTGAAATACATCAATGGGTAGCACAAATTGAACGCAAGGCATGCGAAGTGGGTGGAGCTCCTTCAAGTTTTCAGTTTTTCCATCAAGCATAAAGCAGGAGTGCTAAATAGTGTGGCAGATTCATTAAGCAGAAAACACTCTTTGCTATCTACAATACAGGTAAAAGTTCTAGGCTTTGATACTTTTAAAGATTTATATGTTGATGATCCTCATTTTGGAGATATCTGGAGGAAGAGCAAAATAGAGAAGGTTACCTATTTAAAGGTAACAGATTATGCGTTCTTCAATATTCTTTGAGAGAATCTATTATTATTGAGGGACATGCAGGCGGTACAGCTGGGCACTTTGGTGTGGATAAGACGAAGGCCTCGTTGAGTGTACATTTTTATTGGCCTCGGATAGAGCGTGATGTGACGCGTTTTATAAAGAGGTGCAGAGTATGTCATGTGGTAAAAACCAAGAGTACTAATGCTAGACTGTATATGCCTCTACCTGTTCTAGTTGCACCGTGAGAGGATGTCAGTCTTGACTTTGTCTTGAGTTTGCCAAGAACACAACGGAATAATGATTCAATAATGGTGGTTGTCGATAGGTTCTCAAAGATGGCCCACTTTGTCCCATGTAGCAAGTCCTATGATGCTTCATAAGTTGCTCGATTGTTTTTGCAAGAGATTGTTAAGCTGCATGGAATTCTAAAGTCCATAACCTCAGATCGTGATGTGAAGTTTGTGAGTCACTTTTGGCGCACTCTTTGGAGGTACGTGGGCACAAGTTTGAAGCTTAGTTCCTCTCATCATCCTTAGACTGATGGTCAAACAGAAGTTGTCAATCGAAGCTTAGGGAATTTGCCGCAGAGTTTGATTGGAGATAATTCGCGACAGTGAGACTTGGCATTGCCTCAGGTAGAATTTGCATATAATAGATCTGAGAACTGAACTACAGGCAATACTCCTTTTAAGGTGGTTTATGGGCATAATCCAATTACTCTATTAGATCTCACACCGATATCAGTTCTCAAGCAATTTAGTTCGGAAGCTAAAGAACATGCAAAGCATATCAAAGAGTTGCATTCCCAGGTCCATAATCA
This sequence comes from Syzygium aromaticum, assembly GCA_024500025.1. Taxonomy (NCBI): domain Eukaryota; kingdom Viridiplantae; phylum Streptophyta; class Magnoliopsida; order Myrtales; family Myrtaceae; genus Syzygium; species Syzygium aromaticum. The sequence goes on from CM044895.1 coordinate 13,632,522, forward strand.
AATCAACAGGCAGAATATGAAGTATAAGCAGTGCATGGATATACGTAGGAAAAGAGTCGTCTTTAAGGAAAGTGATCTAATTTGGATTCATCTTAAGAAAGAACGATTTCCAACGAGTAAGTTTGGCAAGCTTCAACCTAGAGCTAATGGACCCTTTAGAGTTTTTGAGCGAATTAGTGACAATGCTTACAAGATCGATTTGCCAAGTAAGTATAATGTATTCGGAACTTTTATTGTAGCAGATTTGTCACCTTACTACGCTAAAGAGAAAGAAGATCCTGAAGAGATTGACAACAATGAAGATGAAGTAGATTCGAATATGAATCTTTCTCTAGTAGAGAGGATGATGCACCTAGGGGACCGGCGGACCCATTATGCGACTAAACGAATTGACGGGCTCGAAGTCAATGATCTCTGATTAAGCTCAAATTTGGTTGGCTGAAGTGAAATGGCATGCTGATCAATACTCACTGCTATTAGCTACGATTAACGATGGATTTTCGCGATTTGGGGTCGTTTAGATAGGTTTTTCAATTATTTTAGTATTTTTTCTGGGTTAATTTAGTAAATGGCAATTTCGTAATTTTGCGTTTTGATATTTATTAATCCTAGTAGGATTAGGTTTGAGGATATATAAACTTGTTTTAGGGTTTCGTTTGAGCAGACTTTGAATATTTTGATTGTTAATCAATTGAGGGAACAATTTGTTCCTCGTTATTATTTTGATTCTTCTGTTTAGTCTAATTTCTTTCGCGTTTTGGCATCACAAGGAAAGCACCTTCCTCCTTGCATTCCTGAGTGCGCGAAGGCTCGAGCCGAAGGATCTCCTATCGCGAAGCCAATTCCATATCTGAATCCAAAGTCTCCTCCTTGAATTTGACATATAGCCTTATTGCCCTCGAGGAAATTAATCATTTCCATCTCTTTAGCAATGCAAAGTTGTAGCAGCCGCTTCTGATGGCTTGTGCGATCCACCCCAACATTGGATCACGATGTCATTTTCACCATTCGAACCAGCACAAAAAAATGTATAGTCTGCCAATTTATCATAATTTTCGAAACATTTGAATCTTCTGTCATTTTCCAAGAGTTACAAACTTGCGAAAATTATGAAAAATAGTTTTCTAGATATCCAAAAATTATATAATTGATCTGGTCTATTTAAATAAATATCAGTGGTAATTCAAAGTCTTTAAAAGGTCCAATACGATTATTGAAGAAAATAGACAAGCACGATCAATATTTGGAAAAATATAACTTTTATTTGCTATTTAGAAAAATACTGTATTTTCTACAAAGTTGAATAGTTCTGACGATATGCGGCGTTTAAGTAATTTTTAGGTGATTGGGGTGCGTATAGGGAATATGCACCCTAAATTGGGCTCTCGAATGGCATTTTCGTAATTTTTTACCGAATGGGCTTTTGGGCCCAAGCAAGTTTAGCGGCTATATCTAAAGAGTGCAACTTCTAATAAGGTACGTAAATTGTGTTAGGGTCCAAGGAAAAACGTGGTTGGCTTGTGGTGGTTTATTTAGCACTCAAACTAGGTAAGTGATTTTTACCACTTTTTCGTTTTGCAAAAATTGGATGACTTGATTTATCAAGAAAGAGTCATGTTGTGGCATGGCACGTGCTTCGAAGTATAGAAAATACATTATTTCGTGGCTCCTTCTGAAAACTGGACAAAATATTAATTTTGTTTTTAACTTCATGTTGCTGTTATCTGCAAACATTCTGAAAATGAAATGATATTTATATTGGTGATATCTGTGCCAGCATGTGGTATTGTGGCACGGATTTGATGGTCATTGTCGACCTAAATATTGAGACATGATATGATAAACATGTGCACATACCATCCCTATTCCAAGGCTTAATCACAGCCAAAGTGATTTTCAGGGCTTACCCTAACGAAGCATGTGCAAAGGGTTTTCTTGACATTAGGGATCAAATGACTTTGACATTTGTTGGCTATGCTATATATGTGGTTTATTGATATGATGCATAATATATGATTTATCGGAAGATTCTGCATTATGCTGGTTACATTGGGAGGGTGATGAATGGTCTTGATAGTTGCCGCCTTTTGCAGGCTTCGAATTTTGATAGATCCGGCAGGCCTCCTTGGTTGGACTTGGGCTTACTTTGACGATGGATAGGCTTGTTGTACTTTGGCCATTCTGTGGACTTTCATCGAAGAAAGCAGGCTCGACAGTCCTGGAGATAAATAGTAGGGATTTCTCAAACCTTTGAACAAAATTACAATGTAGCCCTTGTGGCAAATTTTTACGGAGAAATCGTAGATATGGCAGCATGCCACATAGGATGGATGGTGATGACTTGACCACCATGCCAGCAATTTCTTACAAAAATTGGCCAAAGGATTACATTGAAATTTCGTACAAATGTTTAGGACTAAATTGACAAAATTGAAAAGTAACAGCCGTATAATAGGTTTAGAATTAGGATTGATTGGGTAATTTTTCCTTTCTCACGGTCTTCTCATAACTGTAGAGATCTGTATGCTAATAATTTTCACCCCTTCATGGGGATAAAGATGCCATGAGACTGCAACATTGTTAGTACGTTCTTAAGTTTTGAAGAAAGGAATCGTCCATATGTTATCTACTCAACCGCTTCAACATTAAATTCTTCTCGATCAACGTCCAGTTAGCAATCCATATATTTCCTCTAACCTCTTTTTTGTTGCTTGTGGCCGGTTATGAGCAGCATTTTCCCATGTGTGTGCATCAATCTTGCTATAACTTTCTATATATGTTGGCATAAATCACTCTAATACCCTGGATTTTGATGACCTCGCATTGGCATTCTGAATGACGTTTTGATTGCAAATGTAGTGACTGTTACTAGATAGTAGATACATAAGGATAATGTTATCAATGGCCCATATACTTTTATTTGAAATTTTCCCTCTACTTTTTGTTGGCTCAAAATGGTCCATGGTACTTCCTAAAAATGTCCACCGTTAGCCCTTTCCTTAATTTGGTCGCTCGAATGTCAAGTTGGACACCACATCACGTGTCGTGGTGAACACTCTTAAAAAGTACATGGATCATTTTGAATCAGAGGGCAACTCCTTGAATTCGGTATGTTGTCTTCTTGTCCTCCAGGAATTAATCATTTCAAAGACGGAATATTTCGATCTCTGTAGTGACTTAGAGCTGTAGTCTGTTTTTTGGTACAAGCACAAGCCCGAAAAAGATCCGATTCATTTGGTGGGGAGGAATTAACAGGATTGCTTAGAGATGGTGTTCAATTTACACACCTTCAGTTTCTCCAGTTCTAGTCGAGAAGTTGGAAGGACAGTTGATAATACCAGTAATACACTCAGAAGGTTCTCTTTCAAAGAGCTTCAGGCTGTGACAAGGAACTTCAACCGCAAAAACCGGTTGGGTGAAGGAGCATTTGAACTGGTTTACAGAGGCCGGTTAGCCGATACTTCTCTTGTCACTGTAAAACGACTGGGAAAGCTTTCCGGAGATTCGGAAAAACAGTTTCAGACAGAAGTGGAAGTGGCGGGCATTGATCACCACCCCAACTTGTTAATCCTGATTGAATATTGCGATGTGGAGAAAGAGCGGTTGTTAGTCTACCCCTTCATGGTCAACGGCAGTCTCGACTTCCTCTTGAAACAGAAAGCCGTCTGAGCACTCAATTGGCCGATCCGGATGCGGATAGCATCGGGAGTTGCGAGGGGGTTGGCTCACATGCACGATCAATGTCATCCAAGCATCATATACCGCAATGTGAGTTGTTCGAACATATTGCTAAATGAGGAATTCGAGCCAGTATTGGGAGACTTTGGCTTGGCCAGGATCATGCATGAGATGGATATTGTGGTGGGGAATGCCAAAGGGCACGTCGGCTTTGGCTCGGTTTCTGCAGCTGAAGTTGGTAAATATCCGCCTTTATCACCCCTATCCCCTCAGTGGTACCAAGGTAGTTATGTCAACACCGCCGTGCGTGGACATATAGGGTATGGCGCTCCCAAGTATATGAGCACGGGCAAGTGCACTCTGAAGGCTGATGTCTATTTATAATGCTTCTCGAGCTCATCTTAGGACGGCCATTTTCCCAACTTTGGTGGGCGACGGAATGACGGGATTAGCAGATGCATGAACAAGAATGCATGGGAAAGGGTGGTTGATCCTACTTTGCAGGGGAGCTATCCGGTGGAAGAAGCAGAACGACTCGTCCGACTGGCATGGTCATGTGCGGATGTCAATCCATCTGTCCGACCCAAGATGTCTGAAGTGGTTATGATGCTCGAAAACCAATTGCACGGACCGGATCCTAGCAGTAGGAGCAGTTGGAGCCGAAGCGAGTGTGATTCAATTCCTTACTACTCCTTCCCCCTTTCTCCCCCGCTGGAAATGGCTCCATAACTGGCACGCACGATACTACATCTTGATCAACGTCTGTTCTTTTCCCTTAAACTTGAAATGCATCTTCCACCTTTTGCCGTTTTACCTAAGTTCCTATATGTTCATTTCCCATTTAACTTATAAGATCTTTCTCTAATACATCTCCGTTGAGCAAATACTGGATATCCTTGGAGTAATTTTTTCGGTTCCATCCATTTCAGAAAAAGGCAATATTATAGCTCATTAGGACCTACAAAAAATTTATAAAAGGGATTTTCCCTATTAGGAAGAACGATGTTAATAGTTTTATTTTGGTTACACAATAATCTAATTTTCTTTATCAACTCCTAATATGATCAATAAAATTAATCAATTCAATATTTCTTTTCATGTGGGATTCATCTAAGTATAGGTTCAAGTGCGCATGAAAATCTGGAGAAAACCATTGGATTGTTGTCCTCAATTCCTTGGTTCATAAACGAGTAGGAGGTTTTCTTTTCTAGATAGAGAAAGAAATTGGCGGTCCTTTTGTCACTCCGGAGACACGATTGTCTTTCGTGAGTCTACAACGTCGATTACGGGGTGAGTTGACTTTCTTGTATTCTCTCTCGATAAGAAAGTACGCGGTAGACTTCGCAGTATCTTCATAGGAGGCACCATTTTCTAGGGAGGTAAGTTTCAAAGAAACTGTCCATCATCTGCTTCCTTCTTCAATCACTGCATGTGGAATTCTTCCCGGTGATGGACTCCTTCAAATCCATCTTTTTCCTTCGTCTTGCCTTTTGTTATTTCTCCTTCATATTAGCAGAAGACCCCTGCCATGGCCCTTTATGTATGAAATTCTCGGTCCGGACCCTATCAAGTCAACTATAATTGCAGGATTATTAGGTCATAAGTTTGTTGGGAAAATTTTCAAAAAAATCATAAAATTATTGTACTTTTGCCAATTCAGTTCTAAACCTTATAATTTTGTCAATTAAGTCTTAAACATCACATTTTATCAATTGAATCAATTCGATCAATTTTATTGAAAATTACTGACTTGGATGCCAAATGTTCTAAGTGGCATGGCCAGTGCTAACGCGAATAATTTTTAATAATATTTTAATATTTCCCGATTTTTTAATATTTTTTCCTTCTTTACTTTTTCCTCTTTTTTTCTTTTTCTCGTTTTCCCTCCGCCGGCCATTGGAGGGCCTCATCAATGGCCGGCAGAGGTCGCCGGCCTCAGGCGAGGGCAGCCCTCGCTGGCTCAGCAAGCAAGGTCAATCACTTTGAGCAAGAGCTCCAACCAGAGATTCGCTCAAGCCTTTCTTCTCACTTGCTGACTACCTGCAAAACTGTTCTGGAGAGAGCACTCAAAGTTGACCAAGACCTTAAGTGCAGCGCACGGAGTAGACAACGGTAGAAGAAAGTGGATGAAATAATCCAACTCTTTCACGTAACGGCAACCCTCTTGAAGCAATAGCCGGCTCTAATACCCCTGATCTTGAAAGGAAGTTTTTGGATTCTAACTACAGGAAGAAAAGAGATACTCTTACTCCATGGAACAAGACAGTGGATGAAATAAATCCATACATAATGGATCTTCTTCCACGTGAACACATGGCTCAAAATAGCAATGCTTGTTATGTGACTATGAAACATTAGTCCGACTTTGGGTTTATGCAACAACACCAGGACATTGTCACTGTTATAATTGGGCCAAAGCCCATCGGCCAAAACTCAGCCCACCTAGTGAACTCTCAAATTTTGCAGGAGCTGTGAAGAAAGAAGAAGAGTGGGTAAAAAAAAAACAGACGCACATAACCGAGAGACGAGAAGAAAAGAGAGGAGACAGCAACCTCCTCCAGAAAACAAAAAATAAAGAAAGAAGAGAAAGGGCAATTCGCGCGTGCACGTTTGGACATACTGACAAATCGGACTAACACCATTACCCAATGCCCAATAAGAATTCAATCCCTTTTGTCATCTAGTCGGAGAAATTTTCGAAATTAAGTCATGAATACCGATCCATATGAATTCTAAGTTTTTGGGAAGAAAGACATTAGAAGTGCTAAAAGTTGTGTATGGCGCTCACTTTAGTGCTAAAAGGTTTTTTCGAATCACTTAAGTGCCACTTAAAAAAAATGATCACATAAGTGTTAACTCCAATCTAGATTGCCAGAAATCCGATGTTGTAATATTTTATTAATTTCTCACTCCTATGTGGCTCGCCGACATGCCCAGTCAGCATATAACCCCTAAACGACGTCGTCTAAAGTTGTAAATAGTGATTATTTGAGTGTTAAATTTTGTTTAAAGTAATTACTTCAGTACCAATTGCTATTAAAAAATGATTACTTCAATGCCAGGCGGATTGTGCGACGTCATTTCGGATGTCCACGTGGACTAGATTTGTTTTAAAAATACGCCAAGTCATATTAATTATTTTAATTTTAAATGCCACGTAATCAATTTGGCCGGAATTGACACTTAAGTATCGCTCTTTCTCTGATTTGGCACTTAAATAGTCCAAAAAAAACTTTTGATACTAAAGTGAGCGCCATGCATAACTTTTGACACTTCCAGTGTTCTTCTCCCTAAGTTTATGGATTTAATTTAGGGGCTATTAAGCTATGAAATCAAGTGGAAAGTATAGTTTATGGTATCGTGGAGCCGCGAGATTTTACAAAAGTCAATTTTGAGATACGGTTTGGTCGGAATAAATGTTTAAAGGTTTGCACGCATTGCTGACTAATTCCAATTTTTTGTTTTCTGCAATGGTTTTCGCTCGTTTTCAACCGTCTTTTGAGTCGGTGAAGTTTAATATCTTTTAGTACTTCAAAAGTGATTTTTGTTTTACGATGAACCCACTTGAATTTGAGTTCGGTAGAGAGAGATATGGCACAAGACATTTCGTCGCACAAGTGGCCATTTGTTGCGCAAGTGGTTGTTCTTCGCATTAGTGCTTATTCGTTGTGATTGGCCATTCTTGATGTCTTTTGTCAACCCGTAGTGAAAATTTTGACTTCAAAATAGCGTCGCCTAGTCAAGCCTTAGTTAAGTTGATTATTTACTTGAGTTTTTATGGTTGAATCTTAGTTATGAGTTGAGATAGTTGGATATATCTTTAAAATGGTGCTTTGAGATTTAGTTTGTTAGTTTGGGAAAGTATATATTTTTATGATGATTTTGGAAATCTTATCCTGTAACCAAATTATTGTTTATCGAATATATAAATGGAGATATATATTTGATAACAGTTAACATTGTTTATGTTAGCAGCTGCATCCTTCAAGTAGGAGGACAGCCGTCTTATTTCTCCTATTTTGTAGAAGTTGGGGTGCCTTGTTAGAAGGGTAGTTTAAGCTTACATCATTACTAAATTCTAATTTAGTATCCAAAGTGCTAATTCCTCGCGTAGTTACTTCACCCACTGAGTCTCATTGGTCACTTATACTTATAATGATAGCAGTTCCCCTTTCTCATTGGCCAAACTTCATGCTTTGTTGGCTTATTTTTTCCCTAAGCCAGTTTCTAGCCATGGACAACTTTATGTTGCAATTTCCACAGCAACAACGAGAGATGGGCACGAGATTCTTTTGTTAAATGAAGATGGGGGATGATGCACATACCAAAAATATTGTGTACAAAGAAATTTTTGACAAATTTCCCTTAGATAAAGCGATGATAGCTATTTTAAATACTTATTTTACAAAACTATTCTTTTCGTTCCTTGTTATGGTAACATTTTTGGCTCTGAATATTTTATACTCTATTTAAAGAATAATGAATGGAACCCGCGTGGATCCCATGCATAGCACAAGCTTTTGGGCTAGTACAATTATAAATTAGTGACACGAACTTTCTAAGCTCCTTCACAATATACTTTTTAAAGGATGAACAAGAACATTGTTAGTGTTTAAGTTGCAAGATCTTACAAAATCAATCATGACAATCGCAATATGCCAAGAGTAGCTATGCAGGGAGTTTACAAGGAAGATGAACCCATACCAATTTTTATTTATTTGGTCAACACTAACACCAGGAAGATCTAATGGAAATAAATCTCAATATTTGTTTATTTGCAGTATCGACTGACTATATGGTTTATGTCTGTACTATTCACAGTAAAGATTTCTAGTTATTGTTAATGCATTTGTTCTTGTTTCCAAGGATTATCTATTAAAAATGGAACATAGAGAAAAGAATAAATATCTAAAATTAATATTAGTGTTTCCACTCATATAGAAAATTTTCCAGTGTAATTGCAATATGATCAATCGACATATAACGCATGTGTTCCAAATACAAGTAATTAAAAATATAGATCTTCAAGGATATGCAAAAGTTGATAGCTTTTCCATGTGATGTACAGCCAATGTAGTAAAGAAAAAAGACTAGTGCTCTTCACATTTGGATTTTTGAATGCGTAGGAATCCAAGAATTCCAGGAGAATTATGCAAAATTTGCTTTATATGAGTTGCACGTTTTGTCAAATTTGGAAGCTGCTCACAGGAAGGCAATGAAACCTCTCTCGATCTCTTTCCAGTTTCCGCGAAGCTGCTCACAGGAAGGCTTTGGAGTGAGATGGCCCCACACTTTGACATCAGCCTACAATCCAACGACTGTTCCTTACCATTTCATTCATTCACACCGACCCAAAGCAGTCGCGGGTGAGGCAGGCACAATCCCAACGGAGTTATAAAACTGTGTACGTGCAAGTCTCTTTGGATGGGCAGAAGGTGCTCCCAAGCTAATCACTATTGGTTATGTCTTAAGGACCATTCTCGGTCATTTTTTGTTCTAGTCTGTTAGCTGGTTGTTTTGATTTACTTAGTCAACAAGATAGTAAGAGTTTGTTGTTTTCAGTTCCTATTTTGTTTCAGTTTTTGTTGTTTTAAAAAGAGCTATGTACTCCTCTCGTAATTTTTTAGAGTGACAAGTGCATTTCCAGATCAATCTTCTCTTGTTCTTCTACATTTTTAGAGCACATTCTCTATAAAAAAAAAAAAAAAATAGAGAGCACATTCTGTGCAACAAAAGTGGTATCAAAGTCCTATTGATCTTAAGGGACTTGTGAGAGAGTGCTAAATTCGAAGTAGAGCAAGAAAGATGGAATAAACTGGTATACCTGATGCCTCATTCTCAACCATCACAGCTCCAATCTTCGATGGAGACAACTACCAGGCATGGGCAGTGAAGATGCAAGCTTTCATGGAGGGTGCAGACCTATGGGAAGCTGTGGAAGAGGACTACGAGGTTGCTGATCTATCCAACAACCCAACTATCAATCAAATTAGGTACCATAAAGAGAGAGTAACCCGAAAAGCAAAGGCAAAATCTTACTTGTTTTCTGCTGTCTCCTCGACCATAATTACTAAAATCATGAAAAAAGATTCAGCACATGATATATGGAATTATTTAAAGGAAGAATATGAAGGGGATGAGAGAGTGAAAGGAATGAAGGTGCTGAACTTGTTAAGAGAGTTTGAAAGGCAGCAAATGAAGGAGAATGAGTCTATGAAAGAGTTTGTTGATAGGCTAGTTGATATAGCCAATAAGATAAGGGTGCTAGGGACAAATGTAGATGATAAAAGGCTGGTTCATAAGGTTTTGGTTGTAGTGCCTGAAAGGTTTGAAGCAACCATTGCTTCCCTTGAGAACACTAAGGACATTTCAGACATCAAACTTGCTGAAGTCCTAAGTGCTCTACAGGCTCAGGAGCAAAGAAAGCTTATGAGGAAAAATGAGCCTATCGAAAGTGCTCTGCAAGCCAAGCTGAAGCTGCATAGTGCAAAAAAGGGAAGAGGATGGAACCAAAATAGAAGACATGTTGAGGCCAATCATAGTCATAGCCAGGGAGGTTCAAACAGTGGTGGATATGACAGGAAGTGGAATGCAGTTCCATGCAAGCATTGCGGGAAGAAAAATCATCCTCATTTCAAGTGTTGGAAGAGACCAGTTGTGAAGTACAAGAGGTGTCACAAGATGGGCCATGCTGAGGCCATTTGCAAGGAGAAGCATTAGCAACAGCAAGCTGAAGGTCAAACTGCAGTAGGCAGTGAAGTGGAGCACCTGTTTGTTGCCTCCTGCTTCATCTCAAATGCATCTAGAGATGGATGGCTCATGGACAGTGGATGCACCAACCATATGACAGGAAATGAAGGATTATTTAACAATTTAGACAAATTTGTGAAGTCTAAAGTCATGATTGGCAATGGAGAACGCATAGAAGTAGAAAGCAAAGGTGATGTAGTGCTTGAAGGTTCTGGTGGTGTTAAACTTATCACAGAGGTTATGTTTGTGCCAAAGATAGATCAGAACCTGCTGAGTGTGGGTCAGTTAGTAGAGAAGAGGTTGAAGGTCGTGTTTGAGAAGAGTGAGTGTGCCATAGGAGATGAGAATGGTCACATCCTTTTCAGGATTCCTATGAGGCACAAGTGTTTTACATTTGATCCAGTTGATAGAGAATTTTGAAGTCATGAAAAGTATACAAGATGAGGAGGAGTTATGGCATAGAAGATCGGGTCATTTCCATAGCAAGGGGCTGCAATACTTGCAGCAAAATGAAATGGCAGTGGGGCTACCTATGTTGCAGAAGGAAGTAACTAGCTGTAGAGCATGTTTGCAAGGCAAGCGAGGATTCCTTTCAAGAGGTCAAATTGGAAGGCCAGTGAAAACCTGCAACTAATCCACACAGATGTGTGTGGTCCAATGCCAGAAGAATCACTGAATGGCAGCAAATACCTCATCACTTTCATAGATGACTGCACTAGAATGTATTAGGTGTACTTCATGAAGACTAAGGCTGAAGTTAATGAGATTTTTTTGAGGTTCAAAAGAGAAGTAGAGAAGGAGAGTGGCTGTAATATCAAGACAATTAGGTCAGACAATGGAGGAGAATACACCTCAGGCAGTTTCAGGGCCATATGTGATGATGCAGGGATCAAGCACCAGCTCACTGTGCCATACACTCCACAGCAAAATGGAGTGAGTGAAAGGAAGAACCGAAGTATCATGGAGATGGCCAGATGCATGCTACACGAGAAAGAACTCCCTAAGAAGTTCTGGGCTGAGGCTGCCAATACTGCAGTCTTCCTTCTGAACAGACTACCTACTAAAGCTCTCAACGAACAGACTGCCCACTAAAGCTCTTAACAAACAAACACCATTTAAAAGCATGGCATGGATATAAGCCTAAGGTGAGTAACCTGAAAGTGTTTGGCTGCATTTGCTATTCACTGGTTCCTTCTGTTAAGAGAGATAAGCTTGATCCAAGAGGAAAAGCATGTATCTTTGTGGGGTATAGTTTGCAATCTAAGGCTTATAGAGTTTATCATCCTGCTAGCAACTAGGTTGTGGTGTGTAGAGATGTGAGTTTTATGGAAGATAAGAAGTGGGACTGGTCTGTGGAAGGTGGCAAGGCTGAAGAGGAGGTAGTGCCATTGCAAGTTGAACCAAATGAAGTGGAAGTTGAGGATCTAATTGATCATGTTCCTGCGAGAGGCACTAGATCTCTTGCTGAAATCTATGAGAGATGCAATATAGCTATGCTTGAACCAGCTAGCGATAAGGAAGCAAGTGAAGATGTGAAATGGTGTGCTGCAATGGAAGAAGAAATCAGAATGATTGAAAAAAACCAGGCATGGGATCTAGTTGAGAGGCACAGAAGCAGAAAGGTGATTGGAATGAAGTGGGTATTCAGGATAAAGTTGAATCCTGATGGCTCAGTACATAAGTACAAAGCAAGACTTGTTGTCAAAGGCTATGCGCAAGTATGGGGGGTAGACTACTCTGAAACCTTTGCTCCAGTGGCAAGGTTGGATACCATAAGGATGCTGCTAGCAGTTGCTGCACAAAAGGGCTGACAAGTATTTCAGCTGGATGTGAAGTCAACCTTTCTAAATGGAGAGCTAGTGGAGGAGATATATGTTGAGCAATCTAATGGCTTTGTAGCTAGAGGCAAGGAAGATTACGTGTACAAGTTGAGGAAAGCCTTGTATGGCTTGAAGCAGGCTCCAAGAGCCTGGTATAGTAAAATTGATAAGCATATGCAAGAACTTGGGTTTAAAAAAAGTTTGAGTGAAGTGACTCTATATGTAAAGAAAGGTGTGGAAGGTGTAACTATTGTCTCTCTTTATGTTGATGATCTTTTGGTTACTGGTGATTGTGAAGAGGAGATTGCAGAACTAAAGAGAGGGCTGATGAAGCAGTTTGAAATGACTGATCTTGGACTAATGTCCTTCTTTTTGGGAATGGAGGTGCAGCAGAGGAAAGGCGAGGTATTCATCTGTCAAAGAAGATACCTAAGAAAGATCTTAAAAAGGTTTGAGATGGAGGAATGTAGAAGTGTGAACACTCCTATGAATCTAAAGGAGAAGCTGCAGAAGACTGAAGGAGCTGAGCCTGCTGATGAAGGTTTTTACAGAAGTTTAGTCGGTTGCTTGATGTATCTAACTGCAACAAGACCAGATATCCTGTATGCAGTAGGTGTGCTTTCAAGATTCCTAAGTTGTGCTGGTGAAGAACACTTGGTAGCTACAAAAAGAGTGATTAGATACTTGAAAAGCACTCGGTCATTTGGTGTCAAGTTTACTAAAGTGGACAATTGCAGGTTGCAAGGCTTTGCTGACAGTGATTGGGCTGGTTCAGTCGAGGATATGAGGAGTACAAGTGGTTTTTGTTTTACTTTGTGATCTGGATGTTTCACCTGGAGCTCAAAGAAACAAGAAGTGGTTGCTCAGTCCACTGCAGAAGCTGAGTTTCTAGTAGCTATTGCAGCAACCAATCATGCAATACGGTTGAGAAAGCTGATGCAAGATCTGGAAATGGAAGTTGAAGGACCAACCGAGATATTTGTGGACAACCAAGCTGCACTAGCCATATCTCAAAACCCTGTCTTTCACCGGAGAACCAAGCATTTCAAGATCAAGTTCTATTATCTGAGGGAAGTGCAACAAGAAGGTGAAGTGAAGCTACTCTATTGCAAGACAGAAGATCAGGTGGCTGATGTGTTTACTAAGCCACTGCAAGCAAGCAGACTTGAGTTACTGAAGAAGAAAGCTGGAATGTGTTCTGCTCCTTAAGCCAAAGAGGAGTATGTTGGTTATGTCTTAAGGACCATTCTCGGTCATTTTTTGTTCTGGTCTGTTAGCTAGTTGTTTTGTTTTACTTAGTCAACAAGATAGTAGGAGTTTGTTGTTTTCAGTTCCTATTTTGTTGCTAGTTAGTGGTGTAGTGATTTTTGTCAGTTACTAAGTTAGTCCAATTCAGTTTTTGTTATTTTAAAAAGAGTTATGTACTCCTCTCGTAATTTTTTAGAGTGGCAAGTGCATTTCCAGATCAATCTTCTCTTGTTCTTCTACATTTTTAGAGCACATTCTCTGTTAAAAAAAAAACAGAGAGCACATTCTGTGCAACAATCACTACCAATCGAGAGAAACCATCAAGCTTAGACGATCCATTTGTACTTGAGAAGAATCTACTATTCTCCCGCTTAAAGATGGTGTTCAATCTCCGATCCTCCAGTTTTTCCGAGTCCGAGTCCATTGAAGATGATCCAAAACCTCCCAAAACAACACCTCTTAAAAGATTCTCCCTAAAGGAGATCCGAGTCGCGACACACAACTTTAGCAGCAACAACATCTTGGGGGACGATGAATACGGGAAGGTTTACAGGGGGCGCTTGGCTGATGGTTCGCTAGTGGCAATACAGAGAGCGTGCTGTGTCGATCAATGGAGGGAAGAGCTGTTCGAAGCAGAAATGCAAATGGGAAGCACGGTTTCGATGCACCCAAACGTGCTATGCCTGAGGGGCTTTTGCAGGACCGAGAAAGAGCGCTTACTGGTGTATCCCTTGATCAACAATAGCGTATCTTACACTCTTAGAGAGAGACCAAATCGGTTTGCCCGACCTCTCAATTGGACTACTCGCAAGCGAATAGCCTTGGGAGCAGCGAGGGGGCTTGCACACCTTCACAATCAAGGTAACATCAGGATCATGCATCGTGACATCTGCGCGTCAAATGTACTGATGAATATGCATTTTGAGGCCGTGATAGGAGGATTTTCGCTTGCTATGATCATGCACGAGAGAAATGTAGAGGAAGGGACCATTGAGTGGCCCTCGTGCTCAGCTGATTCTGGCTCCGATTCTCTATCCTATCATCGCTATGAAGATGTTTATGTCAACACTCCCATCTGTGGCACATTTGGATTTATTGCCCCCGGGTTCATCTACACAAGAAACTGCACACTGAAGAATGATGTCTTTGCAAACGGGAATATGCTTCTCGAGCTCATCTCGGGACAGCCGATCTACTCTGACGATGGTGAAATTTTCTGCTTGGATGATTGGACTAGAAAACAAATGAATGAAGATCAATTGAGAAGGGTGATCGATCCCAATTTGCAGGGGAATTACGTGGGAGAAGAAGCAGAGCAACTAGTCCGATTGGCATTATTGTGCGCACATGACGATCCATCTGTTCAACCAGAGATGTCTGAAGTGGTTCGAATGCTCGAAAGCCAGTTTCTTCAGCGGCACCCTAGTACCAGGACTAGTTGCAATCAAAAGTGAGTGTGACTCAACTCCGTACTACTCTTTCCCTCCCTCTCCTTCTCCTTCTCCACTGGGGATTGCTCCATGACTGGCATGTCAATGCTACATCATCACCATTGCCTTGTACCTTCAATAACAAAATTAGCTTCTATATTTCTCTTCCTAAACTCTATATGTTCCTCTTCATTTTCATTTATATGATCTTTCTGTAATTCCTTCCTCTGATTTTTTTTTTTGACACTTGGCACGTCCGTCATGCAATGACTGCTATCTTCTATATTTGTCATCAAACTATAAACTGAAATAAAAAATTCAAAGTGTCATCTCTTAATCTATCAAATTAATGGTGAATGAATGTTTAAGTTTATTAAGAAAGTTCTGCTGTTCTAACGAAAATTAAAAGCCACCATAAAAGTCGTCCTTAGAAGACATTAATAAGATCAGTCGGACATGCGTCTTCGTGCACATCAATCCTTGTATATGCAAGAAAATTTAAATTGTTGGCACTTTGATTCTCTGCCTGCATCTTCCAAATTTGTTTCTCTGATTTCAAAGGAGGATACGGTTGGACTAGTTGGCTTTGACTTTCTTGTCTGCGAGTTAAACTCATATGGATCTTGCAAGAAGTTTCTCGGTGACGGGAGTCATCAATACGAAACAACATTGCGCATCTACTTCTTGTAGGCTCAAGTTAGGACTTGTGCATCAACATTGTGCACAACCACAATTCATGCCTACCTGGGCCATTTCAGCTACTTCTGGGCAATGTTTCAACCCGAGGAATCTCCTTTTCGTCTCAATTTACTTGATTATCTCGGATTTGCACGAAGGCAATGACAAGAGCAATGTCATTATTAGCCTTAACCTCATTCGAACAATCAAGAGGTGCATAATTCGATTCTTCACATCTACAACTCTCTCAAGCTCTCACTCGCTAACTGTCAGTGAGTTGGGAATGAGGAGACTCGTGCTGAATGTCATGCTGTGCAAACGGATCGTGCACTCATGAGAGGTTTTAATGACCAGCTCAATTGTGCGATTGTGCATTTCCTTCATGTCTTAAAATCCACCCAGGCAGGATATTGTGCTTCCTATTAGATTGATTTTTTTTTCAATGAATGTAAAGATTAACCGATCTCAAATTTGTTTCAACCTAACTGATGTTTTAGCAATTCTTTGGCGGAAATCATCCCTTTGGCTCAATGCAACCAGTTTTAAAAGATCAGGGGCAGTACCAATTTGAGATTTTTGTGAGATGATAATTAGTTTGGGGCATATGCATCAAGGGAACTGATTAAAAATTTGTATTGGAATCCCTAAAATTAATCGATCCAATACTCTTTTCACGCGGGATCCACCTAACTATACGTTCGAGTGCCCTAATGCACATGCACCAGCTAAAGCCCGATGGTGATTTGTCGGGACATGGAGTAGACTAGAATGTTAACAAATTTGTAGGTTGCAGAATAGAAAACCATTGAATTGTATCCCTCAGTTCCTTGGTTCATAAACAAGTGGGAGGTGTCCTTTTCTAGATGGAGCAAGAACTTGGTGGTCCTTTTGTCACTCCAGAGACATGTCAATTTTTCGTGAGTCAACAAGGTCAATTACGAGATGAGTTAGACTTTTCTTTGTTCTCTCTTGACAAGTTACCACGCGGTAGATTTTGCAATTTCCTCGCGGGACGCACCATTTTCCATGGAGTTATGTTTCAAAGAAATTGTGCATCATCTGCTTCTTCTCGAATCACTTGATGTGGAATTCTTCTTGGTGATGGACTCGTTCCAATCCATCTTCTTCCTCGGTCTTCCCTTTTGTTGTTTGTCCTGAACGTTGGCAGAAGACTCCCGTCGCGGCCCTTTATGTGTGAAATTTTCGTGACTAGACCATTCGAGTCAACTATATTTGTAGGATTATTGATCCATATGCTTGTATCGCGATACAATTTGTTGTGAATTAACGAAGAATCTAATAGATCTTGCAATTCAACATATAAAATAAGATGTGCAAAGAGAGAAACTAAAAGAAAGAGAGCCCGTTGTTATCAAGTATACGGCTCGTTTTAATTGGCTAACCAAATTTTCAAAGAACATTTTTGGGAAGAAAAAGACAGAGCCGATCGCTTCGAGCAAGGGCTCCAACCAGAGAATGGCTCAAGCCTTTCTTGTCACTCGCTGGCTGCCTGCAAAAATGTTCTGGAGAGAGCACTCAAGGTCGACCAGGAGCTTGAGTGCAGTGCACTCAGTAGACAACAGTCGAAGAAAGTGGATGAAGTGATCTTAACTCTTTCACGTAATGGCAACCCTCCTGAAGCAATAGCCAGATCTACATAACCCGATCTTGAAAGGAAGTTCGTGGATTTTAACAACTTGAAGGAAAGAGACATTCTACACCAATGAATAAGACCAGATGAAATAAATCCATACATAATGGGCCTCTTTCCATGCGAAGAAGTGTTATGTTATGCTCACGTTCCAGTCGTAAGATATATACTATATCTCTCTTGGAGTTTCTAAATTCACTACAATTTCTAGGATCTCCCGATCGCAAGTTGCGGCTCAAAGTAGCAATGCTTGTTATGTGACAACAAATCATCAATCCCACTTTGGGATTATGGGACAACACTAGACATAGTCACTGTAACAATGGGCCAAAGCCCATGGGCGCAAACTCAGCCCGCCTAACGAGCTCTCAAATTCTGCAGCAGCTGTGAAGAAAGAAGGAGAGAAGAAAAAAATAAAAGACGGGGACACAACCGAGAGATAAAGAAGAAACCAGAGGAGACAAAAAGCTCCTTCAGAAATCAAAAATGCAAAAAAGAAGAGAAAGGGGAATTTGCACGTGCACGCTTTGGAATCCTCACGCATTGGATTGACTTTAGAATCGGAGTAAATCCGGGCTTGATAAGGTCCCCGTGACGTATACGCGTGAGTTTCCTCCCTCCCTTTGACCTCCCTCTTCTTATTTCTTCCTTAGCCAGTTTTTAGCCACGGACACCTTTATGTTGCAATTTCGACACTGACAACGAGGGAGATGGATTTCAGATACTTTTGTTAAATGAAGATGGGGGAATGATGCACATACCATAAATTTTGTGTTTATCCCTTAAATAAAGCCACGATAGCTATTTTAATTACTTTTTTACAAACTTTTCTTTTGGCACCTTACTATCGAAACATTTTTGGCTGTGAATATTTTAGACTCTATTTAAAGAACAATGAATGGATTCCACATGGATCCCTTGCATGGCATGGGATACTAGACTAGTACCTGTATAAATTAGTGACACGAACTTTCGAAGCTCCTTCACAAAATATTTTTTAAAGGATGCGCGAGAGCATTATTAGTTTTTAAGTCACAAGATTTGACAAAATCAATTATGACAAGCGCAATACACCTAGAGTAGATCCGCAAGTAGTTTACAAGGGAGATGAACTCACATCAAGTGCTTTTGTCTCTTCCAATATTTGGTGAACCCTAACACTAGGAAGATCTAACAGAAATAAATCCTGATTTTTATTTTATTTGCAGTATCGGGTGACTACATGTTTTATGTATTTACTATATCGTAGTAAAGATTTCTAGTTATTGTTAATGCATTTGTTTCTTGTTTCCAAGGATTATCTATTGAGAATGGAACTTAGAGAAAAGAATAATGATCTAAAATTAACACTAGTATTTCCACTGATATAGAAAATTTTCCATTGAAATTGCAATATGATCAATTGACATGCAACGCACATGTTCCAAATACGAGTAATTAGAAGTATGGATATTTTACGATACGTAAAAGTTAATTTTTTTTTTTTTCCCTGTGATGGTACAGCCAATGTAGTAAAGAAAAAAGGCCAGTGCTCTTCACATTTGGATTTTTCAACGCGTAGGAATCCAAGAATTCTAGGAGAATTATGCAAAATTGGTTTTATATGAGTTGCACGTTTTGTCAAATTTGGAAGCTTCGAGGCAAAAAACCCTCTCTTTCTCGCTCTCTCTTTCCACGAAACTACACGCAGGAAGGCTTTAGACTGAGATGGCCCCACACCTTGACATCAGCCTACAAACAATCCAACGACTTTTCCCTACCATTTCATTCTGTCACACCGACCCAAAGCAGTCGTGGGTGAGACAGGCACAATCCCAACTGTAGTTATAAACACTCGTGTACATGCAAAGTCTCTTTGGAATTGCAGAAGGTATTCCCAACCCAATCACTGCTAATCGAGAAAAATCATCAAACTAACACGATCCATTTGTACTTGAGAAGGATCTACTTTTTCCCCGCTTAAAGATGGTGTTCAATCTCCGAACCGTCAGTTTTACCGAGTCCGTCGAAGACGATCCAACACCTCCTAAAAGCTTCTCTCTAAAGGAGCTCCGAGTCGCGACGGACAACTTTAGCAGCAACAACATCTTGCAGTGCAGTTTGTCCGGCAAGGTTTACAGGGGGCGCTTGGCCGATGGTTCGCCAGTGGAAGTAAAGAGGGGGCACCATGGCCATCGGTGGACGGAAGATTTTTTCGAAGCAGAAATGCACGTGGGAAGCACTGTTTGAACGCACCCAAATGTGCTACGCCTGAGGGGCTTTTGCAGGACCAAGAAAGAGCTCTTACTTGTATATCCCTTGATGATCAACAATAGCCTATCTTACAATCTTAGAGAGAGACCAGATCGGTTTGCCCAACCTCTCGATTGGACTACTCGCAAGCGAATAGCCTTGGGAGCCGCAAGGGGGCTTGCGCACCTTCACAATCAAGGTAACATCAAGATCATGCATCGCGGCATCTGCACGTCAAATATATTGCTGAACGAGCATTTTGAGGCCGTGATACGAGGATTTTCGTTTGCCATGATCATGCATGAGAGAAATGCAGAGAAAGGGACTAATGAGTGGCGCACGCGCATGCCAAGGCGGGGCACGGGAGTCTCCATCTCATCACCAGTAAGAAAATTCAGCTGATTCTGGCTCCGATTTTCGATCCTATCACGAAAATTCATCTGATTCTGGCTCCGATATTGATTATCATCACTATGAAGATGTTTATGTCAACGCCCTCGTCTTCGGCATAGCTGGGTTTATTGCCCCCGAGTACTTCCACACTACAAAGTGCACACTGAAGAATGATGTCTTCGCATATGGGAAAATGCTTCTTGAGCTTATCTCAGGACAGCAGGTGACCCGCTCTTCCCCTGATGGCAAAGTTTTGTTGTTAGAGGATTCAGTTATAAAACATATGAATGAAGGCCAGTTGGGAATGGTGATCGATACCACTTTGCAGAGGAACTATGTGGAAGAAGAAGCAGAGCGATTAGTCCGATTGGCATTGTTGTGTGCACACGACGATCCATCTGTTCGACCAGATATGTCTGAAGTGGTTCAAATGATCGAAAGCCAGGTTTTTTCGATTGTGTCCTAGTACAAGGAGTAGTTGGAGTCTGAGTGAGTGTGGCTCTACTCCATACTACTCTTTCCCTCCTTCTCCTTCTTCTCCTTTGGGGATCAGCCCATGACGGGCATGTCAATGCTACACCATCACCATTGCCTTCTTTTTTAACTTCAATAACAAATTCAGCTGCTATGTTTATCTCCTCCTAATTTCTGTATATTCCTCCAGTTTCATTCGTATGATCTTTTTTTAATACTATTCTCCGATATTTGGAGACATATAGCATGTCCATTACACAATGAGTGCTATCTTCTACATCTGTCATCGAATTGAAAATAGAAATCGAGATACAGATTCAAATTGTGACCTTTTAATCTGTAAAATTAATTGTGGATGCGGAATCTAATAGATCTTGCAATCCAATATATAAAATAAGTTGCCCAAAGAGAGAAACTAAAAGCAAGAGAGCTTGTTGTTATCGAGTATGCAGCTCGTTTTGATCGGCTAAGCAAATTTTCGAAGAACATGTCTGCGGAAGAAAAAGACAAAGCTGATCACTTTGAGTAAGGGCTCAAACTAGAGATTTGCTCAATCCTTTCCTCTTACTTGCCGACTACAGGCCCATCAAATGGGTGGGTCGAGGTTGGATTTGGGTTGTTCTGGAATAGTGGAATTGTAGCATTGAGTTTCTGGACCCTGTGTAAGAATCAGTCACTAATGACCACTTTTCTTCTTCAATTTTCAAGAAAATTGAAAGCTAGAAAAAGTTATTCAAAGTGGCGTCCCTTAATCTATTGCACTAATCGAATCAGTCATTTGCCTCTGCATTTACGTATTTCCGCGTTTTATTCTTAATCTATCACACTAATCACTACAAAAAAACATGTTTTTTCCGACGAAATTTTCAACGAAAAATTTGGAGAAATTCGTTGGAAAACAAATTTCCAACGAATTTTCCAACGAAAATAAATTCGTTGGTAATAAGTCGTCGGAAATTTTTCCAACGAAAAATTTCAATTTTTGTTGGAAATTTGCGATAAATTTTTTTTCGATGGAAAATTTCGTTGGAAAACTCGTGGCTAAATTCATTGGAAACGAATTTTTTTTTTCCGACAAATTTTTTTCGTTGGAAATTACAAATTTTTTTTTTGTCGAGCTAAAAATCGTGGAAATTTTTTTTCCATCAAAAAAAAATTTTATTTTGGTCAAAAAAAAATTTTTTTTTATATAAAAATAGCCCTCGCCGCCGGCGAGGGCCGAGCTCGCCCAGATCTGGGCGAGCTCGAGCTCGCCGGCCATGGCGAGCTCGACCCTCGCCATGGCCGGCGAGGGCCAACCTCGTCGCCGGCGAGGGCCGAGCTCGCCGGCCATGGCGAGCTCGACCCTCGCCATGGCCGGCGAGGGCCAGCCTCGTCGCCGGCGAGGGCCGAGCTCGCCAGGTCATGGCGAGCTCGAGCTCGCCGGCCATGGCGAGGTCGGCCCTCGCCATGGCCGAAGATGAAGAAGAAGAAGCAGTAGGGGCGGGAGCAGGCTTCGGGGCCACCGCTCGTCAAGTCCGTCGTCGTCTCCTAGCCTCGCCGGCGACGAGGCTTGATGGCGTCGGGGGCGTCGGAGGCTTGGTGTCCATGGCGCCGGAGCCGGAGCCGGAGCCGGAGGAGGAGGGGGAGCGGCGGGGGAGGAGTCGGAGGGGGAGGCGGAGGGGGAGACGGAGGGAGAAGGTGAAGGCGAAGGAGAGAGAGAGAGAGAGAGAGAGAGTGTGTGTGTGTGAATGTGGAAATTGAAAGTTGTGGGAATAACGAGTGCGAAAATATTGAATAAGGAAGAAGTAGTGTTTTCGTTGTAAAATTTGTGGAAAATTTCCCACGAATTTTGCAACGAAAATTGTACACACTAAAATAATTGTCCGGAAAATTAAAATTCGTTGAAAAATACGTTGGAAATTTTCAACGAATATAAAAAATGCCGAACAGGACTGGGTTTTTTTGGAATTCGTTGGAAAAGTCGTTAGAAATTTCCAACGAAAAAAAATTCGTTGGAAATTTCCAACGACTTTTTCAACGAAAATTGTACACACTGAAATAATTGTCCGGAAAATTGAAATTCGTTAGAAAATTCGTTAGAAATTTCCAACGAATTTTCCAACGAATATATAAAATGCCGAACAATAACGGGTTTTTTTGTAATTCGTTGGAAAATTCGTTGGAAATTTCCAACGAAAAAAAATTCGTTGGAAAATTCGTTGGAAATTTCCAACGAAAAAAAAAAATTCGTTGGAAAATTCGTTGGAAATTTCCAACGAATTTTTTTTCGTTGGAAATTTCCAACGAATTTTTTTTCGTTGGAAATTTCCAACGAATTTTCCAACGAAAATTGTACACACTGAAATAATGGTCCGGAAAATTGAAATTCGTTGGAAAATTCGTTGGAAATTTCCAACGAATTTTCCAACGAATATAAAAAATGCCGAATAGTAATGGGTTTTTTTGTAATTCGTTGGAAAATTCGTTGGAAATTTCCAACGAATTTTTTTTCGTTGGAAATTTCCAACGAATTTTCCAACGAATTTTTTTTCGTTGGAAATTTCCAACGAATTTTCCAACGAAAATTGTACACACTGAAATAATGGTCCGGAAACTTGAAATTCGTTGGAAAATTCGTTGGAAATTTCCAACGAATTTTCCAACGAATATCAAAAATGCCGAATAGTAATGGGTTTTTTTGTAATTCGTTGGAAATTTCCAACGAATTTTGCGACGAAAAATTTTTCGTTGGAAATTTCCAACGAAATGTGCGACGAAAACGTTTTCGTTGGAAATTTCCAACGAATTTTAATTTTCGTTGGAAAATTTGTCGCAAATTTGCAACGAAAATTAATTCGTTGGAAAATTTTTGTAGCAAAAATCCAGTTTTTTTGTAGTGAATTGAAACCCATCTTTTGGTGAGGGTGCAAAGTTCTCAACCACCGTAATTGCCAAAAAAAAGATGATTGATGGACAATCTAACGGATTTAGAGCCTTTTTCTTCACAATTTATTATAGAAGGCAAGCCTAGTTAGGTCTCTTCCTTGAAATTCAATGCGCAGATAGAGCATTACTCTCGCGCTCATCATCAGAGGAATCGAAGAACAAAGAATGACCAATCATGCTAATTTTGCTTTTCATCAATTTCATTGGAAGGTTCCTCTGCGTATGCCTACCGAAAATCAAAAGAAAAGAAATCTTCCTCTGGTTTGATCAAGTCTTCTTTTGATCCGTCACTCTCTCTCCAATTTAAAATCGTCTCTTTCTCGCTCGGTGATTGCTTCCTGCGTGTGTATAAAAGGCTAAGATGGTGGACGAGTTGCCATGCCAATCGATCACGGAGCTATCTAAGCATCCAAAGCCTTCCTTCGAGCAGCATTGGGAATCAATCCGTATCATCCAATTAGTGTTGAAGAGGAATTGGGATTTCTTGAACATGGTGTTCGATCCCCGATCCTTAAGTTTCGCCGATTCCATTGAAGATGGTCCCCCACCACCTCCCAAAAGCTTCTCTCGGAGCTCCGAGTCGCCACACTCAACTTTAGCCGAGACAGCTTCTTTCGCGAACGTGTATTCGGCACGCTTTACCGTGGCCACTTAGCCGATGGTTCTCTAGTGGCGGTAAAAAGAGCACGCACTGTCTTTGAATGTATCGAAGAGCAGTTCGAAACAGAAGTTCAAGTGAGATGCTCAGTTTCAGTGCACCAGAATGTGCTACGTCTGAGGGGTTTTTGCAGGACCAAGAAAGAGCTTTTACTGGTCTATCCCTTTATAATCAACAAGAACCTAAGATATCATCTTCGACATAGACTGGATCGGTTCACCCAACCTCTCGGCTGGGCGACTCGCATGCGCATAGCCCTGGGAGCGGCTAGAGGTCTTGCACACTTACATAATCAAGGCAATGTCAAGATCATGCACCATAACATTTGCATGTCAAGTACATTCCTGAATGACCAATTTGAGGCCGTGATAGGAAACTTTTGGCGTGCCCTTATCCAGCACGACGGAAATGCAGAGGAAGGGACTATTCAATGGCCCGGACTCAAGCACCCCGTGGAAGTCTCATCCTCATCCCAAGGAGAAAATTCAGCTGATTCTGATTCTGATTCTCCAACCTATCATCTCTTTGAAGATGTTTATGTAGGCACCACCTATGCCGACGGCAGAGTTGAGCTTATTGGCCCGGAGTACCTGCACACAGGAAAGTGCACCCTGAGGAATGATGTTCACGCCTCTGGGAAAGTGCTTCTTGAGCTCATCTCTGGACAGCCATCTGCAAAACTTAATGCGTTGGCGTATGATGAAAATCTCAGTTTGGAGGAATGGATTGGTGGATTAATGAACAAGAACGAGTTGGGGAGATTGATCGATCCCAGTTTGCAGGGGAACTATGTGGAAGAAGAAGCAGAGTAGGTTGTCTGACTAGCATTGTTGTGCGCAGATGGCGATCCATCCGTCCGACTGGAGATGTCTGAAGTGGTTAGAATGCTTGACAGTCAATTGCTTAGGCACGATCACAGCAGGAGTAGTCGGAGCCGAAGCGAGTGTGATTCGACTCGACGTAGCAATGCTTGTTATGTGACTACGAATCATTAATCCGACTTTGGGTTTATGAAACAACACCAGACATTATCACTGTAACAATGGGCCAAAGCCCATGGGCGCAAACTCAGCCCACCTAACGAGCTCTCAAATTCCGCAGGAGCTGTGAAGAAAGAAGAAGAGAAGAAAAGAGAAAAGACGGGGACACAGCAGAGAGATAAGAAGAAAACAGAGGAGACAACTCACGAAGCAAAAATGAAAGAAAGCGAGAAAGGGGAATTCGCGCATACACGCTTTGGAATCCTCACTCATCGGATTAACTTGCGAATAGGAGTAAATCCGGCTTGATAAGGTCCCCATGACATCACCCATTGACTCTCATTGGCCATTTATTCTCAAAAAGAATGCATTTCCCCTTTCTCATTGGCCAAACTTGAAGCTGTGTTGGCCTATTTCTCCCCAAGCCAGTGTTTATGATGCCAAAGCGCAATAGAAATTAGGCTAAATAGAAGAATCGAAATAATAACGAGGAACAAACTGTTCTCTCAATTGATTAACAATCAATAAATTTATAAAATATCCATAAAAAAACCTGTCTCTCAAAACCCTTAAAACAAATTTATAAAGGGTGTTAACCCTAATGACAAAAAAAAAATGCAAAAAATTACAAAAATACCATTAATTCCAAAATTACTAAAATAATTTAAAAAAAAACCATCTAAACGACCCCGAATCGCGAAAATCCATTGTTAATCATAGCCAAAGGCTATATGTATTGATCAGCATGCCGTTTCGCTTCAGCCGACCAAATTTGAGCTTAATCCGACATCATTAACTTCGAGCCCGCCAGTTCGTCCAGTCACATAACGGGTCCACCAATCCCCTAGGTACATCGTCCTCCCCTGCTAGAGAAAGATTCGTCCTCGAATTTACTTCGCCTTCATGGTCGTTGTCAATCTCCTCAGGATCTTCTTCTCCTTTAGGGTAATAAGGTGACAAATCTGTTACATTAAAAATTCTGGATACATTATACTTACTCGGCAACTCGATCTTGTAAGAATTGTCACTAATTCACTCCAAAACTTTGAAGGGTCCATCAGCTTTAGGTTGAAGCTTGCCAAACCTACCCGCTGGAAATTGTTTTTTTCTAAGGTGAATCCAAACTAGATCACCCTCCTTGAAGATGACTCTTTTCCTATATTCATGCGTTGCTTATACTTCATATTTTGCCTGTTGATCTGATTATGGACCTGAGAATGCAGCTCTTTGATATGCTTTGCATATTCTTCAGCTTCTAAACTAAATTGCTTGAGAACTGGTATCAGTGTGAGGTCTAAGGGAGTAATTGGATTACGCCCATAAACCACCTCGAAAAGAGTCTTGCCTGTAGTTCGGTTTTCTGATCTGTTATATGCAAATTCTGCCTGAGGCAACGCCAAGTCCCACTGTCGCGGATTATCCCCAATCAAACTCCGCAGCAAATTCCTTAAACTTCGATTGACAACTTCTGTTTAACCATCAGTCTAAGGATGATGAGATGAACTAAACTTCAAACTTGTACCCATGTACCTCCAGAGAGTGCACCAGAAGTAACTCACAAACTTCACATCACGATCTGAGGTTATGGACTTAGGAATTCCATGCAGCTTAACAATCTCCTGTAAAAACAATCGAGCAACCTGTGAAGCATCATAGGACTTGCCACACGGGACAAAGTGGGCCATCTTCGAGAATTTATCGATAATCACTATTATTGAATCCTCACTTCGCTGCGTTCTTGGTAAACCCAAGACAAAGTCAAGACTGACATCCTCCCACGGTGCAATCAAAATAGGTAGAGGCATATACAATCCTGCATTAGTACTCTTGGTCTTTGCCACATGACATATCATGTACCTCTCTATAAAACGTGTCACATCACGTTCTATCCAAGGCCAATAAAAATGTTCACTTAATAAGGCCTTCGTCTTATCCACGCCAAAGTGCCCAGCTAAACTGCCTGCATGTCCCTCAATAAGAATAGATTCCCTCAAAGAACATTGAAGAATACACAACCTGTTACCTTTAAATAGGTAACCCTTCACGATCTGAAATTATTGAAAAGGCTCTGTTTTGTTCTTCCTCCAGATATCCTCAAAATGGGAATCATCAGCATATAAATTTTTAAAAGTATCAAACCTTAGAACTTTTACCTACATCGTAGACAACAAATAGTGTTTTCTGCTCAATACATCTGCCACACTATTTAGTACTCCTGCTTTATGCTTGATGAAAAAACTGAAAACTTGAAGAAACTCTACCCACTTTACATGCCTTGCGGTCAATTTGTATTGCCCATTAATGTATTTCAAGGCTTTATGATCAAAAAATAAGATAAACTCTTTCAAAATAAGATAGTGCCTTCAATGCTCTAAACTCTTCACAATAGCATAAAATTCTTTATCATAAGTTGAATATTTCCTTTTCGCCTCATTCAACTTCTCACTAAAAAATGCTACAGGTTTACATTTTTTACTTAGGACACCCCCAATACCAACACCTGAAGCATCACAATGCACCTCAAAAATCTCATTAAAATCAGGAAACACGAGAACATGTGCTTCAATCACCTTCTTCTTTAATAATTGAAAGGCAGCTTCTGCCTCCTTAATCCATACAAATTTACTTCCTTTCAGACAATCCGTCAGAGGTGTAATAATAGTACTGAAATCCCAAACAAATCTCCGATAAAAAGACACAAACCCATGAAAGCTACGTACCTCATGAATATTTTTCAGAATTTCCCAATTTGTAATAGCCTCAACCTTAGCTAAGTCCATATGAATGCCCTCCTTAGTTACAATATACCCCAAAAAGGTCACACGATCAGTCAAGAAGTAACACTTCTTGGTGTTAGCATATAATTTCTGCTCCCTCAAGATCTCAAACACCTTTCTCAAATGCTGCAAGTGTTGATCAGTCGATGCACTATAAACCAAAATATCATCGAAATATACGATGATAAACTGGCCAATAAAAGGACGAAACACCTGATTCATGAGTCTCATAAAAGTACTTGGTGCATTAGATAACCCGAAAGGCATCACCATCCACACATACAGACCATCTCGAGTTTTAAAAGCGATCTTCCATTCATCTCCAGGACGCACTCTAATCTGATGATATCCACTCCTCAAATCTATCTTCGAAAAGATAGTCGCTCCATGCAGTTGATCAATTAAATCATCAAATCTCGGGATAGGAAAGCAATACCTAATCGTGATCTTGTTAATAGCTCTACTATCCACGCACATTCTCCACGACCTGTCTTTCTTAGGAACCAACAAAGCTGGCACTGCACAAGGGCTCATGCTCTCTCGAATTGCACCATTTTTTCTAATAGTTCCTGCACTTGCCTTTGCATCTCTTCATGCTCCTTAGGATTCATTCTGTAAACTGTCTTATTAGGAATAGCAGCTCCTGGAATGAGATCTATACAATGCTAAATATCCCTCATGGGTGGCAATCTAGGTGGCAATTCATCTGGTACGACATCATCAAACTCCTTAAGTATAGGTAGAACTTGAGTTGAAATTTCTAGACTAACAAGATTCTACTCCATAACTACAATAGCAAAAAGCTCTGGGGCATTCACCGCTTCCTTCTGGAACTCTGATTTGGAAAGCAAATTACTTTTTTCATCTTTTCTCAAATCTGAAGGACCCAAAGTAATGATCCGGCCATCCTTCTTGAAGGTGTATGTATTTTTGAATCCGTCATGCTGTGTTTTCCTGTCAAATTGCCAAGGTCTTCATAATAGAATATGACAAGCATCCATTGAAACTACGTCATCCCACTCTTTATCAGTATATTTCTTTCCAATCGAGAACTGCACTAAACACCTCCTACTCACTTTTATTTCATTCCCCTTCCTAAGCCATGATAGCTTATATGGTTGAAGATGTTCGATAGTTTTCAAACCCAACTTTTCTACCATAGTAGTAGATATCACATTTTCACAATTCTCCCTGTCAATGATTATATTACACACATTTCCCCCACTAGTGCACTTAGTATGAAAGATATTATGCCTGAGCCACGATTCATCATCTACCTTAGCAATATTTAAAATCCGACGCACAACTAAAGACTCATCAGAATCGGCATAGACAATGTCACACCCTGAACCCTACGGACGCACAACATCCCGCTACGGTCGTTGAGATGCAACGTCCCAGGACTCGTCGCCGACCCTTCATTTTATTTTTTAATACACATACGGAAGCGAACACAACAAACCTCAAACAACAACAATAAACAGGGATAGCAGAGGAAAACCAAACACAACAGTATTTTAGTTCTCACTTGATTAATCCCTGAGAATATTCTTACAAGCCCGCTTCGAGCGCTACCACAAAAAGCCAGCAAAATAAAGGCTAGGGTTAGCCTACTCCAACCAAAATAACTCCCAGGCCTAACCCTCAGGGACCAACCAAAACTACAGTACTCCAAACCATACCTGAAGCAACGACGCACTAAAGCCCTAAAAAGGTTTAACAATAAATGAGATAAAATCTCAATAAATTAACGCCCTAAACCCCGCATAGGAAGCCAACTTGCACGGGGGTCCCTAAACAGGCAAAACAGCAACATCATTAACAACCACAGGCATCCTTACCTTGCCTTAGTACACACGTTGATGAAATGCATGTGTCACATACTCGAAGCATTTAAATAAATTATCCATGCATTAATGCATCACATTTGCGCGTATCTCGATTATAAGATAGAATCCACTTGGGCACGTCCCATACTATGCCTAGCAGTTTCTACCACATAATCAGGCACTATGCATCACACGTATTCTAGTTATTATGCTCACTCAGGGCCACTACACATCAAGCGATTTACAGTAAGATGGCAGTCTACTGGTAAAAACCGGGCTCTGTCCCGCCCCGTCAGGCACGGCTACGTCAAACGATCTAGAGTAAGACGGCATTCCAATATGGCAACATCAAACGATCTACAGTAAGATGGTATCCCGTAAGGAGCATCGAGTCCGGCCTCGGGTCGCGACAAGGCATCCGGGGTATCGGCACTCCAGATTATCCCCAAGCATCCGATAAATCGGGCATCGTCAAGCGATATACAGCAAGATGGCTCCAACGTGTGCCACACGAGCACACAATCATTCCGGCCAATTATTATCTTTTCAATTAGCCCATACATACATGAATCGTGCTCTAATTAATGCCATACAATAATATCATATGGTCACACATGTAACTACCAATCAATTTTGCAAGCTTCGATATCAAATACGAATATCAACCGCAAAACATCACTATCATTATTTGGCATAACAATAAAAATAATTAAATGCTAATAATCACGTAAACTTTTTTGAAAACTGCCGATCAAAACAATTTGTCATAAAATCAATTTAATACGACAGTTCACGGTATATTCACCAACATTCAAACTAGAAATCATAAGTTGAAATTATAAATTTTTCGAAATAATAATAATTAAATTCGGAATATAATTAATTATTAATATCCAAGAATAATTTAATTTTTTTTTCAAAATTCAAAATACTTTCTCGAATCAAAATCAATCAAATCATTTTCCAAATACACCAACTTATATGACGAAAACCAACATTGGCATCATAATTGGCGTTAGAAAATTTTCCAAAAATAATAATATTTAATTTTCGGAAATTAATTATTTAATAATAAAATATTAATATTTAATTCGGAATTAATATATTAACAAATAAAATAATATTTAAAATCCGAAAATAATTGATTTAATAATAAAAATCAATAACAATAAACTAATTAATAACTTATACCCTAAACACAATTAACTAAGCACTAACCCATAATTAACACATAATCCTAACTAAACAAACATAATATTAATCTAAACACTACTTAAACTACCTTAAGCAAGTTTAACACCCTAAGCACGAGATTAGGGGTTAACTTACTTCACTAACGCCGGCAAATGTGCGAGAACGACGGTGGCAACGAGGGCAGTCCGCGGTGGTTTTCGGCTCGGCACGGCGACCGGCAGACGACGACGAAGAACAGCCGCTGTGGGGGCTGATCGGGGCTACTCCGGCGCCTGGGACTGCGGCGGCGATGGTCGGAGGTGGACGGTGGCGGCAAGCTCGGCCAGACGGTGCACGGCAGTGGGCGGAACCAGGCAAGGGCGAGCTTGGTGGGGGAGGTTCCGCGCGGCGGAGGTGGTTCCTCACGAGCTGGCCGGCAACTGAGACAGCGGCGGCGACGACAACTGTGCGGCTTGAACGGTGGGGAGGAGCGGCACTCAACAACCGGACGAATGGGCGAGCCGGCAAGAGACGCAACTGCTCACGTTTAGCCGGAACAGGCCGGCAACGGGGGCGAGCGAGCGACGATGGCGTTCAGACAAGCACGGCGTGCGGTGGCTGGGTTGTCGCCAGCAAGGCACGTCGGCGTTGGCAACAAGATAGAAGCCAGAATCGGAGCAGAAACGGAGCAAGAAGCCAGAAGCGGTTGCACGAGCAGAGCCACAAAGGAAAAGGAGGAAGGAAGAAGAAAAAGAAATAGAAAAGAAAGGGGAAGAAAAAGAGGAAAAAGGGAGAAAGAGAGAGGAGTAGGTGGGGGTCAGACGCGGCAAAGGGGGAGGAGAAAGAGAGAGAAAGAATGACAAGTCAAAATCGCAATAATTACGATCCAACGGCCACGATTTAAAACCGGAAACGATCTGACGGTCCCTGAAAAATCCTAATTAATAATTTTAGGATTTTGGCTAAAAGGGTACTACTAAAAATACACTGCAATGGTGATCTACCAGTCCAAATTCGCACCCGGTCAAAAATTCACTTTTCGCTTATCCCGGGCAAAATCGAGATTGGCCATACTAATATCGACACCGTCCAATTAAATTAGTCACGGAACTCCGAAAAATTCGACACCAAAGTTCGAGATCTAAATAACGGCCAAATTTGATCGAATGTGATTCTAGCGAAATCACAATTTTAAAACAATAACCGGGAGTAATCAATTCCCGGGCGAGATTTTACTATAAGCACACTGATGAATTACACGTTTTATAAATCTCAAAAATTGGTCGAAATTCGGAATGTCATAGACAATGTCCTCCGGATCTAGATCCGCATCTACTTGCTCTCCGTCAGATTCATCATAAGTTGGGTCTTCATTGAAAGTTGGATTATCTACCAATGTCACAAACTGTCGGTTAGGACAATCAGCAGCAAAATGCCCGAGTCATTGACACTTAAAACAATGCTTACCTGCAGCTTCTCCCTTGCTAGATCCTGCACTACTCTGCTCTTCTTTTGTTGCAGATTTTGAACCATCGCCCTTAACTGCTGCCGAGGCTGAAGAACTCCCTGCTTTTCCCCGGGACTCTTTTTCCGACCACTTGGAACTACTGCCTGACTACTTAGAACCGCTGCTAGACCACTTGGACTTACTGTTTTTTCTTTTAAACTGTCCATCCACCTTTAGGGTTAATCTGCACACATCCTCATATGTCCAATACTATTGTAATTAGACGACATCAGAGATCTCATATCACAGCCCTGCCAGATATCGTGCAATCGTCTACTCATCTTCCTCTGCCACATCACAACACATCCGCAAGCGATTAAATTCTTCTGTAAATTCCTCAACTGTTTTATCATCTTGCTTGACGTTATGATATTCGATAAACGCCTCTTGCTTATAATGGGTAGGCAAAAAAAATTTTTGCAATAACTTTTTCATCTTCTCCCAGCGATCTACCTTCGGCTTCCCCTCTCTAGCGCGTTGCTTTTTCACGTGTTTCCACCAAATTGAAGCATGTTTTCGCAGCCTAATAGCCACTAATTTCACTTTTTGCCCCTCAGTTAGGTCTTTAAGATAAAAAATCCGTTCTACCGTATACAACCAGTCAATAAACTCATCAGGATGAGTCTTACCATTAAACTCAGGAATCTCAATTTTCATTCCGAAATTTTGAAAAGAGTGCTGATTTTTAGGTCGTACTCCTCGATTCCGCCCCTGATTTAGAACCCCAAAAGGGTTTACGTCCTCTTCTTCATTATCGGATAGATCCTCAGATTCTGCTTCTTCTTCGGATTGAATGCCCAACCTCGCCTCCGCAAGTTGTCACTCCAAATCCTGGATTCATCTTCTCTGTTCTTCAATTTTTACATCTCGCAGATCTCTTAGACGCGGTTGGTCGTCTGCTTCAGGAATGCCTCCACGCCCCTGGCCTCCACGAGCCCGCTGTCCACAACCGCGATTTTATTCAGCCATTGATTCAAGCAACCTGTGCTTTGATACCAATTGATGCTAAAGCGCAATAAAAATTAGACTAAACAGAATAATCGAAATGATAACAAGGAACGACTGTTCTCTCAATCGATTAACAATCAATAAGTTTTCAAAACATCCATAAAAATAAAACTGCCTCTCAAAACCCTTAAAACAAATTTATAAAGGGTGTTAACCCTAATGACAAAAAAAACGCAAAAAATTACAAAAATACCATTAATTCGAAAATTACTAAAATAATTAAAAAAAAAACCATCTAAACGACCCCGAATCGCGAAAATCCATCGTTATGGCTATGAGTATTGATCAGCACACCGTTTCGCTTCAGCCGATCAAATTTGAGCTTAATCCGACATCATTGACTTCAAGCCCACCAGTTCGTCCAGTCGAATAACGGGTCCGCCGGTCCCCTAGGTGCATCAGTTTAGCCGTGGACAAATGTATGTTGCAATTTCCACACTAACAACGAGGGAGATGGATTTGAGATACTTTTTGTTAAATGAAGATTGGGGAATGATGCACATACCAAAAATTTTGTGTACATCCCTTAGATAAAAGCGATGATAGCTATTTTAAATACGTTTTTACGAACTATTCTTTTGGTGCCTTACTATTGAAATATTTTTGGCTGTGAATATTTCATACTCTATTTAAAGAACAATGAATGGAATCCGGATGGATCCCTGCATAGCACGGGATATTGAACTAGTACATGTATAAATTAGTGACACAAACTTTCTATGCTCCTTCACAAAATATTTTTTTCAAAGGATGTACATGAGCATTATTAGTTTTTAAGTTACATGGCAATCCCAATATACCAAGAGTAGATGTGCAGGTAGTTTACAAGGAAGATGAACTCATATCGAGTGCTTTTGTCTCTTTCAATATTTGGTCAATCATAACACCAGGAAGATCTAACAGAAATAAATCCCAATTTTTATTTTTTTGCAGTATCGACTTACTATATGTTTTATATCCGTACTATATCACAGGAAAGATTTCTAGTTATTGTTAATACATTTGTTTCTTGTTTCCAAGGATTATCCATTTAAAATGGAACATAGAGAAAAGAATAATGATCTAAAATTAACACTAGTATTTCCATTTATATAGAAAATTTTCCATTGAAATTGCAATATGATCAATCGACATATAATGCACATGTTATAAATATGAGTAATTAGAAGTAGATGTTCTATGATACGCAAAAGTTAATAGGCTTTCAATGTGATGTACAGCTCATGTAGTAAAGAAGAAGGGCTAGTGCTCATCACATTTGGATTTTTCGACGCGTAGGAATCCAAGAGTACGAGGAGAATGCAAAATTTGCTTTTATATGAGTTGCACGTTTTGTCAAATTTGGAAGCTTTGAGGCAATGAAACCTCTCTCTCTCTCTCTCTCTACCAAGCAGCTGATCACAGGAAGGCTTTGGAGTGTGATGGCCGCACACTTGACGTCAGCCTACAATCCCAACGACTTTTCCAACTATTTCATTCATTCACAGGAAGGCTGTGTGAACAAGCATGTCTCTTTGGAAATGCAGAAGGTATTCCCAAACCAATCACTACCAATAGAGAAAAACCATCAAGCTTATACAATCCATTTGTACTTGAGAAGAATCTACTTTTCCCCGCTTAAAGATGGTGTTCAATCTCCGAACCTTCAGTTTTACAGAGTCCGTTGAAGATGACCCAACACCTCTGAAAAGTTTCTCCCTAAAGGAGATCCGAGTAGCGATACACAACTTTAGCAGCAACAACGTCTTGAAGGACGATGGATACAGCAGGGTTTACAGGGGACGCTTGGTCGATGGTTCGCTAGTGGCAATAAAGAGCTTTGTCAATTGGCGGAAGAAAAAGTATTTCAAAGCAGAACTGCAAGTGGGAAGCACGGCTTCCACACACCCAAATGTGCTATGCCCGAGGGGCTTTTGCAGGACCAAGAAAGCGCTCTTACTGGTGTATCCCTTGATGATCAACAACAGCCTATCTTACAATCTTAAAGAGAGACCAGATCGGGTTGCCCAACCTCTCGATTGGACTATTCGCAAGTGAATAGCCTTGGAAGCAGCGAGCGGGCTTGCACACCTTCACAGTCAAGGTAATATCAAGATCATGCGTCGCTACATCTGCGCATCAAATATACTGCTGAATGTGCATTTTGAGGCCATGGTAGGAGGATTTTCGCTTGCCATGATCATGCATGAGAGAAATAGAGGAAGGGACTATTGAGAGGCGCACGTGCATGCCGAGGCGGGGCACAGGAGTCTGTTTCTCATTGCCGGTAGCAGAAAATTCAGCCGATTGTGACTCCGATCAATCCTATCATCGCTATGGAGATGTTTCTGTCTACACCCCCATCTATTGTACTTGCGGGTATATTGCCCCCGAGTACATCTACACAGGAAAGTGAGCACTGAAGAATGATGTCTTTGCATACGGGAATGTGCTTCTCGTGCTCATCTCGGGGCAGTCAATTACTGAACCTGGTGACTTGGCGGATAATGAAAATCTCAGTTTGGAGGAATGGATTGGTGATTTTATGAACAAGAACGAGTTGGGAAGGGTGATCGATCCCAATTTGCAGGGGAATTACGTGGAAAAAGAAGCAGAGCGACTAGTCCAATTGGCATTGTTGTGCACACATGAGGATCCATCTGTTCGACCAAAGATGTCTGAAGTGGTTCGAATGCTCGAAAGCCAGTTTTTTCAGCGGGACCCTAGTACAAGCAGTAGTTGGAGTCGAAGTGAGTGTGACTCAACTCCGTGCTACTCTTTCCCTCCTTCCCCTTCTCCTCTAGGGATTGCTCCATGACTGGCATGTCCATGCTTCATCATCACCATTGCCTTTTACCTTCAATAAAAAGTTTAGCTTCTATGTTTCTCTTCCTAAACTCCATATGTTCCCCTTCACTTTCATTTGTATGATATTTCTGCAATAATATCCTCCGATCTTTTTTAGACATATAGCACGTCCTTCATGCAATGACTGCTATCTTCTACATTTGTCATCGAATTGAAAACTAGTATTAAGTCGTCCTTAGAAGAAATTGATAAGATCAGTCGCGTATGCGTCTTCATGCACATCAATCCTTGTATATGCAAGAAAGATTTACCGATCTCAAATTTGTTTCAACCTTATTTGTAATAATGGGCTTAAATAACCTATTATTTTGTTTAGAGCCCAGCCCATTAATTTACCCTTTATCTTCAATGCAAGGGTTGAAGAAGCAAACCCTCGGCGACTAAAAACAAGAGGGAAAGAAGAGGACACGTAGAGAAGAAGAAAAGGGGGAAGAGGGAAAATCCTCGTGCCCTTACGATCCGAACGACTCAACAAGCTGAATCAACACCGTTTTGCAACACTGGGTAAGTAATGGAGGCCTCTTTTCGTTTAACCGTAGTGATTTCGGAAATTAGGGCACAAATTTGAAGGAATATTGATTTTGAATTATGAGACTCGATTGAGGAATTATTAAGCTACGATTTTGTGTGAAATGATAGTTTATGATGCTGTAGAGCAGTGGGGTTTG
Source organism: Syzygium aromaticum (assembly GCA_024500025.1). Classification (NCBI taxonomy): domain Eukaryota; kingdom Viridiplantae; phylum Streptophyta; class Magnoliopsida; order Myrtales; family Myrtaceae; genus Syzygium; species Syzygium aromaticum. The sequence continues at coordinate 13,669,251 of CM044895.1, forward strand.
TCGAGTAACTATTTCGAAGTATGATTTGTCCGGGATGAATTTTAAAGATTTCGTGTTCGAGTTACGCGTATTAAATAAAACGCGTAACGGAGAAAAGTGAACGTATGCTATAACCGAGTTTATTCGTTAGCGTTAGGAGTCGTTATTTGTTATCGACAAATAAGTGCAGTTCAGTCGAGCAGTTAGTTAAAAGTATATTTTACTCGGTTTTTGATAAAAACTATCAAGCTTATACGATCCATTTGTACTTGAGAAGATTCTCCTTTTCCCGCTTAAGGATGGTGTTCAATCTCCGAACCTTCAATTTGACCGAGTCCGATGAAGACGATCCAACAACTCCAAAAACACCACCTCCCAAAAGCTTCTCCTTAAAGGAGATCCGAGTCGCAACAGACAACTTTAGCCGCGACAACATCATGGGGGACGATTGGTGCAACAAGGTTTACAGGGGCCGCCTGGCCGATGGTTCGCTAGTGGCAGTAAAGAGAGCAAGCTTTGTCAATTGGGAGAGGGTAAAGAAGTTCGAAGCAGAAGTGCAAGTGGGAAGAACGATTTCGACACACCCAAATGTGCTACGCCTGAGGGGCATTTGCCGGACCAAGAAAGAGCTCTTACTGGTGTATCCCTTGATGATCAACAATAGCCTATCTTACAATCTTAGAGAGAGGCCAGATCAGTTTGCCCGACCTCTCGATTGGACTACTCGCAGGCGAATAGCCTTGGGAGCAGCGAGGGGGCTTGCGCACCTTCACAATCAAGGTAACATCAAGATTGCGCATCGCGACATCCGCGCATCAAATATACTGCTGAATGGGCATTCTGAGGCCATGATAGGAGGATTTTGGCTTGCCATGATCATGCGTGAGCGAAATGTGGAGGAAGAAACTATTAAGCGGCCCATGGGCATGCTAAGGCGGGGCACTGGGGTAACATCCTCATCACCAATAGAAGAAAATTCAGCTGTTTCTGGCTCCGATTCTCAAACCTATCATCGCTATGAAGATGTTTATGTCAACATTCTCCCCCTCGACAAACTTGGTTCTTTTTCCCCTGGGTACTTCCACACAGAAAAGTGCACACTGAAGAATGATGTCTTCGCATATGGGAAGATGCTTCTCGAGCTCATCTCGGGACAGCATATGATCCGCTTTTTCCCTGATGGCGAAGTTTTGTTGTTAGAGGATTCGGTTAGAAAACATATGAATGAAGGCCAGTTGGGAAGGGTGATCGATCCCAATTTGCAGGGGAACTATGTGGAAGAAGAAGCAGAGCGATTAGTCCGATTGCCATTGTTGTGTGCACACGAGGATGCATCAGTTCGACCAGAGATGTCTGAAGTGGTTCAAATGCTCGAAAGCCAGCATTTTCGGTGGTATCCTAGTACAAGGAGTAGTTGGAGTCTGAGTGAGTGTGACTCGACTCCATACTACTCTTTCCCTCCTTCTCCTTCGTCTCCTTTGGGGATCAGCCCATGACGGGCATGTCAATGCTACGTCATCACCATTGCCTTATTTTTTTTACCTTCAATAACAAATTCAGCTGCTATGTTTATCTCTTCCTAAACTCTGTATGTTTCTACAGTTTCATTCGTATGATCTTTTTGTAATTCTATTCTCCGATATTAGGAGACATATAGCACGTCCTTTACGCAATGACTGCTATCTTCTACATTTGTCATCAAATTGAAAACTAAAAACTGAGAAACAGATTCAAAATGTCACATTTTAATCTATAAAATTAATTGTGGATGAATGTTTATGTCACACCCCAAAACCTATCCAAATAGGGAAATGACACGGCAGTCTTTCCTTTCCACTCGAAGGACACAGCTTCAAACACAACAAAAAAAACCAACTCCCAAAAGTCCCTACAATATTGCTTGCTCTTTGTTGACCACTAATCAAGGAATTTAAAAAGATTTTGAAAAGAGAAAGGTGAGCAACCATAGCTCACTGAGTAGTACATATCTTTTTTTAGCAAATCGAACAGTCATTATATATATATATATATATAAAGCAATACCGAAAACTCATCATCCAATTCTTTAATGAGTATATATATCACGCTTATACAATTTAGAAAATACTCATTTGAATCATCATAAACATCAATAGTAGAGTCCATTGACTAATCTCATCAAAATCACATGTCGATGGTCCATCCATTGATTAATCTATTACTCAATATCAATCATGGTCACAACACAACACGTTGTGACAAAGCGATCAAAATTTTCCCTCTTGACAAGGTCTCCACCTAATTGGTATGTATACCCACAAGTCCTTCAATAGGCTCACAATGACATTAAGAATTAGCACTAATCCACAACAACATCCTTAACAATTCTCAAAACAAAATCCATAATCCATATCACAAATCGATTTACAAAACAAAACATACAATCTTTCGCAACTCAACTCATCCACTAGAATACCTTTTGCAATTCATTTCATAAACAATTCTTAAACATTTCAAATAACAAATAGGGTAGTAAATGCTCGATCCGAAGTTATGCATCAAATATGCCATAAACATCACTTTTCCTCTTTGGCCAAATCACACTTTGCATGTAATATGTCTCATACATTTCATTTTCAAAATATAAGTTTACAATCTCAAAGCAGAGAGAGTATCACTCACCTGTGAATGCTCAAAAACCAAACAATGATATTCACTCAAACCGACGATCTCGTCATCCTAAAAATTAAATGTGAATCAACGTCAAAATCAAGTACAACGCAACCTCAATTACGGCTTGATCAAACGACGCTAAAATGCTAATAAAACTACTCCTACGCAACAACAAACTGCTCACTCGAAACAATTACTCAAGCCTAAAGGCAACATGAAACTTGAACTCGAAATCGTAAAATTTCACCTAACTAAATCATTGCTCCAAAACGACTCCTGTCAAACCCATGGCTCCACAACTCCACAATCCACCATTCCCATGAAATCTCGTAGCTCAATATCTCAAAAATCGAATTATGCAGCTCGAATTTCACAAAATTTCAAATAGATGACCTAAATCCAAAAACTACACCAATTGGAAAAACAAGGGGCGCGAGCACTTGCTAAGCGTTGTGACATGTAAGAAATCCGGCTCGGCGAAGTACCGGTGGTGCAAATACTTGAATTTTCTTCTCCCATTTTCTTTCTTTCTCCCCGCTTTCCCTTTCTTTTTCTATGCGCACAAGGGCTCTCGATGTTGGTTGTTTGTTTGTAAAACAAACAAAATAGTTCTTTTCCTTTATCCCACGTAGGAAAATTTTGAGAAGTGGACCACTTTATACATGTGAATATTTTCTTCCTTGTTAAAGTGAAGACAATGGAGTGTGGACTCGGGGTGCACGATTTTGGCGTGATTATTAGGCACACTTAGCGCTTAGCACGCTCGTGGATGATAATTAGCACTAATCCTCATTTATTATTTTTATTTAGGGAAAAAACTACCAAAATCCCAAACTTTGCCACCTGTGACACATTTATTCTGAACTTTTTTTGTGACACCAAAAATCCCAAACTTTACTATTTATGACACATTTACCTCAATGTACTTTGTCCATAAGCATTTTCGTCTTTTTTATTTTTTTCTTTTTTTTTCCTTTCCGATGAGGGGGGCCCTCGCCGGCATCAGGCCGGATCTAGCGAGGGAGGCCCTTGCTGGCGTTGAGTGAGGGCGGCCCTCGCCGAATCGGGCAAGGGCAACCCTCGCCCAACGCCAAATCCAGCGAGGGCGAGCCTCGCTCGACGCCGGCGAGGGCCCCCCTCGCCGGATCCGACAAGGGCGAGCGTCGCCCGACGCCGGCGAGGGCCACCATCGCCCGATGCCGGCAAGGGCCCCCCTCGCTGGAAAGGAAAAAATAAAAAAAAGCCAAAAAGACGAAAATGCCCATAGACAAAATATATTGGGATAAATGTATCACAAATAGTAAAGTTTGAAGTTTTTTGTATCACAAAAAAAAATTCATAGTAAATGTATCATAGGTGACAAAGTTTGGGGTTTTTGGTGATTTTTTCCCTTTTATTTATTAAATTTCGAATTTATTATTATAAAATAATGATTTTATCCTATTGAAACAGTGTGACTGTTCGCAATAGAGTTGCAGTTATTTTTTTATTAATTAATTTCGAAATTTATTATTTAGCCTAACGGTTATTAGACGTTCTTACAACCTTTGGAAGAATTGTGTCCCTTCGGACATAACTACTTCACCTTTGGAATATTATGTCTTTTCGGACATAACTCCTTCAACGTTGAAAGGTTATATTTGTTCAAAGATTATTTTTCAGAATTTATAAAATTCGGATTAATAAAAATTATTAAAAAATATTATTCATTTATTTTATTATTATTTTATTCCGAATTTTCATATATCGTTTTTTCAACGTAAGTTTTGATTTCGCACCAATTCACTATACATCTTTTTGATGAATGGACGCCTTTGTTCGAAAATGTATGATTAGTGAGTCGGTTTTTACAGGTTTGAATATTAAATCTTTTCGTTCGGATTTTTAGATACTTTTTCATTCCGAAAAATTGCAGTCATTTTTTCTAATTGTTTTTCTAGAGAAACTTTGAAGATATTCGAAATTACTATTCGGTATTCTCAATCGAGATTTTATTGTATCGTGGAGAAAATTTGCCGGTGACTATTATCAACTTTGTAGGGTAAATAATTCCTTAAAGAAAGTGATATCATGCCTCAAAATCTGATTTCGTTGTTCATCCCATTTGAAATTGAAGTTTCTTTTCTTCTAGAATTTCAAGGAGCATGTTTTTTCCAACACTCGGTCTCTCTGCTTTATTCTGCCGAGCGCCCCTTTCCCTGTTTCGTTGACTTTTCAATGCTTTTCTCTCCTCTTTTCTTCTCTTTTTTTGCTTTTCCACCCTTGACTTAGTCAAATCTCATATTTTACGGTTTAAGTTTGTTGAGAAAGTTCTATTGTTCTTGCGAAAATTATGAGCTTCTTCAAAGGCATGGCTAAGATCAGTCGCACCCGCGTCCTTGTGCACATCAATCCTAACGTATAAAAAGAAAATCCCAGTTGTTGGCACTTTCATTCTCTGCCTGCATTTTCCACATCTGTTTCTCGGCTTCCGGAGGAGGATATGGTTGGACTAGTTGGTTTTGACTTTCTTTCCCGTGTGAGGTAAACTCATGAAGCTTTCTAGAAGTTTTTCGGTAGACAAGATTGCACATCAACTTCTCGTAGGCACCGGTTGGGACGTTAAGCTTGGGTATGTACTTTCCTCTCCACACTTCATACCTACCTGGTGGAATTCAACTACCTCTGGGCAAACTTTCAACCCAAGGAATCTCCTTTCCTTCTAAATTAACTTGATTAGCACCGTTTCGTGGGGAGGCAACGACAAGAGCAATGACATTTGTAGCTTTAACCTCACTCGGACAATCAAGAAGTGCGTAGTTCGATTCCTCAAATCTACCTCTGTTAAGCTATCACTAAATGTCAGTGAGTTGGGGAATGAGGAGACTTGTGCTGAATGTAGTGCCGTGCAAACGGATCGTGCAGTCATGAGAGGTTTTAATGACCTGCTCAATTGTGCGATTGTGCATTCCCTTCTTGTTTAAGGCACTTGATTGATGTTCTAGCGATACTTCGGCACATATCATCCCTTTGGAGCATTGCAAGCAGCTTTAAAAGGTTAGTAGAACAGGGGCATAACTTATTTCTCGCGGAAAAAATATGGAAGCTTCAAGGAAATCAAAACCCTCGTTCTCTCTCCACAAAGCTATTCAAAAAAATCAAGGGAAGACTTGAGAGTGAGCCCCACAATAGGCATCAGCCCATAGTATATGCCGATTCTCAATTCGTTCACACCACCCAAAAGCGATCGCAGCAGCAGTAAACAGAAACAATGTGTACAAGATGGACCTCCCGACAGCAATTTCATAAGATCGCTCAATTTCTTGAGCAGTTCCTGAAATGACGGAGGAGTTTATGCTCTTGATCCTAACTCCAAGGGAAGTGATTTATCTCCTGGCATGTACCGCCTAGTTGCGAATGATGACACATCCAACATTAGAGCGAATGCTTTAGAAACTTCACCCACAGTTGAAGATCCTGGGAGGTTTAATGTCGGTATTCCCATTCAAAGTCTAGGAATAAGTCCAAATCCTTAAAACAGTGCGCCTGGATCAAGGAACAATGATGAATATGGTTCGACTTACCAGAGGGAAATAGCTCGAGTGAAATTCCACGGTGTGGGTAACTCGAGCTTTAAGGCTCTCTTATGTATGCAACTAATCCTCAAATGGCTAGCGCTGGGCCAATTGGTGGCTTGAGCACTGGGCAAAGTTAATCGATTCAATACTCTTTCCATGCTGAATCCATCTAACTATAGGTTCGGGTGCGCTAATGCACATGCACCCGATAAAGCCCGATGATGATTCATTGGGAACATGGAATAGAGTGGAGTGTTAACAAATTTGTAGGTCGCAGAATAGAAAACCATTGAATTTTTCTCCTCAGTTCCTTGGTTCATAAACAAGCAGGAGGTCCTCTTGTTACTCTAGGGACATAATTATCATTCGTGAGTCAATGACCTCAATTACAGGATAAGTTGACTTTTTTATTCTCTTTCAATAAGTTAGTACGTGATGGACTCCGCAATATCCTCACAGGACGCACCATTTTCTAGGGAAGTTAAGTTTCAAAGAAACTGTCCGTCATCTGGCTCTTCTTCAATCACTCGATGTGCAATCCTTCTTGATGATGGACTCGTTCAAATCCATCTTCTTCCTCGGTCTTCCTTTTAGCTGTTTGTCCTTAATATTGGCAGAAGACTGCTGTCGTGGCCCTTTATGTATGAAATTTGTGTGTCTAGACCCTCTCCAGTCAACTATATATGTAGGATTATTAATCCATATGCTTGTATCACCATACAATTTGTTGTGAATTAATGTGGAATCTAATAAATCTTGCAATCCAATTATATAAAATAAGATGCTTAAAGAGAGAAACTAAAAGTAAGAGAGCTTGTTGTTAGTGAGTATGCAGCTCGTTTTAATCAGTTAAGCAAATTTACAAAGAATATTTTTGCACGTTTTATTCTTGATCTATCACACTAATTGAACCCCATCTTCTTGTGATGGTGCGAAGCTCAACCGCCATAGTTGCCCAAAAAAACATTATTGACAGACTATCTAACGGATTTAGAGCATATTTCTTCATATTTATTATGCTCCCAATTTTTAATAAAAGAAAAGACTAGTTAGGTCTCTTCCATGAAAATTTCAATGCGTAGATAGAACATTACTCTCACGCTCATCATCAGAGGAATCAACGAACAAGGAAAGACCAATCGTGCTAATTGCAATTTCATTGGAAGGTTCCTCTGGTTTGATCCGTCAAAAAGGGAAAAATCAAAAGAAAAGAAATCTTCCTCTGGTTTGATCAACTCTTCTTTTGATCCGTCACTCTCTCTCCAATTGGAAATCGTCTATTTCTCACACGGTGATCGCTTCCAGCGTGTGTATAAAAAGGCTAAGATGGTGGATGAGTTGCTATGCCAATCGATCACAGAGCTATCTTTCCACTCCTAAGCGTTCCTTCGAGCGGCTTCGGGAATCAATCGGTACCCTCCGATTAGTGTTACAGAGGAATTGGGATTTCTTGAGCATGGTGTTCAATCTCCAATCCGACAGTTTCGCCGATTCCGCTGAGGATGGTCCCCCACCACCTCCTAAAAGCTTCTCTCTAAAGGAGCTCCGAGTCGCCACAAGCAACTTTAGCCAAGACAACTTCTTCCGCCAATGTGTATTCGGCACGCTTTACCGGGGCCACTCAGCCGATGGTTCTCCAGTGGCGGTAAAAAGAGCACGCCCTGTCTCTGAATTTAGCGAAGAGCAGTTCGAAACAGAAGTTCAAGTGGGAAGCTCAGTTTCAGCGCACTCGAATGTGCTACGCCTGAGGGGCTTTTGCAGGACCAAGGAAGAGCTTTTTCTGGTCTATCCCTTTATGATCAACAAGAGCCTAAGATATCATCTTCAACATAGACCGGGTCGGTCCACCCAACCTCTCAGTTGGCCGACTCGCATGCGCACAGCCCTGGGAGCAGCTAGAGGTCTTGCACACTTACATGATCAAGGCAATGTCAAGATCATGCACCGCGACATTTGCACGTCAAGTATATACCTGAATGACCAATTTGAGGCCGTGATAGGAAACTTTTGGCGTGCCCTTATCATGCACGACGGAAATGCGAAGGAAGGGTCTATCCAATGGCCCAGACTCAAGCACCCCGCGAGAGTCTCATCCTCATCCCAAGGAGAAGATTCAGCTGATTCTGATTCTGCTTATCCAACCGATAATCTCTATGAAGATGTTTATGTTGACACCACCTATCAGGCCGGCAGAGTTGAGCTTATTGCCCCCGAGTACCTGCACACAGGAAAGTGCACACTGAGGAATGATGTTCACGCCTTTGGGAAAGTGCTTCTTGAGCTCATCTCTGGACAGCCATCTGCAAAACTTAATGCGTTGGCGTATGATGAAATTCTCAGTTTGGAGGAATGGATTGGTGGATTAATGAACAAGAACGAGTTGGGAAGATTGATCGATCCCAATTTGCGGAGGAACTATGTGGAAGAAGAAGCAGAGCAGGTTGTCCGACTGGCATTGTTGTGCGCAGATGGCAATCCGACTGTCCGACCGGAGATGTCTGAAGTGGTTAGAATGCTCGAAAGCCAATTGCTTGGGCAGGATCACAGCAGTGGGAGTACTTGAAGCCGAAGCGAGTGTGATTCGACTCCTTACCACTCTTTCCCTCCTTCTCCTTCACTGGAAATTGCTCGATGACCGGCACTCGCGATACTACATCTTGATCAGTGTCTGTTTTTTTACTTTCAACGTGAAGTTCGTCTTCTACCTCTTGTGCCTAAGTTCATATATGTTCATTTCCATTTCCATTCATAAGATCCTTCTTTAGTACATCTCAGTTGAGCCAATACTGGATCCTCTTGGAGCAAAATTTTCAGTCCATCCATTTCAGAAAAAGGCAATATTGGAGCACATTAGTGTAGAAAAAGACTCCCTTTTTATATTCAATGAATATTTTGTTTTCTGTTATTTTACAATGCTCAATCTTGTTATATATATAGGACATATGACAACCCTAATTAGGAGATATACAATAGAAAAGATTCTATACTAGGAAGAAATCTATAAAATGCCTAACAAATAGGCTAAAATAGCTCACGACCACACTCCCCCTCAAGTAGGTGCAAAGATGTCTTTGACACCCAACTTGATAAGTGAGCAATAAAATTCTCTACTTGACAGAACCTTTGTCAATATATCAGCTAACTGGTCTTCAGACTTGACAAATGGTAGCTGGATCACTTTTGCCTCCAAATTCTCTTTGATGAAATGTCTGTCAATCTCCACATGTTTGGTTCTATCATGTTGAATTGGATTATGAGCAATGTTTATGACTGCTTTATTATCACAAAACAATTTGATTTCCAAACCTAGTGGATATCCAAGCTCAGTTAGTAGCTTCCGAAGCCATAGAAGTTCGCATAACCCCTTTGCTACACCTCTGAATTCAGCTTCTGCACTAGACCGAGCTACAACCTTTTGTTTCTTACTTCTCCATGTAACAAGGTTGCCTCCCACAAATGTAAGATACCCTGATGTAGACCTCATGTCTGTCACACTTCCAGCCCAATCTGCATCTGTGTAACCTTCTATTTCAAGGTGGCCATTCTTTGCAAATAGCAACCCCTTTCTTGGGGTTGACTTCAAATATCGAATGATGCGCCACACAGCACTCATATGATCCTTACTAGGTGCATGCATAAACTAACTCACCACACTTACTGCATGAGCAATATCAGGACGTATATGTGATAAGTAAATCAATCGACCTACTAACCTTTGGTATTTCTCTTTATTAGTAGGCGTCTGATCAGGGTACTCTCCAAGCTTACAGTTTTGTACCATAGGAGTGTCTGTAGGCTTGCAATCTAGTATGCCAACTTCAGTCAAAAGATCAAGAACATACTTCCACTAAGACAAGTAAATCCCTTCCTTCGACCTAGCAACCTTGATTCCCAAGAAATATTTCAGACCTCCCAAGTTCTTCATCTCAAACTCCCTAGATAATAATTCCTGCAGTCTCATAATCTCTGCACTATCATTGCCTGTAATAATCATGTCGTCTACATATATGATAAGAGCTATCATTCTTCCTTGAGCACCTTTTAAGAACAAAGTATGATATGAGTTATTTTGGGAGTATCCATACCCTTTCATAGCTGAGCTAAAACGACCAAACCATGCACGAGGGGACTGCTTCAACCCATACAATGATCTTTCCAACTTACAGACCATGTTCGGCTTGTCTGCGAATCTGTATTCAGGTGGAAGCTCCATATAGATCTCCTCCTCTAAATCTCCATGAAGAAATGCATTCTTTATATCAAATTGATGCAAAGGCCAGTCCAAGTTTGCAACCAGAGATAACAACACTCTTATAGTGTCTAACTTTGTAACTGGAGAGAATGTTTCTTGATAATCCACCCCATAAGTCTGTGTATACCCTTTAGCTACCAATCGTGCCTTATACCTCTCAATAATACCGTCTGCCTTATGTTTGACTGTGAACACCCACCTACATCCAACTGGCTTTTTATCCTTTGGTAGTTCCACAAGTTTCCAAGTTTGATTTTTCTCCAACGCCTCCATCTCTGTCTCCATCGCTTGAAGCCATTTCGAATCCTTCATGGCTTCTTCAACCCTGTTTGGAACTTGAACTGAGGAAATCGTAAACACGAAAGCTTGTAGTGGTGTGGACAGCCTCTTGGTAGACACATAGTCTGCAATAGGGTATCGAGACCGGCGGTCCTCTATATCTGGAGAATATCGATTCGGTGGTTTACTCCTATTATGCCTATCAGGTAGTTTATAACTAGTAAGCACATCAGTATCTTCAAAAGAATCAAGTACAGTAGAAGTACTTACCTCAGGTACATTCTCAGGAGTTTGGAGTGATACTAAAGAGGGCGAAGAGGGCAAAGACAAGGAGGGCTGTTGCAGCTGTGCATCTGTTGACACCTGTTTGGACCCATGCCATAATTCAGTGTTGTCTGGTCGTGCAACCTCAGAATCATGCGACCGTGCCTGTTCGGACCCATGCCATAATTCAGTGTTGTCTGGTTGTGCAGCCTCAGAATCATGCGGCCATGCGCACCCATCCGTCGCTCCTGCAATTCCTACCTCCCACCAATGACTGGTTCTACAACTAGTCTCCTCCTGAACAGGACATTGGGGGGAAGGAAAATAGGACTCTGTCTCAATAAATGTTACATCCATGGTGACATATGTGTGCTTCCCAGCCAGATCATAACACCGATACTGTAACAGCCCGAATTTCGATGTAACTCTGGGATCAATAAAACTGATATTAATTCGCGTTTCATTTTAGTAAGTCTCGCCCAGAGCTGATCACTCTTGGGATACTAACCAATGGGGTATGGCTAACTAGAAAACGGTACGTGGACCGGGGATCCTATCGTGAAACGGACACCGATCACGAGAAACGCTGAGGGAATATTTTGGGCCAACATGGGCCGATCGTAGAAAAGGATAATGGATTGGGTTTGGCCAAGGCCAACGATGTATAATAGGGACGCAGGTGATTCTGCAAGACCGAAAGTACACGTGGCCAACCAGTCCTGAACCTGAACCGAACGATCGTGACCTCTGGAACTAGTGATAATTTCTCATTCTCTCAATGATCGAGACCATTACGACACGGATAGCCCTAGATCGATACGCGTAACTTCTAAACAGCCGCCCGTTAGTGAGAGACCCTGAAATTGAAAGTTTAGCGAGTTTTATTCATGAAATTGGACCCGGATTTTGATGTCGATTTTCGAAAGATTAAGAGACTATTTTGGGAATCCGACGTCATATTACGCTGACCACACACATTTCGAGTTAGTACGAGTAAAAATTGGCATTTCGGTCCGGGAGTGAAAAATTACGATTTTGCCCCTAGAGATGCCAGCGTCGCTTTCCAAGGCCAAACGAGGTTATTTTTCGAGGTCGACACCATTTTTAAGTGGCCACACTTACCGGGAGTAGTTACGGACAAAGATTGGAATTTTGACAAAAATTGGAAAATAATATTATTTTATTCCCGGAACTTCGCAGTCGATTTTCGAGGGCTTAAAAAGTGAATTTCGTGATTCCGACACCATTTTAGGTTGGCCATGCATATATAGGACCGGTATGGACAAAAATTGGAACTTTGGTTCGGGATCGAAAAATTACGAAAATGCCCCTAGGCCATTTTTGAGTAATTCCGAAAATTATTCTTAATTAGGGGTTTAACCAAGGTTGGTTAAGGCTAAACCAGGTCTGGTCAGCTTGGGTTAAGGACCAATGACCATTTTACCCCTAAATTATTGGATATGGATTAATCTTGGCCATTGGATCAAGGGCAAAATTGTCCAAATGGCCAAGATTTTGACACTTGGATTCCACTTAGACCATTTTTTACCTATTTGATTAGACCCTATCTCTCTCCTCTCAGCCTATTCAGTCTTTTTCCCCGTGCAATTTCTTCTTCTTCTCCGTTTCTTGTTCTGCAGTTCTGGTTCTGCATTTTCTGGTACTGTTCACGCCGGAACAGTACTAGCCGGAGCTGCTGGTAGCCCACCAGCCGTCGCCACAGCACCCTTGGAGCTCCCTCTCACCTGTTCAGCCACCACAGCCCCAGTTTTTGTCCAAAACAGCCTTGTTTCTCTTTTTTTCTCTTTCTCGGTCTGCAAACAGTAACGCCGGAGCTTCGCCGAAGCTCTGATTGCCGTTCCATCGACACCTAGCCGTCCAGCACCTCCATACGTCGCCGTCCAGCACAGGCCGTACAGTGTCCGTACGGTACTGTTCACCGTCCCCCGTACGAGGGCACTGTTCACGCCGGGGCGTACGGATGTCACCGCCGTCAACGGCGCCTCGCCGGCCACCCGTTCCCGTATGTCCGTACAGTTCGTACGGAAGTACTGTTCACCCGTCCGTACAGTGGTACTGTTCACGCCGAGCCGTACGCCGTCGCCGGAAACGTGCCGCCGATTCTACTGTTCACCAGTAATCGGCCACCGTTTCTCGTCCTCGTGGTTCAAGATTAAGTGAGTATATTTCCTAAACCCGGATTAGGACTAATTGTGCGTTTTTTCTGACCTGGCCTAGGTATTATCAGTGTGTCTGGACTGGTTTAGGGGGTATCGGTATAAAATTCGTATTGAATTGAGGACCAATGGGTGGAATAAATTCAAGAAAAATTAGTGGGATTATTAGAAATAATTATTGGGCTAGCATGGATTAAAAGGGGATTATGTGATTGGACTGCCGGGTGTGCCCGGACTGATTGACTGGTTGATTTCTGTACCCAATTGTTGGGAAATTTAAATAATGCCATGTCGCGTGACTGCGTGGCCGACTCGTGCGGAGTGTGATTGACCATTCAATGGCTTGATTGGATTATTGATTATTGTTGAATTATTCATTGTGAAATTGGGCCGCACGGTATTAATTGGCCAGTGAACGTTTGTTGCGACATGAAATTGACTGAGTGCCTAATTATATTTGATGCTCATGTTGCATTGTGTTGCATTGCATGACACGCAAAGTAAATGCCGGGAATGAGGCGTGTGACGAATTGTGCGAGAATGCATGCCTGCCATGAGCATGTGATTACCTAAATGCCCTGATGCGTGTTACGCGAGATTCAGATAATAATTGGTTGTGTGTTCGTGTGATCACATTTTGCCCTGATGCGTGTTACACGGGGTGTACCGTCCTGATGCGTGTTACGCGGGACAATGCCCGGTACGTCCGCAAGACAACCAACCTGATGCGTTTTACGTGGGCTCTGGTTTGTGAGGAAATCGGTGTTGCGCCTGATGCGTTTTGACGCGGGCTAGAGACACTGGGCCAATTGATGCGTTTTAACGCGGGCCACGAAGTATTGTGATTAAACAAAGAGACCTGATGCGTTTTATGCGAGTCATATTAAATGATAAATTGAGAAAGTCCCAGTGTGCCAGTGTGGGCTAGTGAGCCGAGGCATGAATGTGGACATTTGCATGCATAGGAATGCGTGGGTCAGAATGCGAGCATGCGGGACTCGGTGAATGACACGCGGTATTATCACTATTGAGTATGAGCATGCATTTGACGTACGCGTGAATCGAGTGCTTGGGTATGTGATTTGATTATATGATTATTGTGAATAATCTGCAGGGTCAGCCAGGTAAGTGATCTAGGCCAGAGGGCCTAGATCGGAGTTTATTTATGAGTTGGATTGCAGTATTGTTTTGTGCTGTCAGTCAGGAGATTGCATGTTAGCCTAACCTAGGTTTAGGGGGTTATATTCGCTGAGATTCGTCTCACTGTTGTAATAACCCACACTTTCAGACCCCCAGCAGTAGGATGCTGAGGTCACCACCTCTTTTTGGAATATCGTACTTTATCCAGCGGTCATTGAGCATGCACCCCGGGGGAGATAGAGCAGAGCGGAGAAGTAACTGTTTGGTTATTCCCAGCTGTTGGTGTTTCCTTTTTGGTTGTAGTGAGTATTGTAAAAAGGTTTTCGTTGGTAACACCAATGTATATATTTTCTGAGGTGCTTGACTGCTATTTGGTTGTTCTACCTCGGTCTTATGTGTTATATAGTACGGGTGTATATATTTAGTTATATACGTTGCTTTCGCATGTGTGTGATCTCTGATTGAGCTTTGGATCGGCAATGCTTCCTGGGAGCGTTGCACCATAATCGACCATGACGGGATGTTGCGTTCTAGTGGGGTACGGGGCGTGACAGATACCCTTTTTGAGAAGGGCCATAACCAAGAAACACACATTTGATTGCACAAGGGTCAAGTTTGGTCCACTGATTTTTGTGAAGATGGACATAAGCGACACACCCAAACACCTTAGGAGGCAATGTAAGAATCGAAGGAAGAGACACATAGGCAGCAAGTGCTTGCATTGGCGTGCGATAGCTCAGAATGTGGGAAGGCATGCGATTCAACAAATAAGCAGCTGTGACTACGGCAGAATCCCAAAAACGATGGGGAACATGGCTACCCTCCAAAAGTGCTCGAGTGGTTTCAAGAAGATGGCGATTCTTGCGCTCAGCAACACCATTCTGCTGAGGAGACTGAGGGCAAGAAGTTTCATATATCAAACCATGTTCTTGAAAATAAGCTACAAGAGGTTTATTTAAGTATTCACCACCATTATCAGTCCTGAGAACCTGAAGTTTGGCCCCAAACTGAGTTTGAATCATATGGTGGAAAGTCCGAAAGATAGCTTCAGCCTCATTCTTATGTTTCATCAAATATAGCCAAGTCATACGTGTGCAATCATCAACAAAGATAACAAACCATTGAAACCCAGATACAGTAGTAATAGGAAACGCACCCCATACATCAGAATGGATTAAGGAAAAAGGAGTAGAACTTATATTCAAACTGGGAGGAAAACAAGTGCGATGGCTCTTTGCCAAAATACATGTATCACACTGAAAACTAGAGTTCGATAGACCATGAAATAACTTGGGAAACAAATGCCATCAATACCTAAAGGATGGGTGACCTAACCGACGGTGCCATAACCAAAGTTCCTTCTCTTGAGCTAATTGTCCACGAGAATGATAGGTCCATCCAGAAGTAATATCATCCACGAAATACAGCCCCTCCCTCTTAGTACCACGCCCAATAATCTCTTTCGTGAGAATGTCCTCAAACAGGCAAAAATTAGGGTACATAAGCACAACACAGTTCAATTCACTAGTAAGTTGTCCAACTGATAATAGACGATTAGACAATGAAGGAACAAGCAAGGTATAAGATAGAGAGAGAGAAGGCGTGACAGACACACGCCAGCAGTTGTCACAGGAAAGCTATATCCATTAGCATTGTAAATATGATCTCGACGTGGTGTAATAGATGTAAGAAGGTCACCAGATTCTGGAGTCATATGATCTGTAGCGCTAGAATCAATTATCCACCCATGATGACCATCACCATGTCTATTAGCAAAGACAAACCCACAATTACCTTCAAGAGATTCAGCATTAGCAAAATCAGGCTCCATGGGAATTAATGACAAGCCGCGTCACTAAGGAGGCTTGCCCTCCATTCCGCCCCTTTTGGGAGCCTGGTTTCTTCTTCTTGGTCTGAAAATCATCACACTAGTTTAGATAACCATGCAGTTTAAAACAAGATGCTGCTATATGTTTAGGATTCCCACAGTGAGAGCATTCCTCGGATTGAATTGGCATACCAAGTTTAAGGCGAGGTCCCCGGGTAGAAAGTACTAACTGATTACCCTTACCCCGTTGTGACACCATGGCAAAACTAGAGATGACCTCGACAGGAGTGGAGAGCATGACAGATTGGCGCATATCCTCTCGCCTGACTCGAGCATAAGGTTGCTCAATAGTGGGAAATGGATCCATCTTCATAACATTAGCATGAACATTATCCAGGCGGTCATAAAGACCATCCAAAAAAGTATAAACTCGATCTTCATGGACAATGGCATTGTACCTCAGAATATCGGCCGGACATTGCATAGGATTAGGACGGCGGAAATCAATCTCACCCCAGAGCCCTTGAAGATCATTGTAATATTTCTCAATGGGTCCACCGCCTTGCTTCAATCGAGAAACCTGCCTCTTAATATCATAGATTTGGGAGGTGTCAGATCCATCAAAAAATGTCGTTGCCACAGCATTCCATACTACTCTGGCAATAGGAAACCGAATAAAGTTTGGTATCAAGGCTGGGTTTATAGAATTGATAAGCCAACCTTTCACCGTATAATCATCGATCTTCCATTATCTAAAAAATGGATCAGTAGGAGAGGGCTCAGGAGAATCACCATTCAAATGGCCTAGTTTGTCTTTGCCCGAGACATACATCTCAACGACCTGAGACCATACGCCATAATTTTTGCCATCAAGCTTGACAGCAATCGGTGCAATAGGAGGTTCAATGTGCGGCGGCGCGGCCTGCTGGGTCAAGAGCTGCTTCATCGTAGCGGTTAGGTCCGCCAGAATGGCAGTAGCAGATGCACTAGCATCCGCTTGGTCAGTTACAACACTCGGCTGTTCGTCGGCCATGAGATCAGCTTTGCAAATTGAATTGTGATGAAGAAGATTGGGTAAGATGCACATCAAACGGCGCAATAGAGAAAGAAAGCAAGCCCAAAAAAAAAAAATTCGGGGGCGTTGCCCCGTATCCCTAACCCACTCATTGGCGAGCGGGACCGCCATAGTCGATGATTGACGTACAATACCCCAAGGATCAAACCCTAGGACTCTTATACCATGTAGAAAAAGACTCTTCTTTTTTGTATTCAATGAATATTTTGTTTTCTGTTATTTTACAATGCTCAAACTTGTTATATATATAGGACATATGACAACTCTAATTATGAGATATACAATAGGAAGGATTCTATACTAGGAAGAAATCTATAAAATGCCTAACAAATAGGCTAAAATAGCTCACGACCACAATTAGGATCTATGCAAAGTTTGAATGGTTCATATCACAGCTAAAGTACCCAAAGGTCTTCCACATATCGCGTGCTCCGTGTAAGGATCACTTGTCCTAGTTTAACACGGGAGCGATAGCTAGAAATCAAAGAAAAATTAAGGCTCCATTCGTTTCGCAGAAAATGTTTGCCAAGTTTTTCGGGTCTTCCGGTGTTCGAAGGGCTAAAAATAAACTAATCGCCAAAAACATTTTCCGTCAATGAACAAAATACCTTCAAAAGTGAGGAAACTGTTTTTCACTTTTTGAAAAGAGGAAAACATTTTCCCTCCTCATTCTTTCATCATTCATTATAATTATTTTTATTCTCTTTTTTAAAAATTCTATTTTTTATTTTTTAATTATCCTTTATATTTATATTTATATTCTTTATTTTTTATTTTTTCTTCTTTTTTCTCTTTTCTATCTTCTTCTCCAATCAGTTGTCGCCATAGGCAAGCTCGAGCCTCGCCACAAGCCGGCGAGGTTGGTGAGGTCGAGTGCTGGCTTGTGGGGTGGCTTCGTCTCGCCAACAAGCTCGAGCCTCACCAAATTTGGTAAGCTAGGCGAGACTCGAGCCTCACCTGAGGTCGCCAAAGTCTCACCAACATCTGGCTACCTTGGGGGAGCTCGGCCTCACCAGATCAGGCGAGGCTCGAGCTTGCCTATGGCCAGCAACCGGCCGAAGAAGAAGAAGAAGGAAAAAGAACAAAAATAAAATAAAAATAAAAAATTATTAAAAGTATTGCAAGGAGTAAAATATTTTCCATACCGAACAACGGAAAATGTTTTTCGAGACATTTTCAGATTTCAGCAAAATATCGGAAAATTATGTCATTTTCCATAGAAAATGGCTTTCTGAAAAAGATTTTTCAAAAACGTAAAATTTTTCGCGAAACGAATGAAGCCTAAAAAAAATCCACCAAATGAAAAAGAATGACTGAAGAAGTCACGTTTTCTCCATTGGCTAATGATGAATGAATGTTGAACTTTGACAATTGTATATAGAGGTTAGTTTCAAAGATAATTGTCGATCATCTACTTCTTCTGGAATAGCACAATGTTGAATTCTTCTAGGTGATGGACTCGTTCAAATCCATATTTTTCCTTGGTCTTCCCTCTTGTTATCTGTCGTTAACGTTAGCAGAAGACCTCTATCGTTGCCCTTTATGGACAAAATTTTCGCGCCTAGACCCTATCCGGTTAACAATACTTGTCGGATTATTAAGCCACAAGTTTGTCTCGTGATTCACTTTGTTGTGAATTAACACGGAATCTAGTAAAGCTTGCGATTCAATGTGTAAAACGAGACGCCCAAAGATGAGAAAAATTAAAAATAAGAGAGCCTGTTTTTTTGTTGAGTATCCGGCTCGTTTTAATCGGCTAAGCAGATTTGCAAAGAGTATTCTCGTAGAAGAAAAGGACAAGGCCGATCACTTTGACCAAGGGTTCAAAACCAGCGATGCGATCGAGCCTTTCCTCTCACTTATTGACTTTACTAATAGAAATGTTCTGGAGAGATCAAGCAAAGTTGATTCGGACATTATGGCTTCATTTATTTCGAGAAAAATAAATAATTTGAAAATATTTTCTCAAAAATAACTATTGATATCGCTCATAAAAATAAATGAATGATAATTTTTTTTATTATTCACAAAAATATTAAGATATAAATTATTATCAATAATGAAAACATTTTCTATTAATTAATTATTTCAAGCGATATAAGTCATCATTTTAAGGAAAATATTTTTCAGATCACTCATTTCCGGTCAAACAAATGAAGTCTAATTAAAGTGCACAGACTACACATAGGGATGACCTCCACCAGGGGAGACTTGGTTGTGAGCCTTGCCACAGGGATAACACATGGTAATAGGGTGTGACAATGGATGAGAGATTAGTCGATGGACTTGAACGTTCACATCCTTTTTTTGTACTACATGTTGAACTGCAATGTTGTGAACTATATGGATTTATTGCTACAAATGTCTTTTGGCTCTATAAGCTTTCTTAAATAGTTTTAGCGAAAGCGATGTTTATAAAAAGTGTATACCTGGTGTTCGACCCCATAGTGAGATGAGTATCGCTCACTCAGCCATGGTATGCCACTCCTTTCCTTTGATATTCTGGTATAGTTGTTTTTCGGAGGTAGCTGGTGTGGAGATACACTTTTGTATGGATATCGTGCTCTAAACCTTGTATTATATCTATATGTGAGGAAATTTAAAAGCAATTCTTTATTTTCTTTCTCAATTTTGGATAGGTCTTCTTCTTCTCCTTCTTCTTCTTCTTCTTCTTCTGGCATTCAAATATTAGAAAATTGTTTATTTAATGCTTGCTCTCTAGAAAAGTGTGCATGATAGTTGTAAAAAAAACAGGGAAGCAATATCCAATATTTTGTTTCTACAACCAATTGATGGTATAAATTTTGTCATTAATTGATCATGTTGGATAAGAAATAAAAAAAAAGTCGCAAAAGACTAGTCATATGTACTAGTATCGCTACCAATAATGAAATCAGAGTTATATAAATTGCGTAGGATCACATCTACCTCTTCTAGTCCTGAATTTATCTATTACTGTATGCACGTACTGTTGAAATTGGCGAATACTTCGAGAACCCTTGTTTCTCATAACATGCATGCTCACGTGAGTTTAAAAAAATAGAAGTATGAACCGACGACATGTAACCCCTACACACAGAATGTCAGGAGTCCCACTACTCGGACAAGCATTGCCTGGGTCGCGCGACCCCGGTGAGCAGGGGTTTGCTGAACAACATCGGGTTTGCTAAACCGTTTATTCCACTTCCTGGTGAGCGAACGAGGGCTCGAGGGCAACATCCTCGAAACAACATCGGGTTTACTGAACCGTCTATTGTAGGATTAAAGGGATTCGGATAGACTTGAACTTTGTGCCAATTTTAAATCATATATATATTGTACTCGTATGAAAGATCATTGTAACAAATGGTTGTAGTTGTAAAACCTAAATATCATAGTAGAATCAGTTTGCAAGACGTAACCCTATTCTGTGATGAACCTAGGTAAACTCGTTCGTCAATTTTTCTATAATCTATGTGATTGTTCCAATTCTGTTTAAGATAAATCCCATCACACACAAGCATGATTTCACCACGAAGAAATTGTATATTTCCAAATAATTGAATAAAGTCATGCTTCTTTATCCATATGATTAATAAGAAATGCAAAAGTAACAGAATTTGTAGCCAAAGTATGTAATTAATGTGGTTATGTATTTATGTTGTCACATTGAAAATTTTATATCGCGAAATAGTTACGTCTCCATCATTTTTCCTCATAAAAAGAATTATTTAGAAATCCTTATCGATCCAATTATTACTTGCACTATCTCAATCATTCCGACACTCAAAAGCCTTGAGAAAATCGTTATTACATCAAAGCACGAAACATATCTTAATCATACCAGACAATCAGCTGCATAGTATTGAAACAAAATGAAAGGATTTCAATTCGGAATATTGCTATTTGTGTATTTATTGAAAACTAAACAACAAAAACATTGAAATAAACAAGACATAGTTCGATAGATCGATATTACTTGCTTTTATGTCTGATTGTTATTATTATGTATATTGACATATGTATGTTTTATACAACTTGTAGTGTATGAACACTATGTCACCAAAGAAAATTCCAATACGTCAATTTTCAAGACCATGCAACTATAATATACATTTCCGTTTTGTTAGACCAGGATCTGATGCTTTCCATTTTTTTGAAGAATATAGTTCTGACTTGGATACCTTCACTTCACATTAGATAAAAATGGATGTCTTTCTTTCCTTTACTTGTTCAAGGTCAGCACTAGAGACTCAGAATATAGCTAGTCTCCAAGTATCATAAGGACTTTCTCCCCTTTTTTTTTTAATGCAATTGGGATTTTTAATGAGACAAAAATTAAATTTTTGATTAATGCGTCGTGAGATATCGGTTTGGAATTTTTAAAGGTATGTACACCGTTTTTTTTTTTACATGTTTCGGCCAACTGATGGCTTTCTCCTTCTATTGATACCTCATTTAAGAAAACTTTATATACTCTCTACCTTTTCTGTTTGTAAGATCTCTTCTAACTTTGTAACAATATACTAAACGGAACAAGTAAATAATTTGGATATCGGATTTACGTGATTCGATCAATATGACATAATCTACAGAGAGAGCAACACAGATTCCACTATAGATCGAGCGATACAATAAGTATTACAAACACATTAAAGTCACTCAAATACTAACAAATACTGTTAGTATTTCCTAGTTCCCAATTACACTAAATAGCTTGCACAATGTTTAATCCTCATAATTTCTTGTGAAAATAACTCTCAATCTAATAAATAGATTCTCAAATCCTATTCGTTGGAATTAGTGAACCTCTTTCAATTGAAAGTGTAACGTGGCAGGAATCAACCCTTTATGATTTTTGATAGACATAAATCAGAAATACGGTCATGACCTTCTTTTTCGGGGAAGATTTGTAGCTTTTCATCCATAAGATTTATTCCTCTTCAAAACACTCACGATTTCTTCGAGAGGTAATTCGCGAATGTTGCCGGCCACAATCTAGAAGCCGCAGCAGGCACACCACTGCACAAAAGGTCCCTACACGACAGAAACATATGCCGATGGAAAGACTGAACGTAAGTGTGTCGACAAAACGTGAAAGTGGCCAACCTCAACTAGGAAACAAGTTTGTTCGCGATTCTTGCACGATATTCCGACATCCCCACAAAAGTCCCAACTTCAGTCGAACACCAAGTTAGATTGTCAGAGTTCAACGTGGACTTTCCCCCTAGAGACCAAGTCTTCTGGATCAGGTTCGCACATCCCGTTTTCAAACTCGAGACATATTTTCCATGTTAAACCAATTTAAGACCTTTTCTCCATGTTTGACAATTTGGCCCAAAAAACAAAAACCACTTCTGAAGTATCCTAAGACTGTCTTTCTACGGTGGTCCGTAAAAGGGAACTCCGGAATCAATCGGCAACTACCACGAGAAATCATCAGGCTCATACGACTCATTTGTGTTGAAGAAGAACTGAAGTTTTCGAACATGGTGTTCAATCTACGAAGCTTCAGTTTCACCGATTCCGATGAAGATGATCGAACACGTCCTAGGAGCTTCTCCCTAAAAGAGCTGCGAGCCGCGACACAGAACTTTAGCCGCGACAACTACTTTGCAGGAGGTGGATTCGGCGTGGTTTACTGGGGACGCTTAGCGGACAGTTCTCTGGTGGCAGTGAAAAGGGCAATCACCATTGGTCATGAGAGGGAAGAGGCTTTCAAAAGAGAAGTGCAAGTCGCAAGCTCGGTTCCGACACACCCGAACGTGCGACGTCTGTGGGGCTTTTGCAGGACCAAAAAGGAGCTTTTCCTGGTCTATCCCTTGATGACCCATTATAGCCGTGCTTATTGTCGTAGAGAGAGACCGGACTGGTCGCCCCGACCTCTCGATTGGATGACTCGCAAGCGTATAGCCTTGGCAGCGGCAAGAGGTCTTGTGCACCAGCTGCACAATCAAAGTAATGTTAGCGTCGTCCATCGCCGCTTTAGTCTGCCGAGTATATGGCTACCTTTTCTATCTAAGGCTGGGACGGGAAATTTGGACAGTGAGGACGAGAGGAATTCAGATGAGGGAACTATTGAGTGGCACGCGGTAAAGAACGATGTCTTCGCCTTTGGCAAAACTCTTCTCCACCTTATCTGTGGACAGAAGAGTATGGAGTTTGGTCTGTTAGAAGACGAAAATCTCAGTTTGGAAAATTGGATTAGCCGAATGATGAGTGAGAACAAGTTCGAAAGAGTGATTGATCCCAATTTGTGGGGGAACTATGTGGAAGAAGAAGCAAAGCAACTAGTCCGATTGGCATTGTTGTGTGCGGATACTAATCCATCGGTCCAACCCCATCTGTCTAAAGTGGTCAGAATGCTCGGAAACGAATTGCTTGTGCAGGAGCAGGATCCTAGCGGTTGGCACAGTCGGAGTCAAAGCAGTGATTCCACCACTTTCTACTCTTTCCCTTCTTCTCCTTCGTCCAAAATTGCTCTACGACAGGCATGGGGATAATACATCTTGATCAACCTTCTTTCATATAACATCATCTTCCTCTTCCACTGTCTCTGCTAATCTTTTGTAACATGTATTATGTGTTTCATGTAAGGATTGCTATCTTCCGAGCCAAATCAATAGTAATGATTCAAGAGACATCAAAAAAGGTGACGTTTTAATCTATCGAGTATCTGCAAATGAATGTCAAACTTTGCTGCAGAAACTGAGCTACTCATAAAAATTAAGCTTGTAAGTATCACCAAATATCAGTAAGTCAATTCTCAAATTCTGCAAAGCGAAGGGTCCTCAACTTGTATATCGATATGTCAAGTAAATTTTTAGCCGATGTCATATGGTTGTGAGGGATCTAAGCGAAACTTAACCACTTTTTTTGTGAATTTGGGGATAAATTGACTAGATCCTTGTGCTCTGTGCTCCTGGACAACTAGTTCTTCTGTTGTTTTCCATCGATGATGACTGAATTATTCTCCATTTACTTCCGGCAATGCAAGTTTGACCACAAGACAACTTTTTCTAATCCGTCATGATTGACAACGAGGAAGGATAGCTCGACGGAGAGCAAGACTTGTCAGTGTTGTTGATGTCGAGGGACAATGTACACACTTAGCGGAGGGGCGAATTCGAGAGACTCGGCTCTCAAGTTGTTTAAGTTTGTGACTGGACATGACTGTATTTGTGGGTGAAAGGAGGAGATCAAGCAGGAAGGGGGGAAGCAAATCATACAGTGATGCTAGTAAACAAGCCCATCTTCACCTCACTTGCTAGTTAATGGTTATTCCAGTGGCAGTGAGTTGAGGTTGTCTACGATTTTCATAAAACAGTACGAACGCTTGGATTTTTCACCTTACGAGACTTTGAAATTAGTATTTGCAGAGGACCTCCGCAGTGGCCCTCAATGGATGAAATTTTTGTTTCCAGATCTTATGCCATCAACTCAATCTATACGTCTACTCAGCCGTAAATTCATCTCTTAGTGGGATAATAGCACTAAGTGATCACTAAATTTTGATCCAACTTGCAATGTCATCCATAAACTTTTACTTCGTGCAATGTGGTCCCTAAAGTTTGACTTAATGTGCAATATATTCCCTAAACTTTTAATTTGTTCAATGTGGTACATGAACTATGAGTAAATATTTAATGCAGTCCACGAACTATATAAAAATATTTAAAAGTTAATGGAACATATTAAACATCGGAGCAAGGTTTAGGAGCTACATTAAATAAATTAAAAGTTTAGGGATAACATTGCACATTGAACAAAAGTTCATGAACCACGTTGAACAAATGAAAAGTTTAGAGACGACTTTGCATACTGGACCAAAGTTCAAGGCTATTTATGTCATTTTCCCAATCCGTTTCCTTTATAACTTAGGGGCACGAGTGCAAAAGTCTAGTAAACCAGTTAAGTATAGGCCTTTAACCCAGATATGTGTCCTTTATCTAAAGCAGGGGCCTTGAGCTAGAACAATTAGCACATTGTGAAGTTTTAAACAGTTGACCATCAATTCCTGAGTTGAAAATCTCCCGAGCCGGAATTAACTGTGCTGATCCTAAAGGTTACTTAATCCAATTTAACATTTTAGTTCCATAATGACTTCGCAACACTTTCCTGTCCGGCAAAATCTGTACTTTTTTCAATAAAAACAAAGCTTTCCCCTTGTTATAGAATTATTAGATATATCGTTTTAAAAAGAAAAAGGGGGACCAAAATTGTCCTGATATAAAAGTTTACGATGCAGTTTACATGAGTCTCACAATTAACTCTGCAAATGTTATACAACTTCGATATAGAAATCTCATTATGATTGTCATTCATTTCTCCAGCATTCCTTTGTGTCAAGCTTATGTTGTACTCGTTCTCTATCTTTGACGGACCATTTCAAATCTGGCCTAAATGACATTTTTCTAAAATTCTAACATTGTGTTTTGTTATTAAGATGCATAAAAGGAATTCTAGGAAATTATCACGCATATACCGTCCCCTATTGTTGACGAAAAATGTAATATGTAGGTTTTTGTTTTTTTGGTTGCCAAAGTGCATTACTTCATTAATAACCGGAACTTAAACCACAAAAGGGTTCGAAATCGAAACAGAATAAAGAACATAGAGGATGGGGGCTAAGTGAGCCAATTCAAGCTAAACGAATCATTCCGATGAGCTTTGGCCACCCTATCCGCAACCTGATTAGCATCCCTTGAGCAATGGGCTATAACCACTCCCTGTAATAGGGCCATGAGCTGACAATATTCCTAAAAAATTATCTGGGTTATCCATGTTGTCTCGGCCTGGCCCAAGGCTTGGAGGATGGTTGACAAACTATCACTTTCCAAGTACTTTAGCATACTGTTTAGTTTGAGCATACTGTATTAAACTACGGGTGGGTAGGAAGTGTTAGCGCTACTGTTAGAGGTGGCAAAATGATGTTAGAACATATATTTTAACTCGTATAT
The DNA here is from genome assembly GCA_024500025.1 of Syzygium aromaticum. Taxonomy (NCBI): domain Eukaryota; kingdom Viridiplantae; phylum Streptophyta; class Magnoliopsida; order Myrtales; family Myrtaceae; genus Syzygium; species Syzygium aromaticum. The sequence goes on from CM044895.1 coordinate 13,695,393, forward strand.
TACTGTATTTGATCGAATTTTGTCATTTAGATATTGTTAATGAAATAGGTTAAAATGGGTCTAACAATAAAGCCCAACTAGAATATGATCTCAATGGGTTTGGATCTACCTTATTTATGATCTAGATGGATCAAAATGCAGAAAAAAGAATAGTGATGCCATAGAAAAAGAAAGCGAAATTTTAAAAAAGAAAATAAAAGGAGAGTGGCAACACTTGCCACCACCTCCGGCGGCGATCCGAACAGCCACATTGCAACAATCACAGGAGGTAGGCATTTTCGATGTCGATCATGCTTGCCAGTGGTTGCAAGAGTACATGTAGATTTGGAACTATGACATTTCTTCTTTCTAAAAGCTAATCTACTTATTCAAATTGTTTTTTCTTAATTTTTCGCTAAAACCGTCCTCATTAGTTAATTGCTCCTTTATAATGTGGTGCTTTATTCAGATAATATAATACTACGAAGTTTAAATGTGTTATATGGTGAATTTGGGTTCAGGTTGAACATATAACTACATAAAAAAAAAATAGATCCTGATATATTAATCATAAAAACTGATTGATTCATTTACCATTTGCCGGAGTACAATTCCCCACCTTCTCAGAGGAGGCTAGAAGTGGGGACGCGTAATTTTAGGTATAGGTTTTGATTCCCATATTATGCAAGAGTTAGGACAAAAGTCTGAAAAGTGAGATAAAATAGAATAGCAGTAGACGTAGGACTAACTAACAAAAAAAAAATTAATTACCAACATAGCCCATCCATTTGCGACCTCTAGACTCTAGTTACTGTCTCGATCTTCGGCACGCATAGGCAGTTTCTTTTATCGCCCATATGTATATTTAACACACCAAAAGACACACCCGCGCCAAAAAATTCCGAACCTCGACCCATCTCTCTCCTCTCCCCATCTGCTGCCTTTCATACCACCAACCATTCATCATTGTTGCCATCACCAATTGCACAACCAAGCTCCTCCGTGAACCTCCTCAGGTTCAAGATCCACTACCTTCATATATGTAGACACTCTGTTCAACCTCAATTGAGGTCCTCGAAGAGAGAGAGAGAGAGAAAGAGGGCGAAGCAACGAGGGTGGTGGAGATATTTGATGTAGCTGTCCGAACGAAGAAGCCATATGCATTATAAATAATCTAATGCAACTTTATTATTGTTCAAAAAAAGTCATTGGCTACTTGGGTTAGATGTCATTGATGCTTCTCAAAACAAGAGGATTGGAACAATCCTTCCATGGAAATTATGTAGTGCCGGTCATGGTCGTCGCTTGATTCAACGGTTGGAATCCTCGTGCAGGACAATCGGACGGCAACAAGCGAGTGGGGCCCCCGCTCAGAACAACAGAAAGAACAGAGGCCAAAGTCCAAAGTGGGACTGTATATCTGTACAAAGCCGCGTGGAAATTTCCACCACAATCCCCTCAACCCGCGGTGCACGTGTCACCATATCCACCTTTCACAGATTGATTTTCTCTCGTTGACCGAGTCTACCTCGCTCCTCCATAAGAAACAAGGGCGGCCAGCCCCCGCTTCTTCACCATCTCCTCTAGAGCCCTTCAATCCCAAGCATCTCCCCGAGGCAAGGAAGATCAGCTCTCTTCATGTTCGAACAAGATTGAGACTCCTCAATCTTTGTTCTTCCCTCAGTGTTCTTCGGGTAACGTTTCGCGATCAGTTCCTCTACCTGTACTTTGCTATCCAATTTCTCCCTCAAGAACGAGATGCCCTCCCTCAACGTTAGGGTTTCAGCTACAAGTAGATCTGTCAAAATGTGTCATAAATGAGTTAGTTATATTTAGTAAATGGGTCATAAATAGGTAGAAGTTTTATATTAATGTTAAATGGATTGTAAATGGATCAATAGTTGGTCATAAATGAGTTTATAACTAATTTAAACTCAACGCATTTCTCTCGTCCTCACTCAATTTTGCACTCACTCATTCCGCACTCTCATTTCAGTTTAGGTATGAATTTTCTTATATTTAATTAAATATGAAAGTGTTTTAGCAATACGGATCTAATCGGGTATAGATTTGATGTGGATCGGATCAGGTATGGGTTGAAAAAATTACATTGTACATAAATAGTTCATAAACGGGTTAACGGGCCAATTTGAGTCGGACCATTTATAACCCAATCTAAACCCAACCCGACCCACCCATTTGATAGGCCTAGCTACGAGGGCCGATGGAGCATGGATTTTCTTGGTGACGCCGGCCACGAAGAGCCCGTGAGCGTCTCTACAGACCCAGCTACTGAACCCACCCGGGAATCGCTGCACCAAGAAGCGTCGACGTTGAATCTCAGCTGACCCACAAGCGGCGGGAGCCACTAGTCGGAAGGTAACCTGCTTCCCCTTCCTGTTCCTTTTTGCTCGGGTTCCATTTCGCGTAGAGTTTGTGCATCAAAAACTGCTGAAAAAAAAAGGGGTTGAAAAGTCAAAGAAGAAAAAAAAAAGAAAGGGGGAGGAAGAAAGGGGAAAAGACAAAAGAGAAGAAAGGTTTGCGCGTGCCCGTCACAAACGCCTTGCCAAGTTGGATTTACTTTTATTCGCAACGTCCGGTGAGCACTCAAGCCGTTTATTCATCTAATCGGAATAATTTTTGGAATTAGAGCTTAAATTCGAAATTAAGTGAAATTTGAGTTGCGAGATCCGATTAAGGAGTCGTTGAGCTGAGAAAATACCGGAAAATGATAATTTAGGGTATTGTGAAGCTATAGCATCTTACGGAACTCGATTTAAGCTTAAATTTTGCTCGAAACGAATTTCGAAGTTGGACACTTGTAATAAACAATAACGAACAGCAGCTTTTCGTGCCGAATTTTGTCTGTTTTTGGCCCGACTTTGGATCAGCCAATTATGAGTCTTCTAGTACAGCCAATTATGAGTCTTCTAGTACTTCGAAAGGCCTTTCTTTTGAATGTAAGTTTGTTCGAAACGGAGTTCGGTGGAGAGAGTTGTGGCTTGATCAAGTTCGACACGCAAGGTCCTAGTTGCGGACGGCTTTGAATAATCGCTTTTGGTGAGCGATTTGTTGACGCATGAGAGTCGCTTTGCTAGCAATAAAGCTTAGCATAGCCGTTTCGTAGTTGAGGTTGTGTTTTACTTGATTTTGACATTGATTCTCGTTTAATTGATAGAATTACGATATCGTCAGTACAAGTGAGCTTCATTGTTTGGTTTTTGGACATTCTCGGGTGAGCTGTGTTATTTCTTCTTCAAGTTTGTGACCTCATATTTCGAAAGTGATATGTTGTGAGTTATAAATCGGACATTTATTGCTCATACACATGTATTGCGTTGCAAATCGGTTTATGAAATGAATTCTATAATGATTCGTTTTATGAAAGGCGTTTCGAAATGTTATGAGTTTATGAAATGAATTCCGAAATGATGTGAGATATGTCTTGTGAAATGTATTTTGTTTGATGAATTGCGAAAGATTGTGTTTTGATTTGTGAAACCAATTTACGATACAAATTCTGGATTGGTTTGGTGGAAAGAATTGATTTGTGAAAGGTTATATGCTTTGGTTTTTTAAACCAATTGTGATACATACTTGTCAATAACTAAGTGCTACACAGTGATGGGAGTCTCATGAGAACCTCCTCTAGGGCCTTGTACTATTGATATGTGTTGGTCTAGAGCTAAGTGCTACAAGGTAATGCGAGTCTCGTGGAAGCCCCCTCTAAAACCTTGTACTGTTGACACACATTGGTCAAAAACAAAGTGTTACATGATAACGTAAATTTTGTAAAAGCCACCTCTAGAGTCTTGAGTTTGATATTTGAGCATCGTGGAATTGATTATTGATTTGTGATTTGAGATTGATCAATGGACTTGACCATTGATGTTTAATTTGTGATTATGGATTGAAAGAGTGCTTTTGATACGTATAAAGTTTTGTAGATATAACTTGCTTTCGGTATTGTACGTACTCGAAATACGGTATTTGAGAATAATGAGTATTTCTGATATGTAGAAAGTTCTGTTGAAATTAAACAACTCATTCTTGATTTGTGTGTGTGTGTATATGTGCGTGTGTGCTCGCGCGCACGTATGCTATATCTTGGGTTTGGATTATGAGAGCTTGATACAATTTTGTACTCATGTATAGTGAGTGCTCAATCTATTTAAAAGAGATACGTACTACTCAATGAACTGCGGTTACTCACCTTATTCCTTTCCAACCTTTTCAGATTCCTCAATTAGCGGCCAATAGAGCGAGAGCAATATCGACGGGACTTTTGGGAGTTGGATCTTTGGTTATGTTTGAGGTCGCGTCCTTCGAATGGATGGCCGTGTCATTGTCCCTATACCTATAGGATTTGGGGTGTGACAAAGAATATAAGCATTTGAGCATGGTGTTCAATCTCCGAACCTTCAGTTTCTCCAGTTCCGATGAAGAGGATCCAACACCTCCTAAAAGCTTCTCTCTAAAGGAGCTGCGAGATGCAACAAACCACTTTAGCCATGGCAGCATCGTGGGTGAAGGCGATTTCGGCACGGTTTATCGGGGACGCTTAGCCGATGGTTCTCTAGTGGTAGTGAAACGAGCAATCACTATTGATCGAGAAAGGGAAGAGATCTTCGAAAGGGAAATGCAAGTGGCAAGCTCTGTTGCGACGCACCCAAACGTGCTAAGCCTGAGGGGATTTTGCAGGACAAAGGGAGAGCTTTTACTAGTCTATCCCTTGATGATCCACAACAGCCTCGCTTCTAATCTTGGGAAGCAACCGGAACGGTCGACCGGACCTCTCAATTGGACAACTCGCAAGCGTATAGCCTTGGGTGCAGCCAGAGGTCTAGCGCACCTGCACAATCAAGGTGATGTAAGGATCATGCACCGCCACATTTGCCCACATAGTATATTGCTGAACGCGCGATTGGAGGCGGTGATAGCGGGTTTCTGCTCTGCCGTGATCATGCACAAGAGAAATGTACAGGAGGGGACTATGACGTCCCAGGTAGAGGATTCAGTTGCTTCCAGCTCCGGTTCTCAAACCAATCATTGCTACGACGATGTTTACATTGACAACCACATCCACGGCGTGATTGGGTTCATTGCCCCGGAGTACTGGTCCACAGGAAAGTGCACACTGAAGAACGACATTTTCGCCTTCGGAAGAACGCTTCTCATGCTCGTCTTCGGACAGGCGACTGGGAACCTTTTTCCACTGGCGTTTGGCAAACATATCGTTCCGGAAGAATGGATGGACAGATGTATTATTAAGAACAAGTTGAAAATGTTGATCGATCCCGAATTGCGGGGGAACTACGTCGAAGAGGAAGCAGTGGGACTAGTCCAGCTGGCATGGTTGTGCACGTACAACGATCCATCGGTCCGACCCGAGATGTCTCAAGTAATTAGAATGCTCGAAAGCCAGTCGCTCGGGCAGGATCCTAGTGCTAGTAGTAGGAGCAGCTGGAGCCGAAGCGAACATGATTCGACGCCATACTGCTCTTTCCCTCCTTCTCCTTCATCCGAAGCCGCTCCATGAATTGCACAAAGATACTACATCTCGATCAACGTTCTCAAAATCCAACATTATCCTCAACTCTATCCTTTTCTTTTTGCCTGAATCATGGAGTCTACAGCCACTTTCACTTTCTCCGTTACATCTTTTCTTGACATGTATCCTTTGCTTCCTGTACTGACTATTATCTGCTAGATTTCATCTTCGGCACCGCCTCTGTTGAAGAGAGCACCGCGACTCTCTCTCCCTTCGACTTCTCCAAAGAAACTTCGTTGCCAAGCTGTTACAGGAAGATAGTTGTAGAATATTCTAGAAAGCCAACAAAGTCGGTGAATGCGCCGACCTTCCGTCCTATAAATAGGAGCAAACTTGCTCCTCCTGTAGGTGTGAGTAAGGAGTCCAAGTAGAGAGATGAGAGAAAGGTAGAGAGGCCAGAGAAAGTCTCAAGATTGAGAGAGTTGCTCTGTCTGAGCGAGAGTTGTACCTCCGAGAGTGAGAGAAAAATAAAAAGAGCCGAGTGTTTGTAGGAGTCAGCGTACTCGAGTATTGTAGGAGTTAGTTTGCTCCGAGTGTTGTATGTGGTGTGAGAAAAATGTTATGATAGTAGAAGTGAGATTTTGTGAGTGTTATATTTGTATCACGTTTTCCCAGATTCAACAAGTGATATCACAGCTGCGCCTCTAAAGTTCAGTAGCCTCCGAGTTGATTTGACCTGTACTGTTTGAGCGAAAAGCTTGTATGCCACACGACAAAACACGTTTGGTACGCAGCTGCTGCTGGTGAGTTTCGAAGAAACTGCCCGTCTGCTGCTTCTTGAACCACTCGCATGTTGAATCCTTCTAGACGATGGAATGGATCAAATCCATCTTCTGCTTCTTGAATCACCCTCATGTTGAATCGTTCTCGACGATGGAATGGATCGAATCCATCGTTTCCCTTCCGTCTTTCCCTTTTGTCATGGCCTCTTATGCATGGAATTTTGTGTCTACATCTGTCTGAGTTACCTGTATCTGTACAACTGTTGAGCTGTTGGTCATATCTCATCGGCCAAAACTTTTAACACAAACTATTATGAAATAACCTTACAGCACACTTGATTGTCCAGCAAGATGATCTTCGCTTCTCGACGATGGCGAAGCTCGCACATTCTTAACGAACGATGATATGACTCTTGAAATTACTAGACGATGATATAATTCCTGAGCACTTTTGAAATTGAAATTACTAAAGAAAAGTGCTCAGAACATTGATATAACTCTTGAAATTACTAGACAGTGCGCCGTACGGCTGGAATACATGACAATTCTCTAGAGGGTTTCGGCGGCGAAACGCATTGCAATGCATGACTTTGGAACGACGGGCAAATGTTCGGGGGCTTTACTAACGTATTCGCGTTATTACTATGCTCTCTCTCTTTCTACCTGTGCTCGCGGTGCCATGGTTTTCAAACTAGTCTTATGTGTAACCACACTCTTCATCAGACACGACTGTACACCAAACAGCAAAATGGCCTTAAAAGCACCTAATGGAATGGCACTCCATGGTGCAATCATTTCTGGTGAGACCTAACCCCATGATGGAGAACATGCCACGAAGGTGAAGAAGTTGCATGGAAATTTCGAGGGAACAAAAATATCGAATGGTCACGCAAGGCAGGTGCGTGGAATCAATTCCAAACTCCATCTGAATTCTAAGAGAGCACAGGTTACTAAGTCTAACTATCCCAAGATGTCATTGGAGAAGAAAACGGTGCAACCACTATCGGAAGGGCTAGAAACATGCTTTGGTTCAGTCATTCAATCACCACCACTGATCAAGTTTTACTCGACAGTATCGCCCAAATTCACCGTTTTTTGCGGTGTAAGTCTAATTTCCAGCGAGAGTATTGCCCAAATTCACAGCTCCCGTTTCGAGTTTCGTGAATGTCAAAGGATGATGCTTTCAGAGGATCCAAATCCAATTTGAAAGAGAACTAGTATCTAACGTTACTCGACTTAATTTTGGGCCCAATTTTTTTTTTTTCTCATTCGAGGTTTTTCACGGGAAAAAATATTAAAAAAGTCATAGACCTATTGCATACCAATTTAGTTATAAATATTTTAATTTGACTAATTTAATGCTAAATATTTTGTATTTGTATCAATTCGGATTATCTAACCAATTTTGACAGGAAATCACTGACATAAACACCAACCATCGTCGTTAGTCGCCCCTACGTGGCACGAACGACGTTGATATGAACAAATTTTACAATTTTAAATATTTTTCTGAATTTTTTATTACTTATTTTTTTTATTTTATTTTATCATTGTGGCCATCGAGGGTCACAGCCATCGCACGACCACCCTCGCCTAGGTAAGGATTGCCCTCACCATATCCAATGATGGCTCGACCCTCGGAGCCTGGGCTTGACCCTTGTAGCCTGGGCGAGGGCAACTCTCACCTACGGCTAGCGATAGCCTAGGCAAGAGTCATGCCATTTAGAATGTCCGGTATCTATATCAATGATTTCCAATCATAATTGATTACGGATGAACTGAATTCGCATAAATGCAAAATATTTAAGACTAAATTGATTTAGTTGAAAGTTTTATAAATGAATTGATACCGATATAATATATTTATGACTTTTTTGGTATTTTTACGGTTAATCACAGAAACCGAAATGCATCTTCGTATTTGAAGATCAATTGATCTGAGCTGTCCGATGGGTTCCAATAAAGATAACAAAAAAAAACAAACAAACAAACAGAAAAAAGCGGAAAAAAAATCGTCGAAAAAAATGAATAATAAAAGACTGAATTTTAAGCATCAGAAGCACTGTGGATCCAATCACATAATCACGTCGTTCTTTTTTGCCTTTATCGTGACTACGGCTATCAGATCTGCAGCTCCATCATACTGCTGAAGTCCTCGAAGCACACGAACCCGTCCCCCTTCCTGTCCACCTCCGCGATCATGCGGCGGCACTCCTCCAGCGTGCACCGCCCGTCCCCCATCGCCACGAACGCCCCCAGCAGTTCCTCCGCCGTGATCCTCCCGTCGCCGTTCCGGTCGAAGAACTGGAACGTCCGCCGCATCTCGGCGTCGCAGTCCAGGTCCCCGCCCGACGAGCCGACCCGGCTTATCAGGTCGTCCATGCTCACCCCTGCGGCGCCGGCGCCGTCGTCGGCGCACCCGACCTCCCTCAGCATCAGCGCCTTCTCGTCCGCGCTCAGCGGCTCGGCCCCCAGCCGGCTCAGCAGGGCCTCCAGGTCGGCCCGCGAGAGGACCCCGTCCTTGTCGACGTCGATGTAGGTGAACGCCCGGACGAGCTCGCAGTTCATGTCCGACGACGACGCCGCGTCGGACCACTCGCCGGAGAGCTGCGGGGGGAGCACGCTGGTGGGCGTCCGGGATTCCTCGCCGCCGCGCTTGTGCACGGACGACGCGGCCGAGGAGGAGGAGGACGACGACGACGACGACGTCGTGGCGCCGTACCCGAACAACGACGACGGGTCCGACCGGTCCTTCTTGGACCCGAAGAGGCGCTTCGGGCTGAGCCGGTTGATCTTGATGAGCTTCATGGGGGCGGCGGCGGCGGCGGCGGCGGCGGGAGAGGGAATGCGTAGAGAGAGAAAGTGAGAATGGGGAGGAGAGAGAAAGTGGTGGGTATGGGGCTTCAGGTAAAGGAGGAAGCGAGGCGGGGTTAAATGGAGGGGGACGAACGTGGGGGAAGAGTCCGCCATTGCAGCTTCCGCGAAGCTTCCCGTAAGAATAACCGGTGAACCAACGGCGTACCTTTTGCCTACTGCAAATATTTTAATAAATATAATAAAAAAATTCAAAATACTTCTGTTAAAAAAAGGGTTTAATCCAGAAAAACTTCAAATTAGTACGTATAAGAACAAATTTATCCCAAATTAACCCCAATCCGGTACATCTTTAACAAATTTACCCTATATTAGTTTCCGTTAAATTTTACCGTCAAATTGCTAAATTTGATGACAAGTGGGAGTTGACGGATATACCAGTTTAGGGTTTTATTTATCTATTTGTCACATATTTATCAATTTATAATTCAATTTAATAAATGATAAATTTATCATAAGCATATTAATTTAAAGCTTTTCGTGATCAAAAAATTAATTAGAAATAAATTTATTCTATGAGCTAAGGGTTTTTCGCGGTACCAGCCTTTAAATATAATATTATTGTTCGTATGGTGTGTGGCTTTAACGACGTGGGGGGAGAGAGGGAAAAGCGGAGGCGGTCGTTAAAGGGGCCTGTCTCGGTCGTCGACGGGGTGGGGTGGGGGGGGTAAATTGGGAGGAAATTCACCTGCCGATGACCTCTTCGTAATTATTCGCATCTTGCTGGCCCCCGGGAATTGACGACGCCCTGCCAAAAAGCAACGACAAGGTCAACATATAAAAAAGTATTGAATAGAATAGATTTATCGTTCGGACGATTCTTGTGATCTTTCCGCGCAGCTTCCTTTCCATTGGAATTCCCCCCATCCCGGTCGCTTTCTAATTTGACCTAAATTGGTCCAAAAAGACTTTAAATGTTCCAAATCGAAAATATGGATGGTGGTATATCGAGAGGAATACCGATGTCGATGCAGGGTATCGACCAATTGACTGAACTTGCGAAATTTTAACTTGATGTCTCTGGGAGGGAGCGTAGGGTTCTGATTCGGGATCGATGGACCGCCTTTTGGTCGTGCCGGAAGGAAGCGGTTCCCTTGTGAATGGCATCCCCCCGCCCCCCTCCCACGAGAGAAAATGCTGCAATGCTCCTCTAGGAGCGCTACATTAGTATGCGACCATAGCGATCAAATAATGGTAAAAAAGTAGCAAGAGAATTCGTACCCCTTGGCGCCCGATGATAGGCAGGCATTAGCTTCCTATTGGATAGAGCTGTCTCTAGTACGACGTCTACTATCCCAATTCAATTGCGCGCCATTTAAGAATCGAGCTTGATCTTCCTTCGGGTTACGAAAACATTATAGTTATATTTGGTAGTTAAGATAAAGATCGGGATATAGTAAAATTTATCATATCATATGTTTGGTACCTATCCAAAATAGAATAAAGTCAGATATAATGGGATATAGCCCGGATAAAAATACCTAATGAGGGAGGTGTAATAAAAGCGAATAGGATTTCTTCGATTCAAGATAGGATAAAGTCGGATAAATAGAATCAAATGATTTTTCCCATTATAGATGTCGATGGCTTGCCTTCGATGGATCGAGAAGTTAATTCAACCTAGTGTGTAAATCCGAAATACCGACATCATTAAATCAAAATAACCAAAAAAAAACTAATTGTGATCACCAATTAATTAATTAACAACGATTAATTACTCAACGTGGTCACCCAATCAATAAGAAGATTGAAAGATTCAGAAAATGATTTGATTCACGCCCTTCATCAATAAAACCTAAACACATGCCACCACTCTTTCCCCACACATAATATATTATATTTGAAATAAGTGCATTGAAAGTCCTAAAAATTATTAAAACTACAATTAAGTCTTAAAATTTTCAAAAAGTGTAATCAAGTGCTAAAATTTATCAAAAAAGTGCAATTGAGTTTTAAAATTTTTGAATTAAAAATTACGATTCTGCCATCAAGCCTAATTAATCTTTTCAATTATTGCTAATAAGAATCCGATATTAATTTCATATTCGAAATCTAATTTTTTTTTTGTTTTTTCATATCTTGTAGCAGATTTGGCATATCTGATGGGCACATGAGGGCCGGATGGTGGCAATCATTGGGAAGACGAATATTTGTTGGATTATTTATATTTTTTTAAAACCATTTTAATATTTTGTGGATAAATATATTCTCAAAATTGTAAAAGAATGATTGGGTGGATGGCTTCTCAGCAGAGTGTCGAAGCTCGCGCCTGGCACACAAAATTAACTTAAATTACTCACAAATTGATCAGATTAATGATTAACTCATACATTTATTAAAACAAGAAAAAATTGAGCCTCGATCGACGTGCGTTTTAACTTTACAGTTTTGACTGGTCAAAGATATAATTGAAGCGAGTTCTTCTAGGTGATTCATATATATAAATTGTAATAATCCAATCGGAGTTTGATTATATAAAGTTTAATTATTTTTTTCCATTTAATAATTATTTGTGAGTTCCGTATGTTCTAGGGAGCATGAGATTGGACCTACTTGTAGCAAGACAAGGAGAGGAATCAGCACATCACATGGAGGGTTCTGTGCATTATGAATTGAAAAATCTGACCCCAAGAGTATAAACTAGTGGAACATAGTTTAATCTTACTTTAATTTGTCCCACATTTTGGAATAAGAAGAGTGTATAGCAACTAGTGGAACATAGTGTTGCTGGGGAGATTCCCGACGTTGACTGGCGATCATGAATTGAAACATGGCAGACGGATCACGTCGTCAGTTTTCCCCACTTTAGGTTAAGGGTGCACGTTATGAGGTTTGCAGTGCCTAGGGGTGATCGGTTCCAGAATGGATTTGATCCGAATCTAGAATCTGAAATCAACTATGTTATAATCGGTTCCCAATTTTTGGAATCTGAAACCAACCATGTTTTTCCTAGACCCTGTTTTGTAATCAACCCTGTTTTTCCGGTTCGGTTTCAGGGTCTACCCGAGAACCTATTTTTTTTTTTGTTCCTTTTTTCGGTTTCATTTTTTTCTAGCAAAATAATATAGATAGTAATGAAACAATTTAAAATAAAAGATAAATAACAAAAACCATTATCCGCTACAAGTAACAATCCCCAAAATGAGCAATTAAACTTACAGTCTATCAAAATCAACAATCCAAAAGCACTATGTGGCAAGACATAGTCCAATCGCATAAATCTTTAAAAGTCACATTTCCAAGGAATTTATTCAACATGTTTAGTTCTTTATTTTGCGTTATGATGAGATAACTCATCATTTTTGTTTCCGAACGAAATATCTTGAAAGAAAAATTAAGAAACTTAACAGTAAGGCATCTGCTCTCACTAGAAAAATATCTATATATCTCATATAAATCACACAATATTTAGATGACTTTAAGGGTCGTGCTGTTTCGCTCATAGTTGTGAAACATATTCCAATATTAAACCAGAAATCGATTCTAAAACCGATGAAGTAGGATAACGTGATATAGGCTTTTTACTTTTTTGTATATTATCTCAAAACCGGTTCTAAAACAGATTTGGGTTGGTTTTTACTTGGAACCGGAAACCGAATCGGTTCTAACCGGTTCCCAAAAAATGGAACCAGTACCCGGACCGGTTCTTCTTAGAACCGGTTTCCGGACTTATTTTTCGGGTGGGTTGGTCCTGTTTCCGGGTAAACCCGGTCTGGTTGCACACTCCTAGTAGTGCCCATGTGAGATCGAACATGCCCTACACATTTAATCGATCGCTGACGGTGCGCTATCTTATGCTCTTGAATCAAGATTTGACTTGCACAAATATATATCAGGTTAAGGCTTCGGATTTGTGACCCAAACAAGTACTATGATACTTAAGTCGATAAGCAAAAGAGAATGAGAGGAATAAATTTGATAGCAAGACCCAAATTTATCTCTCCCTCTCTCTTTTTCTCTCTCTCTCTCTCTCTCTCTCATCATCTAATACTTAAGTTTTCTTGGTGTTCAATCAAGATATAACCTCACCAAAAGAATGGAGCTTTCACTCCTAGAAGGGCCCCCACGACCTGTTCATTTGATTTACAAGGACGGCCGGCTCCATAGATGCATTCTTTATTTTAATATATTAATACTTGCACATCTCATATTCCTAGTTCCTCTTATATTTTTATCTTTTTCAAAGAGAGTAAATACTCCCTTTAAGTTTTATATTTTGGTGATTCCAAAATCTGACGAGAATCGAGATAAGCCCTTTAAGAATATGCTTAGTTCCAGGTGGAAGAGAATGGGAGAAAGAAATGTGATAGCTAGACCCAAATTTTAGTCTCTCTCCCCGTCTCTTTCCCCTCGGTGCCGGATTGCCTTGTTACGCGGATCCAACGAATCATTCAAATGTGTGCTCCTAGACCCATCCAACCGTCAAGTGATAGGCACCAGAATTGCTCCGAAAGACAAGATCAAAGCTGGTCCAGCCCCGTCCTTGGGGCTGAGTTGACTTAACATCACACTTACAACCCCATTTGGGATTCTCCTTGTTAGGATCAATTGACTTGTAGTTCAAGTCTGACGGGACTCGTGCGACACGGGGCGTTTCTACGGTCCATCGGAGACGGATTCTTGGATCGCGATGGACTGTAACTTCTAGCATTTTTTTCGTAACTCCTATGCAAAGTGTCCCATCCCACAAAATCTTAAAAACTACATAATCGACGGACCTCCTTTTTTTTCTTTTTCTTTATTCGATCCTTTTGCTCTCTAAAATTCCTTAGAAACACTCAGAAAGCAGATGATTTTCTTCCCCCATGCACACCTTTGAGAAAGTGCCAGCTCCCCTCTGGCCAAAACAAGAAAACCGCAACTGCAGGTCCCGCGCTTCAGGAATTTTCGCAGCAAATAACGTGTTAGGGTAGTTAATTATTAAGTCACGCCTTCATCTAAAAATTTAAAATGCAATAGTTCTATAAAATTTCACATGATCTCAGAACTTCCGTTCATGTGAAAACCTAAGTGCACCCGGTGCACCCATGTACACATCGAAATATATACGACTTTCCCATTTTCTTTCTTTTGCATTTTAACATATTTACCACTATGTCAGAGTTAGAGATCCTGAATTTAAATCTTTCTAGACCCCAATTACTTCCTCAATTAAATATGTCTACACTTACTGCTAGGCAAAAAGACCTGACTATTGTAAGGGAGAGTGTTAAAGTGATTAAATATTAAACTATGCATTTGTCTAATGACTTAAATTTTTAGAACAGTTGACAGTGATTCTGCAAAATCTCACACAACACATTAGCTTTCCTACTCTCTCTCTCTCTTCCACGGATGCTGCTAATAATCAAATATGTATCGTGCATCTAATCTAAGTGAACATTGATTGCTTGAAAGCCGCGCGTATACTTTCATATGTAATCGAAAGGAGCATAATGAACCGGTACTTGGTATCTCCCGTGTTGCTCGGCTTGTCGACTCAACTTAACGCGCTTTTGATCAAGTCAAGATACTCTCCTTAAAGTGGGATGTAGATTAAACACCTGCTAATTGTGCAATTACGACCCTTTCTAAATAGAAAGTGGTTCCAAAGTGGCTTTACAAATTCATCAGCTTTCTTCTTAAGTAATGATTATTCCCAAAAGAGGGAAACGTATTTTGCTTCTATCTCTATATCACGTGACATGCCTATGCATTAGCACTGAATCAACTGAGTATTCCCGTTCAGTACCATAGAATGAAATCAAAAACTATCCAATTCCCTTAAAAAGCGCCAACTGTAGCTTAAATCTCAATTTTCTCCCGAACTTTGTTTCATCTCGAAAAAAAATATCAACTTTAGATAAGCTCACAATTCTGGCTTGAACTTTCATTTATCTCATTAAAAGATACCAACTTTAGCTCATGTCCCGATTGCTGCCTAAATTTTTTTGTCCATAAAAATACATCAACTTTCAGTTTGTATCCAAATATGGTTATGTCAAAGTTTTGGCCAAGTACACATTAAACAACATGTCAAATCTTTAATGACGTGGTTAGCCGGAAACTTGACGGGGGCCAAATTTGGATGCCGACATAAATTTAGTGCTTTTTTTACAAGACAACAAAAAGTTCGGGCCATAATTGGGACTCGACCTAAAATTAGTGTTTTTTTTTACGAGACGGAAAAAGTTTAGGCCAGAATTGAGGCCCACCCTAAAGTTGGTGCTTTCTCACGGGACAAAAAAATGTTTGAGCCATAGTTGAGGCCCGACTTGAGTTAAATTGATGTTTTTTTAGGGATTTAGGCCTGTGAAAACGCACACTGGGGTTTTATCCAATATCAAAACAGTACGTCGTGCGATATAAATATTACATACTAGGCTTTTTTTTTCGGAAATCGGGGTCAGTACTTAGAAGTTTAGATCGGCAAGCGTGGGAAAAGAAACGGGACCCCTGATCCATTCAAATTGAAAAGAGTTTCCCCTTTGTAGTGTCATGATGTGCCATTTGTATATGGACACCATTCATTGCAATGAAAGGGAAATGAGGTCTGACCAATTCGCATCCACTCCTTTTCTGCTCGTCCATTGCCGGTTTTGGTCTGCAAGTAGGTCGACTTTGATGGCCTAATTAATTGAATTCATAGCCCCTTCCAGCTAATTTTAGTCTCTTTTGAATCCATAGTATCCATAATCTTATATAGGGAATAATTACCAAAAAAAAAGTTCTAAATTTATTATACAGCAATTGATTCGGTTCTAAATTTTTCAAATTTTGCTAATTTAGTCTTAAACCTTTTGATGAATCGCTAATGTAGTACTTATGGCTAATTTTAGCCGAAAATCGTTAATGTGGATGCTGGGCCATCCCGCGTGGTACAACCGGCACAGACGTAGACAAAGTATTTCGCTCTACTTTGGCAAGTGGCTAAGTTTTCTTTTTTACTCACAAGTATAAGGGTCCGGATGGGTTATGGAACCTACCTCACCCGTTGTTGGATTGCTCGGTTTAAGGTGCCGACGGAATTGTACCTCAACATATGTCAAGACAGAAAGATAGAGATAAAAATAAACGGAGTTATTATTACATAACGACGAACTAATATCAATTTTCTAGCTTGTTTTTTTTGTTTTTTTAATGAAGGTTGAGACTTGATGCATAATTTTATATCTTTAGTAGATCCCCTCAATCAAGGGTACTTCGTTCAACAATTGGGCAGCCCGTAGAGAAATTGAAGTTGGAAGAAGTTGCTCGCTTTGCTTTGAAAAGTTTGGCCGAGGGCCACACTAGAAGTGCTAAAGATTGGACCAAGAACATGTGTTTTGACGTGGGAAAAAGATGGAAAGACCATCGGTTTGTCTTCCGGTCCTGATCAAATTGACACGTGAAAATTCAGTTTCATGCCAATGAGGGTAATGCTGCTTCTGAAGTTCCCACCTTGGCGGGCTCACAAAGCACGCCAATTGTTCATTCAAAGGTTAAACAAATGGCTGTTTCCATTCCGATTTAGATTTTTCGCTTGATCCGTAGGTGATCGGTTTCTCGGAAAATCAATTAAGAACGAGTTCTAGAAAAGTATCGGTGATTGGTTAAGATGGTCGATATGTTATTGTTGTTTTTTGTCGACATGCAGCATTTGGTCGGTAACGTGATGTATTGAAATTGAATTATCTGTTGCATGTCGAGGTCTCTCGTGTGTCGATTTGATCGACCGACTGCACGATCTCCATGTGATGGATGCAGAACGAATAGCCGAAAGGGCGAAGCAATTCCTCCTTAATTTTGCCTGCGGGAATTACTTGGTAATAAATAGGTTGATGTAATGTCGGATTTAAGAATGAAGAGGACGCAAACTGATCTCCAGAAAGATGGAAGTACAGAAGGGGAAGGGGAAGTGAAGACATGATGCTGGAAAAGTTAAACTGTCGCTCGAGGATGAAGAGAGGGAGAAAAACAGACGGTCGCTCGATAACTGCAAATTCTAATGCTATCGTAAAACTGAATGCATGCGCGCACACGGGCGAGGGAGAGGGAGGGAGAGAGATCTCCTTGGCTGCACAGTGAAAGCAAGAAAGAGAGAGAGAGTTCTCCCTGGCTGCACAGAGAAAGTAAGACTACATATTGAATATGTTAACGTATTTACAAGCCGGGGCATTTCCAGAGAACCGTGCGGCATCCTGATCTAGAAACTCAGCCACAGCTAATTACAATCCTATGCAATGCTCTGGTGTTGTCAAGCTCCCTGTTCTTCTGTCAAAGGTAAGAGAAGCATTGGAACCACTTACTATTGTGAATGCTGGATAACAAAGGCGATGCAAAGCATAAACCGACCGTCAGGAGATACTCCAGTCCTTTCCGCTATCTACGCCAGAACCAATTTGAACCAGAGCAATATGAGTCTCTCATCTCCCTTGTTCGGCTTAAGCTGTTTCCACATGATCTCCACCACACCCGCATTCCGAATCCGAGCTACCATCCATCTCCTTTTCTGGACAATCGAGTTGCAAACATTCGGCGGCTTCATAGTTGCAACTCTCTGCATCGTGACTCCTGTTCGAAAGACTAACATTCTCTCTCTTGACGACATTAAACATGATCCCCTCCTGAACCTTCTCAGCATGCAAGAGATCTCCTTCAGTCACGGTGATGCTTGAGCTGCTTCTATTGCTCAAGTCCCGCAGATCGAACTCGGCGTTCTCTGAAGTTCTATCAGGTGTGGTCACCCTCGAGCTCTGAGAGTGTGTTTCTCCTCCCATTTGGACAACATTTGAGTTTAAATTGGCGATCTTGCCCAGGTCTACTTGTAAGTCCAAGCTTTGGACGTAGTCAATGAACTTGTTAGCAGAGCTACTCCTCATCAAGGGCCCACCGGATCTTGTCCAGGAATGATCTAGACTCTCAGATTCACTGTCACTTCCATCATGCCCACCGCGATGGGGCCGAGAATTCTTACCTAAGGATCCTCCAACTCCTTGATGTAATGAGGAAGCGGCGTCTGTCAGGAGATCTTCGTCGAGGGACCCAGTTGAGTTCTCTCTAGCAAGGCAGTTCCATGAAGGGATCCTTTTTGCCCCGCTGAATTTGGCGGTGGCGGCAAGGCCAGGAGAAGCGGCTGCAGCTCTATTTGCACTCCTCTTGAGTCTGCGCATATGGTTGAGGATCGTAACACATTCATCAAGTGCAAGCTCAATGCCACAGTTTGCTTTAATGGCGGAGAGCTTCTCCCAAGTGCACCTTCTTCCCTGATTGGCAGCTTTCTGAAGCTCCAAATGGGATGGGTTTTGGATGATCTTTGAGTACTGTAATACAAACACCGACCAACAAATGCTCAAATCAGTTGCAACATAGATAACAAAAAAATAAATAAATAAGAGGTTGGCAATTTATGCGGCAAGCAAAAGTGCAAATGGGCCAATCAACCCAGAAGCTTAGGGCCTTCCTATTGCACATACCTGAGCAAGTGTGGCAGGCATAACAACAGTGACATCACCCTCCCATTCTTGCGCAAAGAGCTGAGCGAGACCCCCAAGAGGAAAACCAAGCTCCAGCACTTGGTTGCATCTATGTTTCACCTCCAGCTCAATTAATTGAGCAAGCTACAAAGTTCCACAAGAAATAAATAAATAAACAGATCATTCTTGTTTCTTCATATGCAGAGAAGAAGACCACATCAGATAGCACAAGACATCCAGTTATCCACTATCAAAATCACAAACCTGAGTTTCCATCCCTTCCTTCTCATCAACCAACAAAAGACTAAAGCAAGTCTTGGAAAGAGTAACAATGAAAACACCCGAAAAGAATTGTTCCAAGGTTGGCAAACAAATGAGAAGAACACTGTAGTTTAGATCATTCATAATCAGAACCCTCGAAAACTTTTCTTTATTTGTTTCTTTCTTTTGTGAGGGAACCCTTATTGTACCATTTAGAAATGGTTTGTAACAGATTTTCTGATCAGCTAGTAGATGAACATTGTTTCATTTCTATAGGTCATTCCTCTGTGAAGCACACGATATTATCTTATGTTTTACCCAAAGTCGGGGTCAACTGAACAACTGATGGGTAGTTGGAGCATTCTTAATTTTTAAATAGTAAACAGGCCTTTCTTTACCTAGAGAAATCTAGGACATTGAAGTGACTTTGTATAAAGTACAAGAGGTGCAAAAACTTCTTCCTCTTAAACATTACCAGGCCTATCTCATATTTCTAGAAACCGGGAACTTTGCTATCTCATATTTTTAGAAACCGGGAACTTTGCTTTCGATTAACACTCCTAAGTGTAGAACTCTCCATCATCCATCCATCCATCCATCCATCCATCCATCAAGGGCATGCACATGCACATGGGAGCGCACATAAAGTAATAAAAAGAGGTACAATATCCATCCATCCATCCATCTACTCTCAAGGGCATGCACATGCACATGGGAGTGCACATAAAGTAATAAAAAGAGGTACAATATATGGTAAATTCAGGAAGTGCACGCACATGCGCATGGGTGTGCACATAAGGTAATAAAAGAGGTAGAATATATTGTAAATTCAGGACCCAAGCAAGACATAAAATATTATAACCAGACCTACTAAACTTGTCACCTTGAACAATGCAATGCGTTTGCTCAGAGAAAACTGGATCAACAACCACTAGATACCACGTATGGCCTCTTTAGGGGCAAACCATTTAGGAGAAAGAGATATAGATATGAAATAAAGACAGCATTAAGGCAAACCATAAGTAGAACTTAGAGATGATACCTTGGCAGCAAAACCCCCACCATAAGCTCTCACAAAGTCCTTCATTCTTAATAGTGGTGCAATATGAGGATTTGCTTGACTCACTATAAAGTGATTCACATTGAATAGTTCCTTTAGCTGCATCATAGGTAGATCAATTTCCAAGCTACCATCTCTCCATCGACGGCCAGGTGCCCCAGAGTTCTCCTCAGGGCCCAAATTGAATGGAGGATGATAGGGAACAATCTCTCCACTTCTATTCTTCGCCATTAGTTCCTGGGCTTCAAAAAGGCCAGGAAAGGCACAAGAAGCGGTCACCGCACTCCAAATGACAACATGGGGGGAGGTTAAGTAGTTAAGGCACCTGGGTGGTTCATGCTTTCGCGGAGAGCACACTGTTATCCCAAGAATTCGTCCTGTCATGTCATAAGCTTCTTGAAATGTAAGATTACTGGTAAGATGCCTCAACATCCACTGCAATTGTCTGATCTCATGCACAGCTCCTTGCCTCATGACCCTCCTGACAACTGCAAAAATTCCTCCCAGCTGATCAAAAAACTGCAATGAGTGCCAAGAATCTTCAAAGAAGCTTTGAAGCTCGGGCCAAGACCTGGTGGCAACAATAGAGCACATTATAGATCCCACGCTGGAACCAGCAATTATCCTAGGCAAAAACTTATGTTCAACCAGTGTTTTAACCACACCAACATGAAAGGCTCCCAGAGAAGCTCCCCCACTCAAAAGCAAAGCAGTCCTGCCAAAGGCATGCCTAGTCTCATGCATGAAAGAGAGCTTCTCCTCCAAAGAGAGCTCATCAGAATCAGAGTTGCAGACCATTCTTAACTGAGTTGAGACCTCATCAATGTACTCCTTAATGAGCCTGGGCACCTGAAGTCTACCCTTATGAAGCTCAGGGTTACACATATTCCCGAGATTCCTGACTAGATCAGCTCGCATGCAAAAGATGATATCCCTAAGAGACCCCTCTTCACGACGGTGGCGGAGCTCTTGGAGCTTGTTTCTTACCAGTTCCTCATCATAAAGATCCGATTCATTCATCTTCAGTGTCTCTCTATCAAGCATCTTAGCAGCATGAGCCCATTCCTCATAAGTCAATGCAGCTCTCATCATGTTCCGCCAAAATTTCCTCCGATAAGCCATTTCAGCCCTCACTTTCACGTTGGTGCACCGTCTTAACAAGAATGCTATAACAGTGACCATTGCCAATATCCCTTGTGGATTCCTAGGATGGAACCATGATAATACGGTGGCAACAAAGTCCCCAATTCTAAAGGCATAATTCAACACCACATGAAAGAGCTGCCGTGACAGATGTGACATCGACTGAGAACACAGGATTTTGAAAGCAATGGTGCGACCAAGAATGGACGAAGGTCCAATGGGGAACGGATTAATGTTAGCCTCATTGCTTATATCCATGTCTTGATCAACAACCACCCTTGATCTCTAGATGCTTTGGTATGTTAAATTATGGAATAGGTTCTTAAGGAACGAAAGAATAACCTGCAGACTTCCACTATCCACAGCAGAAAAGGTAGGGCAAAAACCTCAATGAGCACAAGGCGCAAAGAGGGGCATGAGGGGATAATGGAATACCAAATGGAAATTAACAAATCAAAGGTTCTTTGATAATTCAGAGTGAAAGAATCGATAACCAGATAAAATCTAGTTAAAATGCGTAGGGAAGCGAATAAATCAATTTCACAAAGGACCCGAAAAAATCACTACTTCGAGCAAATTAGCAGACTGGGATTTCAGAGACAGATCGAGCTTCTAACTATCCAGCAAGATTCTGCAACATTGACCCAGACATCAGCTATAGCATTCAAGCTACAAGCAAGACGCTCATATCATAGCCGCTGACCTGCAATCGTGAACACCAACAGCCAAGAAAGCTCCTAATTAGCAGAACCAAGGTGCCAAAAAATTCTTCGAATCTAAAAAGAGCAGGGTTTTCTCAGGCAAACGATCGCAGAAACTATTTCAACACTTCGCCAGGATTCTCGCCGCAATCCTCAGCGACAACTCAACAAGCTCCCAAATTCCCCAGACCAACTCAAACCCTCCAACGGAGACTCAAGAAGGCGCAAAACCAAATTCCAAGACGTGGGTCGAGGTCGAAGAGGCGAGAGAAGCGAGACCCAGAAGCCAAAGAATTTAAAACCAACCCAAGAACGATGGCGAATCCGGGGAGAGATAGGGATTCGCTCGACGCGGAGCCGAGTCAGCAGCGATGGCGACGGATGGCGTCAAAGAAGATGGATAAGAGAGAGGGGGAGCTGACGAGTGTCGCTCCGGTACAGAGGAGCTCTCCACTATCTTGGAGCTTTCTTGCAAATTATTGCAGGGGAGGCGGAACATTGAATGGACGGGAAGGGAAGAGGAAGAAGAAGAAGACCGAAGATGGGTCGAGCGTCAATATTATATTGCAGAGATATTGGGAGTCCGCATCATGGAAGCCGTGGGCATTGAATTGAAAAGGGGAGGGGCTTTCGAACTCGTGTTTCTCGCTTTGCTTGTGCGTGCACGTTCTCGCTGAAGTGCCACATGTTGCTTGGAAGGAAGACAAGGAGATTGGTGTCGACGTCGTGGGAGGAGGAGGTGGAGATGATTATCCATAGAAGAATGCCTTTACTTCAGCATTCCCAAGCATTTTAAAATAATGCAAATACCTTTTAACTTAAAATCTCTTGACAAATATAACTTGCGGTTGATAAAAAATTTATTGTGAAGCTACTTTAACTCAAGTAGCCTTTGGCAAACTCATTTTACAAAGAATTTTAGGATTTTTTTATTAAAAAAAAAAGAACTTACCCTTCACCAAAGCTGACGATAGGCTACGGCCGCCGGCTAGCCCGATCTGGTGCCGGCGGCCATCGCTTGAGGTCGGGCAACCTCCGGTGAGGGTTGTGTGACCCCAGGCAGCTTTCGCCAGAGTCAGGCAGCCTTTGCCAGAGTCGGGCGATCTCGCCGGCCGCTCTCAACCTGAAAAAGATGAATAGTCGTGAGGGGCAAAATTGGATTATTGAAGAATTAGTGAGGATAGTTTGGGAAGAAAAAATATTAATTTCAGCATTAGGCAAATGCAGAAAGTTCAAATTTGATCCAGACTAGCTTGGACTTTTAGCATTTTCAATTCTTGCTTTGGATCAAAAGCTAATTGGAAATGCTCGCTAAACACCTTAGCATTTCTCCCAAGGGACTTTCGAGGCTTTTGAGGCCGAAAACCCCTTGAAAATATTGAACCAAACGCATCCACAGATTGGAGAGATTCGAGCCCAATGGGTCTAGCAAATCGACCCAAAAGGATTGCCAGCTAAATCATTTGCATCTACTCTGTGTTCTGGGCCCAAAATTCCAGCCCCTTCTTTTTTATTTTGGAAGAAAAAAAGCTTGTGTTTGAAAGCAAATGGGAAAGTGTTCGAAATTTGAAGAGAGGGTCAACAGTGGATATTGTCTCAGAAAAAAGTTTTGAAGTTTATCTACTTGATCTAAAACAAGGGCTCAAGCTTGCTGGCCAGCCGGCTTGAACGTGCGATTCACATGCCTGCTCCCATGGCAGCATCAAGGCAATTTTCGTCCGAAATGTACTGATTTGACCCGAATTGGAGCTAAGGTTCTTTGAGGACACTTTTCATCCCGATATCATTGACGAAGTTTCTATGTTTCAATCGTGTCTATCATTTTTTATTCCTTGGTCCGACCGAGGTTAGATTTGTTCTTCAACTCAACAAATCAGTATTGACAAATTTTATTTTACTTAGTGATGAACTGTGAAAGAGAGACAGTTGCGACACCCAGAGATTTATCCAAAAGTTCAGCGACACCAAATCGGAGCTGTGAAATCTCCAATCGATGAAGTATTGGCGTTTGATGGATTTTGTGCTTGACATGGTGTTGCTCGGAGCGACATTGAAACCTGAAGAAATGAGAGAGAGAGAGAGAGAGAGAGAGAGAGAGAGAGGCTTGGTGATTGGAGTGTGGGGCTTGTCCCTCTTGGATTCTTGCCCAACATATTTTACTCAGCTTCAATTCGGGGGTTCTTTAAATTAGATAAAATCAATATTTTTTACAAATTTGCCCCTATTGTTGCTACTGGAATAAGCACGGATATCGCATGTGCAAATTAACCTGTAAGCTCTTGGGCCCTTATTTGAAATTAAGTCGGTAGTTACAAATAATTATTTAAGATAAAAGGTACATTTGGTTCAGCTTTCTCAAAAAACTTTTGGTCTTTTAAAATCTCTTGTAAGAAAATTAAGGTGTTCAGCAAAATTTTTTTTAGGTCACTTTGGAGAAATGCTAGAATTGGCAAAGTTGAAAGCCCAAGATTGTAACATCCTCAATTTCGGTCCCTGAAAAATGACTATAGTTTAAGTTTAGTGGTTTTTCAATCGGAACTAAATTTTTTACTCTTGTTTTAGAAAACCCAGTTTGAATCCTTTGTACCCCTTCGTTTTGTTATTTTTGGGGGGACTTTTGTGATCCAAATTTTCAAATACTTTCTTCTTGAAAGTTTCTCCAAACATCTTGAAGTTTTACATATTTTAATTTCAGAATTTTTGGAGTTGAGATGAGTGATACGATGGCCTGATTTTCGGACTGCGTAAAATTGCCTAGAATAGGTATTTTGGCGATGTTCACTATTTCTTTTTTTTCTACAAGCTTTTCTGAATCGATTTTGGAAAAGTTTCCTTCACAAAAGTTGTTGAGAACTTCTTTTTCTCTAACGTATATAAATTTGGAAATTTTTCGAGATGATTTGGATTTGGGACAGAGCTTACTTTTAGAAACAATAATTCTGTTCTAGTAAATTATTTTTAGTCTGTCTTTGAGCTACTAAAAATGGTGTTTACAGAAAGATTCTGAATTCGTGTTCTTCACGAGAAATGTTTGTTAAGGCCTTGTTTATGACATATTCAAATTTGAGAATTTTTGGAATCCATTTACTATATTTTCAAGTCCGATTTTGTAAACAGTGCAAAGCTATTCGATTTTGTCAGATTTCAATGATTTATCAATTTCTATATGAGAATGTTAGAATCTCAACTTGATGTCTTTTGGTGATTTTTGAGGACATTCCTGCGCTGAAACTCGGGTTAGATGGAATTATTATGCGTATTTATCGCGGAAAACCCTCAGAAAATCTTATTATTAAGTATGGAGCGGGGTTGTGGTTTTTGTGTCAATTGATCTATTTCGTGTGACCCGATTGGCCTAAGTCATTTGCGTGAGAATCCAGCAAAGTCAAAAGATTCTAGGGAGTCCACGGTTCGGGAAATTGGTAGAAGAATCTAGATGATAAGGCCTTGACCGAGTCGAAACTTATCCTCCAAGCTTCATTAATTGGCCATTATTGTTCTTGACTTTGGAGGCTACCCTCATAATGGCTTATATTGATTGCTTGGACTTTGGTGACCATTCATGATGTCTTACATTAATGAATCAAGACTTTATGGCCCTTTATCATGAACTTTGGCATATGCTCTTAATGACCTAATGAGGTCATCGCTTACCTCGTACCCCCAATGACATATGCACTTACCTCATTGAACCCTAAGCCATTTGCCCTATAAATAGGAAGAGAGAAAGAGAGAGAAAGAAGCCTCAAATGAAGCCATCCCTCTCTCTCATGCCACTCTCTCTCCCCTTTCACGCCTCCCTTCCTTCCCTCTCTCTCACGTCTCTCTCTCCTAGTTCATGCCCCGAGACCTCTGGCCAACCTTCTTTCTTATTTCTTGTTTCGTATTCATGATCGAGAAAGAGAGAAAAAGCTCACTGGCTAGCCCGTATCTCTCTTGTGGTTTGATTGAGTGACGAAGCCACGTCCAAGGCCCGAGTGTTCGTGTTCAAGCCCGAAATTTCCTGTGCTCACCCGTTTTTAACCCGTTTTCTAATGTTGTTAATTGTTGTGTAAGTGAATTCCCTAATATCGGGAAAGAAAGTTACGATACGTTATAACATTGGTTGGTTGGCCCATTTCTTAGTTTTATAGTTGTTCGTTCTTTCTTATCTAATAATGTTCACGTGTGATACTCACGTTTGATATTTGTTTTGTTGGTTTCGTAGCATGACTTTGCTATTTGAATTGCCATTAATGCTGGTACGGTAAGAATCGACTTATGTGAACAACGATTATCTCGTCATCGCTTGATATTAATGTTTTCATTTGCTAAGTCTTCCTGACTTATCCCCTGTTGTTTCCCTTTTTGAGGTCTGTAGGATGGCATCTCCCCTAACCCGCACTGGCAATCCCATGGAGATGAGAGCCGAAGTGCTCACCATAATAGATGTTAGAGAAAATCACGCCTATCGCAGAATCACGATACTTGTGATGTTCGATGAGGGCCTAACGGACTTAGTGCATTATCCGTACGTGGTGTGGTATTGCTATGCGAACGGAAAATGGATTGGATCCCTATGTGGGTTCAACGGTGCTTTGCCGATGCGAGCGGGCCAGCTCCAGGATAAAGCCACGGGTGGGATGTGAGATAGCCAGACGGACGGGACCGGGGTAGATATGAAGAAATAAGAAGTGAGAAGCCGTAGTGGATATATGATAACCCAAGTCAAGTTTTGTTATTCATAGTGCGTGTGAAATATGTCTTATTTGCCATGGTCCGAAGGGTTTGTTAAAACATGTTTGCATACCCTGTAAACATAAGGTTTGCTTATGATGTTTCTTGTCTTATTTCTGCTGTGTGAATTAATTGTGATTGTCCCAAGAAATACATTCGCTCGTGTATAATGAAAGATAATAATGAACATGACGTCATGTGAATGACTCCGAGGTGGGGGTGTTACAAAGATAGCCTTGGGTTTTTAATATTTTCGAAAGGCAAATTCCCAAGTAAATCTAGCTCATCTGAGATTTCGCAACATCGGCATCCCTCGCCTAGGTGGAAAGGCTAGATTTGGGAAGCTTGACCATTGAATATCTAGATTTGTGAAGCTTGAGGTCTCACGAGCTCAACAGCTCTCACCTAAGATTAAATGTGTCATAATAAGTATATTTTATGAGTTTTTATGATTTTCTCCCATTTAGTATTGTTAAGAAATCAATTTCACAATTTTACGAGGAATCCAAATCTATAGTTCGATTTCTCTCCAAAGATGGAAAATGTAGGAATTGGAAATCTCATTCTTGGAGGAGTCCAATTCCGCATTGAACTAAATAAGGCCTTTAATTTCTTTATTCCTCACTTTTAGCATTTTCTTACAGCATAAAAGGCATCGTGATCTCTAAACTTTTTCAATTTGCTCAATCTAATTTATGAACCTTTTTTTTGTTGCCTAATTGAGTCTCCACTTTTAACAACTTTTGTTCGATTGGGTCTTTCCATTCAAAATATACGAATGGTAATGCTGCTGTGGCAGCCATGTCAACTGGATGGGGCAAATTCTCCCGCAGAAAGAACGGAGGACGGGGCAGAAGGAAGCGCAACGAGACGGATCATGGCGGGGCGGGGGCGGGAACGAGATGAAACCCTTGAATTTCTTAGTTGGTCTCTTTGAAAACGTTCTTAATGTGGAGCCAACACATGCAACGAAATTCGAAATTCGGAATAATTAAAAAAACCAGCACTTTTGCTAGCCGAAGCATCGAAATTCGAATGGATCTTCTTTTGAATTTTTTTTTTATCAAAAGAGATTTCCATTCACTACCAAACTAATACTTGAAACGATTCATGAAAAATCTAAAAAGTCACCATAGCAAGGCAAGTTCATAGAGCTCCAAAACAAACCAAAAATCAGAAAATCAAGATATATTATCAAAACATGATTGGCAAAAATAATCACGCACTCATCCTTCAGGAACAAATCTGCGACTGCATCCAAGTGAAAGGATTGGCGGCCGATTACCAAATCATACATATTCATCAGCGATGAGCACACGCCAAGATTTTCGTCTGTAGTTACGGTTTTACCTTTCGGCGGAGTGCGCCAACGTTTGGCGTCCCCAGTACCAAATAGTTCTTAAACTTTAACTTAATGTGCAACGTGATTTCTGGACTTTAAATTTGTTCAATGTAGTCCATGAATTTTAACTTAATGCGCAATGTCATTCTTGAACTTTAATTTATTTAATGTGATCTTGAAATTTTTTGTACATATTCAATTTAGTCTCTAGACTGTTTGAAAATGTTCAATATTGTCCTTCCATTAATTCAAGTTCAAGTATGATATTGAAAATTTTCATACGATCTAGAGATTAAAACTCTATAATCTCTATAATTTGGGCTATAATCTACACTATAGGCTATGATCTGCCATCACTCGCTCACCCTTCCTTCTCTAGCGCAGGACCACTTCAACGCATTTTAGAACTCTATTCTGTTCCCGTTCCTAGCACGGACTGCTCTTCTCGACATCAAAGTCTTGAAACAACGCTTAAAGAACGTACATTACAAGCAATTGAACGGCTCGCCAGTGAACAGGACCACATCACATGTCGAAGTCGAAGTCAAAGTCGCCGCTGCCTCTGTAGACGGCATCGTTCCGCCCGGTGCCCGGAGCATCAAAAGTTAGATCCCTCCTTCTTCTTTCGTCCTTTGGTAAATCCCTGCGGTTGGAAAAACCGTGAGAGGCGGGAGGAGATCACAGCCGGCTCTTTCCTTGGTTCGTTCATGCCTTGTCCTCATGCACTAGATTCTTGTTAGGACAGTAAAAACGAAATATGCGGAAACAAGAAAATACCCGTCTAAAGTTGGCAATTCCTGTCGTGTCACGTGAATCATGTCATATCGGAACATGTATAACATGCGCATGTCTAAAACGAACATGGCATGCCTGATAAACGCTACCTCGACGGGAACGGTCATGCCTGATAAAGAGCCTTACATGACACGACACCACGAATGCGATCATGGTGTTGACCGAACATTACAAGTTAATCCGTCTACAGATCTATGTTAGCACACGGAAACTACGTTTATACACGATAACTAGTGTTAACATGTTCTACGTTTTGCGTGGCTGTGGCGTGTCAAGGATTAGCGGCCCTAAACTTCACCTCCTCCGTGTGTCCCACTTCAGACAAAATCATAGCACGAATTTATACGTGTAGATCTGGAGATCGGATTCTGGACGGAGCAATTCGATCCTCCCCGGCACTCACGCTAAACTGAGGCCCCACGCGCTTCCATCATCTTCAGTACAAAGTCGATGCAAAATCAATGTACCTTCTCCCTCTCTCTCTCCAATTCTGACTCCCACGCTGGTCTTCCAACGCGTTCACGACCAGGAATTCTCGAAATCATTAAGGCCCTTCACGGATTTAGAGTCAAAAGAAGAAAATGCTCAACAACAGTGAAAACTGTGAAAGGCTTTTTACTGGCTTTCCACTACCAGTTAGTTCGTTTCTCACTGCTTCGGGAGGACCTCAAAATATTCTTCACGGGTTCTTCTACATCCGACCTCGGAGCTGACGGCATCATATGAGATTCAAGTACATCGAACGTCATAGATCAAAAGTAAACTCCATTAAATATGAGTTGAGGTCTGTCTGAAGTTGACATTTGAACTTGATGTGGGTTGTTGTAGGGATGCACAGGCACTGGCGTATGATGCATCTCTATCTGGGATTTTCTTTAGCCCAAATGAGGCTACAAATTGGGAAGCTATCTCCCTCGTCCATGTTCATGGGACCCCCTGCATTTACACTTTTCCACTTTTGATCATAAAAAAATTGTATAGAAAATAGCCATGTTCAGCATAAACTAACCTTCTTCTGCACAGTGACTTCAACCTGATATGCTATTGGTGACATGACGCGGGTTAACGAGAAACGGCAGTGATAATCACCCCCACCCGACAGCAACATGAGCCCAGAAGCTTTTTCCCGCGTGAAGAATCCAAAATACAGGTCAGTTGAGCAAGGAAGGCCAAGTCAAAAGCCCTTTTTTTTTTTGACAAAGTCAGAGGAATCTATTGAACTTTCCCCATCTCTGATCTCTCCAACCCGTATTCCACTGTGGTTTGCTAGTAATGTCACAGGAAAAATCGATGTCAAGCTCGCGAGCAAAGACCAACCACTACAGCCAACAGCCAACAGCCAACTTTGTAATCTCTGTTCCTCTCATTTACCAAGAAACTTTCCCAGTCAAGATTTTCTTCCTTGCCTGCAAGAAAACTCAACACTTCTTTCCTTGCCAACAAGGAAACTACACATCTTACCTCCATGGTTGAAGGGATTCTGATGCAGCTTGCAGAACTGCTGCTTGAAATTTGATTTTGGGCCGTCCTGAACCAGAAAGTTGACAGCAGCGAAACCAGGGGAGGAAAAAGTAAAATAAGGGTCCAAACAGATTGAGATGAATTCGCTCTCCAGCCGGCCGAGCATGGAGTCCTCAAGAAGATCAGGAGAGTCTCAATCTGGTTACAAACCAGTACTCGACTGTTCCAGTGATGGAGCAGCCTCGGAATGGTCTACTTCCATTGAGACATCGGATGCATCGCCGGATCGCACCGAGGCAACGGCATGTTCCAATGCGAAGGTGTATGATTTGCAGGTAATTCCACCAAATCCTCTTCCTTTAGCAATAATTACCAGTACAATAACGGAGGGGGGAACAGGGTTGATATCTGGGTGGTAAGATGAATAGGGCAGTGACTTAATTAGCTTACGGATACGTATTGCCTTCTATGAACAGAAACCGGCAAGGACATTTACTAGGAGATCTAGTTTAAGGTTGGCTAAGGGATTGACAAGAATGTCCAGTTCCATCGGAAGGTCTTCTTCGAAGAAGATCTCTGGAGTAGCGGATCTTCAGAGGAAGAAAATGAAGAAGTTGCGGTCCGTCAGGCTTGCGGGGTTTCGGACCGCAAGGCCATCCAGAAGAAACCCAAGTTTTGTATATGACCAGCCTTCGAGTTCCTTGAGTGACATGGATGCATTGCCAAATTATTTGAAGTCAACGAGGTGTTCTGATGTGAAGAAGATGAATTCTCAAGCAAGTCCTCTTGATTCTGAGCTTTCTGTCTCCAGCAATGATCAGAGTGGAAAAATCTTGAATAGCGTTAGGCCAAAGCGGAGTCCTTCCAGTAATAAATCTGTCAAAGGCTTTACAAGAACTCCAATCCTTAGACCTGTGGGGATTTTGACTAAAATGGCCAGTTTGAAACCAAAGAGGCCTTCTGTATGGAAACGGCAGCAAATTTCTCAGTCCTCGGACTCGAGCATTCTTAGACCGACCTGTTCTTCGGCTATCAGGGGGAAAAAGATTCCTGACCAGCCGGAGATTCCGCAAGAGGGTCATTTGTCTGAAAGGAATTTGGCAAAGGAATTTTGTCCGTATAGCTACTGTTCTCTTCATGGTCATCACTGGCATGGAGAAGCTCCTACATTGAAGCATTTGAAATCGGCAAGAAAGCGTGTGAATGCACAGCGAAGCAAGAAACTGGAAGGGCAGCCCCCTCGAAGAGTAAACAACACAGGCAACTCAGTAAAGGGAAATGAGTCAAACAAAAGAGTCTACCAGAGACAGCAAGCCATTGAAGAAAAAGGGAATGTCACTCCTACTGTTCAGAAACTCAAGAGGGAAGTTCCAGTAGAAATCTACACTGGACCAAAAGCAGATCCAAATGGAGTTGTAGCTCAAGATGGAGGCAAAGTTAACTCTGATTCTCTGGGTCTAGTTGATGTACAGTCTGTCGAAATTATGAGCCCTCATGAAAGTTCTGGAGAAAGTATACAGCAAGCATGTCTTCACAGTGAGGAACAGCATGTGCTGGTGCCTCCTCTGGCCCTCAACGAGGAGACATATATGGAGCTTTGTCGAAGTGGAAGTGAACTTGAATTGGGCATTACTGACTCTAATAATGCACAAAAGAATAAAGAGGAAATTTCATCAGTTAGTTGCGATACTGGAGGAGGGAATGTTGCTCTTGATGAAGATCAAGCTGCATCCCCAGTGGTCTGCCAACTGAAACCTGAAGATGGTAGTGGTTTTTCCCATAACCTGTCCTCCGAGTCAACTGCTATCACAGAAACCTGTCATTCAGAAGACCCACAGGATATCAGCATTGTCAGAGAAGTTGTTGGAGAAGAGCCCTCATGTTTGGAGTCAGAACTTCACCTGACTGAACCAGCAATGAATGGTGGAAACACCACTGTATCAGATAGCATGGCTGATGAGCTAGCATGCACATTAGATATATGTATTAGCAGTAAAGAATCTGCTAGGGCCACAAAAGATGAATTATCTTTGGCGAGTGAAGTGAAGGGAGAAAACGCAGCAGCTCAGATTGGAGACTCTGAGCCAGATGATCCATTTAGAACTCCTCGGGGATCAAAGAAGTATAATGGGTTGTGGAACCTGATATATCAGCACATGGTCTCAGATATAGCTGAAAGCGGAGGGTTGCAGCCATTCAATCCGGAAAATGAGAAAGAACATGTGAAAGATGGCAGTACACTGCCTGGGGTGGACGGAACCGATCACTGTCAAGAGGTTTCTGAATGTGGTCAGTACATTGAGACCCCAACCAATGAGGAAGATCGGCAGCCGATGGAACTGTGCCAGAGTGATGCCATCAAACTGTTACAAGAAGCAATCAACAAACTTCTTTCCCAAAGCCCAGTTCAGAAGTTTGATAGCCAGTCAACCGGTAATGATGCAGATATTGAGGAGCAGTGTCACTCTGATGGGAAGGATGGCAGCCGAGGTGCAATCGGATCATTGAGAGTCTCTACTTCCCCTGAACTTCAAAATGGTGCAGCACCAGAATCTGAGGAAGAGCATCTTGGATCCGAAAATCTCCATACCAAGAAGGAACAAACAGAAACTAAGATTTGGAACAAGCCTAGCCAGCCTACACTTAAGAGATGGAGCAATGTGAAAAAGTTAATCCTTCTCAAGAGATTCGTCAAGGCAATGGAGAAAACTAGGAAGTTCAAGCCAAGAATGCCCAGAAGCCCGTCCTCAGACCTTTACCCAGAAGCAGAGAAGGTTAACTTGAGACGACAATTGACAGAAGAGAGGAAGAAATCTGAGGAATGGATGCTTGATTATGCACTCCGGAAGGTCATTTCCAACCTGGATCCTGCACAGAAAAGAAAAGTCGCTCTCCTTGTAGAAGCCTTTGAAACTGTCGTCCCATCACAAGGTGCTGAATCTCCCATCAGTCCAAATTCGTCATTGTCAGCTCCTGTTCGTCATGCTAAAGCCATCATAAATTGCTCAGTCCTGGATGACAAACCAAAAGGCAGTGAGGATGGATACTCTTCCGGGACTTTGACTGTGAAGTCATCAAGCACTCATCCAGTTGCCCAAAGCAGTGATTCCACAACTGAAGAACTAGAGAACCCAGTGGCATTCTCCAAAGCCAACTCTAAAGCCAAAATAACAGGTCAGGACTTTTGTACAATAGGTAAGGAATTAAGCATGGCGATCTACGAAGAAAACCCTATGAAAATTAGTTTTTCAAGTCCTGATGTGGTTATGACTGAGTCCACCATCGCGAGTGATCTATCTGATCAGTGTTTGAAGGCAGAAAGCAGTGAAAATGAAATTGACATTGAATTATCAGGTGATGGAAATGTTCAGGAGGAGCGTGCAAGGAAAACTCCAAGTTCAAATCTACCACCTGAGGGTGCTGATGCTGGATCAAACAGAAAAAGCTCCGAGATCGAAGGTTTAATGGGTGAAAAAGTGACAAATTTTAATGATTCTAAAGGTGATTCACCTAAAGATAAAGAAGAATCAGAGCCAGATAATCCATCTCCTGTTGGAGGAAAGAAGTATAATGGGTTGTGGTACCTAATATATCAGCACATGGTCTCAGACATTGCCGAAAGTGGAGGATCGCAGACGTTCAATCTAGAAAATGAGAAAGAACTTGTGAATGATGGCAGTACACTGCCTGGCGTGGATGAAGCGGACCATCATCAAGAGGTTTCTGAAGGGTGTCAGGGCATTGAGGCAGCAACCGATGATGCAGATCGGCAGCAGATGGAACTGTGCCAGAGCGATGCCATCAAACTGATACAAGAAGCAGTTAACAAAATTCTTCTTTCCCAAAGTCCAGATCAGAAGTTTGATAGCCAGTCAACAGCTAATGACACAAAATTGGAGGAGCGGTGTCACTCCGATGAGAAGGATGGAAGCAGTGATGAAACCAAATCACCAGGCATCTCTACTTCCCTTGAACTTCACAATGGTGCAGTATCAGATTCAAAAGAAGAGCAGGTCAGAACTAAAAATCTGCATACCATGAAGGAAAAAACAAAAACTAAGATTTGGCACAAGCCTAACCAGCCAACACTTAATAGATGGAGCAGCGTGAAAAAGTTCATCCTTCTCAAGAAATTTGTCAAGGCATTGGAGAAAACTAGGAACTTCAAGCCAAGGATGCCAAGAAGCCCGTCCTTAGAACTTTACACAGAATCAGAGAAGGTTAGCTTGAGACGGCAATCTATAGAAGAGCGGAAGAAATCCGAGGAATGGATGCTTGATCATGCACTCCGAAGGGTCATTTCCAACCTGGATCCTGCACAACAAAGAAAAGTAGCTCTCCTTGTAGAAGCCTTCGAAACTGTCGTCCCAACACAGGGAGGTGAATCTCTCGCAAGTCCAAATGTATCATTTTCATATCCTGTTCACCATGCTAAAGTCAACATGAATTGTTCAGTCCAGGATGACAAGCCAATAGCCATTGAGGAGGAATACTCTGCTAAGACTTTGACTGGGAAGCCATCAAGGACTTTTCCAATTGCCCAAAGCAGCAATTCTTCAACTAAAGAACAACAGAAGCCAGTGGCATTCTCTGAGGCCAAAGGAACAGGTCAGGACTTTTGTACAATCAGTAGAGAATTAAGCAGGGCGGTCTACGATGAAAACCTTACGAAAATTAGTTTCTCAAGTCCTACCAAGGTTTTGAGCAAGTCTGTCATCACAGGTGACATTTCTGATCGGTGCTTTAAGGCAGAAAACAGTGAAAATGTACAGGAGCGCACAAGGAAAACTCCAAGTTTAAATTCAACACCTGAGGGTGCTGATGCTGGATCAAACAGCCAAAGCTCCGAGACCAAAGTTTCTTTGGGCGAGGCAGTGACAGTATTCAATAATTCTAAAGGTGACTCGCCAGAAGATGACAGCGCAGAGTCAGCACATCTCAAAGGTTCGTCCTCTTTAGCATCTGTTGATGACACATTTGAGGAGCCCATGACAACTAGTCAAGAAGGTAAACAAGGAGCAAGTTCCAAAGATGAGCTCCCGTCTGATTCTTCTTCACTTGAGGAATCCATGCCTATCAATGTCACTAATGCAGAACAGGAAGTACAGCTGGAGAACAAGAAGTATTCAAGTCTCTGGTACTTGATACACAAGCACATGGTATCAGGTCTTCATACAGAAGAAGGAAGCAGGTCACCTCTTGATGGAACCAGCAAGGAAGACGAAGAAGAGGAGAACAAATTGGACAGAAGGTACGATTCTTGTCAACATTCACCAGAAGCAAAAGATCAGCAAACATCTCTAGGTCAGAGGGCTGATTGTGAAAAGATGGAACTCAGAAAGATTGAGGCCATTAAGCTGGTACAAGAAGCAATTGACAATATCCTTCTTCCGGAAGCAGAGGAAAGTTCACCAGATGGTCAATTTTCTAGTAAGAACATTCATTATGAGAAGACAGAATTTGCAGAGACTCTCATTTCAGCATCGAATAATTCAGCTGACGATGGAAGGGTGGAACCTGAAAGGACAGAACAACCCAGAGCTTCAGATCAAGAAACACAGCTCCAATTTATGACGGTTAGTGGTGCTTCCCAAGAAGCAGAAAGAACGGAGCCCAAGGTAGCGAGCAAACTTAGCCAAGGGGCAGTGAAAAATTGGAGCAATCTGAAGAAGGTAATTCTCCTTAAGAGATTCGTCAAGGCATTAGAGAAAGTGAGGAACCTCAACCTACAGAAGCCGCAACATCTTCCCCCTCAGCCCCATGATGAACCAGAGAAAGTCAATTTGAAGCATCAGGACAAGGATGGAAGGAAAAATACTGAGGAATGGATGTTGGATTATGCCCTTCAGCAAGTTGTCTCCAAATTAACTCCAACAAGGAGAAGAAAAGTTCACTTACTAGTAGAAGCTTTCGAAAAGATTAGTCCTCCAGTTGGGAATTGATCATGCTTCTGGCACAAGGAACAGCTTGAGTCTTGCAAATGCCTTTATTCCTCATTTATTATTGAGGTATGGAACGATTGATTGATTCATCTGAACCAACTACCATTTACCTCCAATTAATATTACCAATTTCTGTCCATAATTAATGGAGATGCACTTCCTACTCATTGCATTCATTTTGGTAGAACAGGTCTAACTCTTCCATTTCTAAATATTTGCGCACAGATGAATAAGGGAAGTCTCCTCCATGAAGAAAATTCTTGGTCATGACTTCATAGTTCCATTGGATTCATCAAATTGGAACGTTTGGGTGATGCCAAGGAGATATATGGTTCATTTATTGTCCTTCAATCATTGTGTCATAACATGTAAGTGGGAGCTGATTAGCTCCTTTCACCTCAGATGGAGATTTAATTTGCATAGATTGATAAATGTCTTCTTCTAATTAATATCATCAGGAGTCGAGTTACAAGTCAATGTACAGACGAACTTGTAGTTATTGAGATTCTTTCTCCAACTAGAGATATGATAGATTGTGATTATGAAAAGAAGTTTACATTTTCGACCATTTGTTACATACTTGTAAATGAGGTAATCTTTTCCAGAGTGCGTAGATGGTATGGCTTTTTTCAGATGATTTCTTGCATAACTTTGTACCTTCCCTAGCAGCATATCACTCCCTCCGGAAAAAAAGTTTACATGAAGAGACGCAATCCTTCCAGTGAAGGTTGATCTTGCTGTTGTTTAATGTTTCAACACGACTCTAGAATCAGAAAGTTGGGAAAAGGTGTTGAAGTTGGCGAATACTTTGAGGACTCTCATTTCTCATACCGGGTATGCCCATGTGAGTTTAGAAAAATCGAAATATAATCCGACGATATATGATCTCTGCGCATGGAATGCGGGGATTCGAGGGCAGTGCTTCCGAAACAACATCGGTTTTGCTGACCCATTTGTTGCGGGGTCAATGAAATTTGGATAGGCTTGGGCTTTTGGCCCATTTTAAGTTTTATATATATTATATACGTATGAGAGATCATTATAACGAATAGTTGTGGTTGAAAATCTTAATATCATAGTGAAATCCTTTTGCAGGACGTAGCCCTATTCTAGGGGGAATCTGGGTAAACTTGTGTGTTAATTTTTCTATTATCTGTGTTATTCTTCTGATTCTGTTTTCGGATATAAACCCATCAAAAGGAAGCCCCCGGTGATACCTCAATACGGTTATCATTTTTGTTGCCGACGTTGGTCACAGGAGGACATGATATCTCAAATCTAAGGAAAAGTAATTCCAACAACTGCTACACTGAAATGAACCTAGGAAACTTTCAAAAGAGCAAAAGAGTAGACAACAAACTGGCCTTGGAATGTCATCGAACACTTAGGCCGGCGTGGGCATGATGCTTCCTAAAGGTGAAACCGTGAAAGCCCATTGGAAGTCCCTTGACTTTCAACCCCAGTTCTTCCTAAATCCACCCACGGTGCTTCATGAATTGATAGTTACGTAAACTCACCATCGTTCAGGGCGCAGAACATTGCCCCTGAAAGTGTTTCCTGCAGCTACAATTTCTCATTTGAGCAAAAACTACCAGAACCCAAGTATAAGCTCCTGAAGGTGTCAAATCTCCCTAGCAACTGTTCTATTTCTTCTCATTCCTCATGTGAATCCCAACCCGAGTGACCAGCAGTCAAATGAGCGTTCAAGCGCAGAGAAACCAAAAAATTTTCACATCCTGTGATAGTTTGCAGGAAAAGGAGAGAAAAAGACGTTCATCAACAATAACCGTTAAATACAAGTTAGGACACATGCATTTTGTATGGCCAAGCATGAAAATACATTCTTCTCACTTTTGAAAATCAATCATCCAATAATAGTCTCTTAAACTTATATTTATTTTATAAGTAGCATTGATGAAACAAATTGGCAAAATGATAAACAAATAGGCTGTTTATTTGACATTGATCAAAGTAAAATTTATTGTTTTGCTTTCGCGCCAAAATTAGAAATATTAACTAAATTTTAAAAAAGTATCAAAGAATAGTATGTTAATTCATGTATCAATGCTTAGGTCATTTCTAATCCAAAAAAACCTGGAAAGCAGCCGAAGAGTCTTTTTCTCTCCCTCTCTCCTCTCTCCTCTCTCCATCATCTTCTTTAAGCTCCAGCGAGGGTTTGAGCTGGTCTCACCCTCCCCTCACTCTCTTGTTTATTTTGTTTGAGTATTCTTGTTATTTTCTTATTTTTACTTCTCTCCTAATCTAGATCTGGGAGCTCTCTTCTCCCGGTCTAGTTTTAGATCTGAAAGTTTGAACTCTCTTGATTTAGTTATAAATCTATGAGTTATATTTTCCCGATTTTAATTTGGAAGTTTAATAATATTTTTGAGGAATCGACACCCTTGTGTTTTGTTCATGCACAAGTTCTCTATATCCAGTTTCATTGGTTATTGCAGGAGCTTTGTCGTCTCGCTTAAGTATGAAGATTTACTTCTCCAAAAGTAAAATTTGTGTTTATTTAACCTGTTTTGGTTGTCTCCATTTGGTGATGGTATAGAAAAAGTCGAACCTAGGCATGAACTATTAACTGGCAATGCCATAGTTATTCGAGAAGGAATTTGCGGCATATACTCATCACTGATGATATGAGATTTATTGATTAGCCGCCGATTATTTTGCTTGACAGATCTATTCTTATGGAACGAACGTATGCTTCACCCTGCCGATGTTCTATTCATTCTCCTCATTTTCTGGATTCGGCTTTATTTTGTTAGGGAAAATTTCAATTAAGGACCCCAAGTGGAGTCTTTTTCTCAAAAAAGGATCCCAAGTAGACATAATGTCAAATAAGGGCCTGAAGTACTCAATCGATCTCAAATAAAGACCCGAAGTGCACAATTAGTCTCAAGCAAGGACCTGGGTTCGCCGGTTGGTCAAATGCTAGCCGGCTAGCAAGCACGGTTATTGTTCTGGCAACCAGAAAATGGCAATTTCGTCTTTTTTTTTCTTTTATGTTTTTTTTCCTTTTCCTTTTCCTTTTATGTTTTTTTTTCTTCTATTCCCTCTGCCGCCCATAGCCGGGGCTGGCGGAGGTCACCGGCCTTAGGTGGAGGCATTCCTCGTCGGCATCGGGCGAGGACCGCCCTCGCCTGGGTTGGGCGAGCTAGGGCGATGCCGGTGAGGGCAACCCTCGCCTTGGCCCTAGCCCAACGCCGGTGAGGGTGGCCCTCGACTGCGCTGGGCAGGCAATGGCGACCCTTGTCGGTGTCGATCGAGGGTGACCCTTGCCCGCCCAGCCAAGTCGAGGGCCGTCCTCGCTGGCGTCGGGCCAAGGCAAGGGTTGCCCTCGGCGGATCTGGCGAGGGTTGCCCTCACCCGCCCAGCCCAGTTGAGGGCCGCCCTAGCCAACGTTGGGCGAGGGCGACCTTCGTTGGCGTTGGGTAGGTGAGGGCAGCCCTCGCCTAATCCAGCGAGGGCAACCCTCGCCCTTGCTTGACACCGGCGAAGGCGGCCTCCGCTGGCCCCGGCTATGGCCGGTGGAGGGAAGAGAAGAAAAAAAAATAAAAAAAGGAAAAACAAAAGAAAAAGACGAAATTGCCCTTTTCCGGTCGTCGAAATAGTAATTGTGCTGGCCGAGCGGCGAGCATTTGATCGGCCGGCGAACTCAAACCCTTACTTAAGACTAATTGGGCACTTTAAGTCCTTATTTGAGACTGATTGAGCACTTCAGGCCCTTATTTGATACTATAATCACTTGGGGTCCTTTTTTTGATAAAAACATCTCATTTGGAGTTCTTAATTGGAATTTTTTCATTTTATTATGTTTTGGACTTTGCTTTACTTCGATTTATTTTGCCATGAAAGTATGTGTACTTTTCATGTAATCTTTGGAGCAATGAATACAATTTTCTTTTGACAAAAAAAAATTAATGTATTAACATTTATAGTTATAAGTGTTTCCTGATAAAAACAATAGTTAAATTGCGCAAGATTTTGACTTAGTAAAAAGTACAAGTGAATTCAGACATGAACTCGAATTCAAATGAAATTTCGAAATGATAATATATCAAACAACCAAAAATAACATGACAATTCCAAATTTGAATAGAAAGTCAGACATCTTACCTTACTTAAAACATGAAATCTACCTCGCCAGAAACTCGTGAGATTAGGAAACTCGCTCGTTAATTGATGTTTATTTAGAAAGGCAAAGTCGTCATATGTTTCTAAGCATCGAATTTAAAAAAAAAAAATTGCTCGTGCATGCTGACCTCTCTCATTCAGGAAGCGCATCATGCCTCTCTTT
Source organism: Syzygium aromaticum (assembly GCA_024500025.1). Lineage (NCBI taxonomy): Eukaryota > Viridiplantae > Streptophyta > Magnoliopsida > Myrtales > Myrtaceae > Syzygium > Syzygium aromaticum. Next base: position 13,735,680 of record CM044895.1, read on the forward strand.
AAATTAATTGCCCAATCATCTTACCGAAAAAGGTATCATTCCCCTTCGTTTCACGTCACGCCACATTGCCACTAATAACGATCACAAAGTAGGACCAATCATTCGCGCTCGCTCGTCATCGGATTTTGTAATCTTGTTGAGCCGCGTGCTTCCATCGATCACGCTATAAACTCGTGCATCTGCATGCGGTGTCGCACTCGGATTCATCACATGATCGCGTACAAACGCGTCAATTCGCGTCTGAAATTGCCGACCCATCCCCGCCATAAAGTCGTTTGATTTTCCTATTATAATCTTCAAATGAATTCAGGTAATATGTGACCACTAGATGATGTCCTCCCCCATTAAGGAATTAGGTGTTCACCTATTATATTCGACCAGAAGTTTCGTTCCGGTTTCGGTTGATCCATTATTGAAGGGAAGATCCTCGACTGTCTCTGGCCTTCTTTCATGGGCCAATGTCGACCATTCCTTTTCATAAAAATGTAAAAGGTTGTCCATGACTTTCCACGAGGATACTTCTCCCTTCTTTCTTTACACCTCGACAAGTCTTAGAATCGATAGTATTATTAAATTTTAAGAAGAGAGAGAGAGTGAAGTTACTCACCTTGCGTGTTTGAATGGGAGAAAAGCTTGATTGGCTCCCTATGCAACACCGAGGAAGTTGCACAATCGGTTCTAAACTCATGCTTCGAATGTTAATTCAGTTTTAAATTTTTTAATTTTGCTACTTTAGTACTAAATTTTTGCATGGAGTTCTATTAAAGTACTTATGGCCAATTTTTGCCGGAAATTGCCGACATGACAATATGTCACGTAGGACGGCTAGTGATGACTAGATTGCCAGGTCATTAATTTCTGGGGAAAATTGTCCGAAAGGACTACCTTATAATTTGGTATAATAGTTTAGGGTTAGATTGACAAAATTGAAAAATTTAGGATTGAATTGGCATCCGTACTGTAGCTTTAGGACCGATCAGTTAATTTTTCTAGCAAGACTAATCTTTGTTACACCAATTGATTTCTTATTGGTATGGCAAAGTTAGTTTTTGGATGATTAACTTATGTGTGATATTTTCATAAGTGATTATCTTGATAATAAAAATGGTGGCTAATCTCCAATGCAAAGTACCTATCACTAGTCAAATTAAAACTTTTTTTTTAGTCGAAAGTAAATATTTCAAGATCTCAAGATAATACACGAAAAGTTCAAAATATTGCAGTTCCCAAGCAAAGTAGAACAATAAAGCACAAACTATTTAATAAGCACACTTCCATTCAACGAGAAGTGTCTCATCATCAAAGCAAAACGAACGGCGACTGATCACTAAATCTCATATCATCATAAGTAATGAGAGCACACACTGTAATCACCTTCTTTAATAGCTATGACTTGGCTAGTGGGTGGTGCACAATTAGGTTCAATGTTCTCAACACAATTACCGTACGGAGACACCAAAAACAAGTTGAATAGGCTCCCAAATTTGGATCTAGATTGGGAGAGATTGAACAAGCAAAGAAACGCCTCTAAGAAACTCCCAAATCTAAATCTAGATCGGGAGAGAAGAGTTCGTAGCTCTAGATCTAGATTGGGAGATAAGAGCTTCCAAAATTTAGAGAAGTCGCATAATCGTTTTCAGTGCAGTATGAACTCACTGTATTACTCCTCGATCCTGTTGGACTTCTTGGTTTGGAAGATCTAAAACAGAGGGTTGATTCTTAGTAATGGAAGGGGAAGATAGGCCCAACGAGTAGAGAATAGTTTTAGCAGGGAGCAAAAAGAAAAAACAAAAACAAGATAAAAACAATAAAATATCCCAGATCAGATCGGGAGAGAAAGTCTCAATTTGAATTAAGAAGATGGAGCTCCTCTCAATTGAGAGTTATTTCTGTCAATGGAGCTTGGAGTGGAAGAAAAAGAAGAACCAGAGTGAGGTGGGTCAGAAGAGAAAGAAGCTTTGATAAAACCGTGAACCGCACTGGTTCTCACTTGACTGAGACTACATAAGTATGATTGTACTAATATGTGTTCCGAATTCATTGACCGAGCCGGTTCTCTCTAGAATCAACTCTAAACCTATCGTTCTTCTAGGTCGGTTCAATCTAGTTCCCGAGTTGAACTGAATCCGATGCTCACCGCTAGTAAATATCATAGACTCAAATTTCGACTGTGGCATTAAAACTTGGAAGAACTCTTTCAATTAACACAGCTTTCATGAGTATTATTTATCCCCAATTTTAAGGCTGCAGAGAAACATGGCGCTTATTGACTAAGAGCCAATAAATTAACAAATTCGATGAAGTCATTTGAGCAACTTTATGGCAACCCAAAAAAAGGAGGAACAAAAAAAAAGCCACATGATTCTCTCGCCATGGGTGATCTTTGCATAGATTTGACCACGTAACTTAGTCGTCAAACATAATATATATAATAATAATTATTATTATAAGGACTTATTTAAGTGCTTATAACAAACTGAGGTCTATTTTTAAGTTAGCATGCCGTCTTAGTCTCAGATTCAATTCATGTGGACTTCCTCTCAATAGTACTCAATCTTCGACAAATTTGTTTGTTCCCATCATGTTTCGCGTTTGTCCAAGAGCACGCTTCGTTTGACTTTAAGCGAACCAAAGAAAACAAAATTTTGAATTTCCTATTAGTTAAAAATTGTTTTGATTTTGGAATAAAAAGGTGAAACATCTTGAGGTAACTTGTTCTTAGGATAAGCAAAATTGACTTCAAACTTTAAATTGTGAAAGTCAAAATTGCAACAAAACACTAGCTCTATAAAGTTAATTTATTATCTCTGTCTTTATCTATATATTTAAGGCAAAATCGGTTTCGTCTTGCTTTTCTTTTTTATTCAAATTTAACCCTAATATAGTGGATTTTTTTAAACCTACACAATCTCTACTATTTACCTTGAATGACCGCTCAAGACCTTCTCCTCTCATTTTCAGTTTTCAATCCCACATTTCCCTATTTTAAAATAGAGAATAAGTTTATTGAAAGTCTTAAAACTTATTACGAAAGTGTAATTGAGTACCAAAACTATAACAAAATGCAATCAAGTCCAAAAATTTATTACGAAAGTACAATTGAGTTCTAAAACTTGTCACGAAAGTGCAATCTAATTCTAAAACTTTTAAAAAGTACAATCAATGAAATGATTTGATTGAACAAATTTGATAAGTTTTAGAATTTGTTTACACTTTTTGAAAGTTTTATGACTCAATTACATTTTTGTGACAAGTTTTAAAATTTAATAGCACTTTTTAAAAATTTTAAAACTCGGTTGTACTTTTATGATAAATTTTAAAACTTTCAAAGTAATTATTGCTTTAAAATAACTTCATTCTTACTCGATTGCCTCATTAAAGTTGCTTCCTTCTTCATCTTTTGTATCAAAAGATTCAAAACATGGCAGTAAATTTGTGGGGAAAATGAAAATGAAAATCTTTTATTTTATTGACAAAGTTGATATCTAAATCTTTTGAAATTAAACTAAAAGACCTCGACTTATTAATTTTTCTAAAGGAAATAGTAGTTTAATTTTTCCATCACTTATCTATTTGTATCAAAATAAAAAGGGGAAAATTGAGAGAATCGGGCAATTGTCTGGATCTATAACACTTTTTAAGGCCTAATTTTCTAAAAAAAGAAGCCCACACTTTAAGTCTAGTCCCAATTCTATCTTGAACTTTTTTTTTTTTTGTCTAACAAAATATCTCAAACTTTTACTTTAGTCAAAAGTTTGCCCACACATCCAAGAATCGCCACTAGTTTACTCATATATAATTATTAGCATCAGAATTGGTTAGAAGTTCATTATCAAATCTGTGTTTTCATCAACACCCTTACATTGTAAGGAACAACAACAACGTCCTGATGTTCATAATATTGAAGAAATTGGTGACGATTTTTTGACAAGCGGGCAAATTTAGGACTAGAGTGAAAGTTGGAAATGTTTTATGAGACAAAAAAAAATGTTCGAGACAGAATTAAGACTAGACCTAAAGTTGATAATGTTTTGGGAATTAGCCCCACTTTTTAGTGTCAAACAAATTATAAAAGCAACTGTTTTCTCGAGTACAATCATTATTTTAGTTTTGTGCAAAAACTATCGTGCACGAGCATAACACGTGAATCCCAGCACAAACTTACAAGGTATGTGAGCAAAAGTTTGGGTAACTTACCATATCTCAATCTATTAGTAAAAGAGAAAGTTAGAAATGGGAAAGAGATAAAGTCACCAACCCCTAAATCATCGGAACATATGCAATCTAATCTGAAAACTTTCATCTTGTACTATCATTTCGGCCACGCTATAGCACGAGCACGCCCTAATATCTCAACTTTTTGAAACCGGGGTTCCTCCAAACCCTTCACAAGTTTTCAAAATTCGACCAAAAATACTCAAAACTTGCTATTCTACATGTAGGAATTGTAGGCCTTCACTAGCCTGCCGAAAACGCAAAATTGATTTGACCATACAAATTTTCCACGAAAGAAAACACGGATCCTCCCACCCAATAGAGAATATTCCCACCCCGTGGAGCACTCAAAATGGCCAAGAAAGTGGGCATGACAAGGGGGAAACGTATGACACCACGCGCAGCGACGAAGCTAACGTAGATCTCCAAGTCATCGCCATTGTCGCCTCCATAAAAGCCGCTCCGCTCCTCTCCAAAGGAGAAAACCGCAGCGACCACCACCACCAACAACATACAGACATCTCCGAGAACTCCGAAGCTCGCATACTTGTATTCAGATTCATTGTCCAATCACTGATCCATTCAATCCTCTGATTCTTACATGGCCGGTCTCCAGTACTACTTCTTCCCCACCGACTTCTTCTACCCTCGCGCCTCGTCGCCGTCCCCCGCTGACAGCAGCGCTGCCGCAGCCGTCCTTCCCGTGCAGGCCCTGAAAGGATCAGGAGGCGGAGACGGTTTGGTCGGTCGGAAGAGCCCTCCTCCTCAGCCCACCTCCGTTTCTGCTTCTGCCACGTCGTCGCCGCTGGCGCTCTCACAGTCAGACATCGAGCGAGAGCTCCGTCGTGGACGTCCCATCAGCGCCTCGGACACTCTGAAGCAAGCCTGAATGTGAACTGTGATTGCCCAGAAGAGGCTTTATAAATAAGCGCTTCTTTTGTAGTATACTCTGATTGATTTCGCTTTTGAATTTTTGTGGCGAGTTCGTTTGTGCTTTGCCTTTGCTCACAGAGACTTCCGCAAATATCGTGTTGCGCCTACTTTTCTTGAACGTGTTTGACGTTGTTAGTAGATGAGAGGCTATTTCTCGTGGCCAACTGTTATAGAAGTTACCAGGCCACTTTATAAATGCAATAGTTTTCGGATGGTACTCCAAACCGGTGCAACATTTGTGACGTTTGTAGTGTGGGTAGCGCCAGCTTTGACTCTCACAATTCTTGTGTTCCCAGTGTCCAAACACTTTCCCAATGCTCATGCAGATTGACATTATAATGGATTCCATGCTTCTCCACAAGGGTTCATCTTCGTGTGACTGTCTATTGGGTTAAAGACAACATAGAAGTAGCCGTCCGGGTGGATAAAATGAGCGAAAATTTACTTCATCGATACTGTCAAATTACAAGCATATGGCATCTTAGAAAACCTTTCGACAGTGATCCTGAAGGAAGCTAAATTCTTATCTGGTTTGGTATGTTCGGCGAGACAGTGGGCCTTCACCGATTGTTGTCAATCCAAATCAGATTTGTATTTGATCGGCTTCCTTGGAAATCTTGTCGAAGCCTTTTTAACAAGTCCCCTCAAAACTTGCCCAAGCTCAGTCATGTGGACCCTGTATGCAGTGATTCGACACCGAACTGGCTTCAATTGCTCTTCAAGCTTTTTTCCTTCCGCGAGGAGTCTAGCATCGGTGTCTCTCAGCGCCTTGTAATTGACATAGAGATTGTCAATGTGCACCTTCTTACTGTCGAGAGATTCCTCCAGAGCTGTAACTTTCCTTTCCGACAACGTTAAATTCATTGATTTATCATTATTCTCCTTGAACAAGTCTATGCTGGAGACAAATTGAACCAAATACTCTTCACACTTGGTTTGAAATTGGCGAGTTCTTGTGAAGGAAAGGTTACCAGCACTCAGCCTAGAAAATAATTTCTTAGCTCTGGCCTCAGAAGCTGGCTTGATAAACTGTGGAATAGCCACCCTGGATGAGATTAAGGAATTCCTTCCATTTGGCTTTCACCATTTCGATAAGAATTTTATTGGTGACACTAGCCGCAGGGGGAACTTTGGGCTTCTCTGATTGAATGATTTTCCTTATACCCTTCAACTCAACTGGATTAATATCACTGGTGGATTTTCTCCTATGATGTTGATAGTTGATTTGTCAGGATTTAAATACTTGATTTGCTTGCTCGTTCGTGGATGGCACTGGAGACTCTCGGTTAGTCGAAGTGTTGGACAAAGTAATAGCAATTTCTGGAGGAGACTGGCTCAACAGTTTCGGGAGCTGGAACTTGAGTACTCTCAGGCGCCGGTATCTCAACAGATGCAGGAAGGGGTAATATCAATGGCCGCAGGCTTGTGTGCCTCAACAGTTTCAGGCTCGGTTTGAGCGGGCATATAGTTTTAGGTTCACCATCGACCACCGTGGTCGTCCCGGCCGTTAAGGCTAAGACTACATTCTCGGCAATTGATAATGATGACTTGGAAGTAACCGCTGAAGCGTTCCCTGCATCTATAAATACAAAATCGTAAGTTAGGGTATATCGACAAAACGATTAGTAAGAGTAATACCATTTACTCTTAAGAATCGAAACCTTGTTGCATCACTAGAGATGATGTTTTCCTAACCAAGGCGCAAATAGCCTAAATCTCGATATGGTGGCCACTTCACCGGGATTGTGACATCCGGAATTTCCTGCATTGGTTAAATATCTTTAGGATATAAAGATAGTAAATGTTGAGTATGAAGTCTCAATGGCATTATTTATTTTACAGTGTGCAGAGGATCCGGAATATATTTTATGTGTCTATAGTTTTTGAATAATGATTCCGTTAGGATTAAATTAGTAAGTAATCATGCATAGTTTTATTAGATGGAGTGGTGGAGAACCATGTGCCACTGTAGTAATTGTCAATAGAGACTTATACGCCCCAGAACGCGTACCGGTTAAATTCTCAAGTTAGAAATTTACTAAATTGTGATTAACCTAATGTTTGGTAATTTTCGCTGAACATTTTAGTGGATTCAAAATATTTTATCTATTATCAATATTTAGATTGGACACTGATTTCCTTATATATGTACAGTTATACTAGATATCTTTGTAACTCAGCAAGATATGTACTTTGGAACCATATAATCAACCCTTGTGTCACTTTTTAATTTGAACACCTCTCTTTTCATTTTCCACCTAGTATTGTTAAGCTCAAGTCATTATTACTTTTACCTTGGTTAATTATTCTTTTCCAAATTCATCTTCCTTCTTGATCAACAAGCCACTACAAGTATCCGAGATTTGAAAAGAAATTTCATTTGTCCTTACAAAGATAGAAAAGAAATCTCAAGTCACTTTCCTCCTCGTTCTTTTCCCACTCTTTTGAAGTAAAGGCCAAAATTTTTGGACTCCCTCCACTTTTTATCAAACTAGTTTGGTTGTTTAAAAAGATCGAAAGTTATTAATTTATGTTCTTGTTTGTTTTACTCAAATGCAATTAAAGTCTCGACTTATTCAAGTCTTTCATTTAGGTAAGTGAAACTCTAGGGTTAAGTTATATTGATTTACTTAGTACTCTTGACTTGGTTGATTTGATGGTTATGCTTTTGGTTTAAGTGTGATTGAATTAAGTATCAGCATGTTGAGCTTTACGATCGTTTGATTGGAATGAAAAGTGATTTCCATACTTGTGATGTGCTTGGTTGATATCTCAGGGGTAGTGTCGTGATTCGGAAAGGAAAAATGGAAACGGCAAAACTGGGCCTAGAATCGACATTTTTGTGATTCTCACTTAGTGCTGACCGACCAAATCGAGATACCAATCTCTTATTTGATTGTCGATTTACTGACTATGGTGCAAAATTAACCATTTCACCGATTTTGGTATTCCATTGATTTTGACCCCCTCACCTATTTTAAACATCTTATCGACTTGCTAATTAATTGAATCTGACCTTTTTGCCAATTTTGATCATTTTTCTAACTACATCGACTTCTTGATCAACTTTCCGTATGTTAAACAACTGGCCGATTTCCTAAAGTAAGCAATTTCTAAGTATCGATTTCAAGTCTTCGATTTATGTGTCAAACTTCAAAGTTGTCGATTTCAAAGATGTCGAGTTATGACTAAAGTCGTCGATTTCGAAGTTGTCGCTTTCTAAATGTCAATTTTAAGTTGTTTATTTATAAGTATTGATTCTTAAGTTGTCGATTTTCTGAAGGTTGCCAATTATCTCACTAGGGCCTCCAATTAAATGATGATGGCTTGGCAAGAAGGGAATGAGGGTACGTGTGTTGAAGTGCACGAAATTATTTGTTTACCTACACATGAAATGGCAAATTATTACTTACAATTGTGATTGCCAAAATGTACACGACATTTATTTCAAACTATTGAATAGTGTATGAGTGTTGTCATGTGATTAGACTTTTGCCACGACCTTTTCACCATAGAGCAATTTCCCTTGTATGAATATACATGAAAGACTTTAAGAAAAGAAAAATGTTCTACCGTCTAGAAATGGTTCCCTGCAAGATTGAATGGACATGAAACTCCTATAATTTACACATGATATGAAATGGTTTGCCCAACATGGCTTGTGTAGCCTAAGTTGACCATCATCATGGTGTATTTATCCTTGTTAATATAGAGAACACTTTGTGATAGATGGGCTGAGTGACGTGGCAAAGAGGTATTAATTATTCCATTCCCCATGAGTTGGTGGTGACGATCTTTTATTAGTCGAAATGCTTTGTGGGTTGAGATAAGTCCTAGCTAGTGATGAGTAGGAGTTGGAAACTTACCTGTATATATCGGTGAGCTATTATTCCAATGCATCATAAAATAACATGATATATGCTTGCATTTGAGTGAATAATTTTATGTGCCAATGTTCAGTGGTTTACATCAGCATATCATAATAGGAAATACAATGCATTTACTCCTTCGTTCGTCATACATCATTAAATTGTACTTTTCTTGAACTCACTCTAATTTGTTGGTACAAAGTTAAGTGATAAGAGGATCTTTTACCTTAGAGATTTCATTTACTAAGATTTAACTTACCCCTTATTTTTACACATCTCTAGGATGGTTCTCCCAATGCCACTACTTTTCAGAGTTCTTGTGTACTTTGATTGTGAATATCAAGATGTATATATACCCGATTTAGCAGTGTTTTATATTGAGTATAGTTCTATTGTATGGATGACATGGGGTTGCAAGAGTAGATCCCATATCAATTAGCTTGGTAGTTTAATATCGACGGAGAGTTGGTAGAACCCCTGTGGGGCTTCCATGGTCCCCCTAGCTTTGATGGCGATGTGTCGATGGATCCATAGTCTAATCACTTGACATTATATAGGCAAGTTCTAGTACAAGAGCAGGGGTATAGTGATGACAATAGACTTGACCTTCATCCCAGGATTAACGCATTGTCATTATTTCCTTTGATGCTTGTATTAATACTTGTAAGAGAGAAGTTAAAGGAACGAGAGAAGTTAAAGGAACGATGGACAGGTTAATTATCTAAACTTATTGTTGACACCTAAATTTCGACCGACCATTTAATAATAATTTACATAAAAAATTATGGATTAAATTTTAACCCCCCCTAAACAAAAATATTAAAATTGCATAGCATATAGTTTAAGATTGAATAGGTTAGTTGCATTTCGCATCAGACCGGCGGTGACGAGAAAGCTGAAAATTTATCGCGTAAACCGAACTCGAGCACTCGGCTCACTCAAGGGATTGAGGGCCAAAATTCACAAGTCTAAAAGGCTTTGGTTATTTTAATTTGAGCTTAAATAAGCCCAAATTAATTTAGCCCATTTGGAATTAAATAAAAATTAAAGGATAAAAGCCTAAGCCTAAGCCCATTAGGACTAGGAAGTCCGGTCAATTAATCTAGGGTTGCAATATAAATATGTGATTATACCCTTCAATGAAATGGGACTCTTATAATTTTCAGAAGACAATTCCTGAGAGCAAGAGTAAATCATGTGAGCAAGAGAGAGGCTCTCATAATATCAGAGATCATAATTTTTAGAGAGAGCGAGATGCCACATATTGAATACACGGCCACAGTATAGGAGGTACCTAATTCATACACACGGCCACAAGAAAGAGAGAGAGAGGGTTGATTGTTGCTGCCGCCATCCGACGTGCCCCACTGTTGTTCCTGCGCCTGGCCCGCTGCTGCTCCCACTGTCATCACCAACCTGAACAAACGCCTGCACCCTGTATTGTCACCAGTTCCTGCTGCACCTGCCACCGAGAGCTACTCATCCAGGACGTCCAGCGAATCCAACGAACGTCAAAGTAGTCGTCGCGAGCTCTTGCGTCTCCGACCTCCCGATTCCAGGCGATCCCAGTTTGTTGACGATTTCTCTTGCGACCAACAAGTTTGTTTGACTTCCCTGGTGTCCCCTCAATATCGATCCATCCCACACCGCCGCACAATCAATGACCGAAAGTTGATAGAAGAGAAAAGGACAAAAGTCAAGTGGTGGATTGAAGATAAAAATAAAAAGGGTTCAAAGTGGGAGATCCTCAAGAGCATTCTATCGACACGTAGATCTATTGAATTTCTCTCATGCACTCCATCTCTTTCATGGACCTTCTCAGCGAAAGAAATAAATAGAAAATAAAAAGAGTTGGAGTGGAAAAGAGTGATTAGTCCCTGACGTGCTCAATCGAGATAATCTTGATACTAGAAATTCGACGAAACAATTTTGTGCTTTTGGTGGTTTTTCTTGCAGATTCTTAGGCGCTCCCTACGGTCTGTTGACAGTCACTTACGTCGCCACTACTCTTCACCGCCGGCCAATGAAAGCTTCATGCCAAGGCCGAGCACCGCCTTATTATCCCACCGTCCTTGCCGTCGAGGACCACTGTCACCAATTCCCGTGTTTCACGAGCATCACCACAAATTGAGCCGGAAATCGTTACGAGCTGAGTCTGCGCCGCCGTCCCACTTGCAGTCGGCCATCCCGTGATCCGTAAACCCAATCCGGCATCAAGCTCGAATTTGGAAGTTATCCGTAAATTAGGTAATAAACTTTATTTGATATCGTTTCAAATATTTAAATTCCTAATTCGAGTGATTTTGTTGTCTTTAGTTGGTTAGTAGATATATCTGAATGATGCATGGCATATTCGCAAGATTCCAAAAAAATACACTAAGTTAGGAAATTCCTAACTTAACGACGTGTCGAGCCGACTATCCAATTTCAACCATGGATACGATACTCGTTAGCACGGAAAATCTTTATCTTGTTCATAATTATTTGGATACGATAGTAGATTTTATTTTGTTCCCAAATTCAAACGAATAGCCTTCCATCAATATCCATAACCACATGGATATGATTGCAAGTTAATATCATTTCCCTAATTCAAAGATAATAAAACAAATCTTGCAGATCACATGGATTGGTTTTGATCGTGGTGGTTATCTATCTATTTGATTTATTTCCTTTGAAAAGAAAATTCCAGAAAAAAGATTAGTTAGGATTTGAATTGATCATATTAGAAGATAATGATGCATGTTTAGGATAGGTTTAGAATAACTTTCTTTGAATAAGTCAATATGATAACTTTTTAATTTAAATTAGGAATTAGAGTAATTTATTGCCTAGTTTAATTTAGATATTATCCTAATCTCGATGGTTCATTTTAGGGTAATTCTTGATTTCGAATTTTCATAAAAATACCAAAAAGAAGTCACTTTAGGATATATTAAATTATCATTTTTTTAGAATAGATTGCATGTTAATTTAGGCATTTTTTAATTCCGAATTTCATTGGAAAAATACCAAAAATAAATCATTTGCCCGTCATTAAAAATAGATCATATTGTTGCATGTCATATAGTTTGCATGCTAGGTTGCATTAATCGCATGTCATTTTTGGCACGCCATTACATATAGGTTAGCTTTCATTTAAATAAGTGAAAATTCAAAAAAATATTGAGTGAACTGCTTGTTAATTAGAAATCATATTAGGATTGTTGATGTGATTTTCTAGCTAACAATGCAGATGTTTACGTTGCTTCAAGGGAAGTAATTCTCATAATCTTGCAATTTATTTAATGTTTTGATTATTAGGTGTTACTTTGGTGGTTTGCGCACCCGTATGATTACCTCACATGCTAGTGACTAAGTTAAAATAAATTCAAACTGTCTGCCAAAACATTTTTTAAAAAGAAAAGGTACCGAAAGGGCGTTAGACTAGATCTACCGTAACCAAGTCCTCGAGTTTAGAATCTCTAGTTCGTAAGAATAAAACATGTCTCCCTATATTTTATTTAGGTTTCTAATCGACCTACCGCGAATAGATTAGTGGCGACTCCAAGCATGAAAACATTTGCATGTTAAGAGCTTAAATCTTAAGTTGCGAATTGGTAGGGTTTGGGAGGATCCGAATTAAACTTAGTCTTAATAATCCATTAACCTGAGAAAAATTTAGATCGCGACACTTGTCAAATTTCCGTTCTCATATGATGTGATTACTCTATGGTGCTTTCGCATCCTAAAAAGAATATAAAATTTAGCGAAAGATCTCGGGTCACGTGTGACGCTTCGGGGCGTCACAAAACTCGAGATCTCGATACCCATGTTCAAGTCCCCAACGGCCATGTCCTTGCACTCGGCTCTCGCACCCAAGTCACTAATGCCCGGGACCTCGGTCCAACACTTTGGCTTAGGTCCGTCGAAGCCAAGCTTAGGTCCAAAGAGGTAGAGCTGAGGACCTTGTGTCCGTGATGGGTCCCCCACGGCCATGTCTGGGTACGCGGCTCCTCCACCCAATTAACTGATGCTCGGATCCGAGCCTATTGAGGTTGGGCTTGGATCCACGAAGACGGGACCTGAGACCCCATGCTCGTGATCGGGTCTCCAGCACTTGGGCATGTAAACCTCGACACTCGTGCCTAGGCACCCCACTTCCAAGCCCAAGTCACTACTACCTTAGCGTAAAGTTCATCAAGGCCAGGCCTGGGTTCCCAGCGTTCGTATTCAGGTTCCTAGTGGTTGGGCCCAAGAAACCCCAGATCCTATGACCAAGACCCGAGCAGCTAGGTATCCTTTATGTCCTACGAATAGTACATGTCTTTTTAAGAAAATAAAATTAAGTTTTCTTTTTTAAACAGCGAAATAATTTCTAGTTCATTTTCAAATTCCATCCTAACACCAGAAAATTTTACCATTTTCCTAAAATATGACTTCTTCAAAACATTTTCTAGATATGTCAAATTTTCTATAAAACTAGCTAAGTGTTAAGTTGTTCGGCTTAATAATTTCCCTCCATACATTTGATCGAAAAGACTAAAATCAATACAAGAAAATCACAAATAATGCCTTTTGTCCCGTTACCCTACCAAATATCTAACATGTGAAATTGTAGACTTTTTCGATCAAAACAAAATTTAGACTTTCAACAGCCTACCTGAAACTTAAATCTTCAATATGGGCGGCTGTCAAAATGGAACCCAAATCATTTCGACCACAAACATTTCCCATAGAAAGATAGATCCTCTCCCGTGGACTAATCGAACAGCCAAAAATGTGGCACGACAAGTGCGACTAACAAATTTAAATTTTTTTTGGTCCCCCAAATTTAAAAATTCATGAAAATGTCAATTCTCTCTCCCTCTCTTTCTCCACTCCACACAAAGTTACAAAACGCAGCACACGTAGGACACCACGCGAGCGACAAAGCCGACGTAGCCCTCCAAGTCATTCGCCATTGTCTCCGCCTCTATAAAACTACTCGCCCCCTCCAATGCAAAAACCGCAGCGGTGGCGACCACCACCACCACCACCAACGACAACAAGGTCCGATACCTACGACGGTTCGAGAACTCCAACGCTCGCGTTCTTTATATTCAGGTCCAGCCGTCCGATCGAGAATCCATTCGAAGTCCTCTGACTTCTTGCATGGCCGGTCTCCAGTACTACTTCTTCCCCACCGACTATTTCTACCCTCGGGCCCCGTCGCCGTCCCCTGCCAACGGTGGCGCCACCCCGGCCGTCCTTCCCGTGCAGGCCCTGAAAGGGTCGGACGGCGGAGATGGTTCCGTCGGTCAGAAGGGTCCTCCTCAACAGCCCTCTTCCGCTTCTGCTTCCGCCAAGTCATCATCGTCGCTGGCGCTCTCTCGGTCGACCATCGAGAGAGAGCTCCGTTGTGGCAGGCCCATCATCGTCTCGGACACTCCGAAGCAAGCCTGACGCGGTACGATGCGAACTGTGATTACCCCCATAAGAGGCTTTCTAAATAAGCGCTTCTTTTGTAGTATATTCTGATTGATTTCGCTTTTGAGATTTTGTCGGAAGTTGGTTTGTGCTTTTGCTCACAGAGACTTCAACAAATATTTGGGTTGTGCCTACTTTTCTCGAACGTGTTTGAAGTTGTTAGCAGATGAGAGGGGCTATTTCTCGTGGCCTTCTTGAAAGTACTGTCTTTCATTCTTTTCCCGTAAAGCTTCAAGGATTTCCTCTGACGAGAGTGATTGTTGAATCACTATGATCAATCACATGCAAACCTTATCACGCCCGTTGATAGTGTGAAGAGACATCAAGATTTTAATTGTCGAAAAATTCACATGCAAACCTTATAGATAAAACCTCCTATGCCAATGAGAACTCTATTGACTTTATAGACAATATTCGTGCATATTTTTTCCGTAACTTATGAAATTCATTGGGAATGACTACGTTAACCATTGATACTGACCTTAACAACGGCGCCGACCATCTTTGGCGGAAAGCACGTAGGCTAAGACAGGCGACATCATCAAGCTGTCCCTATTGGAGAAAGGGCCTGGGCGACACATGTTGCCTGGTGAGTGACTCAAATTTTGCCAGCGTGGAATCACAGCTCTATGTAATATTTTTTTCTTAGGCTTTTGCCTTTTAAGGACAAGTTTTACGGTCACCAGTTCTCCTTTTATAGTTGTGAGAGTTCAATTCTCGCTGTCAACAATTCCTTGTCACATATCTAGAAACAAACATAGGGAAAAAAATTATAAAAAGGTCTATATAAGACCAATTTGAAAGCTTACTGCATGATGATCTTCAGATTATATAGATCAAACCCATCTTGGCTATTGAACATGAAAAAATATTGGGTGGTTCCAGATCGCCAAGTCAACGTGGTCCCCGACCACTCACGAGGCACCGCGTGGCACAGATGGGTCCAGCAGGCCAGGATGCGTTTTTTCCACAAAAAATTAATATTTTTTCCCCTTATCCCTGGGCACTTCCTCTGCATGTTGAGAGCTTACCCCCCTTTCGAGTCTCTCCCCTCTCTCAAAAACAATTAATTTTTTGTGGAAAAAACACATCTTGGCCAGCCGGGCCCACCCACACCATGTGGACCACGTGGCGCCTCGTGAGTGGTCGGGGACCACATTGACTTGGCGGTCCGGGACCACCCAATACTTTATTGCTGAACATGTGGACTCCACAATAGGACCCACATAATTAACTATTGATATTAGTTCACATAATCTGTAGGCCATAAGATGATTTCTCGACAATTTTACCTATGAACAAATATGCAAGCAATGGCTCTAAACGAGGTAAATCGTGTCCGTGGAAGAATTTAAACATCTTACGTTGGACAGATGTTTGTCATATCTATAGAAGAATCTAACATATCACGACCAAGATGTCTTAGTAACACGAGAGGGAACATTCCAAGTCCAATAATAGAGTAATTCTTCTATGCTAGAGGTCTAAGTGGGATTGGACTGGATAGATGTTGGTCCGGCAATTTCAGAGGGGTTGTAATCTCTGGACTGATATTCACATTGTTGTAAAATAACGTAGAAGTTAATTAGATTTTGCAATTAAATCAACGTGAGAGAATGATATCATCATAATAAATAAACAAGGAATTATAAAGCACACCAGATATATACGTGGTTCGGTCTAAATATTGGTATCTACTTTTTAAGAAGAGCTAGCAGCAAGTAATTTATTAAACAATCAAAGAATTACAAAGTTACATTAAGGGGTGATCGGCTCCACGTTTCGTACATGTTTTACTTGGAATCCGGAACTTATCCATGGGAACAAGTTTTTTATTTTTTGGAACTTGGAACCTACCATACATATCTTAAAACCTGGAACCGCCTGTCACAGATTACAAGATCAATTTCGGAGTCTACACAAGCTTTACTAGTATAATTAATTGAACAATTGCAACGAATCGTCATTTTTAATGACCACCACTTATTACTACGATCCGCTGACCACAATTTATATTTGGAGATACGAAAAATATGAAACATTAATAAGTCATAAAATGAAAACTTAGACTAGTGGTTCTAAATTATACATTCATTATCTAACATTATGGAACACCGCATGATCATGAGAAGACATGGGTCAAGAAAAAACACAAAAAACTTATTTAAGGTTTTGGGTTCTAGGTTTCGAGTTCCACCTACCTAGAACTTGGAACTTAACAGTCAAAACATGTTCCCCAATTTTTGGAATCTGAAACCTACCCTAGATGCCTTCGAACCTAGAACCTACGAGTTCCCATAGGTTAGGTTATCAGGTTTCAAGTTGTCCACATTCACAATGTTTAGCCTCACAGAGAATTAACTCACGACTTTAAAATACTCGTGTCTCCGTGAAAAAAATAACACAATTTTAATATAGAACTCACAAAGCACATTAGCCCATGTTCAGAGCTCTCCGCACAGCTAATAAGAGAACTCTTAAGTTCCATTTGTTTCGCAATGAATGATTTAGAAAATAATTTCCTAAAAATGGTCAATTGTTTCGCTTGAATTAATTAGTCGATAAAAATGTTTTCATTATCAATAACAATTTATGTGTAAATATTTTTATGAACGATAAAAATATTTTTTTGTTCATTTATTTTTATAAGCGATCATTTTTTAAAAAAATATTTTATAAATTATTTATTTTTTACGAAATAAATACACCCACGTATGCGGTTGAAATCAA
This sequence comes from Syzygium aromaticum, assembly GCA_024500025.1. Classification (NCBI taxonomy): domain Eukaryota; kingdom Viridiplantae; phylum Streptophyta; class Magnoliopsida; order Myrtales; family Myrtaceae; genus Syzygium; species Syzygium aromaticum. The sequence goes on from CM044895.1 coordinate 13,752,875, forward strand.
GGAACACCACTTGCCGTTTGTTTCTATAGAGCTCTTTCTTGCGGCCAGAATTCAGCTCTCTTCTTATCCTGCGGCCAAAAAATTCATTAAAAGACCAGGAAGAACTCTGAATCTTCCACGTGAACGTGGCCCTGCCAAAAAAGGAATTTTATCCGAATCGGGAAGTGTGGGATTTTTTTCCTCGCATGGTAGCTCAATATTTCTGATCAACAACAATTTCTTCGAGTAAATCCTTCTTATATTACGGATTCGGTCAGCTTTCATACATCGTTAAAATTTGAGACCTAATTTAAAAATTCTTAACCTTGGCTAGATGTATGCGGCCAAGTCATAGTGCTCATCAAATATGTCGGCTCTCCCATCACCTCAATGAGTGCTCATTCTTTACAAATGTCAATTAAACTCGAGGAAAACTTAAGTTTTACCGAAGAAACATGCTTAATCATCATGTGTGTTGAGTTCTCCATATACATGATCTTCTTCACAACAACTTTGCTCCTTCGCCACAATTTCTCGAATTTAATAGTACTTGATGTCAATATGTTTTGTTCACTCGTAATAATTTAGATTATAAGTCGGTTATATTGCACCATAGTTGTTACAGGCAATAGCGACACATTTCTACTCCGAAAGCACATCCCTTAGCCATATCACCTCCTTCGCTATAAAGGTCAGTGTCATTTATTTTGCCTTAGTCGAAGACAAGGTAACATTGCCCTGTAAAGATGCTTTTTAACTAATTGTACCACCTAATAGTGTGAACCGTATCCCGTTAAAGACCTACACTCATCCAAGTCAATGGCATAATGAGAATCCGCATAACCCCTGGTCTCTCTTCCATTGCTGTCACTCCAATACATTATATCAATGTTTGTTGTCTCCTTCAAATATTTAAGGATCCACTTTATAGTCTCCTGATAAGCTTTTTCAGGACGTTTTACGTATGACTAACGATGTTCACAGCTTATGAAATGCCACGCCTAGTGCATACCATACATACATAATATTACCCATTGCACTAGAATAATGAACATGGGACAAATGTTCATCCTTACTTTCAGTCTGCAGTGATAATTTATTAGAAATTTTAAAGTGCTTAGTTAAAGGTGTTCTCAAAGATTTCGCTAATTGTATGTTAAATTGTGCCACAATCTCATTAATATATTTCTTTTGAGTCAAACGCAAAAATCTCACAACCCTACCACGCAAAATCTCACACCCATATTTTCTTTACAGCACCTAAATCTTTCATCTTAATCTTAGCACTCAACCGCCATTTTAGCACGTCAATATTAGACATATTTTATGCAAAACATGTCATGAACATATAATAACTTATAAATCAAATGTTCATCCTTCAATCTTCTAAAGCAAACACAGTTATTCAACTAACTTTTCTAATAATCTTAACTAACTAGAAAGTATAAAGATGCTTATACCACTACCTAAGAAACTCTTTCAGCCTATACAAAGATTTCTTTAATAAACAAATATGGTATTCCTTACTCTGAATAACATATCTCTATGGCTGCCTTATGTAAATTTGCTCCTCAAACTGACCGTAAAGAAATACTATTTTCACAATTTAATTGTTCCTGCTCGAGATCTTGTATACCAACTAAGGCAAGCAATACTCGAATAAAAGTATGTCTATCATAAGAGAGAACACCTCATTATAGTCAATTTTCTTACGTTGTGTATATCCTTTTGCAACAAGTTTCACGTTATACATTTCTGCTTTGATACCGGGAATGCCCTCCTTTTGTTTGTAGATCTATTTGCATCCAACAATCTTTTAGCTCTTGGTACCTTGAACAACTCTCATGTCTGATTCTGTCATGAGTAATTCCATCTCTTTACTCAAAGATGTTAACCACAACACCAACTCAACATTAGCCATCACCTTAGAGTAAAACAAAGGCTCATTTAGCTTCACCTCAACATTTATAGTCAATGCATAAGCAATATTTGTATAATTGCAATGTACCGGTAGTTTGATTATGTTTGAGTTGTGCCAAATGAGCGATGTGATATTTGCTTATCAAAATGAAATAGTATGTTTGGACTGCAAATATTTGAAGTTGTGAGAAGATAGAAGACAGTATGGAAGCTGAGAAAATAATAAGAAGAGATGTAAAACTGCACGGATGAACGATCTGGCCAGTGCTTTGGGCGGCTTGAGATTGCGAATGCGATTTATTATGTCGAAAGCAATCGGACAACTTACTGGCTCGACAAAAGTCTGACCTAAGCGGCACCTCCATCTACCGTTGGAGTGTATAGCCAGACGGTTCTTCCATCTAGTTGCTGAGTAGGCCTTGCATTGGATTCATATCCCTATCCCAAATGGACAAAGCATTAAATTAGGCGAAAAAAGATAGAAAGAAGATGAAATATAATCAGTCGCGCGAGGGAGGACTCTGTTTTTTGATAACGGTACTTTATGTCGTGTGCATGTTTCTGCATCTTAGTGGAATTCCAATCGATTGCTGAACGTGCAATTCGAAGAAAATGTGGTTTTGGCTTAGACATCGCTTGTTATCAAATGAGTGAATCACCAAAGTCTTTATAGAGTACCTACTATGCTTACGTGGCTCTTCCCCTCCACGCAAAACCTACGTGGCTTCATCCCTTCCATGCAAGACCCCACCGTCTTCCACGTGCCATGACTTCAAAAACCTCCCAGTCCAAACTCTCCTCCCTGTGGAACAGCCCCATATAACTGCCCTCACTCTCACATCAAACAAAAGCCTCAAGAAAACGCAAAAAACACTCGTGAAGCCAAAGCCATGTCGGCCACTCGTCCGCCCCAGAACCACCCTCCGCCGCCGTGGGAAGTCGTCCTCCTCGTCTCTCACCACCTCGACCGCAAAACCCTGGCCGTCGCCTCCTGCGTCTGCAAGTCGTGGTGCGCTTCCATGTCCCCAGACAACCTCTGGAAGCCCGTGTGCGCTCCCACTTCCCTTCTCTCTCCGCCCTCCAGTCCACCGACCCGGCCCTCCCCTACTGCAGCATCTACGCCCTCGGCTTTGCCGCCTCCTGGTGCCGCGCACGTTCCCCTGCGAAGCCCTGCCTGTCCCTCGACAACCTTGTGTTCGTCGTCGACGTGCGGTCGAGGACCTCCGGATTACCACTGTGACGAAGCTGGGGGACGAGATTGCACCCGACCCAAACGGGCTGTTCCGGTTCGAGCTCGGCACCGGTGAGGAGTGCCTGTCGACGATGGAGATCATGGACCACGTGAGGATCACGTGGATCGTGGCAATGAGAGGGTGGAAGGCGGTGTTCACCATGATGGAGTGTGATGGGAAGGCGAGCTTCATTCCTGGGGCCGAGGGGTGGTTCTCACAGGAGCTGCCGTCGCCAGGGTGCTGCTCAAACGCCACCGCCAGCAGGCTCATGGCAGACTCGAAGTTAGGGTTTTGTAGCAGGAGGGCGACTGGAGGGAGAATCAAGGTCGAGAGCGTGAGCGTGGGGATTCTAAGGATGGTGAGATGGAGGCATGGGAGCATGGATGATGGCTTGTGGTACTTGCAAAATATTCTTGCTTGATGTATAACATCTAAACCGTAGGAATGTGACGTAGGAAAGTTATATGGGCCTGTTTGGTTTAGCTCTGGAAATGCCTTTCGGAAAATACAAAGGTCTTTGAGCTAAAATAATTTTCTGAAATGAAAGTAGTGTTTGGTAGTGTGTATTTTAAAATCATATTTGAAAGCAGCTTTAAACGTTTGATAAAAATTATTTATAAAAGACTTTTACTAATATTTAAAAAAAAAAAAGCTGGCCAACCGACCACCATTGCAAGCCACCACAGCCGGCTAGATCTAGTTGCAGGCGAGCCTCAGGTGAAGTGGTTAGGAGAGGCGGCCTGAGGTTGTGTGACCTTAGGCGGGTGTCGCCGGGGTCGCGTGACCCCTAGGTGATGGTCGCCAAGTTGCTAGCCCTCATGTGACGGTTGCCAGCCGTCGGACTAGCTGCTTGGGAAGATGATGAATAGTGCGCAATGAACAATGCCCGATTGCATTCCGAAAATACAACTTCCCAAGGCTCCTTGTGGACTCCGTTTAGCCAAAAACCCTTTCCAAGCTTTGGAGATGCAAATTCATCTTTTCAAAACTTCTCAAACAACTTTGCACTGGCTCAGGAGACTTTAGGGCCTCAAATCAGCATTCAAATGCTGCATCAAACAGGCCCTATGTTAGTTTTTTTTTTTTGGTCGAACAGGCCCTATGTTAGTTGATAATATGGAAAGGGAGGATTTTTTGTTGTTGTTATTTTGAGGAAGAGCGTAAAAAATCTATTTATTCTTAGGCAATATAGATTGAGTCGTCTGATCTGAGATACAGGTTGAATGTAAGCATCTATATGCAATTCCGACTTTTCTCTTGAAAAAGAGGCTGTATTTTTCTATCCCGTTATAATGCCCATGCTGATTATAGAGCAAGAAACTCATATTTTAGTCCTGAGCTTTCAATTGATCTAACGTTGTTCTAAACCTTTTGCGTGAAAATTTAATTCTGACCAAACTGTTGACTGAAATTACTGACGTAGTAGTACAATATTTGCTGGCAAATGACCCCGTTTGGTTTTATATTTTGAGTTTTTTGAATTTTTCTCTTCTTTTCTCTATTTCTTTTGCCGAGGCGCTTTGCCGACGGCCTCCACCCTTTGCCACCGAAAGGTCAGCATGTATGAGATGGTCGTGGACAAGCAATTGTCACCGTCGGCTTCAATCTTAAGACTTTACTAGCACAATAGTTTTTGGTCACTGTGATATTAACAACATATTATGAGCTACAAATTTTTGAAAGAGTGAACGCCACAATAATTTATAATTATTTATTATTTATCTTTTTTTACAACATATTATTATTTTTACGTAATTTTTTTTATCAAGTTTACTTTAACTCTCAACTCACTCTTAGAGTTTTGCCTTGGCTTTTTGTAGAACGTGGGAGTCCAAACTCATATATGAAACTAAACATCCTTACCTTCCCTTTTGTAAATAGAAAAGGTGACCACTATGGTTTGCTCTAATGGTTATTTTTACATAGATTAAAGACTGTTACCAAATCAATATCTTATGTCTCTCGAGAAGATTGCGTCCGACCAATTGAATCTGAAGCATCTTTCGCCAAAAGTCTTTGCATACTCCTTGATCATAAATTTCAACAATTAGAGGACAAGGTCAAGCCGCCGTGGAGTTCGACTTTGGTCGACCATGGGGGGCTCGACGACCTCAAATCTAAGGTTCTGACAACCGTCTCGTGACTACAAGCCTTGCTTGATGTTTAGGAGCGAGAACTTGCTGTGATCGCTTCCATTCGCTTCGTCCATTTCGAACACCGTCATGCTGTTGAAATGGCCTCGATGGCAAGAGTGGTAGAGCCGTAGACACCGGCTAGGTAGCCTTAGTCGAGGCTCATGAGTGGGTGGTTATGAGGGAATAGGAGGTTCGGGAGCCCGTGCTTCGGTTACACAAAGGGAGATCTGTAGATTGAGCTAGATTTGCATTATAATTAGAGAACTAATAATAATACAAATAATCCATGAACTTTGGTTTAATATTCATGTGATCCATAAATTTTTAATTTGTTCAATGTAGCCTTTGAACTTCAGCCAATATATAATATTGTCATTAAACTTTTAATTTATTCAATGTGGTTATTGAACTTTTGGTATATGTTTAAACTAGCCCCTAGGCTATATGAAAATATCAAATATTATCATTCTATTAATTTAAATTCATGGATAACATTGTAGTTAAGGGACAACATTAAATATTTTTATATAATCCAAGAATTAGTTTGAATATATATTAAAAAGTCAAGAATTACATTGCATATTAAGTGAGAGTTCGAGGATCATTTATGTCATTTTCCCATCAAAGAAAGAAAATAAATATTGGACATAACTAGAAGAAAAGAAAAGAAACAAAGTGGATTAAAATTCAAAGAATTAAGAAAAAAGACATTATTTCTAGTAATTGTTTAGATCGCGGGCCATGATACTTAGTACACTGAATCCATGCCAGCATTTTCACACAAGATTTGGTTGAAAGGATTTAATTGGATTTTCACGCAAAGTTTAGAACTGCAGTAGCAATATCCAATAATCAAATAATCCAAACTTACAAAATTTTTGTCTTGGCCAATATTAATAGGCAAACCCTAGCAAGACTCCTACTAGAAAGATACTCTCAATAAGAAAATTAATAAAATTATATATTCTAAATCCTAGAAAATGTTAAATAACTAAGTTAAATAAAGGACCATTAATGGGGTGATTGGGAAATTATTGTCCCACATCAACAATGGCACCTTCCAATAATGGTATTACATCTCAACAGAAGAACAACATTTCTAGCGCATAGAAACCATGGTCCAAAATGTATTGTATGACTTCGCTGAATGTACAAACTTGGCCCTAAAGAAAGAAAGTGGCAATGGCGACACAATGGCGGGTCATGTGGCTCGAACAAACGGAGGTAGGGGGCAAGGGCGGCAGGATGTGGAACGAAGTGGCAACAAGAGATTTCATCTTTCAAAATGTCCCGTAAACTTAATATGTCCGGAAATAGGTCCATTGAATATGTTTAGTTACCTCCTCATTTGGGATGTTTCCAACCCTTCTTGAAATACAAGAATGCAATTGCCACTTTTAATTCGAAAAATTCCTATCTTGAAACTGTATTTTCAAGGAGTTAGATATTTTCTCGAATAGAGAAATAAAAAAAAAGTGAGGATAAGGAGCGCAGGAAAGGCAAAAGGGACAGACCAGAGGAGAGACCTTTGGCACATACGTGGTGTCGAATTCGTCGCACCTCCCAACGGTACACCATCACCGTACATACACCAATGTTATGTAATGGACGCATGTTCTTGTCTGCGTATCGTTTCTCTCTCTCTCTCTCTCTCTCTCTCTATCTCTCTCTCTCCATCGTTTTCTCTGTTTCCTTCGGATTCCTTCCTCTCTTTCCATCCGGAAATGGCGGCTGAAGCTGTTCTTGGTCGAAGTAGCATGAGCTCTGCTTCATTCGGCTCGAAATGGCGGGCTCCGCAGTCGCACAAGTTCGAGGTCTCGCGCTGTACGGTCCGGGCTTGCAGCTCCGTCGACGGCAGAAGCAAGGTCTATAGAGAACTTGGTCCGTCTGTCACTGTCTCTGTCTCTGTCTCGCCGAAGTCCGTTATGTTGGTCTTTCTCAAATGTTTTCATGAGGGTAGTTCGTGTTTTTTTTCTTTTTCAGATTTAAGATAGAGTGCTCGGTTCATTTGCAAATGTCCATGGTGATAGATGGTTCTTGTCTTTTGGAGAAATTCTTTGACATGTTGTTGAGACTGCTTGTGAAGAAATCCAGACCGGTTCGTGGTAAAAATGACAAAAGAAAAAGGAAAGAGTGAACTTTCCGGAATCCATTGGTCAGACAATCGTGTCTTTCGTATAGAATTTGAAGTCTTCGCATATCTTTCGGGCCTGAATCTTTTTCGTGAGGCCTTTTGCTTATCTTATTCACTTCTCGCGAACTCAACGAGTGAACTCCCATATGTGGGTGGTTCTTGATTTTTAAGTTATCCCCCCTAAAGGAACGGTTCTTCCTTTCTTTTCCTTCGGTGTTCCAGATATCTTTGGTTTCGGAGTTCGCTCTTCAGAATTTCGAACCAGGGTTTCATTTGATATCTGTGGTTGTGTTGTAGCCGTTGGAAGGAAGTTATGTCAAACATGGGGAAAAATATGGGTTTTGCAAAATGTGACTCCTTTTAGAGGCTTGAAGTCAAATTTAATTTTCTTGTCTAATCTGACACGAGTTCTGTGAAATGTAAGCAAAAATTGTTTCTGGGATGTTGTTGGGGTAAAAATCATTGCAGTTAGGCATTTATGTGAAATTTGTGTTTCTTTTTCTCCAGGGTTGTTTTCACTAAAAAAGAAGATCGAAGACGCAGTTCAACGCACTGAGATGATGGCTCCTACTGCACTGCAAATCGAAGAAGCTAGATGGATTAAGCAGGATGGACTGATTCGAGATTACGACCTCTGGGATGACCCTGCTAAATCCAATGATGCTCTCGTGAAGTTGGCAGACATTGCCAGAGCAGTCGATTCTCTGAGGGATTTAACTTACAAGGTGATGTGGAATGCCATATCCATCTCATAGGAGTTTTATTCTGTCCAGTAGGTGTGGATTTAGTTGGGCGATTGTTGGGTCATTGGTTTGTGCATCCGCTGTGCCGAATCCTGGAAGCATGTGCAGGCACTTCTTGTTTCAACTCTTCTCTGAGATTAACTTGATTCTTAATGTGTCAATGACTGTCTTGTCTAGTTTAACTGTATCAATTAACGGAAGTGTGGTTGCTGGGCTTTAGTTAACTTTGTCTGCTGAAAGTTGCAGGCGGAAGAAGCAAAGCTGATAACTCAACTGGCGGAGATGGATGGTATTAATTATGCTCTTTTCGAGCAGGCATACACTGCTTCTTTGGATATGAGTAAGTTTTTGGACCAGTATGAGATGTTAAAGCTTCTTAAGGGACCATATGATGGTGATGGAGCGTCGATGGTCATCAAAGCTGAATCCAATGGCAATGACCATGAGGTGTGATAATTTGACTTGGTTTCTAAAATAATTATATATGTGCAAAGTGATGATGTTCTATTCATACTCTTCCATCGTAAAATGCATTGAGAATGGATTTGAAAAGTCTCTGGTTCCTGCTTCTTTATAATAAAATATAGGAGTTTCAAAGAACTTGAGAATGAAGAAACTGTATATATATGTACATGTAATGGTGGGACATCACTAGGGGAATGCTCGTATATATGTATACTTGTGCGCATCACCATGTCAGTTACTTCTCATCTACGTATCTCTTTGCTTGACGACTTAGGTGTCTTGAAAATCGATTGTGGGATTTCTCCATGGTTTAGCTGATATTTAATTTATTATCTAGTATCCTTCTTCCTGTGTGAGGTATTTCGCATCTCCCTCCCCAGAATTTCAGTTTGCCAATAGCTCTTCTATGCACTCAGAAGTAAACATTGAGTGAGAATGTGATGGCTATCAAAAGAATAATGAGAAAAAAATGAAAGAGTGAGAATTTGATCAGTATGGATAGTTGTTCGGTATCTTCTGTGCTATGAGGATACTTCATTTCGACATCAGTATGAACTAGGGCAGGGGATGATATGTTGCCAATCTATTTGCATTCAACAGATGCAATCCTGGAAAAACTGAACAGCATTTATAGCGGACCGTAATATTCATCAATAATGGGGATATATTCCTCTTCTGTTACCTAATTCAATGAAAGTACCTTGGTTTTGTTGACCAAAAAGAAGAAGAATCTTTTGGGCTTATGCCTCTGCTGGTTCCGATCTCTCTGCCTCTGATGCATTTGCTAATCCAGTTATGGGCTGAAAAACTACTGAGAATGTACCAAAAATGGGCTGAGAAGCAAGGTTACAAAGGGAGGATTGTAGAGAAGCGTCTGGCAAAGAATGGTGGAATCACTTATGCAACAGTTGAATTTGAATTTGATTATGCATATGGTTATCTTCAAGGGGAGAGGGGTGTTCATCGAATGATAAGAAGTTCGGAAACTGGATCAACAGTTGATGAGGTTAGGTTACAATTATCATTTTCATTTTGATGAAACATTGGCTTTTGTATATTACTATTGGTTTTTGGCTTCTTTTTAATAATGGGCTCTGAATGATTTCTGTCTTCTCTATCCAGAGATCTCAGACGGCGAAAGTGCCATCTTGTTAGTGCATCATTAATATCAAGAACTAATTTTAAATGTATTAAAGACGTAACTAACATGTAAATGACTGTGCAAAAGGAAAAACACATCGAAATTGGAAGATTGATAGTTTTTGTGGCGCTTTCTTGAATCAAAGCTGCTAGATATGAACTTGTACTCATGACACCTTATCGTATATATTTGGGTAAGTTCTTTCTTCGATCTTACCTTAATTGGACACTTTAGATGTTTGTGGCACCTAGATGTATTCATGTACCATAGAGTCTGACATCGGTTCAAAGATATAAGTTATGCAACTTCAAGTGGCGTGTGGATTAATTGTGCACATGAGCTTAAGGTTGATTTAGTTAACTCAAAAACGTAGCCAAGGGAATTGTTGCATTTATAGTAACATCTGTTTCTTATATGATAGTGAATTGGGGTTGAGACTAGCCTCTTCTGTGAAATGTGTTTCTGTTCTGCTACATCATTGGCCCTTAAATTCCTGCCAGTTTCTCATTTTAATACTTAAATTTTGTAGGTTAGCCTAGCAGCTGTTGATATAATTCCTCTGTTCCGTGGTTTGGCCCCTGACCTACAAATTAATGAGGAGGATTTACTCATCTTGTGCCCGTCTTCATCGCCTGAAGTAGAAGTCAGTGAAGGCCGGTCTGGAGTTGTTATTCAGCATGTTCCTACTGGTTTTGTCATCCAATCTTCAGGTAATGAGTTGTCTATTCGTTCATTTGTTAGAGTTGACCTTCCGACTCAAATTTGTTTACTAATGGTTTCTGCAATCCGGTTTTGACTTTACAGAGAAGCAAATGCCCGTTCTTCAATAGATAGCAAATTATGCTGATCCCTTCTTATTGTTGGTGGTGATAAGACTTCTATGAAATCTTTCGACCTGTGTGTGAACACATGTTCATTCCTGTCTCATACCGCATTTTGTGATTGAGAAATAAGATCTCAAAATTTTTATCCCACAGGTGAAAGGAGTATTTTTGCAAATAAGATGAAGGCCCTCAACCGGTTGAAGGCTAGACTTCTTGTCACAGCCAGCGATATAGGAGTTCGAGGCATAAATGGCATCAAGAAAGAAGATGTGTTTGACGTATGGCGAGACGAGGCCCGGAGATATGTTCTTTACCCTTGCAAGCATGTGAAAGATGTAAGAAGTGGTGTTGAAATGCCTGACCTGTATTCTGTTTTGGACGGTAATATAGAACCTCTAATCGGTGCTCATATCCATATGAGACACTCTAATGACATGGCTCGATCGTAAAGCAGTTTTACACATTTTCACTTTATTCATTTATTTCTCTGCGTTGGTTCTTCCCTCCAGAGTTTTAGCCCTCGAAGTTTCTTTTAGTTTCATGTTAAAATTTATTTTGTTGACAAAAATGTAAGTTGGAAAAGAAGAAGTAACCCTTGGGTTGGCATATTGGTTGGATTAGCTCAGGACTCAGGGGTTGTCCGATCACATTTTCATCGCGTGCGTGTAAACTACTCTGGATGAGGATTATCTCAAAGGACTAAGCTTATGAACTTACTGGTTTGTTGTGATCTCCAGGTAGTCCAGCCTCTTTGCCAGTTCATGATCTTTAGTAATTCTAACTGTCGGCCCTAAGCTAGTAATTCTAATTCCACCAAATATCGCTCCAAGTTCGATGAGTATGTATAAGATGTCCATTCACAGAAGTTCGGAATGATGTAATTAAGTTTATACGTAGACATCCCGATGTTTGATTTGGTGCGAGGAACTGGCGTGTGAATTAAACGCACGAGGTAGATTCAGTTCTTGATATTACTGTACCCATGGAGCTTCGGCCTACATTCTAAGAGGCCAATACTCTTGTGATGAAGAGCCTTAAGAGCTTCATGCTTGGATTATAAGAAAGCTACTCATTTGGCCTAAATAATTAGGTAGGGTTTATTGGGGTCTGACCAGATTTGACCTTGAGATTTAGATCGTCTCGCACACAACATGGTGTAGTTCTCGAGTTCGAACTGGGTTTGAAACCAAAACTCTAGTGACGCGTTATTCGATTTTATGTGGTTTCGTCCGGTGTGGAATTGGGACGACTAAAACAATCCCAGCAATGTCCCAAATCAGCTTAAAGTCTAAAGAAGGCTCTCTAAGTGAAGAAATTCATCTTCACTATGCCCTTGGATGGGAGTCCATGTGGAAAACTAGAGGAAGCATCGGACCTGAAGGACCAAAGAAGAGGCTTGGACATGTGCAGCATCAACCCCTGCCTTCTTGGGCAACAGATACGCATATGCCTGTGGGATCCCCACGCCCTTGCAATTTCCCCAACACCCTCACCAAGTTTTGTGGCTCTTCCATTTGGAGAAGAAGGTGAAGAGCTGGTGGTATGACGAGGGTGGCATACCCTTGGGATCGTTCTTCGTGGCGGCTAGACCAGTCGCAACCGAGGAAGATGATTGTGAGTAAGCAAATTGTTTTGGAATATCATCGATGCACAAACATGTTATACCAAACTGTCGTATGAAGGATTGAACAAATGCACGGTTTCAAATTGAATAGCAGGCACATTTCACTCCCTAACAACACTTTGCCTTCTTTTTCGTGTTTTTGGAACAATATTTTTTGTATATTTTTGTATCTTAATAAGCATATTTGATGCATTGCAGGTGTTGTTAAATCAGTTTCTAGAGAGAAAAATTGGCGGGTTATATGTATTTGTATCTGATGGATCCACATCTGAGATTGCAAGGGCATGGTTCCCTTCTGGTCTTCCATATGGTCTCCCACGGATGCTGGATTCCGGAGAAATTACGAACATGAAATAAGAAATAGTTTCAACATTCGCTTAAGGCTTCCACAAAATAAGTACACCATATGAGCATGGGAAACTTAAAAAAAAGCAATAATAAGCAGTTCAGGCTTTATGAAGAAGCAATTGCGGTCATTGATATAGATAAAATTTCAAGGATGGCAAGAACATGTTCAGGGATAATAATAGTAATCAGCAGTTCAGGCGTTATCCTGGCCTTTGTGAAGTCTGTTGGGACTTCCTAGTATTACCAACATTCGCAATTCCATGCAAATTTTCCTACAAATTCTAGGAGCCTTCATATTTTTTGTCAGGGAAGCCAGCAAACTGTTATATAGACTTGAACAGCAAGATTCCATAAATAAGTGAAACTCGCTAATTCCATCTACAGTTTTGCGCCTAGTTATGGCAACATCATCATCTTCAGGTCTTCCATGTTCATATACAAAATTCAAGAGCCCAAAATGACAAATTCCTGATACATGCTCCTTTGAGCTTCTCTAACAACAAGACGCAAACAAAGATCCACGATAAGTCATTGTATGCCTTGCCTTACTCCTTAATAGACTGAGCAGCAGACAGTAGTAGACGACTGTCTTTCTAGGCTTCCTTTTCAATTTAAAAAAAAAAACACACACCAGATGATCAAATTGGATTGCAAACCAGAAAGGTTGTACCTACAACTTGCACACAGCATTTCACTATTTCAGCATTATTCCCCTGACGGCTTTGGCATCGGCATCAAAATGTATGTTCAAAAACTTGCACGGATTTCTTCAAATGTGATTTCAAAGTTCCATCATGACTCTTCCTCCAAAAGGCACCTTATAGAATAATCTAGAAAGACCCAGATCACTCCACAAGCCCAGACAAAGCAAATACTGTCTGTCCTGTCATCTCGTCATCCTTTTCTTTGCCCCCATTGCTAAGCAAATTTCATCAAAAAAATTTCCCTTGCTATTGGCTTCAACATAAATGACCATGGCAAGAAAAGCTCAATACTTTTCACCAACCAGCATCTAAGATGATGCTGCCAGACTACCTTCCCAGAATATATTCACCAAGATCCCAAAAGAGATGACAGAACTAAAGCTTGAGAATGAGGCCAATAGGACAATGATCACTACCGGTGATATCAGGAAGGATGTATGAGTCATGAACTTTGTCTGCTATAGATTCTGAAACAAGAAAATAATCGAGCCGCCACCCTGTAGATTACAAGGAGGATAGTTAACATTTGAGAATACCTATTTCCATAAGCTTCATCTGATAAGACGAAGATATGCATAATGACCCAAGAAAAAGTAAAGAGGTTGTCATTGCTCATATTATCACAATTACTGGAGAGAAGTGTAACATCTGATATATAATTTTCCATCAAGTAGATCTATGTATACCTTTATTTGTCTTCCTCGCACCATGCCGATAACCCCAATAAGTATAACCAACAACATGAGGATGCTGTCTTCTAAAGGTATCGACAAAGCCCCTTGACAGGAAGTTGGTCTCAAAAGATTCCCTTTCTTCAATTGTAAATCCAGCACTTCTTTTATTTCCCTGGAGTCTCATGATAATCAGATTAATGACAGATATAACAAACATTATACGAACTAAGAACTTCTGTTTTGAAATACCAAACAGCCTGAATTGTGATTTCCATCAACCACACAACAACCCCCCCCCCCCCCCGAATTCAGTTCTATGGAGAAAAAGCCTAATTTCAGTCCTTTTCTCTGTTTGATTTTGCTGTCTTCCGTTTTAGGTTTTTGCCCCCTCTTTTTAAGTGGGGTGGGGGACATATGGTGCGGCAAGGACATTGTACTGTGACAGTTAACTTAAAAAGTTGATGTAAATTATTAGTGCACCTATCAATCAAAGGCAGGAAAGGAAAATGGACTATTTCACTTACCGCAGGATTGTAAATGTCTATTTCCTGATGGGCACAATTCAGATCGCCAGTCAAAATCACGGGCTTTGATTTTTCAAGTTCCTGTATTGCCAACAGCAAGTACAAATTTGAGTAAGAAATAAAACAATATTGCAACAGAATTATAGTAGTCTATTGGAAAACCTTTATAGGTACTACGAAAAGCATATTGTAGAATGATCCATGATATGGTGAATAATGACTCCAGAACAAAAGGCTAAATAGCTTTACAAAAAACAAGAGGGCCACATAGAACTGAACATACTTTTATGTAGCGGCCCAGAGATGGATCCCACTCTTTAATCCTATACATCTGACATAAACAATAAAAGCAATAGAGTTAGAAAATCATACTCGCAAGTGTGTAACGGAATAAACCAATGAAATAGATTCATACCAGTCTTCTCAGGCCATCACCAGAATTAGGAACGTAACCACTCAAGAGAAAGAACGAATCAAATTCTGCAGTGACAAGCCGTCCCTCAGAATCATGATCTGATATGCCCAAGCCATATGTAACTGAAAGAGGCTTTGTCTGCAGAAAAAATTTACTAATAGTAACTACAGAAATAGATAATCCGAAAAAGCCAAATGTAGGAGAAAGCCAAAAGGCACGGTATCCACCTTTTACATGAATTAATATAGAGAAAAGGTAATCCTTTTGCATTTTTAACATACAAATTACAACTTATATCAATTTTATTATCCATCCAACATCAATTGAGATGCTAATTCCAACTCATAAGCACCTAAACCAGCTGATCATTGGCTGTGATCTTTATTTCAGATGAGAAGCATTTCATTTGAACAAATATAAAGCAAATGGACTAACCTTGCTACAAGCATATTACAATGTCAATTAACTAGATTAAAACATCATAACATCCATACAGACTCCTACATTCTCGGTTACAATATGACAATTCATTGGGGTCAAATGCACTCGCTGTAACAAATCAATGGGGCCATTTGGAATTTTTACATTCTTACAAACTTCGTCTTAAAGATGTTCATTGGATGCTATGAGGCGCCAAAAGGACCATGAAGGCACTATGGCTGAATGGGTTCAAATCACTCTTTCAAAGTGCTTTAAAGGAGAGAAATGAAGAAAACTGGGATGATGAAAATTTTCCGCAAGATATCTAGTTTCTAGTAGCTCATTCACTACATAGCAAATCGCATAAAGTCTATTTCTGCTCATTCCCAGCTTAAGACATTGACCATGAGATGACATGCCATCTCATTTCTCCACTTCTTCAAGGACAGACAGATGCTTTCAGGCTTTATTCATTCTTCTTTCAAATACGCCAACAATCAGTTGCTTCCATCAATCTGTTTTGTTTCTTCTACTCAAAAAGTAACCAAGTTCTTCCTTATTTTCTACTAACTATATCCAACATAGTGTCAAAGTAGCAGATTAAAACAGAATGTGTACATTATAAAGCCAGAGATAATCAATCTCTCTCCCATTGCAAAAATCAAACCTTTCTTATGAAAGCCATACAGCACTCCAGCTAAGGTGGACATCAAACAATGACATATATAAGAAAATTTTATCACATTCCCCAAGGCTGGAAAGAGTGCTCCTGTGAAAAGCAAAATGAAGCATACCCGTGAGATGATTGCTGTACCAGAATAACCAAGTTTAGAAACACTGCATGTCCAGTAGCTGTTCTCATAACCTTCTATAACGTCTTTGATTGCTTCTACATCCTTCTCCTGCATATAGGCAAAATTTAAATACTAACAACCTCAAGCAAACATGAAGCCAGGAGACAGAGCATTGATGCTCAGGAGGGATATGTTAATATTTTCCCTTAAGCAGAAATAGTAACCTGGTTTGCAGTTCGATTTGGTACGTGAAACGAAAATGGGAACAAGGAACATTATGTATTCAGAATGCAGTATGAAGGGGGTAGGTTTCTTTGGAAAGCTTTTTCTGACCCAAATTCAAACATCGCATCGCCGAACATTTTCAGAGATCAAGTTTGAGTAATTTAAGAAATATGTTATATTTAGAGCACAATTCTTCCTTTTTTAGTCAAATCATATATAGTATATGTTTAGAGCATATATATATAAATATATATATATATATATATATATATCCAATAGATGATTTCACCCTTATTTTCCTTTATTCCATCTGGAATGCTCGGATGGCCAAATCTAGTGTACCAAGTCTCTAGTGAACCACAAATTGCAACGCACGTACCAATTCACGGATCTTTGCTGTTTGAGTGAATTCTGGTAACCTCAGATCCATAAAGTGGTTCATAATACAATGATTTTGATGTCTGCATGGACTAACTAGTAGGCTTTGAATCTTCCACTGGGAAAAGATGGTCCCAACAAACTCAGAAGAAAACCAAGTATACTTGCCTGGAGTTTGGTCTCCTGCAAGCACAATACATCAAACTTTTCCCTTTGAGCAAGCTGAACAACAGAAAATCTCTCCATCTTTAACAATGCTCTCAAACCATTGACATTCCAAGACATCAATTTCACAGAATTCACATTCCGTGAAAGAGGTGGAGGCCTCATAGTTTGAGTATTGTAAGCAACCCAGTGCTTCTGTGGCTTCTTGTGGGCGAGAACTGTCCATGGTTCTATCGTTCCATTAACTTCAGCTCCTACTTCTTCAATACAAACTTCTGTATCTTTTTTCTTCGAAATGGATAATATTTTCCCTTTTGTCATTTCACCTAATAATTTAAATTAAGTTAACTAGGCAAACGGCATGAACACATTTTACTACAATTACTAAAACAGTACATATTTCACCAACCAGCAATTTCATCAGTTTCAGTTGACTTCATCTGCTTCGACCTGACCACTGTGCCATCAACTTTCATCGTTTTTTCCTTGGTAGACTGTTTTACCCTCTTACTTCTTTGCATTCTAGAAATTTTTGACTCAGAGCTAATTGCTTCAACACAATTATTCTCATCAGAGTTCTCTTCCCTCTTTGAAACTGAAAATTCAGATAACCCATAAGATGCTTGATCCTCTGCCGCCTCAATATTATCACCTACAAAAGCCAATACAGGACAACCACCATGGTTGTCAACCACAATAGTGAGGAGCTCATCTTTGCACTTCAATGGGTCCAAAAACAACATAGGAAATGGAATATCAAATAGTTAAATGAGCATTAAAATGTGCTCCTGTGAATTAAAAGTGCATAACGTAGATGGTAAACTGCCACAAAAGCTTCTAATCTCCTAAAAAGTCTTTGACATCTGTCAATGAGCACATGAAATAGATTTCAAACTGTCACAAATGCTGCTGCTGCAAGTGAAAGTCTTTCAAATATTTACAGTTGGTGAGAAAACTTCTAATCTTGCTACCTCTGCCCAGCATCAAGTGAAGTATCATCAAACTGTAAATAGATTATAAAGATGGTACCCTTTGTTTCTTGATTGAAATAACCCTTCAAGGCGGATATTAGATCTGGTTTACGCCCTTTGGCCGGGATTCCAATTCTCCTGGTGTCAGAAGAATGTCAAAGACAACCAGCAATGCAATTAAAAAATAATTTACAGGTTTCTGAAACAATAACAACTGCTTTCAAGATAATACAAAGAATGGTACACTCTCAGAGGGAACCAGTCATGCAATAGAAACTATTTATCCAACTCTTTCGAGTGCTTCAAAAAAAAAAAAAAGTCAACTCTTTTGAGTGCCATACCCTTCTATATATGCATCCTCTAGACAGATGATATTTCCAATCTTGTCATGAGAACATCTATTTTGTACATTAAAAATCACATCGATCAGTTATTCATCCAATCTTAATATAACTGGGGATTCTACGAAGGCAGTTCACATGCAATCCAAGAGGTTGCTAGACTGTAAGTCCAACCAGCAGGACAACCAAGAAGGTGAAGTTTGTGCCTCTGAACTGCAACAGCAGCTAGATGGCCAGTCCTTCAGATCAGTCGTTCCGTGTACTCTTCCCACATGCTTTACAATAACAATTTACAAGCCTCTCAAATGACCGTAGAAATGTGAAAAAGGACATAAAGGTTTCATCATCATATTGAGAAAAAGTGTGATGCAACAAAGACATAGCTTTTTGTTGAAGGAGAACTCTCCAGACCTCATGGTTTTCTATCAGTAATGTTGATTTCCCTGCTAAATAATCGTGCTTGCAAGCTTCAAATAGAAAAACTTGATTTTTGCTTACTGTAAAGGTTTCGCAGGAAACACCATAACAACGATAACTCGTTTGCAAAATTTGACAAAAACAATTTATCCCCACCTCAATGTAGCTCTCAATCCCTGAAATGTCATTGCCTCAATTCTGGCCGGGTCATTTTTAAGGCATTCGACGTCACCGATGCTTCCACCAAAAAGTTCCTACAAGAAAAATGAATGCTAAGCAGTCAAGTCACCAAAACAGAGGTCGAACGATAGGTTCGACTAACAGACGATACCTTGACACGACTCGTGCTAGAACTAGGAACTGAAGTCGCCAATCCTTTCGATTTCTTCCCTTTCTTGTCCTCAGGAGTCGCCGACTCAGGTCTCGACGAATTAGACATGCCCCTTTTGGACCCCATTTCGCTTGCTCCGAAGGAGACAATAGAACGACCGACCCAGAATCTTGGAGCCGCCGCGAAACTACAACGTTCAAAAAAGTCAGGAACTTTTTCAACAACCAAAGCAATGCAACATCACAGATTGTCGCCTCAGCGGTCGCTTTTGCTGACCCACTAATCGAAATGAAAAGGGGATCACATGGTTAGAAGGCTGGAAAAGCTCGCACATTCTTCACGCTGGATTCACGCAAAGGAGAGGTCGGGAGGGGCCCGGGACGAACCTCAAAGAAGGGGTGGCGAAACCCCTGAACCCTAGTCGAAATGCTTGCCACATGGATGAAGAACGCACAAAGAGAGAGAGAGAGAGAGAGAGAGAGAGAGAGAGAGAGAGAGAGGGAGTACGCTGTTGCTGCTGAGCAGGAAGAAGAGACGCAGCACAAGGGCATACCCGACACCTCGCAGACAGGAAGAAAGAACCGCCGAAGCGTGGAGGTCGTGGGGGGCCAACCGCCGGACTCCACGAACCAACCGACCGTCCCACGTCTCGTTCCCGCCGTCACTCCGGCAAAAACCACCATTTATATGTCACCGCGTTTTACTACGACAAATATACTAAGGGACTGCATTTTCAAGATTACGGGTCGGCGTAGAAAATACTGAAACCCCTTTCCATGTCTCGACAAATCTTAAACGTAAAATAAAAATTATTTTCATAAATGGACAGTTCATATTTATTGAGATATCGAGGAAACACAATATTAAATAGAAGATATTTATCCATTGTTAATACAAAGTCTGGGATTTAATCCTTCATCCTTTGTTGATGGAAATTCCTTCTGATCACACTGCTGGCTTGAGGGACCTTCAATTGTGAGCAACGCTCACACCATACTTTACTTAATATAAACACGGGTTTGTAGTCACAATTTTAGATATGCTCATGACTTGTGATCCATTAATATGATTGGAAGAGAACAAGACCCA
The DNA here is from genome assembly GCA_024500025.1 of Syzygium aromaticum. Classification (NCBI taxonomy): domain Eukaryota; kingdom Viridiplantae; phylum Streptophyta; class Magnoliopsida; order Myrtales; family Myrtaceae; genus Syzygium; species Syzygium aromaticum. The sequence goes on from CM044895.1 coordinate 13,772,868, forward strand.
TACGAGTTAAATTTGTACTTTTTGAAGAAATTATCTCTGCGCTACGGTAACAATAACATGCAAAGAAACAAGCTAATAAGAAGCAATGATTTCAAACTTCAAAAATGTAAGTTTATTGGATGCATATCGTGCGAATAAAGTAATTGGTCTATTATGTCACTTCCGTCGTGTCTATTAGTTTTATGGATAACAGAGTACCCAAAAGGAAAGGAAAGAAGAACAGGAGATTCTTTGATTGAATGGCATTTCATTTTCAGGGTACATTTTGCTGCAAATGCACTTATTCTCCACGACTGATGAATTATAGTAAAGATACAGTTGATGCACTTATCCCAATTCGACCCCAAACAACAGTGACTATCAGCTTCAATCTACCCCACAGAATCGACTCCATATTATTCTCTACGCGAGATCTCCACTCATGCCGTCCCAATTGTATCTGTCCGAATCGTCAAGGGTTGTGTTCTTGGCCATTCCTTAACTTAGGACTTTCCTGTTTTGGTGAAAATCCTGTAGAGAAGTAACCTGCTGATTCTGCTATTCTGGTAAGGTTCTGATTCAGCGCCTGAGGATTGCCCTGCTTTGAGCCCCCACAAGGGTCAGCCTACCGGCAAGTCACTCCACCGAACCAACTCCATTTACAGTTTCTCCAACGGCGAAATCAGAAAGATCTTCCGACTATTCTCGTCTTTTGAGCACTCCTTTTCTACGTCTTCCCATCCATCGCATGCTAATTACTTGACTCGCGAGGGCATTCCCAAAGATGACTGTTCTGCTTCTATTACTGCCATCAAGTCCCTTCGCTACTCTGCTCCCAGTCCAAAAGCAGTTAACGGTCCATTTTGGCTTCCAAATCTACTTCGTCGGTGCAGGATGTGGATTTTGGATCGGATGAAGGCATGTCGCATGGAAGCCTGTTTGTTTCTGCCCACTTACCTTCGGGTTGTGAAATACCTCCTCAACTGCTGAGCTATTAGACTAAACCAATGTCGTGAAAGTTCAAGAACCTCATTTGCTTCCACGAGCTTTCACTTGGGAACTTAGCCAACCGAGCTGCAGAACTTCTCCTCCCACAATGGCACAGTTCAGCTGCAACTGCCTGCAAAAGTAATTGAAACCATCTTTAGTTCATTAATTCAAAACACAATATCAAAGAAAAATAGGAGAAAAAGGTCGAACTTTTCGCCGATCACTACATGCCCGTTTTGTACTCTCTTTGCGTATCATTTAGTGATTACAATTTCTACTGATAAAAGAATAGGACAACAAGCTTTGAGTTATTAATGAAAACAATGACTCCACATGCCCGTTTTGTACTCTCCGCGTATCATTTAGCGATTACAATTTCTACCGATAAAAGAATAGGACAACAAGCTTTTGAGTTATTAATGAAAACAATGACAATGAGCATATTGTAGTAACAGTGAAGACACTCCAGTAACCAAAATCGTACTCTCATCACAGTGGAAAGCGAAAAAAGAATGTACAGTGGGATGTATATTTGGGATTCAATTATTCCTACCATTCTTTGGAAGGTCGGAGACGCGGATGACATTGGAGCAAAAATTCTGTCCAGCTATTGACTCTCTTAGAAAGGAAGCCTTGTATCTTGCATCTCTCCTTTTGCAAGCAGTCGGCAGCCAGCCGTGCGATCATGGAAGAAGTTCTGCAGATTGGTCGGCTCAATTCCCTGGACGAGCTCGTGGTAACAAGGAGGTACTTGCAGTTAATATGACAAAGTGGTTAAGTGGAACGACTCAGCAGTTGAGGCGTTTCAGAACGCAAAGGAAAGATTCAGGGCTGAGATCAACCGCCTTCCTTGTGCATCTCTTGGCCTAATCCAAAATCTCCATACCGACGAAGTAGATTGGGAATGCACAGTGGACCCTGAGCTGGCTCTGAACTTGGAGCAAGGGCCTGAGGCTCTCGATGACGATGGTAATGGAAGCGGAATAGTTGTCTTTGGCGATGTCCTAGCAAATTAGTCAATTCCAGGCAATGGATAGGGGAACGCAGAGGAGTGGCTAGAGGACGCTAACTTTTGGAAGATTGTCTCCGACTTCAATGGCGACGAAAACATAACGACTTGGTCTGACAAGAGCCAGGATGAGAAAGGAACATGAATGAATCAAACCATATACCAAGTAAGGAGAGAGTGAATTTATATATGTGTGTGTGTGAAAACTGGAATTAACTCAAAGGAGTGTTTTTTGACGTAACAGCAATACTTAGCTATGGAACTCCAAAGGTAAGCATGCTTAGGTGGGAGCACTCTCACATGAATGACCTCCTGGAAAGATGTTCACCTGTACATGGACAAAACAGCAAGGCTTGGTATGAACGGTCCAAAGCAGACAATCCATTAGACAATTCCAAGCAATGGATAGGGGAAGAACGGTGAAGGAGAGGCAAGAGGATGGTAACTTTTGGAAGATCGTTTCCGACTTCCATGGCGATGAAAATATGCAGGGAGTTGATTTTGCAGAGTGAGTTGCAAATAAAGACAGTGGACACACGGGGAGGTGGTGGCCCATGAGACTCCCGATGCTCCAAATACGTCTCACTTTTATGCATTTTCAGACTTCAAAATGACATAACTAGGCCTTTACGGAAAATATTATCTCCTTAAAAATTACGAATTGAAAACGGCAATTTCCATCTCTACACATGGATGATTATATGGGTACAATGGCAAAATCATAATTAGAACACTCTGCTTGAACTGGTCCGTACCATATAATCTTATTCGCCTCCTTTTTTGTTTAAATGTAACGTAAGATATTAAGACCGATTTACTACTGAGAGACACTGCATAAGTTAAATAGTTTTCCTTCCTAACAATGTTTGAGTCAATTACCATCAATTAAACAGGTTTCTTTTCGTGTCTCTGACGATTACCTTAAAAAAGAGAGAGGTAAATATGATTGCTTATAGTGTAACACGACGTTAATTTAAAAATGGTATCTGATTCTAAACATGGATATATTAGATGGGGTATTTATAATGAACTTCTTTTTATGCCAATGGCAAAATCAACAAATACTCTTTTTGCATTATGGGCTATCAATATTTGCCTCCTTATTTTTTAAATTAACTCAACAAATTAAGAAAAAACACTTTTTGTATTCCATTGATAGTGATTGTTAAAGATGGTAAGACTAATATAGAGGAAGCATTATGGCTAGCACCTCTTTCAGTAAAGAACTAAATGGGGACGCCTAGTCCTTTGTTTACTAGTTACAATGGTACTACTTCCATTCCCCTACATGGCTCCAAATCAGCGGATGACAAAATTACCCTTGAAAAGGTATTCTCTCTCTCTCTCTCTCTCTCTCTCTCTCTCTCTTCCCCCCAATTTGCAAAGAAATCCTGTTATAGTTTTCAAGGGCATTTAATTGAGTGAACTCAAGATAAAATCACCTTTGCTTAAACCGTATTTCCTTTTCCGATCTCTTCCTTGATCCATTGTGCACCTATAAAAAGTAGGGCTGAATCCAAAAAAGTTACCCACTCATCAAGAAAATAGTATCAAGTGTTGTTTCATAAGTTCAAATTTTTCCGGTAACCGCTCTACCGAGTTTTTACTCTCACGTTGGAATTTCTTGAGCAAAATCTTAGAAATTGAAACATCTGTAGAAATTTGGGGAGAGAAAGATTGCCATCACAAAATATAGTAACCTAACTTGCTTATATGATACGCTATATTGCATAGAAATTAGAAATTGAAGATGGTACGTGTGCTTCAATAACATACCACTAAAATAATATGAGATTCATTAACTTAGAGTAGAATATGCAAAGGAGAGGATTGTGTTATTCATCGTACATCTCAAAATGAAGAGTACATGAGCCTTTTTATAGGCTTTAGGATCAATCCTAGATATGCATAATTAAAAGAAGACACAGAGGATCTCCAAGATACATGCATAATCATGAGAGATATGAAGAATTTGGGGAAATAACCTAATTATCTCTAACAAAATTAAATGTCATTTTTTAACGTACATATTACTGTAAATGCAATGGCTTATACTTTATATATTCATGAATACAACAAAGAACTTAACAAGGCAACCACAACTCTTAGTTCCGCTTCATTTCCATCCGGCGGTCCATCTGTAACTCATTCGCTAATCATTCCGGCGGAATCTAGAGGGCTTGCATTTCGCGACATGGGGTCTAGCAGGTTCGGGTTCCCTATTCAGGTCGCCCCAGTCCCATGTATCCCAATTGTCTGGACTACCCCTGAATTTGCCGCCATCTTTGCTATCGGGATACCCATGTGTACTCACCCACTGATTCGCTAGGACATCACTGAAGATAATCGTGCTGTTGTTGTTGCCGCCATCAAGGGCTTCAGGCCATCGGTCCAAGTCGCAAAGCAGTTCAGGGTCCACTTCAGATACCCAATCCACTTCATCTATGTGCAGATTTGGATCGGGCAAAGCAATGCTGCATGGAATTCCATTGATCTCTGCCCAGAACCGTTCCTTTGCATCGTGAAACGCCTCCTCGACTGCCGAGTCATTCCACTTAAGCACTTTGTCATATAAGTGGATGTACCGCTTTGCTTCCACAAGCTTTTTCCAGGGAACTGACCCTACGAACCTGCAGAACTCCTTCTCCCAGGATGGAACGGCTGAACGCCAATTGCCTGATAAAACAAACGAAACTGTCATTAGCTCATCAAATCAAGACACAACTTCAAATAATGTCATGTCCACCAACAGCTCAGTCGTACTACTTTCGACTTAAAGCTCCAATATCATATTACGTTGATCCTCCACTATACGAAATTATTACATATTCAACAAGAAGAGACGGACAATCAAAATGAAATAAGAGTGAGTGACAACTATTGCCGATAGGCGGCTTTCTTCCGAACGATCTGCTTCCCTGAGTGCCTTGATGACGATTGTAACCCCTTTGTCCCCTCCAACCGTCCATTATCAACCCGACAACACTCCTTAAAACTGATAGGAAAATTTCAGAAGATCCTGCAGTTGAAGAGCGAGAACAAGATGTCACTCGTCGGAGAAACTTTCCAGTGGCAATCTCAGGTTCTTTGCAGGATTGTGATCCCGAAAAGAGAAAGGGAGAAGTCACGTGGGCTTTAGGTCTGCGCGCAACGTCTAAAGGGTGGTTGAAAAGCATAAATCTGGAGGTGAAATCATAAGAAGCGCACAGTATTTCGGGGCCGGTTTGGTATTTATATAGCTCCTCAAGTTCTGATTCGGATTACAGTTTCCTCTCTTGTTGGTCCTCATCCATCGCCAGTGAATCGAATTCATGCACAGGCATTATTAGTTTTCCGACATGATTCTATATCTTCTTTTTATGCTGAACGTTTACTTTTTTTGTCAACTAGCAGAAAAGGACAATCATCACTGAGTTACTCAACCAAAACAAGAAAAATGAAAACGAACTTTCTTAGTCATTTAATTTACGGATATTTGTTTCCACTTTCCATTCGAGCCTTTAAATGTCAAGTCAATTCCATAGATGTCTTCCCATATAGTTGCGACCCTTCACCTAGTGTTTCCGAGAAAAGTGAACACAATTTCAGAAACGAAATCCAAAACGCATATGGTTGGTAAAGAAAAAAGAAAAAGCATGCTCTTACCCTTCTGTGGAAGGTGTCAATCCATGTGACGAGGATGAGATAATCGCAAAATGTTTCCCAAGTATTGACCCTCGTGATAGGAGAGCCATGTAATTGGCATTCCTGGTCTTGCACCTTCCTGCAGACCTGTAGTGGCTTGAGATGGTAACACAGTCACTCTTGTGGGGAGTGCTCATATTTTTGAATATGTTCGCTCGTTTTCACGAAGAATATCCTTTACTGAAACTTCTGTCTTCGGTTTTTTGTATTAAAGTAGGTTCTGTGATTTGACTACTAGGGGAGTTATGGCGAAAAATAAAGTGTAATACATGATTGTATGGAATGAATGGAAATCAGAACATGATTATATGAAATGGATGAAAAGCGTATGGATTGAAAACGGATCTGGGATCAACAGAGTTTTAAGTTACATTACAATATTCCTATGAAAGTTGTAAGGAACTGGAAAGTTACTAAGGATACAGGAAACTGTAAATACGGAAAGTAAAGATGCATAGGAAACTAAAGTGCAGATAAGCTTGAGTGGTTTTTCTTTTTTTTTGTCGTTTTTTTTTTTTTGCTTCATCTGAGTATTTGTATCTCCTCCTATCTTGTAACTACTCGTTGGTTACTTCCATGTTTTCAAACTTTGAATATTTTGACGCTTCTAATAACTGCCTTTTCTACCCACGTTTCCAGTTTTATTGTTCGCCAAAACTTGATTTCAACCACTAAGATGATTTCAAATCTAGACCAGTAACCTTACATAATATGCTCGTTCTCATTATCTCCACTCCTGTTCATAATTTCTTGCTGTCGTGGCTAGGTTGTGATTCTTCAGTATATTCTCAAAGTGTGAACCTCCCAAAAAAGGTCACTGTCATGAAGCATAAATATTCCAACGTCCCGAACTATAACTCTTCATATTTCGGTAAATATACATATTTTCATCACTTACCGAATTCGAGATACCATGCCATTCTTACTTGCTTCTCAGCATGTTGCCGAATTTGATCCAAACGTGTTTCGGAAGATGACTGATTTTCATTATACGCCGGATTCGGCATTGAAGCATATTCGGCACTTATGCCGATTCTTATTTTGATGTCAACATATGCCCTCTTTTAAAAGGATTAAAAGGACTTTTAATTCTTTTAAATGTCAGAAGAAAAGACGCTTACATTTTATTATTACTGTCTCTTCGTCACCTCACTTCGCGCGTTCTGCTTTTCCATCTTCAAAACATTTCTTCTAAAAATCTTTCCTTTCTTCATGCCCTTGCATTCTCACCTTTTCGACTCTTTGTAACCTCTTGATTCTCTGCGTTCTCTCTCGATATTCACCTGAACCCAATGGCTTCCATGGCTTCCAAGGAGCAAACTTTTTATTTTTCTGCATCAGATGCTCTTGATCGCTACCATATATTCCGAGATTCTGAAGATTTTAACGAAGAATTTCATCTGTTCTTCGTGGAGAACGATTTTAAGGATTCCTTCATTCTCGATCCAGCAGTTCACAAACATTTCTCTGTTCCGAAGTGCCTATCAATCCACTTCCCACGTCATCAATTTGAAGTGCTTCCAATCCACGAGTCATCTATCTTGGCTTATCAATGGCATTCTCATCCTCCTCGTCTTAGGGCTTTTTCAGACTTTAAACCAGATTTCTACCAATGGTATTTTCGTCTTCTCCCTTCTAAGGGTCCCATTTGGGATACTCTTTCAATTCATGATGCTTTACGTCTTAGCTGTTTTGATTACCATGTGAATCGTAAGCTAATCAGAGCATTATCTTGTTTTTGGTCAACCTCCACTAATTGCTTCTTTTTTCCTTTCTCTCCTATGTCGGTAACTTTACTTGATGTATACTGTCTCACTGGACTTTCTCCTTTGGGTACAGACCCATCTACCCTATCTCTTGATTCTCGTTCAAAGCTTAGCAAGTTATTTGATTATGAAATGGTTTATGGGGCATTTGTAAAAAAGTATTTCAAGAAGGAGAACATAGTTACCGACGAGAAGTATAATGCTTTTCTTTTATATTGGCTCTGTAAATTCCTTTTCTGCCACCCCATAGTTAGGATTTCAAATGATTTTGTTGTTATTGCCTCCACTCTAGCATCAGGGACCCCACTAGCTTTGGGTAAAACCATGTTAGCCTTACTATATCGAAGCTTAGCCCCTGCTTCCTCCTCTATTGCTTCGGAAGAAGTTAGTGGAGTTTTTGGTAGTCCTCTTTGGCTCCTTCAAGCATGGACAACTTTCTATTTCCCTACATGGTTTTCTAAGGATCAAGTCATTCAACCCTTTGGGATTTCCATTCCTAATCACCCAGTCTGTCAGGCCTTGAGTAGGAAATTAATCCCTTTTTTCGAAGAACCATCTTCTTGTTTTCGGTACTTTATTTCTCAAATCTGTTCTGTTGAGGAGAACCCATATTCTTTTACTCCTTTCTTTGTTTCCCAGTTCAAGTCTTACCTCCCTGCTTTTCAGAAAAATAAGAGTGACTTCTGGCAAACCATTCTGACTTCAGTTGATCTTCCTGTAAGATTTTCAATAAAAGGCATATTCGTTGCTGGTTTTGAAATTTACTCTCCCCAATACTGTGCCACACAGCTTGGATTGATTCAAGGGGTTCCTGTTCCAGCCCTTTATACTTTCTTTTATGCTTCCTTTGACAAAATCCTGCAAGCTAAAAGATAGTCAACCTTTTGTTGAGCTGACCACACTGGTTCGGGGTGTTTATCGATTGTTTCGTGTTGTCGAATTCATTGGACATCCCAACCGTTCTTCAGCCGATTTTGATCTCTGATGGAATAATTATCGAAAGACCATATTTTCAGATCCTTTGAATCAGATTCTCCTGAAGATAAGGGATGATATTCATCTTACATTGTCAAAAACAATCGAAGTCACCAATGTACCTTCAGTTAAACAAGCAGAGACTTTTCAAGGTAACTAGATTATGCTTTTTTCATATCCATATATCTCGTTTGATACTCCATTTCCAATTTGACTTTTATTCTTATAGTGAGTAAGAAAAGGAAAGCTTCAGACTCACATGCTCCTGCTCCAAAAAAAATACCAGCAAAACCTGGTGTGAGGAAAGTAATTATCCGATCTTTAGAATCACCTCCAGAAGGATCTCTAACCATGAATCAATCTTCAGAACCCACACTAAGAGTTATGATAAAGCCACGTACTCTAAAAGGTAATTCTAATGCTTTACTTTTGGCGAATATCATAGCATTAACTTATTTATCTTCTTGATTAATCCAAGGGCTCTTAAAACTTATCAGCCCAGTACTGTCTCTCCTGTTTCCCTTCCTAGCAAGGATCTTACCCCATCAGCCTCCGATCCTTTACCGATAATACTTACTCCTTTGACAGAAGCTAAATCGATTCAAGAACAACCTTCTATTCCAACTCCGACAGAGAGTATGCCACAAACGGATATTCTTGCTTCTGCTGTAGAACCTGAAGCAGATCTTACTTCGTCTTTCATCGGTAATTATTACTATCTCTTATTTGATTCAAAATCTTATACTGTTGTTTTATATACATAGGCCAACATTTGCAGTCACCAATGAAACCACTCATGCGCTTCAAGAGGCTCCAATTTCTGAAGGAGCATCAAGTGTACCTCTTCCAGCAATCATGGATGAGCCCATTCCTATGCTTCAAGAGGTTTCGATTTATGAAGGAATATCAAGTATACCACCACTTGCAAGCACTGATGAGCTTTAAGAGACTTTAATTTCCGAAAGAGCTACTTATACAATTACTGTTTTGCCGCTCTCCACATCTTATGCAATACCTAATCCACTTGTCGAGATAAAACTTTTCTCTCAAGCTGAACGGACGGAACTAGAAAGAATATTGGCAGGTACTCATCCTAGCTCTTCTACAGCTTCTAATTCTTCAGAACCCTCAACTTTATCAATGTTTGCTGAAATTCCTAGAGAAATAGCCAAGGCTAAATGGGAAAAGCTCTTTCACTTATTGGAACCTGGCTATGGAAAGTTGATCAACAACTCTGATAAGGAAAGCCAGGCTAGGATTCTTTTTCAAGAAGTATACTATGGTAATCCATCATTTGTTTTATCTGAGCCCTTCCAGGACAATATTGTCCTCTTTGCCGTTGGCTTTGTGGATGCTGTAAACACAATAAGAGTCAACCTTGATCAACTTCCTCATCTTCTCTTTGGGGAAAACAGAGGATTAGCAATCCAAGATGAGCTTGCTCGTAAGCGTGAAGATGCTCGTCTTTTCTACGACAATTTCAAAGTTGAAGAGAGCAAGCTCTAACGCTTGGAGGCTAGGAAGGAAGAACTTGAGGCAGAGCTAAGGATGGTGAATGCTCAATTGGAAGAACAAAAGCTCACAGTTTCAACTATTTGTCCTACACTCAGGCGTAAAATGAAGCAGTGTCGGGAATTGGAAAAAGAATTTGATGCTTAGGCTGGAATAGTCAAAGTCCATGAAAAAAAGAAAGCCGAGATTATGGATGAAAATCATAGGCTTGAAACTGAACTGAGAGATTTTGTAATTGAGGCCAAAGCTTTATTGGCCAAATGGGAATAAATTGAAAGTTTCATTTGCTAGATTTTGATCTCCCTTGCATTCACCTAATATCCCGATGATACAAACTCCCGACACTATTCTTTGTTCACATCAATAATCCAACCTTCTTGACCAAAGGTTAAACCGAATCTCTATTTGGTTCCTTTGACATTTAAATCAATTCAAAGATAACTGCTCTATCGCAACTTTCATAACTTACGGGTCAAATAATCACCTTCCTTTGCTTATCCTCTTTGAAATTACTGACTTCAAAAATAACTATTTGTCCACAAGCATAAATCACGTTCAACCTCTATTTCTGTTTCCCTCTGACTGACCAAAATCCCAAGAAATTTCCTTCTCGTACTCCAAAAGCGCACTTGGTTGGATTCATCTTCAATTTGTATTTTCCCATCCTGATAAATGCTTGTTCGAGATAATCCATATGATCTTCTTGGGCTGACTTAACCACCACGTTGTCAATATAAACTTCTAAGAATTTACCGATCATATCATGAAAAATAAAATTCATTGCCCGCTGGTATGTAACCCCTACATTCTTCAATCCAAAAGGCATAACTACCCATTGAAAAGTCTCGATCGCACCAAGACATCTAAATGCTATCTTTGGGACATCTTTCTTAGCAATAAAAATTTGGTTATAACCCGAATGACCATCCATCAATGATAACATCTCATTTCCCAATGCTGAGTCTATTAACATGTCTGCTATGGGCATTTGATATTCATCCTTTGGAGTGACATTATTTAGATCCCGAAAGTCAATGCAAACTCTCAGCTTTCTATTTTTCTTTTTCACAGGAAGAATATTTGAAAGCCACTCAACATACCTAGCTATTTCAATAAATTTTGCCTTCAACAACCTTTCTATTTCTTCTTTGACTTTACCAATCATATCTAGAGCAAATCTTCTTGCTAATTGTTTATGTGGACGAAACCCTTTCTTGATTGGAAGGTGATGTTCTACAATATCTCTTAACAAACCGGGCATTTCATGATAATCTCATGCAAAGCAATCTTTGTACTCTTTGATCAGATTAACCAGCTTGTCTTTCATGCCCCCTTGAAAAAACGTACTTACATACACTAGGCGGGAAAAACCAGGCTCTCCTATATCAACCTCCAATAACGGATCTTGAGCCTCCATTGTTCTGTCTTCTTCGACTAACAACTCTTCCCATTCATCTATATAATCCGAGGCTTCAACATTTTGCTTTGCCATTTCCGCCAAATGTGTGAAGTATCTTTCACAAACTTCTTGCAATGCAAACTTGTTTTCCATAAAGAATGTATAATTCTTCTAATGCCAAGCTTGATTTGGGAATCCATTCAGCTTTTCTATTCCCGAAGTGGCAATAAGCAAGTGATTGTAGATCTATTTTTGGTAATTCAATAGCATAATGCTCATGTAAACGATCCCGATGTTCTTGACAAATGTCAGTCCAACTGATTGAAGCATATCCCGACTCTGCCTCAACATATTCCACTTTCTCACCATTCCAAAATGCCAATATTTGATGTAAAGTTGAAGGTACACACTGATTAGAGTATATCCAATCTCTTCCAAGCAATAAATTATATGAGCCATCAAATTCTACTACAAAGAAAGTCGTTTTAGACGATTTGGACCCTATGGTTAGATCAAGAACTATTGCCCCCTTGACTTCGGTAACTTCCTCAAGAAAATCAGATAACTGAACATTAGATGGGATGATATCATTATCATCTTTCCCTAATTTCTTGAAGTATTTATAAGATATGAGGTTCAAAATAGCTCTAGCATCAACAAAGACTTTACCGACGGGCCTACCATTAACTCTTCATGAAACAATCAAGGATCTTAATTGTTTTGCTTTTTCAAAAGGTACCTTATCAAACTTGATGGCTTCTTTGTCGGGAAACCGAAATTCTGCTATGGCTGTTTCTTTTTCTGAAATATGTTCGATATCTTCTTCCACACTTAAATTAGTTTCATACTTCGCTGGAAGTCTAGCGTGAACCATGTTTATCCGTACTGGAGAACCATAGTTTTTCGATATCTTGGAATGGCCAGTTTGGTAACTTCTGCCATCTTTTTGTGACCATTTAGGATCCAAATCTTTTTGTTCCACCTTCCCTTTTTGCTTTAGATTGAAAGCTATAGTAATCTGCCCAAAATTAATTGTTTGTGGAACCTGAGCAACATCTTTCTCCTTCTTCTTTTGAAGGTAAGAGCTATTTCCCAAATAACCTGGCACTGGCTTACTCCAATCTTTTTCATTGGGATTTCTTCTCCAAATTCAATTACCTTTCCTGCTGACAGATGTGAGAGTTAAGCCTTGCCTTACCATACCTTTAGCTTGGCTATTCTCAAAATTCCTTTGCCTATTTCTTATTCGCTGGAAACGTCTCTTAATAATTCTATTAGATGCATGTCCTGGCGATTTAACTGTTAACCATTTTCCTTCGGGAGGGTTATGGGAGCACCTTAACTGTTTTTCCCCTGTGGATTTCCTGAGATTTAAATAGTGGTGGATCATCAAATTCATCTCCCCAACCGGTTGGCTCAACTGGCAATGATGGAGATGGATAATTGTCCATATTTTCATAATAGACCACATAGTCAAACTTCCCACTAGGTTCTCCAAGCAATCCAACTTTGGGATCATTTTCTTTATATCGCTGCCATAAACTCTTTTTCTTTGCAGGCTTTGGTAATGTTTCGCTATCTTCATGAATTTGCACAATTGACTCCCTAATTGGGGGTGCTAGTTGAAATGATCCATGGTATTCCTTCCTCTCATGCCTATGACTAGCATATTTTCTTTCAAGCACCTGTGCTGTCTGTCTTGGGTAAATTTTCTCTTCTCTTGCTCGTATCAAAGTGTTTTCGGCAGCTACAATCTCAAATTTTACCCCGTGGTCCACCTGTCCTGCGAATAAATTATCCCAATCTGTATCTCCCTCTTGTTCCCCTCATGATTTGGAACCTGGGAAACTCCCGATTTGACTCCCAATCTTGCTGAGTTAGCTCTTGGTGACAGCGAGTACAACGTTGTTTGTTGTCATCATCTGTCGTCTCTCGTATATTAACCATGTTGATCATTTTTGGAAAAAGGATCTGTATCTACTTCCATTAGGGCTGTGCCTTTGTCTTCGGCAAATTTAATCTTACTTTGACGAATTGCCTCTTGGATTGACTTTCTAAACACAATGCAATTTACCATATCATGAGTTGTAGAGTGATGCCATTTACAATATTTTTTATCTGCTATCTCTTCCTTTGACGGGATTACTTGTTCTTTGTATAATTTGATCATTCCATCTTTCAATAGTAGGCCAAATATTTCATCTAACTTGTAGATATCAAAGGAATAGTTATTTGTCTCCTTAGCCTTGAACTTGGATACATCTCTCACCCTGGCCGGTTTAAGTGCTGGGCACACATATGATTTGTTTAATATCATAGTTGCTACAGCTATCTCATTCTCCTCTTTGGCTATCTCTGCATATTCGGTACTTTCGGCAAATGCAATTGTCTGCCGATTGTCCTTATTCGGTTTCTTATCTTTCTCCTTTAATAAGTGTTCATACTTAGAAAGTCGGGCGTTTAACTGAATGAGATCGTCAAAGGCTTGTCCTTCAAATTTTTCCTTAAAGTTAAACCTCAAGCCGTTAAAAGTCAAATCTGCGAACTCCTTCTCAGTAAATGATGTTAAACATCGGTTTCTAGATTTCTTGAAACGAGCAATAAACTGATCCACTGTTTCGGTATTATATTAATACATCCTGGCCAAATCGACTACCGTTACCTCTAGTATTGTTCGGTAAAACTGCGAATGAAACTGTCTCTCCATCTCAGCTCATGTTTGAATAGAATTCGCAGGTAAATTTGTATACCAAGTAAACGCTGTTCTTGACAAAGACAATGGGAACAATCTTAACCTTAGATACTCGTTAGTTGCAGCTTATCCACATTGTGCCAAGAATCGACCCACATGTTCTACGGTTGACTGATCTTCCTCTCCAGTAAATACAGCAAAGTCCGGCATCTTGAAACCCCTTGGATATGGTATGTTATCAATCCAATCGGGATGTGACTTCCTATATACTGGCTTTGGCAATCCTCTCTCTGCTCCCAACTGTTGCATTACCAACTCTGCAACTCTATCTGGGTTCCATGGCCTCAAATTTTGCTGACCTAACCAAGGATCTTGACCCCTAGGATCAAACTGTTGAAGTCGATTCACCCCTCGCTGCTCCATGTTAAAATTAACGTGTGGTGGTGGCCTATAAAGAGGATTTTCTATCACATGAGAATACGGTTGAGGCCTAGGTGGTTTAATATGATCAGCATTAGGCATACTTACTAGTGGAGGTACATTCATTATTGATGGTGCATTTGTGACCATGGGATTAACCAAATTAGCATCATTCGGTACATTTTGAGGAAAGTTTTAAGTATTTACACCATTCACTAGGTTTATAAGAGTAAGATTCTCTGGCCTTGGTATAATTCTAACAGGAGGTTGAGAATTTGATCCTCCATTACAATTATACCCCACATGAAGATGTCCCGAAGTTGGTGATAACAATGTTGCCCCAAGAGGATTTACATGAAAGGGCAGAACTTGAGAAGATGAACTAAGACGTGATATTACCTCATTTATAGCATTGACCACCATGGGTTTTATCACATCTGTCACATGTCGCACTATATGGTTGGTAAGCTCGTTTTGCTGTTCTTCAAACAGTTTTTTCATCGTGGCTACCAAGGTATTATCTGGTGCCAACGCACGGGCTTGTTCTTCAGTTAATTGCCGAGGAATATTGGCACTTTCATCTACTTGATTAGCCGCAGAATGCTCAGAACATGCCCCCTCAACTGGATTGTTAATGTTATCCACCGGTATTCCTTCAGATTGTCTGGTTCTCACCATTTCTCTAAATTTTACCATGCGAGTTCCACCGGGCGTGCCAAAAAGATGTTCGCTCGTTTTCACGAGGAATATCCTTTACCAAAACTTATGTCTTTGGTTTTTTTATTAAAGTAGGTTCTATGATTTAACTACTATGAGAGTTATGGCGAAAAATAAAGTGTAACACAGGATTGTATGGAATAGATAGAAATCGAAACAGGATTATATTGAATGGATGAAAAGCGTATGGATTGAAAACGGTTCTGGGATCAACAGAGTTTCAAGCTACGTTACAATACTCCTATGAAAGCTGGAAGGAACTGGAAAGTTACTAAGGATACAAGAAACTGTAAATACAGGAAGTAAAAATGCATAGGAAACTAAAGTACAGATAAGTTTGAGTGGTTTTTCTTTTTGTTGTCGTTTTTTTTTTCTTTGCTTCATCTGAGTATTTGTATCTCCTCCTATCTTGCAACTACTCGTTGGTTACTTTCATGTTTTCAAACTTTGAATATTTTGACGCTTCTAATAACTGCCTTTTCTACCCACGTTTCCAGTTTTATTGTTCGCCAAAACTTGATCTCAACCGCTAAGATGATTTCAAATCTGGACCAGTAACCTTACATAATATGCTCGTTCTCATTATCTCCACTCCTGTTCATAACTTCTTGCTGTCGTGGCTAGGTTGTGATTCTTCAGTATATTCTCAAAGTGTGAACCTCCCAAAAAAGGTCGCTGTCATGAAGCATAAATATTCCAACGTCCCGAACTATAACTCTTCATATTTCGGTAAATATACATATTTTCATCACTTACCGAATTCGAGATACCATGCCATTCTTACTTGCTTCTCAGCATGTTACCAAATTTGGTCCAGAAGTGTTTCGGAAGATGGCTGATTTCCATTATACGCCGGATTCGGCATTGAAGCATATTCGGCACTTATGCCGATTCTTATTGTGATGTCAACAGAATCACACGTAAAAAGCAATGTAAATAAGCCAATTTCATCCGATGCAGGTCAGTAACTACAAATTTGAATTCGGTCGTCTTTCTTACTTAGGCAAAGAAGGAAAAGCGAAACCAAAATTTCACATTGGATATGGATGATGACAATTTTTTAGTGAATGGGTAGATGTGCGCGCGCATCTACCACGTATGAAAGTAAGTCTACCGTTTAAATCTTAAGTAAATCAATAGATGAAAAGAGACTTTTTGGACCAACCCTCCAATAAATTAACACAAAAGGGGAAAATGTTGGGGTCTAATTTAAAGGATGAGTGGCTTTTCACTGACTATGGTAATGGTTTAGCCTCATTTGCATTGCATTGTCTTTGTGCTTTTTATAGGTACTATATTACTAATAGCAAAATGAAGAATCGTACGCAATTTTCATGCGTACCGTGTATACTCCAACTCTTCGTCAATGGCGGAAGCAGAATCTAGGCTTAACAACTTGAGATAACAAATGTTGCATGAACCATCCTTCGTTGAAATTATAGTAGGCAGAATTTCAAACAAACATTTAAGTGATATTTGATGAAAACAAAGGAGGAGTTGGAGGAGGAGACACCAGGGAGGTGGCAAACCACTATTAATGCCTCAAGTTTGCCAATCTCATAGTACCACTTGCTTATATCGATTTTCGGACTATCAAATTTAGATAAATAAGCATTTTTGGCAAATAGTATCCAATTTTATAGAGGAATAATAATATGGGGATACGAGAAAATAACAATTAGGATACTTTATTAGATCTAGCATGCTACACTATACAAAGTAAAATTACC
Source organism: Syzygium aromaticum (assembly GCA_024500025.1). Lineage (NCBI taxonomy): Eukaryota > Viridiplantae > Streptophyta > Magnoliopsida > Myrtales > Myrtaceae > Syzygium > Syzygium aromaticum. The sequence continues at coordinate 13,789,741 of CM044895.1, forward strand.
TTCTTTAAGTGTAATGCTAGGTACGTTAAAATCGGTTTATTAAATTAATATACTAATTTTTTGTAACAATCTATAGCTGGGCCTATAAACAAGTGCATCGTATTCAATACCCAAGTTTACCGCATTATACCAACTCTATAAATCAATCTTAGTATACCAATCAATGTTGTTTCTTCAATCTAATTAACAAAAAAAAAAAAAATGAATCCGCTTTATTGGTGGTAAAAATTTAAGACTACATAGAGGATGCACAATGGCCCAAATATCTCCACATTTTTTTATAGAGATTTCTCTTAGTGTTGCTTCTAAACTTGCCACCTAAGATTGTAGATTGCTAATAGCTCACTTCTCATTATAAGAAAAGGTTTTTGTGCTTTTCCTATGAAGGTAGCCGCCGCCTAGCTAGGGTTGAGCAATCGGTCAATTCAACTAGCCTGAACTGACCTTACTCAGTTGGCTCAAGCTTCGTTTACAAGGATATGTGATTTTATTTCCAGATTCCTTAAATAGGAATAGGTCTTGACAGGCTCAGTTCCCCATTCTGTACCCTAGAGAGTAGAACATGAAACCAAACCAGTTTAACCCTAACTAAGTTCTTTTACTCTTTTTATAAAACAGAAAATTATTAAAATTGAGTATGTTTGACATATTATCCTCAAGCAAAAAAAATTGTATTCAATTCTGAAATAACCAAAGTTCGTTCGGTCTCTCCTCTTTTGCTCGAAAGGTTTGCATATATATTTTTCTCTATGGAAAGCCCACAACTTGACAGACAAAAGGTGATGGGTGAGCAGATCGATTTCATCAGAATGCCTAGTTCTCCACAGCTCTTTGAGTTTTGTTTATACACCACCCCTTTTTTCTTTTGATTTTTATTTCTACTCCGCCTTTGAACGATCCACATCCAATCTTTTATACGCTCCTTTTGTTTCTAATTGATAACTACTTTGAGTGTTTTCCTCTACAATCTCTAAATACGCATTTCTGTTTTTGAAGTTTGATTGATATGTTTCAGTGATTTTTTTTCGGTCTGTATGTTTCAGTGATATTAATACAATTATCTAAGCACTAGTGTGAAGAATCGGATGAATGATATCTCAATTTCTTTTTCAAGCCAGTATTCAGAAGTACGCTCGTCATGGTACCTGCAATTGTCACGTCCGCAAATATTAGTCCTTTGGGTTTGTTCGCCTTCTTCATCTCGATGGAGCTCCGGATCCACTACGAACTCAGTCGCATCTCCTCTCGCTCCTACTTGCGGGTGAGCCTTTAACGCAGCGTTCAACGAATAATTCAAGCAAAATCTTACTTAGAGAAAGAAATCTCGAAATTCAATATTGATGATAATATTGTATTCTTAAAAAAATACCCTAAAACAAGCTTATATATCCCTAAACCAAACCCTACTAAGATTATAAAACATAAAATATCAAAATTACAAAACAGCCCTTAAAATTAAAATCCATAAAAAAAATATTAAAATAATAGGAAAAATTTATGTAAACGATCCCAAATCGCTAAAATCCATCGATAGTCACAGTCACGAGCAGTGAGTTGTGTTCAGACCGCCATTTCGCTTCAAATGACTGAATTTGAGCCCGATCCGAAGTCGTTAATCGGGTCCGCCGATTCTAGTTGCATCACCATTTTGCTCTCATTTTAGACTTCTGCATGTCCAACCAGTCCAGAAATGCTTCACCAATAGATTCTGCATCATTCTCCTTCACTTGAAAAGAACTCGTCTTCGAGTTAAAATCAAGATCTGGATATAATGACTCTATGGACTCCTAAAACGGTGATAAATCAGCAACATTGAAAGTGTTAGATATGTCCATACTATGTAAAAGGTCTATAACATAAGAATTATCGTTGATCTTCTTATTGACAGTATAAGGTTCATACTTCTTTTGCTATAAGATTCAACTGGTAAGCGCTCTTTACGAAGAAAAACCATGACCTGATCATCTACTGCAAACACCTGCTTCCGTCTGTGTTTATCTGCTGCAACTTTATACTTCTGATTAGCTTCCTCCAGCTTTTGTTTGACTTCATGATGCACTTCCACAATCTATTTAGCCGTATAATCTGCTGCTACACTTTTATCCACTTACTTATTACACACATCCGTTAACTCTCATCTTTCTTATGAGTTAACAAGGCCGGAACAACGCATGGGCTCATGTTATTCTGAATGTGCCCCTTTTATAACAACTCATCCACCTTCTCTTTTAGAATCTCGCTCTCTTTAAGATTCATTCTGTAGTACGGTAAATTAGGCAGACTAGTACTGGGAATTAAGTCTATATGGTATTGAATATCGCGCATAAGCAGTAACCTATCTAGAATCTCTTTAGGCATCAGTTTGCTAAATTTCTTCAATAAAGGCCTGACTGCTTCAGGCTACTCCTTCACTTGTAATTCAGTCTCAATCTTAATTGCTTGTTTCACGACCAGCATGTGAATCTATTGAGTCTCCTTAATCTCAGCTTCAAATCTCCTCGTAAGAGTAAGGAAATTATTTTCAGCAGCTTGTTTTCCTTTGTTCTTCAGTGGCAACAACGTATACTTCACTCCATTCTTCACAAGGTTATACTAATTGCTTCTTCCCGAATGCTGAGCATCTACATCAAATTGTTACGACCTCCCAAATAACACATGGCATGCATCAATGTCTACTACATCACAATACAGCTCATCATGATATTTACCGATGGAGAATAGAATTTTGCATCGTTCAGTCACCTGAATGCTTTCTGCTCCAGATTTAAACCATTCTAACATATAAGGATTAGGATGCTTCTTCACGGGTATTCCCAACTTCTGCATTGCCTCCTTCCCAATGATATTCTCCACACTTTCACTATCAATAACCACAACAAAGATCTTTCCGAGGATGGTGTACCTGATTCAAAATAACTGATGGCATTGCGAATCATTTTCCTATTTTTGGATTAACATCATCCTGCGCATCACACAGTTTACTTGCTCCTCTTCTTTATCTTCAAAATCATCGTCCTTACCATCCGGCGCACAGTAATATTCATATTCCTCATTTTCTCTCGCTGCTATGTTTATGGTCTTTCTCTGAGGGCATTCATTAGATCGGTGTCTAGGCTAATTACACCTACAACACTTTATCGTGGCTGGTTTAGCGTAAGGGTTAGGGTTCACAGTTTTCTGTGCTTGCGTTCCTTTATCCCTCAGCTCGTTCATAGAGCGTTTTTCTACCGCCTTATCTTCCTGATTTCGCCCTGCGTTAAAGCGATTATTGAAACTGCTCTTATCTACTAAACTGCTCGAACTGCTGCCTCAATAATTTTCATAGCCTTTTCTTCCCCTGTCTTACTGCATCAATACTGCCTTCATCGCCATATTCTTCGCTTCAATTAAATTTCGCAAAAATTGCACCCCAATTTTATCTTGAATGAAGGGTTTCAAACCATCGAGATATCGGGTCACCTGCTGTCCCTCCGTCTTTGATAAATTATTCTGCTCCGCCAATCTCATAAATTTGGCCGTATATCCATGCACAGTCTAATTGCCCTGCTGGCAATGTTGGTATTGCTGGAACATAATCTATTCATAGTCGGGTGAAAGGAATTTTTGTTTCAGCAGCCTCCTTATCTTAGTCTAAGTTCGAACTCTATTTTTCCCTTCTCGCTCCCTCTTATTCTGTAATCTCTCCCACCATGCAGACGCACCCCCCTTTAATCTATAGGCTACTAATCGCACCCTTTTCTCACCAGGGGTCTCCATATAATCAAGAAATTTATATATATCAGCAATTCAATTTAGAAATTCTTCTATGCCCATACTTCCATTAAAATAAGGAATATTGACTTTCAAATTAAAGTCGTTACCTTTACGATCGTCATAACGTCGTCTTCCATCTCTTCGATCATATCCTCTTTGAAATCCTCCAAGACGATGTCTGCCGCCATAATCAGCACGTTCTACATCAAAATAATCATTTTCTTCTTCTCCTGAACTCTCTGAAAATAGAGGGTATTCAACCTGCAGACAGGAACAGGCATATCAACAGGATCACCACGAGCAAGATCTGCACCTGGCCTTCTGTCGTTCTGCCGATTCCGGTTCACATCAATGCCGAGACCTTCGAATCGTTCTGTTAACTCGCCAAATCGTTCTTCAAAATGACGAAGACTTTGATCGAATCGTTGATCCAAGCGTTCCATTAAACGTTGCTCCAAATGTTGCAGCGCGTCGTCCCCAAGGGTCGAGGCTCCAGTCTCCTGAGCATCGTCATAAAGACCACTGCCTGTTGCCATAGGCTATGATACCACTTGACGCAGCATTCAGCAAATAATTCAAGCAAAATTTTGCTTAGAGAAAGAAATCTCGAAATTCAATATTGATGATAATGCTCTGTTCTTCAAAAAGTACCCTAAAACAAGCTTATATATCCCTAAACCAAACCCAACTAGGATTATAAAACATAAAATATCAAAATTACAAAACTATTCTTAAAATTAAATGCCATAAAAAATATTAAAATAATAGGAAAAATCCATGTAAATGATCCCGAATCGCCAAAATCCATTGTTAATCACAATCATAAGTAGTGAGTTGTGTTCAGACCGCCGTTTCGCTTTAAACGACCGAATTTGACCCTGATCCAATATAGTTAATCGGGTCCGTCGGTTCTAGTCGCATTACCGTTTCGCCCTCCGTTTGGACTTCTGTCTGTCCAATCGTTTCAGAAACGCTTCACTAATAGATTCTACATTAGCCTTGACAAGTGCCGCGAGTTTTCCTCATGTTAAGCAATCACGAGTTTTGTGTGCCGCACAAGAATCACTTGATAGAGAAGCGCTCTCTTGTTCTCTCCATTGCTCAGCTCCGGCTTCACCTTTGCGGGGGCCACTAGTGGTTTGCCTCCACTTGGTCCGCGGAACTTGTTGCGATCTCCCTCACTTGTGCCTTTGTGTTTAATTCGGGAGTCTAACTTACCTCCAAAGTTCCCTTGTGTTCCACAAGTGTCCGTGCCACAATCAAGGCCGTCGAGAGGTCCTTTGCCTTATGTCGCTTCAACTTGAGCTTCGCTTATGGTTTGAGATCACCCATGAATTGTAAATAGGCTTCAGTCTCATTCACGGAAGGGATTTGTAGCAACAATTCCAAGAATTTTTTCACATACTCTCACACTCCTCCTCTTTTCTCCCGGCGACGAAGTTCATCCCGACCTTCTTCCTCCACATACGCGGGGAAGTATTGCCATCGGAGCTCCACGGCAAATATCTCCCAAGTTGTAATGGGTTCGCTGCTCCTATCATCACACTTGCGATGCCACCACAATAGCACATTGTTGGTCAAATACATGGCCGCAGATTTTACGCTAGTGCACCATCGGTAACTCCTGTTGCTTGGAAGCACAACTCCATGTACCATAAGAGTTGTCCACGCCGTTGGCCACCTTTGAGCCCTTGTACTCTTTCGGCTTAGGACCATCTACTCATGGACGTGATTGCCCCGCTCAAACATGCAGCCTCCACCTTAGCGAGTTTCACCTTGAGTTCGATCATCTCTACCCGCATAGTCTCCACCAAGGCTTCCAAGGATCGTCCTGCTACTGGAGTTTTTCGGTTGTAGCACTCGAAGTGCCTAACATCTCTCCTACGAGCTCACCCATGTCTGATTCATGCACTTGCACCTTCGCTCCCTTTCTAGATTCAAGCCCTTCGATGCTCTCGGACATTTCCTTGACCACTCCTAGGACATCCCCCATGCAATCTCGATCTTCGCCCCGTGGGCCTCCAACTCATACAGCACATCCAATGAACCCCCACAGCCCTTGTTTGCCTTAGCGCCTTGTTCCTCGGTGGCCCTCCCACTTCGATCCTCAACAACCTTCACACCTTGTTAGTCCTCACCCTGGATGAACATTATGTTGGAACGTGGATCCATTGCACCTTGCATGGACTCGCTCTAATACCATTTGTCACAGGCCAGTTGTTCTTACGTTCTCTTACCATGTCGGCCTTAGAAATTTCTTACCAAGTCAACCATACTCACAGCACCCACAAGGATCTTAGAGAGATAAGTTTTGAATTTTTATTACTTGTGAGATGATACAAATAAGGGAGACAGGACCCATGTATAAAAGATTATTCCTCTAATTACAACCGTAGATCATTCCTTAATCTAACAGTGGAAACTATATCTCCCTATGTCCCAACCACCAACATTAATTACAAGAATACTCTATACTAGTGTATATTTCCCATACTACCCCTGGGAATATCCTAGAGTACACAAGAAACCTTAGGACTTTAGAAGCTTCAAGGCTCACCTTGTCTTCTTGGATCATTCTCGGTCCATCATGCTCGTACACCACTAGACCGTGACATAAGCATGTGCACATCTACCCATTCACTAGAAATTTGTCATCATCCATATCCAATTGGAAATTTTGGTTTCTGATTCTTTTATCTTGTTATAAGTTAGAAAGACAATGGAATCCAAATTTGAAGTTACCAAATACGAATGGGATGAAATTGCTGATTTACATTGCCGTTTGTGTGTGATTCAAATAATGAGCATTGCCCACAGAACTAACTGCGTTACCATCGAACACCACTACGGATCTGCAAGAAGGTGGACAACAAGGAATGCCAATTAGTCAATTACGTGGCTTCCTTATTACGAGGTTCGCTACTTGGAAAACATTTTGCGCCGATCTCGTCCTTGTCACGTGGATTGACCTTCCAAAGAATGGTAAGAATTATGTAATCCCATTTTAAATATGTACGTCTCTACATTCTCTTTTTGCTTTCCGACGGACATAAGTGTTGGAATTGGTTTATGATATTTGTTCAGTTTTCTTGGAAACAGTCAATGAAGAGTTGCAACTGTATGGTAATAAATCTGTGGAATTGACTTTGAAATACGAATGCTCGAATGACTATAAAAGTTCGTTTCATTTATTTTTTGGTTGAGTAACTCAAAGGTGATTTCTGACCAAAAAACAAGTACTCAAAGGTGATAATCAAGACTAACATAGACGAAGCACAATGGCCTAACATAGAGTCATCCTTTAAACAAATGTCATCGAATTGAACGTTGATTGCGTCACTAGGAAAGTGGAGTTTTTAGAAATGGAGATTGCATTGTAGGTCTCTCGGAGTTTGTGGATTTCTTTTCCAACACAAGCTGCCGTATGGCCATTATGTCGTTGTTAGAATATGGGTGATCATTTTGCCAGTGGTCGGTTCCCAACGAGAATCTAGACACTAACTAGTGGTGCCCGATCTGAAAAATCAAAACCAGTAACTAAATCGATCAGATTGAATGAATGGTCTTCAATTCCAAAGGATTTGAACTGAAAATCAAATGGGTCAGTTCCCAATTTCACATAGAGCTGCTGAATTGTATAATGTAAATTTTGTCCTTTAAATTTTTAAGCTCTTCAGACGTCTTCACTCAAAGTTTATATGGTTGTGCTTTTTGTATTGAAGAGCATGGTTGGAATCTCATAAAATGCAAGTTTTTCTTGTTATGAAAATGAATACATGTCTCGAATTTGTCAACAGGCTTAGAGCATATGGTACGCTTTATTGCATAGAAATTAGAAATTGAAGATAGTATCTGTGCTTCAAAAACATACCACTTAAATAATATGAGATTCATTGACTTAAATGTATAATATGAGATTCATTGACTTAAATGTCATTTCTTTTTCAGGTACGTCGCGTTATAAATGCAGTCCCTTATTTTTTACAAATCATGAATTACAACAAAGAAACTAAGAAGGCAGCAACGATTCTTAGTTCCACTTCATCCCACTCTCGCGGTTCCATCCGTAACCAATTTGCTGGTCATTCCGGCGGAATCCTGAGGATTAGCATCAAGCGACATCGGGTCCAGCAGGTTCGAGTTCCCTATTCAGATCACCCCAATCCCACGTATCCCAATTGTCACAGACTATATCTTGGCTGCTCTTGAGTTCGCAGCCACCACATTCAAATGATGGATTAGCCAAGACATCGCCAAAGAAAACCGTTTGGCCACGATTACTGCCATGGAAAGCCTCAGGTCCTTGCTCCAAGTCCAAAAGCAGTTCGGGGTCCGTTTTGGATTCCCAATCTACTTCGTCTATATGGATATTTGGATCAGGCAATGAGATGTTACATGGAAGCCCATTGATCTCTGCCCAAAACCGCTCCTTAGCGTTGTGAAACGCCTCCTCAACTGCTGAATCGTTCCACGTAAGCACTTTGTCATAAATGTGGATGTACGGCTTTGCTTCCACGAGCTTTTTCCAGGGAATTGACCCTACCAATCTGCAGAATTCCTTCTCCCAGGATGGAACGGCTGGCCGCCAATTGCCTGCTAAAGTAACGAAACCCGTCATTAGTTCATCAACACAAGACACAATTCCGAATAAGGACGATCCAATATCACATTATTGATCATCCATTAAGCAAAAATATTGCATAATTCAACAAAAAGAGACTGCCTACCATTATAAAAAAACACAACCCCTTCAAATAGCAGTCAGTCAACTGCCATAGTCAAATGAGTATCGAAGGAAAATAAAGAGAACAAACTTTACAAGTAGGAACCTGAGAAAACATTATTGCAGACAAAGAACTTAAAAAAGAATAAAAGAAACGTTAATCAACTGCTCAGATAATCAGACAAAGACAAATAAATGATAAAAGAGTGGAGACGTAAATATTACCGATAGGCGGCTTTCTTCCGAACGATCTGTTCCCACGAGTGCATTGATGACGATTGAAACCTTTTTGTCCCCTCCAACTGTCCATAATAGAACACTCCTTTAAAACTGACAGAAGGATGTTGAAAAAATGTTGCAGTTGCTGAGCAAGAGCAAGTGGGCACTAGTCCAAGAAACTTTCAGATGGCAATCTCAGGTTTCAGCCGGAAAAGAAAATGAGGGTCAGTTTGGAATTGCGATCACAACAAGAGAGGGAGAGATGCTGAGGCTTAAGGCTTGTATGCAACGTCTAAAGGGTGGTTGAAAATTCGTAAACTCGAGATGAAATTGTATGAAGCACAGAGTGTCTTGCAAGGGGGCGGTTTGGTGTTTATATAGCTCTTCAAGTTCTGATTCCGATTACAGTTTCCTTCTTTGTCGGTCCTCATCCACCGCTGGTGAATCGAATTCGTACACAGGCATTATTGTCTTTCCGACATGATTCTATATCTTCTTCTTTTTGCTGAACGTTTACTGTTTTTTTGTCAACTAGCAGAAAGGGAAAAATCACCATTTGAGTTTCTCAACCAAAAAATTAATGAAAGCGACCGTTGTTAGTCATTTAATTTACAGATATTTGTTTCCATTCGAGCCTTCAAAATTCAAGTCGATTCCATAGATGTCTTCCCATATGGTTGCGACTGGTCACCAGAGTGTTTCCAAGAGAAGTGAACAAATTTCAGAAACCAAATCCAGCACTCATGTCTGTTGGAAGGCAAGAAGAGAATTTGGAGAGGTACATATTTAATTTGGAATTCTTACCAATATTTGGAAGGTCAATCCATGTGACAAGGGTGAGATCATCGCAAAATAATTTCCAAGTATTGACCCTCGTGATAGGAAAGCCATGTAATTGGCATCCCTGGTCTTGCACCTTCCTGCAGATCTGTTGTGGTTTGAGATGGCAACATAGTTAGTCATGTGGGGAATGCTCATTATTTGAATCACGCATAAAAAGCAACGTTAATCAGCCAATTTCATCCAATTCAAGGAGGTAACTGCAAATTTGGATTTGGTCATTTTTCTTACTTAAAAAAAGAAAACAAAAAAGAGAAACCAAAATTTCATATTGGATAGGGATGATGACAAATTTTTAGTGAATTGGTAGATGTGCACGCGCATAGCTCACACATGTAAGCAAGTCTACCTTTAAAATCTTAAGTAAATCGATAGATGAAAAGAGACTTTTTGGACCAACCCTCCAATTTATGAACACTACAGGGGAAAATGTTGGGGTATAATTTAAAGGATAAGTGGCCTTTCACTGTCTATGGTAATGGTCTAGCCTCGTTTGCATTGCATTGTATTAATGCTTTTTCTTGGTACTACATTACTATTAGCAAAACAAAATATCGTGCACAATGTTCATGCGTACCGTGTATACTCCAAATCTTCGTCAATGGCGAAAGCAGAATCTAGGTATAACAGCTCGAGCGAAGCAATGTTGCCTAAACTGTCCTTGGTTGAAATTATAATAGGCAAAGTTTCAAACAAACATTTCAGTAATATTTGACGGAGACAAAAGGAGGAACCGGAGGAGACAAGCGGGGAGGTGGCACGACATTATTACCGCCTTGAGTTTGCCGATGCTCATAGGACGACTCGCTTATATCGATTTTTCGGACTATCAAATTTGGATAAATAAGCATTTTTGGCAAATAGTATCCACTTTATAGAGGGATAATTATTTGGGGATACGGAAAAATAGCAATTAGGATACTCTATTGGACCTCTTGTGCTACACTATACGAATTAAAACTGCCTTCTTTAAGTGTAATGCCAGGGACGTTAAAACCGGTTTATGAAATTAATGTACTAATTTTTATGACAATTTGTAACTGGGCCATAAAGAAGTGCACCGTGTTCAATACCTAACTTTACCACATTATACCAACTCTATAAATCAATCTTATTATACCTATCAATGTTGTTTCTTTATCTAATTAATAAAAAAAGAAAAGGTAAAAGGAAAATGCGTCTGCTTAATTGGTGGTAAAAATTTAAGACTGTATAAAGGAAGCACAATGGCCCAAATATCTCCACATATTTTTACAGAGATTTTTCGAAGTTTTGATTCTAAACTTGCCACCTAGAATTGTAGATTGCTAGAATATCTTACTTCTCATTACAAGGTTAGGTTTTGGTGCTTTTCCTGTAAAGTAGCCACCACCTAGACTTGGGGTGAGAAATCGGACCGATTCAATATGCCCGAACTAACCTTACTTGGCTGGTGCCCCGTTCACAAGGGGATCAGGTGCCAATTTAACCCTAACTAAATTATTTTGCTCTTTTTATAAAATAGATGATATTTATTAAAGTTGAGTATGGTTGACATATTATCTATAAGCAGAAAGAATTGTATTCACTTCTGGGATATCGAAAGGTCATTCAGTCTCTCCTCTTCTGCTTGAAAGGTTTGCATATATATATATATATATTTTCCTCTATAGAAAGCCCACAACTGGACAGACAAAAAGGTGACGGGTGAGTAGATCGATTTCATCACAATGCAAAGTCTCAGTAGTTCTTTGAGTTTTGCTTTTACATCATCTTTTTTTTCTTCTTCTTTTAATTTCTACTCCACCGTTGAACGATCCACATCCAATCTTTTATATGCTACTTCTGTTTCTAATTGATAACTACTTTAAATGTTTTCCCCTACGATCTCTAAATACTCATTTCTGTTTTAGTAGTTTGATTAATATGTTTCAGTGATCTTAATGCAATTATCTAAGCATTGGTGGGAAGAGTTGGATGGATATCTCAATTTCCTTTCCAAGTCAATTTAGCCATGCTTAGGATATAGAGTACCTTCCCTAGTGCTAGTTGTTGCACCCGCGCTATGCGCATGCCCGATCATGACATCCTTCATTCTAGAAGGAAATAAAGGAAACAAATACCGCATTTTTTTTATCATTAATAGGAATTAATTTTAGGGTGAGTAATATAGCCAATTATCTTTAAAAAAAAAAGGGAAAAAGTATCAAAAAAGTCATAAACCTATTAAATTTGTACCAATTCGGTCCTAAACATTTTAATTGTACAAATTTAGTCATATATATGTTGACATTTTGCCAATATATCTAGTCAATTTTGATCTAAAATTGCTGACGTGGACAACAGTCATCCTACACTATGTGGCATGACCCATGTTGAAGCAAGACACTAACTAGGAGTACCTAATATGAAAAATCAAAACCAGTAACTAAATCAATTAGATTGAATAGAGGGTATTCAATGCCAAAGGATTTGAACTGAAACTAAAATGGGTGAGTTCCCAATTCCACGTGGAGCTGCTGAATTGTATATTGCAATTTTTGTCCTTGAAATTTACTAACTCTACTGACGTCTGCATTTAAATATATGGTTGTGCTTTTCGTGTTGAAGATCATGGTTCGAATCTCATAAAATACAAGTTTTTTTCTTGTTCTGAAAATGAATACATGTCTCGAATTTAGAAACAAACATTCAGGGTATATGGCACGCTTTATTGCATAGAAATTAGAAATTGAAGATAGTATATGTGCTTCACAAACATACCACTTAAATAATATGAGGTTGACGGACTTATATGTCATTTCCTTTTCAGGGTACATCATGTTATAAATACGGCCGCTTATCCTTTACAAATTCGTGAATTACAACAAAGAAACTAAGAAGGCAACAACGATTCTTAGTTCAGCTACATCCCTCCCTCGCGGTTCCATCCGTAACCCATTTGCTGGTCATTCTGGCGAAATCCTGAGGACTTGTGTCTAGCGACATGGGGTCTGACAGGTTCGAGTTCCCTATTCAAGTCACCCAAATGCCACGTATCGCAATTGTCACAGACTATATCTTGGCTGCTCTTGAGTATACAGCTGCCACATTCAAGTGATGGATTGGCTAAGATATCGCCAAAGATAACCGTTCCACTACAATTACTGCCATCGAAGCCTCAGGTCCTTGCTCCAAGTCCAAAACCAGTTCAAGGTCCATTTCGGATTCCCAATCTACTTTGTCAATATGGATATTGGGATCAGGCAAAGAGATGTTACATGGAAGCCCGTTGATCTCTGCCCAAAACAGTTCCTTTGCATTGTGAGACGCCTCCTCAACTGCTGAATCTTTCCACTTAAGCACTTTGTCATATGTGTGGATGTACCGCTTTGCTTCCACGAGCTTTTTCTAGGGAACTGACCCTACCAATCTGCAGAATTCCTTCTCTCATGATGGAACGGCTGGCTGCCAACTACCTACTAAAGTAATGAAACCTATCATTAGTTCATCAACACAAGACGCAATTCCGAATAAGGAAGACCCGATATTACATTATTGATCATCCATTAAACAAAATTATTCCATAATTCAACAAAAAGAGACTGCCTACCAATATAAAAAACACAACCCCTCCAAATAGCAGTCAGTCAACTGCCTTAGTCTAATGAGAATCGACTGCTATTAGTCTAATGAGAATCGAGGGAAAGTAAAGAAAACAAACTTTACAAGTAGTGCACCGTATTCAATGCCTAACTTTACATGATATTTGACGGAGACAAAGGAGGAGATGGAGGAAGAGACGACCGAGGAGTTGGAGGAAGAGACAACCAAGGAGTTGACACACCATATTAACGCCTCGAGTTTGCCAATGTTCATAGTATGACTCGCTTATATCGACTTTTCAGACTATCAAATTTAGATATATAAGCATTTTTTGGCAAATAGTATCCAATTTTATAGAGGGATAACTTTTTGTGGATACGGGAAAATAATAATTAGGATACTCTATTGGACCTAGCATGCTACACTATACGAATCAAAATTTCCTTCTTTAAGTGTAATGCTAGGTACATTAAAACCGGTTCATTAAATTACGATACTAGTTTTTTTGACAATTTGTAAATCCAATGCCTAAATTTACCGCATCATAACAACTCTGTAAATCATTCTTATTAAACCAATCAATGTTGTTTCTTTAACCTAATTAACAAAAAAGAAAAGGAAAAAGAAAATTTTAAGATTATATAAAGGAAGCACAGCCCAAATATCTCTACATATTCTTACTGATATTTCTCCAAGTGTTGCTTCTAAACTTGCCACCTAGAATGTAGGTTGCTAGAATAGTTCACTTCTCATTACGAGAAAATGTTTTGGTGCTTTTCCTATATAGTAGCCACCACCTAGACTAGGGGTCAGCAATTAGACCAATTCAATAGGCCCGAATTGACCTAACTCGTCCGGTTCAAGTCTTGTTCACAAGGGAATCCGGTTTGATTCTCAATTCCTTAAATAGGAATCGGCCTTGACTGGCTTGGTTCCCAATTCTATACCCTGGAGGGTAGAACATGGAACCAAACTAGTTTAACCCTAATTAAGTTCTTTTGCTCTTTTTATGAAACAGATGAGATTTATCAAAATTGAGCATGCTTGACATATTATCCTCAAGCGGAAAGAATTGTATTCACTTCTAGGATATCCAAAGGTTGTTCGATCTCTCCTCTTTTGCTTGAAAGGTTTGCATATATTATTTTCCTCTATGGAAAGCCCACGACTGGACGGACAAAAGGTGATGGGTGAGTTGATCAATTTCATCACAATGCCTATGTCTCCATAGTCCTTTGAGTTTTGTTTTTACAACATCCATTTTTTTTTCTTTTTCTTTTTATTTCTACTCTACCTTTGAAAGATCCACATCCAATCTTTTATAAGCTACTTTTGTTTCTAATTGATAACTACTTTAAATGTTTTTCCCTACGATCTCTAAATACACATTTCTATTTTAGTAGTTTGATTAATATGTTCGGTGATTTTAATGCAATTATCGAAGCATTGGTCGGAAGAGTTGGATGGATGATATCTCAATTTCTTTTTCAAGTCGATTTAGCCATCCTTAGGATATAGAGTACGTTCCCCGGTGCTAGTTGTTGCACCCGCGCAATGCGCATGCCTGATCATGATGTCCTTCAATTCAACCGAAAATACGCCAAATATGGTTTTTGTCCACACCAGTTTATCTTCTGCTCCCTGTGGTCTTAGGGGGACTGCGGTAATTTCATCCACAATGTCAGGGTCGACCATATTTTGTAGCAACTGTTCATTCCACTTTGCTTCATCCTTCTCAATTAAGTCAGCCAGTAATTTCGGTTCATTTCTGTTTGCAGGTCCCCCTATCGTATCGCTTTTTAGCCATTTATCCTCCCTTATACTGATGTTTTTCCCACTTCCAACCACCCATTAGATCGATGGACTTATGGTGTCTCTGCCTAGTAGTAAACTTTGCCAGCCCCATGACGGTCTATTTCCTTTACTTGCATGCCAGAAATCACCTTCGGGAAAGTATAGACCTTTTAAAACCTTATGCCATAATGATAAAGGGTTTTGAGCTATCCTCCACGCCTGTTTCCTCCCTCCTCCCCTAAGCCCCACCCATCAAGGCATCAGAAACCGATCTTTCTTCACTTCCACTCGTGCCCACATTTTCCAGGAATCATCAAAATGCAGGCAAAATTTTCTTTAAAGAAAGAACAATCAAAAGACCTTACCAGGCGAAGAAGAAGAAGAAGAAGAAGAAGTAGAAGGGTCAGCGATGTGATGATCGTCTCTTCTCATCCTCTTACCCATCATTAACATCGATCAAGAAATTGTAAATGCTTAAAAGGCGACGCCCCAAATTCTGAAACAGCGGGAAAAAGAAAAGGCTCGGAGCCATTGAAGCTGCGAAATCCATTAAAGGGTTCTTGAATTTGAGGTGAGCCAAGCCCCTCTGTCTCTCTCTCTCTCTCTCTCTCTCAGAGCATCAGCGTCGAAGGCTTCCTGGTGTTAAAATCTAAAAGCCTTTTTGGTTTTTGCTTTTTTTCCCCTGTGATCCATCACAGTAGATGGTTAGTACTGTCGGTAGGCCGGAGGCAGAGGAGGAAGAGGAAGAGCAGCCTGCCATATAGACAAGCCTTAAATGCAAAACTTGCTCGTGTGCGCGTGCAAGTTTAAAGCAATACTCTTTTTTTCTCAATTAAGCAAAAGTTAAAAGTACACCTTTTGTAGAAAATCTATTGTGAATAAGTAAAATTGGAGTCTGAGAAAAGTATTTGTTCCAAATTCGCCACACGGCACTTCGGTTTGTCTCCATCGTAAATGCACATGGCACTTCGCTTTGCCTTTATGATAGCCACATGGCAACACGTATGACATAATTTGGACGTATATCTCCCAGTCTACAGACTAACTCTTAATTTATTCAGTTGTCACATCTAATCTTCTGGCTTTTGTGGGATTTAAATTTAAAAAAAAAAATAGACGAAGAGAGTGTATAGTTAGATTTTTTTTTTTTTTTGGTAAGAATGTATAGTTAGATTTTATCTCTTATTAAGTTTAAATTCAAAAAGAATGAATAAATTGAAGGAAGTGAATTCATGTATACTTTTCACTCATATGGCTTAGTCTGAATAATGTTTCTTAAATATATTCACCGATGTTATAACTTTAATTTAAACGAAGTATTATCTATATTTGCAAATTCTCTTTTATCGGAGAACCGCTTAATGAGAGACCAAAACAAAAGTAGAACGAGCTAACAAACTAAAGATGTATGGTCTTAATAAAAAATTATTCTTAACTTTGAT
This sequence comes from Syzygium aromaticum, assembly GCA_024500025.1. Taxonomy (NCBI): domain Eukaryota; kingdom Viridiplantae; phylum Streptophyta; class Magnoliopsida; order Myrtales; family Myrtaceae; genus Syzygium; species Syzygium aromaticum. Next base: position 13,806,076 of record CM044895.1, read on the forward strand.
TAAAACTTACTTTATGCAAATAATTCAGTTTAGTGCATCAACTAAGTTATGATTTATTTTTGTCTTTATAATTTTGCTTTTTTAACACATAGAACATATATATTTTCGTTGGTTTTACTTCATTTTGAATGGCCTTATTTCAAGTATAGCTTCCATGATTGTGCACTAAGAAAAATAACCCGTTCTACTTATTCTTCAACTGCTTAGGAAACATAGCATATGGTGCCTTTTATGACTCCAAGAAAATTATAAATGTTACTATTAAATAGTGTTCCAAATCGACGATCTTGAGTGAACTTATCTTCTTCTCCTTTTTACCATTTAAAAAGTGAGAATATCTTTATCTTGATAAAAGATTATGCATCTTTTTAGGATTTGGCCCGTCTCATATCATTAATGTTTTTTCAATGAAGGCAATTATTATTCAGAGAATCACTTAGTTTTTTTTTTTTTTTTGTCTAATAGAGAATCACTTCTTTGTCTATGGTATGAGCGTACTAGGTACGCACTTGATTCCTAATTATGTTCATATAATATTATGTATTCGTATTAAGATTAGGATTTATAGCAATTTCACATAAATATGTACGGTACGAGAATTCATTTGCAATCGCAGATTATAAATATCTTTGAACATGTAAACATATTGTGAAGGTGCTATTATACTCCCAATATACAGATATGTTTAATAGCACCATCACAATATGTTTACATGTTCAAAAATATTTATAATCTGCGATTGCAAATGAATTCTCGTACCGTACATATTTATGTGAAATTGCTATAAATTCTAATCTTAATACAAATACATAATATTATATGAACATAATCAGGGATCAAGTGCGTACCTAGTACGCTCTTACCATAGACAAAGAAGTGATTCTTTGTATCTGTGTATTGGGAGTATAATAGCACCTTCATAATCATATTGGGAAGTAATATAATTATGAAATTTGTACAAAATAAGTACCATGGCGGTTTGCATAGTTTGTTCACTTATTAATTTGTACAAAAACGTATTTTTGGTCCTCGAATTAATAAGTGAACAAACTATGCAAACCGCCATGGTACTTATTTTGTACAAATTTCATAATTATATTACTTTGTTATTTCAATTCAGTATTGGATACATTAATAGATGGATGAAAGGTACAGGAAACTTTGGAACAATCATCTGAATATGTGTCGATGCCTGTAAATTGCATACCTTAATGTCATATTAAACTTTTTGTAAATTAACAACTTATTATATATCGAATTTCAAAGTTAGCTGTCAAAATAGCTTTTCGGTTTTAAATAGAGATTATTAACATAAACGGAAGATTATGTCAATATTATATACAAATCTTTCAAAATGAGGAACAACCTTAATTCATTCGACAAACTATACAACGTATCTCGGTTTGCTCTGATGATCTAAGCGCTCATTCATAGTAGCAGGTGAGATCCTTTTGATGGCCCTTCTTGTGGAGCTGTTCTTACTTGAATTGTTTGATAGGATACATTGAGGTGTTTCTTATTGAAACCACCAAATGCGAGGCTCATTCAGTTAATTGGGCAGCGGTGTCATTCCTTCATTTAGAATTTCTATGAGGAAACATGTTTCTGCCGGTTCCGAAGCAGCAGCGCTCATCAAACAACCAGCAGTAGCAACAAGGATCGCCGTCGCAAAGACAGAAGCAGCCTGACGACTTGCTCATACCTTATGCTTCAATGCATAGAGACTACAGAAGTAGCAGACATTCAAGATTACAAAAGAAGAAAGAATAGGAGATCCAATGAATTGAATGGCATTTCTATTTCAGGAATCAATCTGTAATAACTGCTCTTTGCTTATTCTTCATAATTGATGAATTACAGCAAAGAAACTACAAGGGGCAACAGGAAGTAATCGACGCTTAGACTTGACGAATCTTCCAGACCAGTCGGACAAAATTGTGAACACAACACGAATTACTTAGGTACCACCAAACAGACTCGGCTCTGCTCTAACAATCTTGATGCGAAATACACAGAATGACATATACAGCCCAACAAAATAATGCTAAGCAAACAAAAACGGTCGCCTTACCCCTGTTTATCCACGTTACAGAGGAGTAACGGATCTCAAAGAATAAAAGACTATAAGACGCATACCGCAGCACAAATATCAATACACAAAATTATTCTGCTTCATCCCTTTCCCATGATTCCATCCATACCTCATTCGCTTGTCAATCTTGCCATATCCTGCGCGCTTGTTGCTCGGGATATATTGTCTATCAGGTTCGTGTTCTCTATTCATCTTATCCCAGTCCCATGTATCCCAATTGTCACAGGCTATGAATTGCCTGTTCTCTTTAGTACTAACCCACTGATCCCACTCCTGAGAATGGGTCTGCTTTGAAACCCAAACAGGGTCACCATCAGCTGCGATTCGCTCCACAGGATCAGACCCATACGTCTTTCCGCACCCAATGTGTTTGAGTTCTCTACTCACGTTGTGCCAATCCCATGTGTCCCAGTTACCAATTCTATCACCGCCGTTCTCCCACTTATGATAATCTTTTACATCACAATTTTCTTGAGCACTGACCACCTGAGTACAACCCTGAGAACAGTCCTGCTTAGAACCCCAAAAAGGGTCACGATCAGCTGCAACTCGATCCACAGAATCAACTCCATATGTATTTTCGCACCCTGCACGTTCGACTTCTCCATTCATCTTATCCCAGTCCCAGGTGTCCCAATTGTCGACGGTCCTGTCTTTGTCTTTCACATTAAAATCCTCTTGTGTACCAACCCCCTGATTCCAGCCCTGAAAATGGCCCTGCTTCGATCCCCAAAGAGCATCAGCATCAGCTGCGACTTGCTCCGCAGGATCAGCTCCATAAACATTTTCTCCACCCACACAATCATCAATGACCTTCCAAGATGTCTCATCCTTTGGCCATTCCTCTTCGACATCTCCCCATCCATCACATGCAAAGGCTGGATCAGCTAAGACATTGCCGAAGATAACAGTTTGACCACTATTACTGCCATAGAAAGCCTCAGGTCCTCGCTCCAAGTCCAAAAGCAGTTCAGGGTCCGTTTCGGATTCCCAATCCACTTCGTCTATATGGATATTTGGATCAGGCAAAGAGATGCTACATGGAAGCCCATTGATTTCTGCCCAATACCGTTTCTTTGCATTGTGAAACGCCTCCTCAACTGCTGAGTCGTTCCATTTAACTACTTTGTCATGTATGTGCAAGTACTTCTTCGCATCCAAGAGCCTGTGCCAGGGAACTGAGCCAACCAATTTGCAGAATTTCTTCTCCCAAGATGGCACAGTTGGCTGCCAACTACCTGCAAATGAACAAAACCATCATTAGTTCATCAACTCAACACGAAACTTCCAAACAAAAGTCAGGGAAAAAAAATGAAAGTGACTGGATTAGGCACATCTAGTACGAACAATGCCCCAATCTAGCAAAGATAAAATATCATCCACATCGGAAAAATTAGACTCTCTAGTAATGAAAACAAATAAACGAGCATTGACACACTACACCATCAGATGATAAAAACTTATTGCCAATTCACCTCTTTCCCTACATAACAATGCTAAATCCGAAACAAACAGCCCAAATCATCCCAAGTAAGACCCAGCGGCAAGGCAGTATAACAATCAAGCTACATCCAATGCCAAACTCCACACAATCAAACTAACCGACAATCAATCTCAAGCAACTCATGACATCCAGTCCGCAATCGGCTCAGTCACACAGCTCTCAGCTTCAAACTCCAACACATTGAAATTAATCTCTCATTCACCAAAAAGAGACACCCAACCACCGTAAAAAAACACGATCCCCTCTGCAAACAGAAGCCATCCAACTGCCACCAGACCAACATATCTCCAAAGGGCGAGCAAGATTATTAAAGGGGGCGGAAAAAAGAAAAGAGAAAACGCCCTTTACAAGTACGAACCCGACACGAACAGGGGCAAAAGAAACATCACTGCAGGCAAAGAATTGAAAAAAAAAAAGAAAAGAAAACGATAACCAACGAACCACTCAACGCAGGCAGAGACAATCAATCACAGGGAAAGAAAAAGGAACAGAGAAAATAAAATATTACCGAGCGGCGGCTTTCTTGCCAACGATCTGATCCCCGGAGCGCCCTGATGACGAGGATAACCCTTCTGTCCCCTCCAACTGCCCATCCTCGACCCCGACAAGACTCCCCAGAAAAGGAAAAACCGGTGTATAAAAAAGACCCCTCCCCCCTCCCCACCCCCAGCAAAAGATCCCTGCAGCTGCAGAGCAAGAACAAGAAGGCCACCCACCCGTCGGAGGGTAAACAACTTCAAGAACGATGCAATCCCCGGCCTCTTGGACGGGAAAGGAAACGAGGGTCGTCCAAGAACGGAGCGATCGGCGGCCGAATTGCGATCACGGCGAGGAGAGAGAGAGCGAGAGAGAGAGCGGCAGAGGTATTAAGGCTTGGGAAGCAACGTTTAAAGGGTGCGCCTCGGAAGCTCATGAAACTCGAGGTGAGGTTGAAAGAGAAGAAGCACACAGTAATGCGTGGGGGGTTTCATTCTTGCGTTTTCTTTATATTAAGCCTCCCCTCGAATGGCGGTTTCCTCTCTTTGTTTTTCCTCCCTCTCTCTCTCATTGTCGGGGAAGGGAAATTCATACCAAGAAAGAAAAGAATAATAAAACAAGAACATCAATTTCTCCGAAGTTTTTTTTTTCATGGGATGTCTCCGAAGAGACAATTTCTCCAAAGTTGAAAAGGTCTAAATTAATTCCGTTATAAAAGTACTAATTTTCGCGCATCCATTACGTGTGCGGCTCGATTAGTTTGCGTTTCTTGGACAATATTATAAAAATAATTCGATGTATAAATTCTTAACCTTAATGGCACAGAGAAATTAAAAAAAAAAAAAGAGAGAGAGAGGTGAGGTTACTGTCTTTGTTTTAATATTGCAACAAAATTCTTCCTTTTGAAAGGAAATGCTAAACAAACGTTTTGCTAATTTTTAAATAACTGAAGCAAAATGTTTAGTTAGTAAAACATCATAAAAAAAAAATTTGAAGGGAAAAAGCAAGAGAGACATTCCAAATTTCTCGATTTGCGTGCGAGGGAGGAGTTGATTATTCAATAAAAGACAACTGAGTAATTTTAACCAAAGTACGCTTTCTTAACAATAGGTGGGGGTGGCCAGTCTCTTTTTTGTCCTCATCCTTTTCTTTTGGCCAATTTTACAATTTATCCCGCCCGAGTTGCAATCAGAAAGGAAGAAAAAAAAAGAGTTTGTAAGGATTAAGTGAGAAATAGTGAGGTGAGACAAACTGATTTTCGGGCTTAATATATATAAATATAGAAGATATGCCGTATTCACAAATTATCGCTTGCCCTGGGAGTGCTCCGTGAATAAAATTGCAGATATACCAAGTCGATGCAGAAAAATGCGCTTTTAAGAATGTTGTCTTCAAAAAATGAAACTGTAATTATAGTTGATCCATGATCATCCCATCATAAAGTGGAATAATCGAAACAGTCCGGATTATTTGCTTCCGATTATAATTTCACTTTCAATAGATCGAGCTGTTGCATAAGAATCCATTCACAGGGTCGTCACAGTTTTTCCCCACAGTTAATATCAAATTCAAATTTGGATGGTTTTCTTTCTTTCCTTTTATAGAAATATCAAGGGACTAATTCCCTAAAAAGAAAATCCAAATGTCCAGAGATTGTTGCTATTCCACGAGGAGACGAGGATGCTGATCAAAACAAGAATATTAACCATTCACCTTCCAATTGACCATACTGTTAATAATTTGGAAAAAATCAATAACGGGTTTTGGATATTCGGATAGATTTGAAACTTTTATTTTAAATAAAGAAAAATTCGGAATAGGAGTGAGATTTTTCAGGAAATCAGGTCGCATGCGAGCGTAGTAATTGTCTATTAAATCACAGAGTCTTGTCAGTCAATTCCAACAAAAAGAGAAGGATATTCCTTTGTTATTTTATTGTGAAAATTTGGAGTATTAATGTGGTATTGTCGGTACTCTACGGGGGTAACTTGCCGGACCCGGTCAGTGACGTGCGCTGCTTTCCTTGCCTTTTTTTTTTAAATTTGCTGCGTGATGGCGACCCGTGTGGACGTTCGGACGAGAGGTAGGGATGATGATGATGGTGATCTAGAGCGACAGAGTGGTACAAATTAGTCCTAGGTTGTCCCCCTTAAAAGAAAGTCGTGGTTTTTAATAATTGGAGTGAGCAATAATCCATACGGCTTAACTTCTTGCCAATATCACCGAGGATCTTCTAGACAAATTTTGCGAAAAGCTTCAACGTTTTCTTGATTTCGAAAAAGGCTTTGCTAGCATAATAGTATTTGGACTACTGTTAAAATAATATAATGTCGTGAGTCAGTTATGATATCCGAAAATTTCGTAATAATAAGTATTTGACGTTAGAAATTTTCTATATTCGACGATGACACTTAGATTATAAGTTAAGTATTATTTAGCTTAGCATTTGTGCTGACGTGTAAAAATCGTTGTTGGACCGTAAATTATGAGGCGCAGATTCGAGAATGTTGTCATTCCGAGCTCGACGTGTTTAGAATTTTAAACGTTGTTGTGTATGTTAATGGTAGTGCGATATTAATTAAATTATCATCGTCTTAGTAATAAATGTGTAATATTTTTATATTAAAATTTAGTTAATTAGTAATAATCATTATTTTCTAATGGCCGTTAAGGGGGGAAGATATTCTATTTTTCTCACAGAATTCCATCAAGACATCTTACTCTCACATGGCCTTTGAAAGATTTAACCATGATCACATGCCACATGCCCTCTTAAGATAAGCTTCTTGTTTTAGCTTAACACCTAGCCATAGGCCATCATTTTCCTTGGCCATTACTCTTCCCTAATAAGCCTTAATTTCCTACACCTGCCGTGGATAGAAAGAGGAAGTGCTATCTGTGAGTGCATGCACTTATCCACTTCACAATCTACTCCTTTTTTTTCATTTTTTACTGGGTAACATTGAAGAGAATTTTCACCTCCAAGCGATAACTCTTTTTCACCGTCAATCTTCAAAGATAATTTACTTCATCAACACCCGATCCAAAATTTACAAGCTAGTTTTGGGCATTCAGATTTTAGACGAGGTAAGTGAAGATTCTAGAGTTAAACTAGTTAAATCTACTTGACACTTTTTAACTTGGTTGCTTAAAAAATGTTATTTTGATATGTGATAATAGCGAAAATATGGTGATGGTTGGATCAGTTTTACTAATTTTGTACATGTTCAAATGGGCGTGATTTGTTTCCTTAAAGTGTGGTAAAAATCAACAAATGTAATGGTTAAATCTGAACGTGTAATTGTCATCTTTGAGGTGATTGTGGAAATTTTCTTGCTGGTTTTATGTATGTTTAAAAAGGTAGAAAATCATTTTACTCAAAGTGGAGTATATTAGGTGAGTGTAAATGATGAATCAGAACTTGGAAAAATCATATTTATATATGAAATCCGGAAATTTCGTAATAATAAGTAAATGGCATTGGAGATTTTCCATGTTCGAAAATGATTCTTAGATAATAAAGCTAAGAATTATTTAAGTTAGTAATTGTGCGGATGCTTAGAAATTGTTGTTAGACCGTAATTTGTGAGGTGCGGATTTGGGAACGTAATCTTTTCGAGCTCAACTTATTCAAAATTCTAAATGTTGATGTATACGTTAAAAATAGTGCGGTATTAATTAAATTACTATTATCTTGGTAATTAGTGGGTATTATTATTATTAGTCAATTTTGGTTAGGTAGTGTTAGCCATTTTATTCTAATTTGCCGTTAAGGGAAAAAGAGGGGGAGATATTATCACAAAATATCTCTTATGGATTCTTCTTCTCTCATGTGGCTATTGAAGAAGAAGCTTGACTGAATGTCATTTGTCCTCCTAAGCCAAGCTTCTACCCTAGTTAGACACCTAGCCTAAATAATCATTTTCCTTGGCCACCACTCCTTTCCTGATTTCTTACATCTAGCCATGATGAAAAGAGAAGATGCCACCTGTGAGTGCAGGGTGTTTATCTACCGTAACCTATATTCTTTTGTCTCATTTTTATTTAGGCAAACACCAAAGGAAATTTTACTCCAAATCATAACTCCAAATCGTAACTCCCTTCACCTTTAACCGATTCAAAATCTACCGGAGAACTTTAACTTTTGGATATTCAGATTCTGCACTAGGTAAGTGAAAACTCTAGATTTAAGTTAAATAAATCTACTGACACTTTTAACTTAGTTGCTTGAGAAATGCTATTCCGACGTATGATAATAGTGAGGATATGGTGATGGTTGGATTTGTTTTGCTGGTTATGTACATGTTCAAGTGAAGGTGATCTGTTTCTTTATAGTGTGGTGGAAATCGGCAAATGGAACGGTTAAATCCGAACGTGTGAATATTGTCTTTGAGATGATTGTTGAATTCTTCTTGCTAGTTTTTTGTATGTTCAAAAGGGTAGAAAATCGTTTTACTCAAAGTAATGATTATGTTTACTTCTGAAATGAGCAGATTTTAGCCTCAAGATCTGGTTCTATATACCTTTGAAACCGATAAGACTTCATTGTAAAAAATCTAGTTCTATATACTTTTGAAACTGCTCAAACTTTACGATCAAAATCTGGTTCAGTCTACTTTTAAAATTGCTCAGACTTTACACTCTGAGTCTAAACTAACTTCTAAGTCTGAACTCGCTGTTGAGTCCGAACTTGCTTATGAGTCTAAATTTGCTTCTGAGTCTAAACTTGTTTCTGAATTTAAATTTGTTTCTGAGTCTGAATTTGCTTGTGAGTTTGAACTTATTTCCAAATCTGAACTTGTTTCTGAGTCTGAATTTGCTTCTGATTCTGAACTTACTTCTAATTCTGAACTTGCTTCTGAGTCTGAACTTGCTTTTAAGTCTGAACTTGTTTTTTGAGTTTGATTACCTACTTTTTAGACTCGCCTATCTAGAATCAATATTTTCTAAATTAAGAAAGTTTTATATCAAAATCTGGATATGTGTGCTTTCTAGACTTGAGTAGACTTCAGTCTTTTGAGTCCGAACTTGTATTGCTTCCTACTTATGGGCTCGAATGATGCACTTTATTTCTCTAAAGGATATGTGATGTGAAAAGAAGGATAATATATGCATGCAAATACTTAGTTATCATGGCTTGCAAGAGGATAATATATGCAAATACTTGATTACCATGACTTGCATGAGAATAATATAAATTCCGTCACTTATATAGTGGTGTGTGATGATGCCCCGTGTGTAGGGATGTCTCGGGAGTCAGGATGCCCCGTGCATCGGGATGCCCCAAGAAGTGTTTCTCGATGCCTCGGGAGTCAAGATGCCCCATTGGTCGGGATGCTCTGGGAGTGTTCGGGAGGATGAAGTAATGAACCTAATGCATGAGCATGAATGTTTTACATCATATGCTTGCGTTTGGATGAAAATATTATGGAACAATGAAAAAGTTTGATTTGTGTGGCATATCCAGATGGAAAGAGGAATAACATGAATTCGAGTTCTATGCTTACTGTTTGTTATGCATGTTGTCTATGCCAGGTGAAGTGGTAAGTTAATTTTCCTAGCTTAAAACTATAGATTTCATTTACTAGGCCTCAGCTCATCCCATTATTTTTTTAGACATGTAGGAATGGACAATCTGCTGTCAATGTTTACTGGTTTCCCTAGACAATATGGTTGCCAGTATGTTGTTATGCTTTTCCGAGGGCGAATATAGTCTATACTAGATGTATATCTACTATATGGGTTGATGTGGGGCTTCTGGAGTGGGTTCCCTGTCGGTTTACGACATAATATATGAACCTCAATGGTGACTTGGTTGGGCCGTTGCAGGATTTTGGTTGATATGAAGGCGGCAACACCTACGACTTATTGTAAAGTCTACTTTTGTGCAAGCCGTCTTTATAGTGGATTGTAGAATGGAGACAGGCAACCATCGACCTACCCTGTCTTTTGTTTTGTGATTATATGATGTTTGTCTAGATATGTAAATCTGACAAGTGTTGATAAGAAGCAAAAGTATCTTGACTAAATTTGTGCGATATTCATGTTTAAAACTTGTTTGGATTTTGATTTCCGCTAGCCAAATTATTGATAATATTAAAAGACACGTGTTGTGCATTACGTTCTGGGGCATCACATTATAATTCCATACTTAAGCCTCTTTTGTAAAATCTATTAACTTCTTATCCGAGAAAATTTTTACTTTCTGAATCTGGACATATTGATTTACGATCCTTAGTAGATTTTTGTTTCAAATTCTGATTCTGTTTACTTCTGAACTTAGCAGATTTTAACCTCAAATTCTGATTCTATTTACTTATGAACTAAGCAGATTTTAGCCTTAAATTCTGATTCTGATTACTTTTAAACTGAACAGATTTTATTGTCAGAATTTAGACAAGTCTATTTTTTAGAATAAACAGATTTTCTGTCAGAGTCTGGATATGTCTACTTTTAAAATCTAATAGATTTTACTGTTAAAATCTAGACATGTCTATTTTGAAACCAAATAGAATATATTTTAAAAGTTTGGATATATGTATTTTGAACTCGAGTAGACTTTATTTTCAAAGTCTAAACATATGTATTTTGACCCTAACTAGACTTTATTTTCAAAGTCTGGACATATATATTTTCAACCCAGTAAACTTTATTTTCAAAGTCTGAACATATGTATTTTGAACCTAAGTAAACTTTATTTTCAAAGTCTAGATATATGTATTCCGAACTTGAGTAGACTTTAGCCATTTGAGTCTGAACTTGTATTGCTTCATACTTATTTGCTCGAATGATACATTTCATTGCTTTAAAGGACATGTGATGCAAAAAAGAATGTGAGTATAAGAATGAAAATACTTGATTGTCATGGCTTGCATGAAAATACTTGATTGTCATGGCTATCAACCACAAAATTCAACGATGACAATGCCCTGTGTGTCGGGATGCCTTAGAGGGTGTACCGAGATGCCTCAGGAGTCGAGATGCCCCCCGCTGGTTAGGATGCTTGGAAGGGTGTACCGGGATACCTCGGAGTTGGGATGCCCATTGGTCGGGATGCCCCGGGAGTGTTCGGGAGAAAAAAGTAATGAACTTAACGCATGAGCATGAATGTTTTACATCATATGCTTGCGTCTGAGTATAAGTATTGTGAAATATTGACTTGCTCAAATTTTGTGGCATATCCAGATGGAAAAAGTATAACATCCATTCAAGTTCTATGCATAATGTTTGTTATGCATGTATATTGTTTGTGCCAAGTGAAATGGTAAGCTAATTTTCCTAATTTAAAATTAGAGATTTCATTTGTTGGGTCTCAGTTCATTCCTTCATTTTTCAGACATGTAGGATAGATGTTCCATAGTCTTTGCATTTTGGAGTTCCCGTGTATCATGAAGTTGTCTATGAAAATGTATTTGTGCCTGAGTCTAAAGCATCATATATTAAATGTAGCTCTACTGTTTGGATTGACGTGAGTTTGGCATAATGGGTTTCTTATCTTTTTGTTACATGGCACTCTAACCTTGACGGCGAGTTAGTTGGCCCGTTAAGGGGCTTCGACTTAGATGATGGTGGTTCCGCAACGGAGAGTGAAGTCATCGATCCATGACATTGCCGGACTTTTGTCCGAGCAGACTTTTGGAGTAAAATCTAGTATGGAGATAAGCAACCTTGACCTACCCAGACTTTTGTTTTTTGTACTTATATGATGTATAGTCTGGACTTGTAAATTTGATAAGTGTTGTTAATAAGAAGCAGAAGTATATTGACTAAATTTGTGTGATTTTCATGTTTAAAACATGTTCAAATTATAACTTCCACCAGCTTGATAATTGATAAAGATTAGTAATAACAAAAGACATGTGTCGCGCGTAACATTCTAGGATGTCACAATAAATTTTTGTAAGAGCAAACCCCACAACAATTTCTAATTATCTACTATTTATTTTTTTGTGACTCAAAACAAGCTGTGAGATAAGCACAATCAGATAAGCATTTCATTTTCGAAATTGTTTTGGTTTTTGATATTTTAGTTTTAAAGTATTGATTATGCATGTTGCAAGGACGGTCGATTTGGTAAAAACTGTAGCAGCTCCTTGTTGGGAAAATTGTCTGAAAAGTCCTAAATCTATTGCACTTTTGTCAATTCAGTCATAAACTTTTCAAGTTTGCCAATTGAGTCATAAACCTTTTCATTTCTTGCCAATTGAGTCTATCCGGCCAATTTTGATAAAAAATCACTGACATGGATGCGGGCAAGGATGTGGGGTCAGCAAGGGCCGCCAAGCCCTCGCCTAGCCAAATTCGGTGAGGGCTCGTGCGCCTTTGCTTTGGCCAGTGAGGGCTGCGACGCCCTTGTCGGCCCTAACTCGAAAACCCAAAAAAAAACAAAGAAAAGGAAAAAAAACCATAAAAAAAATTTAGAAAATTATTAAAATATTTATTTAAAAATGTCCACGTTGGTGCCACGTGGCCGTGCTCATATCTGGCTAGGTGAGGGCTGCCAAGCACCTTGCCCGGGCCAGTGAGGACCATAAAGCCCTCGCACAAAGCCAACAAGGGTCGTCGGCCCTAACTCCAAAATAAATAAAAACAGAGAAAAGGAAAAAAAGAAGAAAAAAACCACAAAAAATTCATAAAATTATTTAAATATTATTTAAAAATGTCCACATTAGCGCCACGTAATTGGCTGGCGTCCATGTCAGTGATTTCTGGCCAATTTTAATAGGATGGACTCAATTGATACAAAGTGAAAAGGTTTATGGCTCAATTAGCAATTTAGAAAGGTTTATGATTGAATTAGTAAAAGTATAATAGATTTAACACTTTTTAGATAATTTTTCCCTCCTTATTTGATTGCTTAATAAAAGCTCATAAAGCTGCATACAGGTCGGGTAGGGCTAGGCAGATCGAGCCTACGGGGGGCTTTTGGAGCCTTTCGTTCATCCCGGATTTGTCTGGCTCGACTTTTCTTGGCCTGGTCTATTTGTCCAACTTGAAAAGGAAAAAAGTTAGGGACGGAAGCAATTTGGTACATCTAGGTTGGTTTGGGGCTTTAGCCCAAAATTTTTTTTTTTCATTTTTTAAATTCTTTTTCAAAAATATTGCTTTTTGTCAAATTTCAAAACTATTAACGGTCTATGCAAAGTTAGATGGTTAATTTAATCTTTGTCACTTTATTGAGGTTTATGAATAGTAAATGACTAATCTTTAAGTTTTTTAATTTTATTTTAATCTAGTTTTACATATACTTTTTTAAAAAAAATTTGCAAAACATTTCGGGCATGAACATCTAAGACCCTATAATTGTAGAAAACTCTTTTTTCATTGCAAATAATTAGAGTAAAATTGTTCTACCGTTGGTACTCTAGAAGGTAAATTCATGGAGGCAGTCAATGATGTTCTCTTGACTTCTTTTCTCTCTCGCGCGTGATGGTGACCCGTGTGGACAAGCGCACTTGGAAGGGCGTGTCCTAGGTTGTCTACTTCAAAGTCATATCTTTAATAATTGGAGCGAGTAATTCTTGCTTGTAACTCCTTAGCATGATTATAAAAGGGCCTTAGCCAATATTCAGTTTTCGATATTTTATTGTCAAAGTATTAATTTTACTTATTAGGAGAACAATACAAGTACTAAAAGTTACATTAGTTCTTTATTTGATTGCTTAATAAATGATTGCAAAGCTGGAAAAGTCGAGCCTTTAGGGAATTTTTGCCTAACCCAAATAGACTGAGCCTAACTTTTCTTAATATTGCACAAGCCGATTCAGGTTGATAGCCCGTAAACTTTTTTGTACCGAATTTGCTCAATATAGCCCGTGCCGGTTTGGGTTGTAGCCCGAAAATTATTTTGTTTTAGCATTTTCTTTTTCAAAAACAATATTCATCGTCAAATTTCAAAACTATTTTATACAATCATCAAATAACTGACATAAATTTACTTAAAATCCATAAATTTCGTCAAAAGAAAAAAATTTGTGCACATCTCAAGTTTACATGATATTTTTTAACGGGCCATTTGAAGTTTGATAGTTAATGTATTATTTTATTTCAATTTATTGAGGTTTATGAATAGTACAAGACTAAACTTGAAATTTTTCGCTTCTTTTGCAAAATTTTTCAGGCACGAATATCTTAGGCCCTAAAACTATACTAGTAGTTTTTTTTTTTTTTTAAATTCTGCGTGCTGCAAAAAAATATAATTTTCGCTTGTCTTGTTCAAATGAGACACTATATTCGTATAGTTTTGCAAGCAAATTCATTCCAAAAACATATTAGCATTTCTAGTCTATGAATCCATTTTATTTGACTTTCCACATTTTCATACGTGTCATGTCCCTGTTGAAGACGCCATCCCAGTTGGCTCCATAAATAATTTATGTTTGTGCCATTCAACATTTGATTTTAGTTCATAGCTTACCTGATTGACGAAATTAGCGGGTGTTTTATGAGTCCAGAGTTTAAATATCTAAAGGGCGCATTTTCGTCGTCAAAAGGATAAGTCGGTCTTGATTTGTTCCAGCGCACGGCCGTTGAACTTTACTTGGGTCGGGTCTGCTCAACCCAATGTGATCCGTGGCATTTTGTTTATCTACTATTCATGAATAAAAAATAGAAATTGTTCATTGTAATAGAAGATCGATGTCACGTAGGTCTTAGATTGCATTATTTAATGTCCCGTGCTTCATTACTAAACAATTGAAAACAAAATTAAACAGAATGGAGATAGAATAAGCGTCTGGAGGGAAGAAAAAGGGTTCGCATAATTAAAACATGAAAAATTCGTTTGATTGAAAAGAATTTCAAAACATGAGGTATTAACAAGCTGAGCTAGAGATACTATACAAATTTATAAGTAACTTACGTAGTGTTGGGCTTCAAGGGCTTTGTAGATTGAGAACGGCAGGTCATCCGTTCAAATCCCATTAATTCCGTATAAATTGCTCTGAATTATGTACATACCAAATGACTGAACTTAACCGGTTAATGGAGCTTATCGGTCTTTCGTGAATTTTTAGTCAATCAGGCTCTATGCTCGTTCTCATTCATTAGGTATTCGACGGTTTTAAGCGAGTTATGTCCGTGAGCATAAGATGATTGACTCGTTTAACCTCTCGAAGGAGATCGGTCTTTCGAGCCATTAAGGGAGATCCCGAAGGGGGATTTCGGCACATCACTAGCTGACAAACCAAAGCTGTAGTGCTCTCTTAAGCCAAGGGCACATCAAAGAAGCGAAGGGTGCACATAATTGCAGGCCCTAGTGCCCTGAGAATATGCTGTCAGATGCTCCCCTGTGCACATCAACTTGCATTTTGGGTCTGATTGGCGATTGGTACCAAACCACAAAGTGACCCCAATGACGAGTGACTTAATTGCACCGATCGCGCCCCGCATTGCAATGATGCCTCATGTCCAACAAAAATATCTAAGCTCCCTTTTCTGACTACGCTCAAATTGGTGGAACTGTCCAAGTTTCAGGGTGACGATGAGGGCCGCACTCTGCCGTACACGTCACGAGTCCATCAATTAGAAGTGGTTATATGTCCTCTTGGAGCAATAGTGACGTGAACTGGGGATGCGTTTGTTTAACGAAAAATTTAATATTTTTTAAAAATATTTTTCATTGTTTTTTTTATGTTTGATAATATATGATCGAAAATGTTTTTTGGTATTTGGATATTATTTGGAAAATAATTTTAATCTCATGACTTTATTTCGGACAAAAAAAATCGATTTTTTTTATTTTTTATTTTCTTGTTTTAAAAAATAGAATTTTTAATTATTTTTTATTTTACTTTTTAAAAAATGGAATTTTTAATTAGTTTTCTTTTTTCTTTTCTTTCCTTTTTTTTATTCCTCTTCCTTCGCCGCGACCGGCCGGTGACGACCACGGGCAAGCTCGAGGCTCACTCGGCGACGACCATAGGCGAGCTCGAGCTTGCCGACCTCGCTTGAGCTTAGGCTCGCCTGGATCTAGCGAGCCGCGAGCTCGTCAGCCTCCACTAAGCCCAAGCTCGACTCACTTGCCTTGACGGAGCTTGAGCTGATGAGCTCACAGCTCATTGGCCTTGGCCGAGCTTGGGCTCACCTGGATCTGGCGAGCCCAAGCTCGCTGGCCTCGACGGAGCTCGGGTTGACGAGCTCGCAACTCGCCAGCCTCGGCCGGCCCGCTCCTATGGCCAGTCACCGGCCGGCGACCGGGGAAGGGAGGAAAAATAAAAAATAAAAAGAAAAAAATGAAAGAAAAATAAAAATATTAACAAATCTAAGATAATCAATCCGGAGAGTGTTTTCACCTTCTTATATTGAGGAATTTACTTTTCTAAATTTATACATTAATATTTTCTTTGACCGGAAAGTGTTTTTCGGTTGATTAAATCATTTTTGGATAATCAAACGGATGAAAGTCCGGAAAACACTTTCACCAAAACAAAAGCACCCTGAATGTGCTTGTGCTTTGCATGCTTATGTCCCCTGTTGTTTGAGATGCAGAAGTGGCTGCGCTCCTACTTTCAACAGCTGCAACCAGCCTATTAATTTGCGTTCTAAGCACTTGTCTCGTGCTGAATTTCTTTTCTTTCTTTCCTCGAGCTTGCCTCATTGAAGTTTGTGTTGCTCTTTTACGGCTTTGAGTTCCAATTGGTTCATCAATGGTTTCATCCACATGGCACTCCAAATTTTCATTAGTAGATCCCACACCAACATCGATACCAGGTTATGTGGCCTCAACATCATCATTAATACACAAACCTTGTGCAGGATTCCATGTGATTCCTCCAGTAACAACTGTATCTCTGAACATCATTTCTAACTTTTGTTCAAGATCAGGATGGATGCCTTTCAACCTAAAAGGCTTAAACTTTGGATTGGCCTGTTATAATAAAGCATTTGCATAAGTTGTATTAATGAAGGTGATCCTAACACAAAAGTAAAAGAAGAAGTGAGAAAACCTGAATTTTACTCTCCCACCATTCGTCACTTGCATCAATGGTTTTTTTTCTTGAGTCCCATCCTAGTCCTGTTTCATTGTAAAGCAATGACCTCCATCTTTTCCATTCTTCTTTGAGATTATCCTACTTACTCTTCATTTGAATTTTATCATATTTTTTGCCTATTAGCTCCTCGAACTTGCTAATTATGGCTGTCCATCCATCCCTTTTGTTACTTGCAGGACGATTGCCTTTTTCAATTTGTTCAATGCACAACTTACAAAAGATTTCTATATCTTCCGAGCTCCAAAATGCATTTTCCTTTGATAAACTTGCCATCTACTAGTTAAGTAACAAAACAAATTTGACAGGCAAAAGAAAAAGAGATTAACCATGAAGCTACAAATAAAAACTAACACCGGCAGGCCGAGAAAACATATATGCTATCTAATTCACATATGGGCTCTACATTTCAGCAAATCAGTGGATCATAACAGATTTTTGTAATGTAGGCATCGTGTAGCAACATCAGTGGATCTGTTAGTGGATAAAAGTGAAGGTACTTGTGAAAAATTGCTTTGTTTCATTACATCTCAGACACGCTTAAAGCAATTTCATGTATAGAACATAACAGCTAATTTTTCTAACTCCCCCTCAACGTGTAAATGCTGATTTTTTTGACTTCCCTCCTTGGAAAGGAGTGGATAACAACAAGGCAGAATGAAAAGTAGCCAACTTTAACAAAAGCATACAAACATCTACCTCATCAACTCTACAGACATACAATTAAGCAAATTTTCATGTCTCAATCTATCATTTCCAGTTCATCAAGTTCATATATCTCCGATACAAGAAAAAGTTCATATTTCTCCAAGGTTCCACAGGGACTGTATAAATTTGATCACCTCATAACACCATATTCAGTTCTATATGCAACAGGGTACCTCATGCGATGAAATTTAATGTGGAGCTTGCAGCATATGTTTCACTCTACATGAGGTGAAATTTAATGTGGAGCATGGTTCTCTATCTTCCACAACTACTCATGCACCAGAAACCCACTGAAAAAGACGAACTTCCCAGAATTTTCGTTAGTTTTTGGATCATCCTTTCTTACCAATACAGAGAATGCCAAGCAAAGCACATAAGCAATTGAACATATAGAACCGATTTGACCAAAGTGAATCAGCAACAATACGTCTGATAACAACACACTCTCTGTCGCTCAAGAACTTCATCAAGAACAACAACAGTAGGCAACGGAATCAAAGTCAGGTTTTTACAAGTTATGCTCAACACGAAGTTATCTAAAAATCGAAGAAACTACCATACCTTTAGGGAAGAGAGGCGAGCGGCGTTGCGAGCGCGGAAGAGAGGTGAGCGGCAAAGAGGCAAGTAGCGTCGCGAGCGGGGAAGAGAGGCAAGCGACGTTGAGGTGAGCAGCGTTGAGAGCGGGGAAGAGAGGCAATCGATGTTGAGAGCGTGGAAGGTCTTGAGGGTTTGTTTTAAAAAAGGGGGAAAAATGGAAGTAAGCTTGCTAAACGAGGGTAAAATGGACAGTTTCGAAATTTTCATTAAACCAGGGATCAGCATTCCGAGAATGCAACTTCCCAAGGCACCTTTCACCTTGCATTAGCTAAAAGTCCCTTAGAGAGCATTGGAAATGCAATTGCATCTTCCCAAAGTGAGTAAAAAAAATTGTCAAACACCATTTGCATTTGGCCAAGGGACTTGAGAGCCTAAATAAGCATTGGAATTGCTGAACCAAACGGGCCCATATTCGCAACTCCTTTCTCAGAATTTTCGTTCTAAAAAAGGAATACGAGTCGATATAGACCGAATAGTAATGACAGTTTCCCCCGAGCATTATCATAGGGTGCCCCTAATCTTCAAAGTACCCAATTTTAGGTACTGGCAAGATTCTTCTGGATGCTTGCTTGCTTTGTGTGGTTGGGAATAGGGTGTGAGCGGTTCGAGTATCATGGTTGGATACCCAAACCGAACATTAAGAATAAAAACCTAAAGTGACCCGAATTGACTTGATAGCCGAATATAATCCAAATCAATAAAATAGTTCGAGTCTGTTCGATTCGGGTTTTCGGGTTATTGTGTGTGCTTTTTTTTTTTTTGTGCCCGTTCTTCTACGCTGCATAGGGGCCATTGATTTTTCAGAACATAGAGGGTTTCTAGCTCGCCATTACTTGACCATCTCTCCCTTCAATCGATTTTTGGTATCCATCTCTCCCTTCGAGTTGGTTCGATCTGGGTTTTCGGGTTATTGTGTGTGCTTTTTGTTTTTTTGTGCCCGTTCTTCTACGCTGCATAGGGGCCATTGATTTTTTAGAACATAAAGGGTTTCTAGCTCGCCGTTCCGAACAATTTTGACAAGAAATCGCTGACGTGAACATCGTCCGGCACTAAATGTGGACGATTTTTATAATTTTAAAATGATTGAATTTTTATTATTTTTTCTTTCTTTTTGTTTTTCCTTACATTATGGCTAGCGATGGTCGCCTCACCCACAGCGAGCGGGGCCGTGAAGGCCCTGGGTGAGGGCCTTTGCACCCCTACCCGCAAGGCCTCTCCATGGGCCATCATAGCCTTGCTGGCCGCCAGCGAGGACAACCTCATGCCCTCATTGGCCAAAATGAAAGGCAAGGCAAGAAAAAAAAAATAAAGAAAACAAATCAAAAATTAAAATATTATTAAAAATGTCTACGGCAACACCAATTATGTCACGTAGAATGATCAGCGTCCACGTTAGTGATTTTCGATCAAAATTAATCGGATGGACTCAATTGGTGAAATATGAAAAGATTTAAGACTTAATTGGCACAATTGAAAGATTTAGGACTGAATTGACACAATTACAATATGTTTAGGATTTTTTTGTACTTTCCCCACAAATTGGCAAAGGATTTCCAGCTCCCCGTCGACGTCTCTAAAGCCAGAACCAAGCCCAATTGCTCTAATACCGAAACCGAATCTACAAAGCAAAAGCCGCAGCTCAAGAAAGAAGACGAATACGATGAAGAAGACAGATTCAGACTTTGAATTCGCTTGCCTCAACCTGGGCAATTCACCGGTCTCGGCCAACAACATCTTCGAAAACGGCCAGATCTGCCCAGTTTTCCCTCTCTTCAACCGCAACCCCATCTTCACTGACTCCGAGTCGAACCCTTCACTGTCGCCCTCAATTCTTCAGCCGCCTATGAAGAAGTTGTTTGTGGAGGCAAGCATTGGTCGCGGCGAGCCATGACCTGCATGGAGAGCAACTCTATTGGATCATCGAAGTTGTGGCGATTCCAAGACTTATTGTTGATGAGCAACAGTGACCCCGAGCCCTCCTATCAACGCAGAACCAAGCTGTCGTCATCTTCATTGTCAGCGGCGATCAGCGAAAAACGGGAGGGAGATTTGAATGAGAAGTGAAAGATGAAAAGAACGGGAGAAGAGAAACGTGCAAATTTGAGGGTAAAAAACAAGCTCTCTTTCAGTGAAAGTGTTTGGTAATTATTATGGTTCGGTTTGGTCAGTTTTAGGCCCAAACCGAACCGAACCATCACCGTCACACCTCAAAACAGCTAATAAAGGGAGATGACATGGCCGTTCTTTCACATGAACGACGCGGCCTTAATAATAATCAACAACCTATTATCAACATATATATCTATCTCAAATCACATATAAATCATATAAATCAACGGGTTGGTTACAACATCAAAATTTCTATAATCCATCAAAAAAATATATACATCAAGAACTCAGCCAACTCGATGAACTATCAACAACCTTACAATCACAAAGCCAGGACTTTTCTGGACGCCCCTTAGTTGGGACCTCTCTAAGGTACTCATCATGAGTCTCTTAGGAGCACTTTCGCTAAGGTTGAAGCCCTTCGTGGGATTTTGAGTCATAACTCGATATCGACCCATCAATGTCGATGGTTGACTTGAGATTTGGAATGGGAGGAGGGAATAGAAGGAGATCAGAAAATAAGATTGTTAAAAGTTTAAGTGCATAAATTGTAATTTCACTTATATAGTACTTAAAGATAAGTGCATTGTAAATCCCAAAACTTATCATATAAGTGCAATTAAATTCTAAAACTTGCAAAAAGTGCAATCAAATCCTAAAACTTATTAAATTAGTGCAATTAAATATTTTTGTTAATTTCGTCCAACTTGATTAACGAAAAATGTTGAATTGGTTTTTTGTAATATTTTCTCTCTCCTACATAGCGATGACATGGCTAAAAAGACATCGTTTTGATCCAAATTTGATTTTTAATATAAAATTAATCTAAATTCAATTTTAAAAATAAGCTAAATTTAACAAAAAAAAAGGAAAAAAAAGAGGGGAGACAAGTAGTAGGACTATGACCCTTGTTGTCGCTGCCCTACCCTCACTAGTCATCAAAAGCTTACGGACCCTTGCCTAGATCTAAGCAAGTGGCTTGGCCCTTCCTTGATCGAGTGAGGGTTGTCAGCCCTTGCCTAGACCTAGTCAAGAGTCACTAGCCCTTTTCTAGACCTGGTTGAGGGCCACCATTGGCAGAAGGGGTCAGCGAGGTGAGGACTTGCAGGCCCTCACCCAGACCTAGTTAAGGATTGCCATTGGCACCAAAAAACCTCATCTGATCTTGGAGAAGGCCGTGATCCTTGCTTGCAGCCGACGAGGCCCCTGGCCGAGTCCCCACAACCCCTGTCACCCATCCCCCTCCCTTGTCAGGGTTGGAGAGGGTGAAGCCGTGGCTGCGAGGGCTACGGCCCTCATCGTCTATCTCCCTACCGTTTTATTTATTTATTTAAATTTAGCTTATTTTTAAAATTGAATTTAAATGAATTTTACATTAAAAATCAAATTTGGTCCAAACAATGTCGTTTGAGCCACATTATCACCACGTATGATAGAGAAAATAATAAAAAAATAGCACGTCAGCATTTATTGTTAACTAAATTGGGTGGAGTTAACAAAATGACTTGATTGAACCAATTTGATAAGTTTTAAAATCTGATTGCACTTTTTGAAGTTTTAGAATTTAATTGCACTTATGTAATAAGTTTTGGGACTTTCAGTGCATATATCCCTTCTACTTATAGGAAAAATTGGTAACTACAATAGACTCGAATATGACATGTATTATATCACAAAATCACATGATTTGAAACCAAACTGCTAGCAGGGTTCCACCTTTTTTTTTTTTTCCTTGCTGAAAGTGGGTTCAAACCATATTATGCCCAAGACAAACGCAATTGGCTTCAATTTCACACAACTCACTTAAATCGGATAACAAAGTTATTCAGATCGGAAACTTTCTGGACTAATGAGAAATTATTTTACCATGATAGATAAATCATAGAGATTTTCATCAAAAGAGCTTAAATATGTACCATTTGATTTCATTTAACAGTACCACTGTGATTATGAAAGAAATAAGACAGAAAAAATGTAAGATTCTCTCGCCATGTCGAGGGTCTGCACAAGGACAGCGGTTCAGTTGAGTCACGTCTAAGTTCTGCATGTTTACACGAGCAAGTGGTAACCAAGCGTCGGGATATGTCTTATCTAACACAAGCGAGTCAGTCAGAGAGTCTCAGACTGATTCTGTCGGGAAAAACTCAGCTTTTGGGCTGGGATGAGATGGGATTTCTCAAATCAAGCCCCCTTCCTTCTGACTTTCGGGCTAAAAAGCAAGCCATTTTACGAGTAAAACCGGAGAGTTCTAAAAGCCCAGAACTCATTTGAGAATGACCTTATGAACGAAGAAGCACTCTTGCTCTTTCGCCATAGACCGCCCCACTTGTTCCAGCTGCGATGGAGTGGGAAAGAGCTTTAGGCAGCAAGTCTACAAGCCGCTGCGGTTTAGAGATTTTAAAATGAATGTGGCCGATGTTTATATTTGTAACCAATCAATTGAAAGGCGGGTATGGAGGAGGAAAACATGGTCTTTTTTTCCTAATTATGTTACGTTGGGCAGAGAAGATATCTCACAGCAACTATGACATGTTGGCCGGAATTTGAGTTTTTTTGTTTAGATATGAATTGAGGATGAACGATGCACACTTCATAACAGCACACACAGATCGCCATCCCCTTCGGGAATGGACGGTTTTGCATGATCAATGTTCGTTTGCAAGAGCCTCAAGAGATTAATTCATCATCGTGCTTGCGCTACCATTTCTGGATACCTAGCGATGCTAACCGACATGGATAAAAAATACGAGAGATATTGAGATCGGTAAAAATACAAAGCTGGTTTCCCAGTGAACTTATGTTTGATTGCAATCCCACTTCCTCAAATGCCTTTGTACACGGATTATGCTATCCCACTATTGCTAGAGAAGAAAGTATGTCAAAGTATCTAAACCAAAAGAAGCTAAAGATTTTCGATTCTCGTTACTCAATCCATTTGGGCTTCTTTTTTCTTTTTTCAAGGTTTTGAACAACTTCAGGACAAAATGCAGCAAACTTCACAAAACGAGAGAAGTGAACACATCATATCACATCCCATCCCATTGTCATGAGCATTACTTTTAGAATATTTAAATAATAAAACAAATATTATTTTAACAACTTAAGTATTTAAAACAGTTGGCAAGAATTTTACAGAATCTTACATGATATCAGAATAGAAGGTCCTGAGATCAAATCTTTTAGGCTCCTAATTCCTCCCTTAATTGCATATTTCAACGCTTTAAGCTTAGGCCAAATCCTCTAAGAAAGTAGAATAGGTTATTTCTATAAAATAATTTAAACATTGTCCCAAAATCTTCAATCGCCATGAAATCAAATAGCGGAAATGGTCGAAACCAGCACTGCACAATGTTAGGCACGGTAGATCTATGGTTGATGCGTCGCTTAATCAGACTGGAACCAGACACTTAGATGGATTTATTTTGCTACAGGTGCATGAGATGCACCAAGTGCACTAGGGTTTCTCAGGAAATGAGGCTCTGATAATGAAGAGGAGAATGCAGAAGAGAGTAATATCGAATTTATGTATAATTCAATATATCATAATGAAGAGTTCATCAACTTATTTATTGACTTTATAAGATGACCATCTAAGATGGTATATGTCAATCAAAATATGCATGATCATAGGGAGATATTCGTGTTATCTTATGAGAGATACATAGAATCAACATATTATCAAATGAAATCCCTAGGTATCTCCAATATAACTGAGGATTACAACGAAAATACAACTGTCAGTTCACAACCCATATGGCGATTTTTGTGATCAAAGTCACTTTCTTTTGCTGGTGAGACTTTGTGGACCAGTCACGCCCTTCATCCGCCGCTCTCCAGCGCATGGGATTTGATGCAAAAGAAATGCAGGGGAAGAAGCATTTTCTAACTGAGCTTAAACTAATACGACAATGATGGGACTTCGCTTTTTCAGCTTTGCTCAGCACGCATCAGAGGCGTTGTTCGGCAATTGGGAGAAGTGTGTGTGATTATTGTGACAGAGATGGTAATGTGTATCATGGACACTTGATTCAGTCATAAGACCTCGCCCAAGCATTTGACGAGTTTCGATCTCTGCCCATTTTTCTAATGAAGCTAATCTACTTTTGTGATTGAACTGGTCAAAAGTGGTTCATTTAAAGTCATAATGATTAAGCCATCCACGCTTTGAACTTAAGCAAGTTTCATTGCAAAGTGCAGTCATGCTGGTATTAAACTTTGGAACTTTGTATTCTAGATCTTACTTTCTATCTGACTAGCTCTCACTTCTTATACTCGTTCATGATGATTTGGCTATGTAATTTTGCCTTAAGCATAACCAATCATAATTGATATGGGCTAATTTCTTATACGTTTAGTTTTGGTAAAATATGATGGACCAAATCAACCATCATGCAGAGAAATCTTAGGAAAATGTGTTTTTCAAATGGATTTAGTTAAATGGGTCTACTTAATGCTCGCTAGCATGGGTCAAACAACGTTAATTTTAAACAATCAATGCCTGATGTAGATCATGTGGCACAATAATAGCTTAGCCTGTCGCTTTCTCCATTTAACATGCAACAACTCCTCTTTAATTAAACAAATTATTCCTTTTCTGACCCCCAAAAGAAAAATTTTACCTTTTCTGACCACTCCCAAAGAATATAATACCAAAAAAATTACTGAACCCTTTTTTTTACCATGTGCCAAAATTAGAATGCAAATGATATGTGTATTAGCAAAAAGGAATGACCAAAGCTAAATCCTTCTGCCAGAAATTTTCTATTTTCAGCATTTTATGGAAAAGAGAAAAAGGAGGGGAGGAAAAAGTGAGGACTTCCTCATGATTTGCTGAAAATCTTGGGCTTATTAGAAAAGGAAATTGCTCGTATATTTTTTTCTTATGACTACTTTGTTTAGCCAAACAAAATATGATTATAATAAGCATAAAAGGCATAGTCCCCCACCACATTGATGGCACGTCTTGGGGACTATTTACAGCTCAAAAGAGGCTTCGCCCTCCCTCCTTGCATCACGCCAAAATAAAAGAAAGGACCGAGATTCACGTAGTCCCGCTCCTCAATTACCTAACTTACGTACGTTCATCTTCCTCGTGTACTACGTACGACTTTCCCTCAAAGTTGGTGCATCAATGCAATAATTACCCAGATGACAAAATTCTTGTTAGATTTATCTGGGGTGAACGGTTCCATATTCCGTATAGGATCTATTTAAATTTCACTTGTATTATTAATCAAACGATTATAATAATGACTATCACTTATTATTACAATTCATTAACCATAACTTATACGTAGACACAAAAAAAATATAAAGCATTAATAAAATAAAAGTCTCAGTCATAAAATGAAAACTCAGACTAATGGTTCTAGATTATATAATCATCATTGGACATCATAGAATATTGTGGAATCGCAAGAAGACATACACCAAGAAAAACACAAAAAATTATTTTAAAATGCAGGTTCTAGGTTCCACCTTCTTAGAACTTGGAACATACTCGTGGAACCCGAAATCTACTCTGCATACCATAGAACTCGGAACCGACATATTATCACTGATTCGATTCTCAAGTTTTAGGCTCTACCTTAGAATTATACTCACCCCTAATTCAACTTCTCTTTTGAAATAAAAAGGACGGAGACATAATTTAATCGTTTTACGAGTTGCGGTTGTCATCGTAGAGATGAAAAAAAGAATGAATAAAAAAAGGGAAAAAGATAGGTTGTCAACAAGGTTGGGTCTAGTATATAGACATTAGCTAGGGTCAAGAAATGTATGGCCCAAAAATAAAGTTAGGGTCAAGAAATATGTTCTTGTTCACATGGTGTCCTTGAATGTAGGGTCGATTTTATTCTTGTGAATGGACTTGGATGGGCCATGCTGAAGCAAAGAAAATTCAGGGCACTAACATTTTTGTCAATCTAATCCGTCTACCTGGAGAAATGTCTCATGAATGGTTGACTGAGTCTTAGGACGTAGTTGGTGGTCTTGAACCGCGACGGGAATTACGGCAGTTCCAATTGCATTTTGGCGGGTTAATTTCAAAGTTTTGAATGACAATGGAGGAAGAATTTGGTGAAGTGTTTTGGAGTAAACACTCTCCAAAGACGTGGCATGTCGATATCGTACGAGGGGCGTGTTCTACAAGAAAAGAAGTAGCCCTCAACAGCTAAATCACCTTCTATCCCATCACCATCTATCAAATTTTATATTGGCTGAAATGAGATTTAGGTGTTGTGCTCAACAACAATCCATGGAGTGCAATAAGTAGCCATGGGGCACGAACCCGTGAACTTAGGAAAGTAACCATTAGATGCACCATTTTATGCATAAATGAAGCTTTGAACCTAGATTAAATAAAAGGGTCCCGCTAATTAGTAGGGGTGAGTAAAAGGAACTGTTTGAACTTGACCAAACCGGCCAATTTTGAGTGATTCTTAGAGGCATTAGTCCGGTTCCTAGTTCTAGATGTGGAACCATCTACCCGGATCGAACAAAATTTTCTATTTTTTTATTTCTTAAGAATCTAAAAAAAAAAAAAAACTTAATCTATCTCCCATTTCACAAATGACATGGTTGGAGCAACTACATTTGCTTATGTACGTGAATAAGATGACAAGAAGAAATCAAAACACAACAGTAATTATTCATTCTAACTAAATTTTGCCACAATTTGAAAAAATCTCCATAAAACTTTCAATATTATACGTAACTCACTAATTGTAGAAATACCTTGATTATAAAAATCATCTTCAATTTCATCTTGAACATTAATGATAAATAAATAAAAAGTTGAATATGCCACCAGTTTCATTGGCCCATTTGAAAACCGGACGGGATCAGTCGATCTGCTTCGGTTCGGTGCCAAGGAGCACCGGTCCAATTCCTGGTTCCTGGGCAAGAAGCAAACTGCCCAAAAACTGATCACCCCAATTAATTTGCGCCTTCATTCACTTATCAAGCATATTTAATTTGGAATAATTTGATTTTTAAAATAGTGATTTCGCCATGAGAGGAAGGCATGCTTCGAGATCCGCGGAGTTCGATCGATTGGATTGGCTGTTTAATGAGTGCACTGAACTGACACGGATCGAAAGGTCAGGATGGTAAATTGAAGGGATACCGAATAGAGGCGCTTGAGAACAACTAGTCAGGTGGCAGTTGTGAAAGTGACTGTTTTGCGGGAGAGATTGAGAAAAATGTAAAGAAGAGGTCCCCCACGATGAAGCTTGAAAGAGACCACCCTTTGATTTGTAGTCATCACCTTCTCTCCCTGTCATCACTCTGAATTCTTGCATCACCGACTATATAACACTGGGAGCAGACACTGAACAGCGAACAGGTACACATCTCTCTCTCTCTCTCTCTCTCTCTCTCTCTGTGCATGCTTATGTGAAACTGAGCGGGGTTTGGCATGACAAGCTCTTGCCAAATTGCTTCAAGAATTGCCCGTCTAATTGGTGCTGATGTCCAATGAGTTCTTTAAGGTATCGAACAGTGCACTATGTTATCTGGGAATGTTGGGTTCCTTCTTTTCATTTTAGGGGTGGGTTAGGACTGTATACATACATGCCGTGCAATTAAGGTCAAGTTTGTGTACTTTTCTTCTTCTTCTTTTGGGTTTATGTGGTTGATGCTATAAAGAGGCAAGTTTCCTCAGTAACGCATGTCACTGCCCAGTCTTTATCTGGCATAGATGCCGTGGCAGTGTTTAACCACTTGCGCGGTTCTTTGATGAAGCTCTTAATACGTGCACAATTCAATTGGGTACTGGAATCACTACTGTTTGAACTTTTCTGTACTTTTGGTGACGTTGGTATTAATGTCTTAGGACTTGGCTAGGATGGGCTTTGATGGGACGAAAGAGATATCTTTGTTTTGTGGATTAAGTTTTTGTTTTGTGGGGACTTTTGAATTCCATCTCAGGATTGTGATTATTCTTCGTGTGAAGGCATGGATTTTTGTTTCTTTTGAAAGCTTCTTGATCGTCAATAGCGTTTCATGAAGTTGAGATAGATTATTCCTGAATGTTATATGGGTAAGAAGATGTGTTGGTTCAGCTGGATAAAGAGGCTCTTTGTCCCTGACTCAAAAGGAAAAGCAGAAAAGGTTGTCCTAAAGCCCCTAATTTTTCCTGTTCAATAGAGCTTTTGTGAGGAAATACATTTATTTTGGGTGTTGAATGCAGAAGTCAAGGAAATATGAGTGGTTGTTTGGAGGGCTTAAGCTTAACCAATGCCCTCAACTTGCTGCACCACATCCGAAATTGAGTCGAGCAATGGAGGAACAGAGGAAGCATGCTCTGACAGTCGCCATGGCCACGGCGGCCGCTGCCGAGGCAGCGGTTGCAGCCGCCCATGCAGCAGCAGAGGTGGTCCGGTTGACCGGCGCTTCTCAATCGCAGCATCGCAGTTGCAGAGGAGATCCACACTTGGCTGCCATCAGGATTCAAAGCGCTTTCCGGGCATATCTTGTGAGTGTTGTTGTTACTCTGGCACTTAGTGAGATGATAAATTTCTGACTTCATGAAACTAACGTTTCACATGTATCACTTGGGACATTTGGTGTGAGATATTTTCAGTCCCAATCCTGCTGAGTCTGAATCTCGTGGGAAGAGCTAACTTTACCAATTTGTAGAAAGATTATTAGCACGTAGAGTGGAAGAATGGATGAGATCGAAGTTATTACTCGGCAATTTGTCAATCACATTGTAATCACCTCATTCTGGCAGCAACTCATGCACATCTAGTTCTATTTGTAGTTTCTTAGTACTCAATAAAATGCTCCTGAGAATTAGTGCGATTCTTTATGTCGTCTTGGCTTCTATTCCTCAAATCTGCGTAGAGACACCAATGTAGAAATTCAAACAATTGAACATTTGTTTCAATTCTTTGAACCTTGTTTGCTACCATTTGGCCATATCTAATGAACTTAACAAATTTTGCAGCCGTCTGTTATTATCTAATGATTCCTATGGAGAATCTAGAAGCATTGTGGAATTTCCTCGGATGAGTATCATAAGACACGTGCCAGCTTAATTCGTGGCATCGATTTTTATTTCATTTGAATTGAACATGACTTTGTTATTCCGACAATCTTGCTCGTCGAGAGTTCAAACAGGCGAGGAAGGCGTTCCGTGCACTGAAAGGACTGGTGAGGCTACAAGCTATTGCCCGTGGCAGAGCTGTCAGACGCCAAAGAGTTGCCACATTGAAGTGTTTGCCTCCCTCCAGTGCGAGTATGCAACCATCTGTCCTGCAAAGGAGTGCATCGAGAATTGGAGGCTGGGAAGTTTGTGAAAAGAAAGATCTCTCCAAGCCCAGAGGAGAACAGGCGGAAATGGAAACAAAGGTAGATGAGATTTGTGGCATCCAAATCTACTTTTCCACACTGCTTTTTACCCCTTGAATCATCATTTGTAATTTTGTCCCATAAAACCGTAGATTGATGTCCAGTAGTTATTAAATAGTACTTCTAATTTTATAAGGCTAATACTACTGGAAACATTGTCCTTGCGTCGAGCAGCTCGATTGCCCCAGCAAGAGGGGTTGGAACTGCAGCACATACTCAAAGGCAGACCTTGAAGCCAATCTGCTGAGGAAGCAAGACGCAATGAGCAAAAGAGAGCGTATGAAGAAATTTTCATACTCCCACCGGGTATTTCCATGCAGTCACAACTCTCATTCTTATGGACAAAGACATTTGTATTAGCTCAAATCCTAACAACCCGAATATAATTCATTGGATAGACCTAATTATTTCCTTCATTGGAGCTTTTGCGTTTTCTCAGGAAGGACGAAGTCCTCAAGTTCCGGAAGAATTTCAATGGACCAAGGACTATGGGAGGTGGAGCTGCCGCCAAGAGCCGTGGCCTGACTCAGATGCTTACACAGATGAGAGACTACAGACTTCAATGCCCATTACGCATTCAGATGCAAATAGTGGCAAAAGATGTGAAATTAGACGAGAGAAGCCGGGAAGCACTCGAGACAAGGATTTAAGCGAACTGCTGAACATTCCTTCTCTACCAAGGAGATCGTTTGGTAATGTGAAACAGTTATCAATCACGGATGACAGCACCGTTCCTAGTTCACCAGTTTTTCCTACTTACATGGCGATCACCGAATCTGCAAAGGCAAAAGCCAGGTCCTTGAGCACGCCAAAGCAGCGAGTTGGATACTTTGATACAACGCACGATCAGAGTTTGCTCTGTAATAATGGACTCTCTCTTTCATACTCTTTCAATAATGGAGACTACGGGAGCACAAATAGGAGCATCGCGACTTCTCGAAGAGTATCAGAAGGCACCAGTCGTCGATACTGACCTGTCAGAACTCCAAACCCGTGCTTCACCTGTCACCGAGGCCACACAAGATCGAAACTAATTTACTCGGTGTCTTCTCTTGCCACGGATGTGTGGAATATTTTTTGAGTACATAATCCGTCAGTAGGTAATTGCCAATGCTTTTTGTTTATTTTGGTGCTGGTTTTAAAAGGGTGCTTGTAGTTGTCATTGCTTCT
Source organism: Syzygium aromaticum (assembly GCA_024500025.1). NCBI lineage: Eukaryota > Viridiplantae > Streptophyta > Magnoliopsida > Myrtales > Myrtaceae > Syzygium > Syzygium aromaticum. The sequence continues at coordinate 13,837,076 of CM044895.1, forward strand.
GTTTGAGCTTTTGCCTTTTTTTGTTCTTGTTTCCTTTTTGGCTTTTTTGGAAGAGCATCCCCTGCAACAAAGGGTGGGTTTGGGTTGGATAGTTTCCTTTCAAGACACCACTTGTGTAATTTTAGTTTCTTTCTTTGCCCTGTTACAAAAACTTTCCTCTTGATCGAATGGACATTGTGCTGTTCTTTTTGTTGGTGAAAGTCCAACTTTAGTCCCTGGACTTGCGCATTTTTCCAATCAAAGTCTTGAACTTTTAATTCGTCTGATCGAATCCTGTAACTTCCATAACTTTCGTAATCATCCCTTCGGCTCCAAATTTGACAAATTGGAGCTGCATGTTCGTCGGAGCTGGCAAGGGCCTGACATGGAAAAAACTTCTTGTCTCCGTGGACTATCGGCTTATGCGCAGCTCGAAGATGAAGATCACGTCCAGACCTTCAGTAACGACGTTCCTCAACACAAATACTGCAAATTGAGTTCTTAAAGTCAAACTTCTTGCACCCGGTTTCTTTTTTAATCTCATCCAACATTTGGAAGACGTTCTTATTTAATATCTACGGGCCCTTCAAGGGTCCATTGGAGTTCCTCCTCTTCACATCCGCAACTGGATTCGTGTTTATAAGTTCTTGCACTGTAGATTGACGGCCTTCCACCATCCCAAGGACATGGACACTTCTGGTGACTGACCATTTGTAGCGAGCCCCACCATCAGCCTTCTCGAGGGCACAAAGGAGCTGTGAACAGAGCAAGCCCCTGAAGCACTGTGTTTGGCATTCACTTTGGCTAGAAGCATTAAAGGATAACAACATAAATAACCCCTGAAATTTAGCTTAATGTGCAATGTGGTCCATGAACTTTTAATTTGTTTAATGTAATCCCTGGACTTTTGGTTTATATGCAATTTAGTCTATGAATTGTATGAAAATATTTAATATTATCTTTTCATTAATTCAAGTTCATGGACGATATCAGACAAATTAAAAGTTCAGAAACTACATTGTATACTGGGCTAAAGTTCATGAATCACATTGAACAAATTAAAAGTTCAAATATCACATTGCAAATTGGGCAAAAATTGAGAAACTGTTTGTGTTATTTTCCCAATCATTAATCATTACCGATGCCTTTTCGAAATCAGTGTCCTGGATATCTAACTAAGCCTGATGTTGGATTCTCCTAATGGACTAGGACCAGAAACAAGCATGCGTGATAGAGGGTTGCAGCCTCCTTTGAGAATCGTAATTACTTTCTTTTCTTTTCTTAAGAGAGAAAAAAGGTGGGAAGGGACGAGCAACTTCGACAACTCCTCGAGCATTATTATAGAAGTGCCGCGTCGGCTACCGTTCGAGCGCCATAGAAACTACCTAGAAGGGCGAGTTGCTGCTAATACCATTTCCGAGGGGATTATATGCCACATGTTGATAAAATGTTATATCGATCGAGTCGACAGGTGCTGTAGTTAAACGGAATCAATTACAGTGAAAAATGCCGTACGACGATAACTTGTGATTTTTAGCAGGACTTAGTCGAATCCACGAATTTTTGAGAAAGGGTAAGTTGTTACTAGTAGAGTATCTCATCATGAGACTCCGACGAATGAATTTGGAAAGCTTTTAGGACCCATAGAGCGAGAATTAAAATTTTAGGACTCAAATGGGATTTTTGGTACTTTTTTCTTGTGAAAATATTCACGTCATAAGCATTGCTACTAGAACTCTAGAAATTTCTATTGCCACCCCTTCCACATTTCCACGTACGTATACGTCCATCTCAATGACACGATGGAATTATCAGAGTTAGATCGAATATTAAGCTAAGGTGAACTTACTCGCTCTGATGCATGAAAATTGAGTCAAGTACTATCGACAGCAGTAAATGGCCAAAATAAAGAAAGTAATCATCATCGAAAGAGAGGTTTAATTCCTTCACATTACTTTTATTGAAGTACGTCAATACTTGTAATGCTCCTTTTATTCTCATGGGGTAATAACATGCCCTTATTGCACCCCCTAATAGCACACAACAAGATCCTCTCCTAATTAAGACTGATCGAGTACTTAGGCTGCTTGTTCGGCAGGAAAAGCCCCCAGTACTTCTCATACTCGGGGCTCTTCTGATTCTCGTCGAACATGGCGAACACGTACGTCTCGATCGGCCCGGCGGGCTTCTTCGGGGTCCCTCCCTTGACGTGCTTGGCCAAATTGGTGTTGTAAGTCCTCGCGTTGTCGATCGACGTAGCTGTCCCTCCTCCTGCCGAAGGCCACCCGGTCTCTGATACGACGATCTTTAGCGAGCCACCATTGGCCTTCTCGAGCGCGGAGTAGACTGCGTCCAGCATTGCGTCGAAGAGATTTCTGTATCCCAACGCCCCGTCCATGAACGCCACCGAGGGCGCCGTGAATAGTGCGTAGTCCAATTTGATGTCTTTAGGGTTGCCGACGTAGCTGAAGTAAGGATACAAGTTCAGCAGCAAGGGGGCTTGGGTCTCGACCAAGAAGCCGATGATGGGGCCGAGGAGAGGCATGTGGTCGGACTTAAATGCGCCTTTCGAGGGGGGATAGGACTCGCCGAGCACGCCCGTGTCGATTGCGGTGGAGACCTTGATCTGACTCCCGAGGCCGGCGTTGGTGATCGCAGTCCGGATGTTGCGCATGGCGGGGACGAGGAACTGCGCGAACGGGTCGGAGGGCTTCACCTCATTGCCGACCGCGACATACTTGAACCGGACATTGCCGTGGCTCTTGATGTTGTTCTGGACCCATGTGTTTGCATTGGCCTGGCTCGAGGCGATGCTTCCGAGGTCGGAGTTCGGAAGGCCTAGCATCAGCTGGATGTTAGACCCTCCAAGGGCTTGAAGAGCTTGCGAATTTGGGTCGTAGATGCGCATGGTTGGGATGTTGTTCTGCTTGTACATGGCCACAACTTCTTGCGCAGATGGTAGATTGTTGCCAAGCATCCCATAGCAAACTCCTGTCTGGGCAGCTGTGATTAGGTGAAATTAAGATCGTTAATGATTGTTGATGTTCCATTAGGAGATGAGAAGAAACTTAACTTTTTTTTTATTCCTGGATTAACAACGAAAAATTGGTGTCAATGACATTTTTCGATGTTCTTTGTAGGGGACCTCTAATCAATACTCCACATCAAATGCATTCGATGATGCACGTGCACATGCATGGGTCATCACCCATGTACTAGTCATAAAATTGAACCAAATTAATTTGGACTGAGATGGTGCACTAAAGTCACATCAATATCTTTAGATCCGTCAGCTCTCCTACAGCAATTACAGTGGTGAAATGGACGGTGCGATTTTATGAGGTGAATAACAAAATTTTGATAGCTACAACACCCTCGTAATTGCAGCAATTTGCAGGAAAATCTTATCACTTAACTTTAAGATGCAACAACATTAAAATATGTATTATCAAACACGACAATAGTAACATTTCACAGTAGTGCTACCATTAAAAAAACTGTAGTACAACCACTCTTTTAATCGTGAGAAAAAATCATCAAAAACTCAAAACTTTGCCACCCGTGACACATTTATCTTAAACTTTTTTTTTGTGATACCAAAAACCTCAAATTTTACTATTTGTGATACATTTACCCTAATGTACTTTGTCCATGGACATTTTCATCTTTTTTTTTCCTTTCCGGCGAGGGGGCCTCTCGTCAGTGTTAGGCGAAGGCGGTCCTCGCCAGTGTCGAGCGACCCTTGCTGGTGTCGGGCGAGGGTCGCCCTCGCTAGCCTAGGCGAGGATGACCCTCGCCCGACGCCGGCAAGGGTCGCCCACGCCTGGGCAAGCGAGGGCTGTTGTCACCCGACTCAGGTGAGGGCGACCCTCGCCAGACGCTGGCGAGGGTCGCCTGACTTAGGAGAGGGCGACCTTCGCCAGAAGCCGGGCGAAGGTCGCCCTCGCCTGGGTGAGCGAGGGCTACCCTTGCCCGACTCAGGCGAGGGCGACCCTCGCACGACGCCGGTGAGGGTTGCCCTCGCCGGATCTAGCGAGGGTCACCCTCGCCTGAGTCTGGCGAGGGCGGCCATCACTCGCCCAGGCGAGGGCGACCATCGCCGGCGTCGAGTGAGGGTTGCCCTCGCTTGGGTGAGCGAGGGCGACCCTCCCCCGACGCTGGCGAGGGTCGCCCTCGCCGGAAAGAAAAAAAAAGTAAATAAAAAAGAAAAAGCAAAAAAAACGAAAATGCCTATAAACAAAGTATGTTGAGGTAAATGTGTCACAAATAGTAAAATTTGGGATTTTTAGTATCATAAAAAAAAAATCAGGGTAAATATGTCACAGGTGACAAAGTTTGGGGTTTTTGGTGGTTTTTTCCCTTTAATTATATACACGAATAGAAACTTAATTTTTCTCTTGGATTTAACATCTCCTATTATTTCGCGTATAGTCATTCTATAAAATTCAGAACATCTTGGTGCGATTTAGAAGCAAGAAACATGATAGTGTCCAGGTAAGAAAATTAGCATATCTAACAATTAGCAATGCAAAAGATTACGTCAGCAAAAACATATAGAAGTATCAAGTTAACACCAAGGTATACAAAAGAACATCAATGCCAGCCTCATCTTGAAAAATCAGCATGAGGAAACCGCCACATGCACAAGATAGCACTTCACCTGTGCTGTGCAGGCCCGTAAACATCAGTAGAGCAAGGAGCAGCATCGAAGGAATGGAGAGAGAGTTTGCAGCAAAGGAGGAAGGTTTTTCCATTGGCGAAGAAAACTATATGGACAGCACGAAAAAACGAGAGGTGTAGTTTTGCCATCACTTTGGAAGTTGGCCGTGGATTTATAAGGGGGGTTGGGGCGAAGAGCTGCCGTGCTTTGAAAAGTTCTAGTCCACTGCAATTAAAAGTCGGGATTTTCTCTCGCACTCGACAGCCGGTCCAGTGGTTCCACCGTAACGCAATCAGCGTTTTGCCAACAGTTAAGTCGGAAAATAGTTCCCCGCAATTAAATGCATAACTGGCTGTAGGTTTGCGTCTCGAGATTGGAATGAGACAGTTTTGAAAAGTCTCTCCTCTTTTTCCTCCCGTGAAGACGATCAATTCCGGAACCAATTAACCAAGCAGTCATGGGGGCGGCGATGGCCAGGGCCTCTGTTGATACCCGACCTGATCCGGAAATAGAAGAAAACGTGCTTTTGTGAACCGACCCGAGACCCAAACTGCATGGAACATGAACCAAATAAAGGGTATGGGTTGGTTCGGTTCGCTTCGAGTTCTGGGTGCGTGATGAGATGCCGTTTGGACGCAAGGATGACTTGCTAATGAGGGTGATTACAATTAGGACCTTCTTTATTTGCCCAGGCCCCACGAGCGGCTGCGCCGGGTAGGGGGCGGCTTCGGAGTAATGGATCGGGCCCATCGATCTTTCAGACAAACCTTCCATGTGGTTGTGAACCTAAGAAAAGTGGATCCCTCAAATGGGCCGTTCTAGACCAAGCCGGAATAAGTCCAATGTTGCTATATTATATTGTTTAAGATGCACGTATGAGGTGTTCGACAAAAGAAGTCTCACATAAGTGATGTTGTAATGTGGAGCAATTAAATATTGGTCCATAATTTATTGATTAGAGCTTTTAAGTGAAGGTTGCTCAACCCCATATATTAATGAGCTTAAACTTAGACTCTCTCTTTGCAATCTCCCCATGTTTATGTATCCGATTTTTGTCATGTCGATCCAACAAATGGTGTTAGCGCCGATGATTGATTGATGATAATTCCCAATATGTATCGGTGTCTGATCAATATTTTAAGCAAAGTCTTGGATGTAAATCCCTTATCGAGGTGGCAGATGGTGTTTCCTGGATTTTGTCAGGCTTGGCTAGGCCCAAGGCAATTGAGATGGAGTCTGAAGGGCAGATGTTCAACATCTGCCAAACTCGGCTGAGCCAAGGTGGAGACTCTAGAGTTGAAATAATGTTGATGTGGAAGTATACCTAGACTAAAGGAGAGTAGGCCTAACGCAAGTGGCTCACGTGTGAAAGAGAGATTTGTTAAGGTGCACATGTGACGGTGTGAGGGTGTTAAGCGACAAAAGTCTCAATTGGGGATGTGAAACAATTAGTATATCATAGTTGGGCCACAATTGATGAGTTTAAGTTTTTGAATAAAGGCGAGTCCGACTAAATATATTGATAGGCTCAAAGTTGAACAATTTCATTTGTGATCTTTCTAAGTGAATGTATCAAATTTCGATTATGCGTCCCAACATCTCGTATGATGTTGTGACTGACCTTATAGGGCCTGAGAAGCCAAAGGTTTCAAAAAGCCTGCCGGAAGTGCTTCGTGAGGGGCCAGCTTGGGGGAGACACTGTACATAGATGACGGTGGGAATGTCTTTCATGGCCTCCTTTCTTGCCTTTTTAGCTTATTTCTTCACTCTCAAGATTCTTGATTTTTCCCCTACTAACTTAAGCATAAGAGAGTTTTGTTAAAGTAGAACCTTGAAGGCTTCTTGTCTTGTGATATGCACAGATCAACTTACTAATCTCGGCACCCAGGTCTGTAGCTCGGCCTGGTTGCTTTGGCATGATAGGTTCCAACCGGTTAATTCCGCGCGTCATTGCTAATCATATGTTCAAGACCTCGAGGTCACTAGTAACAATATCATGTCAACACTGTAAAATTTTGTATGTCAAAATTTTGAGCTAGACAAAAAGGGAATCGGGGTACATAGGCACGATACGAATTATGTTGCTATTGTTAATCTAAGAGTATCGAAAGATCGAACTTAAGAAGGAGCTCAACGATTTTCAAGACTTTCAATCAATGTGTCATTTTCTCGTTGCGAACTTTCAAGCTAACGTAAATTTGAAAAGGACAGTGTTTTCCTCTATCTTTGATTGGAGGAAATTTTATCCTACCAGACTCCTAACCGGTGGCTTACAAATATGAAAATTACTCGTATGATTTAATTGAAAATAAATGTGGGTGATGTCTGTGGTTATAATGCACCAATCAAAGGTGTGCGGGGGAATATTTTTTAAAGGAAAAGAAAAGAAGGGCATTTTAAGGTCACCGGCCAAAAAGGACAATCTCATAGCCCCTTTAGGCCTTTTCGGGTGAATCCCTAAGCAACCTTGTTAGTATCTAAAAAGTGGCACCACATTTTATTCTTCCCTCCGTTGATCCACGTGGTTCGGCCACATCTCTACACTTTAAATCCCGCTCGAGTCGTTCGTCAAAACTCGAGACATATTTTAATAACTTGAAAACAGAAGGAAGAGAAAAAATTAATTTTTCACCGAAAACTTTCAAACCTTTTTATCTGATGTATAGATGATTCATCATGATCTTATTAGTTTAGATGGTTCGATTCACCAGAACAAAATATCAAAATATCACAAGCATCCACTTCTTTTTTTTTTTTTTTGGTCGTACGCAAACATCCACTTCACGAGCATTAAATTTTGAAATTTCAGCTACATCGTGACTCATTTTTCAAGATGCCCACTTTCATATCAATCACAAATGACTCACGGGGCTCCACCATTTATTCGGGCCAATCCAGCATCCACAAGACAAGCCCCATCTCGACGGGGATGGCTTACTAATTCCGACTAACAAGAATTGCAATTTGATTTCTGCACAAAACTAATCGACTCAAAAGGCAATAGGACTGCAATACGAAGTTAAATAAAGACAATGAAGTAAGAAAAAGAATGATGCTTTATAGTCTTTCACGAGTGTTTTAGTGACTCTTGTAAATGGATGGGGAGTTACTACAAAAGTAACTTTTCCTTTCGCTTTCGTATACGGAGCAAAACGTGTTTATGTTGCGGTTCGCTCCTTTATTACAAGATCGTCCTAATTAAGAGTGATGGGATACTTGGGCTGCTTGTCCGGGTGGAAGAGCCCCCAAAATTTCTCCAATTCCGGGCTCTTCTGATTCTCATCGAACATGGCGAAGATGTACGTCTCGATCGGCTGGCCGGGCCTCTTCGGGGTCCCTCCCTTCACATGACTGACCAAATTCGTGTTGTAAGTCCTTGCGTTGTCGACCGAAGTCGCCATTCCTCCGTTGGAGGGCCACCCGGTTTCCGAGACCACAACTCTCACCGACCCGCCGTCGGCCCTCTCGAGCGCGGAATAGACTGCATCCAACATCGCGTCGAATAGATTTTGGTACCCCATTGACCCGTCCTGTACCATGACCGAGGGGGACGCGAATAGGGCATAGTCAAGTTGTATGTCTTGCGGGTTGGAGATGTAGCTAAAATAAGGGTATATGTTAACTAGCAGAGGGGCTTGGGTCTCTACTAAGAAGCTGATGATCGGGCCAAGAAGCCACATGCGGTCCGACTTGAACGTGCCACTTGACGGAGGATAGGAAACATCGAGCACTCCAGTGTCGACCGAGGTGGAGACCTTGATCTGGCCCCCCAGGCCAGCGTTGGCGATTGCGGTCCAGATGTTCCGCATGGCGGCGACAAGGGAATTCGCGGCCGGGTCGGAAGGTTGGATCTCGTTGCCGACCGCAATGTACTTGAAATTGACGTTGCCGTGGCTCAGTATGTTGGCTTGGACCCACCCGTTTGCGCTGTCCTGGCTTGCGCCGATTCCTTGCAGGTCCTCGTTCGCGACGCCGACGACAACCTCGATGTTGGATCCTCCTAGGGCTTGGAGAGCCGATGGATTCTGATTGTAGATCCGCATGCTCGGAATGTTGTTCTGTGTGAAAAGGTCTACGACTTCTTGAGAGGACGGTAAATTGTCACCAAGAGTTCCATAGCAGACTCCGGTTCCTGCGGCTGGAATGTGAATAAAAAAAACACAAAAAGTTGTCAGTAAAACCCAAAATCAATTGACAAATTAGAGTAATCTGGGTTATGGACATGAAATTTTCTTTGAGGTTCTAACTGGAAGGTCGAAATAGAATCCACATAATTGGATATTAGAGACATTATTTGATATTTCATAATTTTCGAAGATAGCTAGTTTCTTTGATAGATTAAGGTAGCTGATATCCTAGCAAAGCTAATTTCATTGCTGGCGTAAATTCCTCGCCGTTCGTCTCTCTGGAAGATCCTAGAGTATTTACCCCCAACAAACTATGAAATCCATGAATTTGAGGTTTTCTTCACGTCGCATATGTATCAATGATTCACATTACAAATAAATGGGTCGCGTCGATTAAATTGTCCTGCGAATATCTATAGCTACACGATAAAAAGTTCATGGCGGCTTTATTTTTCCAGATGATGGTGTTTATACCGGCAAAAAAATTGTACGGTAGAAATATATGTGCAGACATATGCTTATCTATTTCGGCGTGGGTGTGTAAATTTTACAAAACCCATCTCTTTCATCAAACTCAAAAGCACGTGGATGTGTTCGGAATTGAAGACTAAAAATCAAAACAGCAAAAACGAAAAGTAAACTTTCTTTTTTTTTTTCTCCTTTTTACCCTGTTGGAGGGGTCAAAAGAAGAGGGAGTGACATGCACCTGCGACGACGAAGCTGGCCAACGTAAGACCAAGGAAGAGCATCGAAGGGATGAAAGTACAGTTTTTTGTTGTAATTTCCATGGGGGAGAACAACTGTGGTGTCCCCAAAAAGCAATGTTTGGAAAAAAGCATGTAGCAAAGATGAGATGAGGTGTATTGACATATCATCAAGCTGTGTATATATATGGCGGTTGAGAGGGAGTTGCACTGAAATTCCAAGTCAAAAGTCAATAATAAAGTCGAATTTCTCCTTTTCTTCCCCAAGTTTCAAACTTCCGAGTCAAAGTAATCCCACTAAAGTTTAATTACTTGTGGAAATAATATATATAATTGTATGTATGTGTATATGCGTCTAGGTTTTGTTAATGAGTGATTTTGATGCACTTATTAAGATAATCGAATGGACCTAAGTAAGTCCTAAAACTGCTTTGTCAAAATTTTGGGACGTTAAAAATTCAGGAGTATTCCCTGGGGTGAGGGAAGAAAAATTTTCCCCAACTTAGGGGGTTAGGCGTGTGGGCACCGGCACGTTAAAATAAGAAACGTAATTTTGTCAACCCGCTATGTGTATATGTGTCTAGGGTTTTGTTGACAAGTGATTTTGATGCACTTATTAAGATAATCGAAAAGGGAAAATTTTGAAGTTTCGAACGTATCCCTTATTATGTATAAATTACATCATGTAGATTGAAATAATTGAGTTGTGTACACATATTATAAACTCCGCTCTGATATGACAGCCGGTCTGGTAATCTCATTAAATTGAATGTTTAGCTTCTGGAAATCCCCGATGTTTAAGTCTTAATATTATTAGCATTGGTTCTCGCACCTTATTGACAACTTTAATTTTCAATCACTTCCATAATTTAGCCAATCTCAACTTATATCTTACGTGATTCATGAGATCGGTGAAATATTTCATGGACTCGACTTCTAGCTTTTTTGTTTAAGGGCTAAGTGGTGTCTCGACCAACTTTATCTATTTAAATGAGGCTTCTTGTCATAATGCATGTATGAAAAGTTGCACGGCGATGCAAATACTGTTTGGATGCGTGCACAACTGAAAAAACCAGTGGAAGGCTTCAATCAAGTGTCGACCCTATCGAAGCCCACCTTCTAAGACTAGACCACTAATCGCAACGTGCGATAATTTGATGACAAAAACATGAAGTCCCCTCTAGGATACGTGATCTTCTTCTTCTTCGCAAAAGAACGATCTCACATCTTGGTAATAATTCACAACGATGAATTTGAATATCTTGCATCTCCTCTTGTTAATACATGTAAATATTTGCAGACTTCATTAGAATATGTGTGATACTATTATATCATCTGAATGATTTTGATTGTCTGCTGAGATCCCCAGATTGTGCATAAACCCCAGCTGATCAATCTTTGGTGTGTTTTAAGTCCTAGTCAGTCTTAAAAAGTACATAGGCTCAATTGTAATAGACCCTCTGAATACATATAATACGTATCAAAAAATTTTGAACGATCACTTGTATTTAGAACTTTAGAGGCCATAATGAAAATTTTCCCATTAGTGATATGAATCTTATTCATATATGAGAGTAGCATGAGATATATATTTTCTGTATTTAGTAGGCGTAATTTGAATCGATCCACTGCCATGACAAACTATTGAAAGGAAAATGATATACTTGCAAATTGAGATGCCAGACAAGATAATCATTTTTTCAACTATTGGATTTTTTTCTTGTATAAGAAGTTTAATTAGATCCATTGCTAGACATGCATTACATGCTTTACATAGTCATCGTTGGACAATTGACATATAGAAGAACCGACTCCATGACTAGCTAATTTCACACATCTAATTCATCCAACCATCTCACGCAAAATATTTTCATCATCACCATAATAAACCTATTAATGATCCGTTTTATATTGTGTTATGCTCCCAAGGGAGCTAATTGTGTGGTCGGGTCTCCACGCTCATGTCTCTGATTTATTTAAAAAAAAAAAAAAAAGAGCTAATGGAGGTAACAACCAGCCTTTTGTTTTTATCTTGCATTAAATTATCATTTACCTACGACACGTCTAGATTGAGAGGATTTCGAGTTCATCGACCGCAGACGCGATTTCAAAGTTTGCAGTTTTGAAACATGAGATGGCTGTAAATTATCAGTCTTTCCTACATATACCTCCAAAGGAAACCAATTAACCATCTAAAAACGTGCTTATTCAATTTGAAATCTTCTTCACGGTCAACCCTTTTAAGGGTCACTACATGCATTGACCACTTGACCAATTCCTACAATTCCAAACTGAAGAATTATATAACCAAGCAGACGAGAGCTGCATTTGGGGCCAAAGCAGGCCGTAGCCGTTGGATCAGTCCTGGTGCACGGGCGGCGTCAACGCAATCAGCGTACCTCGTGGGATCGAGCAATTGCTTGACCAATGAATTCACATGTTACGTTCGTTGGGCCAATTCGCAATTAGTTTGTGCATAAGACCTAATACGTTAGACAAGAGATAAAATTTCCATCTATATGGTCCCCTCCCCTAGTTAGAGAATGACATGATATGTTTATAGCTCGCTACCGTTGACGATGTTGAAAACGTGTTTATAAGAGCATTACTAATTAACTTAGCCGCCGAATCGAGTCAAGTTGGTAATCATGATGTGTATATCGACATCAGACCGATCGCGCCTAGCCTTCATCGAGCCCTCAACTGAAATCGGTATTGTCCCGTTTTAAGACCATACTATGTCTTTCGACCCTTGATATAATTTATCTCTTAAGATGAAAAAAACTAGGGTTTTAGAATCACCACATGTTGACGATATTCCATCCCAAGAAGAGGAAAAACGTTGGTTGGAGGACGTGACTCGAGTGTCGACTCAGTCCGCGGAGACCCAGTTAGCGACTTGGGGGAATTCATGGCCGAAACAGTCTTCAAATGCCAGGAATTTTCGTGGAGTTTGACAAGTAAAAGTCCACGTCGGGTTCGATCCGAACGTCGGGAAGAGACGATATCTTCCCTTTGAAATCCGAACAAGACAAATTTGATTGTCGTACCGTGCGGGGAAGTTATGCCGTGAAGAAAGGTTGCTGTGCACTACAAAATAATAAGGATTTAGTCACGAAAAATTAGCGACGGAAAATTATTTAATTTAGTTTTCGTCGCTAATTTGCGGAAAAAAACAGAATTTGCGACGAATTTAGTTTTCGTCGCAAATTCTGTGGCAAATTAGCGACGAATAATTTGCAGTGAATTTAGTTTTCGTCGCTAATTTGCGACGGAAAAAAATCCATCGCTAATTTGCGATGGAATTTGCCGCAAAAAATTATTTATAGCTAATTTGTGATGGAATTAGTGACGAATATTTTTTTGTCACTAATTTGCAACAGAAAAAAATTTCGTCACTAATTTGCGACGAAAAAAAACCCATCGCTAATTTGCAACTGATTTAGCAACGAATTTTTGTTCCGTCGCTAATTTGTGACGGAATTTGCAATAAAAAAAAAATCGGTCGCTAATTTGCAACAGAATTTGTGACGAAAAATTATTCGTTGCTAATTTGGGATGGAAAATAGATTTGTTGCTAATTTGCGACGGAAAATAGATTCGTCGCTAATTTGCGATGGAAAATAAATTCGTCGCTCATTGTCCCCCTCGCTACTTATAATATACCCCCACCCCCAATTTTTCTCTCTCCATGCTAATTCCTTATATCCCTCCTCGCTGTTCTCCCTCCCTCTCCTTCTTTTATTTTTTTTCGATAAGCCTTTCTGCGCATGTGCAAATTAGTGTCGGTAAAGCTTTTCCGTCGGTAAGTGTCGTGGCTAATTGACGACGAAGACGGTTTGTCGCAAAACTATTCATTGTTGGATTCGAAATTTTTTTTATTTTATTGACTTTTTTTTCTCTTTTTTTTTCCTTAACTTCTAACTTCGTCCCCGATCGCCGATCCAGTGACCGGCAACCGGCGAGACCTCGCCGGCCATGGGTGAGGCCGCTGGACATCGCCTAGATCTGGGCGAGGCCGAGCGGCCTTGCCATGGCTGCCACTCGACCTTGCGCAAATCTGGGCGAGGTCCAGTGGCCTCACCCATGGCTGGCGCTCGACCTCGCCCCCTAAATCTAGGCAAGGTCAAGCGCTGGCCTCGCCCATGGCCGGCGAGGTCGAACTCGTCGACCTCAGCCGATCACCGATCTGGCGAGCAGCAAAGAATATAAGGAAAAAAAGTTTAGAAAAAAAATTTTGAAAAAAAAATCCTAAGTAATTTTTTTTTAGGTACGTGTCCATTTGAAAGTCTCACAAATGAAGTGAACATTGCAATTATCATCAAATTAAGCACTTTCTACTATAAAGATTTTAGTCAAATACTTGGATAAGTCTTCTTGACATGGTAATTTTTTCATTGTTTTCAATTTCAAAGTAATTGTTTCGTCAAAAACAAAATTTTAATTTTTAGAATTTTATGGTTTTAATTAAGAATATTAAATAGTAGATATGATATTTTTAATATTTTACGAGATTTTTTTTTATTTTTATATAGACACAATGCAAAGAGACAGGGCTTGGACGTATAATAAGAACTTATTTGGACGTCAAGGATAGATCGATGAGTTTCGTATTGAGTTAGAACTATTTTTAGACTTTACTAGTAGTAAATATCAATTAATGGATGAAAATAAGTTAAGATGTCCGTGTAACAAGTGCAGTAATAGTAAATTTCATGTGTGTGATAAAGTTAGAGAACATCTTTGTAGATTTGGGTTTACTCCGAACTACTATAATTAGACTTGTCATGGTGAACCATTTATATCTGATGAAGGATATTGAAGAAGTGATCAATTTTTAGTTAAGGAAGAATGTAACTATTATGACCAATTGAACCCATACTAGAGAACGGTGATTGATACAGTTGGTCAGAATTTTGTTTCAGAATCGAACCATGCAAGTACTAGTTTTACTCTTACACTTGAATAAGTACCCACTAGTCATGTATCACAATTGTAAGAGATAAGAGTAACAGGTTTTGATGAGAATGTGTGTAATGGAATTTTTCCATCTAATTAGTTCTGAGAAGTGTTGAAAGCAATAAATGAACCTTTATGGGCAGGTTGTGACAACCACACTTAGTTATCAGTAACAGCGAGACTGTTAAATATCAAAACAGAGTATAATATGTCAGAGAATTGCTTCAACTCTTTTGTTGAAGTAATGCGAGAAACAATGTCTTGTAATAACATTATGCCAAGTAATTTTTACGATATGGCGAAATTAGTAGATAACTTAGATCTTCCAGTTGAAAGGATTGATGTATGTAGTAAGGATTGTATATTATATTGAAGAGATGATGAAAATGCAGAATCTTACAAATTCTGTAGTCAACCTAGGTATAAGATTAACAGGAGGCAGGGTCGTAATCAAAAGCATAAACCATACAAGCAAATGCTTTATCTGTCCTTAATCCCCAGATTGTAAAAGCTTTATGCATCTCAAGCTACTGTTGAACACATAACTTGGCATGCAAATCATGAAACAGAAGAGGGTTTAATGTATTGTTCTTCAGATGTAAAGGCATGGAAACATTTTGATAGAATATACCCTGAGTTTGTGATAGAACCTCGAAACATCATATTAGGTCTTTGTGCTGACAGATTTACCCCATTTGGGAAATCTGGAAAAAGATATTCATGTTGGCTAGTTATCTTAATTTCGTACAATCTTCCACCTGGTATATGCATGAAGACACATTACACGTTTTTGACATTGATCGTGACTGGCTCACAAAATCAGAAAAAATTGATAGATGGTTATATGCAACCATTGATTGAAGAGTTACAACGGCAATGGGATGAAGGTGTTGTTATATATGATGTTTCTACTGATCAAACATTTGTAATGAAGGCTGATCTTTTTTGGACGATAAATGACTTTTCAGCTTATGGAATGTTATCTGGATAGAGTACGGCTAGGATTTTAGGATGTCCAATATATTTGGAGAAATCAAAATCATTCAGATTAAGATATGGCAAGAAGCCCAGCTATTTTGACTGTCACAGATAATTTTTGCTGACAAATCATACATTCAGAAAGAATAAAAAAGAATTCATCAAGAATATGATTGAAAGAGCACATCCACTATTAAAGTTGACTAGTGATCAAATTTGAGAGCGAGTGCAAGACTTTCCAACTGTTGTTGAAAACCATCGTGGCACAACTATTGCATACGGAAGTACACATAAATGGACTAAATGCAGTATATTTTGGAACCTACCATATTGAAAGGTCCATCTTATTCATCATAATCTTGACGTCATGCATATTGAAAAGAATGTTTTCGACAATGTCATAAATACTGTGATGGATGTCGTTGGAAAAACAAAAGACAACTTGAATGCAAGAAAAGATATAAGAGATATTTGTGATCGACCAACACTATATGTAGATGCAAGTAGCAGGGGACCAAAACCAAAAGCAGTTTATACATTTGTTAAGGAGCAAAGACGAGTCATTTGTCAATGGTTGAAATCTGTACGGTTTCCTGATGGATATGCTTCGAACATCGGGAGATGTGTTAATTTGAACAAATGCAAGTTGAGAGGTTTAAAGAATCATGATTGTTACATATTTATGGAAAGATTAATTTCAGTAGTTTTCAAGGAACTTCTACCAAACTTTGTATGGGCGCCATTGCAGAGTTAAGTAATTTCCTTCATGATATTTGCTCAACAGTGTTAAAAGCATCACACATGGAGAAACTAGAGAAAGACATTCCAATTATTTTTTGCAACTTAGAAATGATATTTCCTCCATCGTTTTTTGATTCAATGGAGCATCTCTTAGTTCATTTACCTTATGAGGCCAAAATTGCAGGTCCCGTTCAATTTCAATGGATGTATCCATTTGAGAGGTAAAATATTTTGTAAAATAAATTTCAAAATACTTTATTATATATTATGTTTTGATAAACTTCTTTCTATTGCAACTAGGTTCATACATCATTTGAAGAAAAAAAGTGAAGAATATGGCATGTGTTGAAGCTTTAATTTGTAATGCATATATTATGGAAGAAGTGATAATATTTGTATCATACTATTTTGAGTCGCATGTGCAATGCAAGAGGCAGAGAATATGAAGAAATGATGAAGGTCTCATTGATCCCATTTGCAAATCATTCTCTATTTTTAATTATCTCGGTCGACCAAGCGACGCAAGTAAGTTTCATTTCTTAATATGCGAAAAATAGCAAGCAGCCCATACATATATTTTACTAAACTATCCAGAAGTGAAGCCATACTTCGAGTAAGTATACATTTACAAATATATGTATTGCGTGTCAAATATTTGCTAATATGTAAATGCAAATTGTTGATAGGATTTTTCAAACTTCAATATATGGACTACCACCAAATGAGTTTGACCGTTTGTACGATGAACAATTTACAGTATGGTTCAAAACATATGTAAGTTACCTATGGATCAAAACTAAGTTATTAATATTTTATACATTATTTATTAAAATATATATTATTGACATTGCGTGTGTGACCTTAGGTTCACAGTAATCATGATCAAGTTGAAGAGCAATTATTGCTACATCATCTGTCATGAGGTCCAAAGTCAAGAGTATGAACTTGGCCACCATATTTCATAAACGGATATAATTTTCACATTCAAGAATATGAAATGGGAAAAGCCATAATGAATAGTGGTGTGTGTGTTCAGTCATCCAATGGTAGCATTTCAAAAGATGATTTTTATGGCTTATTGGATGAAATCATAAAGATAGAGTACTATGGACCATTAATACGGATTGTGTTTTTTAAGTGCATGTTGTTCGATCCCGTCAAAGGAATGAAGGTGCCTACGAAATTTAATTTAATTGAAACAAATCACAAGAAAATGTATATGAAATATGAACTATTTGTGTTGACACAACAAGCAAGTCAAATATATCATGTATCATATCTTAGTTTGAAATGTGACAAAGCTGATTTGCGGGCTGTATGTAAAACCAAAGCACGAAGTAAAATCGAGGAATACTGGAAGGATATAGCATATCAACAAGAGGATATTTGTAACACGGTTGAAACTGAGGAATATAACATTCCAACTTTACAAGATTCATATGGAACAATGATAGATGTAGATCTAGCTGAAATAGAAGGTGTTGCAGAATCTGATTTTGAGACAAAGAATGAAGATGATGATGATGATGATGATGATACTCATGAAGAAGGTGAAGATCAAAACGAAGACGAAGGTGAAGATGAAGATGAAGATTATGATTATGATTTTTGAGACTTTTTGCTAATTATGTCATGATTATTATTATTATTATTGCGACATGAGTTTATTTTTGTTGCCATCTTTATTATTATTGTTGTTGTCGTAATTATTAGTATCGTTGTTGTTGTTGTTGTTGTTGTTATTATTATTGTTGTTGTTGTTATTATTATTATTATTATCGTTATTGTTATTGCCGTTGTTGATTATTATTATTGCTATTATTGCTATTATTGTTAATGAAAAGTTATTGTTGTGAAATTCGTTGCTAAATGGCGACAAGTCAAATACTATTCATGTGATGACATTTACGATCTTTTATTTTCCATTAGATTTGGATCGTCGCTAATTGACAAAATTAGCAATGACATTTGCGACATTTTTATTTATTGAATTGTTAAAAGGTCGTTACTAATTTCATCGGAAAATTTTTTATTTGATGAATTGTTAATATGAAAGATCGTCGCCGTAGCTATTTCGTTGCAAATTAGTGACGGATTTGAATTCATCGCTAATTTGCAACGGAATTAGCGACAAAAATAAAGTCTCGCGGCACTTGCTCGACTATTTTTATTTCCGTGGCTAATTAGCGATGAATTTAGCTATAGAAATGAGTTCTCCTCGCTCACCCAAGCCATAGATTTAGCCACGGAAAGGAAGTCTTATCCGACTAATTTTTTTTCCGTGGCTAAGTCTCCCCTACACACCCGAATTTTTTTTTTCCGTGGCTAATTTGCCACGGATTTAGCCACGAATTTGAAGTCCCCATGCACACCCGAATTTTTTTTTAATCCATGGCTAAATTGCCACAAATTTAGCCACGAATTTGAAGTCTCCGCGCATACCCAAAATTTTTTTTAATTTGTGGCTAAACCCATGGCTAAATTGCCACGGATTTAGCCACAAATTTAAGTCTTATGGCACCTTAAACGATTAATTTTTAATCCGTGGCAAATTAGCCACGGATTAAAATATACGAGTATGCACGGAGACTTCAAATTCGTGGCTAAATCCGTGGCAAATTAGCCACGGAAAAAAAAAATTCGGGTGTGCGAGGGAGACTTCAAATTCATGGCTAAATCAGCCACGGAAAAAAAATTAGTCGGGTAAGGTGCCAAAAGACTCAAATTCATGATTAAATCCGTGGCAAATTAGCTACGGATTTAGGGAAAAATTCCAATTAAGGATCCCAAGTGATGTCAAATTCTCAAAAAAGGACTCAAAGTGAACAATGTGTTAAATAAGGGTCTGAAGTACTCAATCAATCTCAAATAAGGACCTGAGGTGCCCAAAAAATCTCAAATAAGGACTTGGGTCCCCGGCCAGCCAAAATACCCGCCGGCCGGCAAAAAAGCTACTGTTCCAGTGCCGGAACAGTAACTTTTTATTTTTTTTAACTTTTTCGTTTTTTCTTTTCTTTTTTTTTTATTTTCCTTTTTATTTTTTTTTCTTCCTCCGCCGGCCATAGCCGGGGCCGGCGGAGGTTGCCGGCCTCAGGCGAGGGCTCGACCTCGCCGGCGTCGGGCGAGGTCGCCCTCGCTTGGATCTGGCGAGGCTCGACCTCGCCGTCGTCGGGCGAGGTCGCCCTCGCTTGAGGTCGAGCCCTCGCCGGATCTAGGCGAGGGTGACCTCGCCCGACGCCGGCGAGGTCGAGCCCTCGCCGACGCCGGCGAGGGCGACCTCGCCCGACGCCGGCGAGGTCGAGCCCTCGCCCGACCTCGCCCGACGCCGGCGAGGTCGAAGCAAGGTCGAGCCCTCGCCTGAGGCCGGCGACCTCCGCCGGCCCCGACTATGGCCGGCGGAGGAAGAAAAAAAAAATAAAAAGGAAAATAAAAAAAAACAGAAAAGAAAAAACGAAAAAGTTAAAAAATAAATAAAAAGCTACTGTTTCGGCACCGGAAAAGTAGCTTTTTCACCGGCCGGCGGGTATTTTGGCCAGTCGGGGACCCAGGTCCTTATTTAAGATTTTTTGGGCACTTCAGGTCCTTATTTGAGACTGATTAAGCACTTCGGGCCCTTATTTAACACATTGTTCACTTTGGGTCCTTTTTTGAGAATTTGACCCTACTTGGGGTCCTTAATTGAAATTTTCCCCGGATTTAGCCATGAAAAAAAAATTAGTTGGGTATGCATGGAGACTTCATTTCCGTGGCTAAATCCGTGACTAATTAGCCATGGAAAAAAAAAATTCGGGTGTGCAGGGAAAACTTCATTTTCGTGGCTAATTAACCATTGATTTAGCCATGGAAAAAAAATTAGTCGGGTAAGGTGCCGAAGGACTCAAATTCGTGGTTAAATCCGTGGTAAATTAGCCATGGATTTGGCCACGAAAAAAAAATTAGTTGGGTGTGCAGGGAGACTTCATTTCCATGGTAGCCATGGATTAAAAAAAAATTCGGGTGTGCGGAGAGACTTTAAATCCGTGGTTAAATTAGCCACAAAAAAAAAAATTAGTCGGGTGTGCAGGGAGACTTCATTTACGTGGCTAAATCCGTGACTAATTAGCCACAGATTTAGCCACGAATTAAAAAAAATATTCAGGTGTGCCGGGAGACTTCAAATATGTGGCAAATTAGCCACGGAAAAAAAATTAGTCAGGTAAGACTTCCTTTATGTGGCTAATTAGCCACGGAAAAAAATTAGTCGGGTAAGGTGCTGAAAGACTTAAATTAGCCACAGAAAAAAAATTAGTCGGGTAAGGTGCCAAAAGACTTAAATTCGTGGCTAATTTCCGATGATATTAGCCACGGATTTGAATCCGTGGCTAATTTCAGCAGAAATCAGCAAAACAGCGTCGTCTTCAATTGCGGATACAAATGATCGATTGATCATTTAGGGTTTTTCTCTTCTCTGTCTCTCTCTCTCGATCAATTGATTCTCAATGGATTCTGACAAGTTGGCGACCTTCAGATTCGGCGTTCATCGACGCGATTTTTTCTTGGATAGAGGAACCCTTCGGCGGACACTGGAAAGTGCAACGTTCCGGGGCAAGCGCGAGGACCCAGCGCAAGCACAAGGACCAAAACCCAGCACAACCATGACAACCCAGCACAAGCACAAGGACCCAGCACAATCGTGAGGACCCACTGGATCCATCTGATGAGGATCATCATCCGAGAGTTTTAGAGGAGGTACGTTCTCTAAATTTTTTGCAATTTTGGTCTCAGGCGAGCGTTGTTTTTAGATGGGTAGGGCGGAGATCGTTCGATTTTGAATTATGTAGACATTTGCTGTTGCTTCTTTTATGTTGGGTCTGCTGCTTCTGCTTTTGCTTCTATTTTGGTTCTTCTTAAGTATTGTTTTGTTCGTGGTCACTGGAATTAGCTTTCAATTTGTGGCAAATTTGATTCGACTTATTTTCGATTGAATGTATTGTTCTGTTCGTGGTAACTAGAATTGTTCTATTAGCCGTAACTGGAATTTTCGGCGAATTTGTTCTGTTCGCCGAGTGGAAACGGGCTGAAATTTGGTCAAATTTGGGCTAAAATTTGGTCGGCAAAGTGGAAATGGCCCGCTGATCAATACACACCACCTTTGGCTGTGATGCATGTCATTTTTTTGGCGTTTTGGAGTCGTTTAGATGAGTTTTTGAGCAAAAAACCATTATGTGAAAATAGTAATTTCGATTCGGTTTGAGTTTTTTTTTTTTTTTTTGCATTTCGGAGTCGTTTGATTATTATTTTATTTATATCTAGGTTTGAAAATTGAAACCAATCAAAATTAGGCTACTGAGATCATGTCATGTAGACTACTAAAATTGAAACCATTATTTTTCGTGAAACCTAATGTAAGATTTCAATAGATGCCAGAGATAGAATCATATAGTTGTTTGTAAAGCTATAATTTATGTATGGAAAAGGTTGGGTAAAGCTGTAATTTTTTTATGGTGATTAGAATAATGTGATAACGAATGTTATCAATGTACACAAGCTTGTTGATGTTTAAAATCAACATTAGTGCATATGAGTTTTCTTCTCAACATCATGTTGCTTCACTCATGTTTTCTTCTTAGATACTAATCACTAGAAAAGAGCTAATATTTAAGTGCTTGTTGAATGTTTTTGTAGACAGAGGTAACAACTGTTATTTGTGACAAAAAAGAGCTAATGAAACTCGTAGACATTTCCGGACAGCTTGCTTTTTATCAGAGGCGATTACAAGTTTGTTTCATTTTCTCAAGTTTATCTCTTGCTCTCTAAAATAAAATGGTAGGCTTCACGACGTACGTCATTATGTATCCCTAATACATGTTCATATTTTTGAAAATATTTATCTAACTTTCCAACTTGTTAGTATAAATGTGGAGGTCACATGCATGGTGTAGCTTCACAAAGAAGACTAGGCCCTTCCCCTTTCTTGTCCTCGTCCCCGTCTCTTTCCTCTTCCCATGCCCTTTTATCTAACCCTCAACCACTACATGCTGATAGACAACATGGACACATTGGCCCTTCCTCCGACCCTCAAGAACATATTAGGGGACAACTTAGAGACATGCGAACTGAATCTACTTCAGTTCCATTGCCTTTGGTTCCACCTTATTCTTTAATGCAACATTCGAATGATGAAGAAGATAACCAATTCATGATATGTCCATGTGGAGATTCGTAAGTACTTCATTTTTTAAAGTATATGTAAATTATTATGGATGTCAACTGAATAGTCCATGTTGCAAATTATTCGTATGCTTCATTGTCCATATCGTTATAACATATTTGTAGATTCACGGATGCGGCGTATGTTGTGAGGAAACTTAATAAAATAGTCAATAACTATTGGATGGGGCAGTATATTAGTTGGAGCATCACTCCAAAAGAAGTAAAGGACTTATGGTGGAATGAGTTCAAGGTAAGTTTTGTCCTTTTATTTTCTCACAAACTAAGTTTGGTGTAGTATACTAATAGTGCATGGTAATGGATATGTGACCCTCATAATAAGTGTATAGTTGTTTTTCTATTGATTGCAGCGGAAGTTTAGGTGGGATGAAGTGAAAGAGAAAGAAGTTGGAAGAATTTTTAAGAAGAAAACCGATAATCACATGTGAAATATGATGAATAAAGCAAAAAGAAGTTAAGAAAAACCCGATTTTATTACAGTTGACAATTGGACGGAAATTAGGAGAACTTGGGACATCGAAAAGTATAAGCAAATTAATGAACAAAATAAGAAGAATCGAGCTTCTAGTTCTAGTGAAGGGTCTACCACATATGCTGGGGGCTCTATCAACATCGGGGAGCATAGAAAAAGAATGGTAAGTTTGTTAAACATGTTGTAAGTTAATTTAATTCAATGATTACTCATTTATGTTTATATTTTGTAGGCAGATGAATTGGGGACAAAACCGACATTTATAGCTACATTTGAATGCACATTTCAGAAAAAAGATAAGACATAAACTAATGATCGAATAAAAGCTATTAAGGCATGTAAGGTTAATATTTATGGTAGTTATATATATGAAGTTATTTTATTTTTATCTATATTGTTAATGTAGGAAAAATATAATAAACTTGTAATAAGCACTACTGCTAGTGGTGGTGATGGTGTTATTGCGTCTAAGCCATCGGTTGACAGTATGGTATTATGAGTGGAGGCATCGGGTGGAATGAAAAAATGACAAATATTTGGGATGGGATCTTTGTCAAGGATATACACAACGCAGGCTACTGCATCTTCATCCTCTAATGCAACTATTTCAAGGAGAACACGACATGAGGAGCAAATGACCCAAGAATTGAGCTAACTGAAACATTTACTTGTACAAAAGGACAAAGAAATAAAAGGAATGAACCAACAAATGCAATTGATCTTGCAATACCTCAACCTCGATCACGATGAGGTTCCTCCTATACCTCCCACTAATCTAGTAGGTGATGGGCATAATGATAAGTGATACAATGATGATGAAATTGCTGATGATGATGATTTTGTCAGTCCTTGCTAGTTAAAATTTCCAAACTCAAGGGTAAGCTTGCTTCAGCATTATCTATTTATAGGACAAGTTATTAGTTGTTGCATTTGTTTAATGCATATGTATCGATTCTGTTAAAAGTTCAATAACTGTTCATGTTGAGTTTTTGCACATGTACACGAGAGACAATGGACTAATCAAGCTGATGTTCGGCTATCTCTCTCCCTTGTTCACGCACGCACGTGCATTCTAGAGGAATAGAGAGATCAGTGGACTGTCATAATAGCTGACTTACCTTTTGTAGAAAGTATAGAACATGAGACACTCAATTCTTATCCATTTCTAAATGATAGGATTTATTCTCTAGCAGCTTCTATCTAGGAAGAGTTGCTGAGATCTAAATTACTTGGCACTGATTCTTTGAAGAATCTTTGGAATCATCAAGATGCCATATTGCGTTGTTCATTGAAGGTATCAAATATTTGTTATTTGTATTACTCGAAATTGTTAAAAGTGAATTTTGCCATGTAATTAGGAATGATTATTGAAGGTCTTCCTTTTGGTTTGGTAGTCTATTCCAGTTTTCATCTTTGCAAACCATGCAAGACTTGACATGTTAAAGACCACTTTGGTGGCTCTACAATATATCACTTTGGATAAGATATTTGATGAGTCAGTCCACAAAGAATTGTGCCCTGGGTTCACTAAGTTAATGCAAGAGGTACTTCTATCATTCTTTATGCTACATGTTGATAAGCGTTCGGTTTGCATACATGCCCTTTGGAATTTGCATGTCAACGATGAGGCGACATGTCTCGTATGAACAAGCGATCACTTAGAAGGTCCTTTCTGTGAATGAGAACACCGTCCATTGCCTCGCTTTCTCTTTCGTGAATTGGTCTTCTGTGTGAGAACAATCTCATATATTCTTTTTTGAACACCCCTCTTTCTGCTATTGAATAAATGTGAAAAAATTAAGAGGGGTTAGGAGTTTAATACTGTGATGTCTTCTGTTTGCTCTGCAGATGGACAGGACATTGATTCTTGGAGACACTATTGCCTACGTGAAAGAACTTCTTGGCAAGATCAACAGTTTGCAACAAGAAAGTAAACTGGATTTGAAGCAGTTGAATGTGTTGGATCCTCTCAAGGATTTTTCGTACAAATTTAGTGTTTTGTTCCATTTCTTACTTTTTTGTGTTTGTTCTTGTCTTGACTGTGATTTTATCAATGTTAAATATAAATTCTATAATTGCTGTTAATTAGATTTAAAATCGAAATCGTCCCTAAACAACATTCATCGCAAACTTCATCGTTAAATAATTCATAAAAATTCATTGCCAAATTCTTTTCGAAACTATGTTTGTGGCAAAAGTCAAAATTTTTTGTAGCAAATTAGTGACACATTTTGCCACGAATAAGTTCGTTGTAAAATACTGACCAAAAAAAATGGTGGCAAATTAGCCACGAATTTTACCATGAAATGTGTTCGTGGCAAATTAGCGATAAATTTTGCCACGAATAATTAGCGACAAATTTTGCCACAAATAGATTTCGTCGTAATTTCGCGACGAACAAAAAAAATTTGAAAAAAAATGGCGGTGAATTTTGCCATGAACACAATTCGTGGCAAATTAGCAACGAATTTTGCCATAAATATTTAGCAATGAATTTTGCCACGAAAACAATTCGTGGCAAACTAGCTACGAATTTTGCCACGAATATTTAGCGACGAATTTTGCGACAAATAAAATTCGTGGCAAATTAGAGATGAATTTTGCCACGAATAATTAGCGACAAATACAGCTCATGGCAAATTAGCGACAAATTTTGCCACAAAAAATTAGCGACGAATTTTTTTTCGTTGCATTTTAGCGACAAAAATTGAAATTTTCCATCGCAAAATTTTGCGATTGCCTATTAGCGACAAATTTGTTTCCATTGCTAATTTCGTCGCAAATTCATTTAGCGACGAATTTCGCCAAATTTTTCATGGCAAAATTTGTCGCTGCAACCAACTTTTTTTTGTAGTGGTGACTCTTGTCCTATGGTAGTTGCTGTAATCAATTTGGGACGTCACATGGTGGCTGAATTGAATGATGCCAACCCGCAAATCATGGTCGACTGCTGCATAATTCTGGAAAAGTTTCGTGTGATGTAATGTGTCGAGTTTTCTAACAAGTCTGCTAAGGATGTTGGCAGCCATAGCGCAATTATGTCGAACATGAGGGACTTGGCAGAATTTAGTCCGCTTGGAAAGAATGGGGCAAAGGAGACTAGAAAGCTTCGAGACTATCGTAAGGCAAACGGTTTGATTCTACAACTTTACGATTGATCGGTTGTGTTTCAAGACTATTGGACGACAAAGGAGATTACAGTACGTCGCGGTCCTTTTATTTCTACTTGGACCGAGTAAGCATCGACTCATTCCTGTTCTGTCAATTTCGAGGGGATTCTTCTTTCTTTAGGTCACTCCAAAATTGGGAAAAGGCCCATTGGGCTCCCATTTCAACCAGTGCATCAATGAAACTCGATTTATCCAGAGGAAGTTCCCCATGGATTCTTCTCAAACTCTTTACTTGATTGTTGTCCTTCATAGGTGAGAAATAGTACTAATGATAACGCTAATATCATAAGATTGATCGATACTACTTCAATCAAAGCCCGAAGACTTTGAATCGATCCGGAGATCCCACGAAATTACATAAAATCTAGACAAGAAGTTAGAGGACCAGCTCAAAACATTCAAAAGTTGGCATAGAATCGGGTGCCTCGACTCTCCAGCGGCTTAGCAACCGGCCAAATGGTGGCAGTTCTCCGTCCTAACACCGAACCGTACGTACGGCAGTTTTCTGCTCCCTCGACCATCCTTTTCGTCTCATAGGACATCCGTCTGGAATTTGCAGTTGGATCACTCCTTTTCGATGACATAGTCCTCAATGACAATAACCTAATAATCAATGTTTCATATAGATAGTTGGATGCAGTCAATATCAAGTCCATGTACGATCGAATATCGATTCCTGCTTTGTCCAACTCCATAAGATCGTCCCAGAAAAAGTTAAATTGTTTGTTTCGATATGTACGAAAAAAACTGGTCTACCACAACATCATATGCCAATTAATCACCATCCACCATTAAATGGGTGGGATGGGATTCACACAACTTGGACGTGGCTGGCTGGCTGTTGCTTTTATGATGATGATGTACATCGTTTTTCCTCGAGCTCATCGTGCTATGCTTCTAATTATTAGTGATGAGCAGCACTTCCATCATGTATTTTCTTGAATAGGGCATACACAAATGTGATAATTGGAGAGTCACAAACTTTGATAAGACAGAATTCAACAGACATGATCCCACTATAGTTCATATGTCACACCTAGTTGCTATTGAAGTTATCATTACGTGGCTAATTCCTAACTATATGGGGGTGGGGGTTGGTTTCCGAGTCTCGTAAATAGTTAATTTGTCTTGTCATGTCAACAAAGCTTTAGGGTTTCAGAATGACCGAGCAACGCATCAATCACTGCATTATTGCAGATAGACAGCCGGCGATCAAATTTTCAAATTTATATCCAAAATTGATTTCCCTCTATGACATATGGTCTTTTCATCGAAAATGTTCAATTTGTTTTATCGTGTTAACAACCTAACAAGTATATAAAATATCGTGTCGGTGTATGGTTCTGCAAGCTAAGAGGAAGATAGCCCATTTTTCCCTCATCATCAATCATCTCACCTTTAGAAGGGATCTCTCTTTTTGGCCCCGGAAGATTGTCAAGATCTTACTCCATGTAGATGGCGTTAGTTATCTTTGGGAAGCTATTGTGGTTACAACATCAGATTTCCATGATGTCCTTTTTTTCTACTTTTAGCAAACTCTTGTCCACTTATAGTGGGAGTATCCCCGCGCTGAGCGCTTGTCACCCATGTTTGAAGTCCAGTCCAACCTCTCTTAGTGAATAAGCTCTATTATTACAAGCTGTGCAGCAAGGGAGGTAATGTTGGTGAGCGCATTAGAAGGCATTATCCACGTGTCTGTAATATTTGGAGAAGCATTTTCGACTTCCCAATTCTTTTTTTATCTATACATGTGTACATATTCGTATACATATTATATCAAAGTACATATCATTGTGGGAGTTTGATGTTCAAACGTCCGTTCTCAAAGTATAACCTAGGAGATTGAGGGAAATTACATTTGTGTGTGTGTGTGTGTGTGTGTGTGTGTGTGTAAAGCTTAGACATATAAACAAGTTGATGTGCAATATTTCAATGTTATTTTCACAAGCAAACTGCACCGAGAATTACTTGAGTAAGGGTGTTGGGTTTATAAGAGGTGGGAGTGAGGGAGATTTGAAGGCATGAGACTGGCGAATCGACACGAAACTAAATAATTTCAAAATTTGTGATTTTTCTTTATGTATATATCTCTTTGAATTTTAGAAAATGTCTAGTTGATTTTGGTATGTTACTTTCATATCCGATTAGATTTTACATAATATTTTTTTAGATTTTCTTTACTGTTTTTTATATAGTTTTCGAGTTATGGTTTATAAGGATTCTTTGAGGGTTTTATCCTTTTAGGTAAACAAGTGTGTACGTGTTGGTATTATTCTTCTTTGTAGAACAACTTATCACTTTGAATCACAAATAATAATATCGAAATTTTTCTATGTTGCGCTTCGTGCATGTGTTCATGTTGCGTGTGTTTACCCATGTTGGTATTATTCTTTTTGTAGGATAACTTATCTTTTTGTATCAGAAAAGCATAATTTTGATCTTTTTTTTTTCTATTGCAATTCCTACGTATGTGTGTGCAAGTGTGCATGTTGCCAATGCACTCATGTTTGCAAATTGCAGTCGGAGCTAGGAAGATCACTAGAGAGAGAAGCCAAATCTGGTTAGGACGACGATACAAGCATCCGTTCCACTGATGAGTACAGGGGGGGTGCAAGCCTTGCGGACGACTTTTCATCATCTCGAGGCATCTTATCGGACCATGGAGCAAGATTAGCAAGGGACTCTAAACCTGCTCATGGAGCGGCTCGGTCCGGGGAAACCCAAATAGGGCTAATGAAGTAGCATCGTGGCCTAATAATGCTTGCGGCCAACCGTTCAAAGAACCTGCTCCTATGGCTAGAAACGATATCGACCAGTCTGTCTAGCGGAATCCGATTGGGATGGAGATAGATAGGGAGATGATCTCGGCGTACTGGTATGGTGGTCACAGCTTCGGCCGAAAGGGAGATGAGGACCATGGTGACTTTCTTTCCATTGTTCAAGAACATTTAATATAACTTGCGATTAAAAGTATCTTATGCTATGATGGGACGTTGAGGGGTGGATGGTTTCTTTACATAAGTACAGTTGGCATACTTATACATTACGGTTATTTATAGAAAATTATCATGTCTTGATCTTACTATTAATAAACTTCAATATATGTGGCTTATAATTTTAGGTACTTCAATAGTTGAACGGTTTTCAAGTATAATTAAGCAATAATGAAAGCTATCGATACCAATTATCAACACAAATGTAGAATTACCATCGCTTAATAGAACTTAGTTTTCCAGGCTGATCCCTATGATTTTGGGTCCTGTTGTGATTTGACAACTATCAATTCGAGTAAGCAGGCGTGGCTTTTGCCCCTTGAAGTAATATAGAAGATTTCAACCCGTACCCTGTTTGTCGATCAATACAAATCACGAAGGTTGAGTCATGAAATTACAATCCTGAAAAGATGGGTGAAATTTTGTGTAGAGGGGCGCGCACATACAATCTTATTTTCACTCGAATACCATTACATACCTCTAGTTTTTAAAATACATATCTGTATCCTCCAACCAAATTGTCCACCTATCTACAATTTTTCCGCTTTCTTTTCCAAAAATACCTTCACCAACGAAACCCACGCCATTTGCAATGATGCGTCCCCCTCCCATCAGCCAATCTCCCTCCCTCCCCAGTGACGACAATTGAACCGATTGTGTTGGCTCCATTATAACAAAGATGACCGTGACCTCAAGATCTTGCAGCCATGGCCACGAGCTCATAGCTTAGGGGGCCATGGCCACAAGCCTGGATAGCACAACGCACATGGAGAGAGAGAGAGAGAGAGAGAGAGAGAGAGAGAGAGAGAGAGAGAGAGAGAGAGTAATGACTCTGTCCAACAAGGTTAAGGAGTGGTTGCCGGGGTTAGAGAGCCTGGACAAGGACCTGGCAAGCTTCCACAATGACGAAGATGGTAGAAATGAACCAAAATGTGCACTGACATGTACATATACATATAGTGTGTGTGTGCGCGTAAAAACTGAAATTAACTCATAAAGGGGCCCTTTGACATAATGGCAGCTCCAAAGGTAAGCATTCTCAAGTGGAAGCACTACCAGGATGGATAATCTCCTGGGAAGGTGCCCACCTGTACGCCAAAGAATAAACCGGTGAAACTTAGTATGGGATGGACCAAAGTAAATTATACCTCAATGAGTTAATTTGGGAATGTAAATTCATGGGATCAGAGCGGGACCCCCTCCAGTAGGTGTGTGGTTCATGGACGAACAAGGCGGAAACTAGTGTGCCTGTGATGACTCGGTCCGACAAAGGTAGGGAGTGATCGCTAGGACTAAAGGGTCTGGACAAGGAGCGATTCTTGGCAGACTTTTAAAATGATGAATAGGGTAGGAATGAATCGAACTATGCATCGAACAAGATAAGAATAATTACGAGATATATATGTAAAAATTAAAATTAATTCACAGATACGCTTTTTGATATAATAGCAAATGTACTTACTTAGAAGCACTACTAGGATGAGTGATCTCATAGGATGATACCCACTTGTACGCCAAAAAACAAAATAGTGTGGACAGTACCTCAATGAGTTAATGCAGAAATGTCATAGAGAGAGTCGGTGAAGAAGATAGGGGATTGAGGTGTCACGGGAGGACGGCGAGATCCGTCGGCATATTCGGGGCGGTCTGAGGCAACAAGGGCAACGACCAATGGTGGGGGAGGGTGGTGATGGAGGGTTCACGGGTGGTTGGTCTGGGTTTTTTATTTTTGTTTGGGCATTTTTCATAAAGGGCCACTTTAGTCATTCTAATAGAGGCGCCCGTATGTAACTTCTATTTTATGAAACAGATGCATGTAAAATGGTATCTAGGTGGAAATTCATGTGTGTTTTTGTTATTTTTCATATATGGCTAGAATAGCTAGATAGTATATGTATCTCAGCACAGGATGAATTCGTTTGTCAACAAAGTTACCCAAGATGGAATTTTAAAACTTGTCTTTTTAGGTTGTCTATGTTGCTACTTTCGCATGGTTTACTAAACTTCAATTGTTAGCACTTAGAATACTAAATTAGGGCTTTTACTTGCAAATTGCTATTGATACATAATGTAACAGTTGTGTAGGCAAATATCTCTTATGACAATATTGACGTATAAATGATGTAACATATATCACTGGCTCACTTTCTATAATCTTTGCAAAAAGATTTATTTCTAATCAAAATACAGGTCAGGAGTTTGAGTCCTAATCCTCCATCCTATCTCTATCTTGCCTGTTATTCTTGTTATTTACCTGTTTTACTCAACGACGTGACATATCAGACCTCAACAAATGGTATTAGAGCGTAAGTTTTGGGTTATAAGTGAACACCCTCTCATGGTTATTTGGTTTCTCTTCCGACCCATTTTTAGTCACGACATTCCTACTTCTTATAGTTTGTCTGTCGCGTTCACCTTTAAACTTCTGCATTTTGTCCATAAAATCCTAACTTGGAGATTAAGATGATAGTAGGATGACCACCAAACACTGCTGGTTAGCCTCTGGATCTACTAATTAAATGAAGACACACGTGTTCTAGGCAGGCTTATCGATGTTACAGACGGTAACACTTTCAAGAGTCGCTCAAAGTGTCTTAAAAAGATGTGAAGTCCCAGACTTGTCGGAGACGATGTAACGTCCTTGTTGCTGGAGATTGATTGACCTTTCAAGTCTAGAAAACTAAATTTAGGCAAAGCATATTGCACGAAAAATTTTAAACTCCGCGGACGTGCATAATGCATATGAGTCTTAAAATATTTTTTTTGGTCAAAGAGTCTTAAAATATTGAATTTATGAGATTTGATGGGACCATTACTAACTATCTTAAAAACTTAAGCTTTTAAATGAATGCGTGATTTAATATTTAATTACGCTAATAGAATTGAATAAATTGTGAAGTTTTTTGAAATGCTACGATCACGTCTTTTCGATCAAAACTTCTTTTGTTTTCTTTACGTAACGCCCTCTTACTGTCATGTAAGCAAATTTCCCAACCCCGGGACTTAATTGGACTATTCTTGCAAATGTTTAAGGTTGGACTTTAATAATTGGAATTTTTACAATCCAGTTATATAAGATTTTTGCACTTTCAGTGCATTTTCCCCATGTCGATAATTTGTGGGAAACAAAAAAATTGCAGATAATAAGAAAGTTTGAAAAATAGGAAAAGGTGAATGATGATTGAGAACATCGATTATTTAAACGAAGTTTAGTGGACTCAATTGAATAATAAGAGGAAGAGTCAAGATAATGAGAGATCAAATCCGATAGAGGATTGATTGGCCTTCATGTGAATAGGTGTTTGACAAATATCTCACGAAATGAATTACGAATGAGATATGCTAGCTTAAAGAGAGATCTAATTGAAATTTGATGGAATCACTGTCAACTATTTTAAAAGTTTAAATTTTTAGATGAATGTGTGATTTAATATTTAATTATTCTAATACTCCGCCTCACACTTTAGTTGGTCGTTTTTTGCTTGTTACTAAACGTAGATATATTTAATTAGGAAGGCACATGGGGCCTGAAAAGATTTGAATTCGTGATCTCTAGCTCTAATACTATGTTAGATTTGATGGGACCGCCACTAACTAATTTAAACGTTTAAGTTTTTAGATGAATATATAGTTGTTGACACCTAATTTTTAGCTCATTTTTTTCTGTATTTTCAAAATTTTCAAAATTAGGTCTAGGAATCTTGGCCAAGCCTAGAAACCTATTTCTAAACCAAAAAAATAATTTTTTAGCATTTTTCCTTAATTTCTTTTAGTGAAAATAGGTGAAAAAATCGAGAAAAATAGCAAATGGAATCATAAAATTCCATCAAAATAGTCATTAGTCTTATTTTAAATCCAATTTCATGAATACATTATCAATTTTGAAAAATCTCAATCAGGTATATGTTTTTCCCAAAATTAGGCAAAATTAAACCCAAATTGAACCAAAAATGCAATTAAATTTTTTTTAAGTCATTTTTAAGTCATAGTATCTTCACAACAAATGATTATAGGATCTTGAATTGGATAATGGTCAGTCCAATTGCACAATTTGGCATAAAAAATCAAAAATCCCCAAAATTTAATTGAAAATTAATAATTTTGAACCTAAATTGGGAATTGTGCCCAATATGAAATTTTCGAAATATGAGATCATCATTTCTAGGGTTAATCAGACGTGGGTAATTCAATTGTGGCATCAATTTTGCCTAATCAGGTCATTAGGACATCAAATTGAACAAAACTATATTAACCCAAATATAAAATTGAGAAAATCTTGGACACAATTATAATAAAAATTGGGGCAAATTATATATTTGGGTTTGGAATATGATAGGAAATTCAATTTTGGGATTAAATTTGGAAAATTGGGTTAAAATCGGATCAAATTTGTGAATTTAGACCAATCCGGGTCTATCGAGTCGACCGGGTCAACCCGACCCGACCTGAGTAGATCATCTTCTTCACCCGGTTTGCCAGAATGCACTAAACCCAAAGAAAAACAACTTGTGCCAGAGACTTTGCCGACTTAGTGTGGGAAATTTAGCACATTTTAATCAATTTTGCCAGTTAAGAAATATCCAATTGGCACCAGATAATTATCTCCAACAGATTATGAGTCGGTTTTAACTGAATTTGGGTGGGAATCGATCAATAAAAAATCGAAGAAAGCTGACTCAAGAAGGAAGAAGCTGTTCGACGAAATTCCAGAGAGAGGGAGGAGAGAGTAACAGAGAGAAAAGCTTGAAATCTAGAGAGAAAGAGAGAGAAGTAGAGATTCCCCAGGTCGAGTGATCGGCGCCAGTCGATTGAACGGCGCTGGCAAATCGACCGTTTAGGGAGGATTTCCTCCTCGAGTGAACCAGAGAGAGGTTGATCGGGAATGTCTGAAAATCAAGCTCAACTGGCCAATCCAGATCTGTTCCGGCGAAGCCACGACCACCAGAGTAAAGACCAAGTGTCAAGAAACAACACTATAGGCGCGGATCATGTCGACAATTTCATTTAATCATCAAACTAAAAAGGTAAAATTCCTTCATGGTCACAGTTTTTCCAGAATTCAAAAAATGTAATTTGATTTAATTTGGTTGTTCTTGCGATTTTGCATTCCGAGATGTTCATTACTAGTTTCTAACCATCTTGTTGTTGTTTGATTGTGTTTTTGGACATGAAAATGCATGAACCGAGTCAGCTCTGCCATTGAAACCCCTTGCCAGAGCTCAGGTGACTCCGCCGGAGCGTCACCATGACCATAGGTCATCCAAGTAGGCTTCCTTTCATTTTGTTTGATGTTTTGATGCTGATTGGAACCGATTTAGATAGTTAAGGCAATTGGTACAATAATCCGTGGACTTGAATACATGGGTTAGGATAGTTAGCAAATTAGTGTTTTTTGGACTAAGTTTTAGCCGGCTGACGGACATCCGGCGACACTTTGATTAGGCCGAATCAATTTTAGAACATATGAGCTTGGTAATAGAGCAAAAGAAATGGCCAAAAGGTCACCGAAAGGTCGTCGACAGCGAGCTCAAACCGGCGGCTTTGAGAACTTTCAAACCTAGTTTGTGCCCACCAACCGTTCGACTAAATGCCTCAGAGAATAATGGGCAACATGGCACCGTTTTTGGCATCGTGCCCGCCGGAGGGGATGACAAGTGATTAGTGTCGGCGATGCCCAGTTCGGCCAGGTCGAATCTGACCGAACTAGGTCGGTCTAGTTCATTTTCCCAGTGAGAAATTTAAAAAAATTAAAAAATAATAACAAAAATAAAATAAAATTAGAAAAATTAGAAAATTCATAAAAAAATTGAAAAATTAGAAAATTTATAAAAATTCAAAAATTTTTAGAAAATGCATAAAAATTCCAAAAAAAAATCAGAAAATTCATAAACAAAATTCAAAAAATATTCAAAAAATTCATAAAAACTCAGAAAATCCAGAAAATACAAATGAAAATTCAAAAGATTTACAAAATCAATAAAAAATTTAAAAATAAAAAAATTCATAAAAATTTTGAGAAAATCATAAAAAATCAATTCTCGGTTAAAAATTTTTTCCGAAAAAAAATTAAAAATTTTGAAAATTCACAGGATGGTCCAAAAACATAGTGCCCAACCACAAAAAGTGAAATTTGAATTTTCGAAAGTGCTCAAGTGGCATTTTTAGAAAATCTCAAATTTAGGGGTTATAACCCCTAAAAAATCCTAAAACCCTAAAAATGTGAATTATGAAACAAACAAATTATTAAAGCTTCATTAGGCTTTGGGTGTTTTGATTGATTTTCAGTTTTAGAGACTATTTAGTATTGATTGACTTTGATTGTGCATTTAATATTTATTTGGTCTTTCCTGCGATTAGGATGGATAGGATTAGTGGGTAAGACTCAGAAATTTGCATGACACATTAGACATCATATCATTCTTAAATATCGAAAGGGCATTAAAGATCTCGATTCGGGATCAATAGTGTAATCAAATTCTCGTACTCAGAATCTCTAGTTTATAGAATCGTGGTATTTCTTCCATATCTCGATTAGATTTCTAGTCTACCTACCATTAATGACTAGCGGCGACTCTAAAATCATAAACTTAGACTAAATAAGAAATCACCTTCTACTGTCACATAAGGTATGATCTGGGAGAGACCCTTACGCGGAAATACCTTCTTAGCGCGTAAATCCCAAAAGCCCTCCAAAAGCGCAGCGCAACAACAGTTTAATAGTTAATTATTCTAACAATCTGAATAATAGGAAAGCGGCATGAGAGGGTCACGGGAATGTAAAATGAGATACGTACAAGAGCGTGCTAGGCAAAAGAGCCTCGGATGATGGGACATAATTTATGATATATAAAAGACCCATATTCATGTCGAGGCATAGCATTTCTCTATGCGTACCTCAACTCAACCTGATAGCTAAATACAAAATTTAACATATATTTATTTTACAAAAAATAAATAATATGAAAAAAAATTTCCTAAAAATATCGTTCATATTGTTTTGGCAATTTATAGCTCGGCATTTAAGTGAATAATTCATTTTTTATTAATTTATTTTTAAGTAATATGAACAATCATTTTTTAAAAAATATTCTTTAAATCATTCATTTGTCGCTAAACAAACGCACCATTAATTCCTTGAGAAGATGATGCATTAGTCCCTCAAAGTTTAACAATTGAGGTTAGCTTTTCGTTTTTTTTTCTTTTCACTTTTCTTTCTTTTTTTCTCTTCCTCTCCCACAAGTGCCTCCTCCTTCTCTAGGTGCATCCTATCGCAGCCTTTCGTCGCTGCTGCTGCTAGTGCTCGTTGCGACGATCGTGCTCTCAATGCTGGCCTCTCTCTCACGATCAACGGTCAGAAGACCTCCACGCAACCAATTCGATCGGTGGTCCACACCGCGAATCAATCACCTATTTTTCGTGCTCTTTCACTCACGCAAATACACATGCAATATCATTATGTTTCAATTATTATATAGAAGATAAATTTTAAATGTGACCGTATATTTAAACTTTGGAGTATAGTGTAGATACTTATTGTGGACTGCACAATATCTTCCCCATCCTCATATTGTTTTTAACGGACAACTTGGCGCACCGAGGTGGCTAGTCGAATCGAGTAAGGCTTAATTCATGGGGACTGGAGTCCTTTTGATCAAAAAGTCCTAAACCAATTATACTTTTGCCAATTCAATCTTAAATTTTTTAATTTTGTTAATTGAGTCATAAACATTTTCATTTCTTACCAATTGAGTCCATCTAACCGAGAATCGATGACATGGAAGTCGGACAGCCACATGACACTAACCTGGACATTTTAAAATAATATTTTGATAATTTATGATTTTTTATGTTTATTTTCCTTTTCGCTATTCTTTATTTGGGTTTTGAAATTAGAACTGGCAAGGGTGGCCAGCCAACTCTTGCCGACTCTAGGTGAGGGCAGGCCGACCCTCGCCTACCAAAGTGAGGGCGTGCGAGCCCTCACCTAGATCCAACAAGGGTCTTGACGCTCTCGCCAAATCTGACTAGGCAAGAGTTTGGCAGCCCTCACCAACCCCAGGTAAGGGCGTGGGGCCAAAGCGAGGCCGCCAAGTGCCTCGCCTGGCCAGATCTGGCGAGGGTGTCGCGACCCTTGCCCGTGGCCGGTGAGGGTCGTTGACCTTGCCCATGGCCGACCAAAGTTGGCCGGCTGCCCTCGCCGACCCTAACTTCAAAACACAGAAAAAGAAAAGAGAAAAGGAAAAAAAAAAAAAAAGAGAGAGAAAAAAACATAAAAAAATTCTTTAATTATCAAAATATTATTTAAAAATGTCCACGGCAATGCCACATAACCGTCCGGTGTCTACGTCAGCAATATCCGATCAAAATTGATCGGATGGACTCGATTGGTAAGAAATGAAAAGGTTTAGGTCACAATTGGCAAAATTAAAAGATTTAGAACTGAATTGATAAAAGCGCAATATGCTTAGGACTTTTTAGACAATTTTCCCCACCGAGGTGCCTGGTCGAATCGAGTAAGGCTTAATTCATGGGGCCTGGAGTCCTTTTGATCAAAAGTTCGAATCTCTTAATCCTCTTCAACCTGAAAACTTTTCGAGAATAATCTTTATTATTTCTCTTTCATGGTATTGCTCAAATGAGCAATACATGTAGCTCAAACTAAATAGTTTGACTAGGGATGAAGTTGCGGTCTTGTCACATCTACTTTTCTATATGATCTTTACTTCTAGATAATGGATAATGATATAAATGATTCCCGATCTTTAACTTAATATATAATATTGTCCATTAACTTTTGATTTATTTGATATGGTCTATAAATTTTATCTCAACGTGTAATGTTATCATTTTGTTACTTCAAATTTAAGAATTAATTAAATATATATATAATTTAAAAATTATATTAAATAAATTAAAATTTTAAAAATTATGTTATAGGCTGAGTTAAAGTTTACGAATTACTTACCCATTTTTCCCTCGAGATAACGATTTGATAGAGTCTACCTCAAAGTCGTCGGGGGAGAAACCAAAAGCATGCCGACCCGCATTTTCCATGTGTCGAGAGATTATTAAAAGAAGGACTGGCCATCACCGTCATCCCATCAATACGAAGTGATGGCGATGTTGCTGCTTTCGGGATGGTCCGGAACATTTGTCAATCCCCCTAATGCCTAGCCAAACTTGTACCACATGATCCCACGTGGCCGGACGGCGACGTTCCACCATTATTCACCTACTTTCTTGATATTGATTGAGAGGCGGAGCGTATCTTCCCTGAGAACTAGTCGTGTCCTAAGCTAGTGAATAGGGATCACTACAAGCTTGCCAACAAAAAAATGAGAATAAGGATCACTTGAAATAGAGAAATGACAAAATGATTTTTTTTAAAGTAAATAAGAAAAAATATATCTACAAAAAGTAAAATACTTTAAGGGCACTAATAAAAATCATTATCTTCTCCGACTCAATTTTTTTGCTAAAAAGTCGAGTTTAATAACGATACAAAAGTTATATTCTCGAAATAAAAATTCATTTGATAAGTTATTTTTATATTTCTATTCTCAGCGGCTGGCAGCAACTGCGGGCAGGGGCAACTGGTGGCCTTGGGCAACGGCCTGCAGTAAGGGCAAGCGATAAGAAAAGTTGTTATTTTTTTTTCTATTCCAAAAATAAAAAAGTACAAAAAAAATCTACTTCTCAATTCTATTCCAAATCTATTTCTGGGCAAATTTGTCCCGAAAATAAATAAAAAATAAAATTGTGTTGTCAAATGGATTTCTGTTCTAAACCTATTCTCGAGAATAAAAAATTAGAAAACTAAGGAAACCGAATAGTTATCATTCGCGCCTTATATAGTTGGCCAAAAAAAAAAACAGGCTCTATATAAAATTAGACAATAACCTTTATCAAGCACGAGGCAGTCTAGCCTTTGTAAAGTCTCAGGAAAACAGTTTCTTATGAAGAACTTTTGACTGATAAAATTATGATGAAAATGTTAATTTATTGTAATACAGTTATAATGTGATAAAATGCCTCAAAGTCATTATGTAAATGCCAACCTTATAAAAGATAGCCAAAAGATAGGATATTGATTTCTTGGTTAGGCGGACCCGACAGTAATAGTTGGATTGGATATGAGAAAATCCAGACGTACTCTTGGAGCTCAACTCATCGCATTACTTGCTTGACATACTCATGCCAATCAAAATTGTATTGTCGTGATTGATTTGGCCCGACCCCTCTTTGGAGAGAAATGATGATGTGGGAACATCTAGCATTTTTTTATATAATAATATCATAAAGGTTGTTTGAAAAGGAAAGAATTATTCTCAATGCTTGCCAAAAGAAAAATCTCAATGCGAAACTTCTAATAGATAAGAAATCATCATTTTAAACTCATTTTAATTTTAACACACGATAATTTTTGTGTAATTTCGTTAGAAAAATACCTATATTACCTGTGATAAAGTCCTTGTTCCAATTTTCAAGGTTATTATTTTGAAAGATATCTTTGATTTTCAAGGTTATGAAGTCCTTGGCATAGATTTCAATTATGGAAGCATATCATTGATTATCAATCTCAAAGTTTATCTACGTGAAAGATTCCATTGGCCATTATCATGAAGATGAAATGCTTTCCATAGGCGAGCTACTCTATTTTTGGAAATCAATATTTGATCGTATGGGCCACCAAATTCTTTGGGGATTTTGATTGATCGACATTAACGGCTACCTAATCTTCTCAACAATCATCCAACAAGTAGATTGGAGATCGATCCTCTTAAAGATTGTCCAATAAAAAATTTGGAAGTTGAGGAGTATTAAGGGCGGGTTTCGCAACCAACTAAACAATAACTATTTCTATTCTTTTATTCCCAGAATTAGTTTTGGAATAGAAATCCGTTTGATAAATTTTTTGTTCCCGGGCACAAATTTGCAAAAATTTATTCCCAAAATCAGTTTTGGAACAGAATCAAAAAACAAAAAAAAGTTGCTTCTTGATTATGGAAACAAGAATCAGAAATGGAAAAGAAATTTTCTTCTTCTTCTTCTTGTTTTTCTTCATCTTCTTCTTCTTGGCTTATGGCCGGTCACCGACCACCAGCCACCGGCGACTGGGCACAAGCCAGGGCCGGCGAGGGTCCAGCCCTCGCCGGAGCCGACGAGGGTAGCCCTTGCCGACCTTGGCCTATGGCCAGTCGCTGATTGTCAGCGCCGACATCCTGGCCATAGCCAAGGAAGAGGAAGAAGAAGAAAAATAAAAATAAAAAGAAAGAAATATTTAAAAATTCAAAATATTATTAATAAAAAGAAATTTTGTTCAACTGTTCTTTTTCTATTCCAAAAATAAAAATTTTGGGCAATTATCAAATACCTTCAAATGCTTAGAAATTATTTTTAGGAACAAAATAGTTAACAAACACACCCTAAAGAACCCAGACATCGAAGAGAATACGAGAAATCAAGAGTTCACAATTCCAAATTTCAAAGGAGCTTCACAAATTTTCGTATGTATTCCATGAGCTTACAATTGTAATCATTTGAGAAGTATTGGCATATTTTAAGTGTGTGCTTAGGTTGAGATAGCTTGGGTATGAGTAGCTTGAAGAAGCGCTTGTGTATAAGCATGAACATATGACTGTAACTTCTCATTGATTAACTAGCGGAATCCATCTAATAGGGTGCAGTATAGGTGAGTGGACGTAGGATTACACTAAGCCAAAACACTATAAGATCTACATCCATTGTCTTCTATCTCTCTACTCATATTCAATCTCTGCTTAATAGAAACACTGCGCGGCACTACTTGAATATTATCAGAATTTGTTTATATTCATATTCAGTTTTACCTGGTTACTCTATTTTCAAACTTAGCGCTTTTAATTCCGCACTACTTTGCTAAGATTTTTTGAAATTACCTATTCACTCCTCTCTAATTGATATTGTTAGCCAACGTCACATGTAGGTACTGCCCTTCTTGTTAATTTTCTCTTTACTTTGTTGGAATGGAATATTTCTTTAAAAAAAAAAACTCTTAGCAAATGTCCTAAGACGCTATTTTAGCCTCCCTTTTTGTTTGAACAACACTCACGTATCTCGGTTTTGTGCGGGTGGTGCTTAAAAGAGGACCCATGTCTCTAATTGCAAACATTGGAATTCATTCTAGACTTAAAGTACCTTTATGTAAATGCCTTTTTAAAAGCACGATTTAATTGGTTCCCTATACGTATAGATGCAAGATTTTCAGGACCCTCATATCTTATTAGACAGCGACTTGAGAGAAGATAATACCTAGCATATTATAGCCATTATCACTTGACATTAAGTGTGGTAAGACATGTATGTATTATGGATTTATAGTACGAGAAGCTCTGCTTCAGCTCTTTAACGTGTAGAGGTTTGATCCGACGAGCGATCAATCAAAATTTCTGATTGAATTGATCCATGAACTTCAAAACTTGCACTTCTTGAATGTGACTAGGCAATCATCATATAATCGTCTACGCTTTGTTTACATGACTTGAGCCAATTCTCTCCATTGCGAATTTCAGGTTAGGATTTGAAGAATGTTGCCCAATTCCTCAATTTGGGCTTAGGGTTTGAAGGATTAAGCCCTAATTCATTAATTTGGGGCAAATAAATGGGCTAAACGATGTAGTTTAAGCACTATTTTGGCAACTTCATTTTGCCAACAAGCTACGTCGACTAGTTAAATTAAATTAATGACACATTTGATTTTCTAGCCACACAAATCACCAATTGTCGTCAAGGGCACAAATGACAAACATTTTGTTTATTTTTTCTTTCATTTTTTTGTACCCAAGAATAGGTTTGAAACAAAAATCCGTTTGGTAAAACAATTTCATTTTTTCTATTTCCAACACAAATTTTTGGCCTAGAAATAGGTTTGGAACAAAAATGAAAAGGAAAAATTT
This sequence comes from Syzygium aromaticum, assembly GCA_024500025.1. Taxonomy (NCBI): domain Eukaryota; kingdom Viridiplantae; phylum Streptophyta; class Magnoliopsida; order Myrtales; family Myrtaceae; genus Syzygium; species Syzygium aromaticum. The sequence goes on from CM044895.1 coordinate 13,879,004, forward strand.
TCTACTTTTTTGTTTTTGGAAATGAAATAATAATTCTTTTTAGAGCTCGCTCTTGCCACCCGCCGCCCGTCGCCGCCCGCCGATGTACGAATTCTATACCGACGCTATTGGAAGAATTTCTGTTTCTAAAACAGAAATTTTGTGTCGTTATCAAATGCTAGTTTTTCCTCATAAACTTGTCCTGGCAATAAAACTATTTCTAACCAGAAATTGGGCCCGAGAAGAGAATGGTTATCATTCGTGTCCCAAATAAACGAGTTTTAATCAATTTGAGACTCAAGTGATCGAAAAAAAAATTATGATACTCAAATGACCACTATATGAAAATTAAGACACTTGTAGTGTCTTTTTCCCTATAAACCACAATACGAGAATAGTTAGATGGCCCTATATCCCACAAAATTTGTAGAAACCCAAATGTCAATATCCCTATATAAGAAGATATGTCAACTATACCTTACCAAAAAAAAAAAGACATGTCAACTATAATGTAAAGAGGCTTGCAAAAGTTATCCCCATTCCACCTAAACATTTGAAGAAACATAATTCTCTGTGTAATTCATCCTTCTAACATAAAAGTGCAAATTTTATAATTTTACTACTTGAAAGATCTCGTGCATCACACATGTTAATGGAAAAATTGACAAAGGATTAAAGGCTTAATAAAAAATAAAATTTCAAAGCGTGTTATGTAACGTTTAAAAGTTAGAGAAAACACGTGCCGCCTCCAAAATTCAGGAGGCTTTTACGTAATTTGCCTGAACTTCTATCAAAGTACCCAAAACAATTATCTTTCAAACTGATAACTCAAAAATCATATCATTAGAGGTAATATTGAAGGCAAGGACACTTATTTTGTAAGCTATGATAGTTACCAACAAGTTTCAGAAAGTAAAATGTTTACCTTATATGTAGCATATATATGCACATCTAATCACAGGTTACCTGGGATCTAGTTAGGCATTCTTTTGACTTATGAGCTCTACCTGAATTCATTTTTAGCTATTTATTTCTTTTGAGGACCACGTGTCACATAAACCAAACTCAAAACTTCTCGCCACTATCTTAAACTATGTAACTGTTCCACATCAGAAAAGCAAATAACTGTTTGTTCAAATAATGTAAAGTAGTATGTCGATTCAATTGTTTAATTATGACAACTTTTACTTCGAAGGTCCCATCATAATTATGGGCTAATGCCATAAATAATCTCAACTTGAACATTAAAAAAAATTCAATCTAATCTTAGCTTCTGTTTGTTTCGAAAAAAATATAACATTTCTAGAACATGTTTCCAAAGAAGCCATTATTTTTCAGTGATTGGCTAAAGCTTGAAAAAAATTAGAAAATATTTTCAGTTGTTTGATATGGAAAATCTGATATAGTTTTTCTTTGTGCACTCTTTTTTATAATTTTCTTTTCTTTTCTTTTCTTTTTTTTTAAAAATCAAAAGTGTAATTATTTTTATTTTATCTTTTCTCTTTTTTTTTAAAGACAATTCCCAAGCTTGACCTCAATAGACCCGGGCTCAAGCGCTAAAGATTTGGTCCTAAACATTAGGGATCCGAGAGCTAGTATTGGAGTTTTTTTGTGCCAAAGCGTAAAATTTCAAGTTCAAGCGTCGATACCTAGTCATATTTAAAGAAAAATATTTCTCATTTTTCAGATAAAGAAATCATTTTTTTGAATTTAAGCATAAGTTTTCCATTAACTAGGAAAACATTTTTCGTTTACTTATTTTCACAAGCAAACCAAAGCCAGAAAATGAGAAAAATATTTTCTCGAAAAATATTTTTCGCAAAATAAAGAGAGACTTAGTTAACTTTGGAGAAATACATGGTAAGCAATTTAAAAGGATATTATATGGAAGTTAATATATGATAAATATATTATGTTTGTATTATTTTATGATTTTTTGTGATATGAAAGTTTTTTTTAGAGATAATGGTAATACGTACGAACCTTTTCGAGATTTTTGTGGTAAGATATTATTTTTAGGTATAAGTATGCTAGTGACCTAGCTAAATAGGGACAAGTCTACCGAAAACAAATTCTTCTTCCACTTTTCTTTCTTTTTGGAAACCGGATGACGCCATCAAAAGTCATGTCCAATCAACTCGAATAGAGAAAGCACCGTAGGAAGGCGTGCAAAGAGATGACCCAGCAGAAGGGACAGTCTTGCAGAGCGTGCTCGTGAACTCCACTTATTATAGAGCTTAGACTAGGAAACACATCGTTCAGAATTCATGTACCTAAGACTGAAAGGCCATGGCCCCTCCTCATCTTGATTTCCAAGGAAAACGACGTTGTCCGTTTTAACTCACACGCTCGTGCAAGTTAATGCACAGACTGCACATGCATTGTCGCTGACTCGGGCACCCACACATCCTGTCGATATAGAAAAGACTGCAACTACGATGATGTGAAGGTGGAGATGAAAGACCTACACTTGTCAAATGCACTGGAATGCCATACTGAAAATTAATGGGCCAATCTTAACTGCAGATATTGTTTCGTGAAAATCATACACATTTCACGTATTGTTTTGGGAATGAGTAAGTCCCGTTTGCTTCGCCGAAAATAAATAATTTTTTTGAAAATTAATTATTTATAACATTTGAAATAATTAATTAATTAAAAAATATTTTCATTATCAATAACAATTTATGACCAAACATTTTCGTAGATGGTGATAATATCTTTTGCTCGTTCATTTCTATAAGCAATACAAACAATTATTTTTACGAAGATTATTTTCAAATAATTCATTTATAATGAAACAAATGGACCCTTAATGTCCAACTACAATATGATCTTGCCAAATCATATAATAGTAAATAATTTTTTCATTTCTCTAAGTGTAGATGATAAATTTACAACTTGAATTGCTTCTTATTAAAAGTTGGTGCATTAACATACTATCTTTTTAATCATGGCTGAGATTTGTTTTTTATTTTATTTCTTTTTCCTCTGTATCACGCTAAATCGGCACCAGAATCCTTTCACACCGTTGTTCTGAACACCGCTAGCATGTCTTTATCATCGAACCTCCTTCAATTATAGCAGCCACCATCGGACCTCCCGCTCCCAATCTCTTCAAACCCCCCCCCCCCCCCAATCTTCTTTAGTCAACCCTACACCTGTCAAAATGCGTCATAGGCCCATTTCTCAACCCATATTTAGTGAGCTGGATTATTATATGAATTAGTTATATTAAGTAGATGGGTTATAAATGGGTTTAGAATGGTAAAACCCAAAATAATATAAGTGTTAAATGAGATCATAACTTTCTTCGACTAAACCCACATTTATGGCTCTCTCTTCACTATCTCTAACGCTTATTCAATCTTGCGCTTGCTTACTTCTTGCTCTCACCTCAGTTTGAGTATGAGTTTTCTTAAATTGAATTAAATAAAGTATCTTAACAATATGGCTTGGGTCGGATATGTGTTAGGTTGGACATGGGTCATTATATTTATATTACATGGAAATGGGTCATAATGGATTAAATGAGTCAATTTGAATTTGACCATTTTCAATCCGATCCACCCATTTGAAGGGTTTAGTCAACCCACCCCAACACCCCCATATAGTGGAAATGAATATAATGGAAATAAATGGAAGAAATATTCCAAGCTAGACATATACGTTCAATTTGGGTGTGGCTACTCCCCCTTCAAGCTTTGGTAGCTCAATTAGGATGAATTCCACTAATTATGTCAAAATAGGGAGATTGCTGAATCAGTCATAAACTTATTGTACGAATATCAATTCAGTTATAAACTTTTCAATTTTGTCAATTTAGTCATAAATCTTTACACAAAATTTAAATGTAATAATTACAGCCAATTTTCACCGAAATCACTAATGTGGTGGTATACAATCGACAATGATTGGATCGCCACGTCAGTGTATTTTGATGAAAATTGGCTGAAAAAACTATATTGAAATTTTACACAAAGGTTTAGGACTAAATTGGCAAAATTAAAATTTTTAGTACTAAACTGGCATCCGTATAATAGGTTTAGGACTGATTGAATAATTTTCCTATGCTAAAAGTCTAAATACACCTCGCTACAAGATTAGAAGCTTCCGTAGAGGTGAAATAGACTCTTTCTACAACAACCCAGATATAGATCCAATCACTATTGGAACCCTTTAATAGTTGCTTACACACCCTGCAAGCATATCACAGTAGATCCTCTGCACAAATTATAAATCACGTCTCTAGTGTTTGCAAAGAATCTGCTATGCTCTTTTTAGACAAATGCCTTCCCCTTGACGACAACAACTTTCTGTTGTGTTTACAAATGTGTTTTTCACTCTTGCTAACTCTTAGGAACAATACTCAATTTGATATTACAAGCTTCAAAAGAAACATACTCAAAACCTCTAAACAATGCTCAATTTCTCTTGTTTTTGCGCTTGTCAAAGGTCTCGCTCCTTTCGACCAAAAAAAAAAAAAAAGGTCTCGCTCCTGTCCAAGTTTTGTCCCTTTTATAGTGCTTCTAGTTCGAATGTTACAATTGAATTTTGTGGCCGTTCAAAACCCTCAATAAAATTCCTTAAAAAATCGTGCCTCGCATTACCTCAGTATGGGCAGTCGATCACATATTCTATTAACGGCAGGTTTTGATTGAGCTATTTCACTAATCTTCTAAGCCTATTCGTCCGTGATTTTTGGCATAAATGGTCTAGGAATATCGTACTTAATTGCTATAAGCTGGGTCTTCATTTTTGGAACTCCAATGGGTGTCAAATCTATCTTTGAAAAGTCCCCAGTAGCACAGTCTGACTTGTTGCAGAACCTATGTTCTGTTCTACACCATTCCTTCTTTAGTTTTACAGACCAAACAAAATTTGATTCCTACGCAGACTCTGAACCTAGCTTCCACATGGTTTACGTACAAACCTCTGCACACTTAAACGGGTTCTATAGTTTTTAATTAATATGAATTAAGTTATGTTATCATTAAATTCATTTAGGGATATTTACAACAGAATCCATGAAATAAGATTCTTAATTTAATGTAAAATAATATCATAACAGGTAGCTTTTGAGTCTTTAAAAAAGATGGAACTTCATGAAAGAAACCTAAAATAATTTATGAATAAAATTATTTCAATAATACTCTTCAGAATGTTTATGTCAATAAAAAACAAAAGGCAAAATAGCGGAAGAGGTCTTTAAGTTTTTTCGATTTGTGTTATTGCGTCCTTTAATTTTATTTTTCTTTCGTGTAATCGATTCGTTAACCTATGTATTTGATTTTTCATGTAAGTCCATCCCTTAGAAAACCAAAGATTGATTAACATTGATGCTGAGAGTTAAGAAGCCGTTAAATGCCACGTTGGCTCCTAACAAACAACCACGTGGCGCCTATCTATCTAATACAAAATTTAAAAAATTTTAAAACATAATTTTATACTTTTTATGGTCAGAAATGCAAAAAAAAAAAAATAATATGATTCAATAGAATTGATTAACAGAGAACGCTGCCGCCGCCTCTTAACAACGGACAAAAGCCCAACCACCCTCGCGAAGCATAGATGATGGTGGGATCGCCTTTACCCGTCACACACACATACAACGAGCGAAGCAAGGCCATTTTCCTTGGTGATGTCACCATTGACTACTGAGGACTGTGACCCTTGTTGCTTATTTGGGTACGGGTCGCGACCTTCATGTCGAACTTGCAACCATCGACAACCCTCGTCACGAATCCAACATGAGGATCTACAATGAGTGTCATTGGCCTTGCGATTGCCCGCAAGGCCAATGACGACCAAGACCCAGTTACCAACTAGGGTCACAAGACTCTGGAGGCTCACCAACGCTACCTACCTTCTCATCTTCCTCTTTCTCTCTCTCACACTCTAGGGTTCGCAAGATCCACTCTATCTTTTTCTCCGACAGATGGTCGGAACCTCATTCTTATTTGAATCCCACCAAGAAGTCCACTAGAGATCAGAAATTGTTGAGGAAATAACAAGATCTTTTTTTTTTGTCCTCTCCAGGCGATTGGAAAAGAAAAGGTTAATAATTTTCAAGACAATTACGTAAATAAGACACCGTTCAGAGGTTGCAAAAAAAATTTATTGCTTTATTCCGGTTGAAGGTTCGTGATGCTTTATTCTGCAGATCGAGATATAAAGTTCTCGATACAGAAAAGGTACACGCATTCGTTTTTTTCCACCCTTCATTCATTTGCCAACCCTAACAAAGATGATGACAGCACAAGTATCTTTTTGGAGTGCCAGCTCTCGAAACCACTTAGAGCTTTAGACTAGGAAAACACGTAGTTCAAGATCCCCCACGTTGCAAAGCATTCCAACATACCTAAGGCTAAGACCATGCCCTCGTGTAGTTTCTAGGAAAACGACGTTTCCTCTGTACTCACACACTCGTGCAGGTTTATGCACAAATCGCACATGGATTGTCGCTGACTCGGGCACTCCACATCCCGTCAAGATAGAAAAGACTGCAACTACGATGCTATGAAGGTGGAGATAAAAGAAGAGATATGCCCAATATACTCGAGCCCGTACTGAAAACGAATGGATTAATCCTAACTACACAAAGGCTCACGCTATTCTCATCCATTTGTTCGCTCCCGACACCCTCTGATCACATTAAATTGACTGCATTATCTCTTGCAAATCCTACTCTCTATTTAAGATTATTTATTATCTTTTTTCTTCTTCTTTTTTTCAATTTTACTAAAAGAAAAGCTTATTCACATGCCTTTCAAAAAAAAAATTTCACCGCTTCCTCCACACCCACTACATATCAAGTTTCCTTCATGCTTGTCTTCTTTTGAACTTAGTCTCCATTATTGTAACATGAGCAAGCACAAATTATATATCGGAGTAAAAAAAAAGTGTTAGTTTTATCTACAAATTGTTTACTTTTATTTTCCTAAATTATCCTTGTGACCGTTAATTTTTTCACTTATATTTTTGGTACAAATTTATGAGAATTTAATCAAAGATTGAATATTGTGGTTGATGTATATACACTATACACAATATACTCAAAGATTATCCTCTTACTTGTGCTTGAGTTATTTTTTGAACAATACATTACTAGTATAAAAACAAAAGAAATATACAACCCATTAACAAAATAATTAGTTTTTTTTGTCAGAAACACAACAATTAGATGGCAATCTACCAAATAGATTTTTTTTTTTTTTTGGAAAAGAGGTACACCAATTTTATTCCAAATGGAGAATAAAAAGGAAAAAACCAAAGAAGAAGAAATGAAGGCAAGCATTAGTCTTAAATCAAGAGTGGCCTTCACATTTAACCTTAATAAAATATTGTCTAAGAGGAGCAAGGCAAAATTAAAACAAAAGAAAAAGAAGAAAACAAAGAAAAGATAATGTTGTAGAAGAGAGTATAAGGAGTCAATAAAGGGGTGGAAATAGTGTGAGCCTTACACAAATTATATAAATGTCCAACTTCGACATGATCTTGCCAAAGCATGTACTACGCAATCTTTTTAGATATTAGATTGGATTCTCTAAGTTTATGGGGCAAATTCACATCTCAAATTGCTCCCTATCGGAAATTGGTGCATTAGCATACTGCCTTTTATAATTATGGCAGAGATTTGCCTTTTTATGTCATTTCCTTTTCTTTCCCATCCCGCTGAATCAACACCAAAATCCTTCCACATCGCCATTTCGAGCACTGCTGTCACTTCGCTATCTTCATCGCCTCCTTTAGTCGTAGCAGCCATTATCGTGCATATATATTGTAATTAAAGTTTAGGAGGAAGGGAGGTTGTTCTCCCTGTTAGTTCTTTTCTTAGAAAATCTAACGATTAAATTGAGGTGAACATTAAGACGCCGTTAAATGTCTCGTTGGCTTCTAACTGGCAATCACTTGTCGCCTGTTGATTTAGTACAAAACAATCGTTCTATGCTTTTTGCGGACACATATGTGAAAAAAAGAAACTGCTTAAGCTGGATTTGAGCCAACGGAGGGCGCCACCGCCACCGCTTAGCTATCGACCGGTGAGGATCCGACCACCCCGATTGAGCTCAACTGATATCATGATCGCCCTTATCCACGACACAAACCCCCTCGAGCGTGTACGATGTGCAGAGTGAGGCCGCACCTCGGCGGCATCTCCATTGACCGGTGACAATTGTGACCCCCCCCACCGCAGATTTGGAAGTGGAACACGACCTTCATGTCGAGCTTGCACAGTGTGAGAAAAAGGTTGAATGGACCTCCCATGCCATTATGTTAAAATAAAAATATGAGATAAGTGCATTCAAAGTCCTAAAACTTGTAACGAAAGTGCAATTGAGTCCTAAAACTTTTAAAAAGTGCAAACAAGTCTTAAAAGTTGTCATGAAAATGTACTTGAGTCCTAAAACTTTCAAAAAGTGCAAATAAGTCTTAAAACTTGTTACGTAAGTGCAAACAAATCCTAAAACTTGTTAAATTGGTTCAATCCAGACCTTTCATTGATTGTCCTTTTTGAAAGTTTTAGGACTTGTTTGTATTTTCGTGACAAGTTTTAGGACTTGTTTGTACTTTCGTGACAAGTTTTAGGACTCAAGTACACTTTCGTGATAAGTTTTAGGACTTGTTTGTACTTTTTGAAAATTTTAGAACTCAATTGTACTTTTGTGACAAGTTTTAGAACTTCTAGTGCACATATCCCATAAAAATACTTTTTATTATTTCAACTTTTATATCAAGTCATCATTCCGTTTTTTCATATAAAATAACAAATAATTGAACCATTTATTAAAGTACAGTAAAAAATTTCCTCCCTCCCCATTTCCATGATAATTCTCGCTCCATCACTGGTCTTTACCTAACAGTATTTTTAATAGAATACCCTATATTTCCCATTAATAGGGGTGAGCATGGTCCGAATGGGTGGTTCCCACCCTGGAACTATGGACCGCCCGCTAAGGACCGGTTCCAAAAAATTAGAACCGATAACTATCCGTCAGTTCCATAGACCCACCCGAGAACCGAACAGCCGGTCCGATTCGGTTCCCGGGTGGGTTCATGAAACCAGTCCCACTAAGTTTTCCTAGACAAATCAAAAAATAGACTGGTCTAATTCTTGCCTGTTGATGGGTTATGTTCACCACAAGCTGCTTTGCTTCACATCAAATACATCCATAGCCTATATTATATATCACACATGGGAGTTTGCCACAAGTTCACAATAGTCAGCAAGGAAACAAAACAACAACTCTCCTATTTTCCTTTTTTTTTTGGTCAGATTTTTTTAATTAAAAATTAAAAAAATAAATATATTATTATTATATTACCGGTTCAATCCGGGTGAGCGGATGGGTGGTTCCACACTAGGAATTGGGCATCAGACTGGTACCCACCGATTCCAAAAACTTGGAACCGGGAACCAGATTGGTTCCCTTAGGAACCACCAGTTCCGGTCTGGTCCTAGGCGGTCCATGCAGGTTCCGATTCTTTTGCACACCTCTAGCCATTAATGACAATCCTAATATTGTGAAGACAGGCGAATCGAACAATAATACATCTAAAATTGGAATTAAGTTACATATCAAATTTACATCATTCGACTGGCATGATCTGCATTTTCAAGGAGTAGCAAAAAGCATTACTACAAATCAAGTTATATAATGGAAACTATTACTATACTTGATTCACTCAATCATTCTTATTTATTTCTAGGGCCCCAATTACACTAATAATCTCTTAGTGCTTAGTCTCACACAATTTTTCATCAAATGATTATGCAATCACATAAAGGAAAGTACTTAAAACCATACCACAAGATTTCATCGATTTAATAACTCCCAAATTTCTTCATGAAGTAATTAATGAGCATGCTTCACCTTGGATTGCATGCTCAACGTGTTGCACACAAGTCATACTTGCATGCTCCGAGTGCAATTAGCCTAATTGCACAATCACCTTAGGACATAAGGGGCTCACATGCATGGATCTCACATCATCCAACCGTACATATGCACTGGTTCATATCTATTTGGAACAAGCAAGAATTCTTCCTTGTAAAAACACACGGCGCACCAAACGAGCAGGGAGCCAAATCCCACACACCCTGAAGGATAATATCTAAATAACAACTTGGATCGTTGGCCAAATTAGAGAACAATCCAACTCCAACAGGGAAATTAATTTCCCTTTCCAAATTGCCCACCATCAGACTTGAAGTTATTAAAGTCTAATTTGGACTTTCTTTTTCATGAACCAGACTTCAAATGCGCTTCAATTCTCATCGGATTTTGTTCACAGACTCAAACTTGAAAGATAATTTACCGCTTAATGTCTCAATGAGAAACTTTTGCTTTAGAGGTTGCAGAAATTTTCTTGCTTTCTTCAGCTGAATATTCGTGATGTTTTATTCTGCAAATCGAATAATAAAGTTCTTGATACAGAAAAGGTGCATGCATTCGTTCTTTTCATCCTTCATACTTAAGCAAACCCTAACAAATATACTCCAAATGAATCTTCCTTGTTCCAACGCGAACGACGAAAAACATAATCTATCTAACCCTCATCTATTCTCCTGTTCTCTATTTGATAACTTTGTTTCTCTTTCTTGTTTTTTTGGCCAATCTTTAGTCAATTCATTCCGGAGAGATGCATAGGGAGAAACCCCAGAACTAAATTTCTCGTGAAACATTGGTAATCTTCGACGGGCCCGCAAGGGTACAATTAGCGTAAGCCCCACAGAAAAGGGGACTTCAATTGCTATGGCACGTGAAGTTGTGCAATTTGCATCCTCTGGCTTGGAAAGTTAAGTATAACTTTAGGCTTTATCCCACCCTAGGCTATATCCACGCAAAATTTCACTTTTGATCTTGTTAACTTGCTTGCTTACGGTAACAATATTCGAATAAGAGTTTTGACAATTAGAACAAGGTAGAAAAAGTAAATAAAAGACCACATTCCAAAGTGTGAAATTGTTTTTGGGTCGATTGTGCAGATGGGAAAGAAACTTTCGAAAGTAAATCGCATAACTAAAGTCATGCGAATTATTTAAACAAATATTAACACTATCACCTGTGCATTGAGTTAAGAATTGGATGAGGGGAAAGTGCACATTTCATCCATGTTGTATGTGATTTTTAAACTAGTAATTGTACAAAAACCGTTGAATTTAGGGTTAATACCACAAAAAACCCTAACTGGTACACCTGTGATAAATTTATCCCAAACTAATCTTTTGACCATAAAAAATCCCAAACTGGTACACATATGATAATTTTATCAAAAATTAATATTTTGACTACCAAAAATCTCAAACTGGTACATCTGCAACAAATTTACTTCAATTAAATTGGATTAATACAAAAAAATCACAAAATAGTACACGTAATGTGTTATTTAACTTAGCAATTTAACGGTAAAATTTAATTGAAACTAAAGGAGAGTAAATTTATTACTGGTGTACTAGTTTGGAGATCTTTTCGTGGTAATAACCCTTGAATTTATAAAGGCTTTTCCAATCAACTCGTTCTATGTACAATTCCAGCAGATTAAAGCCTAACGTGTAGATAAGTGTTTACCAAAATCCTAATGGTGAAGTAATCAGAGTCATTCTGACATAAAGGCTACTGATAACCTACAAATAGTTGATAAATTAATTATGGCTTAATACCCAAAAAAACCCCGAACTTTTGCTTTTGTCCCAATTATATCCTAAACTTTTTTTTGTCCCATAAAAATCCCAAATTTATCACCTAATATCCAAAAAAACCCCAAACTTTAGCCTTTGTCCCAATTATGTCCTAAACTTTTTTTGTCTTACAAAAAATCCCAAATTTTTACTTTTGTCTCAAATCTAACATGTAGATAAGTGTTTACCAAAATCCTAATGGTGAAGTAATCAGAGTCAATCTGACATAAAGGCTATTGATAACCTACAAATAGTTGATAAATTAATTAGGGAAACGTTGATAAGTCCTTGAAATTAAAGTTGGTATTTTTCTGAGAGGGTTGGTAAGTGAGAAAGTTTCTAAGTTTATACGCACGGAAGCGGGAAAATTTGCCATGCAACCGTCGGGCATGCCGTGTGGAGCGAGGCGAGGCGGGGGACGGGGCATATTTGGTGCGGCGTAACGTCGTCCCACCCTATCAGTATTGGAAAAATCCAGCGATAATTCTTTTAAAAAAATTAGTGAATATTTCCCTATTTTGACATATATTTAAGCAAAAGAATCACAAAAATAAGACTTGCAAATTTCTAATCAACCACTCATGACATAAATATAGCAAAAGATATTTTTATCAGTTCTTCCAATTTAGTAGTATTATAAATATGGATAAGTTATCTTAATCCTTGGGTAGTTTACTTTATTGCAATGAAGTAATGTAAAGTCAAATACAAATTTATTCACGTAATAAAATATATGCACTTTAATTGTAAAAAAACTGTAATTTTAAATGGGCAATTTCGATACCATTAGTTACATTAAATTCATGTATTCATATTTTGTTTTTAATTACCAGCTATATCACCTAACTAAAATATACAAACTTATGTAATAATTTGTATACGAACATATTATATTTACCTATCATTTACATTAAATTAACTAAATATAGAACACATATTATAATATAAATGGGCACAAGGACCGGTTGGGGCGGAAAGTTACCACCCCCGTCCGGCCCCGCCCCGCCCCGTCCCACCAGAATCGCGATCCCGTCCCTCGTGGTTGTCCCCTCTAGGTTAGGGCCTCATGGGGGGCCAGCCCCGGTCTCATAATACCCATTCCTAGTTAAGTTATGTAAATAAAAGTTAGAAACTTGTTAGGAAAGTTGATCATTTACAAGCAATTAAAAAATTGATAAATTCTAAAAAGCGTTGATAACTTATCGACAGGTGACCAAAAGAAAAGGTAACCGATCATACTTTTACCCACACTTCTTGATGCTTACCCAACATTTCTTGAATTTCGTCCGTTAAGGCATGATATCAACCCTTGACACATGATATCCATTCCATAACGACGACCCGTTCAATGTATTAAGACAAAGACTGTTATTGCAAGTACAGTAAATCTGATAATTAGCTAATCTATTCTGAAACGAAAATGATGGATTATGAGACTTAGCCCGATATCGCTAATCCGGTAGATTAAGTTAAAACCAGCTCGGGTTTAGGCCCAATACAATGTAGCCACATTTCTCCTCGATAAGACCAAATCCTAATTAATCATTATTAGCTCAAAGACACTACTAATCATCATAACAGGAGCTCATGATTTGTCAGTGTTAATTTATATGTCACTTGGACTAAAATTGATCATTGCATCGACCCTCGTACTAATGATAGTTAGTGGAGTGAGAATTATTAATTAGATGCACACCCCTATCCAATTAAGCACAAAATCATGATCGCATGTATTGCAATTGGCAGAGTTCAACGAACTTAATCATCGCATAAAAGGTCAGAATTCCGATTAGCATCATGATGATCATAATGGCAAGCACGAGTGGACCGAATTCCTTCCTAGGGAAGAATGAAAATGATCAGAAGATGTTCAATGAATGTGCATTTATTTCACGAAAAATTAATGATTTCATAAATATTTTTTTTCAGAATGATTATTTGTATTGTTTAGAAAAATTAGTCAACGGCATATATTTTCATTTTTAGCAAGAATCCCTACCTTAAACATTTTCTTTGATGATGAAAATATATTTTTCATAAATTAATTTCTAAATTAATTTCCGTAAGCAGTACGAGTAATCATTTTTAGAAAAATATTTTTATGTATTTTAAATATTTAGATACTATGGTTTGTCAAAAACATATGATATATCGATCATACAATGCGCAATTTAATTACATAAGATAAGTGAACTTTACTAAATAGACCTAATACCATATCTTCGAGTAATCATATCCACAACCTCATATCACGGGCTGGCTTTTAGTCGTGAATGAAATCACACATCAGAAGACATTCTTTAACATGGAGATTGAAATCATGTCGTAGATCAACTGTCCTCGTGAATCCGAACAATCTGGCAAATCTTTCGCTTTCAACTCTCGGCACACCACAGACCAAGAAATTCTCCCTGTATTGATCGCTGGAGGGACCCTCTCATGCTTAATTCAGTAATAGCAGGTAACTTTAAAGCAAGCGTTGATAGAGTAATGTCCAAGTGTCATTAACATTCCTCTCTCTCAATACATTGTTTCTATACAATCTATAATTACCGAGGGGACCTGGTATTCCTTATCTATCAGAGGTGTGGGATCGTGGGTTAGCTTTCTCTGATAATGGGCGTAATTGACTTCATGCCACTCACATTATTTCTTTCCTACTTGTTAGAAACCAAAAAATTAAGTTTTCAGGTAATGTGAAATATTTCGTGAAATATTTCAACACCGCCTCCCATATACAGGCTGGATTAAGAGTAGCTCATAAATTTTGATGAATAGGGATGAACACACGCACGAAAGGGATAGAACTTGACTCTGATACCATGTTAAAAATTCCAACCCAAAAACTTAAGTTATTAGGTGAAGAAAGATCACATGTATATAAAGAGCATATAAAACTCACCATCAAGTGATATGAGATATTTTAACACTGCTAAAGATTCAGGATATGACGTTTAGATCCGAATCGTGGATCCCGACCATGTTAATGCCATCTGCTAGGCTTGCAAGTGATTCTTTTCGGATCACAAGCTAGGTCATCATTTGGTTTTATATGCATCATCACTCAAGCCCCGCTTGTAGAACTTTCTTGCCGGTGTACCAAATAATTTTCTTGAATCTTTTAGCAGAAGGACAAAGAGGAGTTATTGTCAACCATAGAAATGCAATGTAGTCAAGAACTGATGAATGAAAAGATAATGTACCCAAAAAGGGTGTAATAAATAAGGCAAAACCCACAAAAAATTATAAATTGGTACATCTTTGTCACATTTACCCCAAATTAGTTTTGTGTCACAATTTAAATAGGTAAACGTGTACTACATTTTCCCGAATTGATTTTCTTGTCACAAATAACACAAACTTGTACATCCGTGCCACATTAATCCCAAACTAAATTTCGTGTCACAAATAACCCAAATTCGTCCATGAAAATTAGTTTAGTATATTGAATGAAAGCTGAAAAGTAGGCTTGTATTTTGAGAAATGGATAAGAATTAGTTTGGGGTAAATACGGTTTGGGTGAACCAAATTGATATTTTTCATGACAAGAAAATTAGTTTTGTATAAACAAGGTATGAGCATACTAATTTAGAACTTTTGGTTATCAATAATATAAAACATGAATAAAGTTTTAGCATAAAAAAGGACATGAGGCTCTGAAATTTTTAACCACAAAAATGCCAAATCAAGTACAGTAGAATTATAATTTTTTTATTATAATTGAAAATTTCAAGCCAAAAAAAATTTATTGTAATACTATAAAATATATCCATATGGAAAAAATGATAGTGAGATACTAAGGGTTAGTTTGGTATAGCTATAGCTTTGCCGTGGCTATGTTGTGTTGGGTTGAAGCACGTGTTTGGTGACATTATTTTTAAAGGCGTGTGTTATGGCTCTAAATGGTTAATGTGTTTGGCAAAAGCTATTACAAAACAGTTCTGGTTTTTAATATGACGAAAAAGACCTATAGCATTGTTGTAGATTTGTTATTGACCCTTATATCTATATCATTAGAACTTTTGCAATATGCCTTTTCCACCATATTATAATACTAATAGTAATAATATTTATTATGTTGTTTTTTATTGTTAAATTTTCATGTTTTTTTTTATATATATTGCCATTGCTATTATAAAATTTACATTGTGAGTTTATGCTATATTTCTAGAAAAGTTGTTATAACTTTCCTTCTAGGTTAAATATAGATGAATATTGAGAAATTTTATTATAATAATAAAAATTATTATTAAATATGATTATTAGTAGTATCATTATTATGATTAATATTGATGATTTTATTATTGTTTATGATCTCATGAAATGTATGGTGTTTTAGAAGTTACAACATCTCAAAAATACTAGAGGGGGCTTTGTGGAAGTAGTTGCAAAAGTACATCTTCTGCGAGAGCAGTGCAACTGTGAGACTTTTACATATTTTTGTTGACACAAAAAAAAAGACCAACTTTTAGTTATTATTGACAAGTGTTGGATTTAATTGATGAGATCATAATTTTGATCATTACAAGAGTCATCAATGAACTGAATAGTTGACTACTTAAAAGGAATCGACAACTCGCTAGTAAAGAAATTGGCACATCATAAGTTGTCGACTAGAACCTTTACTAGTTGACAAGGTCATCTACACCAACATGAAATCAACAAGGTAATGGAGTCGATGCAATCATTGCTTAACTGTTCCTTGTGGGCTATAAATACTCCAAGTATACTCGTTGTAAACCCAACCAATCAATTACATAACTCAACATTCTAAAATTTTATTTTAATCTTTACTTTCTTGCAATTTACATTAATTATTGGCAATGATTGTTCCTAGTGCTCGTGTCTTTAAATACCTTGTCATTTACTTTATTGCCCAAAATCAACAAAAGACTATTTACAGCATTTGTTGATTCATATCTATTTTTATTTATATTTATCCATCCATATTCTAAGAGGTGTTTTGTCGACTTTTCGGTGAAACATCTTTTTTGATGAGACATAGTTTGCTGATTCGAGGAAATTACAATGGCAAGAGCCAAAAATCAACAAGAGTTTGACAATGTGGCTAGCAACAGCAATCCAATGCCATAAATCGGTGATGAGGTTGCTGCACATTTTGCATCTTTAGCCGTAGGGAGAGTTTTGGAAGGAAATCGACACAAAGCTAGAAGTTGATCTTTCAAGGCATCAGACTGAAGAGCAGTTAATGAATATTGCTCCAAAAGCCAACATTATGTCAAGCATAAGAAGATTGCTCAAAGAATAGGCAAATAATATGACTAATTACATTATGAGCCATATGTCGGATGTGATCAAGCCAATGGTTAATGCTGTGAATGATGCTCTGTCAAAGCCGAGATCGTCCAATGAACTACCAGCATTCCAAGTCAATCTAGTGGTATCAGGGTATATTCCTAGTTACTCTACTATTAATAGTGGAAATAATGTTGGTCAAAATAATCAAATTGATAGTAACAATTTGGCAAACCTGGTCGACAGATTAGTTAAATAACAACTATGAAAACCTCAAGGCCTAGTGGTTGTTTTACCGGCACCTAATGTAAATATTCTTGTTTGCCTAATTTCCCAATTAACATTAACATACATAATCTGGCAAGACCAGCATCAATGCCTAGAGAGCAAGATAGCCAAATGAATCCTCAATTAAACCCAATACAGTTTGTTGAAGAAGTTCGACAACAATTGAGTTCGGATAGGGGTGTTGTAAGACATGTATATATGAAACCTTATTCTAAATGGATGGATAATCAACCTTTTCCTAAAGGTTTTAAAATCCTCGACTTTGTCATCTTCACTAGCGAAGATGCACAATCAACCATCAAACACATCGGTCAATTTATAGCCAAGCGTGGGAGGCAGGAACAAATGAATTCTTAAAACTTAGGTTATTTCATTTGTTTTTATCAAAAATTGCATTTACCTAGTACACCAAATTACCACCCAATTCAGTATATGATTGCACAATGATAGAAAGGCAATACCATTCTCAATTCTATAGAACAATATTTGAAGTATTTCTGATTTGGTCAAACTTCACCAATACAATCATGAGTCAATCAATTAATTTGTTACTCAATTCAAGAAAGCTAAAATTAGATGTCTCACTTCACTTTAAAAAAAAAAAGAATTCACAGATTTTTTTTTCAATTAATTAAATTCAATTTGAGAGAGATTTGAAGGCCAAGACTTTTCCAATTTATTTCAATTGGCAACTAGAAAGTTTAAGTATGAGTAATTACTTATAAACATAAGACTACATGAATAATTTACACAAGATGTGGCTTCAATGGAAAGATATGAGTTAAAGGATGAATCTGAAATGAAAATATTGAAATAGCTATGAAAAAAATGGTGCTCTACAAGCCTTATGTCGATGGCTCCTAATTATGTAATTTTAAAGAATTGAGTAATTATTCAATTCTTCTAAAAGTGGACATATTTTGACACCAAAATATGAACAACTTTTAGTTATTATTGATAATTGATAAACTTAGTCGATGAAAGCAGAGTCTGGTCATTACAGGAGTCATCACTAAACAAGAGAGTGGACAACTCAAAGGAAATCAACAATTCCAGTGAAGTTATTGATAGTAGAAATCACATATTATCAATGTAAGCATTCACCAGTCGACAAGGTAATCTACACCATCATATAACCATCAATGTAGTGGAGTCGATGTAGCTGTCAAGGTAGTGGGGTCATTGTAGCCATCAAGATAGTTGAGTCAATATAATCGTTTATGTATTCGTTAAGGTAGTAGAGTTAATATAACCGTCTGTGTAATTGTCACCTATGAGTTATAATTACCTTAAGTGTACTTTTTGTAAACCCACCCTTAATCAATTACAAAACTCAACTTCTTCTGCAAATTTACTGATATCTTACTTTTCTTCAATTTATCTTTCCTGAGAGTTACAATTCTGGCAATGACTGTTTTTAGTGCTCATATTTTTAAACATCTTGTCATTTACTTTCCTATCCAAAATCAATAAATGACCTTCACAATTAGAGGTGTACAAAGGGACCAAGAATTGCCAAACCACCCAAAATCTGAATAGCCCAAAACCAACGATATATATATATATATACATACAAATACTTTTAAAAATAATTCATGCTATAGTTGTATTGTGAACTCTATTTATTTGATTTCACAAGAAGTAACATACATGCATAGAGTCCAATGATTCTGGAAGCTAACAAATAAAACTCTTATTAGATGAAGTGATGAAATAATTCTTCGAAGAATGGCTTCTAGTTTGCTTCCCTTGAGAATAACTTTGTCTCAATGTGTTTGCACAGAATTGGCATTTTTTTTTTATTAATTGCATGATGAAACAGAAGAAGTACCTACATAGAAACTAAGTTAACCATAGTATTGATTGATGAATGCACTTTTGTAGAGATTGGGGATTGGTTTTATGGACCCACTCAGGAGCTGGATTGAATCGGATCGGTGTTTCGATTACCGAGTGGATCCATGGAACCAATGAGCGGTTCCCGGTTTCAAGGTCTTTCGCCAACTTTTAGGAGAAACAATCTCGAAAAGCCAAATCACCACATTCTACAACTGTAGACGTCACACCCAATCCTACCAAAATGGGGGAATGACACAACCTTCCTTCTCTCCAAAGAATGCAGTCTCAAACTAACCCAAGTCCAACTCCTAAAGTCTCTGTTGATGTTGCTTTTGTTATAATGGCCACTAACCGAGGAACCTGATAAGATCGGGAATGAAAGGAGTGAGTAACCACAGCCCAGTCAATTATGCGTATCTCTTCTAAGCAGATTAAGCATTCACTATACACTTTACAAAACAATATCAAAACTCACTTTTCTTAATTCTAGTGTATAATACACATAAAACATAAGAATGAGTTATATTGCTATAACATAATCATATACATATAAGAAAATATTCGTTAAAACATTAATATCATAACAAACATTAATAGTCTAGTTCATTGATCAATCTCATCAATTCACACATGTGAATAGTTTATTTCATTAATTAATCTCAGACTCATACATCAATAGTCCATTTCATTGACCAATTTATTACTCAATATCAAAGTATGGTCATGATACTACGACTGGTGACATGGCAACCCATATTTCTTCATTGACAAGATCTCCACCTATTATCATCCGGTAGCTTGATCCAGAATGATATCCTAAAATCGGTATGTATACCCAAAAACCCCTACTTGGGTTCATAGCAATATCAAGCACCAAACAATCATCCTCTAATAATCCACAATTCCAAATCTAGAAACTATTTCATAAATCACAATATATTTCCCAAACCATTTGTGAATCTATTTCATAAATCAGGTTCATAATTCAATAGATAACCTTTCGCAACACAATTATTAAAATATTTCTCAGACCATCCACAAATACCAAAACGTAGTGAATATCCGATCCAGATTTTTATGCAACAAACATGTCTATTCATAGCTCATATATTGAATCTCTATCACTTTTAAGACATGAGTTTACAAATTCATAAAAGTGATAGCACTACTCACCGAGGATTGCACAAAAACTAAACAACGAATTGCACTCGAGTTGACGATATCGTAATTCTAACAATTAAACGAGAATCTACATCAAAACCAAGAAAAACATTACGTCAACTACAAAACGGCTATACTAAGCTTAAACGCTATCAAAATAACTCCCACACGATAACAAATCGCTCAATCAAAGCGGTTATTGAAGTATAAATGCAGCATGGAACCTGCATGTGAAATCCTAAAATTCTCACTCTGACCAAACAATTGCTCTAAACCGACTCCATCAAACCCATGACTCCACAATGCTAAAATCAACCATTTTCATGAAATCCCATAACTCAACAACTCAAAACTTGAATTTCGCAGCTCGAATTTTACAAAATCTCGAATTTGTGTCCTAAATCTGAAAACTTCTTTTATTGAAAGAGTAAAGGGTGCGAACACTTACCGAGCGTTATGATACGCAGTGAATCCACAAAACTTCCGTTGCGTGTACGTGAACCCTTCTTTCTTTTTTTCCTTCCTTTCCTTTTCTTTCTTTTGTTCTACTCTCGGCCTTTAAAAAAGCTGAAATCCCTGTTGCTTCTTTTTGACTTTTCCACGCTTTCCTCTCTTTTTTTTCTTTTCCCTTTGACTTGGTCTATACCCAAATATTACATTGGTTAACGTTAAGACATCCCTAGATTAACTCACTTAAGATATTACCTCTTTACTCGTTCTATATCAAATTTTATGGTTTTGTTTTTTGGCATACGGATACACTTTTCCAAGAAGTCACCTATCCTAGTACTAAACTAGCCTGAACACGCTTAACTTTAGTGTTCGAAAGCTACACTTGCCATTACGTCAAAATGTGCCTCCGTGAATTAATTTCAGTTTTCACATATATATTTCAAAATCGCTATCTCCCTATTCAGTACATAACTCGATTTATTCATGTCTCATTCACCATGTTAGAAGCCTGCCATGAACCGCCCATTGTTTAGGCTCTTTGGCCTGGGGACCACTCTTCATCTTCGTCAAACTAGGTTGTTATGTTAGCAGCTATGAAAAAACCGTTCAAGCATACACTACTTCTCAAAATCTTTTCTAGTATCATTTTTCTCCCTATCAAAAAGATATCGAGACGCACTCCTACGAGGATATACAAATGACTTGCTGAAAAGTAGTAAGCCATTTAAACCATTAAAAACTCCGTAAAATTATCTGGAAAGCATATCTTCTAGCACAAATGATTGCTTACATGCCAGCTCTTAGTCTTAACATATCCTCACATGATTTTGCTCTTAGTCTTAAAAGCAAAATCAAATGTGTATTGAAAACAAGCGAAGAAAAGTAAATCTTACAAAAGATAAAAATGGTGAGGAACAAGTGGACATGATAAGAGTGGAATGTCAGTGGAAAGTGAAACAAGCTAAGAATAATGGGAATTTTTTTTATTATGTCTAAGGTTTTAGAACCTTAAGAATCATTCGTATCACCTTTACACTAACTTTTAAATTATATTTTTGTTTGCAACACCATGACGACGATCATGGCGCACGTGACGTGGCAGCTGATTAGTCTCCAATGCCCCATTATTTAAGCAATAACTAATTAATCTAATTAACCAATTATAAGCAGCTATGAAATTTGTTCTCTTTCAACAGAGCAAATGGGATCGGCGAAATCTCGACAATGTCTCAACTTTGCTTTCGAGAAGATCCCTTTTGGTCGTATTCTCATTCGATCCCTCCAAAATTGTCAATCAAAAGCAGCACAAGATATGCTCTTTGCACTAATGTTAATGATGTAATCACGTCTTGGCCTAACTCTTGCCTTTGTTTTCCACTGATTTGTCTCCTTCGATAAAACATCTAGCTGGTTTTTTAGTATTTTTGTTAGATGGGTGTTGGGTTCCCACTTGATTTTTTTTAATTTTTAATTCTTGAAAACTTTATAAGTTGGATGCAATATTATATTAGGCCAAACCAAATCATTTCTCTAGGAAGGAGCTGTGGGTCTTCACCCCGAGAGGTCAGCAAGAAAATGCATTTGATATGATCATGTTATTGGAAAGGTAGTGAGTTGCAATGCTTAATGGGGTACACATTTTGACAAAGAAATCTTGGTAATGTTTCGCTTGACCTTGGACTCATTTCGGATGAAAAAAGTTATACGTAGTTGTTTTTCAACCACAATGAAAGCTCACTATTTCAGGAAAAGGAAAAATAAAATTGACTCCACATGCACTTTAAAGACGAATAAAATCACTAATGTGACAATATCGAATATCAAAAATCAAATCAAAGTAATTTATGAAAGATTTTCGTAGAACTACTGTTAATTGTTCTAAAAAGTTAGACTTAGATGAAGGTGAGATTTAATAATAAAATATTTTAACGCTTCCCTTCACAGGTATGCCGAATTTTAACCTAGCTTAGATGAATGCAGTATATAATAATTAGATACTTTTACATTACTCATCACTCGTACGACGAACTTTGGCATAAGATAATTTTTGGAAATATTTGAAAAGGGAGGCGAATGAGGAACCTAAAATGATTTTAACCCAAAACCCTGTTATGATACCATGAAAGATTTGTAAGATTATTATTAATTATTCTAAAACTCTAAATTTAGATGAATGTATGATTTAATATTTAAATATTGTAACAATAAACACCAGAGATGACACATTTAGTTCTTCTTTACCAAGTAATAGAAAGAATTAATAGACAGATACACTAACATTTCCTCCCACCTACAAACCAGATTAGAAATGGCGTGAAACTTAACAAACATGGATACATGTGAAAAATAAACTGGGCAAGAATCTAGTTATTATACCTTGTTAAGATATCCAATGCAAAAGTTCAAGCCAATAGATGAAGGGAAACCACATGTATAAAAAGAGCAGATAAATCTCATAAACAAGTGACATGGGATACTCTTAGGAACCGCATAAATGAAATGCCAATTAACATAATACATTTGGATATATAAAAAGCTCGGTAGGGTATGTCTCACTTCTTTTTATATTTTTGTTAGAAAAGGAGTGTCACGCCCCGAACCCTATGGCACCCGACAACCCTACCAAGGTCGATTCAGTGCGATGTCCTAGGACGCATCGCCGACCCAAAACCCCAAACAGAAAACAAAGCACATGCGAAAGTAACAAACACCCGTACAATATAAAACAACATGATCAAGGATAGCATTGAAAACAATAAATACAACTTGCATTAATAACAGGGATTTATAAAATCCATCAATACAGAACTAAACGCTAACCAAAAATGGGTCAACAGCCACTAACATCAAAAGGGGGTACATGGCTCTACGGTTAAGCACTATATTTAGTCGGGGCTTCTCCTAAAATGTATCGGTACACCTGCCATCCTCAAGGCTGGAGGTCTGAAAAGTTTGGTTTATACAACAGTTAGAATAAATCTCAGCGAATAGGTTCCCTAAACCTAAACTAGGCTAACATATATTTCCTGACGAGCACTAAACAACACACAATCCAGAATATGAATGACTTAGGCCCTCGAGCCCAAATCCAAAACTTACCTTGGCCCTGCAAGTTAGGTACTTATAATTCACAATAATAATGTAGAACCCAATCACGGCACGTGCACACGTCACTTGGTTACAATGCATGTCATGCATATGCTGGTGCTCACACTCGTGCTCATGCCTCATCAATGCACTTCGCACACTTGCACCCTTGTACACTTGCAATTTATCAATTCTCCTCCGACCCACGTTAAATGCATAAAGTTCATCACTTCGAGATCGATTTCTGGCCCGTGTAAAACGCATCAGGCTCATGACACAAAACCCACGTAACACGCATCAGGTTGGTCATCTTCCGGTAGTCCGAGTATCGTCCCGCGTAACACGCCTCAGGACGGATTCAATACCCCGCGTAAAACGCATCAAGACTTTATGTGATCACACACTCACATACACCAGTTATTATCTGAACCCCGCGTAAGACGTATCATGGCATTTTAGGTGATCACATACTCATGTCATTCGTGCACAGTCACATATGCGCATGTTATGCTGATGCTCGAGATGCACACTCATTGCCACAATGCCACACTCGGCATTCGTGAAATTCATACTAGGCACTCAATATGATTTGGCTATTCATTCAAATAACACCACAACATGCTCAATTCACAATTCAATATGGCCAATGAACTAACCAAACCAAATCATTCACAACATACAGTTTAACACCCAATTTCACGCAATTAGACATCAAAACTACACGTGCCGATAGTCTACTAAGCATCTCATAAATTGGCCACGCCAAGCACATCTTAGACCATTGCACAATCGCTCTCCAGTCATGATTAACTTAGCATCCTCACGGGCCGATCGCCGTTCCTTAGCAATTCACCTTAAAACATCGATAAATCAATTATGGCCCGAATCGATCCGATATCAAATCAGCCATGAACAGTCCATCTTAGGCCATCAAATCACTTCTAAATCATCCCATTAGGCCACAAAAATTTGTCATGGAAACAGCCACCACTCGGTCCACAAATTATGCCTGCCTAATCCACATTTTCGCCCCAAATCAATGCGCCTATGCACAGCCACCACATGGCACTATATGGGCCACTAAATCTCAATTAGGTTGTCACACTAAGCCCACAAAAAAAAACCACCAAATCAATTCCTATAGCCCGTAACAATTTAACCCCTAAATTGATCGCGCCTAGTCTAGTTTACTTTCGGCATGGACAGCCGCTAAATAGATCACTCTAGGCGAATATATATCCTCAAAATACTCAATTTGGCTCTCCAAGACATCCCCTAAATCAGCAGCAACGAGGACCATGCGAGGCACGCTCAAAATTCCACAATTAAACCCGAACTTAGCCAAACTCGGGCCAATTCAATCCAATATTTTCAGCCATCACACAGCACATTCTAAGCTGCTAAATCTCATTAAAATCGTCACACTAAACCACCAAATCAGCCTCAATAACGGCCCCTAACATCCTTCGCGCGTTAACCCCTAAATTACCCTAATTAACCCTTAAAACTCATCTAGAAACACACATTTGCCTAATTAGGGTTTAAGGTTGTACTCACTTGAAATCCTAAGCTTTAATCAAGGTTGAACAAGCAACAAGGGTGGCTGGACAGCGGCGAGGCAGCGGCGGCGACGGGCAGCTTTCTCGGCAGCGCGTGCAATGGCGGCTTGCGGGCGGCAACGGTCCTATGTAGAGGGGGCTGCTCACACGGCTAGGAAGAGGGGAGAGAGAGAGAAAATGGGGCGGCTGGTTGGTGGTGAGGCGAAGGGGACGGCGGCACACGGCAGCGGCACCGGTGGTGGCTTCCTGGCGGGCGACCAAGAGAGATCACGGGAGAGGGAGAGAGCAGAGGGTGGTCGGCTGACTTGGAGGAGAGGAAATAAAGGGGGGAGAGAGAGACTAGAGGGATATATATATTCTAGTTAGTGGGGTGCTTGACCCACTTTCCCAAGAATGACCAATTTGCCCCTAATCCAAGGGTAGAGATTCATTATATCTAAAATATCTAGAGGCACAATTGTCCATCATTTCTAGCATTACTGAGCTGAAATACATTAATATAAAACCCTAAAATAATTTCTAAATAACCCCAAAATTCGGAATCTAAGCTTAGAGGTATAAGGGCAAAACGGTAATTTTCCTATCCCGGGTCAAATTTCCAATTTTCGACTCTATTGATCCCAAGTATGCGTGGCCACATAAAAATGACGTCGTCCTCGCAAAATAGTCGCGTACGCCCGCGAAATTCGACAACGAAGTCCGGACTCAATTCTACGATCGTTTTCACTCAATTTGTAGTTTTAACGTCTCTCACTAACGGACGGCTGTTTAGAGGTTATGCGTATCGACCTAGGCTACTCTAGTCATGACGATATTGATTTCTCAGAGAACACAAGGATCTATCGCTAGTCCCGAGGTTGCGGTTGTTCAAAATAAGTTCGAGATCGTTCGCCACGCGTACTCTCGGTTGTGCAGAATCATCCGCTATCCGATCATACGTCGTCGGTCAAACCAAATCCGTCACTCTCCTTGGATCGGCCCACATTGGTATAAAATATCCTCTCGTCATATCTCGGAATCGAATTCAATTCACGGTCGAGCTCTTGGGTCCATGTACCGTTTTTCTTAGTTAACATTTCCCTATTGGTCAGTATTCCCGAGATT
The DNA here is from genome assembly GCA_024500025.1 of Syzygium aromaticum. Classification (NCBI taxonomy): domain Eukaryota; kingdom Viridiplantae; phylum Streptophyta; class Magnoliopsida; order Myrtales; family Myrtaceae; genus Syzygium; species Syzygium aromaticum. The sequence goes on from CM044895.1 coordinate 13,905,413, forward strand.
GATTAGATCCGGGCGAGACTTACTGAAACGCAATGAGAAATAATATCAATTTCATTAATCACGAAAGTGAGTCGAATTTTAGGACGTTACAAGGAGGCCCACGCAAAATCATTGGTCGAATGCCTTCATGATATTAACAATCTGCTAATCAAAACCTAATATTTTGCGGACATTAGGAATTGCACATACAACATTTTTTACTTTGAAGATACAATTGTTTTGGTCATGATCATATTGGGTTTGTTATTCCACAATCGCTCATATCAAATAATTTATTATCACCCAATATGATCGGTTCAATAACCTTATTTTTCTTTCAGTGGAAGGTTGATTAAGAGATTCAACCAATGAATTTCTATTTTCACGAGATAGATTTAGCGAATTTTGAAACACGGAATAAATCCTGTGATTTACTAACCTTTTCCGTTACTCAAATATTTATTTACGACAAATAATTTTATGTCTCATTAAGCATCAAAGCAACCGATTTTACGGCTAATTACGACATGCATGAGAAATTGAGAGCCCATGTTACACAAGTGAAGAGTAATAATGCTACGCCTACTTTGGCTTTTTAGGTTTGCTTCTCCGTTTGTTTTGCCATGTTGCTCGTCGTTTTTCCTTTTGTTTCTTCACTTCCTTCCACTTTACCTTCTTTATTTGTATTTAAACAGGTCCTATGAACTAGAGTTTCGACAACCGGGTCCATTGAATCGGGAATCAAACCGAACCACCTTACCCGTCCAATTCCAGACCAATTCACACAGTGACAAAATAGGTTCGTAAGTGAAAAATTGGAGAACCAACCCACTTCGATTCTCGACTTTACACCGTCAGTTTCATATAAGAATCGGTTTTGAACGTTTCTAACCCTTTTTTGTTTTAAAAAAGATGAATATATTGGAGATAGGTTTCAAACGTAGAAAACCTACGAAATCCATCAATGCCCTACCACTATACCATTAATTATTTATGTGATATGTTTTCCTAAAACAATTATAATTATATTACAGAAAGTTAGATCAGGTGCTCAAATCAACTCTGCAACTGGCCAGAAATTAGTCAATTCGGTTCTAGACCGGTTCCTAAGGGAATCATTTGATTACCAGTTTTGAAAAATCGAAATCGAAATTCTACTCTAATAGACAAGTTCCAAGTTCTTAGTTTGGAACCTACCTACAATAAATTCAATCAACCCTACTATGATCTAATCATCTAATTTTTTATATTTGATGAAGCGCATCATATATGAAAAAGCAAGTTCTCACTACCCCAAGCCATCAGATACCCAACAACAAAAGCTAAACACCTCATAATTTGCACAAATTGGGCTGGTTGGTCTGAAAGCCATCATCATCATCATGGAATATCTATTCGATGAAATTATTGTTTCATCTTCTGGTGCTGAGTTAGTGCTGGGATCTAGGGCTCCAAAGGCCACATAGCTATAGACATAATGCATAGGCACACTTTTGGCTGGAAAGCTTGAGCGTATCACATGGCAATACAATGAACGGACACCCATAATTGCTCGATTTGAAATTGAGAATCGACGACAGAAAAATAAAAAAGTGACAAAATCATCTCTTTATGTGTGAATTTCACTTGCCAATATAAAAAATAAGATTTGCAGGCTGACTAGGAATGAAGACCTGGACATAATTTCTTAGCTGCTTCACCACATAATATAAAATAATGCATATGGACTGCTAAAGCCAAGAACCACGGGTACACCATCATTATGTGTGTATTTTATTATATTCTAAGCAGGATTTAAAGCCGCCATATCCGCTAAAAATTCAGCTCTGTCATTGGAGATAACACACCAGTATTTGTGCACTTAGCAATTCAATTATGATGTATGCAACATTAACTTTGTCAAATGGGTCATGTTGCGGGGGAAGGGAAATCATCTATGAACTACACCAAAGTCTAGTCTTCTACGCATGCACATATCCTGGAAAAGCTTGACAGATGATTAGTTGCAAGATCCATCTGATCTTAGTATTTGGATGTAGATGGTTTACATAATCGTTGGAAAATGGGGCCTTACTTAATATTCACCTGAAAAATATCTAAAGCAGATATTTGCACCTAGGTAGTTCAACCTTATTAATGAGCAGACCTAATCGTGTCAAGCCTATATCGAGCCTAAACAACTTTGCCCAAACCCACAAGTAATTCTCAAATTTTTTTTAGATTTTTGTATAAAATTGACAGAGCCTAAGCAACCCATCTCGAGAGGCCGACTGCTTGCTTAAAACTCAGACATTATGCCTTGGATTTGAGAGGGACCAACTGGTCTATTGACTCATGATTAGGGCTGGTAACTCTCGACTAGACTTGGTTGCACGACACTACATGTAATGAGACATGTTTAAATTAGACTCCTTTATGACATGATTAAAACCGTGTCTTGCATGATAAACCCACTTAGCCCGTTTAATCACATATTAAAGAGACATTTGTTTCAACACATCACTATTGAAACGTTTAATGCTAATATTTTAAAATCCTTGCTATCCTTAAAAGTTCATTAAAATAACACACATGTCGAAAGGAAAAAACAATAAAGTAAAAACGTAGTTGGGGATACAAAAAGTCGTTGAACATAAGGAAAAACCAATTCAATAGCACATTTTAGTTAAATGTGTGGTTAAATTAGTTATATTATCTAGAGATGTATAAACGTGTTAACACAAGATCATGTATCAACATGTTTCGCATATTTATAGTATATCTATAACCAATTAATTTATCAGGCAGTGTCGACATTCGACGAAGTAACACATTTGGCAATTGTTTTAATTGGATCTTATTGTGTCAGGTTGGCCTTTCGACACCTTTATTAAATTTGCCGTGTTTAGATTAGCCATGTTTTTATTATGCGCTTGTTTAAATATAATACGATTGACACGACACACCACAGATTACCCTAATTTGCATGCAGTTAGTGAAATTAACACATTGGATGGTTAATTTCTAAAGCTGGAATTCTCCCGATACCCTAACCAATTGCAGCAACCTAAATAGGTTGATAAAGTCAACGTTTCAAGTACACTGGATAATCGACCAAAAAAAAAAAGTACACTGGATAATCAGTTGGGCTTGAATATGTCACTGTACCATGTGTAGAACTTGTCCGAGCTTTCTGATCCTTCCATCCAAAAGAGCCCGGCCATAAGAATTTTTCAGTCTTCTCATCCTAAAAACAGTTCCTCCATATTGCATTTGGAAATCCATGCCTCGGCCATCAATCTCAGTGACAAGCTAGAACGGACAAGGTTAATACTAATTAGATACTTCGATACATGTCTCTCCTTCGAAACTTTCACAATATATTGGAGAACATATTCGTCAATGGGCAGACGAGGAAGTCCTCCGGTGCTCTTCTCTGCCAGCTGCATGTACTAAACTAATTTTTGTTCTCTCTCCCTACCGAACTTTAGCACACAATCGAATTAGACTCAACATATGTGGACTTTCAGGAGGTCTAGAGCCAACACAGATCACATTCAATCTCTCTTCGAGTAATTTAAGTATATTTGCTAAACAATTCATGAAAGAAAAGGTACGAGACCCGACCGCCAAACGTTTGTAAAAGTGACAAGTTTCGATGGAGCACACATTATGCGGAGAACCAAACATGGGCCATCTCCACGCAAAAAGAATGCAATAAAATGCAAAAGTCAAAATCATTACCATCGAAAGTTGACCCCCACTGCCTGAAGAAAGCGCAGCACCCACAGACTTCTCACGACGCAATAATTGGGGGGAACTAGGGAGCTGAAATCAACGAGAAACATTTGTATATTAGGAAGAAAAGAAAAAAGATGCCATATTGAAGTCTACGTATACCTGACAAGAACATAGTTTCACCCCAACATGTGATGTGGATTTCCACGAAACAGCCCTTCTTTTCTAATGCACAAAAAGCTATGCATATAAACAAATAAAGAAATAACGATGTAGCGCGCTCGATCTTTACAAGAGTCGACGAAATCAACGTAGATCGATCTTTACACATCAGACAAAATGGGAATTCAAAAAAAAAAATTCTTGATTGATTAGCCACTTAGCATATCGATTTCGTAGATCGATTTAAGCATGTACCTAACCATTTTCCAAAAAAGAAATTAAGGGCCGGCATAATTTGGCTGGAGACCCTGTGTTGGAATCTGACTTTCCCAATACAAACCAATTTTGATAGGTCAGAGCTTTTTAGTGTTCCTCCCATTCAAACTGTCCTCTCTTGGTCCACCTCCACAGATGTACCCCCAGGCCCCTACAAAGCTCCAACACCATCCGGAAGATCCAAAAGTCATATATATATTCACACATTTATTGTATGAGTCATATCATTGACGATATATATATATATATATTCACACACATCTATTGTATGAGTCATATCATTGACGTGATAGATAAAACTATAGGAACAGTGCATATTTATGTAACTCGATGCAAAACTGCTAACTAGTAAACGTTTCGAACTGTCGATGAGACTCGGGATCTAAATTTTTATAGTATGAATCACCAACACAGAAGACAAAACCAAAGTCGAAATCGCGTCAGCTTACACGACTTGGATGCGTGCTATGCTCGCTTTTGAAAATATGTTAAGAGTAAACTTATTTCGACCATTTGCCGAGAAGGGGTCTCCAGAGATTTGGCGCCCCCCTACAACAGAACACACAAAACGAACAGCCTTTCGCGGGCCTGCTGAACATCCTCTAGTGGTTCACTTTAGCGAAAGCCATGAACCAATGTCACAGCGAGATCAGTGATCCTTTTCAAAAGTTCTTGAGTCTTAGCTTCATGAGTCGCCATGGGAAAGTGACAGGTTCCCAAGGAGATAGAAGAGGCCCCGCCAAAATGCCTTTCAAAGCCAAGCCCTCGTGACATTCACGTGGCCCAGGACCCCACGCCTGTTCTGTGTTTTCCTCTGCCTTAGCCACCAGAGGGGGATGCCCGGTGAGCCAAAGATTATCAGGGACGAGAATGTTTGGCACAGCAACCCACACATGATGCAATAAGATCACCAAAACCCACGAGTTTACTTTTGAGTAAGCTTTAATAATATCTCAATGTTTGGGCAAAAAAAGCAGGAAAGAGCAGTAAGAGTTTCGTTGTCAAAATCTCTTTTGGGAGAAACAGAGAGATATCTTAATTGGTAGAGAACGGCGAAATGCCATAAGATATGACTGATTTCTAGGGAAAAAAGTGCTAAGATCTATTTTCTAAAAATTTGAGGACAGGAATGTTTGGTAAATCATATTTATGGTCCCCACTAAAGGCCCCATTTTGTAGGTGATTTCCCACGACAAACACGCCAAGTAAACCTCATGAAAGAACACAAAATGTTCAGCCAAATGGACTCAGCTCCTTGTGCGACACGCTGTAGGTTTCATGTAGTGGTTAGGGAATACGTGCGGGGTATACGATCAATCTGGCAAATTGTCTCGCATTTAGGATACTGTACCCGGAGTTTCGGCTTTGCACACCTGGCCATGAGATCGATGGGGTATTTCACGGGACCAATTCAGACTTAGGAGGAAAAGGGCACTCCACATGTCTCTCAATACATTATTCCTCATCCCTCGCTTTATCTAGAGATGCATAGAGTATCTGAAAAAGGAGCGACCAGAACTTCAGAACGAATCCCCCTTTTGAAAACAACATGACTATTGGGTCCAATACAAGTCTGACTCTATTTCAGAGAACCACACCACAACACAAGACAATTACAACACTGTGTTGCTTTGTAGGGGCCAGCCCGCCAATCACTCTCCAACAGAAAACTGGATCCTTTGCCCCTTCAATCTGACGACACTTCTCAAGCACTTAGCAAGTTAAAGAGGAAATAAAGGAAAAGAAAGCACGCACACACAGAGGTCAAGTACATGTAGAAGTATTGGAATTGAGATTTTTGCTCCAAGTACGAAGCATCTTCTCATTTGGTAAATGAAGTACCAGTGCATGCTTTCACTTTCTCTCTCTCTCCTAGACCCAAAAAGAAAGTAAGAGAGAGCCAAAAAGGAGAAATTCTCAAAAGGTTGTGTACATGGTATCTGTGTAGGCCGAGTCTATGGTCCCCATGAAACATCGTGCCTTTGGGTTTTTCGACGTTGGATCTAAAAGCAAAAAATCGCAACCGTCCGAGTTAAATATGTGGAACGTCTGAAACCTGTTGCATTTCCATCCAACGGTAAAAGATTGTAAGGGGCACGGTGCCCCTGGAGACCATAGAATTACCATTATGTACCAAGTCACAAAGGGAATACACTTGTGGACTATTGACCATGCAAGCCTAAAGCCTTCCCTTTATATTCCCCTCACTTCCTTTATTTCCCTGCGCACTTCTCACCCGCTTTCTCAAGCTCCTGCCTCACACCAAGCAACACAACTCCCTCTCGCTCTCTCCCTCTCTCTCTCTCTCTCTAAAATACTATCAAAGAAAGATGGCTTTAAACCCTTCAGCCTTCCTGAAAGAGAACTTTATATTTCACAGGATCATTCTAGTCTTGCTCCTAAGTTGCACACCAGATAGCACCAACCTTTCCAAAGATTCATCTCCTTCTCAGGAAATTTCTCCTCCCCATGTTCCTTCAATTCCTTTATCACTGAGAACGCTTCCCCTAGATGGACACTTCAATTTTGAGGACATCCAATATGCAGCGAAGGACTTTGGTGGTAGGTACTACAATCTACCTTTTGCAGTCCTCCATCCGAAATCAGTTTCCGATATCTCGTCGACCATAAAATACGTTTTCAAATTGGGGTCTGCTTCAGGGCTGACCGTAGCCGCTAGAGGCCACGGTCACTCCCTCCAAGGCCAGTCCCAAGCCCCCAATGGCGTGGTCATCCACATGGAATCGCTCCAACCGCCAAAGATGCAAGTTCACAGTGGGGGGTCTCCATATGTGGATGTTTCGGGTGGTGAGCTATGGATAAACATTCTGCATGAGACTCTAAAACATGGTCTCGCACCGAAATCATGGACCGATTACCTGCATCTCACAGTGGGTGGCACTTTGTCTAATGCTGGAATAAGCGGGCAAGCGTTCCGGCACGGGCCTCAAATCGACAACGTCTATGAGCTAGAGGTGGCTACAGGTACTTCTAATAAAACCTCTTGACTCCCTCCCCGCAGTAACAAACATAGCATTGCTCAGCAAATATCGAAAATAAGGAACAAGACATTCATGAAATAATACAAGGGTGTCACCCGTTTCAGTACTATATAGACAGGTTTATGATAGAGAAGTCAGAGAGCAAGCATAACAAGCATAAGACTGCCTGGAAATAGTTGGGGTTAAATTGCAGCAGTTTTGGATGAAAGTAACAGCTATGATGATTATTGACTGCTGTGTAACTTTATGCAGGAAAAGGAGAAGTGATTACCTGTTCAAGGAAGCAAAACACTGATCTCTTCCATGCCGTTTTAGGAGGTCTAGGACAATTCGGCATCATTACCAGGGCCAAAATATCTCTAGGACCCGCACCAGAAAGGGTAGGAAATGTGTCTTGTTTGCCTCTTAAGTCTTCAATTGTGCGATCCTAATTCAGTAGATGATACTCCGAATTTCGCAGGTTAAGTGGATTAGAATGCTCTACCATGACTTCTCCATGTTCTCCGGGGATCAAGAGCATCTTATATCTCGTAAGATTACCTTTGACTACATCGAAGGATTCGTCAATATCAACAAAACAGGCATACTCCATAAATGGAGATCTTCCTTCAAACCGAGTGATCCGCTTCAAGCCAGCCAGTTCAAATCCGAAGGGAAAGTCCTATATTGTCTTGAGGTGGCACTGTACTTCAATCCCCACGAATCCAACATAATCAGCAAGGTAGGAATCCACCACAATGCTTGGTATATTACTTGTATACCAAGCAAATGTTATTTTCCGGAATGAAATATTCTAATCCTGTCAAAGTGTAATGCAGAAAGTCGATGAGCTGCTGTCTGAACTGAGTTATATACGTTCAACACTTTTCATGTCGGAGGTTTCTCTTGTGGAATTCCTAGACAGAGTGCACCTAGACGAGATGAAACTCCGAGCAAAAGGATTATGGGATGTTCCACATCCATGGCTCAATCTTCTCGTTCCAAAAAGCAAGATCGGTGACTTTGCTAAAGAAGTCTTCGGCAATATTCTCACAGACAATAGCAATGGCCCTATCCTCATCTACCCAGTGAACAAGTCAAAGTAACCATGCGAAAATTCCTAACACTACTACTCTTGCTTCCCGAGTATCAAGGTCTTAAATCTGCCTCTTTTTTCTGCCTTACAGGTGGAACAACAAAACCTCCTTGGTCACCCCAGATGAAGACATCTTCTACATGGTGGCATTCCTGCCGTCTGCAGTGCCATCACCTTCAGGAACGGAGAGCCTAGAACACATTTTAGCCCAGAATGAGAGGATCAAAAGTCTCAGCTCCACAATGTTTCTTGGAATAAAGCAATACCTTTGCCATTATAGCACCCAAGAAGAATGGCAAACTCACTTCGGCCCTCAGTGGGAAGTGTTCGTCCAGAGGAAATCGGAGTATGACCCTCTAGCTATTCTTGGTCCAGGACAGAGAATCTTCCAAAGGACAAGTGGCAAAAGGACAGTGGCCCGTGTACAAGTCACGTAACATGAACACCAGGAGCATCTTCCAGACCCGTATTAACGGAATGTAAATTCAGATAAATCAATTTAGCTCTCTCGCTCAGGCTTGGCGGCAAGTGTAAAATAACTAGCAGACTCAGCTTTTCTTTTCTTATTTTCTGTTGGTGAGCAGTGATATCTATAGATGCTATTGCCATTGTCTTGTTCCCAGAACAATTAATGGTCAGACCAAAACAAAAGGTGGATCACGAGACAAGGGAATTCCATTATGAGGTGCATTTCAAGTAACCCTTCTTAAAATAACCAGAAGTGCCACATGTAAATTCAAAAGCTTGCTAGATAAGAACAAAACAGGAATCAAAGAAGCTTTATCATTAGTTACTTATCACTCGCCGGTATAGCTACTCTATTTTTCACGCTTCTAATGTGTACCTTCGGTCCAGCCCACACTTGGTCTTGATACATCCCCCTGTGGTCCTTCGTAATCTCGGGCCTTGAGTAAGGCTTCTTCAAAGTCTGTAGAATCACTTCCTACTGGGAGAAAGCTACTTATGCCGTCTCTTGCTCCAAGACCTCCAACGCAAGCAATATCATCTGGGCTTATCGATGCTTCCATATTCACATCCCCAGAAGTTTCAAGATCCACTAAGCGTGCACCCTGTGTTGCATCTTCCCCTTCTTTCTTATCATTCATGCTAAAAGGAACGGAGATTCCTGCAGAGCTATGGACATCTTTAGACACATCCTTCGCATCAAGTTCAGACTGAGCGGAACCAACTGTTTGTCCCATTTGAATATTATCATTCTTCCCTGTACCAGGAATAGTTCAAAGATTCCATTCGGTAATAAACCACTAGCTGGAAGTTAACACAGTGATAGCCAGGCAAAAAGAAAGGAAGCAGCATGCAATCCAAGAAAAAGAGAAAAACTTATGAAGTTTGAAACTGATGAAAGCATGCACAATTCCATTACCATTGGTTTAATTCATAATTTCACCACCAGTTAATTAGGGAACTGTGGCAGCAGTACCATACATTTCTAAAGCTCGAGAATCTCGAAACAAATTTCTTCCCTTCTCAGGAAAGTTTCACAAATGAAACAAGTTGATAATTCCAAGGAGTTTCATGACACAAGTACGGCAACGATATTGTAGCACAGCAGAGGGAATTTGCTACAACTAGAGTGAAAACCACAAATGCCTTACAATATACATTCTTCTTACGTATTCACCTTGTAGAAATAGTTTAAGTAGACTAGAATTTCTTCGACACGCTACCTTTAACTCTAAAGAACATAAACTCAACTGATCCTAACCACACGTCCCACTACACAGAGAGAACAATATGTCCATCCGTGCCACTACATCACCATATTCCTTGCAAAATTAGGTGCAAATCTCTCCTTTTGTAATCATGTCCAACCTTTTTTCTTTGGAATCTGATCTGCTCGATTTAAGAAGGGCACTGGACATATTAACAAGGAGAAGAGAAATGCAACCAGGCCAATTCGGCAGAAGCAACATGAGATAAAACTCGCACAACCTGCCACACTTGTCTTTCTCTGTTTCTCCCTCTCCTTTTATTGTGGTTTTTGAGAGAGGCCCTAAAAGTTTAGCTGAAAGATATTTTACAGAACCAAAAAAAATCTACCTTCAACTAAACCAACTTTCCTGTAACACATTTCAGGCTATATACCCCGTCCCCCTTAGATCCAACACTTTTACAGCTATTGTTTCTGTATTACTTATGATATGTCGTTTCATTCAATACTATCCTTCCCTCTGCAGTTACTTTAGCTTTCTATATAGTAATGGCTCCTTTTAACCTAGTTTGTAAAGAAAAAAAAACAGAGCCAAAAGGAATTGAATTAACTGACAATTCATTAAGCATGATATATTAAGCACCAAGGAAGAAAGTGTCACGTCGCAAGTCCCACATGGAGTGTAAAGTGATTCACGAGTGCTGAGTAGATAACAAATTGAGCATTTATTTGGAGGCTTGATGTCGTCCTCTTTCTGTTTGCACCGTTTCCCTCCAACAAATTCTACCCTAAAACGGCCCAAAAAAAAGTCACCACAAAAATTCCATGAAAGCAAGAATTCAAGGACTATCCAATACTAGAAAAAAGAGTCTGCTGACTAGAACTAGCCAACCACTTGGGGAGGAACTTTTTACTGCTGACTTTTACAGCAACAGGAATGGAAAAGGAAGGGGGGGGGGGGGTGGTGGTTGTTTGGTTTGGGCTCTAGAGTGTTTGTTGCTGCTCATATTTTACAAGGGATGCTTACTTATAAATCATACATGCCAGAGCTTGTCAACAAGTACTAATAGTAAAACTATTGGACCTTTCATTTCAATAATGCGCTTGGGTTCAAAGCCAGACTTAGATTTACAAATCCCTTCTTCCTAGGTGAAGACTTTCTAACGCCTTACCTCATGGCACCAAATAGAAACGAAAATAGAACACACTGAAAACCATATAAAGAATACTGCTATTCGACAAATTTTTTTAACAAATAAAAAGTTATCAATTTGAATCTGGAACAAATTCATTAATGGCAAAGATCAAACTAATAAGAAAAAGTGAAGAATGATCAATTTCAACTTTTCTGTACTTTTTTCTAAAGTGAGAATGTTCCTCTTTGATAGCTTATTTTATGGCTTATGCTTCTTCAGTGAATATCTCGGCAGAAGTTATAAATTTTTAAAATCAAGGTTTAATGACTTCCAATTGGCTTTTAACAAAGGGGAACAGGCTCTAGACCCTCGTGAAGACACATTAATGAGTTACCTAATCTGAATATGATACCAAAATACAGTCAGAAGCATCCAAGTGATCCATGTTGTCTATCACGGCAGCCCGAACAAAAGAACCTGCAGTTTTCTCTCATGGGGTCAGAATTTATAACCATTCATAATTCCATTATAAACGATGTTGGCAATACAGGAAAATCTACAAGAACCATCAGCTTTTCCCTGCGGCAACACTTTCCATGCTCTAGTTTCAAAAACAAGCACTTTGCACCCTATCCTACACTCAGCACCATGATATATCAAGAAAAGACTACACTCCATACGCTGTTTTCTATGGTTTTGTCATCCCTGACTGCCGTCGCCTCAAAAATCTCCTACGTCTCGCCCTTTCTCTCATTCTTACATCGTTCCTTTCTCCCACTTTGTTTGCCCCCATCGCATTCAGTAGCTCAAGGACGAATGAATCCCCTTTCCGAGGACCAAAATAGAAAGACCGACCCGCTTGCTTACAGGGGGCCAACAACAAAGTTTCCCCAATCATCCATTCGTTTGAGGCTCAGGAGTACAGTTAGCTCCAGCCGTTTGATGCTTGTGCATCATGCACACGAGAGGGACTCAAAGTGGTGGGCTAATATCCCACTCAGCCACTCAAACTCCAGTGCACGGGGGACGACCGAAACAAAACAAAAACAATCGGCCAAGCACATGGAGCATGACCGCAAAACCCGCCATCACTCATAGAGTGTGTGGACCTGTGAATGATTCCGCCACGGGGAATTTTCCCAACACCCCGTGATCCCACGAGGTGGTTCTCCTTTCGGCCCGACATTTCCAAGACGGCGCACGCATTACGCACGCACGCACCGCACGCCCCTCGCGGGCTTGCCACCTCGCTAACAGAGCAGCCCGCACCCACCATCTTCAACTTGCGGAAGCGGAACGGACGCCTGCACGACGCGACGAGGAAAAGGGAGAGAGAGAGAGAGAGAGAGAGGAAACCGAACCATTGCTCGTTACCTGGTGGGCGGAGGAGGGAGGAGGAAGCGGAGCACGCGGCGTTGCTCGCCGCCTTTCGTGGACGAGGGTGGGCTTCGCTGCACTTCGGTGGAGGGTGTCATTGGTTGGGCTGGGTCGGGTCGGTGGTGGAGGGAGGGAGGGAGGAAGCAAGGACGGGAAGATTCAAGAATGGTGGCGCTGGCGTGGCTCGTGATGGTCGCGGACACTTGTCACCAGCCCCTGCCACGGACAGGGACAGGTGTCGTTGAGCCGTGACGCTGGTCGGGAATGATTGATGGGGTGTCGGGGGGAGATGTCTTTGGGAAATGCTCGCCTGGAACCGGAATGAACGGACCAAGTGTACCACGACTCACGAGCCGTTGATCTTGTCCGGCTCGAGCGCGGCCCGTGAAATCAACGGCCGTGATGTATTCGCAGTTTTTAGGCTGCGTACTTGAATCCGGATAGAATAACAGGCTTATCTTATTCGGTGTTTGGCGACATTTGCCGGATAGGTTACGTCGGGATAAAATGCCGGATAAGAAATCCGGCTTAGGAATAAGAAATGTAGGATATTGCTTCCCGAAGTCCACTAGCAAAACCCCTGATCAGCTCGCTTCCAATCACCACACGATTATTGTCGCCTCCGACCACGCCAATCATCACCGCTAGCCGATCGCCGACGATCGTGTTCCGACAAGTGAGGGTAAAAAAGGGCCTAGAGACGATCGTCAGACTGGGTTTGTATAAATCATCCATTTCATCACAGTTGACATACATCCTTCACATCAAGCCCAACTCACGAGTCAATTGTTCACCTGCTGGTTGACAAAGAACAGTCGATGCACCATCAGCTTCTTATTGACCATGTTATCAAGTTGTTGTGCATCAAGAATGCTACGACAGCACCGTGGTGCAGAACCTACTCGAGATAGCCCATCTCACGATGCACACCTTCTCTACCATTACTTCTCTTAGCATCTTTTTTCAGTAATGGAGTTTGGTCGTACAACTCATTGGAAGTGTCTCCCACTATTCATGAGGGCATCCCAAAATCACATAAACTTGTTGGAGACCTCATGCTCCTGAGGTCAACTTTCGAGAGATGTGGTCGAGAGGGCTTGAGTCTCACGTAAAGGAGGAGCAAAGTCAACGGTGGGATTTTCAAAGACTTTTAAAGATTTTTGAATTAAAAGGATTTTCCAAGATTTTCAATATTATCTTAGGTTGTGGAAAATATTTTTTCCAATGATTTTAAATCCTACATTAGGTTGCACCAAATATATAATATGATATTTTTACAATTCTGGGATATGTGAAGAATTTCATATCTTCCTTTATCCTATCATATTCCAATCTAAATTCGGACCACCGAACATAGCTTTCCGTTCATGTGAGTTTAATTCACATCTATCCTTTGATGGTAGAGCTCATTTAATGCCCATCTCCATCACTAAGGGAAAATTTACCAAAAAAGTCCTCAATTTATTGTATATGTGACAAATCAGTTTTAAACCTTTTAATTTTGTTAATTTAATTTTAAGCTTCTAGATTATTTGTCAATTCAGTCTTAAACTTTTCAATTATACTAATTTAATTTTAAAACTTCTGACGATTTGCTAATTTAATATTAAATCTTTTGGTGATTTATCAATTTAGTCATTTTCGGTTATAATAACTAGCACTAGCCGTCCTACATTGCACGACTAGCGTAATGCAGTTAATCTTTTGAAATTTTTAAAATTTTATGAATTTCTTTACTATTTTTTCTTCTTTTCTTATTTTTCCTAGTCGACGAGGTCGCTAGCCACAGACAAGAGTGTTAACAGCCTCACCGCCCAATAGGTGAGGGTTGCATCTTTTGCATGTGGCCAACGAGGGTCAGCCAATGACCTTACCAACCTCGAGTTAGAAAAAAAAATGAAAAGAAAAAAAAGATTAAAAAAATTATTAAAGTTAGCGTCAACCATATATAAGATAGTCAGTGATGACTAAATTGTCACGTCAACAATTTTCGATAAAAATTGACGGAATGACTAAATAAGTAAATCGTCAGATGGTTTATGACTAAATTGGCAAAACGTTAAAAGTTTTAAAACTCAATTGGCATAATTAAGAGATTTATGATTGAATTGTCAAAATGTTTAAGACTAAATTAGCCAAATTAAAAAGTTTAAAATTGAATTACCACAAATGCAATAGATTTAGAACTTTTTTTGATAATTTTCCTGCAAGTAAATGTTACCTTAACATGGACTAACCTATTTTTCTTGACGAAAGTAACCTCCACTAATTTTTTTTACTTCAATAAAAGTACGATTTAGGTCGCGAATAATAACTATTTTGTTTCTATTTTTCTGTTCTAGAAACAAGTTTGGAATAGAAATCCATTTGATAACACAATTTCATTTTTCAATTTCTGAAACAAATTTTGATTTCAGAAATAGGTTTGGAACAAAAATGAGAAGTAAAAATTTTATATTTTTCTATTTTTAGAACAAAAATGAGAAATTCTTCTCATTACTCACCCTTGTTACTAGCCGATAGCCTACCCACCGCCTATCGCCGCCCACTTGCCAGCCACCGCCTCCCACCATTTTTTGTCTCTCACTGACGGTCACCATCTGCCATTTGCCGTCTCCCCCCGTCGGCTGTCCTTCTCCCGCCACCACTCACCTCTCGTCGCCACCCATTGTAGGCCACCACCCGCCATCTCCCACAGCCACCCACCGGCCTCCCATTGCCGATCGTTACCCGCCTCCTATCGCTGCACGACACTCACCACCTCCAGCCACCATCCTTTGCACTAGCTGCGTCACCGTTCGCCGTCACCTCCCGCCACCATCCGCTGCCCACCGTTCACTGCCACCATCTGCTCTCTTCTTGCTGTCACCCCTTCTCCCACCACCAGCCGTTGCCCGCCTCCAGTTGCCGTCCTTCGCATTGGTCGCATCACCGTCCGCTGCCGCCTCCCCCCGTCCTCTGTCGCCCACCGTTAGCTACCATTGTCCACCGCTGCCATCTACCCACCGTCTACTTGCTAGTCACCCGAGAGGGAGAAATTTTGTGCCATTATCAAACAATTTTTTGGTTTCGAGAATAGAAATTTTGTGTCGTTATCAAACGTGTTTTGTTGCTCAGAAACTCATATAGGAATATAAATAAAAAAATCTGATCAGAAATTAATTTGTGAAACAGAATAATTGTCATTCGCAACCTTAATGGCTACACAAACCAACAAACTAATGGTTGCCTCAAAAATCAAAGTAGGTGGGTAATATATAATTTGTCAATTGGCAATAAGCAAATGGCCCTGCTGGTGAAGGGATTAGTGGGATGAGGACAGAGAGTACTAGACTACTAGGTCCATCGATCCCCATGAGCACCGCACATGCATATATATATAGCAGAAATGAGTAAGAAAAAAATAGTTTGTCAGTTGTTACGCACTATTGCCGAATTAATGGCAATTGTAACAAAGTTAATGAAGGTCTTGGGAAGACTGATGATATGCTCTCTGGAAAAGAAGACATCCAATTGTTGGTGATTTGATAAAAATTGTGTTATTTCCATGAAAAATCCAAAATTAATATATCTGTAATAAATTTACTTTTTATTATTTTTTGTTAAATTTTATTATCAAGTTGCTTATTTAAATGACACGTAGCAGTTGACAAATGTACCAATTCAGAGTTTGACCCTCCGTTTGTCTTAGGTGTATTAGTTTATGTTATTTTTTTCGTATTTATTCAATTTAATGGATGGTAAATTTGTCACAAATGTACAAGTTTGGGATTTTTGATAGTCAAAAATTAGTTTATGATTTATTTATCACGGGTGTACCGGTTTTAGATTTTTTGTGATATTAACCCATAAAAATTCCGTCAAGAAGACAACTTCAGACACAAGATTTCTCATCTTTTCTTACCTTAATGTATTTGATGTTTCAATTAGGAAAGTTGACATGGAAAATATTTAAACTTTAACCTAATATGCAATATTATGTTTGGATTTTCAATTCGTCCAATATAGTTGTTAAACTATTTTTAAACAACCGATCTAATGTCCAAACTCTCAATTTGTACACTAATTCTTCAACTTGCCATGACAAAGTCAAAACATCCCCTTGTACTATTCACACGTTTTGGTACTTACATTATTGCCAAAATTTTAGAATATCTTTTCTTCCTGCCATTTTCCTAAAACAACAAAAAGAAATGTGATATCTTTTATTACCTTTTTTATCTTCACAAAAATTACACAGTCTCATGTAAGATTACGATCTCTACAACAGTAAAAGTAAAAACTCATCTAGAGTTGTATCGAGTTGATATTCCAGCTTTCTTCATGGCTAAGTGTTTTCAAAATAAAATCTAAAAATTGATACTTGTACTTATATGAGACTATGTAATTTTTTTTCGATTAAAATTCTCAATCTTTTGTGTTTTATAAGGACTAATATATGTAGATAAATTAATATCATATATCCTTATGAAAATACTTAGACATGAAATAGCCGGAATATCAATCCAATACAAATATAAATAAACTACTTTTACTATTTTAGAGATCATAAGTTAAATTTTACTTAAACGAAACTATCATAGTATTTCCAAAGACCAATAATGTAAACAAATAATAAAAAGATAGCACATTATTTTATTGATTTAGAAAAAGGATTGTGATGAAAAGATATTCTAAAGGGTTAATATCACCAAAAATCCTAAACTTGTATATGTATGACAATTTTACATTGAACCTTTTTTTTACCACAAAAAACCCCAAACTGGTATACCTGTGATAATTTTACTCCAAACTGGTAAACCTGTGACAAATTTACCTTAAACTATTTTTTTTAACAACGAAAAAACTCAAATTGGTACACCTGTGACGATTTTACCTTGAACTAATAATTTTTTAATATTATTTTTTATTTTTTCGAATTTATTTTATTTTATTTTATTTTCTTCATCTTCAACTTCTGGTATGTCGCCGGACCGGCGACTAGCCAGAGGTGGAAGCCGGCGAGGTTGGCTCGGTCGGCGCGAGCAAGGGCTGCCCTCGCCGGATTTGGTGAGGGCGACCCTCCCCAGCGTTGGGCAAGGGCTATCCTCGTCCGCCTAGGCGAGGTCAACTTTCACCCGAATCAGGGCAAGCGAGGACAGTCCTCGCCCGATGCCAATAAGGGCTACCCTCACTCGACTCGGGCGAGGGCCGCTCTCGCTGGATTCGGCGAGGGTGGCCTTTGCTTGAGTCGAGCGAGGGCGGCCCTCGTTTGAGTCAGGCGAGGGCCGACCTCGCCAAATTCGATAAGAGCGGCCCTCGCCGGTGTCGGGCGGCCCTCACCGACGTCGGGCGAGAGTTATCCTCGCCCGCCCAAGCGAGGGCTGTCCTCGCCCGCCCAAGCGAGGGCTACCCTTGCTCGATGCCAGTGAGGGCGGCCCTCGCCAACAGCCGGTGGGCCCAACCTAGCCGGCTTCCACCTCTGGCCAGTTGCCGGTCCGGCGACCGGTCAGAGGTTGAAGATGAACAAAAAGAAAAGAAAAGAAAAAATAAAAACAATAATAATTCGAAAAAAAATAAAAATAATAATATTAAAATTTTAGTTCAGGGTAAAATTGTTACATGTGTACCAGTTTGGGTTTTTTTGTGATATATTCAGGGTAAAATTGTCATAAGTGTACAAGTTTGAGGTTTTTTTAGGGCATGTTCAGAGTAAAATTGTCACATGTGCATCGGTTTGAGATTTTTTATGGTAAAAAAAAAATTCAGGGTAAAATTGTCACACGTGTACCAGTTTGGAGTTTTTGGTGGTATTAACCCTTAAATTAAATTCTCACTCTTGCATGGCATTTTTATTATTATTTTATTCAAATATTATTTTTATATTTAAATTAGATCAAAAAACTAAAAAAAGGTAAAATTCTATCTTAAAAAACAATAGTGAAAAAAAAAACAAATAGAAGGGAGTCTAGCCCATAGGGTGTCGCCGTTGTCACCCATTGGAAGAAGGGTCGGTGACCTTAAGTGAGGGTGGAGGTAAGGGTCAACAAGACTCTAGGTTGTGAGTGCCTAAATCTGGGCGAGATTGACCCTCGGGGCTATTAACACTTGCTATGCCAGGTTGAGGCCTCGCCGGCCCTTGCTTAGATAAATATGTGAATATAAATTACACATGTATATAATATAAATTACACACACATATATATATGTATGTCCATGCTAGAGACGAGATTCTGTGGGAGGAAATTATCAAATCGCCGATAAAAACACCGAAATTCAAAATCCTCCCCTCCCCCATCTCGTCATTTGTCACTCGCTCCACTTTCGCCCTTGCTTCGTAACCAAGCATACGATGCCCTACCCCCTGATGAACACAACAACCACCACGGCCACGACCATATAGCTCCGTCTCACCCTGGCCCCACTCCTCGTTTCCATCGATCGCGATCCCGACTCCTCCGCCGCAACCGACCATGCCGCCGGCGATCGACCTCCGATCCCCCGCCCTCTCCGCCCCACTGGACCCTAAGCCCGAGCCCGCCGCCGCCGCGCGCGGAGGCGGACAGGGACTCGAGCCTCGGGGAGGGCCGCCGCCGCTGCCGCCGCGGCGGAGGCGGCGGAGGCCGAGGCTCGTGAAGGTGAGGAGGCGCGCGGAGGCGAGGCCGGCGGCGGCCGCGGCGGGGGATGAGGTCGGTTCCGTCTGCAATCCGTTTCGCGCGGAGTGTGATGCCGAGCGCCAAGTGAGGTACGGTAGTGTTGTTAATTTATGTTCGGAGGATACTAGGTTGAGCAACGGGGATGGTGCGATTGGGCCGGAGGTTGAGTGCTCCTTTGAGGATGTCGGTTTTGTATTTGGTAGTCCTCGGAGGAGTTCCGCGCTCGATATGGACTTTTCGGCCGGCGGCGCCACTGCATTTGTAGGTGAACCGGCTTCAGATGATGATGATGATGCAAGGGGCCGTAGGAAGTTTGAGAGTGCGGGCTTTGTGTTGTTTGGTGCTGAGCAGAGAGATTTGGAATCGAACTCGGGATTGGAAAATGGAAATTCTGGCGGAGATACTCAAGAGTCGGCTTTTGAAAATGGAGCAGATGTGGGAGCAGATTCTGCACGGTCGTGTGGAAACCTTGATGATTTCAGTCATGTTTGCAATAGCAATAAGACTGCTCCAGAGCCAATTTTGAATCTAGGGAAGGGTGGATGTGGTAGAACTGGGCCATTTTCTTGCTGTAAGGAGAATGGCAAGGCCAAGCTGGAGACTGAAGTGCATGCTGGAAATGCAGGCTTCTCTTCTGTTGATAATGAATATGGCCTTGAATCAGTTTCTGAAAGGGAACAATCCTCTGACGATGTAGAAGAAGCTGGTTGTATTGATGGAAAAGCCTCCAGGAGTAATGATAATGCATTTTTTATGTTTGGTGCTGATCATGGCCAGTCAACATCAGTACCGTGGTCAGAGAAAGGAAGCACCAGGAAAGAGCGTGAGCTTAAGGAGAATGGGGACCCGGGCTTTGTTTTTGGCTCCAATTGGTTTAGTTTGGGAGCAAACCTGAATACCAAAACAGAAGAATCCAGGGAAAATCTTGAAAATCTGGAACTCCGTGATAATGTTGATTTTAAATTAGGGACTGAGGTAGAGCCCCAGAGGACACAACCTACAGAAGCTCTATCCAATGAGGGTCACGGGAATGACCTCTTTGTATTTAAAGGTAGTTCCGAAAAAATTTCTATTCAATGTAAAAGACGGGAAAAAAGTAGCAATACAGAGATGACACTGGATGGTGACAATTTTGGAAATAGGAGCAGTGACTCAGATGAACAGATTGTCAACTTGGGCTCCAATGACATGGAGAATAACAAATCGGCATCTACTTGTAGTGCTGGTGCTGCTGGGAGCAGTAGCACATTAGATCTTCCGGAAAATATGCAGGATTTAAGCATTGAGGATAGACAACATACTGGTGGTGCTAACGATGTGAATAACAGCACCGATTCTGAAGCTGCATTTGTTTTCAGAAGTGGTCCATGTGTTTCTAACCCTTTCCATGGGAATTTGGCGACTCCCATGGATCAGACCAAAAATCCAAATTTTGATGGGCTTTCTGATCCTGCGGAGAGTGGGAGTAGTTTTGCAAAGGTTGAAGAGGGTCAATTCATATTTAATAATTATACAAATATTGCTTGTGAGTCTACTGGAATTTCTGGCCGCAAGCCATTTATATTTCAAGCTGGTATTAGTGAGAGTTCTGATATGGCTCAGTGCTCTTCTAACCCAGTGAATGATAGTACCCTTGCGGAGAATTTAGACGATAAAGAAAAGTTTAGCTTCACGAATGCTTTGAATGGTTCAGGGGCATCTAATGGAGATTTTAGGGTTCCTGAGTGGGATCCTTCATGCTTCAAAGCAAATTTGTGTCAAGATTTGAAAATTGAATTCAATGAAAAGTGTAGAACAACAAAGTATAAAAAGTATAAGAAGAACGCAAAGTTGAGGCAACCTTCTAAAGGAAAGCTAACTGCTGAAGGGGATCATGGGCTGGCTGAAAGCAATTGCCATGAAATGACGCAAGCTCCGGATTGCTATTCGCCCATGGATTTTTCTCCTTATGAAGAAGCTGCAACAAACGATCAGTGTTCCAGGCAGAGTTCTTCGGTGACATTGGATGAGTCCATTGCCTTCAGTAATGAAAATGCAGCCTTGGCATCAAGCTCAACAATCCCTACTACCGATGGACATATGGATAGTTCAGTGGAAAGATTAGTCAGTGATGAAGGTAATTCGAAGTTTGGCGAGACTGTTTCAGGTGCTGAAGCTGCTCACTTCAAGTCCAGCTCTGATCATCCCTGTAGTACCTTTGGAGCTGCTGTTGCTTCGGCAGAAGATGGAAGTGTTTTCTCAATAGCTGAGAATCAGGCTACTGATTATATGAAACAGTCTGTGTTTGCTTCTAATCTGGATGAAGTAAAATATAAAACTTTTGTCTTCTCTGCATCATCCTCTGCTCAGACTGGTTTACTGGACAGAAAGCGATTGCATAAAAAGAAAAGTGGAGTAAAAAGTGAGAATTGTCCTTTTGTTATTTCTCCATGTCCAGGTGCCTGGGATGGATCCTTCTCGATGCAGCTTCCAAACTCTTCTGGTACTTCTTTCCTTTCGGACACAAAGCAAGGGCAGGAAGGACGACCTAGACTGCTTCAAGAGAAAAAGCAGAACATTTTGAATTCAAATGGAAATGTCATAGATGGTGAGATCAATTTGTCCTCATCTGCTATGATCCAAGAAGCCTGTGAAAAGTGGCGACTCAGGTACCTTTGATCTTATGTTGTATTATGCTTAAACCGTCATCTGTAACGTGCTAGATTGTTTGTGTAAGTTATCGTGGTGAAGGGTGTCCATTGACAGGGTTAGTTATTTTGTGTAACAGGGGAAATCAAGCTTATAAAAATGGGAGATTTTCCAGAGCAGAAGAGTATTACACGAAAGGTGTAAACTCAGTTGCTTCTGGTGAAGCATCAGGATACTGCCTTAAGCCTCTTTTGTTGTGCTACAGCAATCGTGCAGCTACTCGGATGTCTCTTGGAAGAATTAGGGAAGCCATTGAAGATTGCATTGCTGCTACGACAATTGATCCTAATTTCCTCAAAGTTCAAATAAGGGCTGCAAAGTAAGGCTCATTCATAGATACTGTTTGGAATTAGAATATGATTGATTCTTGCTGGCTCTTAACTATCTATAAATATTCTTGAATAGTAATTTAACTGTCTTTGAATTAAGTGGTTTCTTATCTTTTTTGCTTTTCTGAGTTAATATTGTTGTTCGTTTTCCTTCTTGGCAATAGTTTCTCCGCGGAGTAGGCTGGAAGGTAAAAACTGTATCTGTACTCTTTCGTTTTTCCCTGGTAATAATCTATTTTACATTCCATGTCAGTTGACATTGTAAATAGAAATAAAACAAGAGATGGGTGGATAGACTAATTAATTACCAAATGTCTTGTTTGCAAGCAATCTCATTTGTCATCATCTGTCTACATTCTTTAATGGCTGGAGATCTGGGAGAAATATCTTTTACATTTGTCCCGTATATCCTTGCAGTTGTCATCTAATTTTAGGGGAAGTAGAAAATGCCTCGAACTATTTTAATATGTGCTTGGCAACCGGTGCTGACATATGTTTGGATCGAAGGCTTGTGATAGAAGCTGCAGATGGCCTACAAAAGGCGCAGGTGATGCTTATCTACATCTTCTTGTGTGGGTTTTTCCATTTCTAGTCTTTCAAGGTTATCAATACTATGGCTCATCTGTGTTTGTTTTCTGGTGATTAAATGTCAGTGATCTTCTGCTAATCTGTGACTTCATTTTCCATATATACCATGACATGTTAGTTAGGAGGACATAATAGTAGACCATACATCCAAATTGTATGGCAACTACTGAGTTGGGCCTTGCGCTGTGTTTCTCCATGCAAGCCCTTCTTTGAGGTGTCTTTCACTCTCAACTGACCTTGTTTAGTGTTGCGCTTTGAAACATCACATGGACTTCTTTTGTTATATATAAGATGAACAGTTGCAGCTCATACCCAGGTATGGGCTGAGGGTGGTGGTTGAAGGCTTTGAGATTCTTGCATGTGGTGAGATTCATTGCTGAAGTCTCTTTTTGAGCTTTTTTCATCCTTTTGGAAGTCAAAATCCAAACAATACTCCAATCATTGCAAGTCTCTTTTGAGCTTTTTTCATTCTTCTGGAAGTCAAAATACGCATATTGCCACTTGCAATGATTGGAGTATTGTTTGGACTATTAAAGGAGGATGAGTCTATTTTTTGTCTTCTTGATGCTGGGTTTTAATTAATATGAGAATTGTGGGTAGTAATGAGATACTGTGGAAGTTGTTCTGTGAAATTGATTAGGTCGAGGACAATAACTTTCAGTTTCAAGTTTCGTATGTATCTGCTGCCATTGCTCGGTGTAATAGAACTTGTAAATGATCTCTGGAACTGATTCATTGTAGCTGTTGCTGGAGAACATGAGGTGGAGTCATTCTAAGCTGTGGGCTTCAAAGAATGAAAGCCTATGTGTTGCCATCTTTTGGATGGAGAGAATTGGTCTATTGACATGGAGCATTCAATCCTTGAGTTTTTGTTTAATTTGGGAATTATGTGATATTTTCTAGCTCAAATTACTCTCTCTCTCTCTCTCTTCGTGTGCACACTTTTGTGTTAAGGGATGATAGTGCTTTGTTTGCTCTGCATAGTTTCCGGTGTCTTATCATAAGGAACTCACTTTGATGGTATCCTTCCTAGCAGAAAGTGGCTGAATGTATAAGTCTTTCTACTAAAATGTTGGAAGAGAGGACATCTGATGCAGCAACAAGAGCTCTAGAAATGCTTTCAGAGGCAATATCAATCAGTAAATTCTCAGAGAAACTGCTGGAAATGAAAGCACAAGCATTGCATATGGTATGTACTGTCTTAATGACTCAACCCACTGTATTTTCTTGTAGTCCAGATTTCTTCAAGCTAGCTAAGATCTTGAACCCTCTGCCCATGTATTTAAAGCGTGAAAGAAGTTTCTGGCCTGTCACTGACTTTATTTTTGGTTAAATGCAGCTTCGGAAGTATGATGATGTCGTGAAGTTGTGTGAGCAGTCTCTTAAGTTTGCTGAAAAGAACTTTGGTGCATTAAGTGTGAACCTTTCGTCGGATATGGTTGATTCCGACTGTGGAGGAAACTCAGCTGTGAGGCTCTGGAGGTTTTTCATGATGGCTAAGTCTTACTTTTGCCTGGGAAGGCTTGAGGAGGCTCTTGAGTTACTTGTGAAGATTGAGCAAACTGAATGTTATGGTGACCGGTAATGCATCATTTGTCTTGTTTTTTGTTCTTTTTACACTTATATAGGTTAAGGTGCTCTATGCTGGCTGTTTTAGGCACAACTTAGCAATTTCGTTGTATTTTCTTCCATTCATAGGTGCCAGGATAAGATTCTGAAACCATCAGCTTCAGTATCTTCCACAATTCGTAGGCTGCTAAAATGCAAGGTATGCATGAAAAGGTTTATTTCTTTTTAGGTTGTTGATTTTCATTTTTTATTTGATTGTGGAACTTCGGAACATTAATCGTGTAAATTGATGCAGCATCCTTCTGTTTTTTTCTGGTCGAAAATGCAGCATCCTTCTTCAAGTGTAAAATTAGCAGCGCTTTCTTTGGATTTGGATACATGGGGCGCTTTTGGTATTTGGATAATAACTTCAACTTTCATTTTCACCAAAAAGAAAAAAAGAAAACATTTTCGTATTCATTTTTCAGTTTTTAAAACGTGTTTTCGTGAAAATTGTGAAAGTATGTTGTGCTTCTATGATTCAGCCAGTAGCATAAAATTCAGTGTTTCAGTGTCAGGTTTTATTTTATGCTATTATTAAACAATTAGTGGTCTTAAATGACTTAGTTAGTAATGAGATGTGTATATAAATGATAGCATAACCTTATACATTACCAATTATGTTTTCTGGAAAACCTTTAGTTAGAAAAGACCTGTTAATACAAATGAATGGGGATGAACCGGTTTGACATGCCCTCCCCTCCCCTCCCCTCCCCTCATCCTCATCCTTAGTGAAGATTTGTTGGGAACTTTCCTTGTAGCTTCCTTTATTAACTTTTTAAGAAGCTCTTCATTCAGTCAAGCGATGGAGCTTTCCAAGAAGCTCTTCAATTAAACAAGTCGTTACAAAGTTGAGGGATAGGGTAACAACATATTTTCAAGAAAAATGTAAGTGTATCTCATCCTGGTAGCATGTAGGTTCATCTGAAAATATGCCCAAGTTGGCATCTCAGCTTCTAAACTAGACTAGATGCAAACGTCAGAAGAAACTTGATGATGACTCGAGATTCTAGCCAGTGAAGTAAACTGCTTAGAATATGTGGATTTGTTTCATAGCTAAAATGCCTTCCTTATTTTCGCCCATAGAATGCAGGAAATGAAGCCTTTCGATCGAGAAGTTATGCAGAAGCAGTAGAGCATTACTCTATTGCTCTGTCAAGCAATGTTGAATCACGACCTTTTGCAGCAATATGCTTTTGCAACCGAGCTGCTGCACACCAAGCTATGGGCCAAATTGCTGATGCCATTGCAGATTGCAGTCTAGCCATTGCACTTGATGGACATTATGCAAAGGTTTCTTTCATACTTGCATGTTTAGCTATACTGTAGCATAGATTTATATCATGCGCGACCCATCCTTTTAGATGACAATGGATCTTGGGAGACTCTGCTTCTTAATAAACAAGGCTGATTTATTGCTACTTACAGTTGGTTGCTCATCTGTTTATCATTTCTGGCTGTACCTGCATACTGATTTCCTGTGGCAAATTACACATTTCGTATTTGAAAGTACTTTTGACATTTCACAGTGGCAACTGAAATGCCTGTCAACTATAACTAGGTGTTAGGTGGCTGGTGTGAAGTAAAAGTTTCTTGATGATGTAAAACATTTTCATATTTAAATTCTGTCTTTGATTTGATTATCATTTCATGTGGTGGCTGGATTCACGTAAGTCCATCTATCAAGACTGAATTTTGTGCATCTGTTGCACATTATACTTGAACTCGCCACTTTATGCCGAAGCACTTGTTTCAGCAAGACACTAGAGACAGATATGGGTACAACGACAATTCAACGTTGAATTTGTGTAATCATAGGCCACTAGGTTAGGCTTCTGTTTTTCTGGCCTTCATCCTCAATATAGGTTAGTTTTGCTTTGTTTTTTTCTTTTTGTTCCCTTATGCTCCAGCTTTGTCAAATAAAGTACAAATGCAGAAATAATCTTCATTTCTGCTGATAGTAATCTCGGACCTGCTTTTTTGAAGAACAAGATAACTAGATGTTTAAATCCTGTGGATCTGGTTCTAGTCAGATTCACATTTTTTTGTGGTTGTGACCTGCTTTAATAAAGACGTATCTTTTTAAAGGCTTCGACCCAAAAACAGGACCTTTCACTTCAGGACCTCCAGTATACAAGGCCCCATAACATCCACTCCCAATGAATCTTGAATTGTGAAAACCACCTCCGAACATCTTGATTAGATTTGGGCATGTAAATTCACCAAATGATGAAGACAAACCTCTCTCTTGATATTAATTCATATTATGAACTACTTGTCTTGATAAATTACGGCACAGCAGGACTTAAATACCAAATTGAAGCCTGTAAAATTTTCATAGTTATCTGATTGATATATGGATATGTATCTGTAGCCATGTTCTAATTTTGGATGCTCTATATATGGAGAGTTCTTCTAGTAGTTAGCTCTAAGTTTTCCATAGATGTTCAGTACAACTGTACCTAATTGGTCAATGCTTCCGCAGGCAGTTTCCAGAAGAGCAACCTTACACGAATTGATCAGAGACTATAAACAAGCAGCTAGTGATGTCCAGAGGTTTATTTCTATTCTTGAAAATCCATCTCATCAAAAGACTAAAGCTTCTGGCACATCGGGGGAGCTTGATAGCAGAAATAATGAACTGAGGGAAGCTAAGAAACGCTGGTCCTTAATAGAAGAGGAAGCTAAGAAAGGAACACCATTGGATGTTTACCTAATTTTGTAAGTTTTTCAGTCACTCAGATAGTGGAATTTGTATTGCTTTGCCACGTTGTTTGTAGACAATATACTTTCAGTCTCTCATAGATGGTTTGCATCACATGAATTAATTTTCTCAACCTTGCTGCACGGCATTTTTTTTTAACATGCACAAATTTTTTAGACATTAGCCAACATAGCTGACAGCCCAATGCCCAAAGCTCTCTTAAGGTCCTCCATCATCACCATTAAATGATCGTGCTTTGTGTAATCTTGAATTTTAAAAAGTTCAATGGCATGGAGTTGGAGTCTGAAGGCCTATTCAAGGCTGCTCCACAGTATGTAGATATACTGTTTAGACAGCAATGGGTATAGAAATTTATCTTAGTGGGGGCAAAAAAATTGATCAGTTAGTAGTTTAATAATTAAGACATTGCTCTAACTCCTAAAACTACCGTAAGATTTTATATTATAGGTTATGTTTGTCGATAACAACTGGTATGAATTGTTTTTATCAATTTGTAGAGGCAAATTAAAATGAAAATATTGACTTTTGACTTAGTTTTATGGTTTGGAAAAATTCAATGGGGCTAGAGTTTGTTAGAATTGACATATTCCTGAGCTTTGGAAAATGAGTTGGGGCAAGAGCTCCCACTACTCAAAAGCTAAGTCTATCCCTAGTTTTAGGCTTGACTGAGTAAGACTGCAGTATCAATAACTGTGATCTCAATCAGTTGGAGTTGACACAAAGATCACGTTAAATTTTACTTGTCAATTATTCTTCTATCCCCCTTTTTAGTGCATATTGTACTTTGATGACGAGAATTGTGAAATCTTGTGCTGCTTTAATTTAAAGTCGTGATCGATACACATTAACTCTACCTCTGAAAAGCTTCTATATGGCTTTTAAACTGTCTCCAAACCGTATGGCAGGGGAGTTAAACAATCCGAAACAGCAGCTGATATCAAGAAAGCATATCATAAAGCAGCCCTAAGGCATCACCCAGACAAGGTTTTTAGTTCATAATACCAATTTAATACATGACTACATTCTTTGCTCTAATGTTGAGACCTTACCGGCAGAGTTTTATGTCTATGCTTGTCCTTATTTCAATTTAGGCTGGTCAGTGTTTTGCAAGAAGTGAGAGTGGCAATGAGGGACTGCTCTGGAAAGAAATCGCAACAGAGGTTCATGACAGTGCAGACCGTCTTTTCAAAATAATTGGAGAAGCATATGCAGTACTATCAGACCCCTCAAAGGTTTGTTTTCACCTATTTGAGGACTCTAATTAGAGAGCATGTGGGTGATCAGCATTTTGTTAGCATTGTTAAAGTGGATTGAAGTCTTCTGAATTTATATAACCTAGGTGCTTACTCCATGTGTTAATATCGTTGTGTCTTGGTGGACACCACACTAGCTCTGTCACCTATAGGGAGAATTTTTTGTTTGACTTTTTTACTTTTGAGTTTCCCTTTATACATTGACCAGAGTACTTGAAAAAGAAGAAGAGAATGGTTTGTATTTGAGCAAAGAATTAAGAGATGCCCATATCAGACTGATCAGGGATCCATATGTATCTCTCATTTGTTATGATCAACTTGCAAACATGGAACCCTGATCTGTATGAGTATTGTTTTGAAATGATGACCTTTTTTTAGCTGAACGAGTGATTGACCTTTTGCAAAAAGTTCAATGAGAGATGTCCACTGCTGCAGTTTATGGAGGGCTTTAACTGATTTTGAAATTAAATTATTCTTCTGTTACAAAATCAATCAATTTTATGCTCTTTTTAAATTTGCTCGTTCTAATGAGCCATTTTAGTAATTGTGGCAACTTATTACTTTTTTGGGAATAACACTGGATAAGTACAGTGGCTTTATGATAAGGAAGTCTAAATTGAGCTTTATTTTAGTAAATATGTCAACTATTATTACTTTTTGAAATGACGCTGCTATGTATAGCGGTTTTATTCCAATAAAGAATGCCAAATTGAGCTTTTTGGTATTTGAATGGCGGGCTGCATAGTTTGTAATCTTTAACAATTAACACCACTTTGTTAAAGTCCTCCAATCCGGGGACATTGGCGGGATCCGAACATTATTTCTAAGTTACAATATTTTCGTTTCCTCTTTATAGCGAGCAGAATATGATCTTGAAGAGGATATAAGAAAAGCTCACAAAGAGAGCAGTGGATACGGCAATTACAAGAGCCCCTCACATTTTCAAAGCTCTCCCTTCGAGAGAGGCTCCAGCAGGCGGAATTGGCAGGAGAGTTGGAAGACACATGGTTATTCACGCTCCCAATGGTAAGAAGCATTTACAGTTACTTTGGAAACTGCACGGGATATCCTCTAAAGCAGTCGACAAGAGCAATCATGCTCAAAGTTCGACCAAAGGTTGTTTGGAGAAAATTATGGAGGGGGTCAGGTCTGGAAACTATCGAGCTATGACTAAAGATGAACACATAGCAGAGATGGAACTCGCTGGTTTAAGATCGCCTTTTTCCTCTGCGGATACGGGAGATGTCCACCGTAAGGTACATGGGGCAGAACAAGCCGTTTGTCTTATGCCCCAGCCAAATATACCTGTTCAATCTTAGTTCTTTTCCTTCTATAATATTATAAAATCACTGCAGGAAACTAAGTACTCTGCAGTTTGTCGTATTTGCTTGGATGGCCAAGCTAGTGCAGGGTCTGGCAATTTTTTGGCTTCCAGCCTGCGTCATCTTCTTGCTTACAGGCAAGAAAGACCTGGTTTTGTAGTTTAGGAGTCCCGACTCGGGGGTATCTTTTGATTACTTGTACGCCATCATCACCTTCGCGATCTACTTTTCTTATGTATAATCGAAAGTCGTTTGTCTTACAGGATTCTCTAGTATGATTGTTCCATTCTTCAGTGTCTTCGAACCTCGCCTCGATGAAATTCTTCTCCCTTTTCTCGCGGTTTAGATAAATGGCCTCTTTGTCTATGGTTTCGTGGGCATATCACGGCCTTGGTTCGGATGTTTCGGTAAGAGGACTATTGTTCAGTGCAATCTCTAGATGAACGAGCATGTCTACAAGTAACGCGTCGTTGTTGATCTCTGTTTCCCTCTTTTCATTTGCTTTGCTATCATGGATCCAATC
Source organism: Syzygium aromaticum (assembly GCA_024500025.1). Taxonomy (NCBI): domain Eukaryota; kingdom Viridiplantae; phylum Streptophyta; class Magnoliopsida; order Myrtales; family Myrtaceae; genus Syzygium; species Syzygium aromaticum. The sequence goes on from CM044895.1 coordinate 13,935,480, forward strand.
ATTTTCTATCAACCTCCAAATTTGAAGTTCATCGAGAAATCGATCGACATGGATGATGGTGCATCTTCAAAGACAGATCGTTAGCAGATCATTGTGTTCTTCTCTGAAAGAAAAAGAAAAAAGAAAGAAACAAAGAAACAAATCACCAAAGGCCCACCCCACCCCTCTTATCTCCACTCAAAAAAGGGCAATGGTCGAGCTCTTTCAACTGTAGCATGAAGACAATTCACTTTGACAGTACCGTGCGATGTACGGATGTTTGACCACATCAAAAAGTACAACGATTTTATCGTTTCGGCATTGTTATGGCGTATACAAAAGAGAAATCGTGAAAATCGTTTCGAAAATTGAACAAAATAGAGATGACAAATCACCATACCTATCGAGACTTTTAATGTGTTGTTAACTTTATCATGGTAGATCCTTTACTGATCCATCCATCTATTTAATTATTTTTATTATTATTACATCATAAAATTTAAACTATGTGTCTACTATGTGTTTAGAAAAAATTATAAGCTCGCTAATTTGCCAAAATACGGATATATTATTCTTAACACCAAAAAAATAGCCAACTTGTCGACATGGAAAACCCAAGACAAAGGCATTAATTACACGTTCTATCGTCCACGATCGTAAAAAGTTGATATCCATTTTAGTGCATCAGTGATGGACAATGGTTCAATAGAAATAACAAATGATTAAAGATGATCGACAAGTGTTTGTACCAAAGATCATCAAGTTGCCAACATATGGGAGATATGATAGAGGCTTGAGGCGACATGGAAGCAAGGATCATCAAGGGACACATGACAGAGGTATGAGGCAACATGGAAGCAAATATCGTATAAATTACCAACATAAGGGATACATGTCAGAAGCATGTGTCCTGTGTATGACCCAAGATCATCAAGTTGACACGGAGGTGCATGATCGCGGTCTATAGATATAGCAGTCGATATTAATGTTAACACGTTGATAACAATTCGATCGTTGAAAAATGATGATGTAGGTTCAAAAATGATTGGGAAGAATACTGGTGGATATGATCGACAAAACCCGCAAAAATGCAGGCGAAAGATATCGAGGTGACGTCATGGCACAATTACAAGCCTAAAGTCATTGGAGGTTGAGTAATGTGAGTCGTGAAGTGGCTGGCATGTGTATTTTAAGGGAACAATTACTTGAAAGCAGGATCATGAAACGGTTATCACTTGTTAATAAGATAATGGGACAATTATTGCTTGAAAGCAGGATCATAGGAAGAACACGGGCACAACCATAAGAAACCGCTAACAAGCAATTACCACATGACCGTTATAAATATCACTAGTCATCTACTGTAGAACCTTGCACAAATCAAACAAAATGTTATTTTTCAATTATCTTTAAGCTTTCCCACACAGTACTTTCAATTTCCCTAGTTGTAACTTGCAGATTAGTATCATCAATTAAATTTGGCGTGTATCTTTATCTCTGTATCGCGTTGTTAATTAAATTCCGGCGTGGTATTCTGGTGCAATTCGACCCTATCATCATTTAAATTCCGGCAACGTTTATTTACATTTGTACCTGCTGTACTTTTTGGGCTTTGTTGTCGATTAAATTTTGATTCCATAATTTGCCTAGACACCTCCTGTCTGGAATCGTCACAGAACTTGGTCTTTTTCATTTAAAAAACCGAACGACTTTTGGTTAAAGATATTTCGTCGTGAGAACCAATTTCGGCTCCCTTACTTAATTACAATCACAGTAAATGATAGTATTTATCACCTACGTGTCAAATTGAAAAAAACGGAAAAGAAAAAATAATCCACAATGCTATGAAGACCACAACATCAAAAAGCCAACGCTTCACATTGATCGTAACGTGAATTTATACATAGAGATTTGCTACTTTTTGCAAATGTAAATACTTTTTACTTTATAACAAAAGTAACATTAAAATACATTTAATAAAGATTGAGTTTTAGAAAATAAATTTTAGGAAATATTCAAGAAGACGGACAATCTCTTTGTAATTATAATTTTTTTATGCAATAATTTTTTAAACATTTTTTCAGATAATTGTATTTAGTTAGATAAATAGCAAGAATAGTAATAGAATGAAGTAAGGGAGTAGAATACAAAATTTTAAAATGGTGGAAAAATCATTGAAGAGGCCACATCACTAGGGGTGAGCGATTCTAAATTCTTACAGGTTCCTTCTAGAATCTGGAATCTATCTTTAGGTACAGGTTCCTCATTTTTTGAAATCTGAAATCTGTCCTGTCACAGCTTTTAGGGAAGGTTCCGAGGTTTAATAGGTTCTTTTCTTTTATTTCATTTTTAGTTAAACAAAACGAAAATGAATGCAACAATACTTAACAAGCTTGTCATTCATCAAAAAGAATACAAAATACTAGTTTTCCTAGTATTACAGTTCAAATAAATAAAATCATAATGAGAAGTCATTGAATGAATCGATACTAGGAGTGAGCGGTTTCATGTTTCGTACAAATTCCCCCTAGAACCTGAAATCTATCCATGAGAATAGGTTCCTCATTTTTTGAACCTAGAACCTACCCTATCATAGGTTATAAAGTCTACCCAGGTTCCACCTATATTATTAATTGATAATTGCAGTGAATCATTACCTTTAATGACCACTACTTGCTACTATGATCTACTGATCACAACTTATATCTAGACACACGAAGAATAAGAAATATTAAAAAGTTATAAAATGAAAGCTCAGACTAGTGATTTTAAATTGTACATCTATCATCTAACCCCACGAAACACTGCAGGATCACGTGAAGACATAGACCAATTAAAAGCACAAAAAACTTGTTTAGGTTTCAGGTTCTAGTTCCCGATTCCAGGTTTTAAGTTCCATCCACCTAAAACCTGGAACCTACTCATTGAAATAGGTTCCCCAATTTTTGGAACTTGAAACTTACCATGTATACCTTAGAATTTGGAACCTACATGTTCCTATTAGTTAGATTATCAGGTTCCAAGTTCTACTTTAGAACCATGCTCACCCTTACACATCACCCTTTCATTACTCTCACCCCGAGGTTAGCTAGTTTGTCACTTCTATGTTTTTTTTAATATAATATTAAGCTTATTTTTCAAATCTAATTTAATTTAAATAATTTTTTATTAAAAATTAGATTTGGACCAAACAATGTCATTTTATCCACGTTATCGCCACGTAAGATAAAGAAAATAATAATAAAAAAAAGCCATGTTAGTATTTTTAGTGAGCCAAATTGGATAGAGTTAAATGAATGACTCATTTGAATCAATTTGACAAGTTTTAGGACTTAATTGCACTTTCTGCAAGTTTTAGGACTCAGTTGCATTTTTGTAACAAGTTTTAGAGCTTCTAGTGCACATATCCCTCAAAAGAATTAGATAGAAGGAAAGCAATTAAAAAGTGGAATTGGATCACATGAACTCCTCTTAAGCCAGTTTGATAACACAATTAAGTGCTGAAAATTAAAGGGTCAATACTTTTCCGTGAATCTTTGAGGATCTATTTGTGAGTACCGCATTGAATAATATGAATTCATGTAGGCCGACTTGTCAAAAAAATAATCCTATCCTTCTTACTAAAAATAATTACCGATATCTTGAATCCAGCGATTAATTTTCCAGTAAAATAATTTATAGGATCGTTAAACTAAAAATTGGAATTCTAAGTATATTTATCAAGACTACTTGTGCAAACTTACCACAGGCTTCACAAAACAAAACAAAAAGGAAAAGAAAAAAGAAACAAATTGGAAAAAAAAATTGGGAGATGAGCCACGTCAACTACTTTCATTGTCACTGGCAAACAATTCATTTTAATATGTAGAAACTAGAAGGAATAATGATATAAATAGTTCCTAAACTTTGACCTAACGTATAATGTGATCTATGAGCTTATAATTTGTTTAATGTGGTCCACAGACTTTGGTATATGTTCAATAATGTAGTCATTAAAATTGAATTAATGGAAGAATTACATTGAACATTTTCATATAGTTCAAGAACTAAATTGACATATACCAAAAATTCATGGACGATATTAAATAAATTAAAAATTTAGGGATCATATTGCATGTTAGGTTAAAGTTTTGGGCCCATATTGAACAAATTAAAAGTTTAGGGACCACATTATACATTAGGCAAAAATTTAGAGACTATTGATGTCATTTTCCCAAACTAGAATGTTATCCCCTGCGGAATAAAGGAATTGATTAGGCTCATAATAAATAGCTTAGCGGTCTCATTTCTATCGTAAAATTTTAAAAAAAATTGTTAAAATTATTTTGAAATTGAAAGGAAGATGACAAATCGCCAAAACTTATTATGGCTTTCAATTTTTATTCAATTTTATGATGGTAGATCATTTACTTTTCCATCCACTCGTCCATCGTTCTGTCGATTTATTGTTACTACTATAACTATCACAAGTATTAAATTTGGTATATATTATATGCTTAGAAAAAGACTTAGAAGTTGACTATTTAAAGGCTCACGCTATTTCACCCCTTTATTAGCTCTTGGCACCCTTTTGTGGTATTGAATTGGCTACATTATCTTTTACAGATCCCACTCTCGATTTAATATTATTTCTTGCCTTTTTTTCTTCATTTTCTTTTATTTCAATTTTGTTAAAAGAAAAAACTACCCACATCCCTAACTTTTTTTTCACTCTAATCACTTTTTCCACACCCATTACATTTTAGCGTTGTCTTCACGTTTATCTTCTTCTAAACTTATTCCACCAGTTATTAACTTTATTTCCCAGGTAATTCTTATGATCCTGAATTATTTTTACTTCAATTTTCAATACAAATTTATGAGAATCTACTCAAAAATTGAATATGGTGATTGATGAATGCATTATACACAATTTACTCATCTTCCATTGTATTGTTTTTTGTAGTGTAGTTACTATGGAGGACAATATTAAAGAGCACCCACCCGAATTGCTTAAATGTATCTATTGATGATGAAACTGCGAACGTAGAATAACAATCAATCATATTAACAAGTTTATTTATACCTTATCACATTATAACATTGAAAATTGTTCCTTAATATATATTGTTTTAAGTGAATAATACTCCATTATTGATTGAATTTCGTTTGATTCATGGAAAATATCTTTTTCAAGAGAGTAACCTTTTTTAGGAGAGTTAAGCAGCTGGATGGATAATGTCTTTTGTTAAGCTGCATGTGCAACTTGTTATTATTGTAGTACATTTGCATTTCGAGGCTAATTTTCTTTTCATTGATGATTCTATGAAAATTCCGATGCATTTAGAATTGACAAAAAATTGTGTTTGCAAATGGTTTGATTGGGATGTATTATAATGTTATTACAATTGTCATAATTTCTTGTCAACAGCTAATTATACCATGTTATCAAGGCAAAGATAGTATTATATGTAATAATGTTTTAGGGAGAATTTTCTTTTGCATTTGCATGATGATAATGGATGTATAATTTTTTTTGTATATTTAACTTTGTCATATTTTTAACATCATGCAATGATGGCATGAAAAATATTAAAAATTGGACTATTAGATACACTTAATAGAATGAAAGTAGAGAACTATAATGCAATGGCACATATTAAAGTTATAATTAAACGAAATGCATACTAAAACTACTAGATAGTTCTTTTTACTCTTACTCATGCTTAGATTATTTTTTAAAATAATAGTTTCCTAGTTCAAAAGAGAATATACAGCTCATAAAATAATAATTAGATAGATATCTACTAAATGAACTATTTTTGGAAATTAGGGACACCAATTTTGGTGTCAATGGAGAAAGAAAAGGAAAAAAAACCGAAAAGAAGGCAAGAAATAATCTTAAATCAATAGTGGGCCCCTCATTTAACCTTTATAAATGTTGTTTGAGAAGAGCAAAAACTAGAAAAAAAATAAAAAGAAGAAAATAAAATGTAAGAAATCAACTTAAATAAGGAATGAAACTCATAAGAGATAACATAGTCAATTCGATGTGATGGGGCGTTAGGAGCCAAAAGTGGTAGAAATAGCGCGAGCTTACTTATATTGTGAAAGTATTTATGATGAAAATGAAATAGATTTTTTCCTATCATGACTAGTTTTTTTTTTTTTGTAAGGAAGTATCATGACTAGTTGGTCCCTCATTTAAATGTAAATTCAATGAATGATAATATCTATTATGTACACATCAAATTGTTAGTAAGATTCCTCGTAATACTGAATATTATTAGTAAATATATATAATGCAATCATATCTGATAATGACAGACATCTGCTCGCTCAGCAATCTCTTTGATTGGAGCAAAGCACAAAAAACATGGCGATGGGCATCCTCTCAACCCGCAGCAGTTTTGTCGTCTTCGCTCTGGTTTTTGTTGCTCTTCACGGTCTTCTGCTCACTCTCTCCAATGCTGAATCTGAAGTTGGTATATGGTCTCTCTCACACTCTGTGTTCAATGTTAGAGTCTCACGTACGAAACGAGTTTACAAATTTTTTGGGGTGGAAATCTATTGCATTGAGGGTGTGCGAGCGTAGTGCTTTGTCATTCGAAGCTTCTTCTTGATCTGGCGCACAGACTGAACACGACGCGCTCTCTGTTGCGCTATTGCTGCTGGTTACCGTGGACAAATCTCCATTTTTTTCCTCAAGTCTCAAGCTCTTGCTCTGCATGACTTCATCTCGGTTGTGTTTAGTGTTGAAGGGGGTCCACTTGGACCTCAGCAACCATACCCATCATAAATCTCTTTCAAACCCGCCATGGAAAAAAGAAAATGGAAATACGCAAAAAACATTTCATCTTGTAATCAATGAGAAGTATATTGAGATCTCTACGAAGAATCTTCACTATAGTGTTGGCATGTCACAGGTTATACAGAAATTCCCCTGAAAATGGCATACCATATACATCTCCAGATAAGTGGGCAATTCATCATGTGAATAAGTTTTCAAAAAGATTCAGTAAAAACATAATCTGTAAACATAAAAATTTGAAATATAAATGTCATTCTAGCTCCACCTATTTTTCTAATGCCATTTTCTCTGCTGTCCCTCGTGCTTTTCGTTTGACCCATGCAATTCTTCCTCAACACACCTCCGGCTGTCTGGAGGATTGAGCCAACGGTTTTGTTCTTGGCATTCGTGATTCAAAATCTTTGTTGTCGTTTAGATCTCTGACACTTGCTGTGAAACTGGTTCGAATGATGAACGGCTCGTTCAGCTTCACACGAATAGCCATAAAACATTGACTTTGAGACTCTGGACGACGTGCTTTAACAGTTGATATAGCAGCAATTAGCATTACATGTCCGGTTTCTGTGTAGTAATACTAGGAATAAAGAAAAGTTTATGGTTCCTTTCTTGGGTGACGTTGTAATCTGGGACATCATTTTCGCTTGGCTCGACATCTTAGAATTTGCATCTTGCAGTTGTCTGCTTTCATAAGTAAATCTTGCTTTTCCCTGTTCCTGTCTGTGCTCTTTGAGCATGCTGTTCTATTCCATGATCCAATTTCAGCCAAAATGTTTCCTCTGTAACATTGAGAACAAGAAAATAACATATTATAAATGCAAAGCGAAGCCTTATTGGTTAGGACTTGACACCAAACTCAGCCTCGAGAAGCATGGCTCTGTGTGCAAGGTCTCGACAAAGGCAAATCTCTTGGCCCCGACAATATCCGACTTCAGTGGACCTGAGAGACTGCCATGACCCAATGCAATTAGATGTGACTAGTCAAGCTCATCATGTGTGGAGCTCCTTATCCTACGTAACTTGGGGTCTTTAAGAGCTTCTTATCCTACACAAAAATGAATAGAAAAGGAGCAAATTCTTTGTCTCACTGTTTCTCTCTGAATGACTTAAGTAGGCACATGCCTGTTTTCCTTCATGTAGGAGTTAAGTCCTTGGATCATGCTTCATCACAAAAAAATGAGGCATTTTGGTTCGTGGATCATATGAATTAGATCCTTTATTACATGTTAGCAGTCTGCGAAATTGATTTGCCTAACTCTCCTATTCCGTGCACGCTATTAATATGTGTCCGGAAATTACGTTTTTGTGGTGCCTTTTATTTTGTGAGTTGCATTTTAGAGACAATAGACCAAAATGTCAGATAATAGAATCAGCTTTTATGCTTTACGAGCAGCGTTACCCGATTGGCGAATTGTGCTTCTGTCAACTTCTTCGCTAATATCTTTTATTTTCCTTTCCTCTACTCTTTTTGGGGGGATTGGGGCTGGCCCGGGACAGATGATGAGTCTCATTTCAGTTATATCGAAGGAACCGGAAAAGGGCCGACCAAATGGGGCCTGATCGACCCGCATTGGCGAGCATGTGGCACCGGGAAATTGCAGTCTCCAATCGATCTGCTCAATGAGAGAGTGCAAGTCCATTCGAATTTGGGGAAGTTGAAGAGAGACTATAAACCAGCTCCTGCCATTGTGAAGAACAGGGGACATGATATCACAGTAAGAGCTACTTGTTGCCTTTGTTATTCTTTGAAGTGGTGTCATGCACAGCAAAACTTGAAAAAACCCAATTTTTAGTGATGGTACGACTGTCCGCTTGTGTAACCAAGCCCGGGCGCCTAGTCGCCGTGGTGAAGGAAGTGCCAAAGATTCGAGAATTCCTTTTTTCAGTGGAAGCACAAACCACAAAGATATTCGAATCTTTAAGGCTAATTTTACAGATTATTATCCACGAGCAATTCATGTTCCCTGATATCCGACAGTGGCATCTGCCTTTCCATCTATTATCCTCCTCCAAAAGAAAAGAATTTAACTGTTATCCCATTTGTTGAACTATTATCCACGAGCAATTCACCAACTACATACTCGATATTTTTCAATAATTGAACTGTTATCCCATTTGTTTTTACTAATGACTCTTCAACCAGGTAATGTGGAAAGGAGATGCAGGGAAGATCAACATTAACGGGACTTACTACAAACTTCAGCAGTGTCATTGGCATTCCCCCTCTGAGCACACGTTTAACGGATCAAGGTGCGAAGGCTTTGTCTCTGTTGTTTGTACATGATGCGATTTCCTCATGAAGCAAAGCGCGGTGACAGCGTGCACTTTTCACTGGATTTCTTTTTCTACAGTATACACAAATTACGGTAAACAAGATGGTATTTTCCCCCTTAGTACTGGTGAGTGATGCCGAAATTCATTCTGCAGATATGACTTGGAGCTTCACGCTGTCCATTTAAGCTCTCACGGAGAAGTAGCTGTGATTGCGATTGCCTACAAGTATGGTCGACCCGACCCTCTCCTCACAAAGGTGCAAAGGCCGCTTTATCTCGCTCTCCTTACCGCCACATACACATTTATACGTGCAGCCACCGTATTGTTATCATACTTGCTCATAGGTTATGTGAATGCTTTGAACTCAACCATAGTATGCAAAGTTGAGCTTGTATATGTGCACGTTCATGAATCACTGATGCAATGCATCATCTGTGTGATATTTTTTAGCAATTTGCTTCCCCTTCTTTGCTCATATGGAACCTGAAGATCCCGTCTAATATAGAATGGACGATGTGGTCTCTGCCTTATGTCTATTTGTCCTTCTGATTTCGCTTCGCCGTTTCATTCTGTTGGCAGATACTCGAACACATAAAAGTAGTCGAGAAGGAAGACATAGACTTGGGGGTCATAAATCCTGGGATCATCAAATTCGGCAGCAGGAAATACTTCAGATACATCGGCTCTCTCACAGTCCCTCCCTGCACCGAGGGCGTGGTATGGACCATAGTCAATAAGGTAATATATACTGCGTCTTCCATGACAATTCTTGACATACATGGTCGTATGGCCCATGGATGATCTTAAGACATGCTGTTCTGTGAACTTTGATTAGGTGAGGACAGTCTCGAGGGAGCAAGTACGAGCACTGAGAGAAGCTGTTCATGATGTAAGTGCTCTCTAAAAGAAGGGTGTTACGTTTTGATTTGCGTGCTACTGAACAGGGGACCTTTTACAGAGAAGAAACGCGAGCTATACGTGCATCTAGGTCCCCTGTAAAGATATGGAAAAAGACCACCAAAAATTTTAAATTATGTCATTTGTGACACATTTATTTTAAATTTTTTTTATGACACCAAAATTCTCAAATTATATTATTTATGATACATTTATCCTATTGCACTTTAGTCCATGAGCATTTTCGTTTTTTTTGCTTTTTCTTTTTTTTGTTTTCTTTTATTTTTCTTTCCGTCGAGAGCCGCCCTCGCCGACGTCGGGCAAGGGTTGCCTCGCTTGGGCAAACGAGGGTCGCCTCACTTGGGCAAGCAAGGCGGCCCTCGCCCGACTCAGGCGAGGGCGACCCTCGCCAGCGTCGGGCGATGGTCACCCTCGCCGGATCTGGCGAGGGCTGCCCTTACAGCCGTTGGGCGACCCTTGCTAGCGTTAGGCGATGGTCGCCCTGGCCGAAGTCGGGGCCGCCCTCGTTCGCCTAAGCGAGGCGACCCTCACCCGACTTAGGCAAGGGCGGCCCTCACCCAACGCCGGCGAGGGTCGCCCTCGCCAGATCCGGCGAGGGCCGCCCTCGGCTAAGTCGGGCGAGGGTGGCCTTGCTTGGGCGAGTAAGGGTTGCCCTGGCCCGACTCAGGCAAGGGCGACCCTTGTCCGACGCCGGCGAGAGCGGCCATTGCCAAAAAGCAAAACAAAAAAGCAAAAAAAACGAAAATACTCATGGACTAAAGTACAATGGGGTAAATGTGTCACAAATAGCATAGTTTGGGGTTTTTGGTGTAAAAAAAAAATTCAGGGTAAATGTATCACAGGTGGTATAGTTTGGGGTTTTTTGTAGTTTTTTTTGCTAAAGACTTTAGTGATATCTTTGTTTGATAACAAGTGATACTTATTCTCTTCATATATGCATAAACACGTACACGACACAAATTCCCGCGATCGAAAACAGAGTCCTCCTTCGTGTGACTGATTAGATTCATCTTTCATCTTTCTTGCCTTGTCTGATGCTTGTCCATTTGGATAGGGATATGAAGCCAATTCAAGGCCGACTCAGCGATCGGAAGGAAGAGCCGTCCGGCTATACACTCCAAGAAGCGATCGAGGTGCTGCTTAGGCCAAACAGAGTTTGAACTAATAAATGCTTTCTGAGCTTCGAGACTGTCTTTTATTACCTCACCACATGGAAACATTTGCAATTCAAACAAATTATTTGATTTTGATTAGCAACATCACACCACTCGTTCGACACAACTCACAACATGTTATGCACTAAAAATCATTCCGATAAGTAGATACCGAGACCAAGTGGGGATGAACAAAAGCTCAAGTCAAGCTTCGAGTAGCGAGTAGTATACGAGTCGGGTCTAGCTCGAACTCGGCATTGTATTGCCTCAACTCGATTACACGATGGTCCCCCTTTACCTATTATTCACGGATAGTATATCTCTCAAAGTTAGAAGAAACAAGGAATCGCTCGATTTCATTTTTCAGAATGACACAATTTCAATGTATATTTCTGTCGACCAACTATTATGCAAAGCAAATCCTTTTCGAATAGATTTTTGTCCTTACTCTACTCTATTTAGTATCTCATCAAAGTTGAATGTCTTTTTGAAGCCCATTCGAATAAGTTTTATTTAATCAAAAGATTTCCCTTTATTTTTTTTGTTCACTACTTTATATATGTATTCGTAATAAATATAAAAAAAAAGTTTCTGATAAACCTGGAGAAAAATGTAAACTAAGGATAGTAATTTTTTACGATCGTTATCAAAAACCGTTTTTATGTAGACACAATAAAGAAATGCAGAAAATTCCTTTCTTGTGTCAAAGAAAAGACTAAGAAGGAGAAGGCGATTGATCCATTCTATGTTCAGAAAATTCTCCACTTGCTTATCTCATGTTTAGTATCCATTGAAATTTTAGATTTTATTCGATTAAAATAGAAAACGATTGATCCATTCTATGATATTTCAAATCTCACAAGGGTGAACTAGTGACACTGCTCGAATTAGGCTTGAAAAAAAGAAAAAGGGATAAAATAAAAGAATCTTATTCACAACATACGTACTATGACAAGGAATGCGGTACAAATAATTCTCGATATCGACATCTAGAATAGACACAAGCAAAAGTAGCTAAGTCCATTATGACTAATCTGACCAACAAGGTGGCAGATTAGGAGTTATCAAATACATCGAATGATGTACTTAGATTATGCGTCAACATATATTCTAAGTCTTGGCACTTGACAAGGCTACTCTCAATAATGGGAAAATTATCCAAAAAGTTATAAAGTTATTTCACTCTTGTCAATTCAGTCATAAACCTTTTAATTGTATTAATTAAGTGTTAAATTATTTCACGTTTTGCCAATTGAGTTCATCCGGGCAATTTTGATCGGAAATCATTAGCGTGGACATTGGCCGCTCTATGAGGAATTGCTGGCGCTGATGCTAACAAATTTACTAACATTGTAACAGTTTTTCAAATTTTTTAATTTTTGTTTTCTTCTCTTTTCCTTCTTTACTTTTTTTTTTCTTTCTTTCTTTATTTTCCGTTTCTCTTCTCACCTGAAGGTCGGTAGAGGGAAAAAAAGAAAATAGAAAATGAAGAGACGAGAAAAGTAATTAAAGAAAAGAGAAAGGAAGGAAAAGAGAAGAAAATAAAAAAATTAAAAAATTGAAAAAATATCATTAAAATTATCCATGTCAGCGTTGTTGTGCCACGTAAGACGGTTAACGTTTACGTCAGTGATTTTCCGGCTAAAATTGGCCTAGTAGATTCTATTGACAAAACGCAAAAAAGTTTAAGGACTCAAATTGGCATAATTAAAAAGGTTTAGAACTCGTTTGACAAAATGCAATAAGTTTAAGACTTTTGAAATGATTTTTTCGTCAATAATGTACTGAGATATTTCTTTTCATATCATAACCATGTCCTCCCTCGCTTAAGTATAACCGCGGTACACGATACTATTTACCACCTGCGTGCCAAACTAGAAAGAGGAAAAGAAAACTCAATCCACAATGCTGTGAGGGCCGCATCATCAAAACGCCAACGCTTCGTAGAAGAAGAGAGCACTTCCAACAATCTCTCTCATCTTTTACTGTCTAAATTTCTAAAAACTGCCTGATCCTCAAAATGTTATTTACCTAAACGGTTAATACCACGGAATATCTCAAACTAGTACGCCTTTGACAAATTTACTCCAAACTAATTTTTTGATAATAAAAAATTCCAAACTAGTACACCCGTGACAAATTTACCCTATTTTAGTTTTCGTTAAATTTTACTGTCAAATTGCTGAGATTGAAGACACGTGATAGTTGACGAGTGTACCAGTTAGGGATTTCACCCTTCTATTTGTCACGGGTTTACCAATTTGTGATTTTTCGTGGTACTAATCCAATTTAACATATGGTAAAATTATTACATGTATACCAGTTAGGAGTTTTTTGTGATAAAAAAAATTAGTTTGTTATCCATGGTATTAACCTTCCGAGGATTGCTCTTGACTTGTTTTGCCACTTTTGGACTGTAAGACAGGATCTTTATCGCCTGTTTTTTTCAGCAAATAAAAAATGAGGTCGAGTATTATCCAGAAAGAAATCGTGTACCATGCGAAGTGAACCCAATGCACCGAACACGTATCTGTGAAAATGTGTGGAATTGAAAACTCAAACACCAGAAGATTTTCAGTGAAATGAAAATTGGAAAGATCCTGTCAATCACGGCTGCACACTTACTTGTTAATATTCTGTGTTTAGAGGATGATTCTTAGGAGGGTTTTTTGTTCTCTTGTTTTGATTCTTGCTTTGGAAGCTGATTTGTGCTTAGTTATAACTTTGTTACCTTTTATTGTATCGGCCAACTTTCAAGTGGTTGAAGCATTGGATATTAGATCTCCTAGATAGGCATCGTCCTGAGGTACCTTTTGGTAGACCGCCCTGATGTCCTTTACAAGGTTGTCGGCACCGCCGGCGCCATCATGAGCGGGCTCTCGCGGCCTGATGCTCATATTGGGCAACATTATCCATTCTCTCGGCTCCACCGATCGCGATAATGTTGTTGGGGAAGTCTCGAAGTTATATGCATGTTGCGTTTGGCTCTTTTCAATTGTGATCGGCTACAATCTAAATTGGATCCATGAACCCAACATCAATCCACATTGTAAAGTAAGAGATGCATGGGCTCATTGGTCGGCAAAGATTTGGTGGGTTGATTAGTTCCGGACCTTATTTGAGACCGAATTGGCAATTTCAAGGTTTTAGTTGAGACAAGTTCCACTTTGGATCATCTTTTGAGAAGACAGTTTCATTTCATACCCTTCTTTGAAATTTCCCCTAAAAGAGTTGATTTTGCTCATAAAAATAGTTTAACCGTCTAATTGTTATCATGAAATATAAAAAAGAAATCGTTAAAATTATTTTGGAGTTGAAAAGGAGATGATAAATCACCTAAATTTATTGTCATTTTTTATTCAATTTTATGATGGTAGATCATTTTGTCATTCATCCTTCCATCCATCTATCAATCGATCCATCATTATTACTACAACTATCACGAAAGTCAAATTTGGTGCATATTACGAGTTTAGAAAAAGACTGAGAATTCGAATACTTAAATTATCAAAATGCCCATAACGAAAATCGGATATTTTTTAATACTTCGGCCGTCGCTTAGATTCGGTCGCAATAAATGATAATATTTACCATCTAAGCATCAACTTAATTGAAAAAAAAAAAAAACAAATAGGAACAATCCACAATGCTAGAAGATGATATCATCCAAATACCAATGCCTCACATCGCAATACTAATTTATATATTATATTAATAAATGGTTAAATAGTAATTTTGATTTGATAAAAAAGTAAGAATAAAATAAATTAAGCAAAGGGTGAGACTTAAAACAAAAGTAATTGAAAAATATTCAAGAAGAAACGCGATATTCTTGTAACTAAAATTCATTTTATGTAATAAATTCATTTTGTTTTAATACATTTTCAAATATGGTACATTTTTTTATTTGGTCGAAAAAATATGGTACTTAAATCCTTTATCGGTTTGCTACGGAATGTTTATCCTCTCTGGTCCTCATCTTCTTATGATAATAAAAAGACACGAGTTCGACTTATATGAATGGATTACTTTCTAAATATCGATTGTACTTAATATGCAAATAATTAAATACGTTGATAATCATAGAATTTTCCTAATTGGATGCTTGCAGCTGTACTTGCTTAACAAAATTCTTAATAAAAACGAACATTATAAATCAGATATCTAATGCAAATATTTTTAAGGCATACAAGGCCTGTCACTCTCGGCACTCTCTTTGATCTCCTGGACTGCACTTGTATCCTGAGTGTGTGTGGCAGGAGCAAAGCACAAAGAACAGGAAAATGGGCGTCCCCTCAATCCGCGGCAGCTTCTTCGTCTTCTTCGCGCTGGCGTTTGTTGCTCTTCACGGCCTTCTTGTCACTCTCTCCGCTGCTTCCGAATCCGAAGTTGGTATGGTCTCTCAGCTCTTTCTCTCTCTCCTCCCATCCGTGTTCAATGTCAGAGTCTCCTGTCGTCTTGGTTCCAGATTCTGCATTGAGGGCGTGTGAGCGTCGTGCTTTGTCGTTTGAAGCTTCTTCTTTGATCTGTTGTGCACACTGGACGCGATGGGCTCTCTGTTGTGCTATTGCTGCTTGTTACTGTGGACATATCTCCATTTCTTTTCCTCAGAGTCTCAGGCTCTTGCTCTGCATGACTTCATCTCTGTTGTGCTCCGTGTTGAAGCGGATCAACTTTGGACCTCAGCAACCATACCCATCATAAATCTCTTTCGAACCCGCCAGGGAAAAATGAAAATGGAAATGCGCAAAGAGATTTCTTCTTGAAATCAATGCGAAGAAGATTGAGATCTCTATGATGGCTCTTCAGTATAGTGATGGCCTGTCACAGGTCATACTGAAATTCCCCGGTACAAAAGCTGAAAATGGCATGCCACATACATCTCCAGATAAGTGGGAAATTCATCATGTGAATGAGTTTTCAGAAACTTTCAGTAAAAACATAATCTGTAAACATAAGAATTTGAAGAATATAAGTGTCAATCCAGATCCACCTTCTTCTTTACTTTATTTTTTTATGCCATTTTCTCCGTTGTCCCTTTTTCTTTTCGTTTGCCTCATGCTCTTCTTCCTTAACACACCTGCGACTGTCTGGGGAGGATCGAGCCAACGATGTTGTTCTTGGGATCCGTGATTCAAAATCTTTGTTTATGTTTAGATCTCTGTCACTTGCTTTGAAACTGGCTGGAACGATGAACAGATCGTTCAGCTTCATCGAAATAGCCATAAACTATTGACCATGAGACTCTCAACCACGAGATTCCACGGTTGGTGTAGCAGCATTTGAAATTTCATGTCTGGTTCTGTGTAGTACCGCTAGGAATAAAGAAAAGGTTAGGGTTCTTTTCTTGGGAGACGTTGTGATGGGACATCATTTTCGCTTGGCACGACATCTTAGCACGCGCATCTTGCTGTTGTCTGCTTTCAAAAGTAATTCTTGCTTGTCCATGCTCCTGTCGGCCTAATTTCCTCTCCCCGAATTTTTTCTTTGCCTAAAAAAATTATCAAGTTTCACCGTTGGTCACTCATCTCTTCAAACTTACCAATTAACATTAGGAAGCTGTTGTTATTTCATACGGAAGTTAGGATATTGGTGAAAAATGCACGTTCTGATCTCTAACTGGCTTTGATATTGATAATTTCGAAAAAAAAATAATGGTAATTTTTACACGTGAGGGCAAATATGAGACTATAGCAAAAGTTTGTGATTTTCTTTTAGATCAAAGCAAAATTAGGAGCAGAATTGAGATTCGACCTCAAGTTGGGGGTTTTGTACACGACAAAGAAAAGAGAGCAAACTCTCTCTGTCTCTCTCTCTCTCTCCCCCGGAATGGTTTATGTAGGCATGTTCATGCCTGTTCTCCAACGTGACATTACAACTTTTCTTCATGTAGATGTGAAGTACTTGGATCGTGCTTCGTCACCGAAAATTGAGGCATTCTTGTTTTTGGATCATATGAATTGGATCCTTCGTTACAATTTAGCACCTTCTTTGCTAATATCTTTTCTTTTCTTTTCCTTTCCTCTACTTTTTCTTTGCGGGTGGGGCTGGCCTGGACAGCCGATGAGACTCCGTTCACTTACATCGAAGGAACCGGAAAAGGGCCGAAAGAATGGGGCCGGATCGACCCGCGTTGGCGAGAATGTGGCACCGGGAAATTGCAGTCTCCGATCGATCTGCTCGATGAGAGAGTGCAAGTCTTTCCGAATTTGGGGAAGTTGAAGAGAGACTATAAACCAGCTCCTGCCACTGTGAGGAACAGGGGACATGATATCACTGTAAGAGCCACCCAATTACCTTGTCAATTCTTTGAAGTGTCGTCGTGCACAACTAAAGCTGAGAACAATTCGACTTTCACCGACGGTATGACTGTCCCGCTCGTGAAACCAAGCCCGGGCGCTCAGTCGCCGTGGTGGAGGAAGAGCCGGTGATTCGAGAAATTCCTTCTTTGCCGGCGGAAGTAGTACTAACCACAAAGATATTCGAACCTTCAAGGCTGATTTTACAGATTATTATTATCCATGAGCAATTCAGGTCCCCTGATAGTTGACAGTGTGGCATCTGCCTTTCCATGGATTAACCTCTTCTTAAGAAACGAATTCTAAACCGACTGCATACTCAGACAATTTTTCAATAGTAGAACTGAGCTACCGTTTGTTTTTACCATCGACTCTTCAACCAGGTAATGTGGAAAGGAGATGCGGGGAAGATCAACATAAACGGGACGTACTACAAACTTCTGCAGTGTCACTGGCATTCGCCATCCGAGCACACATTCAACGGATCGAGGTACAGAGGATTTGTCTCTGTTGTTTGCACAGGATACGTCTTCCTCGCGAAGTGACGGGATGTGCGCACTTTTCGCTGGATTTCTTTCTCTTCAGTATGCGCATATTACGCTAAACAAGACAGTTTTTTCCCCCCCAGTACTGATGAGCGATGTCGAAATTCATTCTGCAGATACGACTTGGAGCTTCACGTCATCCATTTAAGCTCTCATGGAGAAATAGCCGTTATTGGGATCGTCTACACGTATGGCCGACCTGACCCTTTCCTCACAAAGGTGCAAAGGCCGCTTTATCTCGCTCTCCCTACTGCCCCGTGTGCACTTATACGTGCAGCCGCCACATCGGTTATCATACTTGCTCATAGGTTATGCGAATGCTTTGAACTCGACCTAAAAAGCAAAGTCGAGCTCGTGCGCGCACATTTTCGTGCTTATTGCTGCAAATGGATCATCTGTCTGATTATTTATCCAATTTGCTTCCCCTACTTTGCCTAATAGAATGACCTCTGACGTGATTTCGTTTCGCCCTTTTAATCTCTTGGCAGCTTCTCGAACACATCAGAGCAGTCGGGAAGAAGGGAGTAGTTGGGAAGAAAGAAAGAGACTTGGGGATCATTAATCCAGGGATCATCAAATTCGGCAGCCGGAAATACTTCAGATACATCGGTTCCCTCACGGTCCCTCCGTGCACCGAGGGCATCGTGTGGACCATTGTCAGGAAGGTAACATACCACCTTTTCCACAACAATTCTTAACGTACATGGTCGCATGGTCCATGGATGATCTTAAGACATGCTGTTTTGCGAACTTCGACTATAGGTGAGGACAGTCTCCAGGGAGCAAGTAAGAGCTCTGAGAGAAGCTGTTCATGATGTAAGTGCTCTACATATTTACAGTCCAAACATACTAGATTTGCACATTCAGCAACTGATTAAGATGCACAAGCATGCACACGACGTAAAGTACCGTGATAAAAAAACAGAGTCCTCCCTCGACAAAAAAAACAGAGCCCTCCCTCAGGCGACTGATTTTATTCATCTTCTTTCAATCTTTTTCACCTAATTTAATGCTTTGTCCATTTGGATAGGGATATGAATCCAATGCAAGGCCGACTCAGCAACTGGATGGAAGGGCCGTCTGGCTATACACTCCAAGAGTCAACGGAGGTGCTGCTTAGGTCAGACTTATGTCGAGCCAGCAGTTGTGAGAGATTGCTTTCGATACAATAAATCGCAGTCTCAATCTCAAGCTGCTCAAGCACCGGCCAGATCGTTCATCCGTGCAGTTTCGGAGCTCTTATTAGTATTTTCTCAGCTTCCAAACTGTCTTTAGCTCTTCACAACTTTTAACTATTTACAGTCCAAACATACTATCTCATTTCAATAAGCAAATATCACACCACTCGTTTAACACAAAAATCATTCTGATAAATAAATACAGAGATAACAACAAGCAGTGCCGTCAGGAAGGGGAAATAAAAAGAAGTGCGATCTAACCGAGCTTGACATCTGAAATCAACTCCCATGCTAGGCGATGAGGAAAGGAAGAACTGCCAACATAAAGGCCTCATAAGTGAAGGTTGCTGAGCCAGAGTACGCGGTATCCTTTTCCTTAAATTTTTCAGTCAATCCCTGCAATACGAAATACCGATTCAGGCATAAATTCCGGCGGACTGAGTACAAAAAATATAAGATCGAGTACAAGATCTCACCTTGACAGTAAGGCAGCATCTGCAAGAAATAAGTACAAAAGGCAACGTGATTAGAGACCATCATGACCATTAGCAAGCACAAAAAACTTTCAATAACTGAATTTTTAGAAATTAAAGACAGGACGGGAAGACATACTCGATGAAGTTATCGTATTCGATGGCCTTGTTCCTCCCGCCAGTTTTGTCAAACTTGGACAATAGCAAATCCAAAACCACGGGCGACACAGAAAATCCTAGACTGAGCAGTGCTTCCCTCAACTCATTGGCATCGATCCTGCCACTCCTGTCCCGGTCAAACCTCTCGAATATCGCCTGAATCAATTTCCAGAAAGGACGCATCACCGATCAAAATATGGTTGTAAAATGAATGTTCTCCGGGGATAACAATAGGTTCCAGTTTCCACTTACCCTCCAGCTCTGAAGACTGTAAAACACCTGAACAAATTCCTTGGGTCCTGCAACAGGGACAGTTCACACATAAATCTCAATTCTAAGGAGGGAGAAAACACAGCCAATGCTCCGAGGTTGCATATTCTTGTCATAATTTTTAGGCCGGAATGATTCTTGCATCCAGTCAACCAACAAATTATACAGAAATGAGACAATGCAGGTAAGGTAAAATGACTGTCTTTAACCAGTTCATGCGCCCCCGTTAAAACAATGAATTGGGTTCCACTCAGAATGAGAAAAAAAAAAATCGGCAAAAGGATGTCGTCACGACCGAAGAAACACCCACGAAAAGCTATTGCAAATGCTGCCCCACCACGTGCACGTTTTGACCAATGAATGCGATGCGATGAAGAATTGGGCAAACAGACGGAAGTAAAAATAGATTGATTGAGCCACAGTCATCATCTTCATCGTCAAGATCTGGACCTCTCCCACCTAACCCACTTTTCCAGAAATGAATACGGGCCTTCCCCCAATCATCACCTCTAATCCACTCAGATCAGGAGAGCTTAGCTCAACCCGGTATCACTATCCTCCCCAACTTCACCATCTGTTTGCAGCATCTCGCCTCGCGGATTAACGGAAAATGTTCATAGCACAAGGCCTTCAAAGAATTCCTAAAACAGAACTGGGTTTGAAGTTCGAAGTCACCCGTCACTGCAAATTTCTAAACCAACACTAGAGACACCGCCATTACAGATCTTACGCAACTTCACTCGAGACTTCGGGAGTAGAACATGCACGATAGTTGCGCCTCACCGGGCGGTCAACCGTTTGACCCTGACGAAAATCGGTAACGCTCTAGCCACGTGCGACGACGACGTTTCTAGGCCGATCGCCGCATGATCCCCCGACGGCGGCGGCCGCGGCGGCGGAAGCGATCGCGGAGAATAGTAGGAGCCAAAGAGGACTCACCGATCTTCCTCGTGTTGGTGCCCGTGAAGAGGTACATGAGGAGATGCACCGTCCTCAGGCTGAACCCCTGGTTGTACGAGGACAGCGCGCTCTGCAGCTCCCTGTCGTCGATGAGCCCGCTCCCGTCCTGGTCCGCCATCTGGAAGCACGCCACCACGCTCGGATCCGTCCCCGGCGGGAACTGCGACGGCACCAGCGCCGCGAACGGGCTCCCGTACGGCGGCGGATACCCGCCCGGGGCCGCCGCCGCCGCCGCCACCGGGGGGTACCCTCCCGGGTACCCGCCGGGGGGAGCCGACGCCGCCGGGTACCCGGCCGGGGCCGACGGCGGGGGAGCTCCGTAGCCGCCCTGCGGCTTGTCCTTGGGCGGCTTCCCGCCCTGGGGGGGCGGCGCGTATGGCGCGGACGGGGCGGCGTAGGGCGCGCCGTACGGGGCGCTGGACGGGGGAGGGGCGCCGTAGGCGGAGGAGGAGGAGGTGGTGGTGGTGGTGTAGGGCTGGCCGTAGCCGTAGTTCGGCGGCGCGTGGGGGTAGCCTGACATTTTCGGGAGCAGCGAAGCGCGAGGGAGGATTTTTTCTTTTTTTCTTTTTTTTTTGGGTGGGCAAGAGACGAAATCTTGGCTTTTTTTCCGTGGGTTTGGCCTTTTGGGGGAGGGGGGAGGGGGGGGGGAGGTATCGACGCGCGTATATAACAGACGTGGAGGGGCCGCGTCTTGAGTTTGGGGTCGGGAGCGGAGATAATTACGAGACCGCCATTCTCCGCCGGGGGACCGTGCACGTTCGAAACGTTTGTTGGTAGGGTTGATATCACGAATAACTTCAAATTGACATATTTATGATAAATTCATCTTGAATTATCACTAAAATTTCAAATTTATTTATTTATGATAAATTTACCATCCGTTAGTTTTCATTCAAATTGAATTAATACCACAAAAAATCACAAGCAGGTACACCTGTGACAAATGAAAAGTCAAACATAAAACTAATACATCAGTTAACGATCGTGTACCATTTAATAAAATAATTTGACAGCAAAATTTAACGGAAACAAACTAAAGGTAAATTTATCATAAGTGTACGAGTTTGGAATTTTTGATGGTCAAAAAATTAATTTGAAATAAAATTATTATATATGTACTAATTTGGAGTTTTTTGTGATATTAACATTTGTTTATATTAGTAAAATGCCGACCTTCTCAATTTCTTAGGCGGTGGAGAGTTTCAAATTCGGTAGGCCTCTTGCCCCTCGAATCAAAGTCAACATCATCACGGGACTTCAACTTTCTTTTTTCCCATTTAGTTGAAAATTCGCTGCATCGTGGATCTTATATTGGGTCTGCCATTTGTTTTGCAAAAAATAAATATATTTATAAAATATTTTTCTAAAAAATGATCACTCATACTGTTTAAAGCAACCAATCAATGGAAATGGCCTTCTTTATCAAACGGCAATTCACGTCTGAATATCTTCGTGCCGTCCATTCATTTTTATAGGCGATACAAGCAATCATTTTCGAGAAAATATTTTCTAATTCAGTCACTTTCCACGAAAATAAAACGGAGCCCAAAAGCGTGAATTGTTTTGCGTCCTTGAGAGGTTCAAGAAAACATTTATCTATAGATACGTTCAAATTTGAGTTCTTTCCATGCACCTACACATTACAATGGACTATGGTTGACAATTCTTTCTATTTCGCACTAAAAAGAAAAAAAAAAAAACCATTTTGGGTTAGTTTATTTAGGGTCAATATCATAATTAGAAGGAAAAAAGAAACCGCCATATAATTATTCAATCAATATGTCATGTTTTTTGAAGCACAAATGTTGAATCAGTCTCAACAAATATTGCTATTATAATTCCTCGAATTTCTAGTTATGTTGGTCCCTCGATAAATATTTGATGGTTTTTCATTTTTGCGCGTCAATGGACCCCTTGATAGCTCGAAAACTCATTCCGCATTCCACTTTTATCTCCCTCTTGTTATGAAAAAATAAAATAAAATAAAGCAAAAATAAAAGTGAGTCTTGGGTTAATGTTCTTTTTTGGAATGATAGTTTTTGAAAAAATAGAAAATTAAAAAGTGAGCACTTATTGCATCCTTATTGCTCACCACCTTCACCATCGCTAACGCGTGTTTCTAAGCACTATGATCCCATGACATCACCACCGTACCGATACTTCACGCTCCGCCGCTTTCGGTAGAGTAAACACTGCCGCCCTGAAGCCGCCTTCTCCATAGCTGTCTTCATCGTCCCTCCACCATTCCACCACTGCCAGCTCCCCTCAATGTCGATGATTAGGGGTGAAATCGAATCGAGCTGTTTTTATTTCACTTAAGCCGTCATGTCAATACCGTTTGCTTTCTAGTGTACATGTAGGCAAATTTTGGTTTCTGGCATCCATATAAGCGGATTTTTAACAGTTATTATTTACAGAACTTTGACAAAGAGTAAATAAGTTTACACAGTTACGGATTTGGGATTTTCGATGTCATAAAAAAAATTTAAGATTTTTTTATGGTTTTTCCATTTAAATTTAAGCATGGCCAGCAAATCCATTACTCAATACAAGGTCGAGTCAAAGTTTCGAATATCGAGCGATGAGTACACGACCGCCCCTTCTCACCTATTGCTTGACAATTTGATTTCGTAATCCAGTCTAGCCAATAAGGTGGCGGATTAGGAGTTAAATCAAGTGCATCGGATGATGCGTTTAGATCATGCGTCGACATACATTCGAGTCCCAACACTTGACAAAGCTACCCACGTTGTTACCCTTTTCGGTTCCATTGTCGCGTGATGTCTCATGCATTGTGAAAACTATTTTAGGCATGGAATGACACAGCTCGACCACAGCTTTCGTACCAGAAACAGCGTCAAAGTTCCTTGCTACTGAAGACACCGTTTCGACTTGTTCCAAGGCTCATATGCTCGTTTTGTTCAGAAGATTCATTAAAAAGAGAGCAGAAATCATCATCCAAAGGCTAAAAAGGAAGGAACACGCAATCTTGCTTGGAATTTGTTATCGGAGCGTTCCCATTCAAGCTTCAAATGGAATCACAGCCGCTCTCCGAAATTACGACACGCGTATTCACAATGGAAGCTAAAGTAGTACTTCTGTTTCAGCAAACCACCCAACTCATACACCAGCATCATATGACAGACAGGCATCATTTGCAAACTTCATATAAAACAGGGTATGAAGCAAAAAGCCACTTCAACAAGACGAGTAGCCCAATTCCTGCATAAGATGAAGATAATTATGTATTCTTGGAGACCGCTAGGCCCAAAAACTACAGGTTGAGGGCTTGGGCATGATGGAGGATGTGATCGTCGATGAAGGTGGCGATAAAGAAGTAGGAATGATCATAGCCCGGCTGCAACCGCAAAAGAACCGGGACTCCATGTTTCTTGCAAGCTTCCGGGAACTTGTTTGGCAACAGTTGATCGTGCAAGAATTTGTCATCTTCGCCCTGCAGATAGAAATTACCCCACGATTAATGACCAATACATGGTCCATGATTCAAAACGAATTAAAGATTCTGCCCACAAGCAAATAGAACAAACGCATTTAAAAGTTCAAACTGGGCCGCAGATAAGCCGGTCAAGGGTTGGGCAGCAATCCAGGCAATCTTATTTTCAACTGCTGGGTCCGCCGTAGTTGCATTTGTTGACTGATTATTTTCGTTACTTTTTAATATCAAAATTGCACTCAGACCATTGGTAAGCGACCCGTGAGGAAGGGAACACCCACGATTCTTTACAACTAACCATAGCGTTACTTTTAATCCACTCCAAAGACACCAGAGAGAGACGGACAGCTTTGCCTCCCCCAAGAGTTTTGAATTTTTCTTATAAATCCCATACTAGTCTGCAGCCATCAGCTTAAACAACCCAATGCTGAAGAAAGCTGTAGTTTTGAGATGAAGATGGCCGAATAGGAGAAAGATGTAGGATTGAGATAGCAATTTGTAAAAGATTTCGTTTATTAAGATCTCAATAGCTCGGTGACGCTAAACTTGTCTTCCATTGACTCCTACTTGGTTGGGTTGATTACAGTGCAAAGCCATGTGCGTGCTCTTCAGCTGCAGTCGTAAAGTCTAAAATGGGTTTCTCTTAATGGGTTTATTGGTCCACCTGCAACTGCAACTAAAAATACCTTCAACTCGGTTGCAATTATGTGCAGGCACAATGCAAAGGCATGTGCCCCTTGGCTGCAACGGTGAAGTAGAAATGGGTTTCTCATAAGCGACAGTTTCCAACTGGACTGGCTTAACCAAGATTAGACCAACCTGTTTTATCAATCCATCTGTGATCAAAACCAATACAACCTGGGTACAACTATTTCCTGAGCAAAAGACTCAACAAGATCAGACTCTTGAATCAGTTCTTGATAAGGAACCCCACCTTAGACGGGCCAAGCCCTAAACTCACTAAACCATTAGCCAAGTACGATGTGAATTGCAACCCAATTTGGATGAAGCAGACACCATATTGTGTGCATTAACAGGTTGGAAGCACTGATAATCACTAATCAAGTACTTCCTGGCAAGGGAAAAAAAACTAAGCAGCCTCATGTACATATTTCCCGGAAAAAGTATGTGCTGACAAGAAGTCTCACAAAAGAGTACAGCATGCAGGTTATTCGACTTGTTTTTCTATCGACTTGTTTTTCTATTGTGTCAATAAATTTGTCTATGGATACAGGCTCAGCAGAATGTTGAATGATTACTTTGCTCACTGTAACTCCAAAAAAGGGACAGAGAAACTACCTTGTTAAACCAATCCGGTGATATTACTCTAGAAAGAGCAATTTATTTCTGTAGCGACTTTCTCATTCAAAATTACCCTGACTAAATGTCATGCGGCACCAGCATAAATAAGGCCATTAATTCAAAGAAGGCATTCTCCATGAGAGAAGATTAACAAAAATATATAAATTCTAGAATCACAAGCTCAAAGGACAAACTTACTTGATCAATTAGTATGGTAGCAGACACATCATGGAACTTTGCAACTAGGCAAGTAGCATCATATTCCTCCCAATCAGCTTTATTTTCACCTAAATAGTTGGTAAAAGCCTTCTGGCCCCATGCACAGTTTATAGGATTCACAATTGGAGAGAAGGCAGAGACCGACTACAAAACGAGTGAGTCAGAAAACACCAAGAGCGAGTCTGCATAAGTGGATACTAATGCGAAACATTATAGTTAATTCTCAAATTCAGATTATAGACGAGTTCAAATTAAAAAACTTTATAACTTTAGGAAACTGCAGATTTAAACATGGGGCACTAGAGCAAGATGAGGATCTCCAATTGCTATAAATGGACCATAGAGCCTAGGTAAATAGTCTGCAGACATATAATTGCAAGAGAAAATCATTTGAAAGTGTCAAGCATCTGAACTTATTGGATTGGGACTGAAAGTTGAACAAAGGTGGCAACCCTCAGGGCTATGAAATCAGTAGCAGGTAGGCTTATGTTATTTACCTTATATTTGTCACGATTTTTTAGGTAGATCGTCAGAGCACCATGTCCTCCCATAGAATGACCAAATATAGATGCCTTTGCTGTATCAAGCTGTGGGAAATTCTCAGCCAGAAGTTGGGGCAATTCCTTGACAATGTAATCGTACATACGCCAGTTCTTCCACTTTTCTTGGGTAGCATTAAGATAAAACCCAGCACCTGGTTAAAATAAAGGAAACAACCACTCAAGACAAATCCCATATTGCAACAAAGAACTTATGTCTAAATGCAAACTTCTTGTGGCTCTTATTTGGGGTATCAATCATGAATAATATTGGAGCATTCGTCACACCCTAGTTCATTTGGCTTCGTCAGAACCCATGACAACATCACTGATCACCAATCTTCAGGAGGAAAACAATATTTGCATCACACCCGATGTTCTTCTATCAGTAAAATGAGTACGAGGTCACCAAAAACCAAAATTCAAGATAGACAATAGTAATAGGATGACACACGCCACTTTTCTAGTATGATGAAAATACTATATGAAGCTATGACGTCAAAAGAGATACCCTTCAAAATTAGAATGGAAAGTGCCCATAAATTTCATACAATAGACTGCCATACTGCCTCCCATCTCAGCATGACTGTGTATTAGTGAATAAATTCTTAAATAAAATTCTCAGTTTGAGTCATCAAAACACATTCTGCTGACAAATCTTGAAGCAACTCCAAAAAGTAAACTCTTTCTCAGAACAATTGGTAAAAGAAACAATTTTAATTTATCTACCCTACATAGAGGTGAGGCACACGAGGATTATACTTCTTAGCAACTTGGACCTGCTGATAGGGGTGATAAATATAATCGTATATCTCTAAATAAACATCAGCCAGTCTGGGGGTACTCTAAGAGCAGTATATTGTGGAGGTAGAATACGCCATAGCATTGAAGATGAATGCACTCTGAAAAAGTCGATGGAGATACTAATGCGGCATACCTACGCCAAAATCCCAGCTGTCTGCTTCTCCTTCCACATTCAGGCCTCCTGCAATGTATAAATAACAATCATAGCTTCGATATCAAGGAAGAAAGCAGCAGTTTTAGCACTCACTCATAATATATCCTCAGGTTTATCAAATACGAAAAGTTTATAAGCCAAGATATAGCATGCAAGTATTGAGAAAGCTAATAAGATAAGAGAGCGAAATAACAATGGATTTGGCAGATGAATTGTCCAAGTTGGTCCACACTAATGGATTTGGACTCCGACTGTGGCATTACATCAAAATTAGCACCATAAGAACTCCAACCTTTATGCACCCGAAATTGAAAATACCGGGTAAGACCCATCACAATTCCATTACCGATATCCAAATCCCTCTGATGGAAATCCTATCTCTGCAACAGGCTAGAACCAGCAACACAAATGGACGCACCAAAAAGCGAAACGATAAAGCGGCCTAAACCGAAAACATGCGATGGACAAGTAAACAGGGATACGGGTCACCGACTCGGAGACGTATCGGGCACAATCAGGGCAATGCCCTCTTTGGAAGCCGCGCGTTGAGCGCCGGATTTCGCAATGAAATTCTCGTCCGTGCACGTGAGCCCAGACAACCAGTACAGCACCTGCTCATTCACACGGCCAAAGCAATTAAGGGAGCACAATCGATCGACGCCAATCCACACCCCCCCACGCTCACGTACACACACACACACAAACGCACGCTCATCCCAATCGTCGAATGCGGAAAGCTAAAAAGACACGAACTTTTCTAATCCGCAGACCAAACGAGATGAACCCAGATGAACCCGGAAAGTGGAATTGAGAAAGAAGGCCTGCGATGAGCAACGGAAGGCGAAGATCGAGGACTTACAGGGGATCTGTGAGAAGGGGAAGGAGCAGGAGGGAAGAAGATGTGGAAGTTCATAGAGCAACCGAGGGTTGGGCTGAAATGCTTGTATCTCCGGTTGTAACCCCCGAACATCTTGGAGCTGCTTATCTCGCTTGGCTTCGTCTCCATCTTCTTCTTCTTCCTCCTCGCCTCTCTCTCTCTCTGAGTGCCTACAGTGAGTCGAGCCCGAGCTCACTCTCACTCGAAGCTTTCTGGGAGAGACTAGCCAAGAGGCAGACAGGATAGCTACAGTGGCTTGACCTTATGATATAAGTATTTATACGAGTGATTAATTCCGGTGAGGGTATACAAAAATTGGTAATTACAGAAAGACCTCGCCATACATGTAAATTACATGCTAATACTCCCACCAATTCAAAGTCAACTCGATACTGTTTGGTGCGAGCATGAAAAACGGGATTGAGAGTGAACTAGAGGACGGAAATATTATCACAATAAACAGTTAGATAATGAAAAAAAGGGGAATGCCCAGCTCATGAAGTAAATGGCAAATCCAAATAATCTTTCTACCGCAATAAGCGACAACACGATGTGAGATTTGCCTACATGACATGACTCTCAAGATATTGACTTAGAATTAGAATTTCAAACATTACTCAAAACTTGTTAATTAGGATGGCTTAAACTAGCATGCCATCTAGTGAAGTGAAGTGAAGGAAACCACCATCAGATATAAATAAGGTGGTACCGATGAGTTGGAAATCGGATAAACACCATGAGAAGAGTCAGCGTGGATGACAACTTACCCTGTTCGTTGATCCTTCAAAAATAATGATGAGTCGCTAAAATCAATAACATAAGAATTTTTACGGCCAAGTTGAGTGATTGAGAGGATATTGCGAGCAACAGAAGAAACATAATAGACATGAGATAACAACAAGGATCAAGAACAAATGTGCAAAAATACTTTACCCACTTGCTTAATAGGCAAGAAACGACCATAAACAATCAAGACTTTTATCAAATCGTAAAAAGGTTTAAGATTTAGGATTTTGTTAATGTCATTAGTTATGTGTACTGACACTCTTTTGTCAAGATATCACATTGGATCAAAAGTCTCACCAACTGAGAAAGCCGATAAGGAGTCCAAGAGAACGTTGTCGTCAAATGTGTGGTTAAATAGCTGTCGACATTCCCCATTATAGATTTGACAAAAAAGATGAGGCCTAGATCCGAGAATACCTTTACGAGTGAATGGAGAACAAAGGGTGGGAGTCTTGAACCACAACAAAAGAGTAAGAGACGGCAGGGTTGATTGCACAATTGTAATTTGAGCAGCAACATAAATCGATGCAACAGAGAAGATGGAAGAAGATGTAAAAGTGGACACAATGTTGTTGAGAGGTGATGGGAAATTTGGATTAACAGAAAGGAAATATGATAGTTAAAGAGATGGAAGAGAAGAAGAAAAAATTGGAGATGCATCGCACATTTTGAGATAGCAATTGGAGCCAAGGAAGTGTTGATGTGGGATAGTAAGGTTGAAAAAAATTATTCATTTTCCTTCTCTGATACCATAATGAAATTTAGAGTAAAAAAGAAAATAGCGAAAAGGACAGAGAGTAGTAAAATGGGCCAAGTGAATAATGCCAGAGAGTTTATAGTGGCTTAACTCCCAATTAGAGTTGTATGATATGTATTTATAATAGCAATTAATTACAATCAGAATAAACGCGAAAATATAATTATAGAAAGACCCCCTAATATTTATAAATTACGTAATCAGCAGGGGAAAGACTTTGTGGGCTCAGGCCATCACTGGGCTCGAGCCCAATTGAATCGAAAACCACCCACGCAACGCTTGGCGCTCCTACGACAGCCGCGAGACGGTGGTGGCCTGCCGGTTGCGTTTGGTCTGCGAGGGTTTTAGTGTCTCTTCCTCCGCCGTCCATCTTCTTCTTCTTCTTCTTCTTCTGGGTCGGGTCGCTGGCCGGCGATGGCGGAATCCGAGAAGCCGACCGACCTGAACAAGCTCCTGGAGCAGTTGCGCCGGAGAGCAACCGAAGCCGAGGTCAGCCCATGATGTTTTTACGTCACTTGCAATCCCGTGTTGGTCTCTGTACATTCATGTCCGTGTGCACATGCCGTGTAGATCAGTGCGTGTGATTATCTTCCTCGTGCAGATGTTCGCCGTTGGACGTTTTCTGTCGTCAGTACGTTGAGGGGTCGACATGGTCGTTAGTTGTACATTGATCTGGGCATAGTTGATAGGGATGCGCGAGGAGATGTGCTCATTAGCAGATGATTCTGCAGGTGTCTCTTTTGCAGGATCGCGTGTTCTTTTCTGTGACTTTGCGCGCTATCCGCGAGTGCCCGCACGTATGTTGATATGGGCGACTGCGTCTGTGCGTACGCGGGTGCAGGGTTTGGATACTTGTATTTGTGCAGTTGCGTGTGTGTGCCGTGGGCGTGCTTGGGTGTCTGCAACTTGCGGGCACGGGCTTTGCGTGCAAACCCGAGCTTGTTAGATTCGATATGCTGAAGTAGTTATTGGTTTTGCTTCTTGGATCTTCAATCGATGTCAATCAATTGTGTCGGAGGTGCTTCATTCGGCTCTGCTTACAGATGACGGTCACTTGCTAATTGCGGAAGTTGAATTTCCATATGGTCTGGGTTATCGAGGTCTAATTTGCTTTGTAATCACCTGACCGTCATCATGGTGCATTTGGTTTTTCTTTGACTCTATATTTTAAATTGTGTGGCAACTCTGGTTTAGCAAGAGAGAACTCATTTCTTCAAAGAAATGGTGCAGGATTTGCAACAGTGATGACTTAAACATCAAGTCTAGGTTTCGGTCTTGGACATGGTTTTTTTATTTTTTCGTTGCGTGAACTTTTCCTTTTGCCGACAATTTCGAGTCCTTCAACTTCAACTATCATGAAACAAGAATTGGGATTGTATGTCTTATATATTCCCCGAAACTGACATCTTGCTGGTGCATTCATTTTGCTTGAAAGGATCGCTTGTCCAGACTCGAAGTTGCTGTTGCAAAAGAGAAAGGTAGGTCCTGAGGCTGTCCATCTAAGTTCTGTCTATTATACTCCAGTACTTCCATTCTCTCATGCATCGACTTAAGATTTGCTTGCTGATCTAGATTCTTATGAGGAGGAATGCTTGAAAAAGATTAGCAAACTACAGTCGGAGCTCGAATGTGCAAAATCGGAGTTAGCTGCAGAACATAAGAAGGTAGCACGACTGCCTAATTGTTCCATGTCTTGTCTCATTTGGGGAATCATGGATTATTACAGTATCTCTGTTGCATGAATTGCAGGCAGGGGAGCTTGCTGCGGAGAACGCAAAACTCAAATATCGCGTGACTCATCTCGTTCAAGCAGTGAAGGAGGCTGATCTAAAGCTAGAGAGCAAGGGAATCTGAGTAGATATCTAAATCGATTCTCCTTTTCGGGAAATGAATAGGCGACATACAAAAGCAATATTTAAGATTGAGTAACACGATGCCTTTGAATTGCCCCCAAACTCTAGAGTGTATTGTAGACCTTTTTCTGTTTATAAGAACTTGACACTGGTGACTTGACTGTTATGGATCACAGTAACCTTATTTCCCTTAATTAGTTTACTTTTATGAGGAGGGTTGATTGACTTGTCATTACAATAGTACGAGCTTTTTCGGTTATTATGCTCGGTTTGACCCTTTCTTGGGTTTACTGAACGGGGTTATCATCCCATTCTAACAACTCTCGTTTCTTCACTTGAAAGATAGGAACTTTTAGCCCTGCTGGAACGATAGCCTCTATTGGAAGTGCCCTGTGGAACTGTCTTGGACATTCTGCTGTTGGGATTTAATGGTCTTTTAAACAAGAAGCATTGAACTGATATACATTAGCTTCTTTCTCTTGAAAATATTTGTGCGGGAATACCTGCTATAGCCATTCAATATCAACTGTAGACAATCAAGTGTCGAGCGGGACTTGTTTTGTTCTCGTTTAAAATGATTTAAAGGTTAGGTACAGTTTTAATACGCTGAGTATCACTGCTTGTGCCATTTGGTTTTAATACTCTACCTTTCAAAGTTTGCCATAATAGAGTCAGTTCATCTTTGATCATCGGCTAATATCATTTGCGCGTGCGGGCGGAGGAGAGAGGAGGAAAGAGGGAGGGATTGGGGGGTTGGTGTCGGTGTCCACGCGGTGGCCCAATCTCGGCCGAAAAGCCGGCAAAGGTCGGCCGACAGGCCCTCTCGGGCCGCATATGTGGGACCAGCAGCAGCAAGCGAGCGATTGCCTTCTATTCGTTGGGGCTACTCCCTGCCCAAAATTTCCCCTTCTTCTAGCTAGTTATCCCCAACCCCTCTTTTCCCCCTTCTTCTAGCTAGTTTGGCAACCCATGTTTGAGCGCCTTGCAGATCGCTAGACCCCGCCTAGGGCGGGCAAGGGTCATTAAACCCCTCACCAGGGAGGCTGGGCCACCGCGCCTAGTGCCCGGACTCTCTCGTTTCTTCTTAATTGCTGATGCGGAGCCAAGTCAACATCGCATTCTCAAATTTCACCCCATTGATGGGTTTATTCTATGGTTGATAACAGCGGGAATCGATTGCGCAAAGTGCGAGAGATAAGAGGACTGCATTAGACAAAAGAAGAAATAAGAGCTAAAAGGACCAAATAACATAGGCAATAATACTTGTAGGATTGAAAATGAGCATGACCCAATAGTCGGAAAAACTTTGGTAAGCAAATCTTTACAACAATCTCGAGGCCATCGGTCAATTCAATAAAATTTAAACTAGGCAGCTTGTTGGCATCTTATTTTCTAAATGATAAGGATACTCTCGTTACGTCGATAAGCGGGTGGCTTCAACATGAAATTATTTCACTAGGTCATATGGGAATTCGCGTTTGGCTCGTGCGCCAATCCACATGCATAAATGTATCTAGTCATTGCCGTGAAATCTAATCTCGACATTTTCATCGGACTTAGAAGTGATAACTTGTGTACGGACTTAAAGTTCATAAATTCAAAGTGCAACATAACTTTTAGGAAGGAAATTGCCTTTCTGTTTATCTTGGAATCGACAAGTATTTGGATACTAAATTCTTTTCATTATCTCTTATAGAGTTATCGCATGTTTATCAAGCGGTGAAATATGGATAGTAGATTTACGATGTTAAGTTTTTGAATTCAATTTTAGGCTCTTTTTCATTGAAAAAAAAAATTGGGCAAGTTCATCACCGTTACAGCTAAATCCACATAAAATAGTAAACATCATTTTTTTTCCCAGGGTGTATGGTAAAGATTGACATTGGTTCTCAGCATAGCAAGTCAATTTTTAATCGTTTGAGAGTATTGCGTATCAAACCATAAAAGTAAAGGGTTGTTAGCACATCACAGAAGCTGTCTCCTGATTAGTAAATGCATAAACGTATCATATAAGATGTGTCCCTAAAGTCCTAGAGAGATAGCATGAAGTAGAAGCTTCAGAGTAGTTTCGTGAAGTCAAAGAATCTTTCCCCATCTTCCTTAATCATGGATTATTGCATGGCATGTGACTGATGAGAGTACTTCCAAAATAAAGAATTTCCATAACTTTAATTTGGTGTTTAGCATCGTTTGATCTCTATTATTGTGTTACCTAATCTCCGTTAACATCTAAGTCTATGATGAAGCTGGAGGTAACCCGTTGTTGTTTAGTCATGCAATTATTTACAAACAAGCAAACTAAGAGTTCTCTAAGGTATTCTAGCAAGACGACGACAAGGAACGCATTTTTTGGGAAAATTGTCTAAAAAGTTCTAAACCTATTTGCTTTTTTAGCAATTCAGTTCTAAACCTTTTAATTTTGCCAATTAAGTTATAAATATTTTTACGTTTTACCAATTGAGTCTATCCGTCCAATTTTGGCTGGAAATTGCTGCCATAGGTGCTAGTTGTTCGACATGGCACGTCTGATGCTGACGTAAATAATTTTTAATAATATTTTTTTAAATTTTTTTATTAATTTTTTTTCTTTTCTTTTTCGTCTCTTCTTCCTCTACTAGTCTCTAGGCTTGGGCGATGGTCAATGAACGGCTAAAGGCAACCACGAGCAATTGTTGCTCCTCGTTGAAGGCTGGCGAGATCGAGCCTTGCCCCTAGTTGGCGAGGACGACCCTCATCGGTTGTTTCCTTTTGCCAATTGCTAGCCATTGCCCAAGCCTAACGATCGATGAAGGAAGAATGGAGAAAAAAGACAAAAATTATCTACGTTAATGTTGACCATGTCACATAGGATGGCTAGTATCTATGTTAGCGATTTCCGACTAAAATTAGACAGATTGACACAATTGACAAAACGTGAAAAGGTATATGGCTCATTTGGTAAAATTAAAATGTTTATATTTGAATTAACAGAAGTGCAAACATGTTTATGACTTTTTAGACAATTTTCTCGGCATTTTTGCTATGCATTCACACGATTGGTAGAGTGACTTGTAATCTAGGGTCGGTCGAATAGTCAACATAGAGATTTTGGTTTTCAAAGAAGCTTAAATGTTTGATGCAAGCTCGCAAAAAAAAGTAGGATTAATAACATAAAAAATCTCAAATTAGTATCTCACGACACATTTACCTGAAACTAATTATCATCTAAAAAAAATCTCAAACCGGTATTGCCTTATTCAAATCCACCCTCCATTAGCATTCTATCCAATATTCCCTGTCATTCAGATTTTTCTTATAGTTGTCTGTCACGTGTGTTGACACGTACATAATTCGTCAAGTTATTAAACGGAGTACTAACGGATCTTTGAATTCCACGTGTTATTTTAAGTTTTCAGAGTCCTAACTTCTTATGATCTTTGGTATCGCGTGATACATTTACTCCGAACTACTTTTCAACTCACAAAAAAATAATACCTGGCCCTTCTTAATTCAAACGAATAATATAATCTTTCATTGTACGTACAAAAAGCAGAATCCCAAAGAATTTAAGAAAGGAGCAAAAGTAAGAGAATGTTGTACAAAACAATGGCTGCTAACTGACACTTCCCCATTTACTAAAAGCCGTTTTTACGGGCGAAGCAAGACCCCAAAAGAATGGCAAGTGGGAAACGACGCTGTCTCTTCCACATGTGCCCCTCTTCACGAATTTCTCCACAAAAAAAAAAAAAAAAAAAAACAGCAACAACACATCACTAATAAACGACAAATCAAACTTCAGCAGACATCGCTGTTTCTTCTTCTGCTGCTGCTTCTTCTTCTTCTCCTTCTTCTTCTTCTTCCACCTGCACTGATCCCGGCCAAATTGGACGCGCCGATCGCTTTCACTGTTTCACATCACATTTGCTCCCCCCCCCCAACACAACCCTTTGCCCACCCACCAATCTAGCCTCCCACCCAGATACTCATTCGCTGCCGGGAGCGACGGAGCATGCTCAAAGGTGCCTCCTTTTCCCCATCCCGACCCGCATAAGATCTGCCCACGAATCCGAACCGACCACCGAGCGATTCCCCAATGTCGTCGGCCCCAAAGAAGCAAGCCCTTTTCATAGCTTCCCTGATCACGCTGTGGTACTCGTCCAACATCGGCGTCATCCTCCTCAACAAGTTCTTGCTCTCCAACTATGGCTTCCGGTTCCCCATCTTCCTCACAATGTGCCACATGTCGGCCTGCGCCGCCTTCAGCTACGTCTCCATAGTCTTCCTCAAGCTCGTCCCGCTCCAGCTGATCAAATCCAGGCCCCAGTTCATCAAGATTGCGACCCTGAGCGTGGTGTTCTGCGCGTCGGTGGTGGGGGGCAACGTGTCGCTGCGGTACCTCCCGGTGTCGTTCAACCAGGCGGTGGGCGCGACGACGCCGTTCTTCACGGCGGTGTTCGCGTACCTGATGACGTTCAAGAGGGAGGCTTGGCTCACTTATGCCGCCCTTGTGCCGGTTGTCACCGGCGTCGTAATTGCCAGTGGGGTATGGCTTTGCATGTGGGAATTAAATCACTTAAATTTAGCATCTGTTGTTTTGGTTGCATTCTGTTTTTGGGATTGATCTTCAGGCTTCATTTGAAGGTTGATCTGCATCGTTGGAGGATTTGGTATAATCTGATTGATAATGATCCAGATCTGCATTCTTGTTGCTAGAGTTGATGTTTTTGTTGCTCTGTGATGCTTACTCCTGCTGATTTTTGTTGTCCTGCTGGAGCAATAGTAAATTTAGGCAGTTTTTTTTTCTAAATTCGGTTATTCATGTGGAGATTTCCTCAAACTGTAATAATGCATTCACTATAAGTTTGAATATAGGTGATTGATAGTTAGCTTCTCAAGCTTGAACTTGAGATCATTACCGCTACTTTCATAATCGTAGCTAAGTTTTCAGTTTATTTGAGACAGGTCTGAAAACAAACTGAAAAGAGTTGCCTTTAAAGATATCGTTGCAATAGGATTTGTGTTAGAAGGGATGCATCAAACGTTTTGCCAAGAATGGAAGGTGAATTTGTCTCTTGGGAGGAGAGCTGGATCTTTCCAAGCCTTGGGAAGATCTCTGGAAAGAAGAAAGTCATTACTTTTATCTATAAAGAAATTGCTCTCCTTCTCCTCTTGGTTAATGTAGATTTTACACTATCGCCTGCTTCGAGATCTCAGGGAGAAGGATGCGTAATCTTGGCATGAGCGCTTTGCCAAAAGTTTTGGTTGATGTATTTCATTCAGTGGGTTGCTTGTTTGTGAAGATGTTGATAGTGTGTTTGGCTCTTCTTTTACACTACATCAGGCTTTTATAGAAATTGAGGAGATAAAGTGATGTTCAAATGAAGATGGGATGGAGATCAGATCCACAATTGATGTTGGAAAGTCTGTGGTTTATTGGTTTTATGGCTAGTACACTTCTTGTCTATAATAGCATGAAACGCCCCTTAGAAATTATGTAATGTGGACCTCCTTGATGTCTCTTGCCTGCTTACTCATTTATCTAAAGAACTCTATACCCATTTTGGAGACTTTTGTCATCTAGCCAAGTATATTTTCCTCTGTCAGCTACGGGTTTATGGCAGCAGAATACCAGATGGCACAAGAGGGTTTTATTTTACTACTTCCTCAACTGATGCCCCTGCTAAGTAGAAGTATTTCAGTTACCTTATGCATCCATTGGCGTCTTCAAAGTGACTTGAAAAGGAAAGATGCATGACATGGTGGTTCTTTCCCATGAGTTATTGTCAAAATTGGAGCCTCACAAGCTTTACATTAGAGTTGTCCATTGGTCAAAGATGCTAAAGAAACCAGAAAATGTTTAAAGTGCCAAAAATGGTTTCTTGATAGATGAATGAATTCTTCTAGCTGAGAATGCTGCTTTCCTGGAAGCCTGTGGAATAAGTTGATCATCTCCATGTCCCACATTAACTTTCTATCTTATCTCTCCGGCATGATAAATTTTCCTTGTTGGTGGCAGGGGGAGCCAAGTTTTCACTTGTTTGGATTCATCATGTGCATCAGTGCAACTGCTGCAAGGGCATTTAAGTCTGTACTTCAGGGTGTCCTACTTTCTTCCGAAGGGTAATTGCTTTCTAAAATACCTCTTATGATACCCTGTTAAGAATTCATTAACAACTTTTGATGCAGTTTAAATGCTC
This sequence comes from Syzygium aromaticum, assembly GCA_024500025.1. Classification (NCBI taxonomy): domain Eukaryota; kingdom Viridiplantae; phylum Streptophyta; class Magnoliopsida; order Myrtales; family Myrtaceae; genus Syzygium; species Syzygium aromaticum. The sequence continues at coordinate 13,973,397 of CM044895.1, forward strand.
AGAGGCATCTAAGTCCCATGCAACAGTTTAAAGTTGCCCATCTATATTGTATATTGGCCTCTTTTCCTGGTTAAGCAAGGACATGCTAGATGGAAGAAGGAACAAATATTTTGATCACAAATAGAAAAGTTTTAATAGACAAATAGTTCTACTGTGTTTTTACTATCTCCATCTGGAAAATAGAAAATTTTCTTCCCTAAACAGTCCGAATCCTATTTCCGAAATTTGAATGATGAGATCCAATGGCATAACATGAATGTTCATGAAGTACAGGTACTTGCTCTATGCAAATGAAATGCCATAAAAAAATTTGTTAGCTTGTTCCCAGTCTATGGGAGTGGCCATTATATTCAGAGGTTTTGCTCTCCTGTCTCCTGAGAAATTACTCTACCCTTCAATCACGACTTGGCAATTGACATTCAATTACGATACAGGGAAAAACTGAATTCGATGAACTTGCTGCTGTACATGTCACCGATTGCGGTATTAGTCTTGCTACCGTCGACACTCATAATGGAGCCAAATGTCTTAGAAGCCACTTTATCACTCGGAAGAGAACACAAATTCATGTGGCTGCTTCTTTTGGTTAATTCAGCCACTGCCTATGCAGCCAACTTAACTAACTTTCTGGTCACCAAACATACAAGTGCCCTCACGCTCCAGGTTGGACATGCTTTATCTTTGTTTAGTCCTCTATCATGATCCTGATTCTCATATTAGCTTGTAGCTTGCCTAATTCTGTTGAAGCAACTGACAAAATCACTGTTATACTTGTCCAGAAGAACATAAGTTATAGACTGTTGTTCGATTAAATGATGGTTTTCTCTTGTTTTTATAGGAATTCTCGCGGTGAAAGAGATGTAGCAGGGATTGTCAATAATTATTGATTAGACTGCTTAGAGAAAAGTCTATTTTAGACTTGTGGTCGTCAACTCCTATTTTGATGTTATAGCCTCTTAATCTGTAGCTTCTTGTATGAGAAGTGAAAATGTTTATTGCATGTTGATGAACATTTTTATTGGCTACATAAATTTGGCCCCTGAAAAACTTTGCGGAGACAAGGACAATAGTAATTGGTTAGTCTATTCAAGCTTTTTTTTTTCACGGTAGTTCATCATGATTCTTTATTGTGGCAGTTAGATATTTGTTCTTTGCAACTTTCATGTTGGAGTTATGGGCAAGAACCAGAGAGAACCTCGAGAATTACTTGCTAAAAACACTCTCTGCATTAATTGTGTCGACATCACAAATAAGTTGGTTGAACCATGTTGATGTGATTTTAACTTTTTTGTACACTATTTATTGATCAGGTACTTGGAAATGCAAAGGGTGCTGTCGCTGTTGTGATCTCTATACTCTTGTTCAGAAATCCCGTGACAGTGATGGGCATCGGCGGATATGTGATAACAGTCTTGGGGGTTGTTGCATATGGAGAAGCAAAACGGAGATTTAAGTAAAGGTGGCGGACTTGCCTATGGGTCACTTACACGACCCGAGTCCTATTAAAATTCGCGGTGAGACATTGCCTGACTAGGTGGAGGTGGTATTTTTTATTCTAGTATATGATTATTCTTGCTATTAGGAACGAAATCGAGGAGGGAATGGAGCAAGCTTGCTCAACAATTCTATAGAGGAATTCTTCGTTTAGTACCATGTCATTGTATACCTCACTTTGGAGGTGGCATGAGATGCTTCCTAGCAAATTTGATGTCACCACACTTTGTTAAATAGTCAGCCTTATCACTTAGGAGTCATTTGGCCTGGAGCATTACTTAAAATATATTCAGTAACTATCCTTCTTACGAATACAGATTGCAAGGAATCTGCCCTTTCTTTTTATCAATTTTGGGCCTTATATCTGCAAATCGTCTTGTTTCTTTAAGTGGCCACATTGGTGTGCATCTCTGGATGAAGGAAGGTTGGGGGAAGTTTCTCTGATTGTTGAGTTACACGTTGTTAACATAATTCACATGCAAATTTAGCGAAATGATGATTCAGGATCTATCAACCAGAAAAGTGGTCGGAGAAAGTTTTCTTTGGATCAAAGATGGAGTTGTTTTTAAGTCCCAAGCTGACCTAGAGCTAGATCAATTCAAAACAGCTTCAATTTTAACACAAAGCGATCAGTTTCATGAGAGACTCAGAAGATACCCTCCTTGTTTGTGGGTGGAAGAAAAAAACATGTTACATTGTTAATCGGGTTAGACATTGATTATCCGAAAATGGGGACCTCTTTGCACCTGCTCGTCCCGGATTGCCCGAGACCGACCTGTCAGGGGTCTGGTTTAGACCACTCATTAGGGGGGGGTCTAACCCAACGAACGGGAAGCGCTAGTCGTCGTCAAATGGGGACCTCTTTTCTCTTCCTGTCGGTGCACCGAATTTAGGAAGCTAGAACAAGGATCAACTTGTCCCACCCAGTTAGAGGTTAGTTCAGAATCGTACAGAAGTGCCGGAAAGTCTTCAATCCCAACAAGAAGATCACTAGATGGGAGTCCTCGACTTCGTCAATAAATAAACTGGAAAGACGCAGAATGGGAATCTCTTGTCTTTACGTATCAAATTGTTTCTTGACGACTTGAATGGAATATGACCATTTTTTTCTTGCGGACTTGCGTGGATTATGGCCAAGGACAGCTTCAGGGATGTTCCGGGCGCCGCTAGTGGCTTTTTTTGTAATTCGTGGCTTCCTTATCTTTGAAGTTTAAACAACAATACAAATCCAGAAAACATTAATTTACATATTTTAGTTCCATGCAGATATCATCTTCTTAAAATTTTCAGAATACATTTCCCGCGACTTAAAATCTAAGTTAATGGTATACAAATGCATCCTCGTTATTGCTATTTTCAAAATAAATTTTCATTTAGGATGTGTTCATTTCACGAAAAATGAGTAATTTGAAAAATATTTTTCGAAAAAAAGTTGCTTATATTATTTTAAAAAATTAGTTAACGCATAATTCGCGTCAAAAGACAAACTTTAGATGACTGTTTTTAATGATTTAGTATCGAGCACTTGGGTGGGCTCGCGTGCACGATGGCCAAGTTATTCCATAAAGAAGCTTATCACTTGTCTACTATTGATATAGTGCGTCTCACGTGGGCTCTTCAATCGTGAAATGTAGGATTCCCATTCAGTTTTTTGTCCAAAAGGTTGAAACCTTAAATGGTGGAGCTCCTGTATGACGGGAGCGTTGTGATGTGATGTTCCCGACGCCACGGCTTCAAGAAAGAAAACTAAAAACAGTGCTAATAAAGAGCTCGATAAATTTCGCAGTAGCTCCTGTCCAAGACAACCTCTCCCAACACAAACCGGAAAGAAGAAAAGACATGGCGAGTTCTGTGCTCTATGGCATCACCGAGAGAGTCCTGCAGAAGCTTGGCTCGCTTGCCCTTCAAGAAGATGCCTTGGTTGATGATGGCATTGAAGCCAAGCTGAGGAAGCTTCAATATGCTCTGGCTTCCATTAAAGGGGTGCTCTTGGATGCTGAAGAGAAACAGGGGCACAACTACAAGCTCAGAGCGTGGTTAGAGCAGCTTAAAGATGTCTTGTATGATGTCGAGGACTTGCTTGATGATGTCCAGTGCGAAGCCTTGAGGAAGAAACTGAAAGGTCAACAACGAAAACATGGCAAGGTAGGGCACTTCTTTTCTTGTTCTAATCCCTTCACATTCCACCTGAAAATGGGCAAAAAGATTGGTGAGATAGTAGGACGATTGAAGCAGATGGATGGTGAGATTGAGGGGTTTGGTCTCAGCAAGCGAGCCTGTGATGGCGGTGTCGTAGGAGGGAGAGTGAGAGAGATGAAACCCAACTTGGTGAGAGGATTTGATCCCATCATTGGGAGGGATGCTGATAAAGATAGGATAATTGAGCTCTTGATGCAGCAAGATCCGCCTAGAGATGGTGCGGACCTTTCCGTGATTCCCATTGTCGGAATCGGAGGCTTGGGCAAGACTGCGCTTGCTAGTTTGGTGTTCAATGACGATAGAGTGCGAGAACACTTTGCTTTGACAATTTGGGTGAGCATGCGTGGCGATTTTAACGTGAGGCTAATTGTGGAAAGGATCGTCCAGAGTAAACTTGGCCAAAGTTTGAACAACTTGGACTATCCCCATTTGCAGACTCTTCTAAGGGGTATAATAAGTCACTGTAAGCTCTTACTGGTTCTAGATGATGTGCGGAAAATGAATTGGGCTGGGTGGGATCATCTGAGGTCTCAGTTGGCCAAAGCTGCTGATGGAACCAAGGTTATTGTGACCACTCGAGATGCGAAAGTACCTAACATCACAAATTCCCTACTGGCGTACAACTTGCAGGGCCTTTCACATGAAGACTCTATGTCCTTGTTCAAGACATGGGCATTTGACCAAAACGAACAGGAAATAAGCCCGCGTCTCCTCCAGATCGGGGATGAAATTGTAGGAAGATGCAGTGGCGTCCCTTTGGCTCTGAAGATGTTGGGCGGCCTACTGTACTCGAAGGACGACGAACGATTTTGGGAACTAGTGAGAGATGACGATATGTGTAGATCCATACAAACAGAGGAGGACATTCTATGCATCCTGAAACTGTGCTACATGTATTTGCCATCCCACTTAAAACAGTGTTTTGCCTTGTGTTCAGTTTTTCATAGAGGCCACATCACCACCGATTTAACTACAGCTTATTTTTGGACTGCGTGTGGGCTCATTCCACCATCAAATGAAGACGGAAATCCTGAGGACACCTGTAACAAGTACTTGAAAGAGTTGTGGTCCAGATCGTTCTTCCAGCAAGCCTGGCAGAGGGGTCCATCTCTCTCTTTTAAAATGCATGATTTACTTTACGATCTAGCATTATCGGTGTCAACGGAACAAATCGATTGCTCCCTGCTTAGTCATAGTTCCCAGAGAATTCCAGAGAGAACTCGACATGTTTCATTATTGCACACTGTTTCGTCGGGTCAAATGAAGGAGAACGAAGCCCCACCATTCTTGAGCAGGTTAAAGTCAAACAGAGTGCGAATGATTAACTGTGACTCCCAGGACACGTTCAATACAAGAAAATCTGTTGACAGCATGTCTAAGTGCGAGTACTTGAGGTTTATGCACTTGTCCTTTTCCAGCTTTGAAGAGTTACCGAGTTCCATAGGCAAGTTAAAGCATCTCACAGTGCTTAGCCTAGGGGGTAATTGCCGCGTGAAGAAACTTCCGGATGCTATCTGTAAGCTGCATAGCTTGCTGTTTTTATCTGTCTCTAATTGCTCAGGACTAGAGGAATTGCCTCGAGACATGGATAGGATGATCAACCTTCGATGTCTGTGGTTGACCACGAAGCAGAAAAGTCTCCTCGACAGTAGAATTCATCGCATGAAGTCTTTGAGGTACTTGTTGATTCGTAATTGTGGAAATCTGGAAGTGTTGTTTGGAGGCAGAGTATGCTTGAACAACCTTCTATCTTTGGAAATAGAGAATTGTCCACGACTGGTGTCTCTGCCGCTGGGTGAACTGACTGCATTGGAGGCATTGAGGATCACAGTTTGTGACAAGCTCATGTTGACTCAGCTCGAGGATAACAAATCGAGCCTCTTCCCGAAGCTTCGTTTCTTCATGGTCTCGGCTTCACAGCGATTGGTGCACTTGCCGCAGTGGCTTCAGGCCTCTGCTGACACCTTAGAGGAGTTGCACATTATTGACTGCATAAACTTGATGGCTCTACCTGAGTGGCTGCAAGATCTTAAACATCTCAAAAAGCTTCATATCTTTGGGTGTCCTCGACTGTCATCGGTGCAAGGAGTGAGTTTGCTCAGCGCACTCCAAGAGCTGCACATTGCAGGTTGCCCTGAACTGAGTAGAAAATGTCCGGTGGAAGATGGTGAGCTTTGGCCTGAGGTTTCTCAAGTGCCCTTCTTTAAGGTCGACTGGAAAGTGATCCAGTCAAATGATCATTAGGTAGGTGCCGTGCATATCCTCTATTCTTCTTCTCACTAAGTTGAGTCTCGGTCTTTTTCGTTACCCATTTCTTGTTTACTGGATGTTCCATCTACAAGTCTAATTCTAGTGGAGTTGAATAACTGACGATTTGGGATGAATGCAATAATGTATAAGATATCACGATTAGTTCTGCATTGGATGTCTACTTAGTACAGTTGTCTCTTTATCATGACAATAATATAACAAAGTCGACAGTCCATTTGCCTTTTGAATTTTGACGATAACCGGATGTATATTTGTGTACTAAGTCTATTGGTCCTTTTGTTGCGCTGTTGTTAGAGGAAGAAGATGTCAGACGAGTGGACATAACTAGATCATATGCAGTAGCGCTCTCACATTTTGGTTCTCATTCACAAAGACTGCTATATTTGTAGCCTCAGCTAATTGAATTTTTGTTCTTTTTGGGTTTGATTGCAGGTTATGTGGATTGTGTGCTTAAAAGCATCTGGGGCGAGACTGCTCTATATACATCTGCCGAACCTCTCCGAAGTCCCCAGGCCAAGAGTGTCGGCATTTTCTGGATTGGTGTACCTTGTGTTCCGGTTGAAAACCAACATTACTTCTTTGAGTAGACCGAGGCTCATTTTGTTGTAGTTTGAATGTGGTAGTCTGCCCTCTTGAGGAACAGTTTCATGCGTTCTGGCTTTGGAAACTATTCATTTCTCTTTGACATTAGAAAACTTGTCATCTCATCGTGAAATTAACTTTGCCTAAATGATCTTTGAAATATGGATTCAAAGGAATGTGTAATATCTAAAACTTTAGCACCTAGTGACACATTGACATCTATTTGAGCTGCTACGCGCAATGATCATTGCGTGATCCAGCGATTACATGATCTTACGATTAACTTTACCAATTTATATGAAATTGTGTAGGGGCCCAAGATGTTAACAATTGATAGAACTAGACCCTTAAAGAAAGACTTGGGATATATCGAATTGACCCCACCTAAAGTTAATGGCCCTCATTAGTATAAGTCAATGATATGTTTATATATCATTAAACATTAATCAAATAAAACTAAGTTAATGGCCCTCTTAACCTTTCTTCTTCCTCAATTTTGCTGTCAATTTGGTTGGCACAGAGAGAGAGAAATTCCCTGGTTTTTGTGTGTGTGAGAGGAGGGGGGATGGATTTTAGAGAGATCCTCGATTCTCAAATCCAGGTCATGTCCAAAGAGCGGTGATTCTTTTGGTGTCCTTGTCCTCAAAGAATCGACAGCAAACCCCACCAAATCCATATTATACACTTAAAAACTTGGGTGGGCTCCCATGTGATGGCCGTAATAATTGTATAAACAAAGCGTTCGTGACTACTCTATTTTTGATGTAGTGTTGGTGCAGGCAATCAAGAAAAGCAGAGTTGAAACTGGGTCTCACATGGTCTTGCATTAAGAAATTTAACATTCAATATAGCTTTTAATAAGGTAAGATTCTAAATGGTCGCACTCTTGTGTGATGCAAGCGTTGTGAAGCACGTAATGCTCCGAGCGCCACGCTGTGAAGAAGAAAACTAAAAATGGTGTAGAGCTGGAGGAGACTTGATTCAAATACTTTTGTCCTTAAAGAGTACTCGATTGGAGCTGAATCTGTAACACCCCGGAGTCTACACTGGGTAATATTGTCAGTTTTGGACCCACTAATCCCTACGGATTTAAAACACGTTACACAGATATAGAACCCCAAGCTTTATAAGCTAGCTCGAAAACTTCTTCCTAAGTGATGTGGGACAAGAGAGGTACCCCACTTCCCTGCGCACGTCCGGGGTAGTGGCATGGACGCACCGCCATCCCTCCTCCCTACACTCCACCGCTTGGCTTGGGCCGTCACAGAATCATGTTTTGTTTTTAAAGTTACCGAGTGCCTCTAGTTTTGCATAACCCCATTAACTCCAACACAAACTAGGGAATGGTGAGTTCACTGCTCTATGGCTTCACCGAGTGTTTAGCATAACCCCATTATCCTCTATTATGCTCTATTCTTCTTCTCACGCAGTTGAGTGTCGGTCTTTTTCAATACCCATTGCTTGTTCACTGGATGTTCCATCTACAAGTCTAATTCTAGTGGAGTGGAATCGCTGACGATTTGGGATGAATGCAATCAATGTATAAGATATCATGATTTAGTGCGAGTACTTGAGGTTTATGCACTGGTCCATTTCCAGCTTTGAAGAGTTACCGATTTCCATAGGCAAGTTAAAGCATCTCCCAGTGCTTAGCCCAGGGGGTAATTGCCGCATGAAGAAACTGCGGGATGCTATCTGTAAGCTACATAGTTTGCTGTTTTTATCTGTCTCCAGGTGCTCAGGACTAGAGGAATTGCCTCGAGACATGGATAGGATGATCAACCTTCGATGTCTGTGGTTGACCACGAGGAAGAAAAGTCTCCTCGACAGTGGAATTCATCGCATGAAGTCTTTGAGGTACTTGTTGATCAGTAATTGTGGAAATCTAAAAATGTTGTTCGGAGGCAGAGTATGCTTGAACAACCTTCTATCTTTGGAAATAGAGAATTGTCCACGACTGGTGTCTCTGCCGCTGGGTGAACTGACTGCATTGGAGGCATTGAGGTTCACAGTTTGTGACAAGCTCATGTTGACTCAGCTCCTGGATAACAAATCGGGCCTCTTCCTGAAGCTTCGTTTCTTCATGGTCTCAGCTTCACAGCGATTGGTGCGCTTGCTGCAGTGGCTTCAGGCCTCTGCTGACACCTTAGAGGAGTTGCACATTATTGACTACATAAACTTGATGGCTCTACCTGAGAGGCTGCAAGATCTTAAACATCTCATAAAGGTTCATGTCTTCGGGTGTCCTCGATTGCCGTCTATGCAAGGAGTGGATTTGCTCAGCGCACTCCAAGAGTCACACATTGCATGTTCCCCTGAACTGAGTAAAAAATGTCAGGTGGAAGATGGTGAGCTTTGGCTTGAGGTTTCTCATGTGCCCTTTCATTAAGGTTGACTGGGAAGTGATCCAATCAAATGATCATCAGGTATGTGCCGTGCATATCCTCTATTCTTCTTCTCACTTGGTTCAGTGTCAAATCTTTTTCAATACCCATTGCTTGTTTACTGGATGTTCCATCTAAAAGTCTAATTCTAGTGGAGTTGAATCACGGACAATTCGGGATGAACGCAATCAATGTATAAGATATCACAATTTAGTTCTGCATTGAATGTCTACTTTGCACAGTGTCGTCTCTTTTTCGTGACAATAACATAACAAAGTCGACAGTCCATTTGCCTTTTTAATTTTTGATAATAACTGGATGTATATTTGTGTACTAAGTCTATTGGTCCTCTTGTTGTGCTCTTGTTAGGATCTGTTTAGTAACGTTTTTATTTGTCTGTTTTTCTATTCTTTTGTTTCCCGAAACAGAAAAAGAATAAAAATCCATTTAGCAACGTTAGTTAATTTTTTTGTTCCCCGAAACAGCAAAATAGTCAGATAATAGATTTGGAACAGAAATAAAAAATAAAAAAAAATCTAATTTTCTATTTTTTGAACAAAAGAGAAACAATAGAAAAACATCAACTCTCTCTCTCTCACAAGATTTTCTCGTACTAAACCGTAAATCCTAAATCCTAAACCCTCATACCCTAAACCCAAAATTCCTAAACCTTAACCCTCAAACCCTAAACCCAAAAACCTTAAATCTCAATACCCAAACCCTAAAACCCACAACACTAAAATAAAAAGGGTTAATACCACAAAAAAATCCTAAAATGGTACACCCATGACAATTTTACTCCAAATTATTTTTTTTATCACAAAAAACCCTAAACTGGTACACCTATGACAATTTTACCCCAAACTATTTTTTTTACCATAAAAAACCCCACACTGGTATACCTGTGATAATTTTATCCCTAAACTAATTTTTTGGCCACCAAAAAGCCCAAACCGGTACACTTGTGACAAATTTATCATCTATTAGTTTCCGTTAAATTTTACTGATAAATTGCTAAGTTTAATAATACATGGTAATTGACATGTGTACCGATTTTGGGTTTTAGCTCTTTGTTTGCCACAAGTTTACCAATTTGTGATTTTTTGTGATATTAATATAATTTAACGGACACTAACAAAGGGTAAATTTGTCACAAATGTACTAATTTGAAGTTTTTAGTGATCAAAAAATTAGTTCGGGGTAAATTGTCATAGGTGTACCAGTGTGGGGTTTTTGGTGGTCAAAGAAATAGTTCAAGGTAAAATTGTCATAAGTGTACCACTTTGGGGGTTTTAGTGGTCAAAAAAATAGTTCGAGGTAAATTTGTTACAGGTGTATCAATTTGGGATTTTTTGTGGTAAAAAAAATAGTTTTGGGTAAAATTGTCACAGTTGTACCAGTTACCCCTAGACCCAAAACCCCAAAACCCAAATCTCTAAAATCCTAAATCCAAATCCTAAACCTTCTAAACCCCAAATCCTAAACCCAAACCTTAAAATCCCAAACACTAAACCCCAAAACTCCAAACTCGAAACCCTAAAACCTAAACCCTAAAATCATAATTCCAAATCCTAAATCCTAAAACACTAAACTGCAAAACCTCGAATCCTAAACCATAAATCTCAAACCCCAATACCCAAAACCCAAAACGACTATACCCAAACCCGAAACACTAAACCCAAAACCCCAAACCTGAAACTCTACAACCTGAACCCCAGATTCTAAACCCTAAAATCCAAAATCCCAAACCCTAAACCTCAAAACCGAAATCCTTAAACCCTAACCCCTAACCACTAACCCCAAATCCTACATCCTAAACTACAATTTCCTCGACCATCACTCGGTATTTGCTTCGTCTATAAGGAGTAATTTTTTTATGATTGTATTAAGATCATCGAATTTTATATCATAATATATTATTATTCTATTTCTAGTCAAATTTTATCTAAACATGAATTGTTAAGTCCCTTAAACTGCAATTTTCTCAATACACCTAGTATTTGCTTTGTCTATAAGGAGTAATTTTCTTTATGATTGTATTAATGTCATCCAATTCTATATCATAATATATTCTTATTCTATTTCTAGTCCAATTTTCTCCAAACATGAATTGTTAAGTCTCTATCGACAATTTTATAACTAAATGAAAAAATTGGGAGTAAAAATTTTTAGTGTCCTATTAAACGCATCTTTGTTCTTTTTCAACTCTAGGAATAGAAATTTTGTATAGTTACTAAACGGGTTTTTTTGCTCAAAAACTTGTCTAGGGAATAGAAATAGAAAAAACTATTTTTGAACAGAAACGTTACTAAACAAACCCTTAGAGTTAGAAGATGTAGGACAAGTAGACATAACTAGATCATATGCAGTAGTGCTCTCACATTTTGGTAGCTCTGTTGGTTCACATTCACAAAGCCTGCTAGGTTTGTAACGTCAACTATTCGAATTTTTTCTTTTTGAGTTTGATTGCAGGTTATGTGGATTGTCTGCTTAAAAGCATCTGGCGAGAGACTGCTCTCTATAACTCTCTATTTCCAGAAGTTCATACATCTGCTGAACCTTCCCAAGTCCCCATGCCAAGAGTGTCAGCATTTTCTGGATTGATGTGCCTTGTGTTCAGGTTGAAGACCAATGCTGCTTCTTCTTTAAGTAGACCGAGACTCACTCTGCTGTAGTTTGAATGCGTTTCAACGCCTGTAATTTCTATAGAGATGAAGACAAAGCTACATATTGTTAGTCAGCCCTCTTGAGGAATGTTTTCATGCCTTCTGGCTTTGGAAACTGTTCATTTCTCTTTGACATTGAGACAAACTTTTTAATCTCATTGTGAAATTAACTGTCTTTCAACCAAAAAAAAAAATTACCGTCTGAATGATCAAGTGATTAAATGATCTTAGGATTAACTTTGCCAATTTATATGAAATTGTACTAGGGCCCGAGATGTTGATAATTGATGCAACAAGACCCTTAAAGAAAGACTTGGGATATATCGAATTGGCCCCACCTAAAGTGGCAAACGAAGGAGTGGTGCAAGAATTGTTATTTGGGTAAAAACATTAGTCTGTGTTTTGTCCCTGATTAGTTTTAGTTAATGATATGTTAAATTATTGTTAATCATTAATAAGTTAAAACTAAGTTAATGGCCCTCTAAACCTTTCTTCTTGCTCAATTTCGCTGTCTATTTGGTTAGGAGAGAGAGAGAGAGACACCCTGGTTATTCTTTTAGAGAGAGATGAGTGAATCTTCCATGAAACGTTAGCCAAATTTCACACCTTTTTTTCCCTAATATCAGGTAGTATGTGGGGACGGCCAATAGATTTTTATTTTTATATTTATATGGAGACCCTTGATTCGCTAATTCACGTCTTGCCTAAAGAGTGGAGATTCTTGTGGTGTCCTTATCCCCGAAGAATGGAAAACGAACCTCCGAGTACTTAAAAACTTAGGGTGGGTTCGCATGTGAGGCCATAATAATTGTATAAACAAAATGTACGTGTCTACTCTGCTTTTGATGTAGTGTTGGTGCAGGCAATCAAGAAAAGCAGAGTTGAAACTGGGTTTTACATGGTCTTTCATTAAGAAATGTAACTTCCCTTTAGCTTTTAATAAGGTAAGGTTCTAAATGGTGGCGCTCGTGTGATGCAAGACGTATGTAATGCTCCAAGCACCACACTGTGAAGAAGAAAACTAGCAGTGTTGTAGAGCTGGAGGAGTCCTGATTTAAGTACTTTTGGTCCTTAAAGAGTACTTGATTGGAGCTGAATTGGGTTTTGTTTTTAAAGTTACTGAGTGGCTCTAGTTTAGCATAAATCCTCCATCTCCAACACAAACCAGGGAATGGAGAGTTCAGTGCTCTATGGCTTCACTGAGAGGGTCCTGCAGAAGCTGACGTCTCTTGCCCTTCAAGAAGATGCCCTGGTTGATGATGACATTGAAGCCAAGCTGAGGAAGCTTCAATATGCATTGACTTTCATTAAAGGAGTGCTCCGGATGCTGAAGAGAAACTGGCATACAGCCAAAAGCTCAGAGTTTGGTTAGAGCAGCTTAAGGATGTCTTGTATGATGTTGAGGACTTGTTTGCTAATGTCCAGTGTGAACTTGAAGTCTCAAGAAACAAATTGAACAGTCAACTACCAAAACTCGGCAAGTTATGCAGCTTTTTTTCTTGTTCTAATCCCTTCATACTCCACCTCAAAATGGGCAAAAGGATTAGTGAGATAGGAGGAAGATTGAAGCAGATGGCTGCTGAGATTGAGAAGTTTGGTCTCAGCAAGCAAGCCTGTGATGGAGGTTTAGTAGGAGCAAAAGTGAGAGAGATGAAACCAAACTTGGTGAGAGGATTTGATCCCATCATTGGGAGGGTGGCTGATAAAGACATGATCATTGAGCTCCTGATGCGGCAAGATCTGCCTACAGATGGTGCAAACCTTTCAGTGATTCCCAATGTTGGAATCGGAGATTTGGGCAAAACTGCCCTTGCTAAATTGGTGTTCAATGACAATAAAGTGAGGGAGCACTTTGCTTTGCCAATTTGGGTCAGTATGCCCGATGATTGTAGCATGTGGCTAATAATGGAAAGAATCATCCAATGTGCACTTAAGCAGAGTTTGAACAACTTGTACTATCGCCAGCTGCAAACTCTTCTAAAAGACGTTTATAAATCGCGGAAAGTTCTAACTCTTCTTAGGTGGTGTGAGGAAAATGAACCGGGATGAATGGGAGGATTTGAGGGACGAATTGGCAGAAGCCGTTGATGGAAGCAAGGTGATTGTGACCCCACCCGACTCAGCAGCTCCTATGGGAATGGGCTTTGCATGGGTGTACAACCTACAGGGCCTTTCACATGAAGACTCAGATCAGTGTCCTAATTCAAGAGATGGGCGTTTGTGAAAAGTGAAGGGAAATAGGTCCCTGTCTCCTCCAGATTGGAAATCAAATCGTAGAAAGATGCAGGGGAGTTCCTCTGGCATTGAAGATGTTAGGCAGCCTACTGTACTTGAAGGACAACAAACGTTTTGGGAGCTGGTGGGGACGACGACATGTGTAGATCCGCACAGACAAAGGACAACATATTACGTATCCTCAAACTGTGTAACAATCATGTGCCATCCCACTTAAAACAATGTTTTGCACTGTGTTCATCTTAGTGGCGCTAGCTTCGCCTGTTTAAGCACAGCTTATATATGGACTGCCTGTGGGCTTGTTCCATCATCAGATGGAAACCAAGCTCCTGAAGTCGCCTGTAGCAAGTGCTTCAAAGAGTTGTGGTCCAGATCCTTCTTCCAAGAAGACCAGCAAGCCAGCCCAGATCTCGTTTTCAGAATGCACGATTTACTATATGATATTGCATCATCAGTATCCACAGAACATAAATATCACTGCGAACTTAACGTTAATTCCCAGAGAGTTCCAGGAAGAACTCGACATATTACTTTACCGTGTACTAATTCGTTGGGAAGATTGAAAGAGGACCAAGCCCCACCCTTCTTGAGCAAGTTAAAGTCAAACTGAGTGCGAATGATTAACTGTGAATCCGAGGACACATTTGATGCGAGAGGATCTGTCGACAGCATATCTAAGTGCAACATTTAAGGTTTCTGAACTTGTATTCTTCTAGCTTTGAAAAGTTTCCAAGTTCCGTGGGTGAATTAAAGTGCTTGAAGTAGGGGGAATCGCCACTTGGACAGACTTCCAGATTCTGTCTGTAAGCTACGTAGTTTACTGTTTTCATCTCTTGCTGGGTGCTCAGGACTGGAGGAATTGCCTGGAGGTATGTATAGGCTAATCAACCTTCAATTTTTATGGTTGACAATAAGTAGCGAAGTCTCCTTGAGAATGGAATTCATCGCATGTAGTCTTTGACGCACTTGTCGGTTACGTAACTGTGGAAATCTAGAATTTTTGTTTGGGGGCAGAATATGCTTGAATAGCTTATATCTTTGATAACAGAAAATTGTCCGCAACTAATGTCCCTGCCGCTGGCCGAACTGATTGCGCTAGAGTCATCGCAGATTGCAGGTTGTGATAAGCTCGTGTTGACTTGGCCTGAGGATGAGGAATTGGACCTCTTCTCGGTCTCAGCTTCACCGTGATCGGTGCATAAACTTGGTGGCTCCACTGGAGCGGCTGCAAGATCTTACACATCTCAAAAAGCTTCATATTCGCGGGTGTCCTCGATTGTCATTGCTGCAAGAAGCGGAATTGCTCACTGCACTAGAGGAGTTGATTCGGGTTGCCCTCGACTGAGTGAGAGGTGTAAGGTGGAAGTTGGTGAGCTGTGGCCTGAAGTTTCGCACCTGCCTGTCGTTAAGGTCAAGGGCAAAGTGGTTCGATACAGATGATCATTAGGTATGTGCCAAGCACGTCCTCTCTTCTTTTCCTAACATTGTCAAAATTTCGGGGTTTTTCCTAGAATGAATTTTGGTTTGGTGTCTGTCGCTTGTTGTGTGCCTGGAAAGAACTGAAACTTTTGAGGCACTAGGAGTCGTCATTAGGGCAATGGGAATGTCATTGTGCTAGATTTTGTCACCAGTCCTGACAAAAGCTGGAAAATTTTCCTGTCCATTGGTAGATTCCAACGTTAGATAAACCGGTAGTAAATTACCAACTCCATTAGGAATTTACCTACATTCCAATGAAGACGCAGTGACTTACCAACTCCTCTGAAATTTTAACAGCCTCGCAAGTGAATGACCAGCACTCTCGGGAATGTACCAATATTGCAATGAAATAGTAAATTAAACAACTCATTTGAAATTTTACAGTTATCGTAAATAGATTACCTATACCGTGGGCAATATACAAGCATTCCAATGAAGTAGTAAATTACCAACTCCTCTAAAATTTACCAGTATCCAAAGTGGATTACCAGCATTTGCTTACGAAGCTGGCAAAATTCAAGAAAAGTTGGTAATTTACTACTTCATCAGACTGTTAGTAAATTCCTAGTAATGTTAAGAATTACTCATAATACTGGTAAAAGTTACACAAGAATTGGTAATTTTCTGCTTTATTGGAAAATTGGTGAACTCTTGATAGTGTTGGCAATTATTACTGGTTTACTGACGAGCAAATTACCAGTAATAATTTTTTTTATCAACAAGATTGGAGAACTACCAGCAGCTTTCAAATTCTACCAGCACGGAAATTTTCCAATTTTTTTAGCCCACGGATCGTAGAACTTTGCCACCCCATGATGCATGACAAGTAGAATGCACCTCATGATGCAATAGGTCCTTTTTGGGGGATTGGCCAACAGAGGTTCGTCGGAAACGGCAAAGTTCTCAGGTTGCGTTTGGTTATCTTGTAGATTCACAACACAAATAGAATGCACCTCATAACGCAAAAGGGCGCGTCGAGATTCGACACTTGGTTGTCTTTTAGATTTATTTTTACCTTATTTTCAAGACTGATGTTGCTGCTTCCTTTTAATAACTAGCCTGCAACTCTTCCTTGCTGTAGTTCAAATTGGTTTTTGCTTGGTAGTCTCTTCCGAAATGTATGCTGCAGCGTCAATCATCTGCAGAATGATTTGTTTGGTAATGAACACTCCGCAGAGCTAATGAGCTCACTTAGATTACCGATACTTGACCCGTGACGCGATGTTGATTCCCACAACGGCGGGACGGAAATCTTGTGAACAGGTGAAGAAACAGGAGCTCTTTCGAAGAATAGAATAAGCGTGTCCGAATTTATTTTCGCAAGTGACGGTAACAATATGGAACGAACTGGAAAAAATTCGATCGAGCATAACGTGAAGAAGAAATGCATGCGATGCGAGAGAAATCCAAATATACACCGACACAACGTCAAAACTTTCTAGTTCGAGAAAGAAGACCCTGGGAAAAACTGACCAGTTGAGTTAGAAAATCCAAAATAGGACTAAAAAGGATGAACACTGCAGAAGCTGCGTCCCTAAAGCCTCCTAATCGTCTCTTATTCCTTCTCAACTTTTGTTCCTTTCGTAAAAAAAAAATGCTGACGACCAGCCAAAACAGGCCGTCTGCAGTCAATTTCGAGATATCGGTTAGTCATTGAAAGTGCCTTTGGCGCTTCGTCGCGTTCAAGCCAGTTCTGGACCAGAAGGCAGCGGCTCATACCCATCATGATGCTCGTGTCCATCGCGGTGCTTCGGTGCATCTCGTCCAACAGGGATGCACTTGATAAGAGCTCCTAAAGGCAAGCTCACCGAGCCAAGCAAGATGCATAGCGCCCACAGCTGCCAGCTTAGCGGCACGGTGCTCGCGAAAGCGCCAAGGAACTCCACAATGATTGCTTGGAATGCGACTGTGGAGACTATGATGAGGAGGAATATCCAGCTGCTGAACATGCCCCGGAATACATTTATCTTCTCTATGTCTCTGCTGTTTATTTCGTTAAATACCTGAAAAGAGGTCGGTACTTTCTGCCATCAGTGAGAATTTCTGAGATAATCAGAGAATTTGAGCGAAATCTTCTTGTATGCGCATAAAACTGGCGACAAGATGGTAATGTCAAAAGACCTGATTATTGCATTTATGCAAAAGCAAGGTGCAGAGGAAGCACCTGCGCCAACCATAATTGAGAAGCATAATATACTAGCCAAGAATCGAGCTAACACAGAAAGGATTTAACAATAACCATGCCGTGTTGTTGGTATTGTTCATGGTGGTCTAAATATAGCCACAAAGAAGGGATGTACCTGGCAGAAAACAAATGTGTTGAAAATCACAGTATCGAGTACTTCAGTAGCATCTGACCCGTGAAGTCCCAGTAAACTCTTCCCATCGAAATTGAGAACTCCAAGGACAGCTAGTTGATATATGCTCTGACCAATTATATTTCTCCACATGGCCTTTGTTATGAAGCTGGTACCCTTTCCAACTGGTCGCCTTTTCATCAATTCATCCTTTGGCGGCTCTGTGGCCAATGCCAGTGCACCCAGGGTGTCCATTATCATGTTGACCCAGAGTAACTGCACAGCCGTGAGCGGAGCGGATCCTGAAAAGCATAAACATTGGCTTTTCAATCAGATTGCTTCTAGTTGATGTCAATGTTTTAATACTTCAAAGAAGTTCCAGATAAACAAGCTAATCCGCCTACAACGCACCTGAAATGCATGCTGAGACAAAGTTTATCACTAAAGCAACCACATTCACTGTCAACTGGAACTGCACAAACTTCTGAATGTTTATATATACTGCACGTCCCCATTTGGCCACATTCACAATGGTTGTGAAATTGTCGTTCATTATTATGACATCAGCACTTTCTTTGGCAACCTGAAGAATCGAATGAAATTCACTATGAAGACAGGAGGAAACAAAATTTGATGTGTCAACGTCATCTACTAGACCATGTTCTCAGCAAACCAACAATGTGAATACGGCAGCAAAAAAATACAATACAGAAGGACAAGAAGAAAATTGTGGTACAAGCAATGTTCCTAGTAAAGTAAGAAGCATAGGAGCAAGCAATTAGATGTATGAATGAAGAGTCATGTAAATCATCCGGTAAATTTTTTTGCAGTTTGGAACATCAGTTACCCCGAGGTTTTTTTTTTAGCGTGCACACATGCAGGCACGCACACACACACACAGGCAGACACAAATATGTCCAGCATATATTAGCAGCACACACCTCTGTGCCCGCTATGCCCATAGCAAATCCAATGTCTGCCTCGTGCAAAGCAGGAGCATCATTAGTCCCATCACCAGTCACAGCAACAACCTCATCGAACTGTTTCCTGAGAATGGCAACCAAGGTGTGCTTGTCCAAAGGCATAGACCGCGCCATTACCTGTACCCAGAGTCAGAATTTAGCAAAAGCATGCATCTCCAACATCATTCAGTCGACGGTGATGTCAGATGACATTTGACAGTTTTATTTACAAACCTGAATCCTTGGAATGATTTCCTTCTTTTGTTCCAGGGACTTGCTACGGAAATCTGGTCCTTCTATCGCAATACCACCCTCTGTGAGGATGCCACATTCTTTAGCTATAGCTTTAGCAGTATGAATATTGTCCCCAGTTACCATACGGACAGTAATGCCAGCTGCTAAACAAGTTTTAACGGCCTCTTTGACTCCAGGACGTACGGGATCTTTAATTCCAATGATCGTTATCAGGGTATACCCACCCTCAGGAATGTTTCCATTTGAATTGTCGTCCAAATCTTGAAATGCCAAGCAAAGTGTCCTCAGTGCTTCACTTGCAAAACCATTAATAACATTTGTCATACTTTTAACCTGCTCTTCAGACATGGAAGCAAAATTTCCTTCCTTGTCAACAATCTTGTC
This sequence comes from Syzygium aromaticum, assembly GCA_024500025.1. Lineage (NCBI taxonomy): Eukaryota > Viridiplantae > Streptophyta > Magnoliopsida > Myrtales > Myrtaceae > Syzygium > Syzygium aromaticum. The sequence goes on from CM044895.1 coordinate 13,992,605, forward strand.
ACACATTCCAAGAACAATTTCTGATGCACCTTTGCAGAAAGCCCTTACCCCTCCCTCTGGTCGAGCCACTAGCACAGACATTTTCTTCCTTACTGAACTGAAAGGCTCTACCTTCAGTGTCTTATTCTCCCGGTGGTGGGCCGCAAAATCACCACCCAAAAGCAATCCAAACTCCAAAAGTGCTGATTCTGTTGGTGTTCCCAAAATTGATTGCTTACCATCTTTATCCTTGACAACTTCAGAACTTGTATTTAGAAGTATTGCCTGCAAAAGGATGGCTAAAACTTCTTCACGTGTTTCTGATTTTAAGATATCTTTACCCTCAGCTCCCTTCATGTGCGTAGCTTTACCAGTTAACCATAACTTATTAACAACCATGTGGTTTGTGGTTAAAGTTCCAGTCTTATCGGTGCATATGCAACTAGCAGAACCCATTGTTTCACAGGCTGAGAGGCGTCTCACAAGTGCCCAGTCATTCATTAGCTTCTTCATGGCAAAGGCAAGGCTTAGTGTCACTGCCAAAGGCAGTCCTTCCGGTACAGCGACAACAAGTATAGTAACTGCAATAGCAAAATAATCAACAAGTGTCAAAGCATCTGTAGAAGACCAGCTAGCGAATTCATCCTTTAATGCTTTCTCCACCAAGAATCGTACTGTCAGCACTAGGAAGGTGAGCACCGCAAAACCCAAACCAATCTTACCAATAACTGTGGCGACCCCATTCAGCTTTACCTGTAGTGGTGTCTCATTATCTCCCCCCTCACCCAATGTTTCCATCAACTTTCCCCACTCAGTCCTCATACCAACCGTTGTCACCAACATTTTTCCCGACCCATCTTGCACTTTAGTTCCAGAAAGAAGAAAAGGCTTCTCCCCATAAACATTGACTGGCTCACTCTCACCTGATAGGCTTGACTCATCAATTAGAAGGCTGTATCCCATCATAAAAAGACCATCTGCTGGAACTAGGTCCCCAGTGAATATATGAACAACATCCCCAACAACCAGATCATAGATGGACACTTTTTCTCTTTTCCCATCCCTTGTAACCTGAACAAATACTTTCTTTTTCTCCTGATCTAAATCCCTGAATTGCAAGGACTGCTTATAGTCACTAATTGCTGTTACCATGACCACCAGGAATATACTAAGTAATATTCCTAGTCCGTCATACATTCCCTTTGGCCATCCTTCTGAACCAATCCCAACACCTATAGAAACCACAGCACAAACCATAAGAACAATGAGTGTTAGATCGTGTAGGGCTTCCCATACAAATGTTAGAAATGATCTTGCTGGTTTCTCCGTGAATCGATTAAAGCCGTAGATCCTTTGCCTGATAGATACTGAAGATTTCGAGGATGGGTCCTCTGTGCAAATGCCCTCATCAAGATGAACCGAAACTTTACTTGCGATCCCTTGAACTCCACCATGAAGTTTCAAGCGCTTTATATCATGCCCCCGTACAATAGACGCAAGTTCTTCTGGGTCAATACCAAAACCCGCTTCTCTAATTTCATCAGAGAGCTTGTATTCGGGCAAGCCACCAGCTTCAGAAGATCACAATATCGTTAACAAAATGACTAGAAAATTGGTTTGAGAACATCAAGTGAAAAATAACGTCTCCATAGAAATTCAAAAGCCAAGTTTTACCATCAATGAACTGTAAAGCTGCTTTCTGAACATAAAGTGCAACTCGTATCTTTTCCTGGTTCAGGAAGAAAAAGCATTGAAATGTCAAATTGTCAATTCTAACTGTCAATCTTGTAAGAAGATGGTAATGATAATAAATAAACTAACTCTTAATCGAAGCAAAATGCAGTCAGGGTATTGATAGCTCTACATTATACTAAAATCTCCTGTATCTGGCAAAGATGCGTGCTAACTGAATAACACAGTCTTACAACTATTGGAATGCACGTGCGCCCAGCGACCTGTTAGGAGACCTGTAGGACAAATAGAGCGAAAATCAAATAGCTAGTCCCTAACAGTCCTCCCGTCTTTAAGGGTCCATCAGGGTCCATCGATTCTTTTTGTGGTACAATAGTGGTTTCCTGAATGAACCGCAAGAAGGCGCTTCTTCTTTTGTCTTGGTATTTTCTTTTAGTGATGATTATGAAAGAGAATCAACAAATGCAGTATGGTTTATCACGGGAGAAGTTTTCAATAGTAAACACAAAAATGTGACTTTCTTTCATTTTCAATGCCTGCACTGCTTCATCCAGCACACTGAAAATCCAAAATCAGTGAGGTAGTTGTTGTTCTACACATTTTCTTCTAGCAAGAACAAAAGGGGATAAAGACTGATTCTGTTCTAGTCTCCAAAGAGATACAACGACCGCATGCGAAACTGAATGAAGATATCCACTGATTCATTTGGACGAAATTTCTCCATGCATCTGCAATTGCTTGCGTTTTCCCAGCCTTCATTAGATAAGGTATCCAGAGAATTTGGAAAGAGAAAACAGGTGAAAAATTGTTTCGTCAGAAAGGAACTTTGGCAAAGATATTTAGAATACCATCAGTCTTTATTAATCCGAAAAGATTTACTAGGACTCGGCATTTTACGAAGTGTTATAGGAACACGACTCATCCAAAACCAACATTCAAGAAGGAATTCATGTATAATTTAAGGGTTTGTTTGTTTCACTAAAAACTTACTATCGCTAGAAAATATTTTTCAAAAAATTCAACTTTGAAGAAAGTGAATCCACAAAAAGCAACTTGTATTGTTAAAAAAGATATGTAATAATTACAACTGGAATCGACATTTTCTTGTTTATTATGTGATCCATTTGAGTAACAAGAGTCTACAAAGAAATTTTGAAAGAAATCACGAAATCGTAAATGTAAAATACTGCACATTATAGTTTTTTTTTTATGTAGAAAAAAGTGAGCATTAATGAAGTATATTCCAGAGATGGTGGACAGAATTTGTGAAAAAAATGATGAGACTTATCAGGGAAAAGGAAATTGATCAGAGATAGAGAGCCGAGAAGATAGAAAATAGATCAAGAGGACCTACTCCTTCTCGCTTGGACGGACAGTAAGAAAGTAGGAAAAAATAAATTCCTTTTGGCCAAAAGAGAAGCCATTTTCCACGGACTAAAAGTAATTTTCTATCATCCAAACTTCCATGCATCCTCCTAGTCCTTCATTTGTACTGTCTTTAAACTAATTTCTGATACATTCAAGATTTGAACTGGGATTCATCCCCACGAAAATTATGGGAATAGTGAATTTGGCTACATGTTCACACGCTTCGAAGGAAAAGCGCTCCCCGGCACTCTTTCCTTACGAAACAGTAATCCTGTAGGTTGAACTGCATCCAATCACGCCTGGGAGTGACTATCGTCACACAAAGCATCTAATAATTAGGTGACCAAACTTTCGGCAAAAGAGAAAACAATCAATCAAACACCAGCACTGATTCTCAGTTGAGAGGGTTTTAATGTAGAAGATGCCCTACTGGCTGATAATAGACCCTAAAAGGCAAGAGCTAGTAAAGCAGCCAAAGATGTCCTCAAATTGAACGAGACAGCAAGCAACTTGTCTAAGATTCAACTATTTCAAGAAAATAAGGCAACTAGGCGGTTACCCATCAATTTGGACAGGGGACATCTGGGGCTTGGGGGGTGGGTGCTACTTGCAGTAGCTGGCAATTGTGTACATATATTATCAAGGAAATCTAGATGGGTTCTAAAAGTGGCGCTTGCATAGGATGGATCTTAGATAATCACGCGCGGTGAGCGATGGACCCGATATGATATATTCACAGAAATCAGAGATGATTCCGAGCAAAAGATATCTAGCAACAACACGATTTCAGCACTACGAGGCAATTTTGTCGACCAAATTAATAGCATAGAATCCTCCAAAAGTTTTAAAGAGTCTAGAAGAACCAACAAGATGAAGAGTCCGTGAGGTCCTCAACGCTCAAAAAACGAGGAATGGGCAGCTCTGATCCTCACATACGGTTGGTCCAATCCTGAAATTTTCTGCGCATACTTTTACGACTTGGATTGATGACAACTATTGTTTATTGCAGTCTTTGTCCGGCTCATGGCCGAAGGAAACCTCGAGGAAACTTCGTGGGTCGCTAGCGGGCGTTGTATTTATGGCCTCCTTGTCCTTTTCCATCACCCCGTATACAGGAGTCACTTCCAATTACCCCACAGGTAAAAGGATAAAGCGATAATGCCCTCGACATTGCTCATCCACGTAAGACTTTAGAAGATCTAGAATTCGGAGGTCAATTTCGCATCGTTACTTCAGTGCCCAAAAAAGAGATAACGACGCAAATAATTTTTAAATTTTAACATAATGTATAACGTGATTCTTTAATTTTGAATTTTTTTAATATGATTCATGAATTTTTAATTTGTGCAATATTATCTCTATACTTTTGATACATATTCAATGTAATTCCCGATCTTGAATTAATAAAATGACCACATTGAATATATAGTTCACGAATTAAACTGAATTTGTTCCAAAAATTCATAGACTACATTAAACAAATTAAAATTTAAGGAATCACAATACACATAGGACGACATATTTCACGTAAAATCAAAGTTCAAAAATTATTCGTGCCACTTTCGCTCCAAAAAAAGACCACAGGACTCCGTTAGTTTCACAAGCATATGACTCGCCTCCTTTAATAAATAATTTTTGAACTTTGATTTTACGTGAAATAAAAGGGCTCCTGGCGTCTTCATTGGCCCTAGCCATTCTGCTTCTGCCTAAGGAAAAAGAGTTTTAAAGAAATCCAAGCAATACAAAAGGCATGGGTCCCGCCACTCAATTCTCAAACACTGGGTTTTTCTGTGAATGGTCCCCAACTGGGCAGGGATTGTCAATCCCCTCAGAACATGTTCACATCGTATGGAGAGGGACAGGGGACTACCCAAAGCAGTAGCAATCTTGGTAATCAGGTTCGAGAGGTTCGAAGCAGAAGGTGCAGAGAGACATTTCACCTCCTCATATCGTTTCAGCGGAAGCAAAAGTCATCCTCGCACCCATCCCCACGAAAAGAACCAGACGACGCTATCACGATAACGCGCGCAGAAGGGAAGCTCGCGCGACCAAAGCGAGTCGTTCCCCTAGGCGCTAGAGTTTCGTATGGGACGAAACACCCCTTGCTTTCCTTTCGCGGGGCTCCACGTTTGAAGCCGGAATGGGGAACCGCGTGACTCTGATGGGTAACGAGCCGGTACTAAGACAACTTTCTAAGAAACCTACCGAGTAGACAATGTTCGTAAATCGTTTAAACATTGCATTCCACCTACCAGGAATCATAGAGAAAGCAAATTACAAATCTTACGAATTCCCTCATGTAATTTACTTTAATAAATGATTCGAGATATCCCACGAAAATTTAAAGAAAATGTTTTTTTTTTTTCTGGGGGGGATCCGATTATTTCATCGGAGGAAACGTAACCGCAAAGATAAAAAACGAACACGATTTTTCTTCTTCTTCTTCTTTTTTTACGTATTTTTTTGGAGCGTTTCTTCATAAGCATCGCCGGGTAATCTTTTCGTCAATTTTTATATATGTGAACAGGAGGCGGACCCGCTAAAAAAACATAAACAGCACAAGACGAGATCGCAAAGCATGCACAAGGGCCCGTCGTTGCTTGACCCGGTATCTCAGCGCCGTTCGGGACGACGGCGGTTTCCCCTTTCGGAGTAGCCTAGGAGTAGCCGCGATTGCCTGCGCCGCGTGCACGGAACGCTAGCAAAACCGGCAGCACGAGAAGACGGGTGCGGGGGGGAAATCCCTAGGGGGAGTCGGGGATCGATGACGCCTGCCTGTTCGCCCGCCGCCGCCGGCCGACGGACGTCGCGTCGGTCTTTGCCCCCGATCAGTTTTGGAGATTAGAGCATTCTCAGGGATAGACACGCTCGGATCGAGCGCGTCTCTGAGGATTTTCGACGAGATTGAAGGGAAGAGAGAGAGAGAGCGGCGGCGGGATCGAGGTGAAAATGGCGATTCCGGCACTGTCCAATTCCTCAATCGAGCAGAGCCTAAGCAATGGCTCCCGACCTCCCTCCCTCGCGCGCCGAGCCAGCCGAAGCTCTCCAGCACGAAGCGAAGGTCTCGGAACACGGAAACGGGAGACCATCTCAGCTTTCGATCTTTTCGCCTATCGACCGGAAACGCGCTCGCCACCGCGGCGCCAAAACTGACCTCGCCGAGAGCCGACGCACGCATCACGAGAAAGGCGAGGAAAAAAAAGAGCGAGTGGAGAGAGAGAGGGAGGGAGAGAGAGACCTGGATGCTGCGCCGCTTCCTCTCGGCCTCGGAGCGCTTGGCGAGGTCGGCGACCATGCGGAAGCGCCGGCGGCGGTTCTTGACGATGGCGACGGCCGACCGCCATCGCTTCTGAGCCTCCTCCGAAGGGTTCTTCGCCTCGACGTCGAAGTCCTTCAGCAGCCCCTCCATTCGCCGCCGCCGCCGCCGCCGCCGCCGCCCCCCCCCCCCCTCCACCCACGCCGCACCGCTGCAGCAACGGACGATCCTTCTCCTTCTTCCTCGCTGCGCTCCGCTCCGGCTCAACACGCGCAGGCGATAGGGGCGAAGAGAGAGAAAGCGAGAGGAAGACGGCGCAGGCGCAGAGCTGTATAGGGAGGCCACAGAGAGAGAGAGAGAGAGAGATTGAAAAGTCCGAGGATTCTCACGTGGATGTCGATTTCCCTGTGTGTGTACATACCCACACAGTATAGCCTCCGGCACTTTTTTCAATTCTTCTTAGCGTTAAATAGTTGGTTTTTTTTTTTAGGATCCGTGCCGCCGTAATAAACTCCATGATGATATATTTATGATAAATATATTTTAAATTAATTTTTTTATCTTAAAAAAGATTTTAAATCGATACACTTACGACAGATTTATCATAAATTAATTTTTTGACGATCAAAAACCCCCGATCGGAACATTTGTGATAAATTCATCATCGGTGAAATTGTATTAATATCACGAAAAATCACCGGATGGTACACATGTGATACACGGAGGGTAAAACTCCAGATTGGTATACCCGTCAACTGTCACGTGTCATCCAATTCAGAAATTTGACGGTATAATCTGACGGAAACTAACAGAGGGGTAGAATTGTCACGGATGCACCAGTTCGGGGTATTTTATGATCAGAAAATTAGCTTCGAGCAAATTTATCGCGAGCATACCGGTTCATGATTTTTTCATTGTATTAACCCTTTTTCAAAAAAAAATTAATTGATTAATCAAAGAAAACGGAGAGAGAGAAAAAAAAAAAAGCAAAAGCGACGCATCGAAAAGGTCAAATTTCATTAAAAGGTGTTCCCGATTACTTTTAATAGCATCCGAATGCGCCGGCCGTCTTTATACGCACGGTCCATACTTTGGAAATCGAGCACCTGTTCGGGGAGGCGTACTTAGCTATATAGGTGTCTTGGGAGGCGCTTCTCGATGGGAACCTTGGAAAATTATCAATCGCTGTCTCAGACTTTTGCGCAAATTCCTTTAGGTGGAAAGATTGAAGCCGTCCCGCTATGTTCTTCTGGCCGCAACGAAGCGCCGTCCGTTCGTTCATTCACCAGAAATGTTTCTGAACCAAGTGACATTCCAGAACGTCGTCCCCCCTCCCTCCCCTCCCCTCCCCGTGGGCTGTGGTTATTCCGGGTAGAAGGTACGGTATTTATGCCGACGCGCGCTTTGGCGGCCCGGTCGGCAAGAAAGCTCGCCTCGCGGGGGCGGTCCCGTTTTATAAATGGCTTGAAACCGAGTGCCGCCGCATCGTCGGAAGGAGATTAGAGAATTCGCCGCGCGTTAGATTGCGTGTAGAAACAATTGAAGACTCTGCGCTTGCGAGATGGCCTTCGCCAAGGGATCAGTACATCGGAAGTTTCGAAAACTTATTACTAGAGTATAGCGAAGTCCTCAAATTTTCAAAAAGTGGGGCTAATATCATGAAAAAACCCTCGAACCAGTACATTTGTGATAAATTTACCTCAAATTAACTTTTTAACCATCAAAAACCTCAAACCGGTACACTTGTGATAAATTTACCATTCATTAGTTTTCCGTTAAATTTAATTAATATCACGAAAAATCACAAACTAGTCGGAGAGTAAAATCCCAAAATTAGTACACCCGCTGACCATCACGTGCCGTCCAATTCAATAATCTGACGGTCAAATTTAACAGAAACTAACGAAGAATAAATCTATCACAGGTATATCAGTTTTGGGTAATTGGTGGTAAAAAAAAATAGAAAAAATAGTTCAGAATAAATTTATCACAAGTGTATCAGTTTGAGATTTTTCGTAATATTAACCCTAAAAAGTATTATGAAGTTTTAAAACTTGTCAAATTTGTGCAATCGATTACCTCCGTTAGCTCTTTTTAATCTGTTTTCACGAAAGATGGTGATGTGTCTCTTTAAAAAAATATTCAGGCCATGTTGAGGCCACATGGCACTAACATGGCCCCAAATGGGTACCACATTTGCTGTAAAAATAACACAACAAATGTTAAAACTTCCGCAAGGCGATCCATTGAATATCGTAACTTTTTTTTTTTTATCACTTGAGTATTATATTGGTGAAATATTGTTCACTTGAGTGCCATCAGCTATCTCCCTTACTGAAAAATACAACATGATATTAATTTATCATAAATCGGCCAACGTGGTTCATTGGAGAAATCCAATTGGCAAAAATCATGATAAACGATATCGTTGACCCTTTGTTCTTGCTCCAAATTTGACAAATTGGGGCTAAGACAAGGCCAACAAGCAATCCATGACCCTAATCCATTGAAATTACTAGTGAAATTGAAGGTTCCTTGTAATGACCCGATCCGACGAAGGCGGGGAGTGTTCGCCGAGGCCAGAAAGTCCAGACAAGGAGCAGCTCCGTTTTAGGATGACAAAAAAGGCGAGAATAAATCGAACTGTGCACTAAACATAGAGAGAGCATTTTTGAAATAGATATATATGTGAATACTTGAATTAACTCACGGAGCTACTTTTTGAGACAATGCTTAACTTTGGAACTCTAAATTTAAGTATGCTCGAGTGAGAGGAGTACTACCACGATGGGCGACCTCCTAAAAACGTGCTCATTTGTATGCCAAAAGGCTCGTTTTTGAATTGGTCAAAGCGAACAATGTCTCGGGTGAGTTAATCCAGGAATGTCGCATTACCTGCAAGGGGGTGAGCCGAGAGCCTCGGAAGAAGCCGAGCCCGGAGGTTAGGGGAGTCCATCTTCGAATCCGAGTCGAGGCTAGACACTTGAGAGAAGGTGCAGCTTGCTAGAAAAATGGCCTCCAGAACAAGAGCGATCAAGGTCAAGGTTGGCTCCAGAACAGGAGAGCCTGACAGAAAGTCCAAGTAGCTAGAACTTGACTTGGCCGTTCTTCACGCCAACCACAACGCTCCCAATTCGCAACGAACAAAGAATGCATTCTTTCCAATGAAGGGGCCTCGCTCTTGGAGACGACACTGCCGTGGAGATCGGAGCGTGTGTAACAAGAAGTCATCTCCCGCTCGAGTGCCTCCTAAGTCATAGAAGGCATCTTCCAAGAAGTGCAAATCCAAAGAAATTACTGAAAATATAAATAAATAAACATCAAGTCGAACTTCAATCTTTTCCAAAAAAGGAGCCGTGTAAAATGCAAAGTCAGTCTGAAACGTGTTGCCCAAGAAACTCGAGTAAACGATTCTTAACCAATGTGAAACTCGGGTAATAAAAAGAAAGAGAGTTATGAACTCAAACGAGTTTCGTACAAAAGTTATGATACTTATTATGTTCATTTTTCAAATTTATTTGCAGGTGGATCCCGAGGATTGGCATAAATGACCAGAAGTAGAGACCGTCGATCTTGTCAAGGTGAGGATTTTCTGAGAAATCAGAAAAGGAAAATCAAACAGAGACCATAAAAGTTGTTAAAACAAAAGATTTGGAAAGGAAAACGAAAAGCAAAAATCAAGTTTTCGAATATCTTCGCACCGTCGTAACGATCGTAAGTGTATTTTGAACTCGGGAGATTGCTGAATTGGTATTCGTATTCGTCCTTCTCGCTCAACATATAAGTTTAAATCGCCACATTTTTTTCTTAGAATATCCTCAGGAGCATAAAAATTCGTGTGTCTCCAGTAGCATACGATGTGTGCGAAACGGGGGGGACTATCGCAGCCGGTGTGAATTAATCGGGTGCTCAAAAAATTCCGAACGCCCATCGATACGAAAAGGGAAAAAAAACTGTTTTGTGACCTTTTCGTTTTGTCAAATTTTTCATGACCATCGTGAAGAAGGGTCCCCAACACTTGTTCCCACCTGGCACGAGCGATGTTCTGGCCTTTTTCTTACTTTTTATATATATACTTTTTTTTTTCATTTTGTTTTTCAAAATTCCAAACCGATACATCCGTGATAAATTTATCTCGAATTAATTTTTCGACCGCTAAAAACACTAAACCGGTACATTTGTGACAAATTTACTCTCCGTCAGTTTCCCTTAAATTGGGTTAATACCATAAAAAAAAAAATTTTACAAATCGATACACTTGTGACGAACGGAAGGTAAAACATATAACCGGTACATTAGTCAACCGCCGCGTGTCATTTACCAAAGCAATTCGACAGTAAAATTTAACGGAAACGGAATGAGGGTAAATTTATCACGAGCGAACGAGTTCGGGAGGGTTTTTTGGCAGTAAAATTATCGCTGGTATACCAATTTAAAGTTTTTTCATGGTATTAACCGTTGTAATTTCGAGGTAAGTTTTTGAAGACGGCCATAGATACTGTCAAAGACGGCCGCCACTTTGGCTTAATTTAAACCTCGAATTTTACTCTTTTTAACCCGTCGAGCATTGTAAAATCAATCTTGGTAAAACATATCGCGGAAACTAATTTTGTTATCATTTATATCATTTTCATCCCCGGTTTATGTAATTCATATCGCCTCGGATATTTATCGGGTGATATTCATTAGATTTCTGCCCCTCCGTGTTATTTAATTTTTCTTTTTTTGCACGCTAGCTGTCTCTGTTTTTTCTTTTATTTTTTTTTTTCCTAGTTGGTCGCGTCGCTCGCGTAACGCGTGTGCAACTAACGGAAAGGGACCTTTTCCACCTGACGAGGGCCGTTAGATCATACGGAGGAGGCCGTGTCGTGACCCGTGAATTCATCGATTAATTAAATAATTAAAATCGATTAATTAAATAATTAAATTAGATCCGGAGTTGCCGCTCTGGGAACCCACTCTGATCACCTGGATTTTTGCTGGTGCTCGCGTTGGACTTTGGCCGGTTTTTCTTTCCCTAATTAAATAATAATGAAGACGTGCCGTAATACACGTAATGGCGAGTGAGGGCAATGCACGAATTAAAAGCGACGATACGAATCATGTGGTTAATTTTGATTGGAGGTGAACGCAGATGTGAACAACTTTTTTTTTTAAAATATTTTTTCGGTCCTTTTTCCTTTCTTTTCTTGTTTATTGTGGCCCGCGGCCCTTGCCCGGAATATTGCGGCCACGAGCGAGGCCACCTTGCCCAGATCATCGCGACCAAGGGCGAGGCCGAGTAGGGGCCCCGTAACCCTCGCCTGTCACATTTAAAAAAGAGAAAGAAAAGAGAAGTAGGAAAAGAGAAGAAAAAGAAAAAGATAAAAGATAAAAAATTAATAAAATTATCCACGTCAATGCAAGGCGCGCCACGTACGACGGCTAGCATCCGTGTCGGTGATTTCCGATCGGAATTGGTCAGAAGGATCCGATTGGAAAAACGTGAAGAATGTTTAGGACAAAATCGCCGTTATTAAAATACTTAAAATCGAATTGGCAAAAGTGCACTTAGTTTAAGGCTTTTTTCGGTACTTGTTCCTGAATAATGTTCCTAGTCCTTGATTTTTCCCATGGTGTTTAATGCTGCGCCCCTGAACTTCTTTGTTACTCAATGCTGCTCCCTGAATTCTTAAAATTTTGCTCAATGTTATCCTTTCGTAAGATGGAGTGCTGTCATTACACGGGTTGCCGAGTAAATAGTGATCGAGCGAAGTTAGCCCGGCAGCATAGATTGCTAGCTCAATCATCCAAAATGAATCTAAGGGCTTGCGTCGCCTATGCTCATTTTCTTTCTCTTCCTTCCTTTCTCCTCCACCGTTCCGCTTTAATTCGACGATGCCGATCCCGCCATGCCCTGTTTCCGTTAGCACCGTCACGGTTTCTCTCTTTCTCCGTCTAGTCGAGCCCCGATGAGGTCGTGGCCACGAAGCACGGGTGCAAAGCGGAGGGGAGCCCGTCTAGAGTGGCGGCGGCGGCGGAGGGTCACGACAACCGCGGAGGCGGCTGAGGAGACCTGCCGGAAGGAAGTCATTCTATGGGCCCAAAAGGCCAACGAGCTTGTGGTTGTGGGGGAGATGATTAAGAGAGATTAGTGTGACGTGGAAGCATCCAAGCCGTTGAAATGCCCTCATGCTTATGAAAACAGCAAGCGCGAGGCCCATCTTGGTGAGGGCGGTTCGAATTGCGGGCCGCCATTGTTCGAGTTCAAGAAAAAACACTCAGACGACATATTAGACGGAAGAGAAAAGTTCATGGACGGCACCGACCGATGGACGAAAGCTCGGCGTCGACCGATTCCATTTTCCATTTTCGAAATAATAAAACGGCGTTCCGAACTGTTGCGCGGTTCGGTTCGCTCTTGCTTGTCCGGATCGGCTCGAATCTCCGTTCTATAAATTGTCTCTAAATGTAGAGAGTACCCATGAATGGATGGATACACAGGAACCCGAAGGGCTATTTCTCGGCATTTTGCTCCTGGAACGTGCATCTCTCGCGGGTGGACCGTACCCACGAATGGATCTTGGGAAAGAGAGAACTGGAAAGGGAGCAGATGTTGCGTTTTCATCAATGATCTTTGACACTTATAATTGTGTTGCCATAGGATTTAGTTTGGGCAAGGACGGGAAGCTGAATCTATTACGCGAGCTTTACATGTCGACGATGCGCTACGATGGTCGCGGCTCCCGATTTGCGATTGGATAGTGTGTATCTTTACACTTGCCTCAGCTACCCAACCGTAAAAAGCGACCCGGAAACGATTCGGCTTGATCTCAATCTGGCCCGGACCATCAAAGGTTTGGTGTCTGGTTCCAAATTTCAATTCAGTCGTGGAGTGCTTAAGCACTACTTCTAGAGGGCTGAACTGAATTCCCTTCTAAAGCTGTGAAGAACTTGGAAAACTACGCATGAGCAGTCCGCTGTTTTCGGCAAAGTCATGAGAAAAGCTAGAATCGAAGGCCATAACGATTGAACAGACGCGTCAGTTCATTTCAACCAGCTGCATAACAGGGATCACTGCATAAAGCAAAGGTCATCTACCAGCTAATTACACTGCTTTTCACCAATTCGATTTGAAATTCAGAAGGTTTCCTCAATGGTGGCTTGTGCCTCTTCAACTTTAGAACTGAATTGTCGGGCTTAGACGAAGAAGAATCGCCTCATCCTTTTCATCCTAGAATGTCTCGTTTCTCCGCATGTTCACTTTTTAGCCTGTATAGTTGCCACTGCCATAAGAGCCAGTCGCTATGACCGGTGTCATACCAAACGTCTTCCACTGCAGTGAACACCATCTCGACAATGTGCCCCATCGACCAGATCTCAGTTTCAATGCAAACCAATACTGCCGGGTAAGAAATGCTATCGATAACTACTTCACGTTTAGCTTCTAATGCCGAAAGATAAATTGGCACCCTCCCCTTCGGTTAACTGACAAAACAGTCGGATAAGAGTTGAAAGAGAACAGATGGAGCCAGTATATGCCATTTGATTTAGAAAGTTTATTTCTTGTAGATACTTATGGGCGAGCTGAGAAAAAAAAATTAGTGAAAGAGGTGTAAGACAATAAATGTTCTAGCAGTTGCCCTAAAGTCATACGTCGGTAGCCAACATGCTCTCGAGTTTTTGCAACCAGCTTACATACTGATTTTGCTCCTTCCTATGCAAGTATAAGAGAAGGAAGTCAGTAAGGCCTCTTCCAATTCCTTTCACGACAAGGTACTCCTTGAGTTCGTCCTGCAAATGAGGGTCCAATGTGCTGCAAACCGCAAACATGATATTAGTAGAATAGTCACATTAAGAGCAACAGGAGTGAACAACCGATGTCAAACAGAATTAAGTGAATCCAGATAAGTTAAAATGTATGGTGACGGTTTCTAACTCGATTTATCTGGGAAGATAATAACCTAAACTAAAAAAATTAGGCAATAGAATTTCCACACGGTCACAACTTCGTTTTCCATGGCGTTATGAGTTATCAAAAGACCAGACTAGCGAATTTTCAACAATCCAGTCTGGCATAGCCATTCCACTGATAAATTTCCATTTTGCAAAAGACAGCTGAGGTTCCTGCAAGCTCCTATTACGGGAAGATCCTAGAACATCTGGGGCATTCTCCATTCTTGGCAAGGAAAAAGATAAAGAGTTCCAACCTTGAAATTCAAGGTGGTCAAAAAACAGGTCTCCTGCTGAAGCCACAAGCCAACTGTCTCGCATAGCGCCTTAGAGAGACGACAAAGCGCAATAACACTAGCACAAGCACACTTGTAACAGAAAATCTATTGCTTCCAAATAGTGTCTATAATTATTTTAGCTTTGTGTCCCGGTCCAATAAGTCAATTGCCCAAAAAGAGCATTCAATTATTCGTAAGCAAGCCTTTACTAAGCATTACATGTAAAACTCTTATGCACCCTATCTTGGAATTGATAATCACAACCACCTTTCACTGCTCGTCATCAGCATCAGTCAATGTGCTACATGTATAGGCCAAGTGCACTGAAGTCATGGCCCCACAAGACCATGGTGCGAGAGATACACGCTACAAGAGACCTTGATACGACATAAGTCCATGCCTCCAAAACCATGTGTAACATAATGGACTAAATCCTTCCCAAAAATTGAAAAGGACAGAACTCAGAAGTATTTGATAATTGAAGAAGAGTTTTCTTTTCACTAATTTCTTCTACATCTCAGTCTCATTCCAACTATACGGGACTTGTGGTTTCACTTTCACATTTTTCTTTCAAAAGCTATTTCTTTTTTCACCTTATAAGTAAGATGAACCAATTTTCTCTACACAACTATACCTTGAAATATAACAGTTATCAAGTCAAACAAAGCTTCGCGGTTACACATACCAGAAGAATGCAAAATCCATCAAGGGAAAACTCAAGTTAAAGTGTTTTTGCAGGCAACATCATGGTTGAGCAGGCTTCCTATAAAGATTCCAGCTGTATTAAAGATAAATGTGAACTTGGCAAGAAATTAACTATGTTCCAGTTGTCTCAGAAAACCAATGTAGCAGAAGCTAGTCCCAACAGAAGTAGACAAACAACAACATCCCTAAGCCAAGAGGAAACTGCGTAATTGTTATAAACAAGAAATGGCCATAAAGGCATTTCGACAAGCAAGACTGCAAGAGTCTCTTATAGTATAGAGATCTTGAAAAAACGTGCACAAGAAACCACTTTTAAAACAAAGACCAACCAGAACTCCAGTATCCAATTTGCTACATGGTTCAGAGAACATATATGGTTTCTTGTTTTCTACACTGCATGCATCACACTCCAACAAGTCTCTCATATATGCCTTAGATTCGAGGAGGACAACTAACTATTCTCTCTAGAATAGCAGTCACTACCTTCTTAGGAATACATAATCATCCCAGCAAAAAACCTATGGAAGTCATATTGATTTTTTTCACTCCTTTCTACTCCCATTTAAATCCGGTCTCCTACAGCCAAGCTTTTATGTCAGACCAACCCATTTTGTTGCAAGAATGCAAAGAACAGCCGAAAGCTGAAGACTGAAGTATTTTACCTGAACAAAGGGCCTTTGTAGACGGAACGATGCAATGATGCAGGTGACGCGAGATAGTAAGCACCGCGTAAGTGAAATTCGGACCCACTATCAGTTCCACTGCGTACACCGCAATCCAACTGTAAGATGGAGTTAAAGCCCGGCTTTTTGACACAGACCTTCATCAGAACTTCCCTGGGAAACATGACCTCTCCACCATAGATTTCTGGACCCAACAATGCCGAAACAGCAACTTCCTCACCAGATTCACATTTTCTCCTCAAAAGCACATCTTCAGATTCCGGTGCATCCCAGTCAACCACAAAATCCCCAGGATAGCCAATTTGGTCATTCTGAGACGTCAATCACGTTAATACAAGATAAGAAAAAGCTTTTGCAATGTTTAGGCCCCCAAGGAGGGCAACCAGCACAGAAACATAAAGTTTTCTATACCAAATGAAATGAACAATAACAGAGCTTTCGAGTGGAATTATAGTCGATTTTAGCTTCCGTCCTACACATGCTTACGACATTTCACAAACAGCACTAGTACTAGCTATTCTCAGGTACTTGTAATGCCGAGGCATTCTCATCTCCTAGCTCCACATCAAGAACCTGTACAGACCCTATGATGGGCTCAAAAGCGGGTCTTTCGCCGCGACAATCTTCGACCAGTATACTACTACTATATCAACCTTAGCAACGCCACTAGCAAAACTGATCCTGAATTACAGAACAAAGCCCAAAAAAACTGCGCCTTGCTCAACCTATGACTCGGGGCAGCTAGTCTCCTATGTACAATGGGCAGTCGAATCGAAGGAACCCACTAATAGTTAATCGAAGAACAGCTATCGGGTAACACCCATAAACACCAATTCAGTAAACGAGCTCGAGAAAGACTCGATTGAAGAGAGAGAGAGAGAGAGAGAGATAGAGAGAGAGAACCCGAAAGCGATTAGACGAGAGCTCGTGGGCGATCTCAGACCGCAAGACCGCGAGCAACCCAAGATCCACGATGGCTTTTTGACCCTGGCGGAGGACCGAGTTCAGTCTCTGCATCTTCTTCTTCTTCTGCTTCTGTCGTCCGCAAGCACGACCCGGCAGGAGCAGTGTGTCGCACTGCCCCTTCTGGCTCGATGGTGATTAGCAAACAGCACGCGACGCCGTTGGACTTCCGGGCACTTGCATATGCATGTTCATGTTTCTCCTATGTATGTGTTTGCCTCGTTGTGGTCCAGCCGCGTTTTGGTACGATGCCAATGCATTGCTTGATGTTTACGGTCGGCAGCGGTCGCGCGTCCGGGGCTTAGGTCCGGTTGGAGTAAGGGGTTTGTGGTCACAACTCGGACTTTTTGGGCTCGTTTGGTAACGTGCCAAACAGTAAAAATTTCTGTTCTTTTATTTCCAAAAATAGTTTGGGAACAGAAATGCGTTTGGCAAATTTTTTGTTCCCAGGCACATCTTTGCAAAAATTTATGCCCAGAAACAGTTTTGGAAGAAAAACAAGAAGTAAAAAAAAGTTGTTTCTTGTTTCTCGGCGCAATTTTGAAAATGAGTTCATTTTCTTCTTTTTCTTTTTATTCTTTTCTTCTCTGTGCTGTTCTTTTGTAGGCTGTGGCCGGTCACCGGCGGCCATGAAAAAAAAGATATTATTAATAAAAAAATATTTTATTGGCCATGGCCGGCGATATGGCAAAAAAAAAGGATAAAAATATTTTAATAAAAAAATGTTAATAAAAAAAATATTTTATCGGCTATGGCCGGCGACTAGGCCATGGCAAAAAAAAGGAAAAAAATATTTTCCTAAAAAATATTATTAATAAAAAAAAGTTAATAAAAAAAATATTTTACCAGCCATGGTCGGCGACCAGACCATGGGAAAAAAAAGGAAAAAAAAATATTTTAATAAAAAATATTATTAATAAAAAAATGTTAATAAAAAAAATATTTTACTAGCCATAGCTGGTGACCAGGCCATTAGAAAAAAAAGAAAAAAAATATTTTAATAAAAAGTATTATTAATAAAAAAATTTTAATAATTTTTTTTTACCGGCCATGGTCGGCGATCAAGCCATGGAAAAACAATAAAAATATATTTTCAATAAAAATATTTTTATTAAAATATTTTAATAAAAAAATATTTTACCAGCCATGGCCAAAAAAAAAAAAAAATATTATTAATAAAAAAATTTTTACTGGCCATGGCCAAAAATAATAAAAAAATTATTTTTTAATAAAAGTATTATTAATAAAAAAAAATTTTACCGGCCATGGCCAAAAAAAATAAAAAAATTATTTTAAATAAAAGTATTATTAATTAAAAAATATTTTACCGGCCATGGCCAAGAAGGAGGAGAAGAAAAAAAGAAAATAAAGAAATATTAAATATTTAAAATATTATTAATAAAAAGAAATTTTATGCCGTTACCAAAAGCATTTCTATTCTTTTACTATTTCAAAAATAGAAATTTTGAACCGTTACCAAATACCTTTAAATGCTTAGAATCAGTTTCCGGGCACAAAATCAAAAGGAATCATTTCTATTAAGAAATAGTTCCCGAGCACAGAATGGTTGTTATGCGCAGCCTATATGATCCTTGCTCACACGGCTCCGGCCAAGGGCCACACGAATGGAAACATAAGGGCGACCGAATGATATGCCGTCAGATGATTGTATAAGGAGGGTAATTGGTTTTTGCTCTCATATATATCTCAGAACTAATCTTCTCATGTGCAGTTTTCACAATCCCATAAATTTTCTAGGATCCCGAACCATACGCCAATTGGAGGGGTCATGCTTTCATATTATGATATTCCTAAATTAATTTACTAATATTTTATCTGCTTTTAGCCTGTTCTATTGCGGTTATGTCAAAATGTACTTCTGTGAATTAATTTCACATTCTACAAATATATTGCAGAATCACTCTTCCCTATTTGTTGCACAATTTAGTTTATTTCTTTCCCCTTTTGTCATTCTAAAAGCATGCTAGGATTGCTCCTTGCCCAAGCCTGCCCCACTGACCACCCTCGCCCTCATTGGATTGGGCCGTTATATTTACAGAAGAAAAAAATAAAGAATGAAGAACGAAAAAGAAGGAGAAATTAAAATTAAAAAAAAAAAAAGAAAGCTAAAGGGGTTGGATCCGAAATCCAATTCTGGATTCGGGATGGATAAAAAGATCTTCCTACGTTACAATAACTACTTATTTATTTTCAGCATTATCACTTACTAATTTTTTCCTCGAATAAATCAATTTTTGATAGAAAATACTAAATTTTTTAATTTTTTTGGAAAAATATCGAGATTGAAATAATTCTTCTTTTTACTGGAAAAAAAATTGAGATAATTACGTTCGAGAATTAGGGCTTTGAAAGGCTAAAACCCTTTCCCTCTCTTTCTCAGGTTCAGCTTCAGCTCCGAAAGCAATAGAGAAGAGGAGAAGAGAGAAAAGCAAAAGCAAAGCAAAGCAATGGCGAACGAGGGAGACATGGGCAGCTGGACCGATCTGCTCCATTCCTCCACCAAGCTCCTCGAGCAAGCCGCTCCTTCCTCTCAGTTCCCTCCTCTCCAGGTTCTCTCTGTCCCTCCTCCCTCTCTTCGTGTCCGTGTTAACTGGGAAGTGTTGCCGAGAAAGCCTCGTGGTCGAGAGGGCGCGGTGGGTTTCGAGTACTGAATTCTCGGTTTCGACAATGAAGGAGTCCCGGTCGATCGAATGAGCAGACACCCTTTTTGTTTTTGCTCGCGCTTAAGCACGGGTTTCCAACTTACTGGGTGTAGTCTGGGTACAGGGCAAAGGGCGTCGGGTTTTCCTAGATCGTTGGGTAGGTGCATTCCATGAGCCGGGGTTGCCTGAGGTGGTGGAGACGTCTAGTAGAGTTCGCACCCATTTTCGTCCCCTGGCCTTGTTCTTGTTTCTCGGGGACAGTGTTGGGGTTGAAGGGGTTTCAGTTTTAAATTCGGGTCTGGTGGCTGCTCTCAAATTTGAATCATAATCATATGCATTATCGTTTGGAGCTTATTTCTCTATCCCAGCTATCTTCAGCTTGATGTTATGGGTTTTGCTTTCTGCCGCTGCGAATCGCTTGCCGCAGATATTTTTGGGGATAAACTTATAAATATTTAAGGGTTTGAATCGGCTAGCCTGATAAGTTGTGCTGAGACAATTCTTTTCTGGCAAAAGAAAAAGGAAAGGAAAGATAAAACCCAGTTCTCCAATTAGGTGTACCAAGAGAAATCTTGTCTATAGATTCTTTTCCCCACCAATATCTCCATTGTCTGTTGCTACTTAAGTTGCTAGTTTGGTCCTACAACCATAGTCCACTGCCATCGTCTCTAACGAGCTTGCTGCCAAGACACTACGCAGACTGCTCTTCCATTTTGTCATTGGTTGTTGGATGGCGTCATGCTGTTAAGGCCATGCATGCAACCTCTGTGAATGCAATCTCTTATTGCAGTCACCAATTTTAGTAGCTCATGGTCATTGCCAAACCTTACATAATCAACTATGGTTGCCGTTTCCACCACACTTTATGTTAGTCGTGTCATTGTCTCTCCATTAATTTGAACTTTCTATGCATCTCTATCTCATGTGGTCATATAGAACTCTGGAAGCTGATTAGCTAAAAAAGTTGCGAGTGCTAAGCACTGAAAACTTGTGGCCTAATATATCAGTACGGGGAAAGTCTCAGCAGCACCTTCATCTAGCTGAAATATATTTAGGAAGGTAAGAACAATCTGTAGGTTCTCTTTGGAATAGATTTTAGAAAAGAATATTCCATATTGAATTTCTTTTTCAGAATATAAGTTCATTAAGAATCGGTTACTTGAAATTAAAAAGGACATGTTTGAACAATTCCAACCCAAGGGTTTAGTACAGAGCAAATGCAAGGTTTGTTTTGAGACAGTCTACTTTGTTCACATTGTATTTTCCATTTTGCTTTTGGTCAACACTCCACTAAATAGAAGTATGCATGCTGGATTAATCCTGAAGAGCATACTCTTCATCAGAAAATTGAGAATTTGTGCATATATCATTCCACCAAGTTTCTGATAGTGATTTTGTGTTTCCTATTTGTGTATGTCTCAGAGGAACCTTGATCAGTTGGAAGCATTATCCAAGAAGCTCAAGTCAAAAACTCTAAGAGCTGAAGCTCCATCTCAATCTATTGCTGCCACAAGGTCTTGTATCTGTCCGTAATTCATTGCTATCACTTATCCTCATTGCGCCAAGCCTGACTACATGGCAAATATGTTGGGTGAATGCATCTTTTATAATCGTGTTGTTTCCAGGCTTCTTGCACGTGAAGGGATAAATGCAGAACAGCTTGCACGAGATCTGAAGTCCTTTGAGTTGAAGGTACCCTACTGTTTTGATTCATTCGACATACTAATTACACATTACCACTAGTATATTTTTACATTTGACCTTGGCATGATTAATCTACTTTCAGGTAATCTTGTAGTTATTGTATTAATCTTCTTGTAGTTATGAGTTGAAGGTACCCTACTTTCAGGCTTGTTTATTAATCTTCAGGTAATCTACTTTCAGGTAATCTGGTAGGTTGTTTGTGGGTGTCTTAAAAGTACATTAGAATTTCAAACGTGACTTTAGTGCAGATAGTTATCATTGGACATTTGTTTTTTCCTTAAAGATTAAGTATCGGGAAATTCAACCACAATTTACATCTGGGATATTTCTGACACTCCTTCCTGTGCGTAAATCAGTCCTTACATGTGAAACACAAGATGCTAATGCAACCATACAGGCTACGACATTTGGAGACTAAATGTAATATATACAACTTGACAGAGTAATATCAAGGAGCGTGGGAGTTTTAACTATTGGTCTGTACATGAGACATCTAGCTCCGACACCATCTTAAAGTGGTGTGTAACGGGCTCATAACGTATTAATTATAACATGTTCTACAATTTTAATGTTTCATTGCGACAACCTGCAGTATAGGACATTCTTCTAATGATTATACTGTTTGTAGACGACATTTGAGGATGTCTTCCCTGCTGAAGCAATGACTGTTGAGGAGTATTTGCAGCAGGTACTTTCTATTCTTCAATTTTTTATGGTTCTTTCGGTGCTGTTTGTCTGTGTTTTTGGTATGTCGTATGCACTTGTTTATAAAGGCATATGGGACTGTTTTCTGTTGTTGTTACATTCCACTTTCATCTTGAGGACTGAAGGATGCATATCATGAATTTCGTTTCTGCAACCAAATAAATTTGATGACAACAGCATAATTTTCAACGGTTCAGGCAAGGTATTGACATTTTTCCCCATTAGGATATTGATTTAGCTTGCTCTTGTACAATTATACTTGAACAGGACATTTGGCATTTTCAAATGTGTCACTTTCTCACTTTATACGCCCTTTGTTTTAGTGCTTGGTCAGTTCTTAGTATAACCACATGTTACATTGGTTGGTGATTTGGAATCCAATTGTGCATGCTGTGGAGCTTTATCCTTTCATTCAAAATATAGTGAGAGGGTGAGAAGCTAATGCTTTTCTCTAAACTGGGTCTAGATAGTATTTAGGAAAGGGTGGAGTTGATGAAGATGCACTGTATTGTGAAATTCCTTTCTGTTCTTCTTTCTCCCTCTTCGTTTGTTGAATTTGGCTGCCTCCTAGGACATGCGAATGTTATATTTTCTGAATTGACTTTCGCTTGTCCCTTGAGGTGTTGTTCACTGTTAGCTTTTCTTGTTTCAACGCTGAAGCTTTTGTTGTTTTTCATGCTTGATGAATAAGAAAGGTAGTTTTTTTAGGATCAGAATAATCAGTATTTGTTCTGCTGGACTCAAGAAAGTCAATATAATTTCTCAAATCTTACTTTCAATTAGTCAAATGCATAGATTGCCCGAGAGTGCTGCTACAGGTGTTCTGTACTAGGTTTGCAAATATTTTTCTTCCACTATTGGAATCTTTTTAAATCACTTCTAGTTTTTCCTCAGCTTCTGATGTCATGTCATATCTAGTGTAAAACTATGATTTCCGTTTTTTCTTTTGGAAAGTAGGTGTGTTAACATACATATGTTCATAGATGTGATGCAGATGGGCCTCTTTAAGTTTGTGCTACAATTTTTTATATAGTGTTTCTTGTTTCTGTTTTTTCATTTGTTCCTGTGCTTTTCTTTGTTGTTGATGTTTTTGTCTTCGTTTCCTGAATCTGGCCAACTTGTTATGTCTCTCAAATTGTGTTTTCAATTGCTGTTAGTCTGATGCCTTTACTAAATTCATGCTATCGAATTCAAATTAGTAAATCTGTTTCATATTTGTTTCACATGCATTTCTAAGTGTTCTTCTATTCTGTTATGCTCCTTTTCTTTGTGTGGGTGTTGCATTTGTCAGTCCCTCTAAGTGTAAACGAAACATATCATTGTTTGTTGTTGAATGCTTCTCTCCATCTGCTTCCTTGCAGCCTTGGAGTTGGTATCACAAACAGTTTCATGCCTTCTGGCTTCTGATCCGCCTTTTCATCTGCTAGCTTTTTTCTGTTCAATAGTTGTTTCCCTCTCAACATGCATGAATGTAAATGTTCTTCTTAGTTAGCTCCTGTAAGTGTTTACATTGAACTATGCATTTACATCTATATTTCTGATATTTATAGTCATATGTCCTAAATACATCTTGTGTGATTGGTGCTATAAGGTTCCATGATTTATTTCTCTTGCGTTATTGAATTTGCGGTTACATACCAATGATGAGATTTTTCTTTTGTTGCTTCTTAATGTAGGTTCATGAAATGGCAATGGTCTCATCTATTCAGGAAGCACAGAAGGATAATGTTAGAAGTTTTAATGATTATATGCTGAAAGTATTGGAGGTTGTAACTCGTAACTCAATTATAGAGTATTTCAAATTGCTATCTCTACTCTTTCCTGCCCTGGTTTCTAATGTGTGCTTCGCTGTTGTGGCTGACAGGATGATTGGCAAAAGGAAAAGCGTGATTTTCTTCAGAGCTTAAGCCGGATATCATTATTACCCAAGACTAACATCGTTGATTCAGGCCGTGGAGGTGCTCATCTCCCCCAAATAGCCTCAACAGCTTCTAGCCCTCAAGTTTTATCTGGTCCTTCGGGCATGGAGATTGTAGCTGTAGCAAACAAGTCGATTCTTGAGAAAAAAGCTTCTGTCTATGGTGGCGTTGCGAAGGATCTTAACAGTGCTAGAGAGCGTGGCTTGCCGTTAAAAGTAATGAAAATTTTGGTTTTATTTATTTTTGTTAGTTATTGTGCTCATTACAGCTTTGTTTACTAGGCATTGAATTTATGCTGGGGCAGTTGTAAGATTCTAACATGGAAGAATATCTTAATCAAAGTTTATTGTTATTTGCCTGCCAGCTGGCTCTGTCAGCCTATGTATTTGAGAAACTTGCTGTTAGTCATGATACATACTTCTTGTTCTCTGCCTTCTAATGGTTGTCATGAGTGCGTTTGTTAGAATTATGATGCTGTGTATGTGTTTGTATTGATGCTGTTTCACTAAATCTATTCTTTTTTTGCTTGAAATGCGCATAATCTATTTTCTGTTATTATTTGAATGTCAGCCTGCTACTGCTTTCAAGGGTGCTTATGAAAGTTTGGGTATTAATACATCTGGGGGGAAATCTGTCAGTATACAGAAAATATGGCATCTCATTCAGGTGTGTCTCTATAAATCTTCTTAACTACTTCTCCATGCCAATCCATAGCTCCCTTTTTCTTATGCCATAGAGAAGTAAACATGGTTTGTGCAATGATTTGCTAGGCGCTTATGGATGAGGATTCACTTATTCGGTGGAATGTTTCAAAGAAGATGTCATTGGTAATTGGTGCAAGGCGGCACCTTGAGTGGGGACATGAGAAGTACATTATGGACATGATACAAAGTCATCCTGCACAAGTATGAAGTCGTTATTTTTACCTTTCTTGACATTTTGCTTTCATGAAACTTCTATGGCAAAAGCTTCTTGTTTATGTTTAGACTCAAAGTAAAATTGCTGCTTTGGCCATATTTGGAGATAGCTCTTGCTCGCATTATATAATAATCAAACGTGACCTTTCTGAAGCATTATTCAAGGAGCTGGAGCTCTCTTTGTCCAGCTCGTCTCTAACAGATTTCTAGGCATTAACATACTAAAATGTATTTACTGAGATTAGTGCTCATTATTTTGTCCTTTTGCTCTTTGTAGGCTGCTCTTGGTGGTGGTGTTGGGAATTTGCAAAGGATTCGTGCCTTCCTTCGGGTCTTCTCTTTTTATTATTCAATTATCTGGAGTAGTGCATTTTTAATGCTTTAATTTGCATTATATCTTTGATTATCTTTAATTTCATGTTGCAGATTCGTTTGCGCGATTATGGTGTTCTCGACTTTGATGCTGGTGATACTCGAAGGCAGCCACCTGTTGACACCACATGGCAGCAGGTTATGAATGCTTCTTTTTTGTATTCCATTTTTCAATTTTGGTGGTGAAGTCAATACCATAAGAATGTAGAAATTTGGTCTATTCATGATGCAATCCTCATTGTTGCTGGGGCCCTGCAGTAAATGAAAACTGCTGAAGTTTTAATCTTTAGATTTTGAGTCTTTTGCTTGAGATGACAGTGACTTATGTTTCATCTATTCCGTCTTTCGGGATAGGAACTATTACGGGAAGAAAAATATTTACATTAAGAAGTATTTTGTTTTATTTTTTATGTTAATAGGGTGTTCTTGGGCTCTTTATTATTTTCTTGGGGATATTGCTGATTATAGTTGCTTTATAAGCACAGAAAACCTATACCTGTAACTGACTTGTTTTACAAATTTCTTGTTTCAACAGATATACTTTTGCTTGAGAACCGGGTATTACAATGAAGCAAGAGATGTTGCCTTGTCATCCCGTAGTGCACATCAGTTTGCACCTCTGGTACTATTCATTTATTGCCCAAATGTACTGGTTTTGTTCTTCCCTAATGGTTATTTATTATTGGCAGCTTACAGAATGGATAAATACTGGAGGTATGGTTTCCGCTGAGACAGCTGCAACTGCTTCAGAAGAATGTGAAAAGTTGTTAAGAATGGGTGATCGGGTGGGTCGAGCTGCATATGATAAGAAAAGGTTGTTACTATATGCCATGATATCTGGTTCTCGAAGGCTTGTCGAGAGGCTGCTGAGAGATCTATCGACACTTTTCACCACCATAGAGGATTTCTTGTGGTTTAAACTGTCAGCCATCAGGGAGTTCCCTCTCGGAGGCTCATCTGCTATCCTTAGTGAGAGTTCGGTTCCCTATAGTTTAGAGGATTTGCAGGCTTATCTAAATAAGTTTGAAGCATCATACTATACCAAAAATGGGAAGGACCCTCTTGTATACCCATATATTCTTCTCCTAAGCATCCAGTTCCTACCAGCTATCCTCTATTTGTCTAAAGAAGCAGGAGATGAAGGGTACAACATTGATGCCACTCACATAGCTATCGTGCTTGCCGACCATGGCGTCCTTACGGAAGGTACAGGGGCAGGATCAAAGTTTGGTGTAATGGATGCTTATGCAGAAGCATCTAGCATGATTCAACAGTATGGATCTTCATATTTACGTCTTGGAGATCTTTCGATGGCATTGGAATATTATGCACAAGCTGCTGCTGCAGTGGGTGGTGGACGACTATCTTGGACTGGGAGGGGAAATGCGGATCAGCAGAGACAGAGAAGTTTGATGCTGAAACAACTCCTCACGGAGCTGTTATTGCGAGATGGTGGGATTTACTTTTTACTTGGTCCAAGAGGTTCTGGGGAAGAAGGTGAATTGACAAGGTTTATACCAGACATAAAAACAAGACAACAATTTCTGCTTGAAGCTGCTCGGCAGTGCTTGGAAGCTGGGATATATGATAAAGTATGGTCTTTCTCCCCGTTATTCTCCTCGTGTAAAATTTGCTTAATAGTGGACTATGGTGTTTTCTAATCATGTCACTGAACTTTGACTTCAATCACCCAATGTGTTATACTTTCATTTGTTAACAATTTATGCGCTATGACTGGAATTTGGTCAATTTTCCGGCTATTTGCTTACATGGTGGCCATGTGGCCATGTGTATACCACATTGGTATTTTGCTTGAAAATTGACTGGATTTTGGTCAAAGTGCATAAAGAGTAAAGAAATAAAAGTTTTCTACATGAGATGATTAAAACTAAAGTTGAGCGAACCGATAGCATAATCCACTCAAGTTCTGTGACAGCTGATGGAATTTGCCCTTTTCTCCTATTGCTTTTATGGAGTCACAAGTGAAATCAGTTTTCAATGAATTTTTGAGAGCTAAAGTACTTTGATTGACTGTGTTTCTTCAGAAATTCTCTTTTCAAGGTGATTCATGTTCTGCTGATCATTGTGTGTTTCATTGGTGACCCAATAACAAAAGAAAACATGTTGTGATATAGTTTATTGAGTTGGAACAATTTTTATACAAAATTAGCGGTTGTTCATATTCTTATTAACTATAGCTTGCTTGGTTTCCCCGACTACTTTATTTCACACTTTATGCATAGCTTTTCATTGAGCTCTGAATTTCCATCTTTGATATTTTTCCGTTTATATCATTCTGCGTTGCTGAATCTAGAATTTTAATGGATATTTTATCTGGGATAGTATCGAATCTAGTATGGGCTTAATACCTTTTTCCTTTGCTTATTTTTCCCTTTACTTATAATTTCCTTTAATTAAATCAGTCAATAGAGATTCTGAAGAGAATTGGGGCGTTCTCAATGGCCCTGGACACCATCAATAAATGCCTTTCAGACTCAATATGTGCTCTTTCACGAGGACGGTTGGATGGTGAAAGCCAGACAGCTGGCTTGATTCATTCTGGAAACGAGATTTTGGAGACTTACAAATATAGTCCCGAAATCAGGTAATCTCTTGGTAGCTGCTGTCTTAATCTTCTAAGTAGCTGTTCCCTTTTTGGGTTGACTATTTTGATCAACCTTATAGGCTTCTGTCATGCTAGATCATTTATTATTGCTGCAGCATGATGAAACTTGAAAATTGGAAATGACAGGTCCATCATTTAGATTTCTTCTGTTTAGAATATTTCCTTACCCGCTGCCAAATTATTGCATAATTTAAATTGCTTGCTTCAATTAGGGCACTAATGTTGTGCTTTGTGACTAGAAATAACTTATTCTTTGACTCTTGTTGTAGACACAGAAGTATTAGAGAGGCCTTGGGGTTTGTCAACTATGTTAATCATTTATGATGTTAATGTTCCCCTTATTTGTTCGTCTCTCAGACATTTATTTCTCATTTGCATAATTCCCTCAGTCCTCAGGAGAGAGAGAATGTTATGGAGCAACAAACAGTGTTAAGACAGCTTGAAGCAGTATTGTCGATATACAAGTTGGCAAGAGCAGGTCATTATCTGGATGCTTTGAGGGAGGTTGCCAAACTTCCATTTCTTCCGTTGGATCCACGAACACCAGATGTTACAACAGATGTATTGCAGAACTTATCTCCATATGTCCAAGCTTGTGTTCCTGACCTCCTAAAGGTTGCTCTTAGTTGTATGGATAACGTGCCTGATTCCGATGGATCACTCCGTGCTCTAAGAGCCAAGGCAAGTGGGCATTTGGGTTCTTAAACAGTTGTCAGTTTTTATATGCTCCAAAGCAGATGATTGTAAATTCCTAGCCACTTTGGGATATCCTCAATAGGCTGTTTGTTTGATGAAAAAAATCAACTGAAAGTCAACATATGTACTCCTTGTTTTGAATAATCACCTGATGCTCTTCTTTGAATCTGCAGATTGCGAATTTTCTTGCGAACAATTTGAAGAGGAATTGGCCACGTGATCTTTATGAGAAGGTTGCCCGGAGCTTGTGAATCCAAGGTGGCTGTCTCTCAGTTCCTTCTTATCCTCTGATGTGCAGGTTGCTTTAGCGTGAGCTAGTTTTGACTGTACATGATATAGCTCTAATGTAAGCGCTACCATTGTTAGAAAAAAACGGTTAACATGCGGGTGTATTTATAGTCTCGAGTGGGCAGCGAAGCTGACGGTTGTTTCAAATACTGGAAACTGCTGTGATGATGCCCCTCTTCCTTAGTCTGCAATATGCCTAGCAAGAGTGAAAAGTTGAAACGGTGTAATACCAAACCTGAAGGGGTTACTCTTTTGACTTTGCATATCTTCATTCCGTGACAAACAAAACATATGTCCTGAGGAACTTCTGGTACACATAACTGTGAAAACATGGATCATTTCTTGGTACGGAGGTTCAATCGTTTCTGAGGCACCTGTTACTTATGAAACGATTACTTTATCATTCTGACAGCTGTGGCTTTTGATCTTAAATCTCAGATAGGAAGCTGATGTATGTTGCTTGTAATTTCGAAAAAATGGTCAGCTGGAGTCTCTGTGCGCGTGTTACATTCATTGGGAAACTCCCTGAGATGAAAGCCAGCTACTGTGATTTTCCATACCATCTTCTGAAAGTGTTATCTTTCTTTATCCGAACTGGGAGGGAGTCTTCTGGACAGGTCTTTGAGCCGGTATGGCATGACCATAAGTGACCATGGGCTATGGATTTTAAAATCGCCGTAAAGCAGTTTCATCATTTATTTTTTGTGTTCTGTCAGGGTAATGACTGGAAAGCTCTATTAACGATTTGTTCATTTTCTCTTCTTTTTTTCGTTTTGGCCGTAACTGTCCATTTACTCATCAATTTGAATATGTTGAAGTTTCCAGAATCATAGTGGTTGAATTCTTGTCTATGGACTCGGAGTTGGTCTAGGGTAGTACGTGTGAAAAAATGGAACATCAGAAAAAGATTGGAAGATGAACGTAATTTAGGAGCAGACTTGAAGAAGACTGATATCTCGTCCTAATCACCAAGGACCGGAGGTCCTTGCATCATGACGACGTTGCAAGCAAAAAGCCCTAGTTTCTGGAAAAATTGACGACACAATGAATGGAAAGAGTATTGGTTAGCGATCTTTGTTGTCGTCAAGAAGCATATCAGAAACGACGTCTAAATAAAGAAACAGGAATCAAACGTGTGAGTCCATCTTTACCAAGCCAACGTGTATATGTAGTCCAGAAACTTGTTTGCCACGGATAACCTGGAAGCTAGTTCCAGCAAAGATTGATCAGTTGTCGAACCCTTTTGACGGTAGAGGAGATACAGCTCTCGGGCGCGACCCCTAAAGCAGATGAGATCTGCTCGAATCTCCAGTAGATTGTCCCTCTAAAAGCCCCGGGACCCGACGACATGGTCGGGGATGAGGTATTTGAGACTGCCCGCGATTTCTTTGAATCTGGTGATATGAACGCGAGGCACAGTGAGACTGACGTTGTTTTCATCCCTAAACAACAGCATGCTCATACATTTGCTCATTTCCATCCTATGAGCCTCCGTAACATAGAGTGGCCACTAGGCTGAGAGATCATCTAACGTGAATTGTATCTGAGAATCGCGGCCTTTCCTAGCAGGAGTTTCGGAGTAAACGATGAAAAGATACGGCGACATTGGATCTCCTGTATTGGTTTAAACGAGCCAGAGACTAACCGAGAAGGCACACCCCATAATTCCGCTTCAGAATTAATCGCTGAACCCGAAAGCTCGCAGGATGGCTATTAAATCGTTCAACACCCCGCCACGATCGTAGGCTTTGCATGTATCAGCCTTGATGCCCGCAAAAGCTTTCCCCCGTCCGCCGAGACTTCACGGTATGGATCACCTCCTGGGATGTAAGACAGGATAATCTGCTATGCTCCTTGATCCTCCAAAAGGCAGAGGAAGTAAATTTAACCAAAGGGAAAGGGAAAGGGAAAGGGGAAAATGGAGTCCCGCGATATCTAATTTTAGAGAAAATAATTAAAAAAAATCACGTCAATATTTTTCGTTCGTCAAATTGAATTAAGTTAACGGAATGACTTGATTATACCAATTTGAAAAGTTTTATGACTTGATTGTACTTTCAAATTTTAGAATTCAATTACACTTTCGAGACAAGTTTTACGTAGCTTATGCTTATTCTAATAATGGAACTGTTCCAAGAGAGTCTGTGGCAAGGATTTAGGATCAACGGTCTAAAACCGGCCCAATTCACTAACTCTGGGTCCGACCGGAACGAGTCGATTCATCATACCTAGTAAACCAGGTGGGCCTTAGTCGTTAGCTTTAACTTCGACCATCGCGCCGGCGAGCATGGCCGTCGTCAGCTTCCGCTGAGGAAGGCGTTGGTCCGGTGAAGAGAGAGAGAGAGAAGAGATGAGCATGGGGAGGGGCGGCGGCGGCGGCGGCAGAGCGAAGGCGGCGGTGAAGAAGGCGCTGGGGGAAATGGACTTCAACAGCAGCGGCGGGGCCGTCAACTGGTTCCCCGGCCACATGGCCGCCGCCACCCGCGCCATCCGCGACCGCCTCAAGGTCTCCGACCTCGTCATCGAAGTCCGCGACTCCCGCGTCCGTACCCTCTCTCTCTCTCTCCCCTTCTTCTTCTTCTGCTTGTTTTTCTGTTTTGGAATTCTGATAGTGTGTGCATGAAATTGGCGATTCGCCTTGCTTTTTGTCTTCGATCAGATTCCGCTGTCGTCGGCGAATGCGGACTTGCAGCCTCACCTCTCCAAGAAGAAGCGAGTGATTGCTCTGAACAAGAAGGACTTGGCCAACCCCAACGTCATGCACGTAAAAATCCTTACTTTCGGTTTCCCGCTATTCGCTTCTGTAATTATTCCCTTTGATCAAGCCTTTCGTGGGCGCTAATCATTCTGGGTCTTCGCTCTTTTTGTGTTTTTTGCCGTGCAGAAATGGACCCACTACTTCGACTCTCGCGGTCAAGACTGTCTCCCCATAAATGCTCATAGCAAGAGCTCTGTCAAGAAGGTCAGTCGAAATGCGCTGCCTTTATGATACCGGCGCCTTTTAATGAGTGCATCTGCTTGTCAAGAACGTTGTGGGATGTCCTCCTAGTTTCTTAAAGCATAAGATAGATGTTGGGTAAGAAAGCACGAAGCGACTTTGGCAGTTCATTTACTCTGTTGCGTAAAGCCTTCGCCCGGGTTTTGAGGATCAACCTGCTTGCCCTTCTGTTCACGAGCTTGGCCATAGGCTGAGACCGACTAGGGGAGTTTTCGCATTCTTGTTGAATGTGGCATTGTCGAAGTTGGTTTAGCCTTTGAGGTTCGAAAATGGCAACTGGATTTTACCTATGAAGATTTTGGATCTTTTGTTGCTAGGTGTCTATTTTCTTAGCTGCTTTTGACCTGCATTTTGCTAACCCCTCTTAGTAATTTCAAGACACTTTGTAGTATATGTCTTGCTGTTAGGGAATGCTGCTTCCACGAATGCAGTAACTGCACGATTGTACTTTTTGTCTTCTTGGAGATGTGACACCTTGGTTATTAGTAATTCTTTACTGTAGCTTCTGGATCTCGCGGAGCTTAAATTGAAGGAAAAGATTTCAAGAGAACCTACTCTCCTAGTCATGGTGGTTGGTGTTCCTAATGTGGGCAAATCAGCTCTAATTAATTCAATTCATCAAATTGCATCCTCTCGTTTTCCTGGTAAGATTTTCCTCTTCCTCACGATATGTATTGGTAAGAGATACAAGCCTCCTCTTCAGCAAATGACCTCATCTGTGTGGGAAGATACTCCAAACCTGAGAATTTGATGGTGCAATAGAAGTTTCTTAACAAATAAATGTAGTGAGGTTGGTTGAGGCTTAATCAAGTAACCTGGAAATATCGTGATGTTACCTGGTAACTTTGCTTTACTTTCTTTTGCTTTATGACGATGGCTCTGAGTTTTTCTTAGTGCAGGAGAAGATCAAGAGAGCAACAGTGGGCCCCTTGCCTGGTGTTACACAAGATATTGCTGGTTTCAAGGTCAAATATTCTTCAACCACTATAAAATTATGGTGGCATTCTCTCAAGCAATCTGAGTTTGCAATTTTGTGCATGAACTCAGAACTTTCTAGATTGATAGATGCATGATCTTGGATTAATTGATTGATTGCTTTTGTATTAACATTGGCAAACTTTTTAAATTAATCCTCAGACACTCTTGCTTTTAGACGTGCTTGATTAACAATTGTAGACGAACTTTCTTGCCATGTGTTAACATCCCATCCTATCCTTCTTTTCTCATCATAGAGATACCTAATTGTAAAATTTTCCAAATGATCCAATATTCTCTCACCTATTATAATTGTATATATTTTAATCTTTTCTGACTTTGGACTGTGATGTGCAGATCGCTCATCATCCAAGTATCTATGTTCTTGACACTCCTGGTGTATTAGTTCCAAGTATCCCAGACATAGAGACAGGATTGAAGCTAGCTCTTGCAGGTTGGCGATTGTTTCGGTTGTATCTTTGCACTCTCTACCTTCTATGATTTAATCATCTGCTCGATTCATTTTGCTGCAGGCAGTCTTTTTCTAAACTACTAAGCTAGTAAGTTGTGATTTGGCCATCTCTCTACTGATTCTGTTCAACTTAGTCTGCCATAATGGAGAGCACACAAGGGGAAAAGGATTGGATGTTAGCCATCAACTTCTAGATGTTGTGACCTGGCAGAGCTTTGTGAAAAATCATTCACCATTATCGAGAAGAGATTCTAAAAATTTCCGGCTTATAAAAGTAGGGAAATTAATATGTGTCAGAAAGTTTCGCACATTCCTCTTCAAGTATTGAAGATGGCCTAATCATAGAAGACTGGAACCCAGTTTCAGCATTAAGTAACCCAGTCACGGCTGTCATTTAGGTCATAGAAATGGTAGATAGATGAATCTCATCTGTGAATATGCTATGGTGACTTTATTAAGCAGAGCTTGAGGCATTGGAAGTTGTCTTTTGTTCTTTTGCTTTACCGAGTGTGGCCTCGATATGATTTAAGTAGACATTCACATTGCTTGACGAGGGAGAAGCATAATCCATCCGGTACTGGCATATCTTTTTTCATGTTTTTCTTTTGATTGGTAAACAGAAGTATATCTTATGTATATTGCTTCCCTCGTCTATTTGTTAAATTTACCCTTGTCGGTGGCATTTGCATTTACTTGATTAGTTAGTTGTTCACTAGTTCCTGCTTCAGGTTTGCCCTCTTTTCACACCCCCCCATGCCAGGAGACATAGGTTAGTATCAGTCCATCTGGTATCTTCTTTATGATAGAATTTATGTGTTAAATGTACCTGCAGGGTCCGTCAAAGACTCAGTGGTTGGTGAAGAACGCATTGCTCAGTATTTGTTGGCAGTATTAAATACTAGAGGCACTCCCCTTCACTGGAAGCATTCAAATAACAGAAGAACGGAGGGTATTCGATATGAACCAGAAGAAAAGCATGAATACAATCTTAAAGATCTTCGGCCAAAGAAGAAGCCACCTAATGTCTCTGATATCCTGTATATAGAGGTACTTTTTATTTATAATATGTGCCTATATATGAGGTTTATAACGCGTCTTGATAAACTTATAGTATTTGTTGGTAAGTGATTGTATGCACCTGGAAGTTGTGGTGTTGGGTACTTAGATACTAAATCCATTTATAGTCTTCCTTAGGTTCTCATGATAATGAATCTAAATTCATTAGCAGTCCATGTCATTGAAAGCCCTATAGTTTTGACTAGCTTAATACTTCCTGTAAATGATAACTACAAGTTGTCTCGAGAATAGTGATCCACTCGACTCAATATTCACTTCAAACTTGGAGTTTTGACTGGGTTTCAGGTGTACTGGATTCTGCCTTTAGTTAAAATGAAAGCAAATCTCTGCTACTATCAAAAGAGAAAATTTTTTTGCAATATGACCATTATCTTAAACTATGCTTTATGGTTTGGAAATTTGTTGACTCTTCCTATTAAGTATGACTGTGGTTTGTTCATTTATTGACATTGATCTTGAATGGTTTCTGTGCGGCATCTTCAATTGATATGAAGGATCAATAGAAAAATATCATGCCCACTATATTGCTAGAAATTTTGGTCAGCAGACCATGTTGCTAAAAATATTAAAAGTTAAGGGACTCTGTTCATAGTCCATACTCACTCGTTTTAATGCATATCGTGTGGGCAATAGTATCGGAAGGGGCAGAGTAGTCTAGAAATGAAAGATGCCTGTGAAGATATGAACTTGGTGCTTCAATGGTTTGAGATAGTGGAGAAAACATGTATCGATTGTAATTTCATTCGTTAGAAAGATTAAGTATAGATTTAATCGTTTAAGTTTTAGTGTTTCTATGAATTGGTCCTCTAATTATTATTTTGTTCAGTCAAGTCTTCTAACTTTCTGGATTTGTGCTATTTGGTCTTCTAATTTCTATTTTGTGCAATGAAGTCCTCTAACTTTCTAGATTTGTGCAATCAAATCCCTTGGTCAACCAGTCTAACTAAACTTTCAATTTAATTAATGACGCGGCATTGCT
This sequence comes from Syzygium aromaticum, assembly GCA_024500025.1. Taxonomy (NCBI): domain Eukaryota; kingdom Viridiplantae; phylum Streptophyta; class Magnoliopsida; order Myrtales; family Myrtaceae; genus Syzygium; species Syzygium aromaticum. Next base: position 14,027,852 of record CM044895.1, read on the forward strand.
TACGTGACAGAAAATCATATGCGACGCTAATTTGCAGCCAAATGAGCAGAAAAAAAAAAAAGGGAGAAACAATTAAAAAAATCCTGATTTGATGGTTTTAGTTACGGTGGGTAAACAAAACACTTGATTGCACATAGTAAGAAAGTCAGGATTTGATTGCAGAAACTAAAGCTTAGAGGACCATATTGCACAAATCCATATAGTTAGAAGACTAGATTGCTCGAGTAAAATTTAGAGTATCAAATTGAACAAATGTTGAAACTAAGACTAATAAATCTGTGCTTAACCCAAAAAAAAATTATTGCAAATAACCCAGTGGTTCTGATATAGTCAAAAGGGTGAAACCGCAAAGTTAGAAGGTTGTATTCTAGGAGCTTGTGTTTCTAGAAGCCATTCACAATAGATGATTTCTGAAACTGCTTTTAATGTTCATTTGAACAGTGTTTGCTCCTTGTGTTTCTTCATAGCTAAACCCCGCACTTCACGCCTTGTAAAATTGCTGTTACTGGTCTGTTTGATGGAGTCAGCTCCTTTCTTGTGAATGACTAACTCGTATCTTTTTGGAGCTTCAACCCACTTTGTGTATGGGTTTGCACCTCGTTCATTCCTCTACAATGAAGCTTATAGTCTTTTACTGATCCAAAAATGGATTACAATTATCAAAAGTCGAATCTGTTTTGGTTGCAATTACAAGGGTGTTAGCTGCTTAACTACAATTTGTCATGCATTGCTTGCAGGATATGGTGACAGAAGTTCAACGTGCATTGTACTTTTCTCTGTCTGAATTTGATGGTAATGTGGAAGATGAGAATGATTTGGAGTGCCTCATCGAACAGCAGTTTGAGGCACTGCAAAAGGCTTTGAAGATACCTCACAAGGCATCGGAAGCTCGTATTATGGTATCCAAGAAGTTTCTTACTTTGTTTAGAACGGGAAAACTCGGTCCCTTCATCCTTGATGATGTCCCTGAAGTCAATACTGCATCGTGAAAAGTTCTTAGGATCTGCAGGAGTTAATGTGTATTCGGATTTATTTTCTGTGTAATGTGACCTAATGTGAAGGTCTTTGGAAGAGTAATATTCGGTCTCTAAAATTACTTAATGGTTGTCCCTTTGTCCCGTCAAAATTGAAATAGTGATGTTCAGTTTCTTCCTGTCGTAGGTCTAGTATATAGATCCGTTAACTGTAAAATTGAATCTGAACACCCGATTAAGCATTGATTCCTTTGGTCTTCTTAGTTAAAATTTAAGGTTATGTTTTCTGTCGCCTTTTATTATCTTCCGGTGAATATTACGTCGGATCCATTTGAATTTATGCATTCCTGTGTATTCATTTCCTTGGTACTTTTTGGTTCTAAGTATCTCTGCATGGTCGATAATTAATCAGAAATTACAGACATTTTCAGCAGATTCGTGACAGACCTCTTGCCTGTGAAAAAGTAAATGCATGCCCGCAAGATTGTCTCGTCATGGAAAGAGAAGTACTTGGATAGGTGCTCAACCACTCATTTTTCTAGATGGAAGGACAGATGCGGCAAATGAAAGAAGATTCGGGCCGAGGTACTGCAATATTTTTAGTTACATCGAGATTCGACATGTCAAGACATGCAGCACGAGACGCGCGGTGGCACATAACTGGACATATGATGGCGGACGATGTAATGTCCATAAATTTCTCCCTGGTTTGCATTTGATCCAAGGATTGTGAGACTCGCTTTGGCAATTGATGGCGCGTTAATCCGTATGGCAACCTCAGCTTTAGAATGTGGCAGGTGGCTGGTCATATGTATCTCCTATATAATTTGCCGCCCTTAGAATTGCATGAAGTTCATCGTTTAATTTGCTTTCATTATTTATTCCCCCGGTCGTGCACTCCTGTAAGAGAGATAAGAGTCTACCAAGGAGTTACGTTTTCTGTGGCGATTGCTTCTTGTCTATGACTTTGTTGATCAACTTATCAAGTCTTCTTTTATTGATAACTTTCACGTTGTGTTGTCAATGATTTCTTTGGCAAGTTATCGATTCTTTCAAATTGCTGACCGTTTTGCTTTATTGATGATTTCTATTTTTAACAAACTCTGCTCTTATCAATTAGTCTGACTTGTCCTAATAACAAAAGATTTGGTCATTTTTTTGGCGTCGCCACTAATGAAAATGTGTCGATACATCTTAGGCGGAACTAAATTACTAAAACACGGAGCTCATATTATGTTAGGTTTATTTATGTCAATGACAGCAGGATAACTGACCTTTTCTTCTGTGGTGATTAATGTAGAACAGTAACACAAAGTTTTGTGATGGAATGTGGCAAGTTTCTGCCCACCTTCTCCATATATTATTTTAGATTAGATAAACAAATTTTTCTCGACTTATTTTAGTTCCTCACCGAAGCTGAGGGCATGAGGGGAGAAAGATGATGCTAAAGCATCCCGTGAAGAGAGGCAGAGAGCTAGAGAGAGAGAGAGTGAGAGGGTAACAAAGATCCAACACTAAAAGTCAGCTTCCACAGTGCCCGTAAACAGCATGCAGGGGTTACGAGCAATCGCCACACACACGTCAGAGGCTGCAGAGGACGAAGCCAAGCGACCCAAACCGCTCTCTTTTGTTCTTTCTTAGTCAAAAGCCACAAGTGTCGTGTTTGCGCGATCGAGGACCAAGCGTGCGCGGGTGAAATGTACGTTAAACTCGCGCATGAACCCAAGGTGGTGGTCGCCAACTGCACTGCGCGCTCTCTGCGTGTGTCCGTGACTTGAGAGCTAGAAAACGAGATCACCTAGAGCGAGAGCGAGAGAGAGACACATGAAAATGATGGAGGCGAGGAAGGATGTGATGGACAATGACTTTGCAGAGAAAGCGAGCGGCAGCGTCGACGGCCAATCGTCCGCGTCATACCTGGTGTGGGACGACTTGACGGTGTCGGTGTCGGCCGGTTCCAGGAGGAAACTGCTGAACCGGCTCAGCGGGTACGCTCAGACTGGTCGGATCTTGGCCGTCATGGGTCCTTCTGGCTCCGGAAAATCCACTTTCCTAGACTCACTGGCAGGTTTCGCTCCTCCTCTCTGCCAACCATTTCGTATTGGACCATTTTCTTGCAGTAATATGTCCATTAACTTAGCCTTGTTTTATTGCAATTTTACTTGAGTTATTACACGGTCGACCGCCGGTGAAATCCAAATTCCACCTTCGATGCATTACATTCGAAAAAGTCCTGGCGATACTGGTATAGTTACCGAAACATCAAAACGACAAGCATTGCCCATATATGGAAAATATAGCAGCTTGATATAGTTACCAAAATTTATAGCGGCGTGAGATTTTGTCGAACCACTGCCAACTGTTTCAAAAGCTTAAAATATTATATGAAAGCGTGGTTCAATATTTAATTACTCTAATAAGTAGCATTGAAAATATTGCAAAAGACTACGATGATTACTCCTTTCCATAGCCAAATTTAATAGTGTAGAAACGAAGATGCACACGGAGTTTTGAGTTCGCGTTTGTGACTGACCAAAGTGCAGCAAGCTGTTTTTGCTCATATGAATTTGGTCTCTCATGTATATTGATGTTATTCGCTTTCGAAACCTATTTATCTATAGTTGAACTCAATTTATTTAAAGATGAGAAATAACATTACAAATGAAGAAAAAAAATAAAAAAAATAAGACTTATATGGAACTAAAATAGTGATAGTATAATTCCTTTTGAAAAAAATAAATTCTCTTGATATCACACGATGAGCATATTTTTGTCACACTTGTACAAGGTTCGGGGTTTTGGTGATCGAAAAAAGTTTTTGAGTACTGATTTTACAATGATCATAATTTAGGATTTTGGTAAGTCGAACGGCCTTTTGGAGACACATGTTTTGTTAATTTGTAAGATGTTCATGATTTATGTTAATGTTCAAATTGTTGAAAAGCCTGTGACCAAGTCAAAGACACCAATTCATCAAATCGAGAGAGGCTTAAAGACCGAGACAAGCAAAGAAAGGCTGTAATGATATATTAGAAAGTTGGATTTTCTTTTCGTGATCTTATCCTCTTAAAAACCACCTTTCTCAAAAAAAAAAAAAAAAAAAAAAAAAATATATATATATATATATATATATATATATATATTCAACTATTGATTCAATCCTAATTTTGCCTCATTTTTTTTCTATAAAAAAATATTCCTAAAACTTTCACTCTAGTCCCTAATCTGCCCCGCATCCCAAAATCGACACTAGTTTTTCTCAAAATTATCAATATTAGGGGGCTGATGTTGTTCCATACAAAGGTGAGGGTGTCGGACGAGACACGGATTCTAATCATGAACTTCTAACTAGCCCTGCTATCAATGATTTCTAAGATACTAGTGGCTATTTCTAGAAGCAAGGGCAAATTTGGAACTATAGTAAAAGTCTGTGATTCTTTTTTAGTTTAAAAAAGAAAGTTCGGGACAAAATAAGTTGAGGGTATATTAGAGAATCAAGCCTTAATTTTTGGTTAGATTCATATTTAGGCCCAAAATTTTCTTTATCTCATAAAAAGATCACAAATTTTCGATCGGTACCCAAATCTAGCTCCTGTCAAGGTTCCATCCATAATGCCGTTAAAGGTCCTTCACGTGGGTTTGGATTTGGAGCGATTCATATGTTATGGTGCAAAACTATAATGCTAAATATACATGTTCTAGGAAATTAACAAGTTAAACAGGGGAAGCCATTGGAGCGTAAGCCCCGTTCTGTTAATCCATACAAGATAAAGGACCAAGCGAATGACTCTGAGAACCGGCGGCCAATGCGACTTCCGGGCAAGAATCCCCGGAGGCTCCGCACGCGTCTCTGCCTCGTCGCTGATCGGGCAATGGAACTCCCACACCCGAAGTCTCCCTCGTTTCCGAGACCGCATCTCTGCGGGATCATGGCCCGGGGACTTTCCGGGGTCCAATCGGAAGGTTGAGCTTCGACCTGTCCGCTTCATCGAGTGGCTTGACATTACGTTAGACACGCGAACTTCGACCTGAAGGGACTATTTGGTCGCTTCACAGCCAACATGGGATGAGAATAGCGTAGATGGAGAGAGATATTTATAACTTACGCATTCCATAATTTACGTAACATAGTTCCATTTACTGCATAAGTACGCATACGCCGAGAAATACGTATTTCAACCACTTAGCACCCCCACTTCAATTGACTACTTACTGTGTTTTATTTTTCCGCAGGTCGGATTTCTTCTGGCGTCAGAAAAGGGGGGAATATTTCCCTAAGCGGGAAAAAGAAGGGGGCCATAAACCACAAAGATCTGGTAATGCACATCGAGTCTGTAGGTCTCAAGTTGGCTTTTGTTTGGAGATTATATGCTGCGGGCAGACTTTATATGAAGGAGATAAAATAGATTATGAGACAAGTAATTTAACTCTCGCGGAAGATAATTCTCTTTGATTTTAGGATTAATACCGTTAAAAATCACAAAAGATCCCAAATTTTCTAGTAATTAAAAGAAAAATCTAGTCTAGTAATTTGTTAGATCGTCATTGGAATAACAAGATTTGCTTCCATCGGCTTAATCGGCGCTTTCTGGCAATAGTTTCGGTTTCGCATACTGATACTGTGACCAGTGACCTTTGAAATGAAGTGTATCACTAGACCACTGATCTGTCAATTTTGTTTGGGATAATAATATAAATAGTCCATGAACTTTGATTTAATGTGCAATTTGGTCCCTGAACTTTTAATTTGTTTAATGTAGTCCCTGAACTTTAACATAATATTCAATTTAGTCTCTAAACTTTTAATTTATTCAATGTGGTCCCTGAACTTTTAACATGTGTTCAATTTAGTCCCTGAACTATATGAAAATGTTCAATATAGTCCCTGCACTTGAATTAATGGAAGGACTATGTTGAACATTTTCAAATAGTTCAAGGGCTAAATTGAATACATATTAAAAGTTCAGAGATCACATTGAACAAATCAAAAGTTCAAGGACCAAATTGAACATTAGGTTAAAGTTCAGGGACTACATTGAACAAATTAAAAGTTCATGGATCAAATTGCACATTGGGTCAAAGTTTAGAGACTATTTGTATCATTTTCCCATTTTATTTGGTGAAGCATTCTTTTGGCCCTCAAAAGAATAAATCATATTTTGAATTTCTTCTGATTCAATGTGGCGGTTTATGTGTATGACTGGACGACATTCTTATAATCAAAATCTGGCTGGTTTGGCCCTTTCTGAAGTTTGAGCTTGCAAATCTATCTGGCGATTGGTGTTTCACCCTTTGTCTCATGCTTGAATCTTCCCAATTTGTGCATTTTTTCAGTCCTACGTGACTCAAGAAAATATTTTCTTGGGTACTCTCACTGTCAAAGAGACAATAGCTTACACAGCTCATCTGAGGCTTTCTTCCGAAATGACGAAAGCTGAGATCGACGAGGTGGTAGAGACAATTATAAAGGAGATGGGACTTGGAGACTGTGCGGAGAACAAGATTGGTAACTGGCACTTGAGGGGCATAAGCAGCGGAGAAAAGAAGAGACTCAGCATCAGCCTCGAAATGGTGACAGACCCACTGATCTTGCTCCTTGATGAGCCTACCACAGGCTTAGACAGTGCCTCGGCTTTTTTTGTGGCAAGAGCTCTAAGAAATGTTGCAGATGAAGGAAGAATAGTTATTTGCTCAATCCACCAGCCGACCAGTGAAGTTTTTGATCTTTTTGATGATTTACTCCTTCTGTCGAGCGGAGAAACTGTGTTTCTAGGAGAAGCCAAAATGGCCATTGAGGTAATGAAAAGTCTAACACTTCATTCTAACTCAGAGACATTTTGGCTGTGCAGAAGCAAGATCATGTAATTTTAATTCCTGGTGCAGTTCTTTGCAGATGCTGGATTTCCTTGTCCAAGGAGGAGAAATCCCGCCGATCACTTTCTGCGGTGTATTAGCTTGGACTTCGATTCTGTGACTGCCACTCTACTGCTTTCTCGTAGAGGCTGTGTGAGTTTTAGCTTGATCACTTCTAAACTCTGCATCAGTTCTTGTGATTGACTTCTGAATATTGCTCGGGCTTGCTATTTTATCTTGCAGCAAACTCTGGCATCGTCTGTTTTTTCAATGAACACGAAAACAGCAGAGATTAAAGCCACACTCATCCAAAGTTACAAATCCTCAGGGTATTCATGCAAAGTTAGGAAGAAAATGCAAGAAATTGCAGCAACTGTAAGCACTCCAACTCAGAAGATGTCAAAATCCAGATCATTCTTATGCAGTCATTTTTCTTGTCTTTCCCACTTTCCGTAGTTAATGAACAGTGTCTCCAACTGTGATTTTTGAAAATGGACTTCTATTTATATTGAAGTAGCATTTTCCAGGACCGACGTTTTCAAACCTGAATTTCTTCTGTTGAAAACTGAAGGACTATCAGGTCTGCCAGTTGAGCTTGAATCCTAATTCCAGCAAGTGGAAGCAGCTCAGAATATTGTCTCATCGGTCATTCATCAACATGTATAGGGACATTGGATACTCCTGGTTGAGGATCATGTTTTACGTTTCAGCATCAACGAGTATTGGAACTCTATATTTTGACATCGGCTACGACAATGGGGCGATTATCAACAGAGGAAAGTGTGTTTCATTCATCTACGGCTTCATGATATGTTTGTCTTGTGGTGGTGTCCCTTTCTTCGATGAAGAACTGAAGGTATAGCGAAGTGTCAAGGCTGATTAATTTTCTTCTATTATATGTCTGCAGAATCTTCATACTTGAGGTGATATTAAAATGATTTGTCGCTAAGACTAGAACTAACTTTCCTATGCAGGACAGACAAGCTCCACCATGATAGGTGTGAAGTTGCACGTCGTAGTCTATCCCGCTGTTAATAACATAAATCTAACTAATGAGCTTATAGTCGATGGCCTACTCTGACTCATAGTTACAGAGGAATGTGAGTATTTCACAATCATTTAGAAAGATTATAGCTAAATCAACTAAGAATTTTTGTAAGGGCTGCTTAAGATTATTCACATGGGATTGGTCTCGTCGTCAAAGCAAGCATATGCATTTGTTATGTAACAAAGGAGATATCGTCAGTGTATGACATCCTTTTCTTGTCTAAATCAGGTATTTTACACCGAGAGACTCAATGGGCATTATGGCGAGACAGTGTTTGTGCTTGCCAATTTCCTTTCTTCGCTCCCTTTCTTGGTGGCGATTTCTCTGCTTTCAGGAACGACAATATTCTACATGGTGAAGCTGCATCCAGGGTTCTCTCACTACGGTTATTTCTGCATTAATCTCTTCTGCTGCATCACTGTTATTGAGAGTTGCATGATGGTCGTGACCTCATTTGTCCCCAATGCCTTGATGGCCATAGGAACTGGAGCTGGTGTCATCGTAAGCAAATATTCTCTCCTCAACTTTCCTTCCAGTAATTCTTATGAAGTATGATGCCATTCATAGCTAATTTTTGTGGATCCAGGTTCTAATGATGATGGCATCACAGATTTTTAGACTTCTCCCTGATCTTCCCAAGTTCTTTTGGCAGTACCCCATGTCCTACATCAGTTTTGCCAAATGGGCAGTTGAGGTAATTAATGTATAGCAATTCACTATTTTTCTACAATCAAGTTGAAAATTTATCAGCATATAATTTGCGTAGAGCCATGACATGGAAAATATTTGTCTTCAGTTTCTAAATTCTGTCTGAGTAGCTAAATTCCGCCAGGAGAAAGCTCACCTGGCGGTGCATATTCAAATTCATTGAAGTTAAAATTCTCATCTTCCACAATGGTACATTCATGAGAAAGATGTCTCAAATCAACAGAAGTAAGATGCCTTTCATTTTGCTGTGAAGAAATGGGTTGATGGTTGACAGGTTCGCCATTCCCTTCTTCCTTTTTTGGGTTGTTGGCCTTCTATTCCATATGCTAGCGACTGTGTTAACCAATGTAATAATGTAATTCTACTTGGATTCTGTTATCAGTCTCTTTACATAGACTGATCAGAACCACCAGGATTTACCGCGTGCTTCACTCCTCTTTACTCAAACAAAAGCTTCAGATAAACTGGGCTTCTCAGAAGCTTCTATATCCCTGTGGTTAACATTTGCCTATGGCCCAAGCTGTTAAGAGGCTTCGTTGCCATCGAAGCTTGAGGAACATCATTATTCATAAGAAGAGACCCTTGATCCACCCCCAAATTCCCTGGTCATCAGCTGGCTTCGCGCTTTAACAGTTCATTAATCATTCACGTAATTGTTCTGCGACTGGCCATGGCAGTCAACCACCCAAACATATGTTTTGGATCAGTGATCAAAAGTGCTCAAGAATATATAATGAATTACAATTCACTCAATCAAATCATTTACATGCCTCGCAGGGTCAATACAAGAATGTCATGACTGGTCTTGAGTTTGATTCGGCAGAGCCAGGAGAACCAAAACTGAAAGGCGAGATGATCCTCAAAACGACTTTCGGCATATCAATGGATCATTCCAAGTGGTGGGATGTAGCTGTGCTTCTCTTTCAACTGTTTGTCTACAAACTACTACTCTTCTTGATTCTTAGGTACAAAAAGAGAATAGCGCCTCGGTTAAACGGGCGATATGTCTAAACTTTATGTTCTGTAAGAGGTTTATAATCTACATTAATAACAAAGAGGAAAGGGTGGACCTCAGCCCGAGAATTAGGTCTAAATTTTGCCACTGTCTCTCTAATATATGTAAATTTCCAAAATCGAATTTGTTGTTGACATCAAACTGAAAAAGTAAGTTGTGTCAGGAACTTGCGACAAATAGGAACATAGGCATCATTTACATACACTAGGTGCATTAGGTGCTGATAAAGTAGGTATGTTCTGGAAACATCATGGATACTAGCTGCTATTTGGTACAAGAATCATCTGTCAAGACACCTTCCTGAATAACACTTAACGACGACGACCGTATTAGTGCTCATGCATGCGTATGGTAATCGATTTTAAGCACCAACAAGAACCTCATTTCCTGTTATTCCCTATTTGACCAGCACCCGTTCATGCGGATTCTTTTCCTATATAAGTAGGGAATGTTTACATGTTGCTCGAAAAACTCCCAGCAATTGCAGGCGATTGCACGATTCAATGTAGTGGATAATAAAGTACATTGATTACAAGCAAAACATATGTGACGCAATGAGTTACAACTTTCAAATAAATTGAGATTAAAGATTAAGCAATTCAAGGGTTGTACAAGAGTCAGATATCGCTTGCTCTCATTTACAAGAAAAGATGGAAGTGTACACTGTCAGTAATAATTCATGACAAATCACCCTTTGAAACAGCCCCTCTGTTCCCCTGTAATGATGTACCGTAAATTAGGACACGAAGCTTATCGAACCCATGACCTCCAAATGCAATCCTTGGCTGTGAAGCAGACCTAGGTGGAATATTCAGATCTTTGTTTTCCCCCAAAACCAAATAGGGAAAATTTGCGAAAACCAAGAAAGTGTACTCTTTTCCCCGAATGCACAACATTTGACGTGCCCAGGAGAAACAGAATCATCATAACTTTAAGATGCTCTGCAGAAAAAACCAGTATTCTCGTCCTTCCAACTTATTTCTTCTGTTTTTTCCGCCCAGCATTATTGCCATTGCGTGTTCTGGATGCTTTATGATTTCTTACCGTGGTTTCCACATTCATGCTACTTTTCGTATCCATCTTTCTCTTTTCCCTGCTTCTAATTTGGGGAAAGGTCCTCTTCCTTTTCTTTCCAGATAGATTGGATTGAATCTTAGAAAATTTCCGTGTAGCCAAACCACTATCCCTTTTAGAACCTTCTAATCTGCTATCAACACTAAGAGAAGTTTCAAATTCTCCTGAGGGGGGGGAGCCGTCTTCGTTCTTCAATCTCCTTTTATATCCTCGTCCCCTGACATCTTTCTGACTTGCAGAAGCTTCCTTGTTTGCTATACTGCCTTGATTTGACGTTTTGTTTCGTCGATTCTGAAAGGTAAAATGATCATTTCACAAAACAATATTCCAACCTCCACAAAAATAATGTACTGCTAGATAATCTTTCTGTAGAAAACACATCCAAGCATTGGATTCATTCTCACGTCCTATAGAGAAAAGGGAAAATCATTACCTCCAGAACTGTCTTAAGAAAACCCTTGTACTTTTCTGGGGTAACAAGCTGAACAGCAGAAAAACCACACTTCCTAATCATTATCTCAAGAATGACTGTGACCTGCATATACAGTGATTATGGATATTCATTATGAGATTGCAAAAAAGAGGCCCTTGGAAGGATGCATGCATAAAATTATCACAAAACATCTCAGTAAACTCCCCGTAAAATTTCACATGCCTTCGATCTGAAGTGATTTCTGGAGACAGATGACCATGAAATAACACCATCAACAACGTCCGAAAGTAAACTCTGAAGGTCTTCATTTCGTAAGCAAGACACTAATACTTTCACAAAACCTAGAACAGCCTGCAAAATAAGTACTAAGTAACTCTTAAGCCATGCCAATTGGGGCAAGAATCTATTTCGGTAATGGTATACTCACTTTTATCACTTCCACAGCTTTGCTTTGCAGCAGAGAAAGAACTGGAGGAATAAGATCAGGAACTGATAGACAGACATCTGTATCCTTGTAAACTAGTACGGACAATGCAGAAACAGCTCCACTTGTAATTTGAGATGATGAACCAGAAAGATAGCCCACTATCTGAAAGCACGTTATTTAGAGTTATAACACCATTTCTTGAAAAACAATACAATCCTGAGAATTGCGATTGTCCAGTAATAAACCACTGTTAAGAACTATAAGCAGGAAAATCACAGGTTAAATTAGACAATTTTCGTTTAATACATGAGTATGTTATCCCAATCATCTAAGCAGAAGTCCTGCAAGCAAATAAAATTGCCAGATGTTCACAACACATGTAAGGAAAGTGTCCATCGGTGCAGTGCATATAAAACTTCTTTGGGCAACCATTTACACAAGGAATCCAAGCTTCAAGAATAAGACATGAGAAAGGGACTACACTACCCCTTGATATACCAATTTGGCTTCTTAAAATTTCTGCATTTTTTATTGGATGAAACAAATGCAGAACTTCGATTGAATAGGCTGCTTGAGGTAGTCAAGATTTACCTAAGCAGAAGAGATACTAGCATGGGCGTAGTCTACTAAATAACCAGTTGCTTCTCACAAATTATATGGCACATACACCAATCCTACAAAAACTATATGGACCCACATTATAAATTAGCGGCCAACTGTCTCCTCTATGTCAGATAGACTAGAATTTTCCTATGACAAACTCATCACAAATGCCACGGCACTATTGCATGGGGTGAGTGAAGCATAAAGGTGATGGTAGGCTTTACTTTGAAATAATTAAGTAGATCAATTAGGCTTTACTACACTACGCCTTGGTAGACCAATTTGACTTCTTAAATTTGGCTTCTTCAAATTTCTGCATTTTTTTTCGGATGAAACAAATGCAGAACTTCGATTGAATAGGCTACTTGAGGCAGTCAAGATAAACCTAAGCAGAAGAGATCCTAGCATGGATGTAGTCTACTAAATAACCAGTTGCTTCTCACAAATTATATGGTACATATACCAATCCTACAAAAACTATATGGACCCACATTATAAATTAGTGGCCAACTGTCTCCTCTATGTCAGATAGACTAGAATTTTCCTATGACAAACTCATCACGAATGCCACGGCACAATTGCATGGGGTGAGTGAAGCATACATGTGAATGTAGGCTTTACTTTGAAATAATTAAGTAGGTCAATTAGGCTTTACTACACTACCCCTTGATAGACCAATTTGTTTTATTAAATTTGGCTTCTTAAAATTTCTACATTTTTTATCGGATGAAACAAATGCAGAACTTCGATTGAATAGGCTGCATGAGGTAGTCAAGATATATCTAAGCAGAAGAGATCCTAGTATGGGTGTAGTCTACTAAATAACCTGTTGCTTCTCACAAATTATATGGGACATATACCAATCCTACAAAAACTATATGGACCCACATTACAAAATAGTGGCAACTGTCTCCTCTATGTCAGATAGACTAGAATTTTCCTATGACAAACTCGTCATGAATGCCATGGCACTTTTGCATGGGGTGAGTGAAGCATAAAGGTGAATGTAGGCCCTGCTTTGAAATAATTAAGTAGATCAATTAGGCTTCACTACACTACCCCTTGACAGACCAATTTGACTTCTTAAATTCTGCACTTTCATCAGATGAAACAAATGCAGAATTTCGATTGAATAGACTACTTGAGGTAGTCAAATGTACCTAAGCAGAAGTGATCCTAGCATGGATTAGTCTACAAGATTAGCCAATTACATCTCACAAACTCTATGGTACATACACCAATCCTACAAAAATTATATGGACCCACTTGATAAATTAGCTGCCAATAGTTGTCAGATAGACAAGAATTTTCCCATGACAAACTGGTCAGAAATGCCACAGCACTAGAGAATTAAATAAAATGGGGTGCAAAGCATCTGATGCAAGGAGAATGTAGGCTTTACTTTGTAATAATTAAGTAGACCTGATCGAGATAGAACATGTTGCATGGAAACCCTAGCAATATCTGATCGAGAAATTAACTGGACATTTCTTTCCAAGTGGTAGCAGGATAAAACCTAGTCCAAACTAGGTTAAAACATATGATACTCAGACTCAGGTGCAACAATTGGGTATGGCCACATACCAAGTGGCCTGCCTTGTCCAACTCTCAAACCTTAGGATATAAAGACATGACTAGTAAAAAGGTGCACGAAAGATCAACACCAGGACAAGTCTACATCACAAAAGGTGGCACGCTTTTTGTAAGTGACCAAACTTTTGTTTGCTCTTAACCATAATACTATCTCCTGTTCAATAATGTCAACACTATAACTTTATTTTAACTTACTCAATCGTGTTGCAGTTAATGGGTACATTTTTTCAGTCAAATCATCTTTTCTCTGCCTACGGTATTTTAAAAATGTTGTTGTTCTGCATTAACTAGTGAATGAATGCATGAGAATTTCATAAACATATGGTGATTTAAGTTGAGTTTGACACATCTAAAAATGGGGATTTTTTTTTTTAACTTCTGGTTTTTAAGTATTCTACTGTGATTGTGCTTAGGAGCCAACATGGCATCCACAAGATACAAACCACATGATTTTGAATTTGGCCACTTGTATTTCAGTTCTCTGTCTTTCTACTGGTTAGAGGGCATTATTCATCTCCTCCTCTGGCTGCAACTGCAATGCCTAACCCCTTGGCAGAAGCAGCTAGACATGAATAAATGAAGGAATATGTTGTGACACTACCACACTGCAGCCACGAAATTAGCTTCTTCTTTTAGCAGAGAAGTAAGTTTTGAGGCCTCAGAATCAATTTGTAGCTATACCAGGCTTACGATTTTCGAATACAATGCACATACTTATTCATGACCTGGTAAAGATTTTTAACCAATATCAGGTGGATAAGCAGTATGCACAAGACAATGAGGACTTCAGTCCACTGTTTCACAATATTGAAGTCAGGAACAACAACATGGCCAAAGAAGAGGAGGAATTGATTCACCACATTCTTCTTCAACTTTTCCCCCATCTGCGGATGCTATTTGAAGCAGAGCAGAAACCAATGATTTACAACACAAAAGCCCTTCCAGAAGACAGCTTATATATGATCTACCATTGTAAAGTACATATGTCGGACAACATAATTAGAAGGATCTGCTTCAACCTCTTCCATTGTTGTTACTTTCAACTGCCTATGGCCCCATGTACCCACTCTTCTAAAGTTATATTTTGGTTTTCCTTGTATGTTACTGATGTTCTTTAACACTTTGCTCTTTAATGGATTCATTTTACTCATGAATATAGAATGTACAAAGCCTCAAACATGTCTTAAAATATAAGCAGTAATTTCCGCCAAAACTACACAAATATGTCCCATAATGAGGAATTCCATACCATGTTAATTAGTTTCTGATAAGTTGCAACTGAACCAACAGGCGAAATGCTTTTCAAGCTGGAACTTATGTTGATGAGAACATCATAAGCTTCCTTCCTAGATTCCTCCTTACCCTGCAAATTTCATGTGTCACAACAGTGATTAGTGCCCCAAGTGGATCATCACCCTCACATTGTATAGGAGGTTCTTACATCTTTTAAGACAAGTATAATCTCATTGAGGATGAAAAAGGCTTTTGAGTCTTCTTTCTCCTTCTCCTCCTCCTGCTCCTCCTCAAAGTCCATCTGCATTAAAAAATTAACTTGACATGCCAAATTGAACAGCATATGACATCAAGAATAGAGGTGCTTATATTACTTAATTTTGAACTACAACGGCAAATACACCACAACCAAAAGCTTAAGAACGTGTTAGCAGGAAGTACATAAATGATTCCTTCCGTGTTAAGACACAAGCCAAAAGAAAAAAAAAAGTCTTTAGCGTTAAAAGTGGAAAAGCCATTCATGACATTCGATAATCGAGGGAAGATGAGTGAATGGCAATACTTGGATCAGAATATTAGAAATTTATAAAATTCTGAAATTGGTAAAAACTAATCTGTTAGGTTTACAGGGGTAAGAGAGAAACTTTAAGCAAAACACCATTTACATAATCAGTTTTGATTTTTTTACTTTTACAAAGTTCAATAAAAAATAAAAAGGTGATGAAATACTCCATGCTTATGAATTCAGGAGTCAGAAAATTGAAAAAGGTCTAAGAGTCTTCATATTCACAAAAACAAGCATGTTCTACAGATGTTACACCTGCTGTGTGAGTAAAATTCGAGTCTCCTCTAGGAAGGGAAAGGCCTGTTTTAGATCTAATCTTTGCAATGGAGGGAAATGCCCAAGGCAGGAGGCCATGCAGGAATATTGTGGGAACAGAACAAGAAATGGAAGTATTTAATTTAGGGATTGTGATATAGCTGCTCACGTGCAGCATACGATTATGGCAACAGAGAGAGAACAAAAGCCAAACTCAAAGAACTACTAAAATAACTGTTCCAGCCCATCAAGAATATAAAAGCAAGAGACACAAGTAAAAATTTATTATGGAAAAAGAAATGCAATTTCTTCTTCAATAAATGTTGTATACTTTTCTTTTCAAGTGGACTAATCTTGAGGTCTTTTACTAACACAGGATTAAGACATTTCTTTAAGGCTCATTGCACTCTGATTCCAAGAAAACCAGCCCAGGACATAGTTTTCATTTAATTTATGGAAAGAACAAGAAATGGCTTCTCTTTATGTCAAAACCTGAGATACACTAAAACTGAAGGACATAAAATTCTGCACTTCTTACAACAACAGTAGACACCAAACGTACACATGTCAATGCAAGTACTGCATTGCCACAAGAAACATTCTGACCTTTAATGCATGAACCATCAGAACATGAAAACAGGTAAAGCGGCTTCTCAGAGTAGCAGTATCAGACGGAGTCCTTAGGCCAATTAGTAAATCTATCAACTGCGAATATTGAGATGAACAAAACCAGGGATGATCCTGCATAATAGAAATGACAGAAAAACATTCACTTCCAGCAAGAATATTTCTTTAAATGAAGATACCACAAACATACCTCCAAAATTTTGCACAAAGCATTGTATGCTTCAGCATGGCCATTGTCATTGCTTTCCTTGTAGAAGAAAATTCATGAATGATTTTAGGCTACAGAAATCACTAGACTCATCCATTAAATCAAGAAAATAAACCTTCTGTTCTTACAGTCGATGCACACCTGAAAAGTGTCTTTGACAAAGCTAAACACCAAACCAATGAGATCATTCTGTGCTCGCTCAATAAGAAAAGATGCTAGCTCCAGCAACAAGCACCTGAGTGAAACTGCATTCTCTTAATATCATAACAGGAGTGGATTTATCACTCTGTATGAGTGGGTGTGATTTTTTTGTTTGTCTGCGTGTAGGGGTGTTTGGGGGGGGGGGGGGCGGGGGGTGTGTGTTTGGTTGGGGAACCACTCCCCAAAATCTCCTTATTCAGCACCATTCTGGATGCATTCTCATGACTGTACTGTACTTGCATAGAACATGGCACAATGTCATCAAGAAGAGTAAACAGCAGTGCCCAATTTTCATAAAATGGTAGCTCAAAATTCTGCAAGCAGAATATAGAATCTATGCATATAGACGCAACCTAGTAATCTCTGCAATTGCTAATATTAGAAAAAAGTTCTGGATGCTCACACAACAGAATTGGTCCGTCAATAATCAGACATCTGTTACAATGAATTGTCGATTATGCACCTGAAGGACTCCCCCTTTATCAAGTGACCGTCAGCAGTCAAGGGTACATGCATATGTGTAACATACATGAATCTTTCATTCTAATCATCAATATAATTTGCTAACAATTCTATCCACAAGGCATTCTCTCTCTGTTACCTTTTAGCATTTTCATCGATAGTGTGCTCATTTCCTGGTTCTCTGTCTGTTGATGCATCCATTTCATCTCTTCCCCTCTCAAATTCATCTCTATTATTTAGAATGCCAAATCTTCTGAGAAACGACACAAAAATTTCTCTGGTTGCAGAAGAATCCGTGACAGAAGCTAAGCAACCAATAGCATCCTGAGAAATCAAAACTGAGCATGATAATCTAACTCATATTATGTATGTCAATTACTAAGCAAACTTCAGGGGAAAAGTAAAAGGTAATCCGTGAGCATTAACTGAACATATATCTTAGAGCTAAAGTTCTTTAAGACAATCACTCAATACAGCTTCCTTTCGCTAATTCGATGCAATCCACAGGGCTCAATGCTCTCTTTCAAGAAGTTCATTTGCAAGATAATTGAATGTTTTATAGTGCTCAGAAATTTGATCCAATTAAAAAAGCAGCCACGAAGTTCTATAACTCACATGCATGACAATTCCTTCCATGATAGCTAACCTAATCTATCTAACCAAATCTAGTACTTCAAAGTATTTTGGTGTTCCACCGTGAGTTCATGGAGAGTGGACAATTGGTACACTATATTGACGCCACTTCACCTCCCATAGCTTTAATTCTTTTTAACTTTCCTTCAGGTTTTTTAATAACAAGTACATGATCCATTGTTTTCAATGCTGCCCCGACCTCAAACATGACTTTTTTTAGTATTTTTTCTTTTTTACATTTCTAAAGAATAATCTGTCGTCAGAAAGAATATAATAAGAAGTCATAAAAATTTCTAGCTTTATGTATGGCTACCATGCTTCTAACAAATGTTTCTACTACACAAAAAACAATGCCATTATTTTCCTTTTCCATTTTACATTAAAATATAAAATTAAAACCATCAAATATAGAAAAATAATTAATCAAGTAAAATAATAATATCTAATCCAAAGTTTAATGATATATAAAATTATTTCTGTGCATGTTGAACATTAATTTTAACTCACTTGTAAAATTTTAACTATTAAAAAAAGGACATGAAATATTTCAAGTTGAATCTTGAATTGATAGTTAAAAATATACTTTTTCAAGTCAGTTCAACCATAGCTTCATGAAGCAACGGGACCACATGTCCCATAGAATTGCCCTAATTTATCATGCTAACAAAAGTTGCATTCACTTCTTTGTACCAACCATAACTTACTTTCAACAGTCATGGAATGTTTCGAACATATGCATAGAAAATCTGGTCATTATTTTCAAACCTATTTGGCCTATTCTCCACCTAATGCTTTTCTCCATATACGTACTCTTTCATACGAAGATTCGATATTGTCAATGGCATGAGAAAAGGAACGACGATCATGCTGAGTAGAAGACTCCAAGTAAGGTATAATTTTAGAATCAATGCATCTTGAACTCACATTTTACTCTAGGGAGTCAAAAGTATGTAACTATTCTGGCAGTGAAGATTTTTCTCTTGATTTTCTGATTTTTTATTTTTTAAATTGCTGTTGTCTTGTGGGGCACACTTGGGAACTATTCTCTCATGCAGAGTAGGGATGGAACAATATTTTCCCCTTAGGGCGGGGTCTGGGAACACAATTCCTGGCCCGCTCCTCCCCATGGCAACCACTAGCGTGTGCAATTGGAAAAGTGCCTTGAATGATGCAATCAGAAGTAATAATTTACGTACTTAAGGGAAATTTACATGTCCAAAGGGCTGGAGGGAGGTCTAAGAACACATGACAGAAACTGTTAGCAAGAATCCCAAAATGTATGAAGCTTCTGTAAGATAGGGTATCAAATGGCGCACAATGGCCTAACATATATTTTATGTAGCCAACCCCATCTACTTGAACTGTTTCCACAATACTTTCTGCAGCACTTATGAGAATGATGCAGCCTCATTAGGAAGGAGATTAGGCAGGTCTAAATCTAACCAACCCAACAATCAAATTTAGCATGTCAACTGCCTCATCGCGAAAACAGAAACCTTTGAATTCCTCTCTACTTCCTCCAGCAATTAACATTGACAGAAAGAGCCCCTACCAGTCATGCTATTTTCAATCTCGATAGGACTGAGGAGGGAGATGGAGTTTGGACAAACATAATTATCATAGAGTATTAGTTCCCTATTCTATCATATAGTGCACGTGAGTCCTATTAGCATCTTTGAGATGAGGCATATGCCTAAAAAATTGGAGAAGTTCAGACAACCAAAGTAAGTGGAAAATTATGAATATGAAAGGGGAGAGGAGAAAACAACTGCAGACTAACTAGTAAGAAATTAGTATAGAGCCAAAAAAAAACTAAATTAAGTGATTGATGGAGAACCTTCAGGTATGACCTTGTCGCGGGAATTGAATTGACAAATAAGTCCGATAAAAGTTGGAGCAACTCAGTAGAGCAAGAACTTAAAGTCTTGATATTTCTGCTTGCAGTTTTCTTGGAGTAAGTCGGTAGAATTTGAAATTCTAATCCGGATGCTTGCACAGTACACATGTCCAAATCTTTAACTACTCTAGAGCCGAGTACACTTGTATTCTGATTCACAAGGATCTGCAGAATTACAACAGTACTATGAGGAGATCTGAAAACGGTATAATAACCTCTTCCCAGCTAAAGAACAAGAGTGAGCCAAATGTCATCATCGTAGCAAGAAAGATCACCTTTAAAGCAAGAGCCACACTTTCATGCATAAAGGAATCTTTTTTCAGAAAATCAGTCAATAACACTGCCAAACGTCTAAACTGTTTGTCTGTATCACTTGAACCCCGGCAAAAGGCCGGTAACAGTTTCCAAAGATCATGAGCATGACCCAGCAGCTCCTTACCAAGCATTGATTTCTTAACTGGAAAAAAAGATAAACAGAAGCAGAATCAAATCCTCGATGTCACTAAAACATTAACAATGAACTGAACAAAACTCAAATCAAATAAAAATGCTGATTAAGGACTCCATTACATTCATGAAGAATTGGCATTCAAGCAAAGCTCACACTAAAAAATATGCATCAATGAAGGAAAAGTTAATGTCACAGAGGCAGATGAAGAATAAAATTGAATAAAAAACAACATATTGCTCCCAAGACCTTTGTCTCTGCTGTCATATATCTATAGATTGCAAAAAACATACCTTGAGGTGAACAATTGCGATAAGAATTAATATCTATTTGCATCATTCAAAGGGTATCATAAGCCAAGTAAGGAGAGGTGAATGCTTTGGGATGGTAACTATCAAATGGGATCAACAAATAAAAAAATAAAGAAGATGACTATTCTGTTAGAATGTTTCAAACAAGCTTTCAGCACAGCTTATAAGCAAGTTGAACCACCCAGCTTGATAAGTCTACGGAGAGTCTTATTGGAGACTGTAGGTCCTTCTAGCATAGCTTACGAACATGCAAAAATAATCTCATGCAACGATGATCTTTCATGTGGAGTTTCTGACGGACAAATTTTTTTTTGTATTGAGTTATTGATTAAAGGCACAGAATTTGGTACACTTATTCATTGAAAAACATTATACAGTGTGTCTCCTGTCAAAGAACATTTAGTAGTGCCTTTGCAAAGAGCAGGTCTTTTACCCTACTTTAACCGATTTGAATCTGAATATGGAATTAAAGATGGAGATTCTAGGTTGCTTTTAATTGATAGGTCATAAGTTATGCACAACCAGTGGTGAATCTGTGCCAAACAGCCAAGGATCTCCACACTTACTATGACATCATATATCATATCTGAAAAATGAAAATTGTGGAAACAAAAGTCATGTAGAATGTTCCTTACCAAAAAAAAAAAAAAAAAGTCATGTAGAATGATGACATACCTCCAGAACTAGCACGCTTGAAAGATTTTGCAAGGGGCACAATATAATCCATGTAATACTCAAGTGATGAACCAACCACATAATCTCTTAGAATGGGCACCAACCAAACATTACTGCAACTAAAGTCGTCGGGATGCAGTGAAATAGGCACAACAGAAAGCATCTTTTCTGGGCCCATAGCAATTACAGCAGAACCAATACATCTCTGAAGCTGTGAATCACAGTAAATTAAACATTGATGAGTTACCACTCGAACAATCTTCAAACTACACGAGTATTGCCTTAATAAAACTAGACAGTCAATTATTTGTTTCATCAGATAAAGGCAATGTACTATGCTCAAAGCTCTGTTAACTTGTCATCTACCCAATTGAGTAAACGAAGCTTTTGTTAATCCTTATACGTGAGTAACAAAAATAACCTTTTGTTAACACTCCAATCAACAATTCAAAGTAACTCTAACAAAATTCATGATGACAAGCCAATTTGGAGTTTGCCATGACCCCCATCTTCTTCTTTGCACACTCTAACAGGATAAACATCTGAAACAAAGATGACTTGAAAAATCGAATTTTGGAGAGCAAGACAAAGTAATAGCCTTTACATCATTCTCTTTTTCCTTTATACATGAAAAGTAAATCAAGTATAGGGCAGCAAGGGGGTGCAAACCCAAGTACCAAAAGAGATCAAGAAACCAAAAAAGAGCTCAATTCATTGATGATGACAATAAAAGTATTTACATCCACATGCATGTTTTCAAGTTGCATTTCCACTTCCATAGAAACATTGAAAAAAAAAAAGGAAAAAGCATCTTGCCTTCTTCCTTGAGTAACCAGCCTTGCTATGAATGAAAACATCATCACTTAATCAAGTACTTTTATAGCTTCAAAAAGCAACACTGTGATTCGAGGATATTATCCATTCATAGCGTACTCGTAACTTTAGTAGCAATTAAAATGACAGAAGGAACCCCACTGCACTGACATGCCATGTGGAGAGCGACTGTACCCAAGAACCAGAGGCAATTTGGGCCATTACACTCTTAACTACAGATGATAATCAACATTTTCGGACGCTCTTTACCATAATATGACAAGACCACTATATGGAAAACTTGCACACTTGCAAGAACTTAAAAAGAAGCTAAAGATGATTCTACAGAAATAACAGCTATTTCACACCAATGACATTTCTCATGCCAATAAATTTTTAAAGCATACAAATACGTACATGGCCTCTGATAGATGGGTCCCTTCCAGCTGGGGTCATTAAGTGAACAAGTTTGAGTAGGGTACTCCTCATATAGATGTAAGAAGTTTTTCCTACACAACATTTACAGAGATGAGAGGACTGTATAAATCAGTTCATGGTCATATTAACAAAGATAATCAAATTAGAAAAAATTGTCTCTATACACTTTAAGAAGAGTGCATGCGAAATAAATCCGGAACAATCTCACAACTCATTCCATACTAATAGAGAAAAAAACTGTCACCCACAACCAATGTGGCACTATTTGTTTTTAAAAAAAAAACTGTCATTCCATAATTCCAATGAACTTCAAAGAGAAAACAATCTCCTTTTTCATGGAATGGGATCATGAAGGAGGTATGTACACCTAGCTTGTTCAAAAGAACAGATAGATGAATGAAAAGGGTAAAATCCACATTAAAACCAATATTCATAATTCAGTATTCATAATCCGGAACAATCTCACGACTCATTTTATACTAATTGACATATAGCGGTAGTCGATCAATGTCTGGTATAACTTAATCATGCCAATCATACAAATCACAAGAAACAGAGAACATTAAACATATTGTGCTTGAGTTATTTCGTAACAAACTTAAGGGTTAATACATTTATTTGCAATTCACGAATGGCAAGAAACAAAGATATAGCATACAAGAATCAAGATGTATTCATACCAAGTTTGAGGTACAAATGAGAGATCACGGAAAGCGCATGCTGATTTGGAGTTTCACCATGGGCACTGAGGGCACTTTCCAAAGCAATACATATTCTCCTTAGTGCAATTGTTTCCAGACTCTCCTCACTTACATCATCACTTGGTTGGCTCTCCATAACGAAAGTCTTTTCATTTACTTGTTCATTAATCAAGTCCTTCAAAATACTTGAGGCCTGCGATGCAGCATCAGCCTCACCAGCAAGAAGTCCTAAATTAGCATAATCGAGTGCATCAGAAAACAAACAACAGCGTTAACAATACTATAAGATCAAGTGAACCATCCACAATCTCATCTCCAGTAACTGAAAATTAACAAAGGAATAAAAGTAGAGTCCATGAAAGTAAGCTTCCAAGTTCATTGACCTAGGCTCCTGGGTGGTAGAGGTTCATTTGTTTATCAGGCAAGGGGTAGTCCCATACTTCCAATATCTAAAAAATGATGGCTTAGACTCTTTGATATACTGCCCTTGCATGTTATTTCTTGTAAGAGGGATGATACCCTTTTGAGCCACTACTTGTTCTATCATAACTCCTTCGTACCACCATACATAAGATTTTTTCTCCTAGCAAAAGAATCGAGAGTTCAGGCTAAAATACATGCACAGATAGTGGTCTAATGACAAGGGCTGACAACGGTAGCTCGGATCATAACTCCTTCATTCCACCAAGACATATAAGATTGCTGTAATGATTTAAGAAATAACAGGGGCGAAATAATGATTACCATTGACAGCAGAGAAAAGAAACAGTAAAATGAAAAAATGATATGCAAGAAAGGTTGACTATATTTAGGAAAGTTAATCAATGAACAAGGTGCAATAAATTAATTTAAAGGCAGTACATCTTTTGATTAACGTAGAGATCACATTGTTTTGGTAATACACAGAGGCTTTAACTTTTCTGTATTGTCTGTTCTACCATCGAACTTCAATTTGTGTCATGGCTATCAACCATTGCCCTTTACAAATCTTCCAAGTGTGTTGTCAAAACATCAATGACATTTAAATAACTTTGAAGAGTACAGTGACAAGCAAGATACACAATTTAAATTTGATGCACCTCCTTCCATGCACCACTTTACACAACGGAAGGTAAATCTTCAATCGACAAAGTCTATCACTTATAAAGATTGATACCGGCAGCGTTGGAGATTTAGAAGGCAACACAAAATGTGAAAAGGAAATCCTCACCAACTAAGGAATCCACCTTAGGATACAGGACAGTATTTTATCAAGAAAAAAATTTATTAATTGAGAAATCGGCTCAAATACATCACGTAGATGAGAGACCAAGAAAAGAAAATAACAAAATGAACAGTAATTCAACAACTGATGAGAACAAGAACCCCACAAAACACTTAAAATTAGCAAAAAATGAATAAAAAGAAGATTAAGATATTTGAATTGTCCCTTATTCCATTCTTTTCCAAACACACCATGTGAGGCAAAGTGTAGGAGCATCATGGGCTGATTTAAAATGTAGAGAAGTATGGGAAAACACGGCATGATTGTAGAACCTAGATCGCAAAATTAGCTAAGAAACTACCAAAACTAAGCAATCAGGGCACCTCTTGCACCAAGAAAGTCAAGAAGCATACCTGCTAGAGACTCCCAAACTACAGGAAGGTTCTTAATCCACAAGCTTGATCCTCCAGTGTGAAATTTATTCAGAGCAACTCTTAACAAGTTCGCAGCAGTTATGACAGTGTCCACTGGGTTCTCTTTTGAAGAAACATATGAAGCAAGAGAAGTGATGGCATTTTCTATCTCTTGAACAGTATCTCCCACTGCTAGAGTTTCCAATAATGCCTCGATGATCTTAAGAATCTGTGCTGTAAGCGCTGAGAACCTGGGACTCATAAGCTTGTCTAATTCTGAAAGAATCTGAATGCTTACTTTGGCAGATAGATACGGACAAACGGATATCAGCACATTAAGCATATGTAAGAATCCTATATTTTGGGATTTCAACAGTTCATCATCTTTAGATCCATCCTCAGGACTTGTAGTCCTTGACCAATCTGCCGAAGAACTGCAACTTTCGAAAGAAGACAGTACCAGCTTGCTTGCTTTCCTAACAACACTTGAGGACTTAAAGCACTTAAAAACCTTTTGAAGACATTCTTGTGCACATCGCCGAACCTGATGAAAGAACATAACATGTCTTCAAGTCTACAATCAAGATCAACATCTAAGCAATTGCTAGTCACTTCTTACAATAGGCGAAAGAATAGGAACACACTTCCACCTTTCAAAGGCCAAATACTGACCTAGAAAGGCGACAATTTTATGCTGCAAAGTCTAACAAAAAAGAAAAAATCGAAAGAGCTTAAAAGAGCAGAACAGGATACAGCAATGTGTGATTCGGGACAGTACCTTGGGACGCTTGTCCAGGGAGAATTTCAAAAGCGTCTTCAACCCCAATTTCACCGAATTCCAATTCTCCAAGTCGCAAAACCCAAGCAAAAACCCCAAACACTTCACCGCGGACCTCACGCTGGACACGGACAGCTTCTCCTCCTCCCTCGCCAACACCTCCGCCAGCACCTCCACCGCCTCCCTTGCCCTCGCGGGCGCGACCCCCCGAGGCGGCACTGCGGGCAGGACGATCACGAGGAAGGACATAAGCGCCGCGATTTCCGTGGAGTCCAGGGCCTGCAGCGAGGACGTGGTCTCGACGGCGGACATGGCGGCGCCGAAGTAAGAGGCGGGCGCGAGGGGGAGGGACTCGGCGTCGAGGATGGCGCGCATGGCGGCGGCGGTGGCGAGGAGGTGGCGGTGCTGGGGGGCGGAGGACTTGGCGTAGCGGTCCATGAGCTGTTGGCAGATGTCGGCGCCGTCTCGCAACGGTTCTTCGGCGGGGTCGTGCTCCATTTGCCGATCCTGTTGAAGCGACGAGGGTCGTTCTTCCTGCCTCCGGTGCTTGGGCTTCTGTGGCTTCATGGCGGCGGCGGCAGTAGCGGGTGCTTCCGATCGCCGCCGTTTGCGGTGGCTTCTTCCGACTGTGGAACGGTTCGGGGTTTATGGAAAGGGGCCAAGAGAAGAGAAGGGTTTAAGAAAAATAAAATTTGGTTTTATATATTTTTTTCCTCTCTCTTAAAATAAGAAGTTGAGAGGAGGCTATTTGCACGATCCTTTTGGCTAAAGCCACACCTTGTGAATCGACTAAAGTGCCCCTATCTTCCCTGATTCCATGTCACCATCTCTTTCCTTTTGTTGAGCCCTTGTGCATGGTTTCATCTTCCCGATCACAAACAATGAATGACAAAATTTCTTTGTTTGAGGATTTAAGTGAAAGCAAGGTTAAAAGCTAAAACACTACGTTTCTGTATGCTATATCCTTACGGTTGAAATTAGGGGTGAGCACTGAAACTAGACTGCACCACGCGATTTTAACCGTACTAGAGATTTTGGTTTCTAGTTCCTGAAATTTGGAATGGTGATTGTTGGTCTAGTTCCCGATTCCAAATGTAAACCGAACCATCCAAATCGAATTGATCTTTTTCTTTATCAACAAGTTAATGATACTTGATGATAATTTACCGCATCTTTAACGTCTTTTCATCGAGATTTTCATTAATTTAAAATCCAAGACACTAATAAATAAGAGTTTAGATTATGCAATAACACTTGCAGTCTTTCAAGGAATAGGAAAAAAAAGAATAAAGATATTACCGCCGGTTCCTAGACTCAACAGATAATCGCAATGAGAATTGTAGGTGGTAGTTTCCAGTTCCACATAGGGGGAATGGACTCTTCTTGTCCGATTCCCATTTTAAGGGTGAGAATCAATCCGCTCTAGAACCGGATTGCCCCTAGCTAAAATAATATATAGGGTTTTATGTTTAAGAAATTCATCTTTAATGCCACATCGATGTTCTTCATATTTTTACCAAAACCAAAACCCAGGGTTCGTTATTTTCTTCACATTTAATCTTATATTGCTTCACAGGGACCATTTTTGAATATGTTGGTTAGGTCTGACTCGTCCATGACTCCTCTCATGTAACTTAATTTTCAAGAAAAACCAAATAAGAGGTATTTTTCATTTTTTGATCTGTCCTTTCAATCATTATTATTTTCCTCTTTTATAATTAAAAAAGAGTGAAGATTGGGGAAGTTTTCCTTCTTCAATTTCATCCTAAATATGCTAAAGTGTTCACAAAAGGAATTCCAATAACATACACAACAAACAAGCAAAACCAACTTATGAAGATGAAGATTATTATCGTGATAAGAAATGACATCACAAGATCCTTTTTGAATAAAACACAGGATGTCTTTTTAATAGGGGCGTGCATAGAACCAGATCGAACCGACCGATTTTAGGCGATTTTTGGTTCCAAATTTTTAAGTGGGAAAAATCATACCAATTCCCTATTCTAGGTACAGAACCAAACCACCCAGACCAATAGATTTTTTTATATAATTTTTCCTCTTCTTATAAAGAGTACCAAAAAAGGAGATTATCAAAACCCTAAACCGGACCGGTTCCCAAACCGGTCCAACCCGGGAACTGGTCCAGTTTTCGGTTCTATGGTGAAACCTATAAAAGAGTTAAAAAGCTTTGTGTTCCATAAATGACAATTACAGTGCGAATGCCATTTGAAGCTTTTTTATCCTTCTTTTTCGGTAATTGGAGGGGAAACCTTGAATGGAGTTGTAGTTCGATTGAGTCACAGTGGACATTCCTTTTTCGCTCGAGTGGTTTAGCCTCATTTACATCCGAATTCGCACACTGAGAGACTTTCTTTTTTTGGTCGCGCCTACTTTGCTCCAAATCGAGCAGGAATTGCTGCTCGGCTGGGCAAGTCGCCACAACAATTTGGCTCGGCAGAGCAAGCCGAGGCATAATGCTGCCCATGAAAAGAGAGAGGAGCTGGAAAAATACTCGAATATCATCAATAAACGAATGGCAGGACCACAAAAGTGAGAGCTCTCTGAAAATGACTCAGAGATATCAAATTCAAACTATTTCGCATCTGAGTAAGCAGATATGCATAACTCTGTTCATAAAGGAACGACACCAGTGACAGAATTATCTGCCACCCAAGCGGAAGAAAAGGAACAGGAAAAGCCGAAACATCAATAGAGAACAGCAAGCGCAGCGGTACAAACAATACTCATCTTCATGTCTTACATTGAGACTATATAACATTCATGCATTACATATACACCCCCATTTACACAAATCGAATGGAAAGTGGCAAAAAAAATGAACAAATCACGATCGGGGATTCGCACAACCAAATCAAAGAATTGTAGCTTGCCTACCATATTTCAAACTACTATCCCCGACCGACAGGAGGCAGCAGCTTCTAGAAAGGAGCATTTGAAAAAATAACACTCTTCCAATGGCGGCACGGCTACAAACTCATCAAAGGGCAAAATGCCAGACACAGCCAGTCCCAGATCGAAGTGCACCAATGAACTCACAACTTTCTGGCAGAGAACACATTCAGTATGCGAAACAAGGAACTCTAAGAAATGCAACACAGCAGCAGCAGAAGATCACACTTTTGCTAAAACAAATCGACTTTCTTCTTGAGCATGTCCTGCTTCCATTTTGGCAACTTGTAAAATGCATCCTTTGTCATCCCTAGGACAGCCTGAAATCCCTCATCCGACAGATAAGCCTAGCATGTAAAAAGAAAGCGACATGAAAAATAATCTGAAACATGAATCAGCTAAAAAATTGACCAAGGCTCACAATGTTTACTTACCTCTCTCCTTTTAAAGTCTATTCCAGTCACTGGATTGTCCGATTTAGCCTTCAGTTGATCATAACTGAACACAGTTACAATATTTTCACTGGCGTTAACATCCTGGAGTGGCCCTTGCTTGGCTTCTGATTGCTCCTCATTGTTTTCTGAGAAAGGTGCAGATCCCTCTGTATCATTGTCCTCCGAGACTTCCACCAGATCTTCCGCTCCGGAAATGGGTTTTTCACCTTTTGTGTCCACTGCAGACAGTCAATTATAACATACTTTGAGTGCACATTTATTCATGAAGAAAATGGATGCAAAAAAAGTGCTAAATACTTGTAACAAAGTGAGTTAAATTTCTTTCAACAATCAAAGATAGGTTTCAACCATATAAAGGTTCGGCAAAGCACGGCAAGGCCCGAGAGTGGTAAAATTAACTAACAAGCAGGAAGGAGGAAAAAACAAAGGCTCCAGTTTGTCTCTGTCATGATCACGCATTGCATTAAAATCTTACATGAGGAATCAAACTTAGCATAGCAAGCACGTGCAAATAATTAGATATAATGTGGAGAAAATTCCTACCAAGTTTAAGAAGTTTACCTGGCGGGCTACTTTCTGGAGCAGGTCCACTGGACCGAGTGGGGGAGTTATCTGGCGACTTCTCAGCCATTAGAACAGAAGAAAGAGCTGCCACAGCTGCTGCTCTTTGTGATCCTTGACCACTTCCTGATGACCTTTGGGCAGAGGGTTTTGACAGTGAAGAGGAATTAAAAGCAGAAGATAAGGCAGCCAATGCTTCAGCTCGTTGCCTGGGTCCACTATTGTCTGAGCCATTGGATTTATCAACACCCTAAGACAAGAATACATATTAAAAGCAGCATCATGAATTGAATTTTGGTTTCACAATTTGGTAAATTTAAACCCAAAATGAGGAAACATAAAATCATATTAAAACATCAATTCGCCATAATAATCTGAAACCATGCATATAAAATAGATGAAGAAACAATATTTACTATGGGACGAAACAAACTTATAAATGCCGAATCTAAGAAGGAGAGTGAGAATTTCATCACCTCCAGTGATGATAAATGATGTGAAGGGGCACCTTTGAATGATCTCCTGGATCTTATGCAATCAAATGTAAAAAAGGAAACCGAAAATTTTCATGTCCTCCAGTAGCGATAGATGATGTGCAGGGGCACCTTTGAATGATCCTCAGGATCTTTTTATAGAATGTCAAATGGCAACAAATTGGGAAGGAAGTCACTTCCGTTTTTTTTATGACAAATGAATCTTCAACTGATTGAAATATCAATCTTTTGCTTTAATGGGGTGGGAGGGGACTAAAGAACTGGGACTGGGAGGTAGAGTACCTTTAACATAATTTTGGTTTTCTATAAAGAGTTGATTCTTTGTGGCGCATTGAAAACAAGATACAATAGAACCAGATGATGGGCAGAGAGCACAGGTCAAAACTTTCTTTTGAACTCTTTCGTCCAAAACTGCGGCTAGGAAGGTACCAACTTCAATTGGAGGCTAATTTGGGAGTTTACATTTCCAGCAAAGGCACATTCACTTACTTGACAAGCAATAAAAGCACGTAATCCAACTTTAGAGAAGTTACCAATGACAATGAGTCAGGTTTATGGATGCTTCTATAAAATAAGTGCAACTAATAATGTTAATAATGTGCTCTATTAGAGACATTTGTGGATAGACCATTGGCAGTTTTTTGTTGCAATGTCTCCACGGAGGTTTCCATTCTCAGTATGAAGACTATTTTCCCTCTTTCAGAGTAGTGAAAATCATTTCTCTAATACATAGTCAACTGATAAAAAGATCAACAGAAGGTTAGTAGATTGATGTAGCCTGTTGCATCAAGCTCTTTGCTGTGGCACGTGGAATTCCTTACATTCACTAAGACCAAGAATATCAACAATTACTACTGCTGTCCTTAATTCTTAGAGTGCAAGCAACTTTTGCAAAACTATCGTGGAAGACAAGCCGTGGTAGGTCTGTCTCCCAATTTGAAAGTCTATATCTTAAGCAGGGTATTCACAGCTCTCAAAGAGACGAGGTTGAGTTAAATGCAAGTCAACAGCTAAAGACTTCATCAAATACTAAAAGTTAACCAACGCAAAGCTCATCTGAGTTACCAGGGGTATACTACTTATGCAGACAGAAAACCTTGCACAATTTTGGAGTATAAAAGTGCCTATAGCTGTGCTTCTTTGCACTGCACTAACACCAGTTGCCACTTTACTAATAAGAAGTTATCACAATGACATTAGAAACCTGAAAAACAAGATGAAATAGATAAAACCAGTGTGGGTGAAAAGACTCTTACTGAATTGGATGACTTTCCAGGGGATGGATTAAATGCAGAAGATAACGCAGCCAAAGCTGAAGCCCTCTGTGTTGGTCCTCCTTGATTGCCATTGGACCTATCCTGGTTCTGCAACAGAATAGATTGCCATGCAGCAACACCACATGGCAAAGATAAATCATAAGCTTGGAAAGGTCTTAATTCAATCAAGTAATAATTACCATCAATTAACAAAGATAATTGACATGGCAATAACAATTTTGGCGAAAATTATGTCAAAAAACATATGTCACAAACATAGTTTTCCTTTCTATTTATTCAATACATCATTCGATAAAGATACCCTTCGGTCAAGTTATGAGTTCCACAAGAACAGGATGCCTAAGCAAGTCATCATCATTATTATTGCCAACACCACCCACCACCACCACCACCGTGATGATGATGATGGCAAGCCCAAATACCTCACTAACCTCATTGGTCTAGCTAAAATTCTTAAAGCAAATTAGTGCCAATAAATCGCGAATACATAATAAACATATAGAAACACAAGATGGCTCTCAAAACAATTCCCTGAAATTAGGCCAGCAAAAGTACATATGCTCTTGAGAAAGAAAACGAAAAGAAAGAGATACATCAGCTGCAAAAAGACCAATTTCCAAAGAAGGAAAAACAATTTATACTCCAGTTATTTCCCAACAGGTCTCCTCAAGGCAACCCAATCAAGCCATCCATGTGAAGAACATCTAATCCCAATAGAACTACTACCAAGGGACCAGTTCATCAAGACATAGAACGATTAGAATGTCCAACTGAAAAGCTTAAACCTTAAATTAGTAAGTGGAAGGAGACACCATTAATATAAGACTTATGGCAGATGTGAGATGTGCTTTAACACAAAGTATGGCAGTCATCAATGCAAAATTTGAATAAAAAACAACACGAGCAATATTTAGAGTTTCCCATTGAAGAAGACAATGACAACTTGTCACTCACATATACCTACAACAACAGGTTAAGCTGCAGCATTATCAACCAGACGAAACACTTACCTCCACAGCATGACCTATGCCAAGCAATAATGCCACCTTCTTTTGGAACGAATTTCCCTGGACCTGGTTGAATGAAGAGCTATGATAAGCAATGATACAGGATACTGACTCATTCCTTTTTAGCATAACTTCATTAAGCTTTTCTGAAGATTAAATAAAATGGATAAACTAAATGCTGAGAATGGTATCATATGCATGTCAGATGCCCTAAACAGAGGACCAACTTAAAGCTTCCAAAGATATTGATTGACAAGGTTGGAGCACAATTTCGTCACACAGAAGCAGAGTAACAATATCCATGGATAATCCATAAAAATGCAGCAGGAAGTTGAAGTGGCCTAAGCATTGATAAAGAAGATAGAGAGGAAGGTGGCAGATAACAAAATACACACTCTATGTTCATAAGTTTATGAGAGATCCACTTTTTCACTCCATAATCTTACTTTTGTGCATTTGACTAATCTTAATCACTATGGACATCCTCCATCACAATTATCTTATGGCTCAAGACAGGATGCTACGTTACTTCTTTACACAAACCTGTTCAACTGATAGTGTCTTAAATAGATTTCCGCATGTCTTCCAAGCATTAGATAGAGGTATATTTCACTTAGGATAACTGGCCATGCAAAAGAATTATTCGATTATAGCAGAAATAGGGATTTACTCCAAGGCAGAAAAGGCAGTGCCTGTCACCACAGGACGTACATTGGCTTTTGCAGAATCCCATGAGAAATAAGTGGTGAAGAAGCATGGTTCATTTCCTTCAGTGACTCTGTAAAGTGGAACAGTAGGGGCCAGATTTTCAAGAGATGCCGCCATTGCTATGTATTTCTGCCAACAATTTTTACAGTTAATAATATAATCATTCGACAAAGGAACCAACATAAAAAAACAAATTTTAGCCATACCTGACCCATTTCAAAAGCATTTTGCTTTTCTTTGGAGTCTACAGAATGACCAACCCAAACAAATACCTCTGCTTGTGTATCGAGTACTAAGATATCCTCAGTCAAAAGATCATCTTGTGAGAAGTTATATACCTCCTCGACCTACAACGAGTACTTATTTTTAGATATAGCATGCTAATGTTAAAACATGTCAAGAAATGCCGATATTCATGGATGCAACTTACCTCAAACTTTCCTGCATCATCCAAATGGTAAAAAGAAAGAGAAATAATGTCAGAACTCATGGCCACAAGAATAACATAGAGATTCGCAAAGCATCTCCACTCCAGAAGCCATCATATCTCGATAAGAGAACAAGATATGAGAAAAAATTCTAGCTTCTGCTGAACTAAATATGAAGTTTAACCTTTATTGAATGAAAATGTGAACAAGTGTGGATCTCTGGCAGTCTCGGAAGAAACTTTTTTGCTGGTGTAACTTTGTTTTCCTCCCAGTGCGAACCAGAAACTTGAACTTTCAGTTCCTTCTTTAGCATGTTTTAAAGCGACTCCAGGCTGCAATGACAAGGCACAACACAATTAGTCCCAGTAGTAACCAACTTAAAGTATAGCCTAAGCAACTCACAATGTTAAGTAGCAAAGACAACATGATGCACTATAAGTAAATTACGTTTCAAACTGCCATACTTACTAGAAGGATAATGCATATGCACTTGTAAGTAAACTACACTCAGAATATATGACAATGTTATGCCCAGCGACCATATACGATAAGCAGTATTGTGCGAGCAGCAGTGACAATGCTGCAACAACTGAACAAACAGCTGTCATTGAGAGCAGCCTGCACTTAAGTAATCACAAGTACCATTCTTGGTGAACTTGTGCATGTACCTAAAACGTGCACAGAAGACAACTAGAGCACTGAGACTAACTTGCCTCTATTAGCTTATCATATACCATGGACCAAGTAAAATCCGAACTGTGCAGTTCAATCAGTGACAGTGACCAAAATTTTGCATATTTAACAAGACAGAATGTGAGTTTATTGTGTCCAGCATTTTCCTTTCAAAACTCATTATCGTGGTCTTAGTGCTGTAATGACAATGATATGCACAGATTTTGATCCTCCTACTACATGAGGATGCTCTTCACAGGAAAACATACCAAAATCATCAATATACATATTTGGATTCAGATAACCAACATGATACATCTAATAACAGTTGTTAATAAGAAGGAAGAATTACTTCTGAACTTTAAAGACCCGAGCTTAGTTTAGCTATCCACAGATAATTATGAGAAGCTAGAATCAAATTACTTCTGAACTTTAAAGACCCGAGCTTAGTTTAGCTATCCACAGATAATTATGAGAAGCTAGAATCAAAATTATGCTGTCATCATGGATAAATTTGATCTTGGTGTAATTTCAAACAGGTCACATCACACCTTCAAAAACTCAGCAACTTTTGCAGCCAGCTGTTGCTGCTCCAAGGTGCTCTGGTTTCCATGCCAGGTGAAAACAGAAGCTCCAGATTGCAGAAGGAAACACTCGGCAGTATTCAGTGATGTTGCCACCTGAACATTAAAGAGTTAACACGTATTGCCATGATTTTACCAATGACTGGCACAGGCAATATTTAGTAACAAATACCATCAGATTACTATTAGTTAAAATCTATTGGCACATATACAGAAGATCTGAGGATGAATAAGACGTAACAGGGTCAGAAAAGAGGCAAAAACTACAGCAATTGCAGATTTATTTTCACCTTTAAGCTAACTAGTAATTATGTAGGTAGGAACGAAAGAGATTAAGTAACAGTTAGACAACACAAGAACTGCTCCTGCAATATCATGTAACTTAACTCTTCGGTTATCAGCCTCCTATTTTGTTATGCTGAGAAAGTAGCAGTGGCCTCCTGTTGACTGGTATTCTTCTGTTATTGCTAAATTGACTTGAAAGGCTGTAGGCACCTAAACGAAAGGCCTATGCCTGGACCCTAAGTGAAGTATGCAAAAGCCATTTTCTAAGCCAACAATTCCTTTGCTCCCCAGAATAGAGTAAATCGGGCTACTCATCATCTGTTCATAGTTTGCTATTGGTGTATCTCATACCCTAGAGATTTTTGCAACCTACTTTCAACTGAGACAGCACTTTGCAGTCCAGGAGATTAGGGCTTACCAATCAGTTTACTCAATAAGAATAGAGGGACTTACTTTCTAGAGAAGGGAGTCTCCAAATGATATCTTTTTTAGATGGGACTCTTCTCCCATCTGGCCATGTACGACAAGGGACGATTATTTAGTATAGGTGCCACCTTTGCATCATCTTTAACATGGCTACTGATTATTAAAGGATTTACTTGAGAAAAGGTGTCATCAGAGGTAATAACAATGCCACCGTGTTTCTTATAAACAGAACTCTGTTGTTGACCACATGCACAATTCTATTTTTTTTTTATTTTCTTTACAAGAAATTAATTGCTACATCTCTGCATTTTCAACTGCAAGACCCAAGATAATCGCATTCCGCACATGCTTCAGCCATTGCACAGGTTTAATAAATTGAAAAAACTTCCGCATATTTTCATATTAGAAAAATGGTTTTAAGCAATTAATATTTGGTAAGTCAATAGGCTTAATTAAACATAATAAATTTAATGGCGTGTCAAATTTCTTTCATTCTGACTTGATTTTTATCGATCACTTGGAGCACCTGATTTGGCATTCTAGATTGCCAGCTATCCATAATATGGAATATCCATTTCAAGATACAGGTCACCCATGACTTAGCGATTTCTGAAATATTCTCAAGAGTATACTATTCTCATAGTTTTACCAATATTCTTCACAGAGAATTTCCGTAACAAACTGAATTTGCTGCCCGATGTCAATAACAGTCTCTTCTTAAGTATGCATAATCAACTAATAGTCGATTTACAATCAGCTATGTTCAAAATCTACTTCGTTTGTGACAAATATGTCCACAGTCATCTCAACAGAACTTAGCGGTTAATAAGTCGATAGAAGCACCTATACAATGAATCGATAAACGAAAATTGGGGGAAGTAGAATGACAATAAGATTTTGTACAAAAACAAGAAAAAGATGACGCAGGGCAAATGTTGACAGCCCAAACTTGGAGACACAATTGGGACATCAAATAAACCATATATACAATCAGTTCTTATGTTGTTCTCACTTTAGAAGCAATTACTGTGATTGAACTTTGTCACACACGAAATTGCACAAAGACAAAGTCCAAATGATAAGATAGCTGACACAAGCTCTCTAGCATTTTGTGGGACAATAATCCCTTTCAATTGTTTTGGCTCATTAAATATTTGACATGGGCATTGCTTTGTATTTAGGCTTTCCGGATTCAATAATCTCTAAATAAACTTTTCATCCCTCTCTGAATTTTCTCTCGACAAGCAATGTCAGGACCTGAAACTCGATATTGTTCTAGTTTAAGGATCAGAAATGTGTAAATGGACTACTCTTAAGAGTATTATGCTCTATGTTTACAGTTTTAATTATGAATGTCAAAGTTTTCAACCCTCCCCTATCATCAAAAGAAACAAATGACAGCACACCTCATTGTTCAAATGGCTAACTATGCAAAACAACGACGACAGGGACAACCGTCTAACTAACAATCAGCTCATTGGCTAACAACCAATAATGAATTGAACTATTTTATGGTGAAGATTCAACAATACATGCTTGGGCAACATTCTTCATGCAAAAATATGGAGATGGTCTCTGTTATTTACAGTTAAGAAGCATACGGGTATGAGATCCTCTCATTTGCTAATACACTATTGACTTCTGAAAATCTTGACTTAAAGAGAAAACAAACATTGTTTAAGTTCCATACTGATCAAACTATCACTAATCACAACTCAAACAAGTTGTGGAACCTATCAAAACTATGAGAGAAGTATTCAGAAAATCTAAATGGCATACTAACAACAGAAGAGGAACAACGAATGCTCGTCTAACCATGAACAATTGCTCCATATTTTTCCAATTGATTCAGGCATGTTAGTTCCACAAAAGTTAAAGGCACATGTTCAAAAATAGACTAAGCGTCAGATATCCATCCGGCAGCAAAAGTTAATAGCAAGCCACTTATATATTAGTAGTCAGCAAAACAAGATGAAACTCAATAGCACATACCGCATCTACTTGGACTGCCTTATTGTTGTGAATGGAAGTCCGGGATATATGTATAAGTGCCACCGATTCTTGCGTGTACGTATCATCCGTTAAACCTTTTTCCGCAATTAACTTCTTGTAACCTGAGCTTAAACCTCCCTAAGGAAGATTTCAGATAGTAAATGAGCCTCATAATCCAAACCACATATGCCAATCCTGCTGCATTTTGAACCATTGCATCATCTTGAAGAAGAACAGAAGATACCTTGAGGATCACCATAGGCTGAAAAAGTGCAATGAATTGCGCTGGCTCTTTCCCTTGAAAAATACGACCCTATAAGGAAAATCAATTAAAAAGCATGTGATATGTCATCTCCATTGCCCAACTGGAGGAGACCCAAAAAACCATACCTGAACAGGTCTCCCCTTCAGTGAGTTGAAAATTGTGTTAGCCAACCGAGCAGCCATCTTTTGTTCTTCCTGAAATGAAGAATATATTGAAGTTGTAAGGCTCTTCTATTTTAATCTGGTAATCACATTGCTTTAATGACCGAACCAGTTAATAAACCAGCTAACTGACAGGTTCATGGTCCCACCAGTTCAATCAATGGAACCCCTGTTCAGATTATGTTAAGTATGGTTACTGACATTACCTCGTATAATGAAAATTTTGGCTTGGTGTTTTATCATTTTGTCATAATTGAGAATTCCATGTTCAGATCGCAATCCAACCAGGCTTGTATCTTATTTTTCAATGACTATTGCATCTACACTAACGGCAATAGTGACTAAACTCTATTTACATGCATGTGAAGTCTATGGTGGATCACTTGGCCTGGTGTCTCATTGCTTTGTTTAGAGCCAAAGCTTCTAGCACTTTTAATATATATAGTTAGGGCAATAATGACCAATGAAGCATTGTGGTGGAATGGTGTTGCATGCATACTGGTGCCTGAAAGAGCCAGATTCAAAACAAAATGCACATGTCTCACGCATTTTCTAAGCGTGATAGAGCAGTCCAATGTTTTATGTGGTTCAACTGTGATCAAGACCAGACCAATCCAATCCAGTTTTAGACCATCCCAGTTTCAGAGGGCTGACCAAACCAGACAACAGACTGATTCCGGGTCCAACCTGTTGAATCAGCCTGTCCAATCCACTTTCTCGAACATTGGCTAATCATAAACAGGTGTTTATCTACTATAGGTCTGGAAGAGAAAGTACAGGATTTTGAACTCTGTTGGCCATCCATTTCCTCATTTTCTCCTTTCTCTTCCTCTAACATCATTTCTATGACAAACTAAGGGTAAGATCCGTAGATACATTTTTTTGGCCATGAGGGCATGCTCTATAAACAAGAAGGCATCTGTGGCAACAGTCTGCGTCTCCTAAGAATTGGTAAAATTATTTCATAGACATGAGCCCTTTTAAATAAGCAATTCAACTGCCTTCCGATGCTATACAATATCTAGCTTTAACCTGAATTCAAATTAGCTAATACACAACAAAGTCATTCCGCAATCATTTAAACACATCCTACAATTAAGAGATAATTTACCTCAATGCTATCCCTTCCAATCCAGCAGCTCAGCAGATAATCTTCTTTCCTTTCACCAGAGTGGTAGGTGTAAAGAATGACGTAGCAATCTCCACTATAAAACTTACCAATATCCTCTTTGGACAACAGAGTCTTGGCACTGCCATTAATGCGCCACACCTAAAATCCAATTTAAATCAGTAATCTGAGAAATAGAGTTGCGGCTTTCCTTAAAAGAGGACATACGAGATGGATATAAAAACTAGACCTCCAATTTTCCACCTCCTTCCAGTAAAGGTGGGACTTCTTCGTTCACAGAAGGACCTTTTGCCATTCCCTTTACACCCATTCCTTGTTGCTTAAGTAAAGCTGGCAAAAAGTACAAACCAATGATCAATAGTGATAATGCTAAGTGAAAAACTCCACCCATTCAGAGTACAAATGGGAATGTGAAACGTCACCTGCTACTTTTCCTCTCCCTTCCTCAGAAGCAGGAGTTGCAGAACCAGATGGCCAAGTGTCAAATTTGGATTTAAATGAGTGGGTCTCGTAGCCCTGAATAACTCTGGTTATGCGTGTTGATTTTGGTCTGTTCTCACTACTAATAAAGTCCTGCAGACAAGTTGGGCTTTAGATATAATTTATTCAGTTATGACGTAGAAAGATGAACCTCTACACTCTACCTCAGCTGCTTGGATGGCCGCTTTTCTTTCATCCACTTGTGTAACTCGGCCAACCCAAACAAAGACCTCAGCACCACAATCCAGGAAGTAACACGTGTTGTTTTCTAACATGCCCTTGGATAATTCACCTTCCACAAGCTTCAGCTGACCATCAACAATGCTACAAAGAGAAGCAACTTGAATAAACACATAGAACAGATAAAGGCCCATGTTCTTGAACAGTGATGGTTGCACCATTAATAGCAGTAACATTATCCTACGTTTATCTTATAGCTTAATAAATGAAAGAAATTTACCACTAGAGATAAGATTGTAGAAGCCCCAGAAGTACTAGAATTCACAGGAGATGGCAAATGTGAAGAGAATAAGGACAGACATAAGCAAATAACCACTAGCAACTGTTCTAGGCATTATAGGGTCATATCTTCGGAGTACCTCTACATATTTAAATATTAAAATTTATAAGGAAAAATATGAAAATTAAGAGTCAGGTAGACATGCTTGCCAAAGCAATTCTCTCAGCTTGCAGTCATTACTTGCATTCCAAGAACTCAACATAGTTTCCATACTATTTATTGCCATGACAATAGCAACATCATATGATATGGGAAAGCCATATACAAGTCAAGTCCATTTTTTCAATGTTGACTAATCTTTCGGAATATTCATGTAATTCTCCATATACACATATTCCTCTTTCATAAATATTTATTGTTCATATTATGAGAAAACGACTAAAAATACTTCAAGGCCCAATAAAAAATAAGCATGTCTCAAGCTGCTGGCAAACTTTTGGTAGAGTGATATGTATGTTTCCTTCTAAGAAGTCTTCTAGGAGTGAGCATGCAATTCTCTTTGCCCTCCTTTCCCATCTTTAAGTGTCACGTGCGCTAATTACACTTCATTAAAAAAGAAAGCTCTTCTTTCCTGGCCAAAGTAGTTATTTGATCAGAACATAACAGAAGCTACCAAATTTCATATGTACAAGATGCACACTGCAGACCAGAAGCACCGGCACTCCTCCATTAGTTTAAAAAAGTAGAAACCCAACCTCCTAGAAAGTAATGGTACCTATAGAGCTTGGCAGGAGTTGCTTCTGGAATTGCATCATCCTCACTTAAAACTTTCTTGCCAATGGGAGCAAAACCACCAAGGAGGACCCAGAACTCACCCGAGTCTGATTCAGTATCTAACTTCCCATCATCTGGCATGAACAGCCACATATGCATGAATAAGCAGAGCTAGCAGCATAAATGATTTAAAAGGAGTAAATGATACCGATTATATATGCAAAACATTAAAGCTGAGGCAAGAGCCTACCAACAATTGCAACATCACACTTTCCTTCATGATACTTCTCTTTCAAAAACTGAATGACCTCCAAAGCCTTGGCCCTTTCCTGGATATTTGAATTTGCACCATTGAACTGATAGATTTTCTGCTGAGTGTCTAGGATAAATACATCATCATGATTTAATGAAGACCGAGCAAAAGGGACCTGCAAGAGTTAAAAAGAAAATTTGTGTCAAGTGCCTAGCAGAAGACTGACATGCCAAGGAACACAAGGATCAAACAAGAACACTCAAAGCAGAAATCTCCAGTACCTGCTTCAACCTAACAACTCTTTTTCCACGACAGACATATAAACGCGTCTCAAACTCCTCTTCCTCGGGTTTTTTGAATCCAGATGCTACACCGCCTTCCAACGGTATTATACAAGGTTTGAAGTAGGATAAGAATTTGTCAGATTCATGGCCTTGAAGTTCCCTGTGCTGTACAGCACGTCCTCCAAGGGCAGCATCAAGTTCAACAGTCTTGATTGCTGCTGTTCCAGCTTCATCCTATGAAAAGGCATATATTTGGGTGAGACCATGCCATGACTTAAATCATAGGTAAAGCAACTCCAATATCTCAAAAATAGAACAAATACATCAAAGAATACCTGACTTGTGTCTTTTCCAATCCAAAAGTGTATGTCATACAAATAAGCACCTCCCTTGCCAGGCGTTGTCTACAGAAGTTTAATTGAATATTAATCAGCGGAGATAAACATTATAAGCATAAAAGGACAGACAGCCTTGTATTTCACACACTTTATATTGATAAAAAAAATTCTATTTTTTATCTTTATACATTGCTCTTTGACACCATTACTATATATGTTTTATATAGTCTATTTAGCATTTAACTGTCAATAAATAATCATAAACTCCATTGATTTTAATTTGACTAAATATTTGACCATCATAATTTAAGAGGCGGCAAATATTTTACAATAGTACACCCTAAACATGTCAACACAGAATATCCTTTTTATTGCTATAAGATGAAATACCATAACAAGTCGATACAACATTTGGTTATACGAGGATGGTAATTGTAGATCCAGTCAGTAGTGTTCCATTCAAGAAAAGGACAATGCCTCAGACATCCAAATTAAGTCCAGTAATATCTCGAAAATTGTGAAATGAAGTTAATATAGCATTTCTCAAATTTAAAGCGGATGATAAACCAACAGTTCAAGCAGCATGATCAGTCGTGCTCATCATACTATAAAATGCAATTGCCCATACATGTAATGATGATCTGAAAGCATAAATAACACCAAAGAGGCTTTAAATTAAAACCAAAAATCTAAAAGGTTAAATTTTAACTACCAAATACTTAGGTATTGCAAAATAAAGAAAAACTGATGATCTTCTGCAATATCTTTATTACATAATTTAACAGAAGTACTTGCCTTGCAGGTTTACTGTTATATAGAGGAATAAGAACTATTTTCACCTGTAATACAATGTAGGAATCGCCCATGTAGAATTTCCCATGTTCTGATTTAGGCAGTGGAACTGGCTGAAAATCCTCGATACGCCAAATTTCAGTCCCACTACTAGCAGTTAAGCTCAAACATGCTTAAAATTAAAAGTAGCAGCATGGAGACTAACACTTAATATAACACAAATACTTTATCTTTCTTCTAGGTATTCATTCGCAAACATCCACAAACTAGGGAATTGAAAGTTAATTAAGAAATTAAAAGATAGGCAATGCAGTAAATCAATAGCAAGTTATTTCTTATATCCAGGATACATCCTCTGACCAGCACCCTGAAACGCAGGATCCAAAACCTTTGCAGTGCTAGACATCACCGGAAATGTGTGTTCTTACTTTCTTCTGGATGGCAGATATCCTTCAAGTGCCAGATTCTGGAGTGTAATAATTCAGCAAGAGTCCACTGCATAAGCAGAAATAATCTTGTAAAGAATCTGCTAAAAAATGCAATCTAAAACGAAACAGTAAATATTATGATCTCTGACTGTCATTTGCTTTGAGGTTGGGTCTTGATTCTATCACACGCTTAAACTTCCAAGGCTCTTCTTGGTCATTTATGGATTTTCTTGGTTGTACATGTAATTATGTGTGACTCAACTAGATCACATTCAACAATTGTGATCTAGATTCCAAGCAAATGATGGTCAGGGACCAAAACTGCTCAAAAAGACATTCAAGGAATAAAAA
Organism: Syzygium aromaticum; assembly: GCA_024500025.1. Taxonomy (NCBI): domain Eukaryota; kingdom Viridiplantae; phylum Streptophyta; class Magnoliopsida; order Myrtales; family Myrtaceae; genus Syzygium; species Syzygium aromaticum. Next base: position 14,070,959 of record CM044895.1, read on the forward strand.
CCTCAGTTTTGAAAGATCAGGGACCAAACTGCAAAAGCGATCAAACTTAAGGGATCCTAGGTGTTGTTATCCCATTTGAGAGCTTCCCAAATTCTAGCCAGTCAAGACTGTGTAAGAATACGAGTTACCCACTCCACCTACATCAAATAACTGCATCACCCACTAACCTTATCAAGTAGATAAGCTAAAGCATAATCACAACTTTTTTCTCGCATTTTTTCACTTCAAAAGATTATATACACGTACACATGTATATATAAGGTTCGCTATACCAAACTGACACATTTGTAGGAATGTGTATGTAATTATCATTAAATATTGGAACAAACCTCCAATGAATCAATATCTCAATTTGAACTGCTGACCTAACCCACAAAACAAGCAAAAAGAGAATGCCCCTGGAAAGTGTTTGATAAATGTTGAACCACTGTTATCCCAAATACTTAAACTAAAGCTGCCAGCAAAAAAGCCAACAATGTATACCAAACATAAATGTTAAATCAACCCCCTTCGCGTGTGAGTTGGACCTTACATGTAAAACATAGGATGTGGACTTAACTACATCAAACACCAATCGGAAGGAAAACATGAGTAATAGACAAAATGGCAACAATAGGAGAATCAAAGATTGACCTCTTGACTTGAAGCTCCGATATCATATTGAAGAACAGTTGCCCTTAAAACCTTGAGCTTAAATTGTCAAGTAACATGTTGACAATGTATCTCAAGCATAGTTCTCAATGATAAATGATCTATGCTACTGATGCTTGTGCTTCAATAGGATGCAATAAAGAGTGTGTTTTTTCGGCCTTGGATGTGAATGACTCATGTGGTACTTCTCCACCTGCTGCCTTTCTCGAACCTCTTTGGTAATTTTAGTATTTATGTTGCTTTTAACTTCAATGACTGCCTTCTAAGATCAATTTTAATGCGAGCTTTAGAAGTTCCAATTTCCAATGTTAACAACCGCTACGATCAAAAGCTATGAAAAATGAACATTATCGTAGAAGAGTAAAGATGCACTGAAGAAGAAGATGAGAAATTCATTATCACTAACATGAGTACACAAGAACATAGAGCATTTCCAAACTCCAAACCTGTACACCCAAATTACAAACCCCCACAGCGAGATCGAGCATAAACATGCAAAAGTCCTAATAACAACTAAACACGATAGCCAGTCTAGGTAACAAATTTAATTCACAACCGCAATTCCTTCTCTCCTCCTAGACATATAATTTGGCGGTAACCTTCTCACAGGATGAATGTCTATGTCTAATTGGATTCTCCAAAGCTACTGCCTTTCTTTTTCTGGCTTTCATTCCCCAAATTTATCAAACTAATTCTTTCACCAAAGTTCACTTACATGTCACGGGACGTGTCCTGAAAAATAATGACATACTTATGTACATCTATCTGTAGGATCTAATTAACCTTGCTCTTCATCTTGATGGCATCAATCTTCTCAAAACAGGAACTTTAGCATAAACATTTTTATTCTGATTCCTATTAAGGCTTTCCTTTTAGGAATGTTATGCAGGTACTGGTCCAAATACAGAGAGACTGAGCACGTCAAGAGTTCCACAATTCCTCATTCAATGGCCAGATTAATTCCTGATATGAGAATCATGTTCGCTGGCATAAGCTTCAACTGACAAACATTTGGCCATCAGAAGAGTATCATCTTGTCACTAATATAACACCTAAGAACTATTCGACTAAACAGCCATCTAAACAGACATCTAAGAACTATAGAAGCTCTTCTTGGAGAGCATGCGGTTCGTCATTTCATCTAAACAGCCATCGTTTCTCCAGACTGGCAATATTTCCATTTTCTAAATTTGTACGGCTAAACACACATAATCAATTAAAAAAATGTAGCATTTCAAACTTTTGGCCCAACCATTCTTTTCCATCAAAGTCACCGAGTCTCTTGCCTCACAACTGCAGCCAGCTCACCACACACATTCCCTCCCAGGGCGGTTTCGAAATGTATTAGAATCAATCATCCTAAAACTCAATTAGCAGTTACTTGTCCACTATTGACAAAAGCAAAGCGGGCAAGACAAGCCGAGCTCTTTGGGACACCGCCATGAAAACCAACCCAATGAAATAGAGACAATTCCGGATGCATTCACTGATACCGGTGAATGACTATAGCTGCGAGCCGAGCAGGTGGAAGCTCTTATTCAAGCAGGAAACTAACGCTAGTTCCGCAATTAACAACCCCGATCAAATCAGTCCGATCGGGCGACAAAAAAGAAGACGACATCACAACCAATCCACGAACACGAACCCGAACCGTCAGGTGATCGCAGTTCACGCAATCCGTCCAAGGACACGGCGGCATTCTCCCGGCGGCACATGCACGCGATGCGCACGAGGAGGCACGAGGATCAGATCGCCACCTCGACCGACCAGGACCAAAAACCGAACACACTCAAAACGAGAGAGAGAGAGAGAGAGAGCAATCAGCAACCACTCGACACTAACACGGAATCGCCAAGGCACCGGGGAGATCACGAAGCGAGCGACGGATCAACCGGCCGGCGAAGATCTAATCCCACCGACCGCAAAAACGCTCCCGAAAGCTGATCGGAACGCAACAAAATGCGAGGGGAGGGAATGATCGCGGATGCCGGACGTACCTGACGGATCTCCCCGGACGACGATGATCACGGCGACGACGACGACGGTGATGAGAGAGATGGGAAGAGAGAGAGAGGGAGGGAGCTGGCAATGGAGGAGGAGGAGGAGGAGGAGAGAGATGAAGATGAAGATGGGAGAGACTAGCTGGAAAATAAAAAGTGAATTATTGCCGTTGCAGGGCAGACTGTGTCGAGATTTTTTCTCCTTTTTTTCCTTTTTTTTCCCTTTTTCTCTGTCCAAGACTTTTTGTGTGAACGAATTATGAATTTCACGATCAAATTAAAAAGCAAATAAAAAAAGTAAAATTTAATATCACTAAAAACCTCAAATCGATACACTCGAAACATAATTACATCCGTATCATATTTAGCCCGGACTAATATATCCGTGCCGCATCTCCTCCAAGCTAAATTTTATTTTAGGATCACATTTACCTCAAAATGATACACTCGTGCTACATTGACTCGAAAAGTTCCTAAATTTGTCATAATTTTGGGTAAATGTTGCACGAGTGTACCAGTTTGAGGTAAACGTAACATAAATATATTAGTTTGGAGATTTTTATGACATAAAAATTAGTTTGGGATTAATATGGTATATGTATATTTTTTGGTAAATGTGACGCAAATGTATTAGTTTGGATTTTTTTAGTATTAGCCCAAAAAATAAAGAAAACTGAGGGGGAAAATAGAAAAGAAAAAGAAAAAAAAAGGGAGAAATTTGAAAGGGGAGAGAGAGGGAGAGAGCCCGTGTGGGCATGCGGGAGCGCGTGGGGCCGAGGCAGACACCGAGACCTCCTCGTGGCTCGTGTTAAGGCAAAGATCCGGTGACGTGGCACCGGCCAGTTGTCGGGTTTGCCTTGCTTAGACGGGCGTTATTTTAATTGGATTTCATTCTCCAGCGCGGGCCAGGAGAAAAAGTCTCTGCACGTTTTTTTTTATTTAAATTTTTTATTTGTTCATCTATAAATATATTTTTATTTTTATTTTGTCGAAATTTGTTTATCTATATATACATACACAGGCAGTGTTGATTTTATGGCCATTTTACGAGGATAGAAAGGGTGGGGACATGTTACCATTTGGTAAGTATCTTCCGATGTCTGAGCGGGCAAGTGACCCCCTACCGTCGTTTTATTACTAAGGCTCTATTTGTCTTGCGAAAAATAAATGATTTAGAAAAATATTTTTTTTCAAAATGGTGTTTTGTATCATTTAAAAAATTTGAACGCGCAAAAGATAATATCATTGTCGACACAAATGTTTCAACATAAATTATTATCGGTAGTGAAAACATTTATCATTGACCGATCTTTTTGAGTGATACAAGTGATCGTTTTATGAAAACAACCTACCAAATAAAAATGTTCTTGGTAGTTTTATGAAAAAGATTGGCGATACCAGTGATCATTTCTCATTGACTCATCGTTTCTACCAATTCAAATGATCATTTTATGAAAATGTTGCTCGCCTTAAGATATGGGAGTGAACTGAACATATGGAGATTGAGATAGACTTTTACTTTTGTGCGGCAACACCATTCGGAGATCTTACACCACTAGTATCTACCGGTTAACTAGTAATTGAGGGCATAATTACTATACAGAGTCTTAAACATATTATACTGATGTCAATCCGGTTCTAAACCTTTTAATTTGGCCAATTTAGTTTTAGGCAACATTTGGTTCGGCTTTGCAAATAGGCCTTAGGGAATGCAAATGCCTTTGAACTAAAGTCCCTTAGGAAAATATAAATTATGTTTGGTAAAAACTCCTTTGTAAAGTTACTTTGGCTTAAGTAGTGTTTGGCAATTTTTTTTTGCAAAAGGATTTTGGGTTTAATTTTTCTTTTTTTATCAAAAAATCAAACCCTTCGCCGGCTCGCCAACGAGCCAAATCTAGCGCCGGTGGCCGTTGCCTGAAGTTGTACAACCCTCACCTAGGGTTGCGTGATCTCCTCAAACCTTACCAGCTGCCCTCGCATAAAAAAGATGAACAGTAACAATGGAGGGTAAATTTGAAAAATTAAAGAATTAGTAATGGCAGTTTTGAAAGAAAAAAACTAGTTTCAGTTTTCCCAAAGCCAGCATTTGGCCATAAGCCTCATGGAAAGGCTTGCCAAATACCCTAGTGTTTCCCAAAGGAGCTTTGGAGGCCAAAAGCCCCTTAGGAAAGCTGAAAACACACATTTAAACCTTTTGACGGTTTGTCAAAACTAGCCGGAAAGACTTTATTAGCATTAATAAATCGTTTTAAAGGTTTAGAATTAAATTGGAAAGGTTTGGGACTGAATCGGCATCCGTACAATAAGTTTAAAACTCCTTTTGGTAACTTTCCTATTAAATGGTATCTATCAATTCTCTATCAAATTGCAATTATCATTAGACTAGCCAGTCCTTCGTGCGTTTTCAACCTCAAACTTTGTGATTCATTACCACCTTGAGTTTAAGGGAAGATGCTACAAATATTCAAGGGTTTGCAATTTGTATAATTTGCTTCCTAATTTGTTTGTCATCGTATGTGTAAAAATATAACCATTGTAGTTCATTTTAGATCTTTTGTATATATGAATTTCTCCATATACTCTTTTACTAACTAAACAAGATCAATTTTTTGCTCATATCTTGTGATTACTCATATGTTCAAATCTCACTTTTGTTAGATTGTATCGAGTGTTTTGGTTTAAAATACGCTGGATGAATTCATTTTACAGAGCCGAGGCAAGTGGTATGAGTATGCATATAGTTTGAGGTCAAGTGACCTCAACCGATTGGGCTCGTCGGCAGTGGTTGAGTTCGGTGGGCAACTAGTTTGAGATTTTTTTTTTAAATTACCAAAAATCCTTTACAAAGTGTAATCTTTACCAAACGGAATGTAGGTCAAAGTTGATTCCCAATATGTTTTTAAAATACACTTTATCAAACGCTACTTATATTTGGAAAACTCCTTTTACTCAAAGGCCTCTGGAATTTCTCAAAGACATTACCTCAAAGTTCAATCAAACATACCCTAAAAAAGCCACTCAGATGAGTGGAATTTTTAATTTAAAATTTGGTTGTTTATAAGAATCATGAAAATATTAAGGATATTTTAGTTTTTGTGGGTACGGGGGTGTACACCAAGTCTAGATGTAACAAACCTAATCAATCCCAGAAGAGTCTTATTAGAATAAAAGTCTTCTATAAGATCGATTACTGGTTCTGCTATCTCTTAATAATTAATATGTGATTGGTTTGATCTAGTAGCATGAATGTCGGAAAAATAATCTTTCATGGAAATTTCGTCACTAATTTGTAGTGATACTTGAATGACCGATTAATTCTCAATCTTGGATAGTTAGCATACATCATGAATGTCTATGTACTTAATCGCTCGGACTATCGAGTCCAATCACATTTTGAGATTTAGTGGGATCAACATGAAACCTGCTTATAAGAACACAGACTCCACATGCTTCATGCATAAAATACCGGCTTTTCTTTTACGTAAACTGGATAGCCACAAGTATTCTAAGTAATACTGTGAAATTTTGAAATTTTTGATTTCTTTATATTTTTTGGGCACCTAAAAAAATTTAAATGTCACTCAAAGTGGGTGGTCACATCTATTCTAAACCATTATGTAAAATTTTTTATTTTTTAATTTTTTAGGCACCTCAAAAAATTTAAATTTCATTCAAAATAGGTGGCCACAAGTGTTCTAAGCCATTCTGTAAAATTTTGAAATTTTTAATTTTTTTAATTTTTTTGGGCGCCTAAAAAAATTAAAATTTCACTCAAAGTGTGTGGCCACACGTATTTTAAGCCATTCTGTGAAATTTTGAAATTTTTTTATTTTTTTATTTTTTTTGGGCATCTCAAAAAATTTAAATTTCACTCAAAGTAAATGGTCAAACATATTCTAAGCCATTCTATAAAATTTTGAAATTTTTGATCTTTTGATTTTTTTGGGCACCTAAAAAAATTAAAATTTCACACAAAGTGGGTGGCCACAAAAATAAATATTGTAGAGAAAATGCCAAGAGTAGTTATTTCCGTGGCTAATTAGCCACGGAAATAAATATTGTAGGGAAAATGCCAAGAGTAGTTATTTTCGTGGCTAATTAGCCATGGATTTAGTCACGAATTTGAAAAAAATAAATTAGTTGTGTGAGAATTGAAATTTGTGGCTAAATCTGTGGCTAATTTGCCATGAATTGAGCCACGAATTTGAAAAAAATAAATTAGTCGTATGAGAATTAAAATTTGTGGCTAAATCCGTAGTAAATTAGCCACGAATTTGTAAAAAACATAACTTAGTAGTGTGAAAATTGAAATTAGTGGCTAAATCCGTGGCTAATTAGCCACGGATTTAGCCATGAATTTGAAAAAAATAAATTAGTCATGTGAGAATTGAAATTTATGGTTAATTTAGCCACGAATTTGAAAAAAAAATAACTTAGTAGTGTGAGAATTGAAATTCGTGGCTAAATCCGTGGCAAATTAGCCATGATTTAGCCACGATTTGCCATAGATTTAGCCACGAATTTGAAAGAAAATAAATTAATCGTGTGAGAATTGAAATTCGTGACTAAATTTGTGGCTAATTAACTACGAATTTGAAAAAAATAAATTAATCGTGTGAGAATTAAAATTCGTGGTTAAATCTGTGACAAAATAGCTACGGATTTAGCCACGAATTTGAAAAAAAATAACTTAGTATTGTGAGAATTGAAATTCATGGCAAATTAGCCAGGGATTTAGACACGGATTTGAAAAAAATAAATTAGTTGTGTGAGAATTAAAATTCATGGCTAAATCTGTGGCTAATTAACCACGGATTTAGCCATGAATTTGAAAAGAAATAAATTAGTCATGTGAGAATTGAAATTCGTGGCTAAATGCGTGGCTAGCCACGAATTTGAAAAAAATAAATTATTCATGTGAGAATTGAAATTCGTGGTTAAATTTAGCCACGAATTTGAAAAAAAATAAATTAGTCATGTGAAAATTTAAATTTGTGGTTAAATCCAGGCTAATTAGCCACGGATTTAGCCACGAATTTAAAAAAAATAAATTAGTTGTGTGAGAATTGAAATTCATGACTAAATTCGTGGCAAATTAACCACAAATTTAGCCATGAATTTGAAAAAAATAAATTGCTCATGTGAGAATTGAAATTCGTGGCTAAATCCATGGCAAATTAGCTACGGATTTAGCCGCGAATTTGGAAAAAAATAACTTAGTAGTGTGAGAATTGAAATTCGTGGCGCTCCGAGGTGAAATTCGTGGTCTATACAATATTTCAATATTTCGTGGCGCTACTAAGTTATTTATTCGAGCCACGAATTTCAATATTTCGGCGGTAGGACGAGGTCTGTACAATATTTCGTAGGCGCTCCGAGGTGAATATCGGCCACTCGGCCGAAACTAGAGGATCAAGAAGAGGAAAATTCACAAGAAATGGAGTTACAAAATGCTTTTGTTCTGATGCAGCAAAATGAGTTCCTTTTGATTCTACCACTAAACTTCGCTCGGGTGAAGCACTCTACGTTTGGTCAACCGGATAAAAGCCATGATATAATATGTTTTATCCTATCCTGTATTTGGTGGTGGTCCAAGATAAGATAAGGTCGGATATAGACCGGATACAGCCCGGATAAAAAAATCCGGGGGGGTGGGATAGACTTCTAATGCTTATTTTTCCAAAAACGATGCACTTCACTCGCCGTCATCTTCATCCTCACACCTTATGCACTTTCACCAAAAAAATTTCTCTGCTTTATTTTCTTCACTAACTCCTCCGAACCCGTGAATAGCAAAAAATAAAAAATAAAAATTATCCCATCCGACTTTAAATCCGTAGTCCACCAAACAATTGACAGTATATAAAGAAATCTCAGGATTTCTTATTCTATCATATCAAATTCAATCCTGTTTAGGAATCCGGACGACCAAACGCAGAGTTTGCTTCCCCACTTAGCAATCCTTCTGTTCTTCCCCATCCTCGGCAACAGCAACCAACCAAAACCGAGCAAAACCCTGGCTTCTAAGACAACCAAAAACCACCTTAAAAAAAAACCTTTCAAACCGCTTTAGACACATTGTGATGTGATCGTTTCGCGGACATCCAAGGTTGAGTCCCGGAAGCGAACTGCACGACGTTCCAACAACTCCCTCCATGATGAGGAGGGGAGAAAGGAGACGGTGCGGCGATGTCCCCACCAAAGCTCCACCTCAAAGCTCCTCTCCCCACCGCCCTCGCCCTCGTATTCAGACCAGTCTTCTCTCATCATGGCCACCGCTCTCCATGTCCCTGCCCGGCACGTTGTATCCGCGAGCTCGACGATGGCCAGACGGGACATCGCATGTGAACTGCTCGACTGCGGTATCTGGCTCTCTACCATGCACGTTGCGTTGCTCCGCCATCGATGGGGACACGGCTTTCCCTTCCCTTAAAAGAGGAAAAGACATGGGGGCCATTGCCTTTATCTTTTCGTCCGGAGAACAGACAGTGAGGAAAGTGATGGGCGACTGAACTGTCAACGGGCGAGGGAAATATGCGAGGGGAAAATAGAAAATAAATCGAGGAAAGTAGATTGACAGCGCGTTTATTCTTGAGCTATACATTGCCTTTGTAAGGAAATATATATATAAAAAAAAAACATAAGAGTCTTAATAGTTTAGCTTACTTTTAGTGTTTAATTTTATACTTCACGAGAAACTAAAATAATACGTTAGTTTAGGTCATGATCCCACACTTGAGGAATGGTATCGCCTTGATTAGGTTTTAAAAAATGAGAGTACAAGCCGACAATTATTTTAAGGGTACTTGATCAACGTGCTAAATAGAAAATGATTCACTTTTTAAATTAGTGATTGTGCATAATACGAGATCGGTCAATGTATTGCAAGTTAGTTGTGCATCGCGAGGCCCGACTTGAAAATACTAGAAATTTTCGGGTCGAGCTTTTTTGGGAGCCCTGGTATCAAGTGCCTCCATGGCTTTGCGGCACTCATCGATAAAATTCTTTGGAGCATTTGTGAAATAGATCTTTTGTACTAAAAACTGTAGATTTGTCATTTGTTGTGATTTTTTTTCCAGTTTAAAACCCTTTTTTTGTTTGGAGGTGATGATTAATCAAATCCAACAAATAGAAAAGAAAATTTTCAAATTGAAGATCCTTGGAAAGGAAAATATGCGATGGAAACGGAGGGATCCGGCAATAACTTTATTTGACCATGTATTCATGTCCGGTTGACGTCTAAAGTTTTCACGTTTATTTCATTTATTTTTGTCAGCCTCAAGAATTACATGGAAAAAAAAATCTTGACCTTTACATCAATCCAAAGCAGTATGCCTCTCTCTCTCTCTCTTTTCATCCCTTGCCGCCACCCTAGCCGGCACCTACGCCGCTGCTGCTGCCGCTGCCCCTGCCCTGCGGTCATGAGTGCCCGAGCTCAACTCGACGAGGCAAGGCTTGTGTGAGCCCAGTGAGCTCCACAAAGCTCGCGGTAGCACGACCACGGGAGACCAGATCACGATCTGGTCCAAATCTAAGGGGGTAGCCGTCCGAGATTAGCACGGTTGGGAACGGCGGGGGGCTAGGCCGGGAGTCGGCATCCGATCAGTGATGAGGCAGGAGAGAAATGGTGGATCAGAGAGAAGCTTAGGCTAGGATTGGTGGGTTGTTTTGGGGGCAAGGAAGTTCGGGAAGTAAAACGGGACCATATTTTGTCATTAAATGCGGATATCGGGATGCAAGTTGATACGAAATGACAAAACATAAGATGCAAATTATGGTTTCCAAAAATGAGGATGATATTTGATACGCCGGTACGGCTTAAACTTCGGGTAGCTTTCCGCAGCGATCTGCTTTATACCCGAAGTGACCAAAAGGGAAAAAAAGGTGCGCACCGTTCGGATTTCGGACAGAAACCTTATTTTGACCTAAATTCACGGGATTTTTCTGAACGGTTGCTTTAGAGACACTGATTGAAGAGATGCTACATAGTACATGTAGGATGGTCTACGTTTTCAAGACATTGAAAGCGAGCCTAGTGGAGTATTTTTGACGCACCATAAGAACTAGAGGCATGCAAGACATCCGAATTTATAACTTAAAACCTACTAAACACAACTTTACCGGTACGCTAAACTCACATACTAATACTTTCTTTTGATCAGTTAAGATTGAGTACGGAGCCATTTACTCCAAAAGCTTAGACGGTTCGGGTACGACGCATAATGAATTTTTTTTATCTTAACACTCCTCTCTCATGCAGGTCGATTGACGGTTAAAGGTGGATTCTAATATGCAAGGCCCGCGGACATATTTCTTACTGTTGACATGAGTTGATTCTTTTCTTTAATAGATATGATGGATGGTTTGATGTTTGAGTTCGATCCATTGGGCTGTTCAATTTGTTCGGAAAAGAAAACGAGAGACAAGAAACATCTTTGATTACAATTAAAAGGAACGATCTCAAATAGACCAGGATCAAATTGCGAGTCATTTCTTGGTGAGCATGATCTGCCATAATCCCTTGGATCCCTTCATTTAAGTGCCAGAATAGAGAGAGAGAGATTTGATAGGAAAGTGGACAAGACCTTTCTGTATGTGAAAATCATCAAAGGGAGCGGTAAAGCTGCGGTCTTCCTTTGGGAAAAAGCCCGGTTCTCCCGGAAAATAAGGCATTCCGAGGAGAAAGATAAGACATCAGATCCAAATGTTAACAGAAATTGGTTCACTTCGGCTAGCTACCAGGCTTCGAGAATCAATCAAACCCAAGCTGGGAATCTCGGCAATCCCCATAGAAGGACAGCGGGCTAACCCATGAAGCTCCATAAACGCTTTCCTTCAATGAACGTACGAACCGAGCGAGCCGAATGGAGAAAACCCAAGTGAGGAGATGTTGTTACCTTTTCTAATGCGTAATCCGAGGAGGCAATGAAATTGTTGATGGTGAGAATGACCACTTACAAAGAACGAAAAAAGGTTGCGATGAACTGCTTGCCCTAAGTGAACTAACCGCCTTATATCGAAGCCCAAGGCATATAGAGAAGCGAACCTATAAGTAGCTAAAAAGAGAAAGTGTCGGATACTCAGTTGAGATCGAGCGCCGATCCGTTTGCTCCGAAAAGCTTAAGCTATTGTAGTAGGGCACGGAAATATATTATTAGCGTCAACACGATCACGGCCGAAGAAGGACGATGGTCAGGGCCAAATTCCGAATCTTCCCAAATGGATCTGAAATTGTTGAGCTCTTTTCATCATCATTGGCACATTGATTTGCGCGTTTGTGTTTTTTTGCTAGAAGATTTGCTCCTTTGTCATTACATTGGCCCGATATGAAAATGGCGAATGAGATTCAAAGATGGAATACAAAAAGCCCATATTTCCAAAGGCATTTTCTTCGCTTGGGGCTGGTCCATGGGCCTCGCATCGGAGCAATCATAAGGCAAACAGGAACATTTGCGTGGGAAAAAATAATTTTTTCAATTTCACCGGACCAAATTTTTTTTTCTCAGTAAAACTGCAAAAATTGCAAATGTGCAGCCTCCCCTGCTTTTCATTTAGCTTACAAGTTACAACAGATAGCAGAAAAAAAACTGGATGGTCTTTTCTATGTTCTTCATTATAATGAAGAGTCATTATCGAAAAAGAAAGATGACGAAGTTTACTAACTTTAAACTATAATGGGGACATGACCGAGAGGGGGGCAAAACTTGTAATTGGGACATGCAACCAAATAAACTTGAAGCTATAATTGGGACAAGAGAGGTGAAAAAACGAAAATTACATGAATCGCCAGTTATAAGATAATGTACTGAGAATGATTATAAATTTTGAGCCAAACAAAACCTATTTGACGAAACTTTTGCTACGAAAGAAGTGAAGATTTCCTCCGAAACTAAATAAGAACGTTGATTTATCTACATATTATCAATAACAAGTCACGCGTCACGACCAACCACTATCTCTAGATATAAGGGCATTACCGATAACTTGTCGAGTCCGATTAGGCTTCAAGGACCCGCCACATGAATCTCGAGCCAGACCTAAATCTGTAGGACTTTTCAAGTGGGGACATCCCCAAATCACCCAAAACATCTAATGTGTGAGAGAGAGAGAGAGCAGGAGGGGACCCCCTTGATGCCATGGACAGGAGAGACAGGCCATGATGAAAGGGGGGGGTCATGATGCATGTCTACTGAAGGGAGAGCCCCAATCTCAATCAATCAAGATTCTTATTTCTCAACAGGTCCTATCAATGCCATCACCCTTCCACCTTTTGCTTTGTTTTCTCTCTCTCTCTCTCCGTCTGCTGGTTTTGTGAGGTTCATATGGGAGGACAACCATCCAAAAGTGGCTTCCCCACACCATCACTCGAGCACATGCCCATGGGTACAAGGGGTGGACAGTGGAGTCATGTCTCTCAGAAAGTGAAGTGAAAAGGTTTTGGGTTGGGGGAGGATGGGAGGGTGGCTTTGTCCCTTTTTAGCTGTTCTTGGTACAGAGGATGGGCACCTTTTTATTATTTAATTTGATTCATTTTCTTGATTAATGTTTAACCCTAAGGGGTGATTGGGGGAGACCTGTAACTTTAATCGATTGTGTGGACTTTACCATTCAGTTCAATCAAAACTCTTGAAGGTCCACTAAGTTTGGCATGAAGCATGATGCGTAGGCTGGAGGATTTACTAGGCAAAACGCAAACGTACTTTCAAGGAAAATTATCAGGCTGTTATGATTGAACAGTTGAGAGGGAGAGGGAGAGAGAGTCCATGGAGCCAAGTACACCTCCTGCCCACTAGCAGAGAAAACAGTATCGTTTAAAGGGTAATTCTTTTTACTAACACTCATGGGTTATTTTCGCAATCGATGAATATAAACTTTTAGAACTATTGGAATACGATGCATGTGACATTTTGTAGTTTAGCACTTCCCCGGCACGAAAACTAATGGTGAGGAAATCTTAAATTATTTGAATCCAATATGAATTATCCGCTGACAAAGTACTGTAGAAATCTAAGGCAAGAAAAGAAGTTCATAAATGTATGAAAGGAGGTGCATGAAGAACCGAATTCTAGTCATTTGATTTCAGCATCAGATATGCATGCCACTCTTCACTCCAAAGACGATAGTATAACGACTTTGAGGATCCACGTGGATCGTGTCGCACTTGGTGTTTGACAAGCTTTCTCAACAATATTCACCACGATTTAGTTCATTACAATCTTCTGCTATCCTAATAATCACTTTATCCGAATCCCTCTTGCTCGACTGATCGTTCTCTACCCTCTCCGAATTAACTAAGAATCTAATATGTTCTCGAACCCAACGTCCATCGGAGAGGATCTTGTTTATGATTCCATCTATCTGTCCGAGTTAGGTAAGCCAAGCCCTTGAGGAGGAGTATTAAAGTAGCTAGTAATCATTTGGGAGGGGGTCTATAAATAGCATGGCAAGCCCTCTGTATTATTTGATGTGGGATTATAAGTGTCATAATACATGTTCTCTTTTATTGTTTTTATCTCTAATCTTGGTCGCTTTACCATTTATAGTAATTTTGTGGGCAGTTAGCTTCGTTCCTTGAAGAGGAGGCAGGTTTCGACCGAAAAAATAAAAAAGAAGAAGAGGAGGCAGGTCCATGAAAAAGAGGGCTGCTGTAGCCATTAATTGTAAGGTTAATATCAAGAAAAATCTCAAATTGGTACATTAATGATAAATTTTTTTTAAACCACGAATAACCCCAAAACTCGTATACGTGACAAATTTACCATCTGTTAAATTTGATTAATAATATGAAAAATCACAAACTGATAAATCTAATACCAGACCCTAAACTGATACTCCGTAAACTGTTACGTGTAATCCAACTCAACAATTTGACGGTAAAATTTAATGAAAATTAACAGAGGGTAAATTTATCACAAGTGTACTGGTTTGGTGTTTTTTGTGATCTTTTTTTTAGTCGGTTGTGTTTTATTGTTATCAAAAAATTAATTTATGGTAAATTTATCACAGGTGTATCAGTTTAGAGCATTTTGTGATATAAATAACCCTAATCTTAACCACATTAAAAAGCACTTTTGTGTTAAAAATCTCAAAGGTCTTTCTTTCTCAAATATATTGATGTAATGGGGCTTCTAAAATCCCGCATAAGATGGTGGAGACTTTCTCAAGTGATTTAAAAGTAAGACTCGCGCTAAATAATTGATTACTTGTATGTAGACCTGTCAAATGGATGGCTCGAGTCGAAAATGATTCGAACCATATTGACCTATTTAACCTGTTTTGATCCATTTTCATACTGCACAATTTTAGCGACTCTTATTTAACCCAATCTTTACTCGACTTGACTCATATTGCTCAAAATATTTCAATATTAAATCCAATTTAGAAAAAAACTTGTTTCTTATAAATTTCTTAAAATATATATATTCCTAAAACACTATGGATAATTTTTTTTAAAAAATATGATTTTTTTTTATTTTTCTTTCTTTACTTCTTTTCTTTTTTTCTTCTACATTCGATGACCGGAGATGACCAGTGATCGGTAATGGCCAGCAGCGTCCAGCGACGATTGATGACCGATGACCGGTGACCTCTAACCAGCTGGCGATCGGTGACCTGCAATGATCGATGACCCGTGATGAAAAAGGAAAAAGAAATAAATTAAAATTTAAAAATTATGAAAAATCATAAAATTAAAAATTTAAAAAAATGACTTGTCTATTTATGACTCACTAAAACTTATGAGGTAACTAACCTATTTGTGACTCGTTTAAAACCCATTTAAGATACATTAAGTTGATAACTATACCCACTTAAGCTTGTTCTTAAAAGTTAAGATAACCCATTTTTTACTAACACCATTAAATAAATGTTAATATATGGGTTCTAGACCCATTTTGCCACCTCTTCCTGCATGATGTAGTTACACTTGGATACTTATTTTTTGAGTTTGGCTTACGGGGTGGATTGGGTTATTACAAATGGCATCAAAGCAGGACATCTTCTAATAAATGTGGTTCGTGGGTGGACTAGATCCATACTCACTCGATGAGGGTGGAGGATGGTCATCGAGCAATAGAGTTGGACAAAGTGCAGCTCCTAATAGGCTTCTAAGATGGTAGGGGTGAACTGAATTGACTAAATGATGCATAAATTGAGAAGAAGCATCTCTGGCAATATCCGCCAACACTATGGCAATGTCAATGCAAAGTTTGTGACATCTCAATTTCTTGTTCCAAATTAGAAATGCCTTCTTGAGTGATTACAACTGAGCACTCATTTTAATGACTTGCATATAGATCAGGCCAAATCATTTTATATTGTGCTAGAGATGGCACGACAAGGGCTCTAGCATCAGTGCCAAACCCTCCGATTCCGTCACTGGCAGGTCTGGCACCACATCTCCATGTTGTCGCCACAGTAGGAGCGCGCATACGAAGAGAAGAGACAAGGTTGAGACTAGGGTTTTGACCGACATGTAATTTCATGCAGAGTTGTAGGGCTAACGCGGGACATTATATTTGTGATTTAGCTAAATCTTGATTCTCAATTATTGAAGTCTGTTCTCTGCTTGCAACCAAATAAGAATAAAATGAAATGGAAAAATGACACAAATAGTCCTATTGTGATCTCGGAATTATTAATTTATTCAATATAATACCTAAACTTTAACTAAATATGCAATGCAGTTTTTGAATTTTCAATTTGTTCAATGTAGTTTTTGAACTTTTAACATATGTTCAATTTAGCCCGTGAATTATATGAAGATGTTTAATGTAATCATTCTATTAATTCAAGTCATTAATTCAAAATTGGGGACTACATTAAACTTACATTGACCATGTATAAAAAATCTAGGGACTATATTGAATAAATGATCACGTTAAATATTAAGTTAAAGTTCATGAATTATATTGAATAAATTAAAAATTTAAAAATCATATTAAACATTAGATCATAATTTATGAATAATTTGTGTCATTATCTCAAAATGAAACTAGTTGCTCTGGACTCTTACGTATTGGCTAAAGCTTAAACAAAAAGTCATTATATACTTGGAAATTAACATAAAAAATTTCTAATTTTAACTCGTTCCAAAGCTTATAGAACCTCTTGTCCGCATTATCACTCCACATTTCAAAACACACATGTCACATCGAATTAATTAGCACCCTAATAAATGCATTCATTATAAAAATTAAAGAAGGGTTCGATAAGGGGGGCCCCACCAATAGTGTGCAAGCAAATATAAAATTAGGAATTGCTCAATGTTGATCTTGGCACGCGAGCCAAAAAGAATCCATTATAGCTGCGAAATTCCCGCGCCGAGCCATGGCCATCGTCATCGCTAGTCTTCGAGTAAAGTCTCGATTGCTTATTCAAACATTAATCATTAGCACAACACCAAAAATACAAACAAAATAAAGAAGTTATCATTATCATTTAATAAAGAGACGTATTTTGAAAATCTTAAAATTTGTGATGAAAATATAATCAAATTTTAAATTTTTTAAAAAATACGGTCAATTCCTAAAACTTATTAAGAAAGTATAATCGAACCTTAAAATTTTTTTAAAATGCAATTAAACCATAAAATTATCGCGAAAGTGCAATCAAGTTCTAACACTTTTAAAAAAATCAATTAATAAAAGGATTTGATTGAATCAATTCAACAAGTTTTAAGTTTTAAGATTCAATTATTTTTTATGATAAGTTTTAAGACTTAATTGCATTTTTTTAAAAGCCTTAAAATTTAATTGTATTTTCAAAATAAATTAAATTTTATGACTTTCGATGTATTCATACCTTTAATAAAATATAAATTAGGAAGCAAAAGGATTGAAAAATTTGGACTTTAGGGCACCAGTGCAATAATTTTTTATTTGTGGGATTTGGGATGCGGCCCCACGTGGAAAGTGGCAGTATATATTGACACTGCATATCATGAGCAAAAAGTTGCTAGGGCATCCATTGGCACTATGATGTTGTCCATGCTCCCTTTTTTTTTTCTTTTGTACTAAAGTCTTGCGTATAGGTCAAAAAAATCATTTATCTTTATTGTACATGGTATCTGAAAAGAAATTGGGGGCAAAAGGACCCCGAGGTCCACATGAAATGATTCACACCAATTATGTGCACAATTATCTTTTTTCATGGGGGGTTGGGATTGCGTCTTTCGGCGAAGAATTTATTAAATGGTACGGAAAAATTATAATATTCTTCATCAAAATGCCCGTACAGGAGAAAAATAAAAAAAAAAGGGAACTTTAGTATACAAAGGATATTCAGATTTGAAAAGACAAAGTAAGAAAAAAAATTCAATTGGTGATTTTATTTTATGACGCATGGGTTCTTTCTTGATTATGTTTCAGGCAACATATGCGCCGAATGTGATTTTTTTGAGGGTAAGATTTTTTTTATGAACTATTTGATTTATTATTTCTCGGCAAATTTATAATATAGAGAAGGACGGACACAATAAATTTGCATTATCAAGAGGGTACTGCATCTCGTAATTGTCCCGTTTTTCGAAATCGTTTCGAAATTGGATTTTTGTACCGACAATTTCAGATAAATTAATTGCACAATATTAAAGTGACGTGATAAATTTTTGTCGGATGCTTACTCGGTATTAATGAAAAAAGAAAAAAAATCTTATTCAGTAAATATTCGCGATTGTGAAGAGGCAAAGCGTCCACTAGGGGAACAATGAAGATGGCAGAAGACCCACCTGAGAGAATCCTAGGCTTGCGTTATTCGTTTTTGCATGGACATGTTTGTTTTATTTGAGTGTCTTTGCCCATTTGAACAAGTTTTTAAGTAGCCCAATGGGAGAAGAATAAGGCTAGCCTGTCCATGACAAATTCTTTTCTCTCTCTCTTTTTTTAATGATTTTATTAAAAGGATTGAGATGAACTTTGGCCATGATCACCAAAGTTAAGCCTACTTCTAGGAGATCTAGGGATTGGAATACTCATAATACATCGTATATTGATTCTAGCAAGCTAGTATATCCATCATTTCGTTTGATTGCGATCGGTTGATGTTCCCGGCTATTGAGTTGGTGATTTAGATGGCATCTCATTTTGCGTTCTATTGTACTCTTACTTTTTCAGTGGTGCATGGCAATGAGATGGGAAGAGGCTCGCTACTTCTAGCCTTGCTCCATAGCCCTTGATGCTGCGTGTGAGTCCTGTCCTCCTTCGTTCGTGCCTAGCTCGACGATCGACGCCATTACGTTCCATGCTTGTGCAGTAGAACGATGCGGGGCTTTGGATTGTTTTTCCATTCGCCTTGTCAAGATGTTGCTCGAGAAGCTCTTATATTTGATGTGCCATTTATAATAACAAGGTTTTATTACCATGAAAACGCTATATATGGTAGTAAGTTATATAAGATCTCAAATTAAGGAGCTTTTGAGTTTTTTTTTTCATGCAACAAGGGAAACTTGGTAAAATTTTTGTAAAAATTACGTGGTACTCGCTCGTATTAGGAACAAGGAAAAGAGAAACAAGAGCGATGAAGTATGACTCATGCATGATTCATGAGCCACGAGCTCTTCTTCAAGTAAAACATGCAAAAAAAAAGTGTGAGTTTTTAAGTATCTCTATGTTTAGTTTTATGTTTTCATTATTACTCGTGACTACCCTTCGGGGTCCTGTCATAGGAGAATAGTTCTCTGTAAATTTCCAAATTCTCGAGTGGAGGGCGTTACCTTGGATTAGACTGAAAATGTAGATATAATTTGGTGCGTAAAAGTCGATTCATAATATTTTCAACATGCATGCAAGAGAAACGTTGAACTTGGACACGCTCACGGAATCATGCATGTCGGAGATTATGCAGAATGATAAGCCAGAAAAGGAGAAAAATAGATTGCCAAAGACTCGGGTGTTAATGGAGAGCTCGTCAAGGCATCTTTGCTTCTGAAAATGAGAGGGTACAAGGCAAATATTGGCTCGTACAAGCACGACTCAAAAAAGTCATTACTTACGTATCTTACTTTTAATTAAGTCGAAGCATCAGCTCAATCGAAAAGTTAAAAAATGAGATTGAAAACATCAGGCCGACCGCCTAAAACAGACCAGGGCAAAGAAGCATGGCCTATAAAAGCATCATCTCAATGGTCAGGAATCTTAGCTGATGCATAATACTCCTTGATGTTGACAGACACATTGGTGTACATCTTCAGTAGCAGCACCACTTGAGAAGAGTTTTTCAATGTGAAAGTACCTGATGAAAGCCCATTGCTGGAGCTCAATTGTGGAGAACAGAATGATTAATAAACAAAGCCAAAAAGGTAAAAAACATCAAACCAAAACAGGACATGAATCCCCTGACTTGGAACAGCGAAAGCAAAGCGCCCCCGCCCTGACGCTGTACCTTCCTCCTTCCCCCAAAGTTAAATTTGCTGGTTTTTCTCGTGCACCATTTTGCCAAGACAAAAGCAAGAAAGTCACACAGGCTCCGCATTTCTCGTGACAGGACGCAAGCGCAGACCACCAAACTCTCTCTGTTTCTTTCTCTCTCTCTCTTGGAGAGACAGAGAAACACCTGGCCCGGGAAGCGATTGTCCTCTGTACTCGGTGCTCTCTGTGCCCTCTTTGCTTCCCTCGCCTCTTCCACGTTTGCGCTCTGGTGAGCGAGTCTCCATCCGGGGGTCGTTTTCTCGTTCGATTCTGTGCGCTGATTTGAGCGGAGCAGGATGGGCACTCTCCTCTGCCCAACGCCACCCTGCACGTTCTGTGAGCTCTGCCCTGCTGCTGCTTTTGGTCCTGCCTCCGTTCCTCGTTAGCTCGTGCTTGTTCTCTAGCGCTCGTATTATTGTTGGCTCTGCATCTAAATGGGGCCGTCGGTTTCACATCAAGTTCGAATCTTGTCGTCGGCAACTTTTCTTTCTTTGAAAGGTTTGGTCTCGACAGAGTTGAAATGCAGAACTAGTCGGGAGGGGCTTTAGGGGGACATGGTCGCTCCTGGTGAAGAAATCTTGAAATGGGTTTCGTCGTTTCCGGTGGATTTGTGAAGATGTGAGTGTTCTTGTCGAGAAGACGAGTGTGAGAGAGAGCCCAAACAAGAAAAATTAGTCTAAAGCAGAAGTGGGTTTCGTTTCTCATGATATAAGGGCTGCTTTTGGAGGAGATGCAAGTGAAGAGGGGGCGATAGGCTAAAATGGCAACGTTGTGCCTTCTCACTCTTTTGATAGCAGGGCTTTTGTCAAATTTGGAGCTTGTGGGGTGTGCTCAGCTCAGTGATGAAGCTACACTGTTGGCCATCAACGAGGAGCTTGAAATACCAGGATGGGGCTTCAACGGCTCTGATTTCTGCTCTTGGCCTGGCATTGGCTGTGACCTGAGAAATTCCACTGTGGAAGAGATTGACCTCTCTCATCGATTCCTCAGAGGTAATGTCACTCTCATCTCTGATCTGAGAGCACTCAAAAGGCTTGACCTTTCCAGTAATAACTTCCATGGTTTGATCCCTCCGGGTTTCGGAAACTTGTCTGAGCTAGTATTTCTTGATTTGTCCATGAATAAGTTTGGTGGGTCAATTCCGAAGGAGTTGGGTGGTCTCAGGAATCTTGGAGCACTAAACCTCTCCAATAACTTGCTCACTGGGGAAATACCTGATGAACTAGAGAGCTTGGTGAAGCTCGAGGATCTTCAGGTGTCTAGCAATCAGTTGAATGGTTCGATACCGTCTTGGGTAGGTAACCTGACCAGTTTGAGGGTTTTCTCGGCTTATGAGAACGAATTAGGAGGAAAGATTCCGGATAATCTCGGTGCTGTTTGTGAACTTCAATTGCTGAACCTTCACTCGAACCAGCTTGAAGGATCAATTCCCAAAAGCATATTTGCGATGGGGAAGTTGGAAGTTTTAGTTCTCACCCAAAACCAACTGAGTAGGGATATTCCTGAAGAGATTGGTAACTGCAAAAGCTTGTCGAATGTTCGGATTGGGAATAACAATCTCATAGGAACCATTCCATGGACGATTGGAAATGTGAGCAGCCTTACCTATTTTGAAGCAGACAACAACAATCTATCCGGTGAGATTGTTTCCGACTTTGCTCAATGCAAAAATCTTACCCTCCTAAATTTAGCCTCTAATGGTTTTACGGGATCCGTCCCCCCGCAGCTCGGCATTCTTGGGAATTTGCAGGAATTGATTCTTTCCAGTAACAATCTCTTCGGTGATATTCCCTTCTCGATTCTTGCATGCAAGAATCTCAACAAGCTCGATCTTAGTAACAATGGATTTAATGGCACCATTCCTATGGAAATTTGCAACGTGTCAAGGTTGCAGTACTTACTTCTAGGTCAGAATTCTATAAAGGGAGAGATACCTCATGAGATTGGAAATTGCATGAAGCTGCTTCAGTTGCATGTCGGTAGCAATTATTTGTCCGGCAGCATTCCTTCTGAGATTGGTCACCTCAAGAACTTACAGATATCTCTGAATTTAAGCTTTAATCATCTTCATGGGCCACTTCCCCCTGAGTTAGGGAAACTGGACAAGCTTGTCTCTCTAGATGTCTCCAACAATCATCTCTCTGGCGCTATCCCACCTGATTATAGGGGAATGTTGAGCTTGATAGAGGTAAATTTCTCGAATAATCTTCTCACCGGCCCGGTACCTAATTTTGCGCCTTTCCAGAAGAGTTCCAATTCGAGCTTTCTTGGAAACAAAGGGCTTTGTGGAGAGCCGTTGACCTTCTCATGTGGAAGCTCTAGTGGGCCTGACCATGAGGGTTATCATCACAGGGTTTCTTACAGAGTCATACTAGCCGTGATTGGCTCTGGCTTGGCAGTTTTCGTGTCCGTTACTGTAGTTGTTCTTTTATTTATGATGAGGGAGAGGCAAGAAAAGGTGGCAAAAGCTGCAGGGGTTCCAGAGAATGAAACCAGTGATCTCCCAACAATATTGGCGGGGAATGTCTTTGTCGATAACCTCAAACAGGCCATAGATCTTGATGCTGTCGTCAAAGCCACAATGAAAGATGCCAATAAACTCAGTAGTGGTACTTTCAGCACGGTTTATAAGGCAATTATGCCTTCGGGGCTGATTCTGTTGGTGAAGAGACTGAAATCTGTTGATCGATCCATAATTCATCATCAAAACAAGATGATTAGAGAGCTAGAAAGGCTTAGCAGACTGTGTCATGATAACCTAATGCAGCCCATTGGGTTTGTGATTTATGAAGATGTTGCCCTTTTGCTGCATCACTACTTACCAAATGGGACTTTAGCGCAGTTGCTGCACAAATATACCAAGAAACCCGAGTACGAACCTGACTGGCCTCAAAGACTATCAATTGCTATTGGTGTAGCTGAGGGTCTGGCTTTCCTTCATCATGTTGCGGTGATTCACCTCGATATATCTTCAGGAAATGTATTCTTAGATGCAAATTTCAGTGCTGTGGTTGGGGAGGTTGAGATATCAAAGCTCTTAGATCCATCAAGAGGCACTGCAAGTATTAGCGCAGTTGCGGGATCCTTTGGGTATATTCCTCCAGGTATGTTTCCCCGAATACATCAATGATGTCTGGTGTTTCCTTCTGAACAGATTTTTCTTGCTCGCGAGGCATGTATTGTTTAGCCCTCCTTTTTGAACTATCGCCAAGTTTTATCTGCTGACTGTTCACTGCAATGCTCAGAGTATGCATATACGATGCAAGTCACTGCACCTGGAAATGTGTATAGTTATGGTGTAATTTTGCTCGAGATCCTTACAACAAGGATGCCGGTGGATGAGGTCTTCGAGGAAGGGGTGGATTTGGTGAAGTGGGTTCACAGTGCTCCTGCAAGAGGGGAGACCCCGGAGCAAATTCTCGACGCGAGGCTCAGCACAGTCAGTTTTACATGGAGAAAGGAGATGCTGGTAGCTTTGAAGATTGCATTGCTCTGCACCGATAGCATCCCAGCGAAACGTCCGAAAATGAAGAAGGTTGTGGAAATGCTTGAAGAGATTAAGCAGAACTAATCATCTCATACTTTTAACGCCGTTAGATCTACGGTCCATGATTGGTAAATCTTCAGGGCCTAGAAGATTGTAACCTGTGGATGCGTAACGCATCTGCTGGAAAATGTCATTTGTGAGGGATGTGGCAAGTTCACTGCAAAACTCATCATCCGTCGACGAGATTTGATGAGATTTGGAGCTCATAGTTGGTAGCATTCACCAGTAGTGGGAAAAAGAATTGCCTAGAAGGCATCAGTTTTACTGAGCTTTCATCTTTTATAGTGGGCCTCCAAATGTAATTTTGATGTCTCTGGTTGGAACTGTGTTGATTTTTTTGCTTTTATACAAATCATATCTACACTTTCAATGGGAGTTCTCTGACCTTGAAAGAGGGGCTATTAGCTTATTCTGAGTCGAACTCCGCATGCTTTTCGTGGGAGGGATCAGATTGAAGATGGCGAAAATGTTGCTTTCATTCTGAGTCTTTCTTGGATAGGCGACGTGACATTGTGGTATCTAGCATGACCTGGACTTGCGATTTGATCATACATGGTTGTTTAAAAGCTTGCCTGTTGTTCATGGACAGCGGCGATCCCTCAAATGGCTGATTGGGCTAAGTCACAACGAAAATTGTATCAAGCATTAGGTCATAACTGCACGAAGATTTCTTTATCAGAATTAAGTTTATAGTGATGAATGGTAAGAGATACAGAACAGATCACGATATAATTGGGATTGAATAAGATTGGTCTCATGCACGATAATCATTTGACCGAACAACTCTACCATCGAGTTCAATTACCGGGATGTGAGCGATCTTGGGGCAATCCTCAGCCATCTTCAGGCTGACAACGCCGACTCAATTCCCCACATCCTACTATGCCTGTCTTTCTGATTGAAGCGAGGTGACACGCTCCCTGCGGTATTGAATATAGCTTAGGACACGGACCAATTTGAAGCCTTTAGGGACGGCTTGAATCTAGTAGCCATTTTGGTAAGCCCTCCAAGTATGGACAGTCACGAAACGCCGAGTAACTCTAAAGCCTCGATGGAGTGTTCAAGCCATGGAGGTAAGCCCTCAGCTTGATGCAAGCGAGAGATCACGAACAGTTGAAGGTTCAAGAGACGATCGGTTCTCTTGTTTGTGGTTACTGTAATGCTATCACAGGCTTCAATTGCTAAGGTCCGTGACATTGCTAGGTCACCCAGCAGCAGCACCACCGTCGGACAAAGCTTCCAGATTTCCCATTGTCTCCAATGTCCAACTCTAAGGGAACCCAAGGACCGTACGCCACTCTCTCCTAGCCTCCTGTTTCGTTGTTTAAGGATAGTGCTATCTGAAACTAATCATCCTATAGATCTCTCCAGGCAATTTCCTGAGTTCCGCGCATCCTGAGACATCTAAGAACTGCAGACTGTGTAGCTCACAAATGGAACGTGGTAGTTTCTTCATTTGGCAATTTCCACGCGAGTCGTGACATCACCGATGCATCACGTCGCCTATGGAACCGGCAACTCCTCAAAGCTTGAACCGTGCAGGTCGAGAATCATCAGATGCTTACACCTTTGAGAGGCACGTATTCGCAATCTTTCACTTAGAATTCTAGATTGGCAAACCTCATATGCATCATGCGCGACCCGCTTGAGTTGAGGCTATTCTTGGATTTTGAGATCTCATCGTCACTCAAATGCTTTTTGCAGAAAGTCTCCGAGAATGAAACATATCTGGTACTTTCTGGGAATCTCTTGGTGTTGGAAATTACAGTCAGATAAAGCAAGATCGTGCACTAGATCATGCATTTTGAATAGCCCCGGGGTGTCAGTAATGTTAGGTTCAAGGAAAAATCTAGAAAAATTTTATGTGGTTGATTGATTTCTGAAGTTATTGGAAAATTTCCAATACCGTTGGTAAAAATAGCATGAACGGTAATTCAAGTTTCGAGTAACCCGTTGATAATTTACCAACACGGAATTCGCCAACTTTCAAGCACTGCATATGGATTGTTCGTGTTGCAATTTCAATGGACGACTTTTTATATAAATGGAAAAAATATATTGATTATTAACTTTTGGGCACATCATTTTGTTCCTCTCTATTCAATTTATAATCGACAATCCTTTGGAAATAAGAAATATATACATTAACAATAGGTAGAAATTTTTACTTCGATGTAGCAATAAAAAAAATATAACGGGGACATTAAAAAAGTTGAATCTTCAAATCTCATAATGTAAAGACTTACAACATAAATATTGTCAATACAAAAGGTCGATAAAAGATCAGGATTTATTTCACTAGGTCGTTTTTGAATTAGCGTTGACCAACTATTAGAAGAGACAAAAGTACTTAGATATGGGTTCTGGAACGACTTGGATCTCATTCGCAAAATATTGTCCGTTTTGGACATTAAGTCCTCACGGTTTTGTTCCTTTGAGGGCAGCCCATACTATTCCCAGAAAATGCCAATTGTAACTTAAGGTTTCCTAAGCTTTTATAAGCAAAGCTAAGGCTCCCTTCCTAAGCGACTTTCTGCCGAAAGTTGCTCCTTGTCTAGGTCCGACGAGGACGGGGAGTAATCGTCGGGGTCCAAGGACGTGGACAAAACCGTGAGGACTTAATGTCCAAACATGAGTCGGCTCTGATACCACCTGTAACGACTTACTCCCCGTCCAAGCTTTTATAAGCAAGGCTAAGGCTCCCTTCCTAAGCAACTTTCTGCCGAAAGTCGCTCCTTTCCTACGGTTTTGTTCTTTTGAGGGCGACTATTCCCAGAAAAGGGAGTTAAGTCAAGCTAAGCAAGGCTTCCCTTCTAAGGTCCTCCTTGTCTAGTCCGACGAGGACGGGGAGTAATCGTCGGGGTCCAAGGACGTGGACAAAACCGTGAGGACTTAATGTCCAAACCTGAGTCGGCTCTAATACCACCTGTAACGACTTACTCCCCGTCCAAGCTTTTATAAGCAAGGCTAAGGCTCCTTTCCTAAGCGACTTTCTGCCGAAAGCCGCTCCTTGTCTAGGTCCGACGAGGACGGGGAGTAATCGTTGGGGTCCAAGGACGTGGACAAAACCGTGAGGACTTAATGTCCAAACATGAGTCGGCTCTGATACCACCTGTAACGACTTACTCCCCGTCCTCGTCGGACCGGGTCGTTACATTCTCCCTTCCTTCAAGCATAGTATCCTCGTTGTGGCCTCACATGCGGTCGGGAGTCGGCTCTGATATCACCTGTAACGACTTGGGTCTCATTTACAAGATATTGTTCGTTTTGGACACTAAGTCCTCACGGTTTTGTTCCTCCGAGGGCAGCCCATACTACCCCCATAAAAGGCCTCTTGCAAGTTAAGGTTTCCCAAACCTTTATAAGCAAGCCCAAGACTCCTTTTCTAGGCGATGTGGGACAAGAGACATACCCCCTCTTGCCATTTTAGAAGTCTGCCGGAAGCCGCTTTTTGTCCAGGTCCTCAGATCCCGGCGATCACTCCCCATCGTCGTTGGATCGGGTCGTTACAGGTTCATCATCCTTACAAAACTCATTACCAAACTATTCTTGGAATGAAAGCAACAATTTTGGGATAATAGGGAGAAAGCTATTGGATTGGTCATCGCCAAACTATTCATAACCATGAGTTCAAACAGATATACTTGGGAATTTGGGAAACTAAAGCTGACGAAGGCTTTGAGCGGAACTTATATCGTTCATGCATTTCGCGCTTGTGCATTCATATTCATAAAATCCAGTCTTAGGAGAAAAAGAGGAAACAAACATAATCTTCCTATGTAGAAATGAAGTATAACAAATTACAAGCGGAAAAATTAATGTGGTTCTTTAAGTACAATGTTTCGAGGAAACCCTATAAGTAGTTTAGTGGAATAATTATAAAAAGATCGAGTGACTGACACTAATTCACCAAAGTAAGATTCGATGATGTTCTAAAAGACTTCAAGGTCAGATAGTGCTCTAGCTGGTCTCGTAACATAGGCGTGAGGCATTTTCTCCGTAGAGAAATGTGCAATACAAACACAAGCAAATACTAAAGAACAGCCCTTTTTCAAGGAAAGAAAGAAAATAATACAACAAATGAAAGAGACAAAGCTCACGATCAAATCTTTGCGGAGATCCATGGGGACTGGCAAATAGATCATAGAACTTCATCTGCTCAAAAGAAAAAAAAAAGGAAATTAACTTATTTACAACCTAAGTAGTACTGACACGCGACACGCGACACGACATGACACGACATGCGACACGTTATTTCTCAAAAATGGAGAATTCTGACACGTTATTTATCATATATATTTTTATATATACATGATAAATTATTATTTTTTAATTTGATTCAAATAAGTAAATAAATAATAATAAAATTCCTAGAATGAATTTACCCTAAAAAAATTATACACATAAGTTTTCAAAAAATAATTATGTATAAATAAATATATTAATTAAAAAGCTAAAAATAAATAATTAAATTTGAAAAAAAGGAAAGTACAAATTCTGCCTTCTCCTTCACGTCTCCACCCCGTTCTCTCTCTCTCCCTTCTCCAAACCCTTCGCTTTTAAGTTTTAACACTTTTTCTCTGCACGCTCCTCGACACCCGCAAGGGAGAAGACATGCCTTCGGGCATGAGCGAGCGTAGGCAGGCCCGGCTTCAGGCCTCCGCCGCCGCCGCGGGGGGAGGAGCCGGCTTGCACCATCCGCCTACGCCACCTCAGGCGGAGGCGCTGCTCTGCCTGCGCTGCGACTCCACCAACACCAAGTTTTGCTACTACAACTGCAACCTTTCCCAGACTCGCCACTTTTGCAAGTCTTGCCGCCGCTACTGGACCCAGGGCGGCACCCTCCGCAACGTCCCCGTCGGCGGCGACTCCCGCAAGTCGTCGGCGGTGGCGTCGGCGTCGGCGTCCGCCTCGTCTAAGAGGCCCCGCCTCCGTCCTCGTCTCCTTTCTGCAACTCCTCCAACTCCTCCGTGACCGACGACCTTCGGTGCCGGACACGCGTGTCGCCGGCGTGTCCAGCGCGTTGACTGCGTGTCGGATCTCCGACACGTGTTGATCACGTGTCGGCCGCGTGTCCGAGCATGTTGGAGCGTGTCGGACACGTGTGTCAGACACGCGACACGTGTCCGACACCTACTCGGACGCCTCCCAAGCGTGTTGGTGTTACTTAGTCTACAGCATAGTATTAGGGCGTTTATTGTGGTGTCCTGCCAATTTTGCCATTCTTTCATATTCTATTTACCAATATTTTTTTCATTATTAGTTGGATATAAGATTTCTTTTAATAAAAACTGATGTAGAAGATGTTTTTCTGTATAAAAATATGTGGAAATTCTGGTTTTCATAAGTTCTTTAATTTTTTTTTAAAGAATAATTATGCCAACAGGAAAACGTACTTTTCACATATTGTCTGCATTCTGGGTAAGCATTTCGCAATTTGATGGTTCGCATTATTTTCGAACAGTGTACTAAAGGAAGTTCCAAAATAACCCTGCATTTTAGGGATTTTAATTTTATGCTTTTTTTATTATAATGTTACGAAAAAAATATGCAAGCGGTCCAGTTACTCTCAGTGACTCTTTTATCTTAGACATCTCTGCCTAGCCTATGAGGCTATAACATGTTAAATCTCCTTTTCTTCTAAAAAATTCACGCGAAGAAATTATTATTCTAAGGTTGCATTGTGCTTTGCAGTTTGGAAAGAATTTTTATGGTCATGGCTTCGTCCCCATGCATCGTTTGAGCCCCATGCTAGTACATTTTAAAAGAGTGTTGTGGGTAACTTTTCGCTTTCACGTGTTGTGTTGTGAGAATTATACATTGTACATGATTGCGGAAATAAAAAAACTCTTAATTAAATAAAAGCAATTATGTTGAAAGACGTAATTAGGAATGACTGAAAGAAGTCCAATCACGTGAACAAAAGATATGTGCAATTATTTCGATTTAACAAATTAATGGAAGGCATTTTGATGTTTTTATGATAAGATTGAGAAAATTAATTTTTCTCAAGTGGGAAATTAAAGTTGGAGTGAATAGATTTCTCTATGGCTTAACTTTCAAGCATGTTAAGAACAAAATTATCAGTTTTGGATTATTTGTCTTTATTAATGTTGATTTTAAACATCTTTCTTGGGCTCCGTTGGACACTCCAACAATTGGTATTAAGCCGAGTGTATTACCTACAAAGATTATCAGGAAGCCATGCACGAAACTGGGTTTATGGTATATAATATCTAAATTTAATTTGTTATCTGAGTCAAAAGTTCTATATAGCCTTACAAATATAATGGATTGTGTAGTTTTAAATATAACCCAATTGCCAAATGTGCCGTTCCGATTGTCTAATCGAATTTACATTGGATTATTTGCTTTAATATAAATAATTTTGTTTATAATTTTTATTGTCTTTTTCTAATTTCAATGTTTTGATTAAGTAGTAATTCAATTGAAGAATTAATGCTTAATTTCTTCCAAATTAAAAGTATTAATTTCGTATATTTAATTCCGATTAATTTTTTTCATAGAATAATTATTTACTATTGAATTTCTTTTAAAATTTAGTGACCTCTTATTGGTTGTAATTTGGCAATTTCAAAGTAGGTAAAAGTTGTTACTTGCCCCTCAATCATCTTTCCGTGTGGCAAGTTTGGATGAGAACCTGCAATGGTTTCGATTTACTATATACTACTGATATTGGTTAATTGTATAACATGGTATATTTTCAGGAAAAAGAAATTGAGAAGTGCCCCGAAGTTCTTATAAAGCTTCGCTAAATGCATTTTAAAAATTGAAGGCCTTATTTGGTTCTCAAATTTTTGGTTTTCGTTTTAATTGAGAACAAGAAAATTCTCCTGAAAATGCATTTGATTTTCTTAAAATTTTGTCAAATTCTAATAAAAGAAACTGATTTTGAACTAGACGTACAGACTCAAAATAACCTTTTGCTATTTTCTGTGCTTTCATTCCAAATGGAACATGGAGTTTCTCAAGACCATCTATGTTTACAATTTTGATGAACATAACTTTGCACTCCACTTGCGTGGAACAAAGAGAACTTTATTTTATCTTAAACTTGTAAACTTGTTCCTGCTTTCTCTCTTAGTAAATAGAAAAAATGGAAACTGAAAATGTTTTCTGAAATCAAAGGAGCTGTAAAGTTTCTTATATAGGCGACTTTTCTAGAAAGTGCATTTTCTTCGATAAATATCCAAATATTTCACAATTGATTTTTTTTGATGTGATTAGTGGGACTTAACCCGTTCTTTTAGGATACTTGCAACAGTTTCATTTGATAACTCATATTCAAACTATCAATTTAAGCCAGAGCAGAATGGAATTCCCCAGGATGCATTTGATAAATAAGTCAGGATAGGCGATCATCAAGTGAGCTTACATATAATATGACTGGAATACTTTTCTTTGAATCCATTTTTAAAGGGAAAGCTAAACATTGAACACATTACGTCAGATTCCAATGTCCAAGGAAAAAGAGAAAACGAATTCCATCGTAGGGAATCAAATTTCACTTTCAATGTGCCACAAGAAACTGGTAAATTGAGATTTGTCAAGAGTTGTCCAAAAATTTAGTTAAAGTCGTCGATATTATATATGAATGAGTATACTGCATTGTTCCCTTAACCTAAATCTCGTCAAGTCAGAAAGTTGCGGAAAATATATATAAGAAGGGAATCATAGTATATATATGGCTATTCTTACATTTAAGAATGAAGAAGAAACGAAGGAAGGTGCAAATAGATTCATACCTAATCATCTGTCCATCGTACTCGTTTCTGATCAAGTTTGATTCGAGGAACGTGAGCAATTTTGTGCCAATCCTCGCCAATTTGGGGCTCACATTTTTTGCTCAGCTTACCACAATGTATGATGCACAATTCTTTTAGGGAAGTGAGGAATCGGATTCCTTGCTGCATGGACGGTAAGTTGGGACATCGGATCAAGCGAATTAATCTGAGACGTGTATGATTGAGTAGCCATTCAGGTATAGCCGTCAAGCTTGAGCAGTCATAGACAGAAAAGGTCTCCCAAGTGCAAGCTGATCCTTCGAGACATTGGAGCAGCTCCATTACTTGTCCAGAATTTTGGATTGCCAGTGCATGGAGATTCGAAGGAAAATTGGACTCCTGGGTCAACATGAGCTGGCTGTTAATAATTGCCAAGAACTCTAGGGCAATAAATGCTCCAAAAGGCACAAATAATGGTCTTCGAGAATTAAAAATTTCCAACTTCCGAAGGCAAGTCGGTTGGCAAGTCGGTTGGCAAGCACTTTCGAACAAAACTTTGAGATTTTCGCATTTTTCGAGTCCCAAAAAGTGCAGATTTTTTAAGTATTGTATTTCACTTTCTTGCAAACTCTTCTGCTTTGTTGTTACATATAGATGAGCAAGATTGATGAGCCTTTGCACATTTTTTGGTAAATGGGCTAGCTTTGAGCACCCTCCAAAAGTTAAGGTTAGCAAACTATGTAGCTCACGAATGGTGTCTGGAAGTTTCTTCAATCGCTTATTGTCCCGGAGAATTAATGATCTCGATTGCTTCAAGTTGCATATGGAACTTGGCAGCTCCTCAAAACTACCACTTGACAAATCCAGATGCCGTGAGGAGTTATACTTTGAGATGCATATTCCGGCAAATCGCCAACTTTGCATTGAAAAGAGATTGTCCTCGGCCTCTTTGAAGTTGACTTTCTCAAAAAAGGTGGGACTCCAGTGAAGTTTGAGATTCTCTCTAACAAAGCGCTGGAGAACGAAACGTACCGAATTCATTCTGAAATCTCTGTCGTATCTAAGCCAACAATAGAATACTCATTGTGTGCCACACTCAGTGCAAGAGAATGGACTAGATTGTGCACTTTAAACATAAACTTTGAGTCCGACTCCTCCACTTCTTGGATCAAAGATCTCTTCCACAACTCTTTGATGTGCTCGATACCGTCTTCCCATCCTAGTTTTTTGGGTAAAGGTCTTCCCATCCTAGTTTGTTCCTTGTTGAACTAATAAGTCCAAAAGCCATCCATAATTCAACCAAATTAGTGCTCTTGATTTCATGTCACCTGGGGAAAAGTGATAAAACGAAAAAAACATCGTTTTAAGTGAGATGATAAATGATCATAGCTAAGCTTAAGTACCGGCATAATGTCCTTTTTCGCTTCTACTAGATCCCATGTTTCACTATCCCTTATATGCTCCCAATACTATGCTTCATCCTTTGTGTAAAGTAGACTTCCCAATGTTTTGACAAGGAGAGGTACTCCTCGGGATTTTTTAACAATGTCATTTCCAATCTTAAGGAGATCACGACGCAGTTGCTTTTCCTTTTCATCAAATGCCCACTTTTTGAACAAGGCCATAGAGTCATTATGAAAAAGACCTTTTAGATTATGTACCGGATGGCTACCTATTATAGAAGCGACTTCTGAACTATGTGTCGTCACAATGATCTTGCTTTCACTATCTCCTACACTTAACAAATCCCTCAATTCTTTCCATTTAGAGCGATCGTTGCTCCATACGTCATCCAAGACAAGTAGATATTTCTTGTCTTTGATGGTGTTTTGCAAATGAGTTTGCAACTGCTGAATACCAAAGTTACTCAAACTTTGACGAGTTGAATCTTTAATGATTTCCTCAACGATTGTCTTTAAATCGAAGTCCTCAAGTACACACATCCATATTCGTATCTCAAATTGCTCCTTCACACTATTGTCATTGTACACTAATTTAGCCAGGGTCGCATTGCCCGAACCTCCTAATCTAACAATAGAAATCACCGAGAGGTTTTTGTCATCTACTTGCCGCAACATCTCGATTATCTTTTCTTTATCAATATCTCTTCCGACGACATCCGCCTTGTTTACGAACAAATAAGTCATCTCTCGTGATCGGGCATGTGCCACATCATTATCAGCACTCCGCACATTAAGATCGAATTGATCTTTCTAAGTGGATATTCTAGACAATCTCTCACGTATCTTTTTGACCTTATCACAGAGTTTTGCACGGAGAATTAGTGGATTAGAGACGGTAAAGAAGCGGCATACCTTCTCGAGTTTTGCCCCCGTAACGACTTATCACCTGCTTCCTTAATGCTTCGCACTCGAATTTGTCTAGCACGTCCTCCGCATCGTATAATACATCTCGAAGCCGATCTAACCACACTTGGAGGCGGTGGTTCTTCGCCTGCTGCTCCTCTGCATCTAGCAGCACTGCCTTGATGGCAGTCAACGTCTCTCTGAGCTCGCTAATCTGGTTCTCAACACCACAAATTGCGACGGCTTCTTGGAGGGCGCGGGAGGCTATCTTCCCAAGCAACCCCTCCGCGATGCCGGAAAGGAGTGATTCTGCCATGCCTTTCCGAGAGAGGGAATGGGCCAAAAAGCTGGAGGAAATTGATTCTTGGCTATTTGGCTTGAGAGCCTGATGGTCTAAAGAAGAATGTCTCCATGTCTACATTTCAGACTAACATTAATCCCATGCAAAAACAACGATTCCACATCAATGATGCCCATGTCGTGCGTTACAGCTAAAGATGCCCTGTCGCGATTCTATAATGGTCGTTCAATGCCACGTGAATAGGCCTAATTCCCCTAAAAAAATCTCAAATTTAGGTCAAGTCTCAAATTTACTCCGAATTTTTTTTTGTCTAAGAAAAAATCCCAAACTTTAGGTACAGTTTCAAATTTGGGCCGAACCTTTTTTTTGTCTTAGAAAAAACCGCAAACTTTAAGTCTAGTCCTAAATCCGCCCCAAATTTTGTTTTGTGCACAAAAAATCACCAAAATTCAATTTATTTTCAAAAATATACCCTCGTGATCCAGTCCCGACTTGACGTGGCACTTCCACGTTAATAACAAATCCATATCAATAAAGTAATGGGGCTTTCTTTTAGACAGAGAAAAGTTCGGGATAAATTTGGACTAAACCTAAAACTTAGATTTTTTTAAATTAAAAAAAAGGTTTTTGGGGTGGATTTGTTATCGTCCATAACTTGCATATCCTAGAATGATTTTATTTTAAAGAATTTCAATAATTTTTATTGGGTTAGATTTGTTATTGAAGTAAAAATGCGATGTCAGCCAGTACCGATTGCCCCATTACTTTGCTGACGTGGGTTTGTTATTGACGTGGAAGTGCCATGTCATGTTAGGACTAAATCACATGGTATGTTTTTTTTTACACAAAATAAAATTCGGGGCAGATTTATGACTGAAGTTAAAGTTTGAGGTTTTTTTTTTGACAAAAAAAGTTCGGGGCGGATTTGAGATTGAACTTAAAATTTGAGATTTTTTTCAAGAGAAAAAAAGTTCAGGGCAAATTTAGAACTTGACCTAAAGTTGGAGGTTTTTTTTAGAAATTCACCCCATGTGCATATCATACTTCACGTGAATATTTATTACTTTACCAGTTTTGTTTTACACGTTATAACAGGAGGAATAAAAATAGTATTAAACTTATCGCATGAATTAGAATGCAGTCATAAACTTTTTAAATTATCTTAATATAGTCCTAAATTTTCATGGGAAAATTTGATGTAATATTTTTGGTCAATTTTAACTTGAAAGTTTTAACATGATGGTTCAGGCACTGCTGACCGTACTACATGGCACAATTAGCGATTTGACGTTGAGATGTTTTAAATATTTTGATTTTTCTGATTTTTTTCTTTTTTCTTTCTTTTCTTTTCTCCTGATTTCTGGTCATCTTCTGAATTGGTACTGTTCACCTTCCTTTTTTGTCCTTTTTTTTTCCTTTTCTTTGTTTTTCTTTACTCAAAGTGAAACTCTTTATGAGTCCATGGAAAAACCTGGATGGTCTGGGCAGCAGACATGCCAATAACTCCAACTAATCGTCCGTAATTCTTAAGCCACAAATCAAAGCCTTCAATTTAGCGGAGCAAGAATCATGTCAGCTAAATGGAGAGGCTTATGATAAAAACCAAGGCGGACGACGTCACGACGATTGAACAGCACAATCATCTTGAGCCAACACATGAAATTTTAGATAACCCCTAGAGCGGTCAAAGCGATAAACGAGAGGATAATGACACGAATAGTCCATAAATTTTGATTCAAAATGTAATGTGATTTATGAACTTTTAATTTATTTAATATGCTTTCTAAACTTTTGATATATATTTAAACTAATCCCTAAACTATATGAAAATAATATTAAATATTTTAATATAGTTCAAAGACTGATTTAAACATGTACAAAAAAATTCAGAGATCATATTGAATAAATTAAAATTTTAAGAACCATATTAAGCTAAAGTTCATGAATTACGTTGTATATTAAGTTAAAGTTCGGAAATCATTTGTATCATTTTCCCGTAAACGAGTAAAACTACGCCGAAGCTTTCTGTGGTGCGCGTTGGCTGCTTCCAGACATTGTCCTTCCCATTCATAGCGAGACAACGAAAAAACTTCAGTTCGAGGGAGAGAAGGCGATCTGATACAGATCTCACACCGATTGATCTTTCAAGATGTTGGCCTCTGCAATCCCCCTCTCTCTACACCTCTTTGTAAACTGGTCTCTGAGCTCTTTAATTCGACCAGCGTCGAGCTCGAGACCCAGATTTGGAAGCTCGACCTCTGCCGCGGGGTCGAACTCGAGCGCTCCGGATCTGGAGGGCTCGAGCTTCTTCGCGGCATCGACGGCACGGGGCTCAAGGCCCAGATCTGTTCTGCTCGTCACCGAGGGCTCGATGGACGAGACTAAGGAGATGCTGGAGTGGAGCGACCCAGCTTGGAAGGTGGCGGACTGGATCGACCCAGATCTGGCTCGTCTGCTCTGGAGATTGAAGATGAACAGTAGAGGACAAGAAGAAACAAAATAAGTAACATGGCATCGTTTTTTAGCGAAATTGTTCACGTTGAATCGCTGACTAGCTGGCGATAACTAGACCGTAATATCAACAATTTCAAGTGAGTCTTCGTTGGGAGGTTACAGTGAACTTTTCCTCTTAGATTTAGAATTTACACTGGAATAAATGAAAATTTTAACCACATTAAAAATTGTGCAATAGATTTAAGACTAAATTGGTAATTTTTCTAAATTATTCATAAGTGAGACCCTCTATCAAATGATCACAATCTTGATTTGTCACTTTGAATGCTTCTTTTACATACTTAGCCAATGGGGAATACACGAGATCATTAAGACCCCACCTAATGAGCACAGAGAGTGGTCGTCGGGGTCAAGAGATTCGACAAGTTGGGAGTCGTGGCAAGTTTCTAGAATAGCACAAGAAACGGGAATGGAATAAAGTTTAGACCGAACAAGGAGAGAGCATTTAGAGTAACAAATTATAAATTGAACCTACTCACAAGAGGTGCTTTTGGGTGTCATGTTATCGTTTGATATGCAAATTTCAATAGTAAGCATGCTCAAGTCAAGGTGGGTAATACCGTGAGTAAGTTAATCAAGAGATCTTACTATATACTTTGTAGGTGAGAAGTGCATGGGAAATCATAAGCCTTGTGTATGGAATGCAAGTCTTAAATCACTCAAGTGGTTCAATTAAACCCTAAAATTTCTCTTAAAAAGTGCAAACATGATCCTATCAATGAAAAGTACCTAAAATTGCCTATATGAATCATCCAAAAGTGCTTATGCGGCATATTTAAAGTGCACATTTTAACTTAATTTTACGACTTAGTTGTACTTTACTATAAAAGTTTATGACTTGATTGAATTAATTGAAATGTTCGGGTCTTGATTGAAATTTTAAGGTATAGAGCTTGATTGAACCAAGTGAAAAATGTTGAACTCAATCGCATTCCCTACATATGATACACGATTCGTAGTGCAATTTATAGGTTATCTTGCCTTGGATAATTTTAGTATAATAAGATTGAAATGAGCTTTGCTGTCCCCCCAGAACTCCGTATAAGAAGAGAAGAAGAGACAAGGATGTTGACTAGGGTTTTGATGGATGCGTAACTTTATGGAAAGTGCGGGGCTAATGTGGGGATTCCATGTGCGGTTTAGCTAAATCTTGACTCTCATATATTTATTTAGGGCCCGTTTGGTAACATGCCAAACAGCAAAAATTTCTGTTCTTTTATTTCCAGAAATAGTTTGGGAACAAAAATGCGTTTGGTAAATTTTTTGTTCCCGAGCACATTTTTGTAAAAATTTGTGCCCAGAAACAGTTTTGGAAGAGAAACAAGTTTACTTCTTGTTTCTCGGCGTAATTTTGAGAATCAATTTTTTTCTTCTTTTTCTTTTTTTTGTTTTCTTCCTTTTGTTTTGCTGTTCTTGGGTTGTGGCCGATAGCTGGCGGCCGGCGACCGGCCACAGCCCAGGGCCGACAAGGGCATCACAACCCTTGCCGGCTGCCGACGGAGGCGAGGGTTGGACCCTCCTCGCCTGGGCAAGGCGGCTCGCCGTCGGTCATGGCGAGGGTCCAGCCCTCGCCCTTGCCGGTAAGGGGGACCCTCGCCCTCGCCGACCTTGGGCTGTGGCCGGTCGCTCGCTGCCTGCCGCCGGTTGCCGGTGACCGGCCATGCCCAAGGAAGAGAATGGGTAAAAAGAAAAAAAAAAAATTAAACAATTCAAAATATTATTAATAAAAAGAAATTTTGTGTAGTTACCAAACGCATTTCTGTTCTTTTCTATCCCAGGAATAGAAATTTTGGACAGTTACCAAACACTTTTAAATATTTAGAAATTGTTTCCGGGTACAGAATAAAAAAGAATCATTTTTTAGTAGAAATAGTTTCCGGGCACAGAAACATTGTCATACGCATCCTTAGTCATGCGTTATTAATTCAAGGAGCTGAAATAAATTTACCCAGATTCCAATAGCTTTACTTTGTTTGCAACCAAATGAAAACGAAAACGAAAATGAAAGTGGTCATCCCATTGCGGATTCCTAGGTATTAGCTGCAACTCAAATGAAAAGTTATGTACTTACAAGTTTTGTTAAAATTTCTGATGTTGCCTTTTCCAAAGCTTAAAGTTTCTAATGCGCAGTGGTCACTCGCACTATAAAATATACATGTTACATCCATAGTAGTGCAAGCAATAGAAATTGCTCAATGTTGGCTTGGCAATGCGAGCCGAAATCCATTGTAGCTGCCAAATTTCGCCCCAAACTATGACTATTGTCGTGGGATTTTCATGTAAAGTCGGGATTGATTATTCAAGCAATAATCGTTAACATAATCCCAAAGGAAACAAAATAATAAAAAAAAAAACATTAAACACGATTCCAAGCAAAAAGAAGTATCATTATCAACTGACGAAATATAAAATTAGGAAACAATTGTTAAAAAGCTTTTCGGAATTTCGGCACAGGTTCATAAACTTTTTGTGGAATTTGGATTGGCCCCACATGAAAATAGCAGTATATTGACACTGGACGTACGCTCATCGCGGGAAAAAGTTGGTAGGGCATCTATTAGCACAACATGTTGTCGTTTGCTCTTTTTTGCAATAAAGTTTTGCGTATAGTCAAAAAATATATATTTCTTCTTCAGTGGGAATATTCTTTTCACTTTTTACCTTCCCACTTTATTGGTTGTGTTGTCCAATTCTAGAGAGACAGAGAGAGAGAGCCCGACGTTTTTCCCACGTTCCTCCACCGTCAGATGTTGGGTCGGTCATTTCATGGCCCCTTCATCATGTTTGTTCCTTTGACTAGAAAAGGCAATATAAAAAACGATTTGATCCTATATAAGAAGGAAATTGCTATTTGCTAATCCGGCTTCTTACCGAGGCTATAGCATGAATTTTAGATTAATTTAATCACGTGTAATTTCTTGTACTTTGGTTTTTCTCTTAGGTCATTTGACACTTTGTACTCATTCGAACTTAATTACTAACTAATATTCTTGCGGGGAATCGAACTCCCGCTTTTTTTTTCAGATTTTTATGACTCAAACGAAAATTCGAGGCATAATTATTTTCTGAAGCTCTTTCTCTGTGGTGTGGTTCTTTGTAGTCTAGTCATTGTCCTTTGATACTATGCATTGATTCTTTATTTATCTTTGAAAGTAATAATATGAAACTACTTATGGAAATTATGGGTCAGAATCATGGCAAGTGCATTTAGCGGCGAGCTATTCGAGAACGAGTCGCTAAAATTTTACTGCATAAAAAATGGATTGATTTAGGTCGGGCCCATTTTCGATCCTCCAAATCCGATATACACGTTTGACAGGTTTAGATAACTAAGCTCAAATATTCACATACATATTACAGTGGCTCCTCGGTTCCATAAGAAATCTAGTAGGGAGCTCCGCAATAATGGAATTGAATTGCAATATCGAAGGTAAACATAGAACTCTTTTTTAAGATTTCTTATACTAGATTAGGGAAAATTGTTCAAAAAGTCCAAAACCTATTATATTTTTGTTAATTCATTATTAAACATTTTAATTTTGCTAATTAAGTCTATCCGGCCACAATTACTGATGTGGACGCTGGTCGGTATATGTGGCGCTAACGTAAATAATTTTCAATAATATTTTAATTTTTTCTATTTTTTTATTTTTCCTTTTCTTCTTTCTCTTTTCTTTCTTTTTTTTTTTCTCCTCTTCTTCTTCCTCCAACCGATTGCCGAGCCTCAGCTGCAATGGCAGGTGAGGTTGGCCTTCCCTAGCCATGGTAAGGCTGAGCCTCGCCAGGGGCCGGCGAGGCTTGCCCTCACTAGCGGCTGGTGGGGAAGTGGCTCGCCTGAGGTTGTTTGGCCGGTTGCCGAGGCCTGACAACAAGCTAGAGGATGAAGAAGGGGAGGAAAAAAAAAGAAAAAGGAAAAAAAGGAAATAGAATAGAAAAGAAAAATAAAAAATAAAAAAATTCGAAAGATATTGAAATCTTATAAAAAATTGACCATGCTAGCGCCATGTAGGCTGACCGGTGTTCACGATCAATGATTTCTGGCCAAAATTAACAGGATGGACTGAATTGACAAAAGTGAAAAAAGTTTATGATTCAATTGGTAAAATTGAAATATTCATCATTGAATTGGCAAAAATACAATAAGTTTAGGACTTTTTAAACACTTTTCCCTATCAAATCAAGTGTTAGAGATTCATGGTCGACTAATTTTCGCGGAAGCTCGACCTCATGGACTTGAGAGACATAAGCAAGCGCCTGAACGCAAAATTGTGTACAGCTCTAATCTAAGAAAAAGACAGACACCAACAGAATCATTGACAGCATAAAAAAAACAAGCTTGAGCATCGAGCATCACTGTACAGGATAGAACGGAGCGAGTGCTCGACTTATGGAGAACATAATTGGAAAGTCTCTTGAGGCAGTAGACAAGAAGTATCAGTCACTGACCTTTGAACTAGTCAGCTGGAAAAAACGAAACTCTTCCACAGCAACACCGCAAATCTTGGAGTAATTATTCATCCATTAGACATGTAACTCATTGATGCGAAGACGGTGCAAAAAAATCAAAGCCTCGGCTCGATCGCGCTTAGAGTTACTAAAAATGTCGTGTGATTCGCTTCCCGTCCTTTGAATTAGTCTGCTGGAAAACAATAATAAACGAGATGGACCAAAAGAGTTCTAAGAAAGGGAAGAAACCTATTTCCCCACCAAAGTTCGTCCCTATTAATCTTAAGTACCGCAAGAGTTCACCTAGGAACTTCTAGAGAAACTTGTGGGTTAGAGAAAAATCTAGGAAACTCTAGTAAAGAAAAAAATTGATCAGCAATTTAACACTGACAAATATCACAAGCTTCTCTCTCTCTTTTTTTTTTTTTTTCCTTTTTTCTTTATGGGGTTTTTGAGGGCGGTTGATTGATGAAACTCTAACAGAGCACATCGTTAGCTATAAAAGACGGGCATAAATCAAAGTAAACTTCAATGTACCGATTTGGTGGTCATTCCTGGCTTTCCCGCGGCTTTGATGTTCCCTTCAGGCCCACCACATAACACGTGCTTGTACGAGACGCATCCCACTTTTTGCACATGATGCTTCTCCGGAGAAGAGAGCTTTAAGAGATGCCAAAATATATTATGGTTGAACTGCTTTGGCGAACTTACTCCGAATTAGGAAAGGAAATTTTTGTACATGATGCTTCTTTACTGATTTGGCGAGGCCGGCCCTCGCCCTGACGCCGGCGAGGCCGGCCTTGCCTGAGGCCGGCGACCTCCGCCAGCCCTGGTTATGGCTGGCGGAGGAAGAAAATAAAAAAAAAGAAAAGAAAAAGGAAAAGAAAAAAAACAAAAAAGGAAAAACAAAAAGAAAATAATAAAAAAATTAAAAAGTTACTATTCCGGTGACGAAACAGTAACTTTTTGGCCAGCCGGCGGGTATTTTGGCTAGCCAGGGACCCAAGTCCTTATTTGAGACTTTTTAAGCACTTCGGGTCCTTATTTGAGACTGATTTAGCACTTCAGGCTTTTATTTGACATAATGTTCATTTGGGACCCTTTTTGAGAATTTGACCTCACTTGGAGTCCTTAATTGGAATTTTCCCTATATTATGGTTGAGCTGCTCTGGCGAACTTACTCCGAATTAGATAGCGACCTGATAGTCGTTGGCTAAACAGTTGAAATATCTCAAATGTCGCTCAATGTCCAAGATCCAAAGTAATTTTTTTTTTTTATTTTTGGTTGAACCAAGGTATCTAATTGACTGGCTGGTTATCTGATCAGGCCTTGATTTGGTAGCGTGCCTCGAGACTTTTTCCAAGAATTTTCTTTAGATCAAATCATCGATGATAATGCATCCCCGTATTCTGATGTCGGAGTATCAAGACAGCTTCACGAACTGCAAACGAATGCCAATGCTGTCTCGTCTTTGGCAGGCGATCCTAGTGACTACACTAAAAGCCGTTCCAACCGTTTGAAAGCGTCATTCTATTTCATAAGCAATGGACCGAACATCAAGTATGGTGCCAGCCCACCATGGATTCTTCTTGGACACATGGGTTAATAGTTATCTTTTTTGTTTTCCTACTTTCGAGCTCGAAAACTATTTCAGCTACCAATGATATCGACTTGGCTAGAAAAGGAGTCACTTTAATTTGTTATTTAATTATTTTCCTCAAAGTACACTGAGAACTGTTACAAATCGGGGTATTTCCTGGATTCTTTTCGTTTTCTTCCTCCTTTTCTATACAAATAGAAAAGCGATGAAGTAGTTAAGGCCGGTACTTGTTCCAAATGATTTAATAGGTTATGGTCTTTTAATTTAATTTCAAATGCTTTAGATGTTTAACTTCGTCGATGTAATCAAAATCTTTAATGTTCATTTTCCTTAGTACTCACTTCCATGAATTAACCCTCTTGATTCAGAAGACAATGAAGAAAACTAACTTTGATGGGATAATGGAGCAAGAAGGAAGTTAGCTTAAGAGCAGGAAACAATGAGATTGAAAATTGGAAATAAGTGGAGAAATTTTTGAGCATTTTATTCGGGGAAGTAGTAGAAATTCATGTTCTACCTCACTCGACCCATTTAGTAAGCAAACCACAAGATGTCCCATCCCTTTTTGAGCATCCAATGAAGAAGGCCGTGGAAATGCTTCAAGAGATAAAAAGCGGAAATGAAAGACGGTTCATACTTTTGACGCCGTTGGATCTACGGTCCCAGAATTGGTAATCGTCAGGGGGTAGAAGATTGTAACCCATGGACGCGTAGCTAATCTGCTGGAAATATCATTTATGTGGGACGTGGCGAGTCGCGGCCGCCGCCGCCACCAGCGCCGCAGCCGCAGCCGCAGCCACCGTCATCATCACTGCTTTTTCCTCTTTGCACGACCGAGCACTGCGACAAATGTCTCTGTCAACCATTCACTGTTCAATAGTTGTGATGTGTTTTCCTGGAAAGACCAAAAGCTCGAAAATTTTCGCTCAAAACAATAAGAAAAGAATGCAAACTCATGGAATGTGATTGCTTGGAACGGAAATCCTTTGATGGATTCCTTGTCCAATGAACTAAACCAGGCTTTAATGTTTGAATTTATTGTCAAATACTCACTCCGTGCCACTGATAAAGCAAGACTGTACACTGGATCGTGCAATTTGAATAGCACAGACTCAACGTACTCCTCAGCTTCTCTTTGACATGATCTTTGCCAACTTCTTCCGGTGCTTGGTTTTCGCTCGACGGAAGCATTAGTCCACGTGTTCCGTAGATTGCTCAGAAGAGAGCAGGTGTGCCAGTAATCTTTGGGAAACATGAATCAAAATGAAAAACATCTTCTCATTTGGTGCGGCAAATCGTTGTCACTAGTTTGAGCGCAGGAAGGATGTCGTTCTGTCTTTGTACCGATTCCCACACACTTGCATTGTCTCTTATCGATGCCCAGTATTGTTGATCGGTCGCTTTTGGAATGAAGTAAG
This sequence comes from Syzygium aromaticum, assembly GCA_024500025.1. Classification (NCBI taxonomy): domain Eukaryota; kingdom Viridiplantae; phylum Streptophyta; class Magnoliopsida; order Myrtales; family Myrtaceae; genus Syzygium; species Syzygium aromaticum. Next base: position 14,114,893 of record CM044895.1, read on the forward strand.
CCCCCGAGAGATTTCACAGCAAGAGGAACTTCCTTGCATTTGTGGACGATTCTGACGACAATCGCCCAACTTGCATTTTCTTGCTTGCAGTCGAATGCCCATCTGACAAAATTTTAGCGAACTTATCTAGCACGGTTTTGCCTTTACATCCCATCCCAATTATGGGAGGGCATGCGATCCAAGCTGGCTCAGCACACTCCGCGACGACGTCGAAAAGGATCCATTTGGCCATTCTTTTTCTTGCCATTGGAAGAACGGTGTGGGGGCACCAGGAGAGCTCGTGAGCCGCAGATGACGAATGCCTATAGTGAAAAACGTCGTTCTAGATCATTCTGTCTTATAAGCAATTGCCAAAAACATTATGGTTTTAATATGGTTCGAGTTGACCATTGGTTCTTCTAGGACGCATGAATCGATGGTTATCTTTTTGTTTCCGGCTGAAAAATGATTTCGGCTCTGAATGATCCCAACTTGGCTAATTTGCGGACTAAGACCCCTCAATCTCATTCTCTTCTTCATGATATGCAATTTGGGCAGTTCTGTGCACTCTGGTGTAGTTATCAAATCGATTGAGGAACTTCTGAGGAACCATAGCGTATATAATCATGAGTTCAAACGAACGTACTCGGGAGACTGAAACTTACAAAGGCTTTGAGCAGATACCAAAAACTTATATTGTCCATGCAATTAATTAGCCTTTGTGCATTATTTTTTCATAAGATCCGGTCCTAATAGCAAAACTGGAAAAAATAATCCTCCTATTTAGAAGTGAAGTAAAACAAATTAAAAACGGAAAAATCAATGTGGTTTTTCAAATGCGTTGTTTTGAGGAAACTCATTAAAAGTCTAGAGAAAAATTATAGAAAAACCAAGTAACTAACTTTAATTTACAAAAAACAAGATTCGGTGATGCGTAGTGATAAATAGTGTTCTAAGGAAATTCAAATATAGATAATGCTCTAGGTGGTCTCATACAATACCGAAAGCAGTATTTTCTCCATTGAGAAATTTGTAATACAAATACAAGCAAATCATAAAGAACAACAGCACTCATTCAAGGAAAGAAAAGAGTACAATATCGATGGCCATGTTTTCATCCTTGAAAATGAAAGAGATTGCTGAATGATTAGATCAGCGCACGTCCAATTCTTTACGGAGATCCACGTGACATGGCAAATAGATCATGGAAGTTCACCTGTGCTGACAAGAAGAAAAAATTGAAATGAGCTTGGAATATCTATAGCACAGTATTATGGTGCCATGCGAATTAGTCATTCTTAGATATTCTATTTACCAAGATATGTGTGTACAATTTATTTCAATAAAAACCGATGTAGGAGTTGTTGTTTTGTATAAAAATTAGTGTAAATATTGTTTCTGAATTTCTTTTTCTTTAACAATAATATCATCACTCAAAGGGACATATGTCCAAAATAACATGTGGAAACCATACTTTTTATATGTTGCACACTATGGGTAAGCGCTTACCTGTTTGATGGTTCATCTTATTTTTAAACAGTGCGCTAATAGTACTCAAATAATGAATCTTAATTTTCTATTATTAGGTTACATCAAAATGGAGAGTCTACATATAGCCCTAATCTAAAAACCTATGACACATGTACACTAAGGCTTTTTGTTAATAAAAAAAGGGCAGCACTATTTCCACCCCATTTTCAGCTAACGCAATTTTGGTGGAACATAAGCATGTACTCAAGTGCAATTTCTTCAATAAATTTCCAAAAATTTCACGATTTCCTTCGATATAGTTAATGAACCTAACTAGTCCTTTTGGGACATTTGCAACAGATTCATTTGATAAATTATATTCAAACTATCAACTTTGGCTAGAGCAGCTTTTTCATGTATTGGGGAAATGAAATTGGGTGATCATTAGGTGAGTTCAAGTGTAATTTGAACAATGACCACCGATGATATTATCATGATTGAGTATGAATGTATGATGTCCTTCAACTTCATATACGGCGGAATTAAAATTTCCAATCGATTCATAGCTTCAGCCTTCTGCAATAATAATCACTTTCCAAGTAAAAAGGAGAATACGAGATTCCATCCGAGGGAATCGAGTTTTACTTTCAATGTGCAACATGAAATTGGGAAATTGGGATTTGTCAAAAGTTGTCCAAATATATAGTTAAAGTCGTCAATATAATGAATTATCATACTGCATTATTCTCTTATCCTAAGCTCTTCAAGTGAAGAAGTCAGGAAAAAAAAAAAAAAAAGGTGGGACTGTCAATATATGGGCTATTCTTATATTTAAGAACGAAGAAGAAATGAAGGGAGGTGAAAATAGATGCGTACCTAATCATCTGTCCATCGTACTTGTTTCCGATCAAGCTTGATTCGAGGAACGTGAGCAATTTTGTGCCAATCCTCGCCAAATTGGGGCTCACATCTTTTGCTCAGTTCACCACAATGTACGATGCGCAATTCTTTCAGGGCAGTAAGGGACCGGATTCCTTGCGGCATGGATGATAAGTTGGGACATCGAATCAAGCGAATTAATCTGAGACGTGATTGATTAGGTAGCCATTCAGGTACGACTGTCAAGCTCGGGCAATCATAGATAGAAAAGGTCTCCAAAGTGCAGGCCGATTTTTCGAGACATTGGAGTAGCTCCATTACTTGTTCGAACTTTTGAATTACCAGTGAACGAAGATTCAATGAAAAATTGGACTTATTCTCCCGGGTAAGCACGAGCTGGCATTTAATAATTGTCAAGCACTCTAGAGCGATTAATTCCCCAAAAGGCACGGAAATTGGTCTCCCACAATCTAAAATTTCCAACTTTCGAAGGCGAGTGAGTCGACAACTACCTTCAAACAAAATTTCGAGATTTTCACATCCTTCGAGTCCCAAAAGGTGCAGATTTTCCAGGTATTGTATTCCACTTTCTTGTAGACTCTTTTGCTTTGTTGTTATGTATAGATATCTAAGGCTGATGAGCCTTTTCATATTTTTGGGCAAATGGCCTAGCTGTGAGCAACCAACAAGAGATAGGTATCGCAAACTTTGCAGCTCACAAATGGTATCCGGAAGCTTCTTCAATCGCTTATTATATTGGAGAGACAACATTCTCAATTGCTTCAAGTTGCATATGGAACTTGGCAGCTCCTCAAAATTACCAAACGGCAAATCCAGATACCGTAAGGAATTACATTTTGAGATGCATATTTTCGTAAACTCTTTAGTAATGACTCCATCGGCAACTTTGAATTGAAGTTTGATTGCACGCAGCCTCTTTGAAGTTTGATTTCTCAGAAAAGGTGGGACTCCATCGAAATTTGAGATTCCCTTTAACGAGCTGTGAAAGAGCGAAACGTACCGAATTCCTTCTGAAATCTCTATAGTATCTAAGCCAACAATAGCACAATCATTTTGTGCCACGCTCATTGCAAGAGAATGGACCAGATCGTGCACTTTAAATACTAATGTAGATTCATGCTCCTCAACTTCTTGGATCAACGATCTCTTCCACAACTCTTTGACGTGCTCAACACCAACATCTTCGAATGCTGGTTTGTTCCCTGTCGGACTGATGAGTCCACAAGCCATCCATAAATCAGCCAAATTAGTGCTCTTGATTTTATGTCCTCTGGGGTAAAGTGACAAAACAGAAAAACATCGTTTTAAGTGGGATGGTAAATGATCGTAGCTAAGCTTAAGTGCTGGCATAATGTCCTTTTTGGCTTCCACTAGCTCCCATGTTTCACTATCCCTTATATGCTTCCAATGCCGTTCTTCGTCCTTTGTGTAAAGTAGACTACCCAAAGTTTTCACAAGGAGAGGCACTCCTTGAGATTTTTCAACAATATCATTTCCAATTTCAAGGAGTTTGGGACAAGGCTCCTTTTCCTTTTCATCGAATGCCCATTTTTTGAACAATGCCATAGAGTCTTCATGAGAAAGACCTTTCATATTATGTGTTGGATGGGTACCCATTATAGAAGCGACTTCAGAACTACGCGTTGTCACGATGATCTTACTTTCACTGTCTCCTACACTAAGCAAATCTCTCAATTCTTTCCATTTACGGCGGTCATTGCTCCAAACATCATCCAAGACAAGTAGATATTTCTTGTCTTTGATGATGTTTTGCAAATAAGTTTGCAACTGCTGAATGTCAAAGTTGCCCGATCTTTGACCCGTTGCATCCTCAATGATTCCTTCAATAGTTTTCTTTAAATCGAAGTCCTCCGGCACACACACCCATATTCGCAACTTAAATTGCTCTTTCACACCTTCATCGTTGTAGACTAATTTAGCCACGGTCGTCTTGCCCAAACCTCCTATTCCAACAATGGGAATCACCGAGAGGTTTTTGTCATTTGCTGGCCGCAACACCAACTCAATTATCTTTTCTTTATCAAGATCTCTTCCGAAGACATCCGACTCGTTTACGAACGAGTAAGTCATCTCTCTTGATCGCGTATGTGGCGCACCGTTGTCAGCACTCCGCGCATTAAGATCGAATTGATCTTTTTCAGTGGAAATTCTGGACAATCTCTCCCTTATCTCCTTGACTTTATGACTGAGTTTTGCACGGAACATTAGTGGATTACAGAGGGAAAAGAAGCTGCACACCTTTCTATCGACGCCCCCGTAGCGACTCATCACCTGCTTCCTTAGGGCTTCGCACTCGAGTTCATCGAGCACATCCTCCACGTCGTAAAACACACTTTGAAGCCGATCTAACCACACCTGCAAACGGTAGTTCTTCGCCTGCTGCTCCTCCGCATCTAACAACACCGCCTTAATGGCGGTCAACATCTCTCTGAGCTCGCTCATCTGGTTCTCGACGCCATAAATCGCCACGGCTTCTTGGAGGGTGCGGGAGGCTATCTTCCCAAGCACCCCCTCTGCGATGATAAACAGGAGTGAGTCCGCCATGTTTTTCCGAGAAGGGGATGGGGCTAAGAAGGCGGAGGAAATTGGTTCTCGGCTGTTTGGCTGTTTGGCTTGTAAAATTTGATGGTCTGAACAAGAATGTCTCAATTTCTACGTTTCAGATTAGCAGTAGTCCCATATAAAAGGAAGGATCCCACGTCAAAAAAAGGTAAACGACCTGAATACTATACCCGGTCGGCTGCTAATTATTCATGGTCAACGGATGTCATGGATGTTCAGCGGTCAGAAAATGTGTATTATATACTGCTAATCGTCTATTGCTGATCCATGTCCATTCGGTAATTACCTGCTCCACTGCTCAGCCATCAACCACCCCACCCCCCCTCCCTCCAAAAAAAAAAAAAAAATCTAGCAACGGATAAATTACCCAAACTACAAAATCAAGAAATCTTGGACATGGAAGGAAAAAAAACACTAATAAAGATTTAGATGTTGATGTAAAGCAGCAGCAAGAATTATAATGTTTGCTTGGCTTAGAAAAATTCAAAATTAACATAGCAACATGAATGCTCCGTTTGTATTGCAGAAAATGAATAATTTGATAGATCTTTACTTAAAAATGATCGCTTGCATCGCTTACAAAAATGAATAAATAAAAAACATTTTCATTGTTTATGAAATTGTTTAGACATCAAACTATGCAGATGGAGGCGTGATGGAGAGGCCTCGTGGCGGCGATGGTCGGGCAGCGATGCGGTGGCGGGTGTGCAATGGATCTATGCGGCCTGGGTCGGGACGGGAAGATGAGGATCCGTGCGGCAGATCTATGCGGCGAAGGACGTCATTTCATCTTTGTGCCAATTCCCACACACCGCTAGTGTCTCTTATCGATGCTCAGCATTGTTAATCGGTCGCTTTCGGCAGGAATTAAGCCCCTGAGAGATTTCACAGGAAGAGGAACTCCCTTGCATTTGTGGAGTCTACTTTGCGGTAAAATGCTATCTGAAGAAAAAAACGAGGGAGTGTCCAGAGAAGAAGGTCCTTTTAACTTTGAATGCTAATACAAATCCCACTAGGTAAGCGACTTCGTGACCGCAGGTTGTCGCAACTAGAAAACTTCCCTTAGCCTAACATGAACAAATCTCCCATCTTGTTCCAGTTTTACAGTAAACTGTCGTCTTATGCATCATCCAGCACAAGGAAAAGCTTCTCAACGTTTACTAAATATCTTAAATGAGCCTGCAATTGCTCCGTGTCCAAGGTATCTAACAGTAGTTTTGAGCTCTAATTAAGCCTTGATTAATAGCGTCTCTCCAGACTTATGCAAGAGATTTTTTAGATTCAAATCATTGAAAAAGCATATCTATTATTAGAGTAATTAAATATTAAATTACGTATTCATTTAACAGCTTAAGCTGTTACAACAGTTGGCAGTGATCTCACAAAATCTCGCATCCATATATTGAAATGCATACCGAAGGCCTTTTTGTGGTTGTGCACGAACTCAGCGAGCATGGTTTTGCCTCAACATTCCATTCCAATTATGGGAGGGCATGCAATCCAAGCTGGCTCGTAACACTCTGCCATGTTTTTTTATTTGGTCGAAATGCTCTGCTATTTTGAAAAGGATGGATTTGGTCATTTTCTTTTTCTTACCATCAGAAAAATAGTAGGGTGCATCAAGGAAGCTTCATGAACCGAGACAACAAGTGCCAACGTAGTCTTGTCTTTGGTAGGGATCATAATGGCTCTACTAAAAACCGTTCCATCTAAAAGGATCACTCTGTTTTATAAGCAATTGACAGAATATTAAGGATTTAACATGGTGTTAGTCGACCATTGATTCTTCTAGGACATATATGAGTAATGGTTGTCTTTTTGTTTCCTACTTTCAGCTTCGAATGATCCCAACTTGGCTAAATTTACAGACTAAGCCCCCTCGACCTCATTCTCTTCTTCATGATATTCAATTTGGGCAGCTTTGTGCGCTCTAATGTAGTTATCGAATCGATTGAGGAGGTGCTTAACTTATGAGGAACTATAGCATACATAATCATGAATTCAAATAAATGTACTTGGGAGACTAAAACTGACAAAGGCTTTGAACAGATAACAAAAGCTTATATTGTTCATGCAGTTAGCCTTTGTGCATTCATGTTCATAAGATCCGATCTTACCAGTAAAAGGGGAAAAAGTATTCCTATGTAAAAGTCAACTAAAGCAAAACAAAAAGGGAAAAATCAATGTGGTCTTTAATTAGTCTAGAAATAAATTACAAAAAGATGGAGTATCTGAATCTAATTTACCAAAAATAAAATTCAGTGGTCTGATGGTGATTTCATACACCATGGATAAAAAATAAATGTTGTTATAAGAAAATTCAAACAGAGATAGTGCCAAAGTTGGTCTCATACATTACGAATAAGGTATTTTCTCATAGAGCAATTTGTAATGCAAACACCAGCAAATCATAATGAACACTCATTCAAGGAAAGAAAGAGAAAAGTACAATATCAATAGCCGTTGTGTTTCATCCATGAAAATGAAAGAGATTGATGAAGGATTAGCTGAGCATCCAAAGCTTCGCGGAGATTCACGTGGTGTGACGAATAGATCACGGGAGTTCACCTGTGCTCAAAAGCAGAAAAGAAAAAGAAAAGAAATGAGCTTAGCTATTTGATGCTTCATATTATTTTTTAACATTGTGCTGATGGTACTCAAATAATAAATCTTAATTTACTATTCCTGGGATGCATCAAAATGGAGAGTCTACATAGCTCAGTCTAAAAACCTATGACAAGACACCTAGGCTTTTTGTTGATTAAAATCAACTGAAACTATCATAAATACAAAATGACGGCAAGTAGATTCGCATATAGTTTTCGCTGAATTTTCTGAATTTTGAATCAAATTTTAAATATTAGTTGGAAAAGCAAAAAATTTACTATTTTGCTTTCGTTAATCGGAAATTTAGAAGCCCCAAAAGTATGGATGAGAACCAGCAAAGCTTTCGATTTTGCTATATACTAATCATATTGGCTCGATATGACATGATTTGTTTTCAGGAAAATGAGATTGAAAAGTGCTTCCAAGTACTTATGGAGCTTCGCTAAATGTGCTTTGAAAATTTAATGCCTTATTTGGTTCCTCAAAATTTCCAAATTTTTTTTTATTTACGTTTCCATTTAAGAATGAAAAAATATCGTGAAAATGAATTCGATATTTCAAAAGCAATTGTCAAATGAAAAAGTGGGAACTTAACTAGTCCCTTTGGGACAATAGCGACGAATTCATTCGCTAATTTATATCCGAGTTATCAACTTTAAGCTAGAGCAGCTATCTAGGTACTGCATGATAATCATTTTATTTCTGTCCAAAACTGATTTTTTGTTCCCGAAATCAGTTTTGGACCAGAAACCCGTTTGTTAACGCAATTTAATTTTTTTATTTCCGGAACAAGTTTTTGTTCTAGAAACCAAAAATAAGAACAAAAAAAAAGTTGATTTTTGATTTCTTGCACAAAACTCAGAACCATTTCTGCAGAACTCGTTCTCGCTCCTCTCTCGTCTCTCTGATCTGCCCGTCTCTCTCTCTACTCTCTCCGTCGTCGTCGAAGCCAGGCCGCTTGCTCCGACCGAGAGGAAGCCAGGGCCGCTCGCTCCTGCTCCAGGTAAGCTCCGATCGTGCTGGATCTCCTCTCCTCTCTCTCGTTTTTTGGATTTGGAGGTCGCCGTAATCGAGGGGGTGAGCTTCGACCTCGCCATGGCCGGCGGTCGAGCTCGCCGTCGCCCAGATCTGGGCGACGGCGAGCTCGACCGCCGGCCATGGCGAGGTCTGATCTGGGCGACGGCGAGCTCGACCGCCGGCCATAGCGAGGCCTCTCGGCCTTCCCCAGACCTAGGGGGAGGCCGAGCGGCCTCGCCATGGCCGGCGGTCGAGCTCGCCGTCGCCCGGGGGAGGCCGAGCGGCCTTGCTCAGGTTCGGTGGTCGAGCTCGCCGTCGCCCGGGGGAGGCTGAGCGGCCTCGCCCAGGTTCGTCTCGTCGAACCCACGGTTGTGCTCCGGGGAGGTTGGAGCTGCCCCTCGAGCGTTTTGCATGTTTCTTCGTTGCGCTTTAGCTCGCATGAAGTGCAGCGAATCGCCTGGAACTTGCGAAAGTAGCTGGTTTCCTCAACAAATGACGGAACTTTTTGTGTGTTGAGATAATTTTGTATACGTGGTTATCTTGTCGAATTGGCCTTTGTGGGTTGCGTTTGTAGTTCGGATACAGTTAGTTTGTTTGTTTTCTTTTTCTTTCCTTTTTCTTTTTTTTGTTTTTTCGCGGAAGTTTGTTGTTCTGATGAGGGATGTGATATGCCCGATGGGTAGCGGTGGATGTTGTTGGGATGAGTAGGCTGCGAAGTCTGATTGGAGTTATTCATGCAGATCATTGATTATTCGGCTTCTTGCCATTTTGTTCTAGATAAACACGGTTATTCGTTGTCTGATTGATGTTTTTCGATTCGAATCATCGGGTTTGCAGTTTCTTGGGATGCTGTTTGAGTTAAACACGGTCATCAATTATTAGTTGTCTCTGACTTTCCGATAGAATTCATCGTTTGTAGTCTTTTCACATGTTACACAAAAGCTTGGGGCCAGATTTTACGAATGTTTCTCTTTGCATTTCTATAGGTTGACATTATATGAGGTCTAGGAACTTGAGGATCCATCGTAGTTGACTGGCTACTTGAATGCGTAGATTAAGTGTGTGCGTTTGTTTCCTTCGGTTATGGATGCAATGCTACGTAGTTGTTTCACTTAGCTAATGCCTGTGTGGATGATTTCCTTGCTTTGATTTTCGGTTCCTCAGTTGCCTTGCTTGGTGTTTGCAATCTGGATTTGCTCTTTTCCTCAGAGAGTGAGACATCTAGGAAATTTTTGTTGACTTGGACTGAAAGTAGAATTTAAAATATGTTTTTTGGCGGAAATCTTGACGTTGATCTCTTGTATGAATACTCCACTTTCAAGCACTTTACACGCGTGAGAGTTCAGACATATTCCTTAACCAACTTTAGTGTGTAACAATTTTCTATTATAGGTTTTGCACTTTATTCCCCTTTTTTTGTTTTTGCTAAGATTTATTCGGTTGCTTTCTGTTGCTAGGAGCTCTGAGACATGAGATCTCTAATAGACTAATGTTTCGCAGTAGTATAGTGTAGTGCATACTTTTAGCGCTAATTATTTATCAGAACACTCAACATTAAAGTACATGTACATCATACGGTTCAAATTGTAGATGATATGGCTCTTTACATCAAATCTTCCGCCTTTGAATTGGTACACCATATGATGTGCTTCATTTGATATTCAACCAGTTAAGGGTAAATGACATCTAAAAAAGAGGCATTTGTCGCAAAGTGGACTGAGCCTTTAACCAATTTGCTTGTAAGCTTAATGGTTGAAGAGGTAAAAAAGGGAAATCGCACCACTACTACCTACAACAAAGTAGGGTGGAATAACATAGTTACCGAGTTCAATAAACAAACAACACTCCAGTTAACTGTAGTTCAGTTGAAGAACAGGATAAACAAATTGAGGAGACAGTATGCGAGTTATAAGAAGCTTCTTTCATAATCTGGATTTGGATGGGATCATGTTAACAAAACGATTGTTGTGGAGACTCCAAGTGTATGGGATGATCACATCAAGGTATCAGTTTACTTGGGTCATTTTTTTAATATTGTGGATGTATGTTTCGATTATGTTGCTCATGTATGTCACTATTTTGAACCAAGCAAGATAACAACGAATGGGCTAAATTCCGAAAGGATGGGTTTCCTCAATATCCCGATCTATGTATCGTGTTTGGCGATACATATGCTATTGGGGATTACGCAGTAAGAAATGCAAAATACTTGGTGGTGTCGAAGGGGGAAGACAATGGTAATGGTGGTGACAATGGTGGTGTTGCTTTGTTAGGTGATCCATACGAACTTAGTGATGGAGTCTTCACACCTGACGTGAGTGCCACGCAAGTTCGTGAGAATCACAAGTTGGATAGGACTCCAAATTCCAAGAGAAGGAGAAAGAGTAGCACATATGATATTGCTAGCACCTGCAAAGCCATTCAAGATATGATTAAGTCCAAGGCGAGTCAATCAACAAGTGGTTCCATCACCTCACATGCCTCCCCGCCCGAGAACCCCTACTCCATGGGAGCCGTGGTTGCTATCTTAAATGACATACCTGACTTAGAGCAGAATCTTTACAACAAAGCTATGAATCAAGCATGCCTTAATGCCAACTGGAGAGAGGGTTTCGTCCTATCTTTACCTGAAAGGAGACGCGGTCTTCTTGAATCTCTTTGAATAGATGTTGAGAACTACGATGACTTTTTCATGTTTGCTGGTTGTTTTCACTTCGTGACTTGTGTCCTTGAGATACTTTGGTTTGTTTTTATTTATGGAACTATGATGTCTTTGGTTTGTTTTTAATTATGCAACTATGATGACGTGGCTATTGTTAATTATGGAAATATGATGACGTTGTGGCTACTGTTGATTCATGACTTATTTGTTGTGTTTGTGTTCTTCGTGCGAGGGCATAGGTAATATGGAGGGTGATGAAAGTAGCAGCAATAATGATCCAATAGCATCAGTTGAACCAATTGAACAAGTCTTCGATGATTTTGAACTTAATATACTGAAAGCATGGATGTGTACTGTTTTGATGAACATGTCTATGCACACAAGAGAACCTATTAGGGACAGTAAATTGTCAGGGCCTGAATGGATAAGAGAGATACTTTATGGACATTCAGATAGGATATATGAAGCTTTTCGAATGGAGAGGCATGTTTTTCTCAACCTTTGTGATTTAATGAAGGCAAGGGGTTGGTTGGCAGATAATCGATATATTAGGGTAGACGAACAAGTTGGGATATTTTTATCTATGATTTGTTACAAGAACTCGAATAGAGATTTATGTGAGAGATTCCAATATTCAGGATAAACTATCAGCAAGTACTTTGCTAAAGTGTTGCAAACAGTTCTGAATTTGACAAGAGAAATTATCGTACCACCTTCATTTGATATTGTCCCAGAGGAAATTCTTATCAATCCTAAATATAATCCTTACTTCAAGGTAGGATTTGCATACATTCCTTTACATCGTTAGTTACATTTTGTTGATAATCTTGCATAATGCTAGTCTTTGTTGAAATGATAGGGCTGCATAGGTGCTATTGATGGCACTCACATTCATGCTTCTGTACCAGTGTCGAAACAGATCCCATTTAGAGGCAGGAAAGGAATTACCACTCAGAATGTGATGTGTGTTTGTTCATTTGATATGAAATTTATATTTGTATATGCTGGTTGGGAAGGCTTTGCCAACGATTGTCGGGTGCTCTCGACAGTACTCGAGACACCTCGCTTACAATTTCCTTGACCTCCACTAGGTATTTGCTTGTTTTTCAAGGGATAATTTTCTTTATAATTGTATTGCATTTGCCAATCATGATCAATATATGAATACCTCTTCCTAGGCAAATACTACGTGGTAGATTCTGGTTATGCTGCAGCTCCGGGATTTTTGACTCCTTTTAAAGGGGAACGGTATCATATTAATGATTTCAGGGGTAGAGTGAGGCAGCCAACAACAGCAAGAGAATTATTCAACCAAAGTCATTCTTCACTAAGGAATGTTATTGAGAGATCATTTGCGGTATTAAAGAATCGCTTTTTCATTTTGAGACACATGTCTTCATTTTCAATTCAAAAGCAGTCATGTATTGTAATTGCATGTTGTGCTATTCATAATTACATCCGTGATCAAGACAAGATGGATAAGAACTTTTCCCAATATGGTAATTCAGAGTACTCGTTTGGAAGTGCATAAGATGAGGTTATTGACGATATATTGACCGAGGAGGATATCGAGATCAACATGCTTAGGAAAAGAATTGCCAATCAATTGGCAATTGATAATAATATGGCGGAGATTCCATGAAAATGTGTTTCCGACTTTTCTAATGTATTTCCATTATTTTGTATTTGAGGATTTTTTATGTTGGCTCTTGTAATGTGACATGGTTTTTTGGGATCTCCTATATTGGCTCTTGTAATGTGATGTGCTTGGTTTACTTTTCTCCATAAGCATTTGTCATATTATGAGGAACGATGCATATTCACAAATATTGAGAGCAAATATCGAGAGCGATGGAGTGAAATTTAAATTTTTTTAGGTGCAAAAAAAACATAAAAAATCAAAAATTTCAAAACTTCATAGAATGACTTAAAATATATGTGGTCATCCACTTTGAGCGAAATTTAAATTTTTTTAGGTACAAAAAAAAACATAAAAAATAAAAAATTTCAAAACTTCACAGAATGACTTAGAATACATGTGGCCATCCACTTTGAGCGAAATTTAAATTTTTTTAGGTGCCGAAAAAAATAAAAAAAAGCAAAAAATTAAAAATTTCATAACTTCACAGAGTGACTTAGAATACATGTAGCCATCCACTTTGATTGAAATTTAATTTTTTTTAGGAGCCAAAAAAAATAAAAAAAATTCAAAAATACCATTTGGGCACCTAAAAAAATTAAATTTTACTTAAAGTGGGTGGCTAGAGGTATTCGAAGTCATTTTGTGAAGTTTTGAAATTTTTGATTTTTTATGTTTTTTTTTGCATCTAAAAAAATTTAAATTTTGCTGAAAGTGGATGACCACATGTATTCTAAGTCATTCTATGAAGTTTTGAAATTTTTGATTTTTTATGTTTTTTTTGCACCTAAAAAAATTTAAATTTCGCTCAAAGTGGATAGCCACATGTATTTTAAGCCATTCAGAGAAGTTTTGAAATTTTTGATTTTTTATATTTTTTTTGTACCTAAAAAAATTTAAATTTCGCTCAAAGTGGATGACCACATGTATTTTAAGTCATTCTGTGAAGTTTTGAAATTTTTGATTTTTTATGTTATTTTTTGTACCTAAAAAAATTTAAATTTCGCTCAAAGTGGATGGCAACATGTATTCTAAGTCATTCTATGAAGTTTTGAAATTTTTGATTTTTTGCTTTTTTTTTCACCTCCAAAAATTAAAATTTCACTTCAAGTGGGTGGCCACAGGTATTATAAGACATTCTGTGAAGTTTTTCTATTTTTGAGTTTTTGAATTTTTTTGGGCACCTTAAAAAATTTAAATTTCACCCAAAGTGGATGGCCACATGTATTCTAAACTATTCTGTGAAGTTTTGAAATTTTTGATTTTTGGATTTTTTTGGACACCTAAAAAATTTTAAATTTCACTAAAAGTGGGTGGCCACAGGTATTCTAAGCAATTTTGTGAAGTTTTGAAATTTTTGATTTCTTGATTTTTTTTTGAAAAATTCAACAAATTTCCTATTTTCCTGAAATAGGAATTTTTTTTTATTTTCTCGACATTTTGATGATTTTTTCTGGAATTTTTCAATTTTTTGGGATTTTCTGAATTTTTTTTAAGATTTTAATGAATTTTTCAGAAATTTTAATTATTTTTATTCCATTTCTAAAAAAATGGATTTCTGTTCCTGGAAATAGAATTTTCTGTTGTTTATCAAACGGGTTTTTGTTTCAGGAAATAGAAATTTTGTGCTGTTATCAAACGGGTTTCTTTTCTAGAAATAAAATTTTTTTGCCGTTATCAAACGGATTTTTTTTCTCAAAAACTCATCCAGGAACCAGAAATAGAAAAATCTATTTCTGGTTCAGGAACTCGTTTCGGAATAGAATGGTTATCATTCGCTACCCTAATGTATTAGGGAAATGAAATTTTCCCCAAGTATAATTTGACATGAGAAATTGGCTTTAAATAATCATTATGCTTGAAAATAGCAACGGCCGATGATAGTTTCGTGATTGAGTAGGAACGTATGATGTTCTTCAACTTCCTACACGGCGGAATAAAGTTTCCATTTGGCTAATAACTTCAACCTTCTGCAATAGTAATCATCGAAAGAATGGGTACACATTCAAAACATAACGTCAGATTCCAATTTCCAAGGAAAAGGAGACAACGAGATTCCATCGTCGGGAATCATATTTTACTTTCGATGTGCCACATGAAACTGGGAAATTGGGAAAAGTCGTCAATATTGTGAATGAGCATAATGCATTATTCTCTTATCCTAATTTTCTTCAAGTGAAGTAAAAAAAAAGGATGTGTGGCTATTATTACATTGAAGAACAAAGAAGAAGAAATGAAGGGAGGTGCAAATAGATGCGTACCAATCATCTGTTTATTGTAGTTGTTTCTGATCTATTGTAATCCGAGGAACGTGAGCGATTTTATGCCAACCCTCGCCAGTTTGAGGCTTGCATCTTTTGCTCATTTCACCACAATCCACGATGAGCAATTCTTTTAGGGTAGTAAGGGGTCGGATTCCTTGCGGCATGGACAATAAGTTGGGACATCGAATCATACGAATTAATCTGAAATGTGTATGATTGGGTAGCCATTCAGATACAGCCATCAAGCTCAAGCAGTTATAGATTGAAAAGGCCTCCAAAGTGCAAGCCGATCCTTCGAGACATTGGAGCAACTCCATCACTTGCTCGAACTTTACAATTACCAGTGTACGAAGATTCAACTAAAAAATGGACTTGTTCTCCTGGGTCAACATGATCCGGCAATTAACAATTGCCAAGAGCTCTAGGGCGGTTAATTCCCCAAAGGGCAGAGACATCAGTTCCCCACAACTTCGAATTTCCAACTTTCGAAGGCGAGTCAGTTGGCAAGTACCTTCAAATAAAACTTGGAGATTTTCGCATTGATTGAGTCCCAGATAGTGCAAATTTTCTAGGTATTGTATTCCAGTTTCTTGCAAACTATTCTGCTTTGTTGTTGTATGTAGGTATTTAAGACCGACGAGCCTTTTCATATTTCTGGGTAAATGGTCTAGCTCAGAGCAACCAAGAAGAGATAAGTACATTAAACTCTGCAGCTCACAAATGGTATCTGGAATCTTCTTCAATCGCTTAATATTCTGGAGAAGTAAAATTCTCAATTGCTTCAAGTTGCATATTGAACTTGGCAGCTCCTCAAAAGTACCCCTCGATAAATTCAGATACGGTAAGAGGTTACACTTTGATATGCATATTCTAGCAAATTGTTTAGTAATAAATCCATCATCAACTTTAGATTGAAGGTCGATTGCACGCAACCTCTTTGAAGTTGGCTTTCTCAAAAAAGGTGGGACTCCATCGAAATTTGATATTTCCTTTAACGAAGTGCTAGATAGTGAAATTTATCGAATTCCTTATGAAATCTTTGCAGTATCTAAGCCTACAATAGAACAAACATTTTGTGCCACGCTCATTGCAAGAGAATGGACCAGATCATGCACTTTAAATACTAACGATGATTCAAGCTTCTCAACTTCTTGGATCAAAGATCTCTTCCACAACTCTGTGACATACTCAACACCAACGTCTTCCAATGCTAGTTTGTTATTTGTTGAACTAATGAGTCCAAAAGCCATCCATAAAGCAGCTAAAACAGGGCTCTCGAACTTATATCCTCTGGGGTAAAGTGATAAAACAGAAAAACACTGTTTTAATTGGGATGGTAAATGATCATAGCTAAGCTTAAGTACCGGCATAATGTCCCTTTTCACTTGCACTAGCTCCCATGTTTCTATCCCTTATATGTTGCCAATACCGTTCTTCATCCTTTACGCAAAGTAGACTCCCCAAAGTTTTCACAGGGAGAGGCACTCCGTGTGATTTTTCAACAACATCATTTCCAATCTCAAGGAATTTAGGTCGAGGCTCCTTTACCTTTTCATTGAATGCCCATTTCTGAACAAGGCCATAGATTTTTCATGAGAAAAACCTTTTAGTTTATGCGCGGGATGAGTACCCATTATAGAAGTGATTTCTAAACTGCGTGTTGTCACCATAATCTTGCTTTCACTAACTTCTTAAATCTCTCAGTTCTTTCCATTTACTGCCACTACAAAAAAACCTGTTTTTTGCCACGAAAATTTGCGACGAAAAAATTTTCGTTGGAAATTTGCGACAACTTTTCCAACGAATTCAAAAATTCGTTGGAAATTAATGACGAAAATTAATTCGTCGGAAAATTCGTCGGAAATTAGCTACGACAAATTTTTCGTTGGAAATATCGTCGGAAATTTCCAACGAAAAATAATTCGTTGGTAAATTAGTCGGAATTTACCAACGAAAAAATTTTCGTTGGAAAAATAGTCAGAAATTTCCAACTGAAATTTTTTTGTTGGAAAATTCGTTTTAAATTTCCAACGAAATATTTTTCGTTGGTAAATTCATCCCACGAAATTTTTTCGTGGCGAAAATCATTGGAAATTTCCGACTAAAATACTTATCGTTGGAAAATTCGTTGGATTACCAACGAATTTCCCGGCGAATTCAAAAATTGAACTATATAATGTAAATTTGTTGGAAAATTCGTTGGAAATTACCAACAAATTTTCCAACAAATTTTAAAAAGAGGAATAATAGTTCGTAATATTCGTAAATTTGTTGGAAAATTCGTTGGAAATTACCAACAAATTTTCCAACAAATTTTAAAAAGAGGAATAATAGTTCGGAATATTCATAAATTCGTTGCAAAATTCGTTGGAAATTATCGACGAAGTTTGCAACGAATTTCTCTTAACGGAAAAAAATTGTTTGTTTGTAGTAACTTCGTTGGAAAATTCGTTGGACATTCCAATGAATTTTCCAACGAAAACGGTTTCCAATTCACATTTGGCAATTTCGTTGGAAAATTCGTTGGAAATTTCCGACGAATTTTCCAACGAAATAGATTTTAGTATCGAATATCTTCAATTTCGTTGGAAAATTCGTTGGAATTTCCAACGAATTTTCCAACGAAAAAGGTTTTCAATTCATATTTCGCAATTTCCGACGAATTTTCCAACGAAAATAGAAAAGGCAATTCCTGGGGCAGAAATGTGAAATTCGTTGGAAATTTATAATTCGTTGGAAAATTCGTTGGAATTTCCAACGAATTTTCCAACGAACTAGATTTCGGTGCAATTATTATTCTATTTCGTTGGAAAATTCGTCGGAAATTTCCGACAAATTTTCCAACAAAAATATGTCAGCTTTATAACTTTGTCTTCAAACGTGTTGTGTGTACTGCATATTTTTGGCTGAAAAGAAACTCTCTTTCTCGTCATCCTTTTGGCCATCTACCTCGCGATCCTTCTCTCCGTCGCCGCCCTCGCCGTTAAACGGCGAACTGCGCCGGGACCGAGTCCAGCAGCTCCAATTGGGTATCGATGGCGAGCCTGTGGCGGCTCTACGTGCATATCCATGCAAAAGTTTCCCAATACATTTGAACGTTGCGATTCTTATAAAATTATCAATACCCGGTAAGTCTTCTCGACATGATAATTCGCGCAAATTTTTTTAAGTGTAATTTACATGTGTTCTAATTTAGCTGTTTTCAATTTTTTGTACGGGAGTGCAACTGTGTTCTAATTTCATTGGAAAATTCGTGGAAAATTTCCCACAAATTTTCCAACGAATTACAAACTCTTTATTTTTCTAGTAGAAACAACTTCGTTGGAAAATTCGTCGGAATTTTCCAAGGAATTTTCCAACTAATTTACATTAAATCCTTTTTCCAAATAATTCGTTGGAAAATTCCAACGAATTTTCCAACGAATATGAGGAACAATTCTATGTTTCGGACATCATAATTCGTTGGAAAATTCGTTGGAATTTTCCAACGAATTTCCCAACCAAATTTATAAATACCGAAGGTCCTTTTTTCGTTGGAAAATTCGTTGGAATTTTCCAACGAAATTTACATTAAATCTTTTTTCCAATAATTCGTTGGAAAATTCGTTGGAATTTTTCAACGAATTTTCCAACCAAATTTAAAAATACCAACGGTCCTTTTAATTCGTTGGAAAATTCATTGGAATTTTCCAACGAATTTTCCAACGAATTGGCCGAACACTTTCTTTTTTCCCATAATTCGTTGGAAAATTCATTGGAATTTTCCAATGAATTTTCCAATGAATTTTCCAACCATTTTCAACATTCCGAAAGTCCTTTTAATTTGTTGGAAAATTCGTTGGAAATTTCCAACGAATTTTCCAACAATTATTATTAAACCTTATTTTCCAACAAATTGCAAGAATGCCGTCAGACCTTTTAATTTGTTGGAAAAATCGTTGGAAATTTCCAACGAATTTTCCAACGATTTATTAGATTTCGACAATTTTAAAAATTGGTTGGAAAAATCGTTGGAAATTTCCAACGATTTTTCCAACCAATTTTACAAAAACCGAAAAACATATTAATCTTATAAAATTAGTTGGAAAATTCGTTGGAACTTTCCAACGAATTTTCCAACCAATATTAACAGTATGTCTTTTTTCGTTTTATAATTTTCCAACGAATTATTAGATTTCGAAAATTACAAGAAATCGTTGGAAAAATCGTTGGAAATTTCCAACGAATTTTCCAACGATTTATTAGATTTCAACAATTTTAAAAATTGGTTGGAAAAATCGTTGGAAATTTCCAACGATTTTTCCAACCAATTTTACAAAAACCGAAAAACATATTAATCTTATAAAATTAGTTGGAAAATTCGTTGGAACTTTCCAACGAATTTCCAACCAATATTAAAAGTATGTCTTTTTTTGTTTTATAATTTTCGTTGGAAAATTCGTTGGAACTTTCCAACGAATTTTCCAACGAATTATTAGATTTCGAAAATTACAAGAAATCGTTGGAAAATTCGTTGGAAATTTCCAACGAATTTCCCAACGATTTATTAGATTTCGACAATTTTAAAAATTGGTTGGAAAAATCGTTGGAAATTTCCAACGATTTTTCCAACCAATTTAACAAAACCGAAAAACATATTAATCTTATAAAATTAGTTGGAAAAATCGTTGGAAATTTCCAACGATTTTTCCAACCAATTGTTAGATTTCGAAAATTACAAGGAATCGTTGGAAAAATCGTTGGAAATTTCCAACGAATTTTCCAACGATTTATTAGATTGCGACAATTTTAAAAATTGGTTGGAAAATTCGTTGGAAATTTCCAACGATTTTTCCAACCAATTTTTAAAACCGAAAAATATATTAATCTTATAAAATTAGTTGGAAAAATCGTTGGAAATTTCCAACGATTTTTCCAACCAATTGTTAGATTTCGAAAATTACAAGGAATCGTTGGAAAAATCGTTGGAAATTTCCAACGAATTTTCCAACGATTTATTAGATTTCGACAATTTTAAAAATTGGTTGGAAAATTCGTTGGAAATTTCCAACGATTTTTCCAACCAATTTTACAGCATGGAAAAACATATTAATCTTATAAAATTAGTTGGAAAATTCGTTGGAAATTTCCAACGAATTTTCCAACCAATATTAAAAGTATGTCTTTTTTCGTTTTATAATTTTCGTTGGAAAATTCGTTGGAAATTTCCAACGAATTTTCCAACGAAACTTTGAAATATAATATCATTTCCGTCTAAAAGGAAATTCGTTGGAAAATTAGTTGGAAATTTCCAACGAATTTTTAAAAAATTTGGCTTCTTTTTATTATGCTATATTTGTTGGTAAATCGGTTGGTAATTTGCAACGAAATTTCCATCGAATTTCGAAAATTCTCTTTTCTTAATTTTAAAATTTGTTGGAAATTTCGTTGCAAATTTCCAACAAAATTTCCAACCAATTTTAGAAAATTTAGGGTTTCCCGGTCAAATCAATTTCGTTGGTAAATTCATTGGAAATTTCCAACGATTTTACCAACAAAAATTTTCAGAACTTTTGTTGGTATTTCCAACGATTATAGAATTTGTTGGAAATGTTGTTGGAATTTAATTAAAAAGTGTTTGAATTTTTTATATTTTTTAAATTTCGTTGGAACTTTCGTTGGAAATTTCCAACGAAATTTCCAACGTGCTCTAAATTTGTTGCAAATTTCGTTGGAAAGTGTTATTTCGTTGGGAAATTTGTTGGAAAGATGCATTTCGTTGCAAAATTCGTTGGTAATTTCCAACGAATTTTGCAACGAAATTAGGGAATGGCTTGCGTTTTGTTCGGTATTTAGTACATTTGTGTCTACCGACTATGGTGGACTCAACAAAATTTCTCTATAGTGTCCTTGTTGCCGTCGCCGCCCGGTCTCGCCGTCACCGCCCTCACCGTCGCCGTCCGGTGAGTCGTCGCCGCCCTCGCCGTCGCCGTCCGTGGTAAGTACTCACTGTCTTTTTCTTGCCTTGGCGGTCTCGGCCGGGGGGTTTCACGAGCGACGGCCGTGCGGAGGGGTGGGTCGCGCACGGGGGATGGGGGTGGCGGCCGCGCGGGGGGGCGGTCCATGGCTATTGCGGTGGGGACGGGGGTTCGCTGCCGGGGGAGGAGAGGGTGCGACTGGGGGAAGGGGGGTCGCCGCCGCGGCGGTTGGCCTTGCAGCTGCGTGGAGGGGCTCGCGGCTGGGTGGGGCGGGGCTCGCGCCGGAGGCGGCGGGGGGGGAGGCTTGCGGCCGGGTGGGCTGGGGGTCGCCGCCGGGGGGGAGGGTTGCGGCGAGGGGGGTGTCGCCGCCGGGGCGGGTGGGGTGGGGGGCCGGGCCGGGGCGAAGGGGGTGTCGCCGCCGGGTGGAGTGGGTGGGGGAGGGGGGTTGTCGCCGCCGGGGGGGGGGGGGGGGGGTGTCGCCGCCGGGGGAGGGGGGCGCAGCGGCGCCGTTGGGGGTTGCGGCCGGGTAAGGTGGTGGCCGGATTCCGGCGGGTGGTTGGCAGCCGGAATCCGGTCGGCCGGGGGCTGGCCGCCACCCCGCCCTGCCGGAATCCGGTCGGAATGAGTCCACCGGATTTCGCCGGGTGGAAGGTCGCGGATGCAATTATAATTTTTAGAAATTATATTTTGAAATTCATTTTGCAAATTAAATATGTTTCATTATACAATTAAGTGATATTTGATGTGATCTAAATTATAATAGGTTCTTCCATCGAGGACTAGTGACTGGGCTATTTATTAAAGGCGGTACACTGTTAGTTTCAATTTCTTAAAATTATTTCTTGATATCTAATACAAAATGGTAAGGAAAATGATTCATTTTTTGTTCATAATACCTGCTAATATTTTTGGTAATATTTGTCTAACTTCTTTACTAATTGTCAGCATAATCGAGGAGGTCACATGCGGGGTGGGGGTTTACAACGAAGACCAGGCCCCTCCGCTTCATCATCCTCATCCCCGGCCCTATCTTCTTCCCCCGCCCTGTCATCGAATCCTGTTCTACCATATATGCAAGGACAATACGGACACATTGGCCCATCCTTTGACACGCAGCAACATATTCAGGAAGAACTGGGGGACATGCGAACTGACTTTACTTCAGTTCCATCTCCTTTGGTGCCACCTGCTTCATCAGTGCAATATTCAAATGAGGAAGAAGATAACCGATTCCTTATATCCCCATGCGGAGATTCGTAAGTAATTCATTTTTTTATGTATATTTAAATTATGGATGTAAAAAAAAATATCCATGTTTCGAATTTTCCATATGCTTAATTGTCTTATTCTCTATTGTGTTATAACATATTTTCAGATTTACGGATTCAACTTATGTTGTGAGGGAACTTAATAAAATAGTCAATAACTGTTGGATAGGGAAGTTTACAACTTTTAGCAGTGCTCCTAAAGAAATAAAGACTTTGTGGTGGAATGAGTTCAAGGTTAGTGTTATTTTTATTCATTTTCTCATAAAGAAAGTTCGATGTAGCATACCGATGGTCAATAATGAAATCTTGACGAATTGTTTGGTGCTATTGATTGTAGCGTAAGTTTACGTGGGATGAAATGGAAGAGGCTGACATTAGAAGAATTTTTAAGAAGAAAGTCGGTGATCACATGCGTTATGTGATAAATAAAGCCAAGAAAACAAAAGAAAAGCCGGATTTCATTACATCTGACGATTGGATAGAAATTACGAGAACTTGGGAAACTGACAAGCATAAGAAAAGATGTGAACAAAACATGAAGAATCGAGCTTCTAGTTCTAGTGACGGGTCTGCGTCAGCCACATATGCTGGGGGCTCTATCAGCATCGGCGAGCATAGAAGAAGAATGGTAAGTCTGTTTAAACTTGTACGTTCATTTAATGCAATGGTCACTAATTGTTGTCAAATTTTTGTAGGCAGAAGAATTGGGGACGGAACCCACATTTGCAGCTACATTTGAACGCACATTTCAGAAAAAGGATAAGACATGGACTGGCGAGCGGGCAAAAGCTACTAAGGTATGGAAGGTTATAGTTTTGACTTTAACGAAACTAGAATGAAAATCATGCACGTTTTTAATATTTATGGTAATATATACGAATTTATTTAATTTTTATCTATACTGTTAATATAGGAAAAATATGATCAACTTGTGATAAGCACTGCTAGTGGTTCTGCTTGTGGTGATGATGGTGGTGGTGGTGATGGTGTTGCTGTGTCTGAGCCATCGGTTGACAGTATGGCATTATGGGTGGAGGCAGCGGGTGGGATGAAAGGAGGAAAAATATTTGGAATGGGATCATTGTCAAGGATGTTCAAAACGAAGGCTGCGGCATCTTCATCCTCAAATGCGGCCGCTGCAAGGAGGACACGACATGAGGAGCATATGACTCAAGAATTGTGCCAACTTAAACAGTTGCTTATACAGAAGGACGAAGAAATGAAGCATTTACTTGGACAAAAGGACGAGCAAATAAGAGTGATGCAATCACAAATGCAATATATCATGCGACACCTCGACATCGATCGCAACGACGTTCCTTCTGTACCTCCTGTTAATGTAGCCGATCATGAGCATATTGATGAGCCACACCATGATGCGGCGATTGGTGATGATGCTAATGATGATGATGCTGGTGATTTTATTGTTAGTCCCCCTTAGGTAAGAACATTTTTTTATAACTACTTTTACGTCAATGCATAAATGCTTTTCTTATATTTTGGACAAATTTTCCAAAATATTTATTTTTGTTTCCATATTTTATCAGGTGTGGATATAGCTGACCGTTACTGATGTCATGCTCAATACTGAAGCCGCCAATGTCTGATGGTTTATTTCCAGTCCTTTCAATGTATTATTTGATGTTCATTCTTGCTTACTCTGTGTATTATGAGATTAAATATTTAATACTATCATGTATGACTTTGCAACTTATATCCATTGTAGAAAATATTGCATATTTAATTAGATTTTAAATCGAAGTTGTTCTGAAATGTAATTCGTCGCAATTTAGTGACAAAAAGATATATTGTTCCAAATTAGGAACGACAATTTGCACAAATAATTACGGAATAATTTTGTAATGACCAAATAATGACACAATTTGCAACGAATTATTGATGATTTTCGTTATTTGTAATGAATTTTCCCACGGAATTTTACCAACGAATTTTCCCACGGAATTTTACCAACGAATTTTCCAACAAAATATTACCAACGAACTTTACAACGAAATTTTACCAACGAACTTTCCAACGAATTTTACCAACGAATTTTACCAACGAATTTTTACCAACGAATTTTCCAACGATTTTTTACCAACGAATTTTCCAACGAATTTTACCAACGAATTTTTACCAACGAATTTTTCCAACGATTTTTTACCAACGAATTTTCCAACAAAGTTTTTCCAACGAAATTTTTCCAACGAATTTTCCAACTATTTCTCCAACAAACTTACCGACAAATTTATTTTTCGTCGCCAATTAACAACGAAAATTAAGCTTCTTTAGAATATTTAAAGGATTTCCAACGACATTTCCAACGATTATGTGGAAAATTTTCCAACGAATTTTGCCATGACCTCAGTTTCGTTGCAAATTTAAACGATTTTGTTGCCCCAAAAATTTTCCCGCATTTAATTTCCAACGAATTTGCTTTCGTTGGAAAATTCTTTTTCCCACCATTTTTTCGAACACTTATTACCAACGAAGTTTTCCACGACTTTTGCAACGAGTTTTTAGCGACGACATTTACAACGAAATTTCCAACGAATTTACCCACGAATTTGCCCACAAATAATTACCAATGAATTTTCCAACAAATTTTCCAACGACTATTTAGCAACGAAATTTCCAACAAAATTTTAAAGGAATTTAGCCACTAATTTACCCACGAAATTTCCAACGAAATTTCCAACAAAAAAGTTTCGTCGCAAATTTCCAACGAAAAGTTAAATTTTTCGTTGGAAAATTTTCCGACGACCTATTACCCACGAATATTTTTTCGTTGGAAAATTCGTTGGAAATGCTTTTTCCAACGAATTTTTCAGAAATTTTCGTTGGAAATTTCGTCGGAAAAAACCTGTTTCTTTGTAGTGTGCGGTGATTGTTCCATATGTCATCCAAGACAAGTAGATGTTTCTTGTTTTTGATGGTGTCTCACAAAAGAGTTTGCAACCGCTGAATATTAAAGTTTCTGAAATTTTGACTAGTTGCATCTTCAATGATTTCTTCAATAATTTTCTTTAAATTGAAGTCCTCGGGGACACACACCCGTATCCGCAAGCTAAATTGGTCTTGCACCCTGTCATCGTTAAAGACTAATTTAGCTAGGGTTGTCTTGCCCAAACCTCCTATTCCAACAATGGGAATCACCGAAAGATTATTGTCAGGCCGCAACATCTCAATTATCTTTTCTTTATTAATATCTCTTCCGATGACATCCGACTCGTTTACGAACGAGTAAGTCATTTTTCGTGTTTGTGTGTACCACATCATTGTCAGCACCCCGCACTTTAAGATCCAATTGATCTTTCTCAGTGGAAATTCTAGATAATGTTTCCCTGATCTCCTTGACTTTATGACTGAGTTTTGCACGGAGTATTAGGGGATTAGAGAGGGAAAAGAAACGGTGTACCTTCCGTTTAACGCCCCCGTAGCGACTCATCACCTGCTTCCTTAGGGCTTCGCACTCAAGTTCATCGAGCACTTCCTCCGCATCATAAAATACATGTTGAAGCCGATCTAGCCACACTTTCACAAGGTGGCTCTTCTCCCGCTGCTCCTCAGCATCTAACAACACTGCCTTAATGGCAATCAACGTCTCTCTAAGCTCACGGATCTGATCTTCAACGTTATAAATTGCGATAGCTTCTTGGAGTGCTGGTGATGCTATCTCCAGTAGCACACTCTGTGCAATGCTCAAAAGGAATGATTCAGCCATGCTGAGTGAGGAGGAAATGGATTCAGGCTATTTGGTCTGAGTCGAAAAAGAACACCCCATTTCTTCCTTTTATGATGATAACTTGCTTACAATTGGTGAAAGGGGGGTTCTTTCCTTACGGGTGGCCTGCTGGTTAACAGGAGATGCTTTCCACCTTTTTCTTTATCTTGCTTTCCAGGGAGCAAATACATAATCGAGATTACTTCAAAGATCAACAAAGTCTGTTCTAAGAGTCCATTCTTTGCTTCCGTATGCAATCGATCAAGAAGAATAATTCCATGTAAGCAATAAGGACAATTGTCCAGCAAGGAAAGGTCGACTTTGGAGTTTATCAAAAAATGGCGATCCAAGCCCCATGCATCCAGTCGCAAGTGAGAAGAGAGAGCTTTAAACAACTCACCGCAATGACAAAGAATGTGTGTGACACACCAGATAGCATCTGCACATTCTCTTCAAATATACACGCTTCTAACAAAACAAAATGAAGATGGCTTTGTCGATCATTTTCACTTAGCATTCGTTAATGTCTTTTCCATCGGGGGGGGTGTCAAAGAAAAGTTTGTACATGGCGAGCATTCCTGACGGTGCATGTAATGACGCCACCATCAGAATCCCCCCTCACTCGAACAGCATCGATTGCAGCGATCATCTGCTCTGCACATGGAGGATCTGGGCACCTAACGTTGTTGTGCATGACAGTTTGTAGTTAGTTAGGGCAACAAATCACAAGCAGGGCCGAGCGATCAGTTATCCTGAGAGCAAGTCGATCACAAAACAAGAAAAGCCACATTCCTATGTCCTTTCCAGTAGAGTTTTTAGTTTGCAGATCATTGCAGACATTGCTAATCTGAAGTTCTCACGACAAACTAACAAAACTCAAACCATATTTATGCTATTAAACAAAGAAAGTATCTGCTAATCACGACTAGCTCAAATACTCACATACAAATAAGGTAGCAACTCCATTTTTTTCAACAGAAATCTTGCAGGGAGCGCTGCAATAATGGGATTGAATTGCAATATGGACGTCAAATGGAGACCTCTTTAATATTTCTGAGTTATTTATCATGGCCAAGTATGGAAATTGATAGGTGATGATAAATAGAGAGTCCTTGTCCTTGTACCAGATCAAGCGTCGAGTATCGTGGTCGACTAATTATTGGGGAAGCGCCCGTATGGACTCGAGAGACGTAAGCAAGCACCTGAACACAAAATGATGGACAGCCTACCCTAAGAAAAAGACAACCCCAAGAAAATCATTGACAACATCAAAAGACAAGCTTGACAATCAAGCATCACTGTACATTGTACACTGATTCGAGAACTTGACTTATGTAAAAGACCATTTGAAGATCTCTCATCACCGTAGACAAGAAATATCAGTGACTAACTTCAAATGATCATCATTTCCATGGTGCAAAAAGAAACTCTTCGACAGCAGATTTTGAACTCATCATTCCAAAGAAAAGCATGTGCAAATTGCACGTCCGCTTCAGCATCCGCCTGCATGAGCACGGCTGCATACACACATACGTTCGCACGCAAGCACAGGCCATAATTAACACGATGAATGAGCTCTGTTTCAAATTACTCGCCGAGAAAAAAACGTTCATGTTGGCTTGTTGCCTCAAATTGGATTAGAGATCGTAATTTCTTAGACAACTTTGATAGGATACTGGAGCAAAAAGTGTTGTGACCTCCCCGAAGGGTGCACCATCTAGGGGTTGGTTAATGGATTAAACCTAGACTTAGCTCGGGTTCTCCCAAGCTCATATTAATTCACAACTTAAGTTTAGGTTATTAATATACAAATTAATTTGTGGGTAGAGTAGATACCTAAGTAGAGTATTGGGAGAACAATTTTACTCCTACAAACAAGGTATTATGGATTCGGGGACTTAATTATGCTAGATTACTCTAATGCCCCTTCGGTACTTCTTTTCTTTTATTTCAAAAAATGTTTGCATGCAGCTTAAATTAATTTTAACTTATTTGCTAACATATGAGGTGATTATGCAGGTGCGCAACCATTAATTTAACACTAAATAATCAAAGCAATAAATAAATTGCAAGGAAAATGAGAAATTACTTACCTCAAAACAACGTAAGTATATGATTACTCTAATTAGCATGCAATTCAACTCAAATCGTTTTTAGAGTTTTCTCTTATTGAAATGAAAACAAACTCTAAAATGTAATGCATGCAAAGCAATTACCCTAAATGCAATGGCATACAAAGTACATCTATTCTAACGTGGCATGCAATTTCTAATTAAACTACCCTACGTATCATGCAATTTAGTTAAATGACCTAACATGCAATTTCTAAAAAAAAACATGCAATTTCTAAATGACATGTGAGCAATGACATGGCATATGATGACATGGCACGATGGCATGTGCATGATATTTTTTTGTATTTTTCAGGAAATTCGAAATTAATAAATGCCCTAATTTAAACATGTGATTGAATTAATCTAACCTATTCTAAGATTATATTTTTGGTATTTTTCATGGTAATTCGAAATTAAAAATTACTCTAAATAAACTATCGGGATTAAGACATGAACTAGGAAATAAACCATTCTAAATCATAATTTAAATCGAAAAATTATCCTAATCATATGGAATGAATTTAAGCTATTCACCCAAAAAAAAAATCCTAATCTATTCAACGAAAGCAATCAAAACTTATTCTAAACATGCAAGATTATCCATAAAAATCCATTCAAATTTTATCTAATCTTTTTGTATTTTTTAAATGGGAAGACAAATCAATTCAAATCAACAAAATAACAAGAAATACCTTGCATCACCAAAACACGTCCACTCCAATCAAAACTTTTTTGTATTTTTTAACTAATCTTTTTGTCCCTTTCTCTATATTTGTTTCTTTTTGACTCACCAAATCAGCCAAATTCCTCTTATTTCTTTCCCTCCATTATGTGCCCAAGGATATTACTTCCTAATTCCTTTTTGTGGCCGGATTCTCAAGATCTGTGTATAATATTGCTCTCCAAGTTTTATCGCAAGATCAATTTTTCCCAATTGGAACATCTCATGTGCTAACAAATGATGCTCTTATGGCTCGGTCCAACAAATTATGCTTAGAACCATTCATTTAAAGTCCATCGACAGTCGGTCCAATAAGCATGCAAAATGCTCCTAAACTATATATAGTTCAATCATTTTGTTTTTTTTTTGTTCTAGGGGTCGGGATCGATCCCCAATTTTATATGCAACAAATTCCTAAATGGGTTTGCCAAAATTTAGGTATCAACAAATTTTTATGGGCTAAACTCAATTCAACTAAAGCTCAAAACCTTTGCTTCAAGGCTTGGAATTTCGGCCACTCTGTCCTTGCGTTGGCTGAATTCTGCTTTGCAGGGCCGAGTCCACGTGACTGATTCGGGTCTGTTCATCATCGCCGATCCAAAAAATGCAATCAATGAATTAGACTATATGCTCTTAAAAACTATATGCAATCAAATGACTATTATTTTTGTTTAGCGCTAATTTTCCATGCAATGAATTACTAAACGAGACGCTAAAATTTAGGTGTAAAAAAGAAAGAAGTTTTATTAAGAGAAGGATAACATGGGATCAAAAATTGAAAATAAGTGAAGACATTTTTTAGTATTTATTCAAGGAAGTTATACAAATTGTATAGGTTTAAATAATCCGGCATGTTAGGGTTAAATATGGAGTAAATGGAAAAGTGAGACATGTTATGTCTTTGACCAACTCAACGGACTTAGGAAGCAAAAGCCCAAGATGTCCCATATCTTTCCTCTTAGTGTTGGGCACAAAATTGACACTTTTTTAAAGAGTCACTATTGTGATTACTCTTTGGCATAAAGACGCCACAGGTCTCTAATTTTTTTTTTTTTCAAATTGTTCAATCAGATTCTTGAACTATTTTATGGTGCAATTGGATCCTCGGTTCCCATAACTCTAGCCTAATTTTTTCTAAGTTCATTTTTCTTTTCTCTAATATATATTTTATTTTTTTAAGTAATATCATACGATACGTCGACAGTTAAGAGCAACTTAATAGAGTTTTCTTAAGGGATAAAGGGGCAAGAGAAGTTTTCTTAAGGGATAAAGGCGTAAGAGGTCCTTGCCCTTTTTCGAATTGTTCAATCAAGTTCTTGAACTCGCATAATTGGGTACCTAAACTCTATGCTCTTTCTTGATTGCATCGGAATGTGTTATAAATCGAGGCATTTCCTAGATTCTCTTCATTTTTTTTTCCGTCGTTACTTTTTTGCAAGACTAAAAATGCGATGGAAAAGTTGAGCGGTATTCGTCCCGAACGATTAATAATTTTCCTCATAACTCACTGCCGTATTTTTAAACCTTTATACTGGGGAGATGGGTAATGGGAAAATCGTGTAAATTTAGACGATTCAAATTCCCTATCATGGTTAAATTTCGGAATAATAAAAGGGAAAATAGACACAAATTCCGAATATTCCCCCCTTAAATATAAGATGTCGTGGGCCTATTTTAAGGCCCATCGACTTGCTCCCACAGTTCGGCCCACGCTCGCCGTCGTCTTCTCCATCAGCAGCCGTCCCGCGCCCAAAGCTAAAACCCTAACCACCACCCCCAGAAAGAAAGAAAACCAGGGTCAGTCTTAAACCCTCGCGCAGGTCTCCGGCAAGTCCGCACAGCCATGGCGCACACAGCAGAGGTCGACTCTCTCTCTCTCTCTCTCTTCGGCGCTCGTGTCCCTCCTCCTCCTCCTCGTCCTAGCGATGTCGCTGATTCTAAAATTTCGAGCTTTTCTTCTTCTTTTTTCGCGGTTCTTCGGCGGCGGCTTTTCGACTAGCTATCCGCAGCGTTGTTGAATCTTTGGTTCGTCTTCTTTTGGCGTCGCAGGGTGTGTCGGAGACTGTCGAGGCGGTCAGCTTCGGCTTCCTGACGGACGAGGAGGTGAGGAGGCAGAGCTGCGTGAAGGTCGCCAACAGCGTCCTGCTCGACAACGTGGGGAGGCCGGTGCCCGGCGGGCTCTATGATCCGGCGATGGGGACGCTGGACGAGAGAATGGCGTGAGTGTTTATTGTTTTTTTTTTATTTGCTTCTCTTTTTGCAGCTGTGCGCTAGTGACGGTGCATGATGCATTGGGTCTGTGTTGGGTCTGCGCGTGTTTGTTTCCTGGTGAAATTCAAGTGGTGGGGTGGTTGATGTTCGAACGGCTTCGCCTCTATTTGCAGCTGTAAATCTTGCGGCCAGCGGTCGTTCAATTGCCCCGGCCATTGCGGCCACATCGACCTTGTTTTCCCGGTCTATAACCCCTTGCTATTCAACACGCTCTATAACCTTCTAAAGAGGACCTGCTTCTTTTGCTTCCATTTCAGGGAGAGTAGGACGCAGGTAATTCCACGGCACCTGGTGTCGATATTGCTTTTTGCTCCCGATCACGGGAAAAAGAAGTGCGTGATTAGTATTGCTGCTTGTAATTTTCGTTTTTTGATGGATTTACATTATGGCTCCATAGATATTATTTTCTCGCGGTGTACGGTGACATGCTTCTTAATGCTGCTGTTTTGTATGACAAAGGTCGATGCATGTGTTTCCAAATTGGAACTCATTGCAAAAGGTGATGTTGTTGGCGCAAAAGAACTGGATCCCAAGTGGGTTAATTCTTCGCTGCCAGAAGCTAGTGATGGGGGTGACATCTCATATTCAGCTGTGAACTCTGATTCGCAGCACGACAGCTCTCAGCGTCAGAAGCAGGGAGGATGGACCTCACTTCAGTTCAATGAAGCGATGTCAGTTTTGGATAAGTTTTTGAAGCCAACATATAAGGGGTGTAAGAACTGCAAAGCTAAAAATCCTGCGATCAGTAAACCTACTTTTGGCTGGTTCCACATGGTATGTCTGTTGAGATATGCCTTTTGAGAATTCTCGATGAGGGAAAGTCTTTTATATATGTGCATGCTTTTTTCGCATTCGTTGGTTGTTATGATTTTGATTTATCTGTCATTGTTATGGGTTCATTTTAGTTTGTTGATTCCATGCTCTCACTTTTGGTGCCTGGACTGGCCAGTGTTTGTGTATGATTTACTGGAATCTAAGTGGACTTATTGCTACTAAAAAATTTCACTTTTAGTCAAGAATATATGCTGACAGTTAACATATCAGAAAGCACACACCATAGTGAAAAGGAATGAATATATGAACTGGGGCTTGGTCTTCAATGCTAACTCAAGTAGGGAGTAGATACTTGGAGATTATTAAAAAGCCTGGGAAGAAAAAAGTGACCGTGTCACCCCAAAAGCGCATTGCTTCGGTGGCTTGAGTTTTTGAATTGTCTCCATCGATGATTTTATGAGCACAAGTGAGTGATAGTAGTGTATGTTGTTTTTTCTTCGGTGATTTTTAAAGTTGTTTGAGAATCTCCAGAAGGTGAGTTGAAATATATTGTGGAAAATACATTAGTGACGGAAGCTATCTAGAAACTTGGTACCTATGTCAGTCCGACTTTTCTACCTAGGTGATGCACCAATGCCTATAGGTTTTGACATTGGCGTGGCGTTAATATCAGAACATCATATTGCGAACTCGACAATCGTAAGTTTCTTGTCTTATTGTTAAAAATTATAAAGAATCTAAATCTCCCTGAAAATGATATGAACAAAGATTTTCAAAAATGCATCATTCAAGTTTTACATGCTTATATGCCAAGTCCATGTCCAACGGTCAACGTGTCCCACATCACGTCATGATAAATAGACAAATCAAACACCAAAGATCCAAATTCATGCTTGGCACTGCTACCCGAGTCTGAGTGACATAGGAGGCTACTAATAGCTTTTATAACTAAGCAGCTGAAGTTTGATGTTTAAGTTTCATCTTAGTCTTAGACATCCTCATTGAGCAACTTCTGTATGCCCTGTCTATTGCCCTTCGATGACACATTTAATGATAGCCTAATCTGAACTTTGTTCTTATCTCTGTGGATTTTGGAGTTCATTCTTAAGCGAAGGCCAATTTCAGTCTACGTCGGCGATGGCTGCATAGTTTCTATTGCTTGCACTTTTAAAATGAACCTAATCTGCTATCTCTTTTTTCATGTTTTGATATATTATGTGAATTGCGAATTCTTTCTCAAGTGAATGCCAAGTCTTGGCTGGGTATGTGTGGCTTCTTGATTTGTTTTGCTTACATTGTTGTGCTTGGCGCAAATTGCTTCCTTACTGTTTCTCTTATTATGCCTGCATTAAGAAATTCCACACACGAGTAATTTTCACCTTTTGGGTTGAACAATAGAGTGGCATGACTGGAGCTCAAACTAGAGGAAACATTATTAGAGGGAACAAGCTGGATGGTCCATTTCTCGATGGAGCTGGTGAGGAAAATATGTCTGAGATGGAAAATAGTGAAGGTGTTGGCCTCCATGATAATGGCAGAAATGAAGCTGAAACTCAATCATCCACTTTTGTATCTCCTGACAGTATTGGCATTGCAAAAAAAGGGCACAGAAGAAAGGGCCAAAGTTTATCTGATGAGTATATCAAGCAGAAGAATTTTTTCTCAAGACCTTTATTACCATTAGAGGTTTGCTAATTTCTATCATTGATCTGGCTTCGCTCTTGTCAGTCTGCATAAGAATTTTAGATTGTCCACATATGCACGAATTCTTCATTTTTGCTAATGTTGCATACCATTTTTTATAGGTTATCGAAATTATGAAACTTCTGTGGGAGAATGAAGCACGACTATGCTCATTTATCAGTAACATACAGCAGCAGGGTTCCGGCAATAGAGCAACTCACTCTATGTTTTTCTTGGGGACTGTTCTTGTACCTCCAATCAAATTTCGTCCCCCGTCTAAGGGAGGTGATTCGGTAAGTTATCTTCATTTCTGCACAAATTTTGCCATCGTTAGGATAGAGTAGAGACAATAACGTAGCTCTGATTTTGTTGTTGATGAACCAAGAAAACAAACAGTTGTCATTCTCTGCTTTTTAGTTCTCAGTTCTTACATTTAGAATCTTACTGGTAGTTATGGAGAAGCTTATAATAATTTTAGTAGATATGGAAAGAGAAAGAAATGGGGGTGGGGAGGGGGGGGGTTTTCTTTGTGCATGCTTCGTCTTTAACAGTCCTATTCGTGTGTTGCGCTGCCTGTCTAAAGTGAAGAGAAATCTGGCATTTTTTTGAGGCTTGCTTCGGAGATGGCAATGTCTTTTCTCATTATCATGCTTAAAACTAAATGACCACTAGGCATCAAAAAATGGTTGCTGTCTTTTGTTTTCTCTTTTTTTTGGTTATAATTCCAATCATAGATAAAGAGGATAGTGCTAGGAGTTCGGCAGGGTATACCTTCATTCCTTATCAATCAAATTTTGTCACATAGAACAGAGTTTATGTGAGCTCTGAATTGAGATCGATTTAATTCTTGTGCAGTTAACTTCGACACAGATTAAGAGATGCATCATGATTAGTAACAATAAGTCAATTGAACTGGTGAACTGAGGTGTTTGTACTTTGCAGTATGTTTACGTTTTCCAGTATTGATTAAATTAACCTCCAAATTTTTATCAAACCACAAGATTGGAGATATTGATAATTTTCTCACCCACGCGAATTAACCCAGATGGATGAAGTGGATATGCACTTTTGCTATTTGTATATTGTACAATGCTTTCGTCTTGTGGCAATTAAGGTAGGAGAAATTTAAAGGAGAGGAAAGAAAGAAAATTACAGTTTCCGTCTTTTATGTGGGGTAGACTAAAGCAAGATGATATGATATGAATCGAATTTGGGCTAATTATTGTCTTTTTTTTCCTTTTTTTATAAGTATAGTAAAGAGCATTAAGGTTTGTCCTATCTATAGCCTGAAAAGAATTAAAAATTCGTAAATAGACTGAGTTTTAAGAGGCTACTGCCATAATTCCAGAAAAATAAGGTTGTAAGCCATCTAGCCTTTACATTTGTTTTAAAACTTTCCTTATTTTTGAAAGCCCCTCCTATGTCTTTTGAGAATGTACTATGTGGAGAATAAAGTTCCAGTTAAAATGGTGAAATTTCTTCTCAATATAGAGTTCACCGATAACACTAGGGACAGCTGATTTTAGAAGGCTATCAAGGCATTGGTCAGTTGATTAAAGCAAAATCAAGAATTTTTCTTCATGTAACAAAATCATTTTGAGAAGCAGAAACAAGCTTATCGACAACAAATCTTAGCCATTTAGCCAGCACTTTAACGGTACTCTGATATACTAGGCATTCATTATTGACCAAAACAAAATCAAGAATTTTCCTTCCTGTAATCAAAAGAAATTTCAGAAGCAGAAACCAGCTTTAGGTGAAAATTTTCAGGCAATCAGCTAGCACTTCAGCAGTAATACCATATACAGAAATTACAAGGCTAATGAGCCTGAAATCCTTTTTATCAAAACAAAGATTTTATATGGCCCGGAACTCGTAGCTTCTACGCTCTCTTAATACGTCAAATCTCATCAGGTTGCCTGAACATAACAATACAAGATGTCCTTGGAGATGCTCATTGTCATGCTTATGGTTCTAAAAACACTAGGTACGAAGTTGCTGAACATGATTTTTTGGTCATATCTTTAATCTTACCTTTGATCTTTATTGGGCAGCTTATAATAGGTTTGAGGGATTATGTTGCTGCTCTCTGACAGTCTGATGCATCTTTATCAAATTTAGGAATGGAGAATGATGGTTCCACCTGGACAGTCAGAGTAGTTATAAGTGTTTGATTAGGGGAGGAAAATACTACAGATGAAATGCACAACCCCCAAACCTGACACTCAGTAGTTATAAGTAGTGAGTGACTATCTTAGTGAGTGACTATCTTCCGTGATCAGATCATCTAAGTCATGCAATAGCGATACTATCTGCTATTAATTTTCAAGAGAATATTGAATGTCCAAATGGCTTCTTTTAAGATCGAGCAAACTCAAACAACTTGAAAAGCTGGAATTGTTGGCTTCTAGGATGTATCTGTGCTGATCGAAATTGTAAGATTTGGTTTTGATTGCAAAGTTTTATCTAGCTAGACCTCAGATTCACTCTGCATAATACTGGATGCGCATCTATGTTTGGGATCTAACAGAGTAAGAATCGTATGTTGTCGTCTGCATGTTTGCCTGGTTATGTGTTTATGGAGAGGCTGGCTGCCTGAGATGACAATTTTATGATAGGTAGGTACTTGGGCTGAGAAGATTGAGATGCTGGATCTACTTCCTAGCCCATTGTAGCAGTGGAAAGATTTATTGCTCTGATCTTGGCTTTCATGACATCCCTTCATAGGTTATCTCGGTAATACTGAATTTGGGAACCGGAAGGGGTCAAATGGCAATGCAAAGTCTTACTGTATTCTTCTTAAACTGAGTTTGCATCTGTAGAATATAGACTACATGGTTATGCTCCTCTATGATCTCTGTACAATAAGCACATATCATAAGGCATTATTTGTGTTGGAGCCTCATTCTATAGTGGAAATTTTTTCTTGCTTGAAAAGTTTTTTGAGCTTATAATTTTTTCTGTGAGATGTTCCATCTTAGTGTTTGAGTTGTTCCCTTTTGTTCAGGTGATGGAACATCCACATACAGTTCTATTGGGGAAGGTATTGCAGGCCAACATCTCCTTACGGAATGCTCATATCAATGGGCCGCAACGTGCATTTATTAGCCGGTGGATGGATCTTCAACAATCAATAAATGTTCTTTTTGATAGCAAAACTGCTACAGGTCAGTGTGTTTCTGTCATTTTGTTTCCAATGTAGCTTTAGCATCTTGAAGCTTAAGTTGGTAGACATAGCATTTCCTTGTTAAGCAGTTGTTTGAGTGCTCTTAACAGTTTTAGTGCCTCATTCCATGTTCAAGTGCACAGACAAGAAACAGTAAAGAGTTCCTTCTTTGCAACCGTATGAAACCAAGGGAAGATTATGTCCAAGGTCTCCAAAGGTTGACGGTTTCTTTCTTTAGTCCCCAATCTTTGGTTCTTAGTCCCCATTAGTGTCGAATCTAGATCACAGTTCTTTTATGGCAGCTAAATCACAATCTAACTACCTAGCTGATACAGAGGTTGCAAACTATTTCAAGTATGTCCTTGGAATCTCAGTCATTTCAAGGCAAATGAGGATTGAGGATCCAAATCACACCAAATTGAAAGCTTAGGGCGTCTAATCTTAGTTTTGAAGACGAGGTAACAAACTGAATTAAAGATCCAATCTTTGCGGACGATGATCCTTTCTAAAATCAAATCATCCATCTTATAGATCATGATAAATAGGACTCAGCCATGAAATGGTAAATAGAACTTTCTTCCAATTTTTATCAGCTTAAAAGCAGAAATTTTGTTTCTAAGTGCTGTCTTGCAGAGTATAGTCTCGTTTTTTTACCTGGAAAGCACTATGCTATACCCATTTAGGTCGGTAAGCATGCTGCAGAAGAAATTCACGCTAATTAAATTGGTTGTTTGGGCTGGAGTGCATGTTTGGGTTCTCTTATGCACCTAATGATCTATTGACAGGAAATGAATAGTTTTTCCCCTGTGGTAGGTCGAGGTCAAAGAGATGTGGCTTCAGGTATATGCCAGTTACTGGAGAAAAAGGAAGGCATGTTCCGGCAGAATATGATGGGCAAGAGAGTTAATTATGCATGTCGATCTGTCATTTCTCCTGATCCTTACTTAGCGGTTAATGAAATCGGCATTCCCCCTTATTTTGCATTGAGATTAACATACCCAGAGGTAAGCATGAGGAATTCTGCACTCCAGTTCATATAGGGTGTATTTTACTTCAGATTCTATTGTAATGTAGTGCAATTTCTGCTGATATGCGGTGGATTTGATTATTGGTCTAGTAAGGTATTAATGTCCCCAAAATTAAACCTAGAATACATTGATGCTTAACCAGCATAATGTACTATGACACTTTATGACGGGGAGGTCGGTTTAGTGCTTGTTTCTCATTGATTAGATCTATGTGGATTATCAATTGATATGTTTTGGAAGAGGTGTCCGTCTACTTGTCTGGGATGTGAATCTATTGCATGCTTGATGCACTGCATTAGGTCTTCAGTACTGCTCGTGAAACCTAACCTATTCTGTATTTTTTACTATCCAACTGCTATTGTGTTCATGACTTGAAAAGTGTGGTTGAAGATTCATTTTTCCTTCAATTATGCATTCTTAGTATCTGGTGTCGTGAAAATGTTGATCTACTTCCAAATAAAATTGTAAAATGGTTTTCGTTGCAAATTTATCGTGAAAGAATAAGATCTTTAAGCCCTCTTGCAAATTGAATCTAACTGGCACAGTGTAGCTTTGTTCATCATTAAAAAAAATTGCAGTATGTTTTATGGAACTTTTAATATCTGGAGATATCTCTATATTTTGGGGTTTGTCTAACAGTTGTTAGCAAGAGGAATAAGGAATAGATTTAGTGACGGTCTTTCCTTCCAGGGAACTGTTTCTATTTGTACTTTCTACTTTCCCTTCCCCTTCTACCTATGTGTAAAGCAAAGAAATATTTCTTTCCATTCACATTATTAGGAAAATTTGTGTTCAAATCACT
Organism: Syzygium aromaticum; assembly: GCA_024500025.1. NCBI lineage: Eukaryota > Viridiplantae > Streptophyta > Magnoliopsida > Myrtales > Myrtaceae > Syzygium > Syzygium aromaticum. Next base: position 14,153,522 of record CM044895.1, read on the forward strand.
AGGACTCCAGATCTAATCCTGAAAATTTGGCCGTAAAAAGTTTATATCCCAACCATAACAAAATCTACGATGCTCAATAATACTACATTACTAATTGTTGTTGCCTTCTTTTGCATGATATCTGATTATATTTGTTTTAGTCTAATGATCTTGATGGAGTTTTCCCTTTTGGCTCAACGCCTATAATGACAGAGAGTAACTCCTTGGAATATTGTTAGTTTGCGGAGAGCTATTATTAATGGCACAGAAATTCATCCAGGAGCAACGCACTACATTGACAAGTCATCTACTCTTAAACTACCACCAGTTCGAAAAGGTCGAATTTCAATCTCAAGGAGATTACCTTCGTCGAGAGGGGTTGTCACGCAAGCTGGCAAGAGTTCAGATAATGAGTTTGAAGGCAAAATTGTATATCGCCACTTGAGAGATGGAGATATTGTTCTGGTCAATAGACAGGTACTCCGAAGTAGTACATACTTGACAGTATTCATCTCGTGTTGCTTGCTTGGATACTAAGAGAAATGTGGCCCTTCTCTTGAATTTGTTTACAATGCTCCTTTGGCTTATCAGCTCTGGCTACGTCATTTTTCATAGACTTACGTAAGGCATTGTACTTTCTCCTGTGTCATAGATAATGCATGTTCCTCCATGTCAGTAGTTTGGCTCTAGCTGTTGTTCAGATGCTGCCTTACGGGACTGTTGTATAAAATTATCTGCCAAATTGTTTTGGCAATTTCTTCTGCTGTTTAATTGCTGCAGAATGACCAATTCATGACCAGCAGGAAGAAAGATTTCACATTACTTGTACCAATTAACAAGCTAGTCTCTTTGTATTTTTCTTTTATGCTTCGTTGCACACTTAATTTTTGTGGCATGATGTGCTAGCTGTTACAGGGATATGGGTAACTCTAATAGATTCTCAATCTTTGGGGAATGATTTAGTTTTTGCATTGGAGAAATATTCTAAAAGTGATACTATAATTCATTGATAGTCAGTATTTGCATTTTGAAAGAGACACGGCTCTGATCATATCTATTTTTCAACATGATTGATAAAGGTAAATAAACATCAGCAGCTTATATCAAGGCCTTATTTTAAACATTTTGGGGTTCTAGGGTATTTTTATGCTGATAGTACGCTGTAGATATCGATATGTTACTTGAGCATTCTTCCGTTGAGCATATAGTTGTTCTCCGGAGCAATTTTGGCTGCTGGTGAGTTGAGTATGATGGGGCGGTCACTTTTAATTGCCTTTGATTTTTATGTCTTTGTAGATAGTAACTTCGCTGATCTTTCTCTCTTTTTTGATGCTGGGAGAAGAAAGAATGTGCATTGTTTTTTTATTTTCGGGAGGGGTTGTGGTTTACCACTTTCTTTCTGTGGGAGTGATGCTGTGCTAGGAGTAGAGTCTTATTGTCATGTCATTTGGGCGCATGCTTTTTCTCATTAATTGATTCTTTACGGCCATTTACATGGGATTAATGGCATGAATCAAATCAACAATTACACGAAAATTGAATGCCATGGCATGAATGCTAAAATTTAGAGAAATGGCGTTTGCTAACTGCATTGCTTGAATTACCATATCCACATTTGCTTTATAGCAACAATCCTTTATAGAACCTAAACTTATGAATAACTTTTCATTTAGAGTCTGTTCAGTGTTGGATTAGTAGATCCTGCCTATCAATTTTCCTATGCACACCAGCAGCCTAGCACATTCTTGTGATCAATTTGGTAAAGTTAACAACGACTTTTCTTTTATGCATACTCTAGTTTGACATTCCGAACTGCCAGGCAATGCCAGAACAGATCTGAAAAATTGCTAATGACAAATTTCCGGATTTGTCAATTATTGATGCGTGAAAGTTAGGCCGAAATCGGTTGTGAATAGCAATAGTTCATTAATCTTTTTGTTGAGTAACTCTTGTTTGTAAGATGATGAAATTGGGAAATAAATGAGAGATGATTGGCTGTTGAATAGTTTACTCTGGGTTCAAAGAGTAGTCTGAGACTCAGGGTGACATACATGATCAATTCTACCTTTTCAAGGTTCTTTTAGCTATAAAGGCGTCAAACATCCCAAGGTTGTAGAGCTTCCTGTTTATTTCATGTGTAATTCTCTCTATGTTTGGTGTTCCTATGAGTAAACTCGGGAGGCAATGTACAAGTAAATATTAATAGTGGTTCCTCTCTATGTTTGAAGGACCATAATAACTTCATATCTTAGGTACAGGGACCAAGAGCGTTCATGTGATAAATAGAGACTTAGAGGGACTTGAGTGGGCCCAAGAATATACTGCGGGAGTTAAGATGTGAAATTTCTTAGTATAAAGGCCAAACTTTTCTTTGATGTAGAATGCATGGAGAAAAGTATAGCAGTACTGGTATTGATAAGACATGCTAATGTTGTACTTGTTTTTCCTAATTACTCACGACTTGAACCATTGTCTGTCAGTAAGTGCCACTGTCCTTCCTTGGCCTTGATGAAGTTTGATATTTCTGCCATGCAGCCTACACTTCACAAGCCTAGTATAATGGCACATGTTGTTCGTGTATTGAAGGGGGAGAAAACACTTAGGATGCATTATGCAAATTGCAGGTTGGCCAGATATAGAATGCTCTATTTTTTAAGGTTCATTTTGTAATTGTTAGTGAGACCTCATTCGGACATTTTGTTTGTGCTCTTTCAGTACATACAACGCTGATTTTGATGGTGATGAAATGAATGTCCATTTCCCACAAGATGATATTTCACGCGCTGAAGCTTACAACATTGTGAATGCAAACAATCAATATGTTAAACCAACCAATGGCTCTCCTATTAGAGCATTGATCCAGGTTCCATTTTTTTTGTCAATCAACTTTCCTTATTATTAACCTCAGTTTCATATAACTATTGTCTTTATTCTGTCAGGATCACATAGTCAGTGCAGCAATTCTTACAAAGAAGGATACATTTTTGAATTACAATGAATTCAATCACCTCCTTTATAGTTCAGGAGTTTCTGCTGCTGGATCAGGTTCTTTCAGGAAACTTGGGAAAAAGGTGTCAGTTGATTTCGAACAGAATGTGCTCTGCCCCGTGCCTACAATTTTGAAACCAGAACCTCTCTGGACAGGAAAACAGGTCATAATATGTCATATGGCAGATTCTTGATACATGTGCGTAAAGATTCATCAAATCAATCTAGATGGGAAGCAAAATAATTTGAAATTGATGGACTGTTGTACAATAATTTGTCTTTTCCTTTTTTCCATTCCGTAACAGCACATGTGCTCGGAGACCTATCATGGATTATATATGCATACTGACAATTACTGTTTCCTCCTTTCTTTGCAGTTGATTGCTGCGGTTCTAGATCATTTAACTAGAGGTTACCCGCCATTTACTGTGGAAAAGCAGGGGAAGATACCATCTGACTTCTTTAAAAGAAAACTTGGCAGGAAGATAAGTGAACTGGGAAAGAAAGATGCGATTAATCATAAACCCAGTGAGAAAAAGGGGACTGACAAGGATAAAGTGAAGGAACAGGACAAGCCAAGAGAATTTATACAAGATGAATTGAAAAAAAATGAAGAGCCTGGTGAAGATACTGTGTTGATATTCAAAAACTACCTAATCTGTGGGGTCATTGATAAGGCTCAGTTTGGTGACTACGGTCTAGTCCACACAGTTCAGGAGCTTTATGGTTCAAATACTGCAGGAATTTTGCTATCTTCGTTTAGTCGGTTATTTACAGCTTTTCTTCAGGTAAATGGCTGTTGAATAAGCATGCAAGTTCCATTATTAAATCTTTGTGGTGGTTTTCTCTATCAAGTGCATGAACTTCCATAATTTGATCTTGATGATTCAGATGCATGGTTTCACATGTGGAGTAGATGATCTTTTGCTGAGTAAAGACATTGATGAAAAAAGACAACAACAACTTGAAGAATGTGAAAGATGTGGAGAGGAAGTACACCGCGGGGTTGTTGGGGTTCAGAAGAAAGGTTTCATAGGTGTGTTACTTTCTTGCAAGTATTATGGAAACAAATCCGTTACTTTCTTGCAAGTATTATCTAGTTAGGTTCTTGTTCCTTTTTAAGCTTATCCTGCTTACAACAAGTAATATCGTATTCGGTACTTCTATTGATAGCCTCTATTGTGCATAGTGATATCCGTATCTGTTGCTTGAACACTATAATTCTCCCTGCCATAAATCTAGCTGCAGGCTGCCAGATGCATAAATCTTGATCATGTTTGATGTTATGCTCTTTCTTTTAATCAAAAATAGAAGGTTGATTTTTTTCTGTTCTATCACTTTAAGTTCCTTTCTTTCTGAATGCTGTATTTTCAGCATCTAGCTATTGAAATGGGCCTACATTTTGCCAGACATAATTGCAGGCTTTAGATGGCTGGCCGTAAGTAGCAGTTTTCAGGTTTTTGGCAGGGTTGGTCCAATACTTCTAGATGTAGTGTAGTCATCTTTGTCGGAATTTTGTGTCTTTGTATTAGATTGATTATGTGCTTGAGATTGGGTGGCTAATAATGTGATTGTGTGACAGACCCAGCAGAACTTCAATTAAAAATTGAAGAAGTAATACGCGGCAATGGAGATTCAGCCCTGACCAATCTAGATAGGAGGATGATTAGTAGGCTAAATGAGTTGAGTAGTAAAAAGATCGAGAAGAATTTGCTCTCTGAAGGGTTATTCAAGCCCACTGGGAAGAACTGCATTTCACTGATGACTATATCTGGGGCCAAAGGGGGTACTGTAAGTTGCTTGTCTTCTCTACATGTTCTTCATCTTCATGTTCCAATTCTTCCAGTATCTGGTTAATATATCCTCCATGGAATGATCGTGACATGCATTTCCATCTGCTTTTATGACTGGCTTGACTTCACCCAGCTGTGTTGAATGTTTTAGAAGATAACTGGAATTCTTTTGCCTATGGTTTTCATTGACTTGAGTCTTACACATCACGATAAAGCTTGGACGGTTTGACTTGACTCAGCGATGTATTCAACTCAACTTAAATACAAGATCTTGGCAGCATTTTCTTCTTAATCATCTGAGAAGTAGAAAAGAGACTACTATACGATGTTGGTAACAAAATGTCAGATGTTTAAATAGGAAATGAGCATTAGAATATCTGATGAGGCTACGTGCTGGCAGTTTAAAGACTCAACTCTGATTGTCTGGAATGTTAAGAGCTTCATAGGTCCAAGATACCGGTTATGAACAAATTGAAACAATTATAGCTGCTAATAAGCCATTGCATCACCTCTTTTTGATTGCGGAGGTTGTTTGGTTCTATTGGATGGTTCTGTAAGTCTACAGAGTGATATTGTGTGCATAAATAAGAAAAGCAGTTCTTGTAGCTGATTTACTCTGATCCTACAACTTTCCAATCTTGGGGCTGACCTATAATAAATTTTTGAGTGATCGAGATTGATCTTTGCTAATTGTTGGATCATGCCTATGGTTTGGCCCGCAATGCTGACGACTATGCTTATAACTACATTTATGTTCATACAAGGATGCTGGGACATCAATGCATTTATGAAATTAATCTCTGAAACTTGTATATTTTTTAATAAATCCATCAAATGACACGAAATCTATCAAACTAGTTCCAAGTTTGACAAAGTTCTCTGATTCAGATTTCTGGTTCATTGGTACATGTTTCAATACATTAATACTTTCGGCACTTGTAGAAATTCCTATTTTTGCCTTGACAGGCAAATTTCCAGCAAATATCTTCTCATTTGGGTCAACAGGAGCTAGAAGGCAGACGAGTCCCTAGAATGGTTTCTGGAAAGACTTTGCCCTGCTTTCTTCCTTGGGATTGGGCATCTCGGGCTGGAGGCTTTATAATTGATCGGTTTCTTACTGGTCTGCGGCCTCAAGAATATTACTTCCATTGTATGGCTGGCCGTGAAGGGTAATTTGCTTACAATCTCATTTGTTGGATAAGATTTTTCAAAAGTCAATTGCTCATGGAATCTTGAGACGGTTATGTGGATATGTTGGCATGGTGGTGGGGTGGGGTTGGTGTTTGTAACTATGAATCTTTTGGTAAATCTATTTGATGGTTCAAGGCACAACTGACAGGACCTTTTTAGAAGTAAATTTTGAATATAGAGAGTGGTAGTCAGAGGAGGATTATGACATGTATTGCAGGTACAGAATGCCTCATCTAATTAGTTATGAAATGCAAGTCTGCTAAATTGAACAATGGGGTTCGACCAAATTGAGTTTTTTTCTTTATATACTTTAAGCATTTGCTAGCCCTTGCTTTTAGTTCTCTGCCCTTTAAGTTTGGCTACATGTTTCCAGATTCCTGTTTTCGCCAATGGGTAACGACAAAAGTGACTTCGTTTTTGTCTAATATGTTGTCGACTTTGGTGATTTCTCTGTTCTGTGACTGCTGCATACGGAGGTCTGAATACTAATTGAATGATTAACTACTTCGAGAACAAATTGGAATGCACATGGGAGTTCTTTTAACGAGAGTTGTAATGTGGGAATTATTCATAAAATTTGTTGAAAGTTGGCTCGAGATGGCACATAGATACATGCTTTGAGAAATTGATGTGGTGTCCAATGAAATTGACATTAATTGTGATTTTGCCTGATTTTATATCTTTTTGGCTTTTCCGCAGGTTAGTCGATACAGCAGTCAAAACATCTCGCAGTGGGTATCTGCAGAGATGCTTGGTAAAAAATCTCGAATGCCTAAAAGTTTCTTATGATCATACTGTCCGAGATGCGGATGGGTCCATAGTGCAATTTTATTATGGAGAAGATGGTATTGACGTCCATAAAACAAGCTTTGTGGCAAAATTTGATGCCCTATTGGCTGTAAGAGCTTTGATCTGGTTGACTCTGTTTTTGTGAGACCTATTCTTTCTTTTATCATTGATAATATCTTCATTATTATCACGCAGAATCATGACATTATGAAGGCGAAGTATTCAACTGAGCTTCGCAAATCTAATGGGTACATCACAGATTTGCCGGCAGCTCTAAAGGACAAAGCAAAAAAATTCATGTGTGATAGGAATCTTTCGGTTCCTGAATTAGCAAAGAACGAGAAATTAAAGCCAGAAGACTTTGTGAAGTCAGTGGAGCAAAAATATTTTTCAAGTCTTGCACAGCCTGGAGAACCAGTTGGCATAGTTGCTGCTCAGTCTGTTGGAGAACCATCAACACAGATGACGTAATTATGCTTTTTTGCTTTCTACGAGTTGATCATCTTTGAACATATATCATCCAGGTTAATTCTCGCAATTACATTGATTAACCATATTATTGAGTTGTGTAATTGAGTTAACTAAGTTATTACATATAATTGACATAGAATTTGAGGTTGAGATTGCAGTAGTGTCACTTCAGAAGCTGAAGTTTAGTGCTTAGAATCGATGATGGTAATGGATTGTGTCTTGTTGAGATTAGCTTTCATCGCTCCTCCCTAGTTTTATATTCAGTTTCTTCTCAATGAAATAATTTCTCCCATTTTGCTCTAAATAACAAACTCCTGATAAAATCAGAACAATAAAACCAAATATTTTCTAAATGCTCTTTGGTTCAATATTTCTCTGAATTCCCGCTCCCTTTTTCATTTTATCCTATGGTGTACTTTTTGAGTATCTGTTGTCAAACTTGCATTAATGCATGTTTAGGTGTGGGCCAATACACTTTTTGCTGGGGCCATCTTCTAAACGTACTAAAATTTATTGTTGCATTCCAAATTAGGAAAAGGAACATTTAATTTTTTTCTCACTTGTGGATATAGACACGATTGCGCATTGTTCTTATTGTCAACACTTGCATTCACCTTCTTTGCTTGTCTCTTAATTTTCTGATGACATGAAACGTTGTGGCTTTCCAGATTGAACACTTTTCATCATGCTGGTCGAGGAGAAATGAATGTGACACTTGGAATTCCACGCCTACAGGAGATATTAATGACGGCGTCCACTGATATTAAGACTCCGATTATGACCTGTCCTTTATGGAGAGGGAAGTCTAAGTAAGCTGCTTTATTCACCTCTATGCTTTGGATAATATAAAATGTCAAGACCTAGAACTTCTCAGTGCATTAAGCCATTAGAAACTTAGGTAGACATTGGGGTTTGGAATTTCAATGAAATGGTGCGCTTGTCTATATTTTTTGTAAGAGACATTCAATGGGGTGGACAGAGTCATAAGACAAAATCCATTTTACATCATTTACTTGTTAAGAGCATCTTCATTATTTGGGTTGCCTTCATTATGGAGTTCTCGCCTCATTTATTCATATGCAACTTTGAGTTGACCTGCAGTTTCTTTAAATTATTCGACTCTGTTCTTTAGAAATCAAATTATCGATAATAATGTGAAGAGAACAATTATCTGTTTCTATGATGATTTTCTCGTCCTTTGCAAATTGCAAGGAATAGTTGAATTTGTTGATAGTCCTGTCTCTAAGCAAATATTCAAACTTCAATCTGCCGCACATTGCTTTTGCCCCGATTATATGTCACTGGTGTGCGCGCCCCTGCCCCCCCAACACCAACCCACCCCCCCTGCCCCCCCCCCCCCCCCCCCGGCAACAACTAGTTTGGGAAGCTGCAGGCAGGTTGAAAATTGAGGTTTTGTTGTTTGATTGTATGTCGCTGGTCACTTGCACTCATTTGAGAAGCAGCAGGTTGAAAATCAGGGTCATTTATTGCCTGACCATCTGAATTTGTTAATTTAAGTTTTAACTGATTTACTCATGGTAGAAGAAACATCATATAGAAAAGTCATAGGTGTCTATGATTAAATTAGTAAACTGGTTTCCTAGCTTTCAAAATATCCATTGTGTTTCCACCTACAAGCTGTTTGTTGTGAGAGGATATTTAGAGGCGGTGGAAGTAGATACTTGAGTCAGTGGGTGGATGGATGGAGAAGTTATGAGTGTGTATGCAAGAGAGAGTTAAAAATTGAGCCTTTCTCTGCTTTAGGACTTAAAAGCATTTGCTCCCTGAAGAAAATAATTGAGCGGTCTTTCAAGTCTGTGCATGCAAGCATAGTTTAAGTGTTTGATGTTACTTATTCATGAGAATGTGCATTTACATGAGAAGTTTCTGTGTTTTATCTTATTGTATTGACAGTGCTTTATGTCATTTGCAGTGATGATGCCGATTCTCTTGCTGAAAAATTAAAGAAAATCACCGTGGCTGAAATGATTGAAAGTATGGAAGTTGCGGTTGTCCCATTTGCAGTGGATAATCACCAGGTCTGCCGCATATATAAGCTGAAAATGAAGCTTAACAGTCCTAAATTCTGTTCAGTAAAACACTGTGAAGAGATCTTAGAAGTAGTATACCTTAGGGAGTTGGAAGATGCAATACAGAATCATCTTCTTCTGCTCTCCAAAATCAGTGGGATAAAGACTTTTTCACCAGATGTAAGACCCAAGACATCGAGCGAGACTGATGAAGATGCGTCTGGTTCGGCTTCACTGCATGCTGAGGAGAGGAACTTAGATGACGATGCTGATGATGGTGATGATGGCAATGACAGTGACGATCTTGGTTTTGATGGGCAAAAACGTAAAAAACAAGCTACAGATGAAATGGACTATGAGGATGATTATGAAGAGGAGCAGAATGAACCGGAGCTGTCTGCTGGATTAGAAAGTGACGACGATCAGGCTAATGAAGTTGATATTGGCAAGGATGAAGATGGAACGCCAGGGATAGCACCAGAGATTTTGAGCCCTTCGAAAACAAAGAAAAGTAAGAAAAAAGCAAAGTCAGATGATGAAAGAAAGAACAGGGTCAGAACAAAAGTGATCAAGGAGTTTGACAGAGCAATTTTTGTGGCAGCTAAGGGATTGGACTTTGAGGTCCATTTCAGATTTTCTAATGAACCTCATGTTTTGTTGGCTCAGGTAATTAACAGATTGTCCCCGTAAATTATTTGCAGACTCTTGGAATATGTCACTCTTTGATATAGATTTAGTGTTTGTCTTCCATGACCACCTTTATGATAGGATGCTCATTTTAGTACTCATACCCGTCTGTAAAACTTTGTGTGTAGCATATTTCGTCTTCCTTGACCTCTCTTTTGGACAATACTATCCTGTCGATGACCTTTCTAGGACGTGCTCCATCCTGCTTCTTGAGGAAGCAACTTTGCCGTATATAATCTTGATTTGTACTTGCGTCTCTTGTGGAATTTTGGGGAAATGAAACTTGCTTCTGGACTTGACCTTAGTGGCTTGTATTCTAGTTCCTCAATTATTGTGAAGGTCACATTCTTGTTATTCATGCAGATTGCTCAGAAAGTGGCGAAAAAGGTATACCTCAGGAGCTCTGGCAAGATTGAATCTTGTCAAGTGATTACTTGCAAAGAGAATCAAGTGATCTACTATGGGGAAGATCCCAAAAGAAGACAGAAAATTGAGGCCAAAGAGAAAGATGCAATTCCGGCGCTTCACACTAACGGAGCGGATTTTTGTGCATTTTGGCAAATGCAAGATAAGCTGGACATTAGGTATATATATTCCAACCATATCCACGCGATGCTTGCCACATATGGCGTAGAAGCTGCCAGAGAAACCATCATAAGGGAGGTGCAGAATGTCTTCGGTTCATATGGAATATCTGTGGATATCCGTCACCTCACCTTGATTGCGGACTTTATGACCCACACAGGTGGTTATCGTCCAATGAACAGGCTCGGTGGTATAGCAGAGTCCATATCGCCTTTCAGTAAGATGTCCTTTGAGACAGCTTCTAAGTTCATAGTTGATGCGGCATATCACGGGCTGGTCGATGACTTGGAGACCCCATCCGCTCGGATTTGCCTTGGGCTACCTATGAAGATGGGTACTGGATCTTTTGATTTATTACACAAACTTGAGTTATGAGGCGCATGATTTGATAGGAAAACTGCAATTAAATGGCTGTGGAGTTGGTAATGTACAGAGAGAGTACTGAGGTGGGCGATTTTGTCTGGACCGTTAGCCCTGTTTGTGTCTCAGACGTTGAAGGTCCATTTAACATTATTATTGATTGTTTCTCATTCATTGTGATAATGCATATCAGTTTTTAGTGCAACTTGAACTGCGATATCCTTTATGACAATATCGGCTTTGTTGTCGTTCGATGTTAGCTTTAGTGGAAGAGTGTGATCTGTTTCGGTAGTGTGTGCTCGATATGTCTGATCCGACCTGTTTCGGTAGTGTGTGCTCGATGTGTCTGATCCGATGATTTACTATATGGTAGTGAAATGAAAATCTTTATTCAAGAATAGATCATGGAAAATCTTCAATCAGTGACATCTCAGAATATTAATTACAGAAAAATGAGTACAAATGACGAATTGATCCGATACTCAGGATGATTGTCTCTTGCGAACTCAAGTAAATGGCACACTTAAGATGACATGATGTACACACGCTACAAGTTCATGCCAGCTCTAAGTACACGATATCAGTAAGGATACTGTCGTATTACGCGGCAAGAACAAAAAAATTCTTTGAAGTTAGCTCACGTGAGCTGAAAAAAACCATGAACCAGGCTGAGAAGTACAGCACAGCAGACGAGAATGCAAGGAACAGGAAGACTGGAGCCGGCTCCGGTTAGCATCGCCGGCAAAGGCGCAATTTCAGAGTCCTGAGTTGCAGCCCCCAACACGAAGAGCAGCACCACAAACGCAGCGAGTTTCGCACCAGAACCCAACATTTTTGCTTTGTATAGTGAATTTTGTATCCGCGAGAGGGAGGGAGAGATTGAGAGAGGTGAATTTGTGGCCGCAGGGAGACGGAGCAAGTGAACATATACACATATGGAACGAGCATGTTCTTATAACATAAATGGCCGCGCAGAAAGGAATCAGATGCAACACCTACTCATGGAAAAGATGATGGCGAATGTGGTGATGAGTCGCTGAGTGCAGCGCCACCACGCGGTTGGGGACTCGCTTTAGCCAGCTAAGATCTCTGTAGCACCGGACTGACGTTTCCAATCCAACTCATGGGGGACGTACGCTAACGAAGATGGAAAAACACACCATGTGGTACTGCCGGTTTCTTGAAACAGGTGCACCGAGATGGTCGCACGCTACCAAACCTGAAAGAGACGTTTGACTCTTGTATGGTGGCGGTGGCAAATCCGAAACGAGGATGTGGCCCACGAAAGTGCACGCTTTTTGCTCACTTGCAGTCTTGAAATTAAGGGTTTCTTGCCGTTGTATGACGCTCTTCTTGGGGAAGATTTGTGTTTTGCTCTTGCATAACTTTGTTTGTCTTGGTTAGCTCAATGGAAGGTGGCTCGAATCGCGAGGCGAAGCGGAATCTGACGGGGCCCGCCTAACTCGTTAACTATTTGGTCAGTTTACCTCCTGAGAGCAATGAGGCCAGGGAGAAAAGATTCGTCAACCAAGGGACGTGCAGAGTGAATAGCCTCTTCAATTTACCTATTGGGAGGTCGGAGTGGCTCGACCCGACTTGATCCGACCTAATCCAAGATTGGCAAGCTCGCAGTAGAAGTACTCGAAACTCGCATATCGATCACCGGACAAACCCTGTCCGATTCAAAGCGGGACTTTCACATAGTCTTCTAATGTATGTCATGAAGGGATGATCACAAATTCACCGACTTGAGATGATATTCATTAATGTCAGGCCATAAAGCCCCAGATTACACCAAGCCCTAAAACACTTTATCTTACGTGCTTACACTTCTAATTTGTGCGGCAATTGATATATCATTTGTAGTAAAGGTGACCATTCGGCGGACCTAAGCCCGGACATAGGCTTGTTGAGCCTACGGTGCTTCCCGAGCCCACCCATTGTATGCGTTGTGCATAGAAATACTCGGGGCGGCCGGGGACGAATATGGGTGGCCGGACATTTTCATGTAAGCCACCCATTTGGCCTTCGAGCCTAGGCGGGTTCAATTGGACCCCAGCCTGTTGTTCACCTCTAATTTGTAGTGATCCAACTTAATCCACGCTTGCGATGTTGTAAAGTTCCACATTAGTTTCTCATAGTTTCGACTGTCAAATCTAGTCATGCTAACTCCATAACAAATCTTATACCCGAGAGCCAAAACCCTAGCGCCCAAACTTCAATCCCACCGTCATGTTCAACCATGCCTTATACCATATTTTGCTATTGCCGCTCCCGGCTTTCCTCTCCCCAACCTTCTAGCATTATTTGTGATATCTAGTTAGGCAAGGAATAATGTTAATGACGTTTAAGATAAATTTATCAAATCGGTACGATGATTAATGTAAAAAATTGTAAATAAAGATATTAATACGTAAATATATCTTCGTAAGTACATGTTGTATCACTGATTTTAACATAAGCCTTAGTTACCTTTCCATTATTATCGTGCGAAATTTCGAAGGCAGCCGAGATAGAGAATGGAATATATTCTATTTATCAAAATCAATCGAGACAAATTATGATTCAAGAAAATAAACATTGCGTAAAATTTCGATTCCCATTCTCGAATGACAGAACATTCTAGACGTAAACAACAACTGATGTCACATTTTTCACAAAAGATAAACTGGAAGTTCAATTTTCTCGTCTACAAAACGATGCTCAAGAAAGTTCACCTCTTAGAAATAAATCAGAAAAAAAAAAATTTTGCAACACAAAATGAGAGCAAAAGAAGAGCAAAGGAACGTGCATCCTAACTCAAAGGGATCAATCAATGGATAGATGACTAGACCCATGTATCTCAAATACAACACAACGTCTCGAATTTGCTTCGCAGAAATTGAAATCTCGTCAAGTATAGACCATAACCAAATATGAACTGAAAATAGGAGCATGCAATTCGATACATGAAAACTATCCCAAGATACCACCAAAGCTCTCCATGGACCGGATGCTTTTATTATCCCGAAGCATCAAATTATCTTGCTACACACAAAGTGTGCTTCGAAAGAACCAAAATGATTTGGGCTCCAATCATATGACATTCGCAACGCTCTAGCATTAGACAAGTCACCGACAGGTTTAGTTTCATCAAAAAAGAATAGAGGCATAACATGCATTCGGGTTTTGCCCCTTTTCTCAACCAAAAAAAATTGGAGATGGGCATGATATTTCTCTCTGCCCTCATTAATTAATCTGTGGACCGGATTTGCACCTTGCCATCACAGACAAGTTTCATCCGATTAGGAAAGGAAAAAAACAAAAGAAGATTTATTAGCCAACTGGGACACAGGAGGAGTTAGTGACACTGAGGCTCCGTTCATTTGGCGAAAAATAGTATGTTTGAAAAATATTTTTTTAGAAGTCATTTTCCTGAAAAATATTTTTTCGGAACATAATTTTCCAATGTTCGGTAATTAATATGAAAAAGTTTCGGAAAATATTTTTTACTGGCGGTGGCGACCAGCGGCGGCGGCGGGCGACAGGCGGCGGCGGGGGCCGGCGGCGGGCGGCCTGCGGCGGTGGCGGGCGGCCGGTGACCGGAGGGGGGAAGGAGGAGTTTGGCGGAAAATAATTTCTGCTTTTCAGAAGCGGAAGTCATTTTCCATAAATTTAGGCTATTTTGTGAGGGGGGAAGGAAAATATTTTTCCACGGAAAACGTTTTCCGCCCCCCGAACACCGGAAAACCGGGAAAATATTTTCCGCCAAACGAACGGAGCCTGAATTTAAGTAGCACTTCCCTTTGTTGTATTAGTGAATTTATGAAAAGTTCCCTTGGCAGTAAATTCCATTCCAATCGACTAAATTTACTGCTAGAAAAAAAAAACATGAAGGTGAGTACCCAAAAAAAAAAAAGGTTCATAGTGTCGGAGAAAAATGCAAAAAAAAAAATTCGAAAATGCCGGTTTGGTTCAATTCGATTTTGGGAGCTTGCTGTTCGGTCCGATCCAATCAGATAAATTGAACTTCCTTTTTTATATTTTCCCCATTTGTTTTAATATGTTGCGTAATAATAGATGAAAGATTTTGCCTATATATTCGATCAATTAATTTTTTTTTATTTTTCCCATAAAAATGAGTTCATTCAGTCCATGAATTAAGTAACTAAAATAATTAATTACCAATGTTCAAGTTGGAATAGAATCCAGTCAACTAATATGATTTTGCTTTGTTGGAGTTCCCCCCCTCATTCAACTCGATCTGGTTTAAACACGTCCCGTATCAAATCTATCCCATTTGGTTCTCCATACTCAAAATCACAATAGCCAACGTGCGTTTGTTTAAAGAAAAAATATTTTTGAAAAAATTATTTTCTAACTTTTTATTATTTTTATGACAGAAAATTAATCGATCTATAGAAAACGTTTTCTATAAATAAAACAACGAGTTTAGATTGAGAGAAAAACGACTTCTCCTTTTGGCGAGAAAGAAACATACTTTCCCTAAATCAACAAATAAATGAAAATTAACCATTTTCCCTGAAAATAATTTCCATGGAAAATATTTTCCTTCGTGATGAAGTTTTCGGCGAAACGAACGTACATGAGTTATTTTCATTTATGTCGTATCAAATTACGTTGTGCGTTTATTTTATAGAAAATGAACGGTTTTGAAAACATTTTCTTAAGCGCGAACGCTTGCATTCGATATTTTCATCGTCCGCGATAATATTTAAACATAAATAATTATCAACAATGAGAAAAAAAAATTCATTGACAAAATATTTATAGGAAAAAATAATTTTCACGTCATTTATTTTTCGCGAAACAAACGGGCCCGGTCCATTTGGAAACCAAGAGAAAAAAACTTCATCAGTGTCCACATTTTTAGTAAAATCTGAAAGGATGGAAAGAAAGTAATAATCAACCATGAATGTTCCCTTCCCCCCCCCCCCCCCCTCTACAAGGATAAAAACACCTGAACAATCTCTTTTCTTTTCTTCTTAACAGGAAATAAAATAATTACAGAAATTAATAATATAAATAAAAGAGAGGGGAAAATAGCCGAGAAAAAGACAATGTACCATGTCCTGTGAACCTTAAACCAGCTCGTCCTTATCCGCCGGACCAAAAGACACGGGGCTCCCCCGGGGGCCCCCACGATCCGCCGGGCCGGGCCGGACCGGACCGGACCCCGCGCGCGCACGTGAGCCCCGACGCATCCCCCCGCCGTCCGATCGGGCGACCGCCGCCGGACACGCGGGCGAGGGGGGCGGGTCCCACCGCGCCCCATCCGACGGTGCGCCGCCCCGGGGGTGGGGGCGGATCGCAGCGCCACGTCATCGGGTGCCCCCCGCCACCCTCCCCCCCCCCCGGGGGGTGGCAAAACCGCAAATAAGCGGGGAATGCGGGGGCGTTGAGCTAAGGCAGCAACCGGCTCGGTGGAAAGCGTCTGTTGGCAGAGGAGGAAAAATGTAAAGAGAAGTCCTTCCTCTCTCTCTCTCTCTCTCGCTCTCGATTCTCGCTGGTCTCGCCTTCCTCGGATCGTTTCCGGAGAATCGCTCGCGGGGTAATCGTCGTTTCCGCGCTTTGCCCTTCGGCTTCTTGGACCGCCTCCCTTCCCCGGGATTTTCTCGGGGGCTTCGATTTGACTTTCGTCTTCGCTCTTTTCCTGTGTGTTGGTGCGTTCTTCGGGCTTCGTGTGGCTCAATTTGAACCTGGGTGTCTTTCGTGCTGCAGGAATTGGACGCAAGTTTCGATTTTTAGGGGGCGAGATCAGCCGAATCCGGTAAGCCGGGCCGCTCCCTCCCTCTCTCTCTCTGCCTCTTGAAGTCTGCGGTTTGCTGGGTTTGTTGTTTTTTTTTTTTTTGTTGAGATTTTTAGTTTGTGTTGCGAGGGCTTGTGATGATTCATTTCTGGAATTAGGGGTTGGAGGTTATTCGTTTTCTCGTCTTCGAGATTGTTGGTATGTTGGTTTTGGGGGGAGGAGTGTCGTCTGGGTGTGCTGAACAGTGACGTGTTAGGGTAATTGGAACATACTATTGAACCGTCACTTAAGTTTTGGGGGGGGGGGGGGGGGTTTAGCTGAGGCGGTGACATTTGCAGGGAAAACTTACGTGCTCGTGTTCTTCTGAGTTTGGGTTCTGATTGATTGTTCTGCTGTTATATGGTCATTTAGGTGTTCTTTAATTAATTTTTTTTTGAGGGGATCCCTTGAGGTGTGTTTAGGGGAAGTACTTCACAGTGTGACATTTGAAAATGAACCCTTGACGTGGCATGCCGAGCCAGTGGTAAAAGCGGGGCCAATTGTGATATTTGAAAATGAACCCTAGACTCACCGGTCGTTTCCTTTGGGGGGTTCAATCATGTCTGGAGGTGATTAGGTCTTTGAACCATTAGAAGCTCTTTGCGGTCTATAGTATTGGGATGTCTAAATGCATCTTTTGGAGCCGAGCGATAGGACTGATAGATTCTTCCTTTTTCGATCCTCTGCTGGTTGATAATTGCTCTTAGATTTGCGGAACGAAGCTGTCGAGCATGATTTTGAACGTCACAAACTGAACTTAATTGCTGCTTTTGGCAAAATCATTTTGTGCGAGGGTCACAGTTATTTCCTGTTCTTGCGATTGCTGTTCGATGTTTTGGTTCCCTTTTTTGTTAAATGAAGAGGATTTATTGGATTTCTGTCCCTCTTCTTCTGTTCATTGTGATAGAATATAAGGTGTCCTTTTGCAGGAGATCAGAATAATGGAGTCTCACGATGAGACCGGATGCCAGGCTCCAAAAGGCCCAATCCTCTGCATTAATAACTGTGGCTTCTTCGGAAGTGCTGCCACCGCCAATATGTGCTCAAAGTGCCACAAGGACATGATATTGAAACAAGAACAGGCACAAGCAGCTGCCTCCTCGATCGAGAGCATTGTCAACAGAAGTTCCAGTGAGAATGGTAAAGTGCCTGTGGCAACTGAGATATTGGATTTGCAAGCTGGTTCGGTGGATGCAAAAGTCATTTCGGCCGAGCTCTCAGCTGGTTCATCTTTGAGCAAGGATGTTGACATGAAAGTGAATGACGGTCCTAAAAGGTGCACAACCTGCCGGAAGCGGGTGGGATTGACTGGCTTCAACTGCAAGTGCGGCAATCTCTTCTGTTCGGTCCATCGCTACTCCGATAAACATGGTTGTCCATTTGATTACAGAACTGCTGCTCGGGATGCCATTGCCAAGGCCAACCCTGTGGTTAGGGCTGATAAGCTCGACAAGATCTAGATTTCGAGGGCTCAAAAGATGGCGTATCTACTGGAAACCCGCTTTGCCATCCACCTACATGCAATTTCAGATATATAAGTTTGGCTGCATAATGTCTTCACTGTCCTATGCCTGGCAGAAATTGCGGGTCACATTACTTGAGGGCATGCTTACAGCCTAGTGAACTCTCTTGTTCGTTGTGATTGGCGGTAATTTCGCCGTTGGCTTGGGTGTGTAAGTCACTATTCGTGTTGGTTTGATGGACTCCATCGTTGCTACTTCCGTTGATATGCATTTCTAGTTGTATGGCTTGTGATCTGGTCATTCTGCAATTGGGTATTGCGACTCTAGGGTTTGTCGTCTTCCTCCTCGCCGCATATTTATGGCGTTGGTCTAAACTCCTTGGTGCATATGTGAATTCGCAAGGTCTTTCTTGTAGTCATGTTGGGTCTGTTGGGAATCTGAGATGCTCGTCTGTTAAAATGTCGCTTGTCCTTCCAAACTTATTGTGGAAAGATTTCTCCCCTAGCCCCTGGTCCAATGAGCGGGTCCAAGATTTGAAAAAAGTTGACGTTGCATAACCGATGAATTGCTTGAATCTTTTTCGATTGGTCTACGTTAGGGGTGATCGGTTCGGTTGGTTCGGTTCGGGTGATCTGGAATCTATTCCGGTCAGTTCCTAATTTTTAGATTCGGGGCCGAAATAGTCATATCAATTTGGGAATTAGGCACGATTTTTAATAATATAACTATGATTTTGTAGAAATATTACTATGTGAATAATTTGTGGTATAATTGTCTAAGGCATTCTTAGATACCTTAGGCTTTTCAGATTCGAAAGCTATTTTCATATTGTTATCTTTTTTTGTTGAACAAAGTAAAAAAAATTGAAAATCGATTCAAAAACCGATCTAGTAGAATCGAGGATTCATGTCAAGATTGGTTCCTCAATCTTTTTATTTCGTTGTTCGGTGCCCGTGTGAACTGGCCTAGAATCTATCGGGTAAGGCAAACTCAGATTGGTTCAATGTCGAGTCGTCCCGAATGCTCATCCTTGTATCTAGGTTATTTTATATGGTATAACCCTTTCGAATACGATGAGATTTGGAAGGGATTCGTATCGTTAATTAGTATTTTTTTTCTTTATTAGCCGTATTCTTATTTTTTTTAATTTGTATTTCAATATATAGAAAAGGACTTTAAGTTGTGTTGACACTTAAAAATATAATCGATAAGTAACAGTCTTAGTTGATAATAATAGCCTTTGGTAAATAATAGAAGTTATTGATGAAAAAAATAATTCACAACTTGAAGAGTATAGACAACTTATCGATGAAGAATTTTCACCGGGGATGAAATCGTCGGCTATCTAGTAGCGATATTCGTTGTGACTCATTTTAAGTAAGTATTGTTGTGACTTATTTACTTGTGGAGGATTAAGAAGTTATTTGTTTTAAAGATAGAATTAGAAAGGTATCTTTTTAAATTTCATAACCGTTTACAACTGTCCATTGTATACTTTAAATGGCGGAAAAGTACCTTGTAGCCTTTGGCCTTTCTACCTTTAAATTTCTTATTGCTTACTTTATTATCCAAAATCAAGATGGACCTTCTATACTTTGTTGATTCACTTATCTATTCATATATATATATTCGAAAGGTATTTCATCGTCGATTCAATTCTGATGGAACATATTTTTGGATGTATCAAAAGGTATTTCATTATCAATTCAATTCCGGTTAAACAAGATGTTTTGTGCTACTTCCCATTCATTTCCTTCACCAACATTTAAAAATGTCATAACTCAATCATTTTATTTTCTTTTTCTTCTTTTCTCTTATAATTATTAAATCCCTTTCAAACTACATTTATCAAATATATTGAAATGGTCATTCAACCAAGTTAAAATTAAGTATGGGTTGAACATAGAAAATTAGGGATTTCTTAATTGAAATAATCGAGGAAAAATTATCCAAAAAGTCATGTATATATATCATACGAATACTAACTCAGTTATAAACTTTTTAATTTAGATTAATCCTCAACCTTTTAATAATTTGTCAATGTAGTCTTTTTAGCCAATTTTGATTGGAAATCGTTAATATTAATGCCAATCGTTTTATATGATATGACATATGCTAACATGGACGAATTTTTACATTTCTTTTCCTTTTTTTCCCTTTCGTTCTTTCTTTCTTTTCTTTATTTCCCTTCATTGGTCCGGGGCCTTGATGATGGTTGGTGGAGGTCACCAACCCTAGGTGGGTGAGAGCCGAGGGCCATTGCAGGCCGTTGCCGTGACCGGTGACCCTCGCCAGTCCACAGTAAAAAAAAATGAGGAAAAAAAGAAAAGGAAAAAAAAGGAAAAATTCAGAACAATTATTAAAATTTTGCGAAATTTGTCTACGTCGGTATCGATCATGCCACATAGGATGGTTGATGTCCATATCAATGATTTCCAGTCAAAATTGATCAGAATGACTATATTGGCAATTATCAATAGATTAAGATTAAATTGGCTAAATTAAAAAAATTTAAAGTTGAATTGGCATCCACGAGAAACACGTTGAAGACTTTTATGGAAATTGTCATCGAAAAAGGTGCTCGTGATGATATTCCAACCCAGGCATATGTGGTCCGACTCCTCTTGCAAACTCTGTCATGTGGGTGCTTTCAAAAGAGATGTCCTTCCATTTCTCAGTTTGGGACCGTCCAAGTGGAACGTTCCCCGCTCGGTGCAAGCATCGATACATGGGCATGTTCTTTTCGATTCGCCGTCATGTCGGGCTTTCGAAATTCTCTCGTTTTGGCTATGATAGAGTATAAGGATAGGGTGGAGACCGGCGCTAATGACTCCTTTTTTCTTAACGTTGTTGTTGACTTATTACGAAGGTGTCGTACTCGTTACGGGATGTTCCAAATTTATGTGTGAATTCATACTTCAAATGGGCCCGACATTTTTCTTTGTCCGTGTGTTAATCTGTAGATTGGATGCACCACATATGATGTAGCCATCAGAGATGTCTATGTAATTCCACGGAACGAAGTTACTACAAAGAAGTTTCGAGAGTTATAAAGAAAACTTTGAACTCGTATTAATTATGAGTTGAGAATGGGAATTGAGCTCTATGATATCTAATCACCTCATGTTGTTCCTTGGTTGCTCAATGGTAGAGCGGCCCGGAATTGAACTGAGCGAGCAGGTTTCAAGTGATTTTTGGGGCGCTAGTCTGATTCCTGATTTCACGTGTGGAACCTCCACCTGAACCATCTGCACCGGACTGATTTTTTTTTTTTTTAAGTTCTTACAAATATGTAAAAATTCCTAAACACACGCGACTCTTACCCTTTGCTCGTCTCTTATTGTGAGCCTCGCGGTCCTCGCTCTTTCACAAACCCTAATTGTATTCTTCATCTTCATGCCTTTTACGCTCGTTTGACTCCCAAACGCCACCCCTTTGCCGGAGTTGCTCGCGTCCCTCTCACTCGATGCCTATGCTAGCTCGACTCTTAGTCACTCTCTCGTTCGATTCTTTGACACCACTCTCTCGCTCGAGTCACTAGTGTCCCTCTCGCTCAATGCCTCTCTCTTGTGGTCTCATCTTGAGTCTTGACTCTCGCCTCCCTCTCTTACTCCGGTTTTGGCCGATCGTGATCACAATTGCATCTCATCGAAGTAAATAATCAATGCTTTGTTTTTTTTTTTTTTTGCTGTTCCTCATACACCATCTTCGATGCTGTGTCTAGATCTCATCTTCAAACAAACACAATATGCGTTCGTTAAAATGCCTAAATGAATGCTTGTACAAATTTGAGAAGTATTCTTATGCTTAGTGTCTAGATTGATTGTTGTTCAGTATAAACCGTGCAACTGCGTCACAAAAGAAGCAAGATCAATATTTATGATCAAGAAGCTCTATAGATGAAAATGTCACTGATTTCATTGGGACACCCGAAAAGTTAGTTTGATTTTGGGTCAAATCGCATCTTCCAATTCCGTCTCGATTATCTTGGGTCCACTCCCTTGCTCAAATTAATGAAGTTCGATTTCCGGTGCACATTCAAAATCACGTATGATCGCACGAATCGGTGCGCGATCAATTTCGCCCGTCGATTCGATATCTTCTATCATATTAATTTACGTCGGATCGCGTTAAAAAAAATTAAAGCCAATACAATGAATCTCACGTCGATACCTAAGTATAGATTATAAGGGCAGGATAGAATTAAATCGGCCCTTGTACTGTTTCCCTCGTGAGGAAAAAATATTTTAAAAAAATATTTTTTTTAATGGGAAAAAAAAAGGGTTTTCCTTATGAGAAAAGAAAACAAATGCAAAGAAAAAAGAAAAAGCCGAAGGAAAAACAAAAGAAAAAAAAAACGGACACGTCTTTGTGTTCCCGGTGGAAAACTAGCTCCGCGCTTATCCGCCGCGCACCAGACAACACACAGCCCGAGCCCAAGCTATCAACTCACGCGAGCCGTCCGTTCTTCGAGATCCGCAGGACCACCGTCGGATGAGGACCCGAAGGGCGTGGTTGGGGGTGGGGGGGGGGGGGCGCGACGGCCCAGATGCGAGCAGCGCGGACGATGACGATCATTATTCTATCCGCCGCGACCGAGACTACGTGCGCCCCCGCGTGGGGCCACGCCCCACGGCCCCCGTCGGGATCCCGACGCGTGGCGGCCACGTCACCGGGACGGCAGTGGCAGAACCGCAATTACCGAGGCTGGCGGGGGGCACCGTGGTAAGTGCGGGGCGAGGGGGGGGTGGGTGGTGGTGTGTACCCGGCTCGGTGGAAAGCGTTTGTTGGCAGAGAAAAAGTAAGGAGAAGTCCTCCCCTCTCTCTCTCTCTCTCTCTAGTTTCTCTCTCTTCTGTATAATATATACTCCTCATCGAGACGATAGAGGGAGAGAGAGAGAGAGACAACAACAAGAAGAAGAAGAAGAAGAAGAACCCTTCTTCACAAACGTCCCTCCCTCCCTCTCTCTCTCTCTGTCTAGCGATCCTCGCTGGTCTCGCTCCCTCGGATTGTGTCCATCAGCGTCCTCCGAATCGTTCCCGGGTAATCTCCTCCTCCTCGAGGAGTTGTGTTCCTTCATTTCCCAGATTTCCCTTTGCGGGGTTCGATTTGGTTTTGGGGCTAAAGATTGAATTTTTTTTTGGGGGGCGTTCTTTCGCGTGGCAGGGATTGGAGCGTGGTTTCGATTTTGGTCGAGCGAGATCAGCAAGGATCAGGTAGGCCGGGGCTATCTCTCTCTCTCTCTCTCTGTCGAGGTCTGTAGTTCGCTTGATTTTTTGCGAGGAAAAAACCGTGGCTTTCATGTCGCGAGGGCTTGCGATGCTTGTTTCGTGGAATTGCTGTTCGATGGTATTCGTTTTCTTGCGCGTGGGGTGTTGGGTTTGTGGGGGTCTGAATCCGCTCGGCTGTTTTCTGGGTGGGTTTGGTCGTGACGTCTTAGGGTAGTTGGGACGTAATCGTTGAAGGGGCTCGTGGTTTTGGGGGGGTTTTTTTTAGTTGAGTTGTTGCTGAATTTTTCGGAAAAACATGGTTGTAGGATAGTTCGTGCTATACTGGGTTCTGGTTCGGATTGTTCTGCTGTTATGCGGTCATTTAGGTGGCACTGGCACTGCTCTTGCGCGTGCGCGCGCGTGCGTGCTTGTCTGTCTGTCTGTCTTTTGCAATCTGGGATACTAGCAGCCTTATTTTTACTCAGCATCGCCAGTCACTTCCTTTGGGTGCGTGAATTATGTCCAGTGGTGACAATATGTCCCTCAGTTTGATGGTTACTAAGGACAGTGACTTAGCCATCTTAATTGTTAATTGCTGGTGGGTTTGGGGGGACTGAGAATATCAAACTGCTCTTTTGGAGGCGAGCTGTGGAGCCGAGAGGTTCTTCCTTTCTGGTTCACCATTGGTGGACATTTGAGGAATGAAGTGCTGAGTGTGATTTGAACATCTCAAACCAACTGGGTTGGTGCTTTTACTAAATTTTCTGTGTAGCGGTCATGATCATTTCCTGTTCATGCTAATGCTGTTTGACGTATGTATATGTGCTTGTTTATGTTGATTGGTGAAAATTGTTGGATTTCTGTAACTCTGCTTTTGTGTGTCTGAGGGATTATAGGCAGTCTATTTGCCGGAGATCAGGACAATGGAGTCTCACGATGAGACAGGATGCCAGGCTCCAAAAGGCCCAATCCTCTGTGTTAACAACTGTGGCTTCTTTGGAAGTGCTGCCACCGCCAATATGTGCTCGAAGTGCCATAAGGACATGATGTTGAAGCAGGAACAGGCACAAGCAGCCGCATCGTCACTTGAGAGCATTGTGAAGGGTAGTTGCAGTGAAAATGGGAAAGAACCTGTGGCAAGTGACATTTTGGACTTGCAAGCTGGCTCGGTTGACGCGAAAGTCATTTCATCTGAACTCTCTGCTGGTTCATCTTCAAGCAATGGCATGGAGACGAGAGTGAATGAGGGTCCTAAAAGGTGTGCGTCCTGCCAAAAGCGGGTGGGGTTGACTGGGTTCAACTGCAAGTGTGGCAGCCTCTTCTGTGCAGCCCACCGCTACTCCGACAAACATGATTGTCCATTTGATTATAGAACTGCTGCGCGAAACGCCATTGCCATGGCCAACCCAGTTGTCAAGGCTGATAAACTCGACAAGATCTAGTTTTCAGGTGGTTCAGGAGATGGCTCATTTACTCGAAACTGCGCCGCGTTCCACCTACGCGTGATTTCAAATATATAAGTTTGGCTGCATATCGTCTTAGGCGTCTTATGCCCGGTAGAAATTGCAGGTCACATTATTGGGGGCATATGCTTGCGGCGTAGCGCATTCTCTTATTCGTTGTGATTGGTGGTAATTTTGTTGTTGGCTTGGGTGTGTAAGTCATTATTTGTGTCGGTTTGATGGACTCCATTGTGGCTACTTCTGTTGATCTGAATTCTAGCTGTTTGGCTTTCAATCCAATCGATCTGCGATAATTAATACGAGATTGGATGTTTCGACTTTATGAGGGTGGTTCCTCACAGAATTCGCATTGCATTCTTTGGTTCATATGTGAATTTGCACGTCTTTTCTAGTGGTTATGTTGGATGAGGGATTGTTCTGTTTGGTAAGAAGTAATCTGCGGTCCGCATCTTCGAAATTCATTGCTGAAGATTTCTTCAGCTGCTGATGCACGAACCTCGTGATTCTATGAGCCGAGCGGTAGAATCTTTTTCAAAGTTTTGAGTCCAGACTAATGCTTTTCGGCCGGAATTGCTATCCTGATTGTCGAAACTTCCTTAGAGGTCATTACTTAAACCGAAATAGGGAGTAACTACGGCACAAATACACATTACCATCTACCTTGTCAGCGGCTTATAATAGATGACAGGAACTTCGAGCATTTAGGTAGAAAATCTAGCTCTTCGAAGGTCTGAATGATGGTGGTATCATGTTAATATGTCAGGCACTTTTTCCACGTTCCTGTCATTTGGATGCTCCGAAAGAGGGTCATTTCATTTTTCGGTTGCAAGTCGATGTCTAGTCCCCGTGTATAATCGGCGCGAACCTCGTTATATGCTTGTAACTCTGCATGTGTTGGCCTTTGTATACTCTTGATTGTGATCGCGTTCTTTGGAACTAACAGCTTATTCACATACATGATGGAAACAGTGTCCTTTACATATTAAGCAGCCCTTTTCCAAGAAATTCGTAGC
This sequence comes from Syzygium aromaticum, assembly GCA_024500025.1. NCBI lineage: Eukaryota > Viridiplantae > Streptophyta > Magnoliopsida > Myrtales > Myrtaceae > Syzygium > Syzygium aromaticum. The sequence continues at coordinate 14,179,333 of CM044895.1, forward strand.
CCTTTTCCGAGAAATTCGTAGGCGCAGGGTGAACGCCTACGAGGTCATTGTTTAAACCGAAAGAGGGAGTAACTACGGCACAAAACACACATTACCATCTACCTGGTCAGTGGCTTATAATAGATGACAGGAACTTCGAGCCTTTAGGTACAAAATCTAGCTCTGCGAAGGTCTGAATGATGGTGGTATCATGTTAATATGTCAGGCACTTTCTCCACGTTCCTGTTATTTGGATTCTCCGAAAGAGGGTCATTTCATTTTTCGGTTGCGAGTCAATGTCTAGTCCCCGTGTAAAATCGGCGCGAACCTCGTTATATGCTTGTAAATCTGCATGTGTTGGCCTTCGTATACTCTTGATTGTGATCGCGTGCTATGGGACTAAAAGCTTATTCACATACATGATGGAACAGTCCTTTACATATTAAGCAGACCTTTTCCGAGAAATTCGTAGGTGAAGGGCGAACGCCGTTTCGTGCTGCCGAGTGCCATGAGTCTACTTCCCTATTCACCTCCGCATGGAGCTGTCAAAATTGAGGACGACTTTCTATTCATGTAGTTTGAATAACTCTGTCGATTTGAAAGAAGCAAGTTGCGTGAGGCCGTGAGAGAACTCTAGATTTGCCTGGATAGACCAAACCAAAAGCCTCTGAGGAATGACATTTTCGCAAACCAGTGTATCTCAGACAACTAGTTATTTCATTGTTATACAACCCTTTAAGCACAGTGTAAAGTGCAGTACACGAATGGCTCGCCCCAGCAATCGCCTCATTGGCTGTACAAATCCGAGCGGAAATCACGGAAAGATATGCCATTCACGGTTGAGGGCCTGAAATCCAGAGGATTGTCCCACTGCCCAGATTTCCTATTAGCCCATCTCATGTTCATGTTCTCAATTTCCAACCCTTCGATGTGTTCCATGATGATCCCAGCCATGCTGTGCTTCACCATCCCTTGGCATCCAGGTCTGTAGTCTACCAATCCTCCCCTGTAATTTGTCCACCTTTTGTAAGTCACGTTCACATTACTAAATCTCAGATTGCTCAGAAGCCCACCCTTGGAACCTGAGAGGAACATGCCGTTTTCGGAATCGGCAGTGATGTTGATGAAGCGTATGTTTGAAACCGCACCTTCCTTCGACCTGGAGAAGCGAGGACAGGTTGTTATGTAGATTGGTTCCGCTCTTCCCCACCATGATAGGTCGTAGTACCTAGTGGTGATCTTGATGTTTGAGAAGGTGATGTCATCCACATTTCCTGCATAGACAGCATAGATAAGCTCAAGATCCAGCAGCCATTTTAGGGAAAGAAAGATACGAACTTTGTCAGAGGACCTATGATCTTGTGTGTGTGTGTGTGTGTGAGAGAGAGAGAGAGAGAGAGCGAGAGAGAGAGAGAGAGAGAGTTTCTTGAAGATGCTTATTGGGCATTTAAATGTCTTGACAAAAGAAAATTTAACCTATATGCTCTCTCTGCACAAAATAGCTTCAATTAACTTAGTAATCACGTAAAAAGAAGAGTTCAATGTCAAGGCACATCTACTTTCTAGCTCTCCATTTGTTTGTGATGCGATTAAGTGAATCCTAACAACATGTTTGCCACATGTAAAAGAGAGATTTGAGAGAAGTTTAAGGATGAAAACAACCTTACTAAATCAAAGAACAGGTTTCTCAGTAAAACCAATCCATTTTTGGGGAAAAATTGCTGCAGACAACACCCTGGCTAATACGCAGATCTTTAATATCCTATTAACGAGAACTCAGAGAACCAGATGGCCAGAGTTCTCTTCTAAGTAAAGATCAGAGTTCACTATACAGAATCGTAACTGCAGCTGCAGAAGATAGAAGAACGAATATTGTACCTCCATCACGTATCTGAACTCCCAGTCCTCTATGAGAATCTACTATAGTGATGTTGTCAAAGACCAGACCCCTAAAATCAAACCAGCTTGCACTACCAAGTTTGATTGCTGAGGACTTTGTTCGGATCCAACAGTCCGTTGCTGTTAAATTGTACAGAGGACCTGTAGATGTCTTTGGACAGATGGCGTCGTCTCCTGTATCAATCTTGCATCGCGTAATAACCGTGTGATTCGAATCCTCTACGTCGATCCCATCATTATTAGGAGTGTTGAAGTCTCCATAAATGGAAACATCATGAATGGACGTATTCACGCAACGTACTATGTGCAAGCTGCAATCAGCAGTAATGTTTCATCAGCAAACCACTGGATTCCAGATCAAATGTAAAACGTGATACAAGGGCAGACCATAAAAGGTCTTGGAGAGGTATAATGCAAAGCAAAACAGAAGTGAGAAACAGGATATTCGTCTTGAACACGATGATCTAGGTTTCCACGGTCCACACTCACTTCATTGATGATTTAAACCTAGATGATCTCAGAGAGCTGCAATCCCCGGCAATTGCCGAAAATATTGAATTTTCCCCAAGCTGACTACTGGTTCTACATATCGCTGTATTTGCAAAGATTGCAACTTAGAGGCGAAAGAATGACAAGCAGTACGGCATGCAGACAGCAGTCACTTTCTTGAATTCTATAATGCCATGGCAGTTCTTCAGTTATCTACCAAGTAAGCAAAAGCTCCGAATCTGACCGATGGCATTCGCATTTCGCGGTGACATCAGGAGTTTCTTTCTTCTGCAGAGGCCAACACAATTGCCAAATTGGGTTTCTACTTCACTCAATTTAAGGAGTTTTCATGTCCCCACCAACTCAATATCAGTAATCAGATTGTTTGAACAACCTACAAATCGCAAAATACCAGAGGACGAACTGAAATGGCAGAGAGAAAGAGAGGGGGGGCACGAACCACCAATAAGCGGGCTGATTCAAGGTGACGTTCCAGACCCGGACGTTCGTGCACCCGATGAACCCCACCAGCCTCGGCCTACACTCGTCGCCCAGGCACGCCCTGGTCTTGTTCCAGCTGACCATCACGTTCTTCCGCTCGTCGAACCTCCTCACGAACTTCAGCCCCTGCCCGTCCACCACCCCGCCGCCGGTGATCCCGACGTCGCTCGCGCCCTCGGCCAGTATCACGTACCACCGGTAGGACTCCGCCGGGTAGTCCCCGATCTCCGTGCCCCCGAGCACCGTCGCCCCGCTCTCGATGTCCAGCACCACGCCGGACTTGAGCCGGACTGTCTTGGTCAGGTACTTCCCCGGGGGGAAGGCGACGCGGCAGGTGCAGCCGGGGGCGGCCGCGGCAAGGACGGAGGCGTGGCAGGCGTCGATGGCGGCCTGGATCGCCGCGGTGTCGTAGCAGCGGCCGTCGCCGGCGGCCCCGAAGTCTCTGACGGAGAGGGAGGCGGCGGCGGCGGCGGGGTGGGGGAGGGGGTGACGCGGCGGCGGCGTGGTGGGCGACCGCCACTGGGTGAAGGAGAGGAGGTGGAAGAAGAGGCGGAGAGCCGATCGGAGGAGTGGAGGAGGAGGAGGAGGTCCAGCCATTGGCTTGCGGATAACGGTCAGTCTAATACGATCGGATTCTACGTTTGTTAAAATATTTGGTTCTTGTAGTAGAGTCCGATGATTGGAATTTTCTGTCCGACATAAAGGAAAAAAAGTTAATGCCAAAAAATCTCAAATTGGTACGCCTGTGATAAATTTGTTATGAACTACATTCTAAAATGGTACACTCGCGACAAATTAAAATCCGTTAGCTTTCGTCAAATTTGCTAACATGGATGACACATGGTGACGTTGCATGGTAACACGACAAGTTCACCTGAAAATACATAGGGTAAATATCATGAAAAATCCTAAATTATTCCATTAACGGAGGATTACAAGTTTGAGATTTTTTGTGGAGATAAATTTGTCACAAGTTTGGAGTTTTTTATTGTATTAACCCAAAGAAGAAAGAGGTAAAATGATCATTTTATTTTGGGTTAATATCACGAAAAACCCCAAACTGGTACATCTGTGATAAATTTACCTTAAACTAATTTTTTGACAAAAAAAAACTTTAAACTGGTATACTTGTAATAAATTTGCCACAAACTAATTTTTTGACTACAAAAAATCGCAAACTGATACATTTATGACAAATTTACCATCTATTAGTTTACGGTAAATTGGATTAATAAAAAAAAATCACAAGCTGGTACTTCTAGAACAAACGGAGGGTAAAACATAAAATCAGTATATCCGTCAACTACCGCGTGCTATTTAACAAAGTAATTTAATAGTAAAATTTAACGGAAATAAATTGAGGGTAAATTTATCATAGATGTACTAGTTTGGGGTTTTTCGTGGTATTAACCATAAATTTTATCATCAAATTACTAAATTGGATGACATATGGCAGTTGATAGGTATACCGGTTTATGGTTTTACCCCTCAGTTTGTCACAGATTTATCAGTTTGTGATTTTTTGTGCTATGAATCTAATTTAATGAGGGTAAATTTGTTGCAAGTATACCGGTTTGAGGAGTTTTTGGTGGTTAAAAAATTAATTTTAGATAAATTTATTATAGGTATGCTAATTTTGGGTTTTTGGTAATTAACAAATTAGTTTGGAATAAATTTGTTATGGATGTGCCGGTTTGAGATTTTTTATAGTATTAACCCATATAATTTATCAGAGGGACCGTGCCCGGGAAGATATGTGCTATACGAACTTAACATGATGTAATTAGCACATGCAATTGATAAGATTGCAAGTTGGTTTCAAGCCATCATAATTTCCTTGGCCAAGAAACTGTACGTGTGCATCCTTTAATTGACATGAATCTTTCAAGGGGTAATATTGAAATGAATCTTCTATGTATGTCATCCAAATCCAATCATGGTCCAATCTCTCTCTTTGTGCAATCAAAATGTCGAAATTTCCAACTACAGGTCAAGAACATGCCCGACTCGTTAAACTAATTTATATTTGACCCCGTTTTTTTTTGTCAATTAAATCACATACATTATTCTACAAATTGTACTGAAAACTGAGAGATAGAATTTATATGGATAGGCTTATAATGGGCGCATACGACCTTCACGGGTTAATATATATATTTTTATGTGACTCGATTATTTAGGACAAATTGGACTCTACGTAATTAGAAAAATAATTCATTTATTTTTTGTCCTTGCATGACGTCAGCAGGAGGCACGTGAATTAGAGAGATTGCCCATGATCTCTAATTTATTTCTTGCACGGTGTGAAGTCCCGGGTGTAATGTATTCATCTTGGACACGTGGCATTAGCTCGTCCATGCATATAATTAGTGCTAAATCCCACGTATGGAAGGCGACAAAGTGAGCTGAAAGTGGATTTTAGATTTTTTTCCGAAATTATTAAAATCCATTGTTTATTGGACTTTACTCTATCATATTCGTTTCAACTTATCTTAGATGAATCATATATCACTTACCCAATTTAGTACGGGTGCCAATCGATTATGACATTTTCTTGAATAGTTTGTTTATTTTGCGCCCGCATCTATAATTCATCATGGCATAATCCTAACATTAAAAGTGACAATCGCAAGGATGAATTACACCAATTAGGTGATTGATCTAATAGTTCAAGATTTGATTTGCAAGTCAAAAGTCACATGTTCGATTACTCAATCTAGACTCAGTGTTTAGAAACCACAATTAGTCTGCAAAGGACGAACATGTGCTAGTATGAATTGCTAGTCTTGAGCATAGGCTACTTGTAAATTCTAACTATTGCTTGTCTTACAATCGAATATGTAGATTTTTTTTTCTATTCAATGTAGTGCCTCCATTTTTCAAATGTGGGTCAACGGAGGCTTTTTGTGGAAAATTGCATAAGGAAAATGTCAACTTTGACATTATCGCCATTAATTATCCATATCGCCAGCAAACGTGGCCTCTCGAGATAATGTCATGTACAAATTAAAAAATCATAAACTGGTATACTGTGACAAATTTACTCAAAACTAATTTTTTTACCACAAAAAACCCTAAACTAGTATATCCGTGTTAAATTTACCACAAACTAATTTTCTGACAACCAAAAATCCTAAACTGGTACATCCGTGATAAATTTACCATAAACTAATTTTCTGACTACCAAAAATCCCAAATTGGTACATATGTGACAAATTTACTCTCCGTTAAATTGGATTAATACTATGAAAAATTATAAACCGGTAAATTTGTGACAAATAGAGGAGTAAAACTCTAAATTGGCACACTCGTTAACTATTACATGTTATCAAATTTAGCAATTTGATGATAAATTTAATGAAAATTAATGAAGGGTAAATTTATCACAGGTATATCAGTTTGGGAATTTTTGTGATATTAACCCTAAAATTTGACGAAAACTAATGGAGGATAAATTTATCAAAAGTGTATCAATTCAGGATTTTTGTGGTCAAAAAATTAATTTGAGATAAATTTATCCCGTATTAATTTGAGATTTTTTTTGGTATTAACCCAAATTAGATCAAATTCCAAGTGCCGGAAGAAATAACTGGAGATGCGCACTAGTAGCATGAATTGTCAAATTTTTAGAAATTTCTTCTATATTTAATTTATTTTTAATTAGTTTTTTTTTTTTGGGTAAGGTAATTTATTTTTAATTAGTTAGTTTTTTTTTTTTTAGTTTTCTATTTTCCATATTTAAAGGGGAGAAATTGCTAAAAATTGGACCCTGAGTTGGGTATGTATTGAGATAGGGTCGGGTCAGGATATGCATGATATTATTACATAAAAATGGGTCAAAAATAGTTAAATGGATCAATTTTTAACGGGCTCATTTTTTATCCAACCAAACCGAACCCAATCGCACTTACCTATTTGACTAGTCCACCTGGGATTACATCTATGACTATTTTCCATTGCAGTACAAACCTTTACGTTTCATTTATGCATTTGTCCTAATCGTTCAACAAGAATGGCGTGTCTTGCTTCCCTTGATGCACATCCGCCCCTCCCTTGACAAGGACATGTCACCTCTCGGGGCCTCCTTTCCCAACAAAACATGGACTTTTACAATGTTGACATTTATCAAAATAATTAATTAATAGAGTTAGTATCACAAAAAACCTCTTACTAGTATATTTATATCATATTTATCTCAAATTAAATTTTATGTTGCAAAAATTTCCGAATTGATGCACGTGTGCCACATTTATTCATAAACTAATTTTTATGTTGCAAAAAATCTTAAGTTGGTATAATTGCTTGTAAATTAGCTTCCACTTTAATTTAAGTATGGACGTACATCTCTGCCGGTCCGAACCTTTCTTCGTCTCTTTCACTTCTGGTGGGGAAGGATTTGATCTGGATCTCTCCCTCCCCTCCAGTTGCTTTTCCTTTAGTTTCCTTTTGTTTATTTCTTTACCCTCCCAATCTAGTTTTAGATTTAGGAGCTTTGCCCTCTTGATCTTATATCTAGGAGCATTTCTCTCTGATCTAATTTTAGATTTTGGAGTTTTAATGAATAAGTACTTCATTTCCAATTTTAATAGTGTTTACAGTAGTTTTGGTGTCAGATTAGTGCTAAAGCTTTGGCGCCTTGCACTAGTGAAATGGCTCATTCTCATAAGTATCAGACATGAACTTATTCAACATGTTTATGTTGTTTTTGTATGATGATAGTGTTGAGGACGCCGAACCTAGGCGCGTAGGCATATACCAAACTTGTAACTACATATGGAGATCTCAATGTGTGCTTATTACTGATGATGTTGCATGATTCGATAATCAGCAGCCGATCTTTTCGCTTAGATGCAGTCACGGATGTGTTCTTCAAATATGAGCGTGTGATTATTATTTTGGTAATGAATGGAAATTTTTTTTGACAAAAAAAATCATAATTTGGAATGAATCTGGCACAGGTATATCGGTTTGGGGTAAATATAGCATGAGCATATCACTTCGAGAATTTTTGTGACACAAAGATTAGTTTGATGGTGGTATTAACCCTTATTAATATGATGGCACATGGACGGATGGTGATGATCACGGGCGAGCACCAGTCCGGTTCCGGGTGTCGGTTCCAAAAAATTGTCACAAATGTGTTGGGCCTCTGTAGTGCTTTTGAATGGCGACGGACATTGAAGACGCTCAGGAGGTCGACAGTGTGAGAATTGCAGTCTTGAAGTTCAATTCGTGGCCCATCGAGCCATGCTACGCCCTCTTCGCGCGTCGTCGTTTCGGACGTGCAATGACCATTGTAATACTAACTATTTTCTTTTCCCCCATTTCGGTAGAACAAAGGGCAAAAGCAAAAACAGGAGATAAGAATAATAAATAGTTTCTTCAATTTTTTGGTAGGTAGTTTTGGTAAATGTAGTTTCGCCTCAAAATTTGATGTTTTCGTTTCAGCAATTTTTGGCCAAGAGAAAGTAGTATTTACAACATGCTTGGTTACAAAAGATGGATCATGCAAAACATGCTATTTGAGTTGCTTTGAAACCATCATTGACACACTAAACTTTGATCATTCGTGCTTTCCGACTAATTATCGCGCAAAATATAAGGGTGTCATTAAGGTTGTATTACACATGTCGTCGGGGGACGATAAAATTTAAAACTCATGCCCTTGAAGGATAAGTTTTTTAACCTTGGAAGCGGATCCACCGTAACGAAAGGCGGGGCTGGGCGGGTCCTCCAGCCCCGTAGCTTAAGGTGCACGCACCTCACCTAAAAGGGCATGCACCTCACCGAGATGTGCGCACCCTCTGTAGTAAGGTGTATTAGTAGAGATGGGCATAGCCCTTGCCCCCGCCCCGTGCACACAGAAGACTTACACCCCCACCATCGCTCCTGCACACCTCGTGACATCCCAAAATTTCGTCGGTTCGTTTAACGAACAAAGTGAATGAGTGGATGGTGGTTAAGAGACCCGTTCATCGATACAAGTTGGGAAGTGTCTGTAGGGTTCATCAACGAAAAACAACGCAGCACAATATAGAACTCTAGACAGGATCCATGTGTATATTAAAATCGAGATAAAAGTTCGGTACGTACCTGATAAAAGCAGTGTGCCTGATAAAAGCAAGGCCAGTGCCCAACAAAAAATATATCAGGATATGACATATCAAAATCATCCCCAGTAGAGCAGTAATCCTACAAGTCTCAAAGGAATCAAGTGATGAACTCTCGAAGCTAATGGAACATCTACCGATGAGATAATCCCTGGTGAAGAAGAAGACTGGTGACAATGCCAAGATGATCACCAACTTATTCACCCCAATTATACACATTTTGAGCCTAATGATCCATTCATTTCTCAACCCATGAGCCTAGCCTACGTTACGTCCCTTACAAAGTCTCTTCAGATTAGGGCACTTGAAGTAACGTAGAATTTCAGATGCTTATAAGCTTAGCTCGAAGAAGTGCGAGCAAGTCCATTTCTATCTCATTTTTCAGGGTTCTTGACTTGAAACCCGGAGATAATTGTGGAGTATTTTCTTTCAATAGCCTTGACTCGAAGAGTCCCTTTTGCTAAGCCATTGACCAAGCCATGTTACATTCCTAGCAAAGACCTCTCAGATTGGTAAGGTCATACCGCTTGCGAGAATACTCGGACCCTTGTCCACATGATGATGGTGAGATAGAGAGATTCTCATAAATCAGCATTTTTCAATGAGAATGAGTGAAAGACCTTTCGGACTGAAAGTCCCTCATTCGACATTTTCAAGATACCCGCTTGTGAGTTCGGATTGTCTTGTCATGATTTATCCCCAATGAAGTTTGTAATGCCGATTTGACGAAACCATCGTGCATGAAAAATCAGTTGAAATCATAGTGCATGTGTATATGTGTTCTTGATAATGCGAATGCATATTACATGTTGCCTAAAATCGTGTCTAACAGGAGACACACCCTCAAGAGTCGGAGATATCACCAGGTAAGTATATCTCTATCCCTTGGATGTCTATGACTATCCAGGTATTCCCAACCTGTTCGAGCAATCGTCAGGTCCCTTATTTGATCATTTTTGTTGCGATCTCTAGATGCCTTTGATGATGTTTAGGTGTCTATTGATCAAACCTTTTCAGGTACCTCTGATGATATCCAGGTACTTTGTCAAGGAACCCTTGAACACTTGGGCTAGACCCTTTGTTCACCAAATCACAGATTTTCACACAATCTCGAGAAGATTCCCCCGTGACTCACCTATGAAGATGTATAGGTGAAACGGCTAAATCTTTACAAGTACCTATGGAGATGTATAGGTATCTTATAAAGGTCGAAATATTCTCCCCAATCTCAGGTATTCCCCCGCTACTCACTTATGAGCAGGTATAAGTGAGGCGGCCAAATCTTTGCATATGAGCAGGTATATGTAAAGGTCGGAATATCCTCTTGACTTCAAAAGTTCCCCCGTAGTTCACTTATGAGCAGGTATAAGTGAAGCGGCCAAATCTTTGCAAACACCTATGGAGATGTATAGGTAATTTGTAAAGGTCGGAACTGTTCTCACGAATCTAGACGATGATTGGATACGTCGAGTGTTCTTCGTGTGTTTTGACTTAATTGCAGATCACCGAAGTTCATCAACAGTGTATCAGGCAAAACCTATGGGATTGAGCCCAGACATTTGCCGAACAACATACAAATCAAAGTCATACCTTGAATTGCATTATCTCGCAACATCAGGTAAGCAATTCCATGTATGTTTTCCATTCATGTCAGCATGCATCATTTCTTATTGCATTTTAAAAAATGGGATTCATAATCCCGACAAAAACAACATTCATTGCATTTGCATAGTTGAAATTTAGGTATCATTTAGTCTTTGAATGCAACCTCTGCGAGCTCACCTTCAAAGAGGGGCAGCTGTTGACACCTAAATTTTACTAATCATTTAGTCGTAATTTGCATAGAAAATTAGGGATTAATTTTTAACCCCTAAACAAAAATATTTAAATTGCATAACATATAGTTTATGTTCATTTTAATTTAATCGCATTTTGCATCGGACCGGTGATGGCGAACGAGCTTAAATTTCATCGAATGGGACTCGGTTCGCTCGGAAAGGCAAGGGCCGGGAATTACAAGTCAAACGGGTTCGGTTGTTTTAATTTGAGCTTAATTCAGCCCATTGTGCTTAATTAAATAAAAAGCCCAAGTTAATTCAGCCCATTTAAATTAAATTAGAGCCTAAGCCTAAGCCCATTATGACTATAGAGCCCATCTAATTGACCTAGATTAGTGTTATATATACATCATTAGGTCAGAATTTGGGAGGGGGGAATTTTCGGTTCAGAAATTCGGAGAAGTCGGGGGCTTCGTTCAAGAGGAGGTCTCCACGTTCTGGACGAAGGGAGACGGCCAAAAGAGCTCTCCTTCTCTGTAATGTTCATCACGTACAGAAAGAAGAGAGTTTGACTTTGAAAAAAAAGAGAGGGGCTGTCTTGCTTCTTGCGAGACTTCACGTGCAGAACAGGGATTGCACCAGAGAAAAAGAAAAGAAAGGATCTCCCACTGCACGTTCTGAAAAGTCAGAGTTCTTTGAAGACCTCCCTGGTCATCATCTCGTCTCTGCACTCTCGGTGGTCTGTTGTTCCTTAACTTCCCTGCATCAGCCGCGTCAGCAACGTCCAAATTTCTTTCCAAGACGGTCTTTACACTTTTGCCGAACGGAAGCGCTCCTGCTTGCACCATCGAGTCATCGCCGTCACAACACTTTGCTGCAGAGTCACCGAATATACAGCAGTGACTGGCGAGTTCCTCAAGCACCCCGGCGAGACCCATCCATTTGTTTATCCTTTGCAGGTTTCTCGGTGAATTCCAGGAGGTTACCAGCTCATACCGACGTCTCCAACAGTGACAATTCAGCCTCAGCGAGTCACCTGCCGTTGGTCCCGCCACCACCGCGCGCACCACCGCGCCCGTCGCCAAGCATCACCGTCGACACCCCGTTCCGATCCGCAATCCCGGCACCGAGTTCAAATTTGGAAGATATCTGCAAATTAGGTAAGTCATTATCCGAATATTTTCCGAAATATTTAATTTCTTAAGTTTTCGATGTTTGAATATTTCGTGGATATTCTTTGGTGAATTGCTAAATTTAAGGATAATATTCGTGATATCCGCTATATTTTAAACACTTAAAATTAGGAATTTTTCCTAATTTAGCAACGTATCTGGACGACTATCCGACCTTATCCCTAAGGTACGATACGCGGCGATACGGAAAATTATTATCCTATCCATAATCACTTGGATATGATAATGATTTTTATCTGCTTTCCAAATTTGAATGATCGACTTTCCATCAATATCTATAACCCTATAGATATGACCGATAGTTTAATTTTTGTGCCTAATCCGAGTTTGAAACGAATTTTGCGGATCGCGTGGCTGTTTTAAATATGGATACTATCTCTGTTTAAATTGTTTTTTTTTCCTTTTCAAATAAAAAAGAAAATTCAAAAAAATATCAGTTAGGATTTGAATTAGAGTTTTGCATGTCTAGGAATCCTAAATATATCTAGAAGATAGAGTAATTATTTAATTTAAATTAGGACTTGAGATAATCTATTTCCTAGTTTAAATTAAGCAATATTCTAATCTTAATAGATTATTTAGGTTATTTTTTTAATTTCGAATTTTCATAAAAAACCCAAAAAGAGTCATCTTAGGATAGATTAAATTAGGATAGATTGCACTCATGATTTGGGTTATTTTTAATTTCGAATTTTAACAAAAAAATTTCAAAAATCAATCATGTTAGGATATGTTAAATCATCATAGATTGCACGTTATTTTAGGCATATTTTTATTCCGAATTTCATTAGAGAAAAATGCCAAAAAATAAATCATTTGCTTGTCATTAGAATTAGGTCACGTCGTCGCATGACATATAGTTTGCATGCTAGTTTGCATTAATTGCATGTCATTTTTGCACGTCATTGTATATAGATTAGATTTCATTTAAATAAGTGAAAATCAAAAGAGAAATTGAGTGAATTGCTTGTTAATTAGAAATCATATTAAGATGTTAATGTGATTTTCTAGCTAACTATGCAGATGTTTGCGTTGCTTCGAGGTAAGTAATTCTTCCAATTTTGCAATTTAATATTTAATTATTGAGTGTTAAATTGGTGGTTTGCGCACCCGCATGAACACCTCACATGTTAGTAATTAAGTTGAAATGGATCCAAACTGCCTGCCAAAATATTTTTGAAAAGAAAAGGTACCGAAAGGGCGTTAGACTAGATCTAGCGTAACTAAGTCCCCGAGCTTAGAATTTCTGGTTCGTAGGAATAAAACATATCTCCCTATGTTTTATTTAGGTTTCTAATCGACCTACCACAAAATGATTAGTGGCGACTCCAAGCATGAAAATATTTGCATGTTAAAGACTTAAATCCTAAGTTGCGAATTGGTAGGGCTTGGGAAGGCCCGAGTTAAGATTAGTCTTAATAATCCATTAGCCCGAAAAATGAAAATTTTTTAGGTCGCGACAGGCCTAAAGCATTACAATGACGCTCATGCTTAGGTTGTGGAAGAACCTTCGTCAACGGATCAGCTGTATTCAACTCCGTTGCAACTTTGCACATCTTAACATCATCTCTTTCAATGAATTCTCGAATGAGATGATACTTCCTGAGTATGTGTTTAGTCTTTTGGTGAGACCTAGGCTCTTTAGCCAAAGCTATAGCCCCATTGCTGTCACAATAGAGGTCCATGGGATTTGAACTTGTGGGACTGATTCCCAGTTCTTCTATGAACCTTCGAATCCAAACAGCTTCCTTTGATGCTTCTGAAGCAGCAATATACTCAGCTTCTGTCGTAGAATCTGCAAGAGTGTTATGCTTGGAACTCTTCCAGCACACCGCTCCACCATTTACACAAAAGACAAAACCCGACTGTGATCGAAGGTCGTCTTTGTCGGTTTGGAAACTAGCATCAGTGTGACCACTTACAATGATTTGTTCCTCACCTCCATAAATCAAGAATAAATCCTTAGTTCTTCTCAAGTACTTAAGGATATTTTTTACAGCAATCCAGTGAGGTTCCCCTGGATCTGACTGGTATCTACTTATCATGCTCAATGCATAAGCAACATCGGGACGAGTGCATAATATAGCATACATGATGGATCCCACAGCCGATGCATAAGGAATCCTACTCATGCGGTCTCGCTCATCTTGTGTTGAAGGACACTGAGTCTTGCTAAGACTTATGCCATGTGTTATCGGGAGAAAGCCTTTCTTGGAGTCTTGCATATTAAACCTATTGATGACTTTGTCAACATATGTACTTTGACTCAGTCCAATAAGTCTCTTAGATCTATCTCTATAGATCCTGATCCCCGAGATATAGTTTGCTTCTCTTATGTCCTTCATGGAGAAAAATTTTCCAAGCGATGTCTTAACTGACTGAAGCATAGGAATGTCATTTCCAATGAGTAGTATGTCATCCACATACAACACTAAAAACACAATTGCACTCCCACTAGACTTCTTGTATACACAAGCTTCTTCTTTGTTTCTGATGAAGCCAAACTCTTTGACAGTTTCATCAAAACGAATATTCCAGCTCCGTGATGCTTGCTTCAATCCATAAATAGACCGTTGAAGCATGCATATCTTCCCAGTGTTATTTGGTGATGTAAAGCCTTCAGGTTGTGTCATATACACATCCTCCTCTAGATTTCCATTAAGGAAAGCTGTCTTTACATCCATTTGCCATATCTCATAATCATAATATGCAGCAAACGCTAGGATAATCCGAATGGACTTAAGCATGGCCACTAGCGAAAAGGTCTCGTCATAGTCAATATCATAAGTTTGTTTGAAACCTTTAGCTACTAGCCGTGCTTTATAGATGTGAACATTTCCATCCATATCGATTTTCTTCTTGAAAACCCACTTGCACCCTATAGGTTTGACACCTTCGGGTGGATCTATCAAAGTCCAAACTTTGTCTTGATACATCGAGTCCATTTCGGATTTCATGGCCTAAAGCCATTTATCGGAGTCTGGGCCCATCATAGCTTCTGTATAGGTCGTAGGTTCGTCATTTTCTATTAACAATAGATGACGATGTTCTGCCACGTGAAAACCATATCTCATAAGTTCACGGTGTATTCTTTCAGACCTACGAACTATAGGTGCCACTGAAGTAGACTCTACAACTCTTTGTAGATTTAATTGAGGTTCCTCATGAACTGGAACATACTCTTGTGGCACAATAACTTTTTCGAGGTTTACCTTACTCCCACTGATTCATTTAGTAAGAAACTCTTTCTCTAAAAAGACACCATTTTGAGCAACAAACACTTTGTTTTTTGATGGATTGTAAAAATAATATCCTTTCGTTTCCTTAAGATATCCCACAAAGAAGCATTTATCAGATTTGGGTCCAAGCTTATCAGAAAGTAAACGTTTTACATAAGCTTCGCAACCCCAAATCTTTAGAAAAGATATACTAGAAACTTTTCCTATCCACATCTCATATGGTGTCTTCTCTATAGCTTTTGATGAACTTCTATTTAGTGTAAATGCAGCTGTCTCGAGTGCATATCCCCAAAAAGATAATGGAAGATCTGAATGACTCATCATTGATCGAACCATGTCTAATAAAGTTCGATTTCTCCTCTCAGAGACACCATTCCACTGTGGTGTTCTAAGGGGAGTGAGCTGTGAAACAATTCCACACTTTTTGAGATGGTCATTAAACTTTTGGCTTAAATATTCTTCTTCTCGATCAGATTGAAGAGCCTTGATACTCTTGCCAAGTTGATTCTGTACTTCATTCTGAAATTCCTTGAACTTTTCAAAGGAGTCGGATTTATGTTTCATCAAGTAAACATATCCATATCTACTAAAATCATCAGTAAATGTAATGAAGTATTGATAACCTCTTCTAGCTGTAGAACTTAGTGGTCCACACACATCAGTATGTATAAGGGCCAGTAATTCGTTTGTCCTCTCACTTTGATTAGTAAAATGAGCTTTTGTCATTTTTCCAACTAAACAAAATTCACACGTATCAAATGATTCAAAATCAAATGAATTTAATAGTCCATCGGTATGAAGCTTGTGAATTCGTTTCTCGTTTATGTGGCCTAATCGACAATGCCATACGTAGGTTGGATTCAAATCATTAGATTTAAACCTTTTTGTATTTATATTATAGATTGACACATCAAGATTTAGAACATATATCCCATCTACATTATGGGCGCTACCATAAATCAATCCATTAAGATAAAACGAACAACTATTGTTTTTTATATCAAAATAGAAACCTTCCTTGTCCAAACAAGAAATAGAAATAATATTCCTGCGTATAGCAGGTACATAGTAGCAATTATTCAATTCTAAAATCATGCCGGAAGGTAAAGTTACATCATATGTTCCTACGGCTAATGCAGCAACTCTTGCTCCATTTCCAACTCGTAGTTCCACTTCACCTTTTGCAAGTGTTCTACTTCGTTTTAGTCCCTGCACATCCATACAAATGTGAGTACCACAACCGGTATCCAATACCCATGAAGTAGAACTAGTAGTAACATTTATTTCTATAACATAAATACCTGAATCGGAAGTCTCACTTCCCTTTTTCTTCAGATCCTCCAAATATTTCTTGCAATTCCTCTTCCAATGTCCATTCTCCCCACAATGGAAACATACAGCATCAGCAGTCGGACCTGGTTTGGTCTTGGGTTTGGGTTTGGGTTTGGGTTTAGTGCTCTTACCTTTACCCTTGACCTTACCTGGCTTCTTAAAGCCTTTGCCTTTTGAACCATGAGAACATTAGGGGTAGGATCCTTCTTAATATTCTGCTCAGCAGTTTTGAGCATCCCATGCAGTTCAATCAAAGACTTGTTCAGATTATGCATGTTATAGTTCATAACAAACATGTCATAATCTTGAGGCAATGACTGAAGAATAATGTCAGTAACCAACTCTTGGCTAATGGGAGAGCCCAGTCGCTCCAGGTTTTCAATATAACCAATTATCTTTATGACATGTGGGCTAACTGAGCTCCCACTTGCTAGCTTGCACTCAATTAAGGTCTTTACTGTTTGGTACCTTTCAGTGCTTGCCTGCTCCTGAAACAATTTTTTCAGGTTCATGATCATATCATAGGCATCCACGTTCTCAAACTGTTTCTGAAGGTCTGAGTTCATGGTAGCTAACATTAAACATGATGCATCCAATGCATCATCTTTATGTTTCTGATAAACATTCCTTTCAGCATGGGGATCATTGGAAGGAGGTGCCTTCTGAGGGAGTGGTTTCTCCAGAACATAATCATTTTTCTCCTGCTTGAGAACAATTTTCAAGCTTCTATACCAATTTAAAAAGTTTGAACCATTCAATTTGTCTTTCTCAAGGATAGATCGCAGTGAAAAGTGTGATGCAGAGCTATTTGCCATTATCTACAACAAATATGCAAAGTGAATTGTTCATTAATATTATTTATAATAAACTCCCACTATACTTTTATAGCATGTGTCCCAATAAGTATAGTGAACCAAGATCCATATTTTACCAAGACTCGAGTAAACTTTGGCTTACCGCTTAAGACTAAGTTATTTAGGTAAACAACTTTTTGTCAATTGTATCGAATACAACTCTTGATTGTTGGGGTTGACATCTCATATCTTATCCCCAAACATTATGCCTCAAGGCCCAAAACTGTTTTGATAGCCTCGTTAAGTAAACCAACATTGACTTATGGATAACCATTATCCATCCTATTTTACTCAAATAGTTAAAGACACCCTGCTTTGGCAGGCCTATCTATTAACGATTTAAGTCTTAATAGGTGTATGATTGGAAAGACATCATATTATTACTTAATTTTATTAGGAACTCTCAATGTTTATTCAGCGATGAATGTATGCATGTCATGAACATAAACGAAACATCACTTATAACAATAAAGGTACATCAATTATACGGGAACGACCAATTCCATGCAGGGGTCAAGGGGGCAGCGCTCCCTCGCGGGGTCGAGGGGCAGAGCCCCTTGCGGTGGTCTCGCTGACCGGTCAGCGAGCGGGGTTCGAAGGGGCAGCGCCCCTCGCGGGGGCTCGGGGGCAGCGCTTCCGAAACCTAGACAGAATTCTCAATTCTGTTTTCTGAGGAAAGCCCCGAAAACCTAAACAGAATTCTCAATTCTGTTCTCGGGAGACTATCTGTCGTTGCCACTTCCCGCGCCTTTCACCGTATGCAATTGGCTGAACGCCGCAAGTCCTCGACGCGCCGGAAGACTAGGCACGCTGCCGTCTCCGCCTTGGCCAATAGACCCAGATGCGCCGCCGTTTCCGCCCGCCGTCTCAGCCTCGTGCAACAGCCCAAACGCACTGCCATCTCCGCCTGCTGTCTCCGCCCGCCGTCTCCGCCTCGGACAATAGCCCAGGCGCGACGGCGTCTCTGCCTCGACGCGAGCGGAATAGGATCGACCCATCCCTATTCGTTCCTTCTCAATTGATCATATCAATTCGTATTTTTAAATTCATGTAACCCTAATTTAGACTTACTTCAGGCATACATCATATGTATTAACAATTAGGGTTTCCGATTCAATTTCAATATATCACAAGTAGCTCTGATACCACTGTAGGGTTCATCAACGAAAAACAATGCAGCATAATATAGAACCCTAGACAGGATCCATGTATATATTAAAATCGAGATAAAAGTTCGGTACGTACTTTTTGCAAATCGAATGAAAATTAGCAGTTAATTGTGTTTGGATTAGCGCCCCAAGTGTTGCGCCTCTACCGGTATCCACACACGCGAACAGAAGTCTCCGACGATCCAAGTGCTAGCTAAAGATCGTGAAGTTCTTTTTCTTTAACGCCTTTTGATTTTCGATACTCTGTCGAAAAAACAAAAAAACCCTAGATAGAGAATGATTCTCTATCTATTTATACAACCCTGTTATCTAGCGGAATTAAAAGAAGTGGGCTAGGCGATTTGGGCTAGGCGATTTGGGCCCGCCAAATCGTCCACCTTTAATCATTATCTCATAACGTGCACGACCGCGTAGATAAGTTGAATAGGAGAATAAATTAAAATCTACTTCTTATTTTAAGTAGATTCCGGCGTACAGAAAATATTAATTCAGTTCGCTTTTTGTGTGCGACCCTGTAGGTTTACTAAACATTAGCAGTGTGTTCAAAACCCTTTTTGGCCCACAAGTCATAAGCGGTATCTAGCAAGATATTATAACTACCTAAGTATAGTGAATGTCGATATTCCGACACAACCTAATCCACAACTAATATTAGAGTATCAACCTTAATTGATTCATAGGGCAGACCACTAACAGTGTCAGCTTTGGAACTTTCGGAAACCATCACGTCGTCATCATTGCCATCACCATTTCCACCACCACGCTAACCACCGCGCCAATCGCCCTTGCCGCGCCGCCAGCCGCCAACACCATTTCCTCCGATTCCACCGTGCCATTTGCCCCGCAATTCTTTTCCTCCTTCCTCCCCTCTTGCCACGCTGTCTTCTCTTCCTCTTGCCACTGCCCTTCCGCTCCTCACGCCAACACCACCGTCCTGACACCTTGCTGCCACTCACCACCGTTTACTATGGACCTTGCCGCCTGCCACTTCCTCCTCCCCCACACCTTGCCATTCCCATGCATGAAGCCACCACTATGCTTCCCAATTGCCACGCCCCCGGCCACCCCATCACTTCCTCCTCCTTGCCACCGCCCCAAGCCGTTGCCTTTCCACGCTTCACTCGGACCGCCCCACTCAACCAACGTCCACAGAGAACCAGCCACTTCCTTTTCTTCCTTTCCACTTGAGTTTCTTCATTTTGGGACAACTCTCGCGGTCAGGGCCACTCACCCCTCACGCTCACTCGCTCGGCCACCGTTTGTACCGCACGGACGCGCGTCACCCCGCCCGCAAGAACGCCGGTCGATCGATGAAGATTCGCCAGAATCTGAGTATCGATAGGCAAGTGAATGTCTATACTGTGTAAATCCATTATTGCTCGGCGTGGCCCTTGCATGTGCATCTTTCGGTTTGAACTTTTAAGTAGGCGCGGCCTTGCGTGTGCAACTTTCGGTTTGAATGGTGATTGCATGCATTATTCTTGAATTCAAGCTGTGAATTAAATTTATTTTGCTGAATCTTGATGGAGATGGATGGTGTATGTGGAGGTTAGCTTCTGGTTTGGGGGTTTCTTGAACAAAAATTCGTGTGGTTCGAGTTTTGGGTTGCTTCTTGAACTTTTGCTTTGATTTCCAGAATCGGCACTGCTAGACCTTTACCGTTTTCCATTTTTATATAGATTTTTGTGGGTCGAATTTGCGAAAACTTTATCCATGAAAGTTGTTCAAAACGTCCTTGAGTATAACATAATTTAAATTAATATTTTTCTGAGTTCAAATGGATTGCACGAAAACCCTATTTCTTACCATGTTAAATTTGTCTAGTACAGTAAAATCAGTAACCTTTATGTCTTCTCGCATTTTTATAAAAATTCCCAGTTCGAAATGGCGTGGTGGTGGAAATGGTGATGGCAATGGTGATGACATGGTGGTGTCCGAAAGTCCCCGAAGTTGACACTTCCCAACTTCTATCGATGAATGGGTCTCGTTACCACCATCCATTCGTTCACTTTGTTCGTTAAACGAACCGATGAAATTTTAGAATGTCACAAATCTCGCATGGTAGGGCGGGCGACGGGGCGATTGTTGCCTCACAAACCATACTCTAGCTGGATAGCTTTCGCGAAGTTATATTCCAAGCAACACACAACATACGATGCTTATCAGTGCCAATCTTACGTTTGAGACCAAGACAACTATCAAAACTATGCTTCACAGAAAACAGGTTAATTTCGATTTCATTTGTAATACAACAAACTATTCATGGACTTCAAGATATAATTGATGCGGTCGGTCCATAAAAACTCCAATAGACACTTACGAAATCTTTCCCTGAGCTTTAGGAGGCTCTCAATTTGTCAGTTATTCGGCATTCTTTTGGCCTTACGACCTCACGATTACCTCGAGTTGCAGAATTCGAACTTGCAGGATTCAAACAAACAAGGTAACATAAACACGTAAACCAACTCATGCACGTATGGCCAAGACAACAAACAAATCGAAATCACAGCACGCCAAAATCAAACATTCGATGAAGAAATCGAAAACGACACTGACCAGAGAGAGAGAGAGACAGTGCCTGGCTAAGGCTAGGCCCTAAGCCGCGAGACTGAGAGAGAGAAGAGACGCCGCGACAGCGTCGATGAGACTCGAGAGACTCGAGAGATGAGAGTCTGTGAGAGAGAGAGACAGAGGGGAAGCCACAGATGTGAGAGTGAGAAGCAAGAAGACCGAGAAGTGACAATAAGAAAATCGAAATCGCAGCACACCAAAATCAAAACATCCGACGAAGAATTTGACAACGAAATGGACACAGAGAGTACCTGGCTAATGCAAGGCCGCGAGCCGCGGGACCGAGAGAAGGATGAGACGAGACGGCATTAACGAGACTCGAGGACGCGGCCAGAGAGTGAGTGAGCATCCGCAGACTGTGAGAAGTGAGAAAATTGAGAAAGAAGTGAGAAGAGAACTGACTACTGAGAGATAATCCAGGGGGTGATGGACCCGTTCAAACTTCCAAAACCAGCTCCTGGGTAAAACCTACTGTTCAGACTAAAGAACTGGCAACCGAAGCGGTTCCGTTGTGAACCGGCCAGATATGGCTGGTTCCGGCGAGGTTCTCGGATTGAATAGACCCGGTGGCTCACCTCTAGGCAAGACTACTGTCCTTTCTCGTTTGGCTCAATTAGTTGGCGTTCGATGGGTGACAGACATCGACTAATCTTTAGCCAGTCGCAACAGGTTGTCGAAATCACAAAAGCACGATGAGAGCTGTAAAACAGATGGAGATTCCCCCGAAGAGGAAACCGACCGAGTACCAGATGCCATACGACAACCTTGTCGTAATTGAATAGGAAGGTGCCACACGACAACGTTGTCGTATAAAGTGAACGATAAAGACTAAAGCATGCTTCGAATTGATCAAAGGACATATTTGCTAGAAGCCCTAAAACTTATCACCAAAGTATAATTGAATCTTAAAACTTGTAAAAGATGCAATCGAGTCATAAAACTTGTCAAATTAATTCAATCGAGTTCTAAAGTTAACACCATCTAATTTGACTAATACAAAATGCTAACATGACTTTTTTATTATTTGTTATATCCTATGTGACAATGATGTAGCTTTTTTTTTTTTTTTTTTTATCATTATTTTAAAATTAATTTTATTTAAATTAAAATTTAAAATAAGCTAAAATTTTAAAAAAAGGGAGGAGGAGATAGTCGAGGAGGGAGAGCTAGCCCTTGCGGCCGCTGCCGCCGCCGCCCCCCCACCATCATCGGGATGGGCCGGTGAGGGTGGGGGGACAGTAGGCAGGGGTCGCCAGGCCCTGTCCAAGGCCGACGACCCTCGCCAACGGTAGGTGAGGGCCTGTAGGCCCTCCCCTAGATCGGGCGAGGGTCACTGACCCTCGCCAAGACTTGGACGAGGGTAACCAGTGATAGCTGACCTTTGCCAGATTTAGGGGAGGGCCGCCATTAGCGGGGGTCGGCCGCCACTAGCGACCCTTGGCCAAGTCTGGGCGAGGGCCGGTGACCCTCGCCTACTGTTGGCAAGGGTCGCTCGCCCTTGGCTGGGGCTCGGCAACCCCCACCTATTGTTCGCCCACCCTCACCGACCCCTCCCGGCGATGGTGGGGCGGCGGTGATGGCGAGGAGGGCAATCCCTTCCTCCCTGCCTGTCCTCTTCCTTTTTTATTTTTTATAATTTTTTAAAATTTAATTTAAATAAAAATAGTATTAAAAATCAAAATTTGGCCAAAACGACGTTGTTTTAGTTACGTCATCGCCACGTAAAAGAGAGAAAATATTAAAATAAGCCACGTCAGCGTTTTTCGTTAGTGAGTTTGACGGTGTTAACTTTAGGACTCATTTGAATCAATTTAATAAGTTTTAGGACTTAATTGTAATTTTTGCAAGTTTTAAGACTCAATTGCACTTTAATAACAAGTTTTAGGACTTATAGTGAACATATCCCTTGATCAAATAATCCAAGCAGCTTTCTAATTTTCTCTCTCACATATTGAGTTTTCTAACGAAAATTACTCCATCAATTCTAAATCAATTGTATGGATAACAATTCAGTTATAAACATTTTTGCGAAATTTCAATATAATCCCTCTAGTTAAAATATAAGGAAGCAGAAGAGAGAAATGTGGGAATTTTCAATATATTTTGATATATGAAATAGACTACATGGAGAGCCTATTTATAGGCTTTATTAAATAACTATTTAAAATAATAAGATAAACATAATGTCAAATATAATCAATCAAGGATATGCACTATCAAATGAGATAAATACACAATCCTAATAAATATGAAAAATCAAGTAAATATCCTAATATAACTAACACTTCTAACCAATTTTCACCGTAATTTGTTGACAGAACGGTGCAATAATTGTTGGCTGTCTTATGTGACACATCATCACGTTAGCAATTTCGAGCGAAAATTGGTTAGAATGACTACATTATAAAAATTTGGACAAAGGTTTATAACTTCATTAACGAAATTGAAGAGTTTAGGACAGTGTGGCATCTGTACAATAAGTTCGTTATTGATTAGACAATTTCCTCGAGTTCTCTATTGCACGGGGCAAGTTTACATCGGCCAATATTACCAATTTCTATTTTATTTCACTGTATCGCATGTGGAAACTAACTTGGAAATTAATTACCTACCCGCCCAAAATCGAATCTTCGTCATGTTGTTTTCATTAATGTCCAAAAACTTGCTTTGCTAGCGATTTTTTTAAAATTAATCTTGCTCATCATTATTCTTATTATTTTCTTTAAGGTGGGATACAGATCATTATGAATTATCAGAGATTTGGACATCAATCTTCTGATTATGACATTGTCGGGGACTCTACCAAAATGAATCATATCTGATCTTTTGGTCCCATGAACGCCTAGTCAGCTCAATCATTACTTTAAGATAATTTGCAGGAGGTAATTAATTAGGTGCATACAAACAAATTGGTTTTAGAAAACGTGTCTACCATATTGTTTAGTGCTTTACATTCATGTCCTTTTACGTCACTCATGACATGTTAAGATGAATCATTTTAATTTAAATGCTTAATTTTTCCAATAATATGGTAGAAATTCATTCATAAGTAAACGCATGATTGAGTAAGTAATGACATATGTGTCAACATACAACATGTTATATGAATATTACATGAATATATCTAAAACCTTGGCCAATGTGATTTTCCCCACTTAGGCAATTGGTGAGCCCGGTGGCTAACATAAAATTTAAGTAACCCTAAAGTTGATCGAAGTCTAATTACCATTCAATGTGATATGATCTCTAACAATGATGGAAAAATTACTCTTTTGATTCTACTTAAGCTTCATGACACTAGGCTTTGGTATTCTCTTATGCATAACATGTTATAAAGATACTACAAGTGTCATAACTTTCGTGTATTATTCACTTGAGCGATATAAACTTTTTTTTTTCAATCACTTGAATGTTACACTTGTTAAAAATTGTTTACTGACATACCATTGGTGATTCATTCGGCCGGAAAATCCGGTGTGGCATTAATTTATCATAAATTGGCCGATGCGACTCGCTAGAAAAATCATTATTTAAGAAGAAGGTGCTCGGCGTCGGCGTTCCTTTACCTCTCAGAACATCCCATTTTTATACCTAAGCCCCATTCCCAAAACCTAGAAAACCCTTATTCCCTTAATGTTTGGCAAAATTACCTTTTGAATCGTTTGGGGCAACAGACAGACGAAGAAGTGGAAAACAATCGTTTCGCTCTCTTGCTGAAAGTCCCCCCTTTCACTCTTTATGAATCTGATTTCCAGAATGGAACACTTGATCGAGTGGAAGGTGCTTCTTGTTTCTCGACTGCTTCGTCTTCTCGCTCAAAGGCAAATCGAAGAATGAGTTTCCGCCAAATGTTGTGGATCGTGCACGACCGAGCCAAGCGAAATGGGACTCTGATTGCCTTGGGCCAATCGCGAGAGTTGCGGAGCTTGGCGAGCTCGACTCGCTCCGACAGTAAAAAATATGAAGATGAATACGATTATGAGCAGAAGAAGAAGAGAATGCGTGGTCTGCCAGATTCAACATTTAGACTTAGAAGTTTGGTCCATTTTCCACTTTTGGACTTAAATTTCTTTAGAAAAAAATCATGCCGAACTTAACATTTATTTTGAGAAGTTATGTAGGACAATTCGTCAAAGTAGGCATTTAAGTGAACGATTTTTCTTCAACGTGATGCTTAAGTGATAAAAAAATTGTAACACTTAAGTAAGTGTCATACAAAAATTATATAAAACCGGTGGTGTAGTATTCCCATAAGATGCAATGTTGTTGAGATACATTGGTCTAATTACATGGTCCCGTCTTAGGAAACATTGTGCACCAACTTCATTATCTTTGCGATTTCTTTCTTTCGCCATCATTGTCAAGGAAGAAGATGTTTAATCTAGTTATTTGCTGAGAAAATCACTGCCTAAACCATTGATTAACACCACTTGCTACATAATTTAACTGGCCATGGGACCTCCAAGATTATCTAGGAATGAAGAATCAAAATCATCCGACCTTTTCGTGAGCACATCCAATTTGTTACGTGCTATACCTATCTACGTTCTCCTAGTCGACGGCAAGTTTCTAGTCGACGGCAAGTTTTAGGTCATATCAAACTGCTGTGTGTACTGTGTAAGATATGTCAGATTGTCATGTGAGATCTACCCAACAGACCAGACAACTTCTGTGCTATTTGAAGCAACAACGAAAGTATAAAACAAAGACCATTTCGATTTCTGTAATTTAGAAGTTTGAACATTCAAACTTTCGTTGATCTCACTTTCTGGGCTCACACGGGTTTGATAATTACTGCTATCGTTAGAGATTATTCAATTGCAAAAAGGCTTCAATAATGCATGAGGGGGACCACGCTGTTAATTCATGTGCGAGGACCACTGAGGACCACTGAGGTCCACTGAGGTATGCAGATTTGTCCTAATTTTCCCAGACTATCTTCCGGGTACATAGTCTCGTCGATCATAATGTCCTCTTCATAACGACTTGGAGTAGCGATTCATATCACCAAAAGAAAATTAAAAAGTAAATCAAGTTGGATGATCATCCTTAAAATTTATAAGTTATAAACGTGGTTAAGCTCATAAACAAATTCAAGTTACATTTAAGCCTTTCCTTGAACTTTTCTTTTTCTCTTTTCCCTGCTTCAGAAGAATCTTTAAAAAGACTAAAAAGCAAGATCATCCTTAAAAAGAAAATCACTTGCGGCCTTAACTTTCAGCATGATGATTGATCAGAGAGAGGACTGTTATTACTAGATGCGTCAAACAGGTGGGTCGAGTCGAAAATGGCTCGACCCAATAGATCCATTAAACCCATTTTTTATCCACTTTTCATGCAATGCAAATCTAGTGATCCATATCCGACCCGACTCGTATTTACTAAAACACTTCCATATTTAACCAAATTTGGAAAAACTCATACCTAAACTGAAGTGCAAGTGTGGAGTGAGTAAGCACAAGATTAAATAAGGGTGAGAGAGAATGAAAAGAGGGTCATAAAGATGGGTTGGGTCTTAATAAGTTGTAAACTTATTATGACCCATTTAATACCTATATTATGTTTAAGCCTATTTATTAGAACACATTGAAGGGGCAAGTATGCATACTGTTGTCATGACATCTTTCTAGGCCAAACCATCAGCTAATATAGGTGATAGATCTAGTTAGGGGGGATATCAACGATCACTTTTGTCACGGGCGTTAAACATGACTATAGTTATATGTAAAGAATTAGATTAGTCAATAGAACGGACCATTAATGTTGTTTTGATTGATATTAATCAATGGAATATACCATTGAGGGTTGATATTGTTGATTGATCTTCTACAAAAATTTTTGTTGGAAAAATATCGTTCACCTTTGATATTTTACGTATATTGTACATTGGATTTGGAATTGATGATATATGATACTATTTTATAATGTGCATAGTGAATGTTAGATCCACTTAGAAAAGATATAATATGTCACGTCCCGAACCATGACGGGCACGCGACACCCCTTCTACGGTCGTATTGAATGCGACGTCTCAGGATGCGTCGCCGACCCAAACAAAACACCCAAAGTTGAACGCAAGCGAAAGCGAAATTAAAGCAACCCAAACAATAAAATAAAACAGAGGGGGTAACAATAATGCAAACCAATAATATCCTAACAATAGAAGACCGTCACTTACAATATTCACAAATACACAACAGGTTACTAACTCAAACCTCAATTGTCAAAAGATGGCGGTAGTTTGTAAGCTTAACTCTTCCATAAAAAGGGGGCACACAAAATGCGGGGTAACTTGACCCATCCTCCATCCCCAAGATACCATGGTGGCGTCTCCGATCAATCACGGTCGCGGATCTGAAAATGGTTATATAATAACTGTGAGAACGAGTCTTAATAAGCAACTCCCTAAACCCCACGTAAACCAATGCGTATCTAGACAAGTCTAACATGCAATATAACCAATAACGTACATAATTCACATAGTCACACTCACCTCGCTCGAACCCCCCCGCCCACTCTGCATATTAATTAAACTCCATAATGCAATAATAATCCAAAAACATACCATCACTACTCAAATGCTATAACCACGTATATTCAAACAATTCAATCACACTCAATTCGCATGCATGGCTGAGCAACTTTCCACGCCTCCTAGGTTCTTTCACACTGCCCTCATCAACACGCCTCAGGTCAGCCCTCAGATCAAGCCGGGCTCCGTCTCTCACTGGACATTTCACACATTCATATGACTCACGTCAACACACCTCAGGTTAGCTCTTAGATCAAGCCGGGCTCCGTCCCGCGTAACCACGTCTCAGGACATTTTTCTCCTTTCAATGACCCGCGTAAACACGCTTCAGGTCTGTTCATGCCTTTCACGCTACACCCGCGTAACCATGCTTTAGGTGGTTGGCAGCCCTCCGATCGATCCTGGCTTTTCTCATGCACATGTACCACAACACAATTTGCCATTTCACACATTGCACCAATCAAAATCAAGGCATGCTCACCACATCAAAATTCGCCATTCAACACGTCACACGAATCCAATTCACACAAAAAATCCATCACACTAGCTCACAAATCCGGCATTCAAGTTGGCCCAATCAAAGTCAATTTCACCTACACACGCCACGATAATTTGGTCATCGCACCCGCATAAATTAGCCACTAAACATGCCACATAATCACCACGATTTAACCTACCAATTAACCACCATCATAATTTGGCCTTAACCCAAGTTTAACCACTAACCCGGTACTAATCACACTCTAAACAAGTCTAAAAATACCCATTATACTAAATAGGGATTAGAAAGTCACTTACCTAAGTTTGCCAGGGAAAAATTGGCTAGGGCCCAAAATGGCTTGATCGGATCGGCGTCGGGCTCGGCGCGACGGTCGACACAGCGGTCAGCCACGGGCAAAATGCCTGGCCACAGCAGGGCATGGCGACGGGTAACGGGTACAACGACCGGCAACGACTGGGATGGCTTAGCCATGGGCTCGGCAGTGGCCTGGGCATAGGCAATGGCTCGGCCATGACCGGGTACTCGGCTGGGCTGGCAGCTAGGGGTGGCCTGGCCGGTTGGCGGGCGAGTTGCCGGCGTGCTAGGCGAATGGTGACGGCGGCAACGAGCTGGCGGCTGCAAGTGGCTGGGCAGGGTCGCTGGGGGCTGGGTGGTGGCGAACAGAGCAGCGGCGGTTGGACAAAGCGGTGCCGGGGAGAGTTCAAAACAGGGGAGGCGTTGGGGAGGAAGGAAAAAGTAGGGAGAAAGGGAGGTTGTGGCGGCCAAGGGAGCAATTAGGCGGTGGAGGGGGCTGAGGGGAGAGGCTGGGTGGCGGAGGCGGAGCAGCGGCGGCGGCGAAGCTGGAGGGCCGAAACAGGGGAAGGAGTCGGGAAGGAAAGAAAAAACAAGGAGAAAGGGAGGTTATGGTGGCCAAGGAAGCAGTTGGGCGGCAGAGAAGGTTGAGGGGAGAAATTGGGTGGTGGAGGCGGAGCGGCGGTGGCTGAAACGGTGGCACATGGCGGCGGCAACGAAGCTAGGGGGTCGAAACAGGGGAAGGTGCCGAGAAAAGAAAAACAGGGGGAAATGGGAGGTCGCATGGTGGTTGGAGGTGACATGGCGGCGTCGTAGGTGGCTGGGCGACGGAGGGTGGGCCAGCGTCAGTTGGGCAGCGCCGTACCACGGTGGACGCGGCGGCGATCTGCTATTGTGCGCGATGCGAAGGAGAAGAGCAGCCTGGTCGAGGAAGGTGGCCGGACGAACAACACGGCTGCTGGGCGAGCAGCGGCGCAAGGCGAATGGTGGCTGGGCCGGTCCCGGCGAGTGGCGGTCGGCGTCAGGCAGCAAGGAGGAGGAAGCAGAAGCAGCGATGGAAGAAAGAAGAAGGAAGAAAAAAAAAGCAGAAGAAAAAGAAAGAGAAGGGAGGAGAGAGAGAAGACTGCATGAGGGGGGTATGGGCGGATGGGACACATGCAAACGGGACATGCGGGTAGGTAGGGCGCATAAAGGAGAGAGAGAGAGAGAGAGAGAGAGAGAGAGAGAGTCTATGGTAATGATCATGATCCAACGGTCCACATTCGAATCCGAAAACGATCTAACGGCTCGCAAAAATCTTAATTAATAATTAGGAAAAAAGGGAAAAAAATAACTAAAATACACTACAAGAGACGTCTACTAGTCCAAATCCGCACCAAGTCAAAATTTCACTTTTCGCATATCCTGAGCAATATCGAGGCCGGCCACAATAATATCGACACCATCCAATTAAATTCATTCCGAAACTCCGAGAAATTCGACACCAAAGTTTTGGCTCTAAATAACGGCTAAATTCGATCGAATGCGATTCTAACGAAATCTCAATTTTTAAAATAATAACCGGGAGTGATCAGTTCCTGAACGAGATTTTACTACAAGCACACTGATGAATTACACGTTTTATAAATCCCAAAAATGAGTCGAAATTTGGAATATCACAACTCTTCCCTCCTTACAAAAATTTCGTCATCGAAATTTACATTCCATCCTAATTACTCAAATAAATGGAGATATTGGTGTCGTATCAACTCCTCGCTTTCTCACGTCGCATCTTAGGTTCCATGGTGCTCCCAAATCACCTTGACTATCGGAATTGTCTTATTTCGCAACACTCATTCCATTCTGTCATCAATCCTGACCAGTCTTGCCACGTGTGTCACTCTATCGTCCACTTTTATTTCTTCATAATATAGCAAGTGGGTCGGGTCCAGTTCATATTTCCTTAGCATAGATACATAGAATACGTTATGAACTTGGAACAAATTTGACAGTAGCGCGAGACGATAGGCCAAAGTACTAATTCTCTCCAAGACTTCAAATGGACCAACGTACCTCGGGTTCAACTTCCCTTTCTTGCAAAACTATGACAATCCTCTTATAGGCGATATCTTGAGGAAAACGTGATCCCCCACTTGAAACTTTAAAGGTCTACGTCTCCGGTCTGCATAATTCTTTTGGCAACTTTGAGTGGTCTTCAGTCTATCCCGAATCACCTTGACGGTCTCAACCGACTACTGCACTAACTCTGGACCCGTGATGCTCTTCTCACCAACTTCATCTCAACACACCGGTGTTCTACAAGCTCTGCTATATAACGCTTTGAACGGTGCCATTCTAATACTCTGTTAATAACTATTGTTATAGGCAAACTCAAGTAATGGCAACTGTTCTTCCCAACTGCCCCTAAAGTCTAATACACATGCTCGCAACATATCTTCCAAAGTCTGAATCATCCTCTCAGACAGGCCATCCATTTGCGGATGATAAGCCGTGCTAAATTGTAACTTTGTTCCCAATGCCGTGTGAAGACTTTTCCAAAAAGAGGCAATGAATTTAGGATCACGGTTTGAGGTAATTGTCACTGGTACTCCGTGCAGACGGATTATTTGTCGCACGTAAATCTCGGC
The DNA here is from genome assembly GCA_024500025.1 of Syzygium aromaticum. Taxonomy (NCBI): domain Eukaryota; kingdom Viridiplantae; phylum Streptophyta; class Magnoliopsida; order Myrtales; family Myrtaceae; genus Syzygium; species Syzygium aromaticum. The sequence continues at coordinate 14,210,399 of CM044895.1, forward strand.
ATACCTTTCCAAGGCGAAGTCCTTTCGTACTGGCAGAAAATATGCTGACTTTGTCAATCGGTCGACTACTACCCAAATCAAATTGTAACTCTTTCAACTCCTTGGTAATGCCATTACAAAATCTATCGTAATGTGTTCCCATTTCCACTTGGGAATTTCCAATGGCTGCAATATTCCACCCGGCTTGCAATGTTGTGCTTTCACTTGCTGACATGTTAAAGACTTGGCCACGTGCTTGGCTACATCCACTTTCATGCCATTCCATTAAAAATGTTGTCGCAAGTTCTGATACATTTTTGTACTACTTGGGTAGATACTATAATTACTACGATGTGCTTCGAACAAAATCTCCTCCTTCAATTCCGCATCGTCAAGCACACACAACCTTCCGTAGAACTTCAGAATTCCATCCTCGGATACCTGAAAATCCGATTTCCTTTTTGTGACATCCATACCCAAAATCTTCTGAATCTCCGGGTCCGTCGATTGTAAAGCTTTAATCTTAGTCTGGATTTCCGATTCAATCCTTAATGCTGCAAAGAGACTTGAGATTTGACTCACCTCAAACTTAAATTTTGAATCCCGAACTCCCTCCAATAGAATCCATTCCTTAACCATCATATGCGCGATGCTCGATTTCCGGCTCAGAGCATCCGCTACTTTGTTAGCTTTTCAGGGATGATACATAATCTCGCAGTCATAGTTCTTAAGGAGTTCCATCCAACGACGTTGTCTCAAGTTCAATTTCTTTTAGGAGAATAAGTATCTTAGACTTTTATGGTCCGTATAAATCTAAAATTTCTTCCTACACAGGTAGTGTCTCCAAATCTTAAGGGCGAAAATAATCGTGGCCAATTCCAAGTCGTGCGTTGGATAATTTTGTTCATGCGGTCTCAATTGTCGCGATGTGTATGCCACTACTATTCTGTGTTGCATTAGCACGCACCCCAGTCCTCTCAGCAACGTATCACTATAGATTTCATATCCCTCGGGACCTGACGGTATTGTTAATACTGGTGCGGTTGTCAACCTCTGTTTTAATTCTTGGAAGCTCCTTTCACACTCATCCGTCCATTCGAATCTCGTTTCTTTCTTTAGTAATTGTGTCAACGGCATCACTAATGCCGAAAACCTTTCCACGAAGCGTTTGTAATAACTTGCTAGACCCAAGAAGCTCCGAACCTTGGTTACTGTTGTCGGTCTCGACCAATTCGTGAAGGCTTCAATCTTTGTCGGGTCCACTACAATTCCTTATCCGAATACCACATGTTCTAAGAATGCCACTTGATAGAGCCAGGATTCGCACTTATTGAACTTAGCGTAGAGTGCATGTTCTCTGAAAGTCTGTAGAGCCTTTTTCCAAATGTAGCTCATGCTCGGCGGAACTCTTTAAGTATACCAAGATATCATCTATAAAGACTATAACGAACTGATCAAAAAATTCCTTGAATACCCAACTCATTAAATCCATAAAATAGCAGGGGCATTAGTCAATCCAAATGGCATTATCGTAGACTCATAGTACACATATCTCGTCCTAAATGCCGTCTTTGGCACGTCCTCCTTAATCCTCAATTTGTGATAACTAGTCCTCAAGTCAATCTTAGAAAACATCGATGCCTCTTGTAACTAGTCAAACAGATCATCTATCATTGGAAATAGGTACTTATCCTTAATGGTCACCTGATTCACCTGTCTGTAGTCAATGCACAACCTTAACGATCTGTCCTTCTTCCTCACAAATAAAACTAGTGCTCCCTATGGAGATGCACTCGAACGAATAAAGCCTTTATCCAATGACTCATGCATTTGGACCTTCAATTCCTTTAATTTCGACAGTGACATCCTATACAGCCCTTTCGAGATCGGTTCTATCCCTGGGGCTAATTCAACCACAAACTCCACTTTTCTATCAAGTGGCAGTCTCGGCAATTCTTGGAAAAAGACTTCAGGGAAATTGTGCACCACGGCTATGTCTTCTAGCCTCGGCTCCTCAACCAACTAGTCAGCCACAAAATAATTATCTTTCTATACCTCAAAGATAAAGTTCAATCCATCCAATTTCAATCTAATAGTCTTCCAAAACAATTCACATCGATTCTTTACAAAATCTGAAATTTCTAAATAACACTCATCCTTCCAAACCTGTCCAAGAATATCATCAGTAATCTATAAATCCTTAAATCGATTACGCCTATTCATCATAAAATTGATTATAAGTCTTACATAACCACTCGAGTGATAATTTCAAAATCATATCCTATTGCACCCAATATCATCTCATAATGCATCTAGACTTTCAAGGTACATCCTCCGCTTCCTTTTTAGCCATAACATACACTTTTCTTACATCCTTAGCCGATTCTGATTAATCTGCGGGGCAGCTCTCGCTTAATGTCCTACCTGCGGTGGCTGCAATTACATAAGTGGTCTAACTTGTCGGTTCAGCAATTTCTCACTTGGTGACCTTACTGTCCACATTTACAACATGCTCCACTTCTACCTTGGCAATGGCCATTCCTATGCCTCTTTCCACAAGACCAACATGCGGCATTGGAGTAGTAGTTTGGCTTCCTAAAGTTTTTCCTTATCGGAGGGACAAGTTTGATATTCTTTGTCATAGACTTCTTCCTAAGTTCCTATTGTCCCTAATCAACGCGTACCGCAATCCAGAAACGGCAGCCCTTTCACTCATATCCATTTCAACCATCAAGCCCTCTTATACAGCTCATTGCAATCCCTTAAGACTCAAGAGTACTAACTGACTATAGAGTTCTAATTTCAATCCATCCTAGAACCTCCTTGTCTTATCCACATGGTCCTTGACCATCCTTGGTGCGTACTTAGACAACCTTACAAACCTGACCTCGTACTGATTGACTGACATTCAATTTTAGCGAAGCCGAGGAAACTATCTTTTTCTGTTCTCACGCACTCTCCAAAAAGTACTTCCCATTGAAAGCCTCAACCAAAGCACCCAATACTTTAAAGCCTTTTTCCAACTCTTATATTCAAAGTGATGTAGCCTCGGGGTCACTTTTTCCATCGAACTTCGAAGATTTCAATTTGAAAAATTGCTCAACCAGTTGATGCATCTGTCTGACTGCATTAACTTATCATTAACTTTGATTTCCATCATTCTCATTAAAATTCCCACTTCTTCGAGTGCCCTCAGAATTCCATTCACTCTGGGATCCTCTACAACTCCAACTTGTGGACCTATACGACCTCGACCTCGACTGCTCAAACTCACAGGGTTCACACCACTCACTTAGCTGCTATAATTTCATTCAGGAATTAGATACCTAGATTGACTATACCAGTCTAAAGCCCTAGGCAGCGAGTCACAACAACAATTCACTGAGCAGACAACCAATCGCAAACAACACTCAATCACAACCAACAGAGTTCGTGCACTTATTTCAAGTCCTGATGCGCCTGCACCCCATATATTATTGCATAAAATCATTTAACAGATCACAATCACACAGTTTGGGGTACTCATGGCACACGAGTCTCCCTAACTAATTACCCTAAGGTCATTGCTTCTTATCACTCCGGGCTTCAATCATCTTGGATCGAGCTGATTTTGCTCTGATACCAAATCAATGGGAATGTCACGCTCCGAACCCCAACGGGCCCGCGACACCCCGTCTACGGTCATATTGAACACGACATCCCAGGACGCGTTGCCGACCCAAATGAAACACCTAAAGTTGAACACAAGCGGAAGCGAAATTAAAGCAACCCAGACAATAAAATATGATAGAGGGGGTAATAATAATGCAAACCAATAATATCCTAACAATAGAAGACCGTCACTTATAACATTCACAAATACACAACAACCCAGGCTACAAACTCAAACCACAATTGTCAAAAGAGGGCGGTGGTTTGTAAGCTTAACTCCTCTATAAAAAGGGGGGCACACAAAATGCGGGGTAACTTGACCTGTCCTACATCCCCAATATACCATAGTGGCATCTCCGATCAATCACGGTCACGAATCTGAAAATGGTTATATAATAACTGTGAGAACGAGTCTCAATAAGCAACTCCCTAAACCCCACGTAGGCCAATATGTACCCAGACAAGTCTAACATATAATATAACCAATAACATACAGAATTCACATAGTCACACTTACCTCGCTCGAACCCACCCCCACGCCCACTCTGCATATTAATTAAACTCCATAATGCGATAATAATCTAGAAACATAACATCACCACTCAAACATCATAACCACACATATTCAAACAATTCAATCACACTCAATTCGCATGCGTGGCCGAACAACTTTCCACGACCTCCTAGGTCTTTTCACACTGCCCGCGTCAACACGCCTCAGGCCAACCCTCAAATCAAGCCGGGCTCCGTCCCTCACTGGACATTTCACACATTCACATGACCTGCATCAACATGACTCAGGTCAGCCCTCAGATCAAGCCGGGCTCTATCCTTCACTGGATATTTCATACATTCACACGACCCACGTCAACACGCCTCAGGTCAGCCCTCAGATCAAACCGGGCTCCGTCCGGTGTAACCACGCCTCATGACATTTTTCCCCTTCCAATGACTTGCATAAACACGCCTCAGGTCTGTTCATGTCTTTTTCGCTATACCCGTGTAACCACGCCTTAGGTTGACAGTCCTCCGATTGATCCAGACTTTTCTCATGTACATGCACCACAACACAATTCGCTATTTCACACGTCGCACCAATCAAAATCAAGGCATACTCATCACATCAAAATTCGCCATTCAACACGTCCCACGAATCCAACTCACATCACAAACCCATCACACTAGCCCACAAATCTGGCATTCAAGTCGGCCCAATCAAAGTCAATTTCACCGACACACGCCATAACAATCTAGTCATCGCACCCGCATAAATTAGCCACTAAACATGCCACATAATCACCACGATTTAACCTACCAATTAACCATTATCATAATTTGGCCTTAACCCAAGTTTAGCCACTAACCCAGTGCTAATTACACCTTAAATAAGTCTAAAAATACCCATTATATTAAATAGGGATTAGGAAGTCACTTACCTAAGTTTGGCCAGGGAAAAATTAGCTAGGGCCCGAAATGGCTCGATCGGACCGGCGTTGGGCTCGGCGTGGCGGTCGGCACAATGGTCGACCATGGGCAAAATGCTCGGCCGGAATGGCGGCATGGCAAAAAGGGAGGTTGTGGCGGCCAAGGGAGTAGCTGGACGGTGGAGGGGGCTGAGGGGAGAGGCTGGGTGGCGGAGGCGGAGTGGTGACGGCCAGAATGGTGGCACGCGGTGACGGCGAAGCCGGGGGGTCGAAACAGGGGAAGGCGTCGGGGAGGAAGGAAAAAGTAGGGAGAAAGGGAGGTTGTCGCGGCCAAGGGAGAAGCTGGGTGGCGAAGGGGGTTAAGGGGAGAGGCTGGGTATCGGCGACGGTCGGAACGGCGGCACACAGAGGCAGTGAGGCTGGGGGGCCGAAAGAGGGGAAGGTGCCGGGGAAAGAAAAACAGGGGGAAATGGGAGGTCACACGGTGGTCGGAGGTGACACAGTGGCGTCGCGGGTGGCTTGGCGACGGAAGGTGGGCCGACAGCGGCTGGGTAGCGCCAGACCACAGTGGCAACCTGCTGCTATGCGTGACACGAAGGAGAAGAGCAGTCGGGTTGGGGAAGGTGGCCGGACGAACGGTGCGGCAGTTGGGCGAGCGGTGGTGCAAGGCGAACAGTAGATGGTGACTGGGCCGATCTTGGCAAGCGGCGGTCAGCGTCGGGCAGCAAGGAAGAGGATGCAGAAGCAGCGATGGAAGGAAGACGAAGGAAGAAAAAAAAAGCAAAAGAAAAAGAAAGAGAAGGGAGGAGAGAGAGAAGACTGCATGGGGGGTATGGGCGGATGGGATACATGCAAAGGGGATGTGTGGGCAGGTAGGGCACACAGTGGAGAGAGAGAGAGAGAGAGAGAGAGAGAGTCTACGGTAATGATTGCAATCCAACAGTCCACATTCGAATCCGAAAACGATCTAACGGCTCACAAAAATCCTAATTAATAATTAGGAAAAAGGGCCAAAAGAAAGTAATTAAAACACACCACAAGGGAGGTCTATTAGTCTAAATCCGTACCCAGTCAAAATTTCACTTTTCGCATATCCCGGGCAATATCGAGGCCGACTATAATAATATCGACACAATCCAATTAAATTCGTTCCGGAACTCTGAGAAATTCGGCACCAAAGTTTGGGCTCTGAATAACGGCCAAATTTGATCGAATACAATTCTAGCGAAATCTCAATTTTTAAAACAATATCCGGGAGTGATCAGTTCCTGGGCGAGATTTTACTATATGCACACTGATGAATTACACGTTTTATATATCCCAAAAATGGGTCAAAATCTGGAATGTCACATAATACTCATTGGATTGTGGTTGCTTATTCCATTAATCTTACTTGCTTTTTAGATTTCTTTAGCGAGCCGCAAATAGAATGAGAGTATTATCGTTATCAAGATGACATTTTGATAGTGGGAATTTTTGGGTATGAGTTATATATGAATATTTTTTTGGGTCGAAAGTTGTATATGGATATGATGAGTTTCTGAGTCAGTTGTATGTGTATATATCTTTTTAATAGATTATATAAATTATGATATTGTAACTATATGACTTTTTATCAAATATATATAATATATGTATATATTTCGATATTAAGTTGAATTATGATTATGTTTGAGGTTGCGTTCTTTGGTGAAAGTACGGCTGTGCCATTTACTGAATATAACTAACCTATTTAATAAATCGGTCCATCATATATGGGTTAAAAAAATTAGTTTTATAACATATTTTTGCTGGTTCAACTGTTACCAACAAATCGATGAGGAAGGTCACTCGTGGATTATGGCATCATTTTCGTTGACGGTGCATGTGATGCTTATCTAAACGAAATTGCTTTCCTGTTTGCGGAAAAGTATCTTTTTGAGTATCATTCACACATGACGGTGGTGTCACAAGCCGACGAAGAACTTAATTTTTAGAGATGATTTTCGTCTGTAACATGACAACATTGTCTCAGCATTGTAAGCTGGTGTTAATATGTATTGTATAGCTCTTGTCGAAAGAAAAGCAAGCTACATACTTGAGTTTTCACATTTTTCATGGCAGCTGGCATACTCTCATGCGTTATATATAGCATCACCTTAAGCTTTCTTCTTTCAAACCCCATATGCTCTCTCTCTTATCTATTCACTTTCATATCCCTCATGGCCATGGTCAGTCCAAATGATGTCTTCTACTACTTCCTCTTCGTCGTCTGGTTCCTCACCGCACTCCTAGTCCACTCCCTCATCAAAGCATGCTTCAAGCTCAACCCTCGCTCCAACACCCCGCCTCCACCAAGCCCTCTCTCTCTCCCCTTCCTCGGCCACCTCCACTTGATCGGCCCCATCCTCCCCAAATCCTTGCAAGGACTCGCCCGCAACCATGGCCCGCTCATGCGCCTCCGCCTCGGGGCGTCCTCGTGCATCGTCGCCTCGAGCGCCTCCATCGCGAAGGAGCTGTTCAAAACCCAAGAGCTCAACTTCTCGTCGAGGCCCGAGTTCGGGTCCTCAGAGCACTTCATCTACAGAGGGTCGCGCTTCATCATGGCACCGTACGGCGATTACTGGCGGTTCATGAAGAAACTGTGTATGACGAGGCTCCTAGCCGTCCCTCAGCTCGAAATGTTCCTCGACGTCCGTGAGGAGGAGGTCGAGAGGCTCGTCAAGTCAGTGATCGAGAGTGCAAGAGGAGGGAAGACATCGGACATGAGCAAGGAGCTTACAACTTTCACAAACAACGTGATCTGCCGGATGGTGATGAGCACGCGGTGCTCAGGGACTGCGTACGATGCGAACAAGATCAACGAGCTTGTGAAGGCGTGCTTGGAGCTCGCGGGGAAGCTGAGCGTCGGCGATGTGCTGGGGCCTCTCAGGTGGCTCGATTTTTCCGGGAACGGGAAGAAGCTTCAGGCGGCACTGCATGAATTCGACCAGATCGTCGAGCGGATAATGAAGGAGCATGAAGAGAAGCTGACCAATGGATCAGTTACTGACAGGAAGGATCTCATGGACATATTGTTGGAGACACTTAACGATCCAACTGCTGAACTGAAGATAACTAGAAAGGACGTGAAGTCCTTTATCCTTGTGAGTACATGTTAATTCTGTCCACGCTCTCTTTATTTTATTAATTAGGCAAAAAGTCATCGGTGTTGATACGATGACAATGACATGAAACCAATTACACTTAAACCAAGTATCTTCTAATTGCTTCTAATCATAAAGTTTGACAGCAAATAAATATTTTTAGGCTCCGAAAGTACATGTTATTAGATAATAGTCGCGCAGTTCAGATGTTAAACATTTGGAGCATTGCATATGACGTTCATGTAAATGTTAACGCTATCGTTTCTCATGCCCCTAATTGACAGGATCTCTTCATGGCGGGCACGGATACCTCATCGGCGGCCATGCAGTGGGCCATGGGAGAGCTCATCAACCGTCCGGAAGCCTTCAAGAAGCTGCGGGACGAGATCAACTCCGTCGTTGGGCCGACTAGGCTAGTCAAAGAGTCGGACATCCCAAACTTGCCCTACCTTCGAGCCGTCATCAGAGAGACCCTGAGGCTCCACCCATCCGCGCCCATAATTATCAGGGAGTGCGGAGAGGACTGCTCGGTCGACAGTTACCTCGTGGAGGCCAAATCGAGGGTCCTAATCAACGTCTTCGCGATCATGAGGGACCCGGAGAGATGGACCGACCCTGACGAGTTTGTGCCCGAGAGGTTCCTGGAGACCTCGGACGAGAGAATCGGGGAGCATCAGATGGAGTTCAAGGGTCAGAACTTCAAGTACTTGCCGTTTGGGAGTGGGAGGCGAGGGTGTGCCGGAGCATCGCTCGCGATGCTGGTGATGCATGCGGCGGTCGGGTCGCTGGTCCAGTGCTTTGATTGGAAGATGATGGAGGGAGAGGAGGGCGTCGATCTGAGCCACGGGCCGGGATTCGCGGCGGAGATGGCTAAACCGCTGGTGTGTTACCCCGTCGTGCATGTCAATCCATTGGGTCATGCGACTAGGAAGTAAATATATTTCTTGTTGTCGTCGTACTAGTAAGATGTGCGGTTACTTTTCCCGCTTTCGAGCAGGATGTTTGATGTGGCTTGTAGTTTGGATAAAAGACGAAACTATTGTCTTTATGATATTCATGTTGTTATTATGAAAGAAGCTTATTTGATGTGTGTATACAATTCGACCTCACAAATGGGGACCGTGATTGATGAGTGAGATGGATTAGGTGAAGCAATCGGAGGGCCTCTTTTTTTTTAATCATCGTTAGTAGGGCGGTCGAACGCGTGGGTCGGATCGTAAATGGTCCAATCTGAATTCACTTATTTTAATCCATTTTGACCATTAATTAATATGTAATACAAATTTAGTGACTCATACATAACCCGGCTCATACCTGATCCAAAACCTTCAACTTTAACTTTTGTCCCAATTTTACCTTTTGTCTAATAGAAAACCTTTAATTGTAGGTCATATCCCAATTCTACGCTCAACTTTTTTTCGTCCCCTAAAAAACCTCCAACTTTAGGTTCAATCCCAATTCTATCATAAATTTGTTCTTGTCTTATAAAAAGCCCTCAACTTTAGAGTACCAATTCTATACTAAATTCTTTTTCTCTCAAAAGAAAAAATCTTAGCTTTAGAACCAGTTTTAATTTCACTCTAATTTTTTTTGTTTCATAAAAGATCGTCAACTTTAACATGAGTCACAAATCCGTTTTCCATTAACCCTTTGTCAAAATCACCCTTAGTGATTTTGCGTTCAGTCTTCGATCTCTCGCGGTCGGAGAGCTCATGCTCGGAACACTTGAACAGCTTGTGCTTAAGAGTTTTTCATCTGTCGATTGTCAAAGAGAAATTTTGGACGGAGGGTTAATGGGGACAAATTTGTAACTCACATAAAAATTCGTGGTATTTTATGAGATTGTAAAAATTTTAGGATAAAATTGGGACAAGACATAAAGTTGGGGGTTTTTTTATAGGACCAAAAAAAGTTTAGGGAATAATTGAGATATGACCGAAAGTTAAGGGTTTTTTATGGGACAAAAAAATTAATGGTAGAATTGGGATTAGAACTAAAATTGGAGGTTTTTTATGGGGAAAAGTGCCAAAAAAGTCATAAACCTTTTGCATTAGTGCCAATTTAGTCTTAAACCTTTTTTTAGTGCCAATTCAGTTTTAAACCTTTTGCATTGGTGCCAATTTAGTCCTAAACCTTTTTTTGGTGCCAATTAAGTCCTAAACCTTTTTAATTGATGTCAATTCAGTCCTAAATCTTTTCTTTTTTTGCCAATTTAATCCTTTCGACCAATTTTGATCGGAATTTGCTGACGTGGACGCCTACTGGCTGGTGATCGGTTACCGATACTAGCGTGGACAACTTAAATAATATTTTAATATTTTTTTGAATTTTTATTTTTTTTCCTTTTTTTCTTTTTTTTTTCACTTTTTTTTTTTGGTTTTCCTTCTTCTGGCTGGTCGCTGGTCGTCAGAGGCCAGAGGCCGGCGAGGGCGAGGCCTGACCATGGCGAGGCTCGAACCCTCTCCGAAGGCCGCGGCAAGGGCGAGCCTTGCCATGGTCAGGCGAGGCCCGACCTCGCCTTGGTTAGGCGAGGCCCGACCTCGCCGGATCTGGTGAGGTCCAGCCTCGCCTAGCCGCCTGTGAGGCCCGACCTCGCCAGATTCAGTGAGGTCGAGCCTCGCTCGATCATGACAAGGCTTGCCCTCGCCGCGGCCTCCGGTAAGGGCTCGAGCCTCGCCATGGTCGGGCGAGACCTGACCAAGGTGAGGCCGCCCTCGCCAGTGGCCGGTGAGGCCACCCTCGCCAGTGGCCAGCGAGGTCGAGCCTCGCCTGACCAAGGCAAGGCCGCCCTCACTAGTGGTCGGCGAGGCCACCCTCACCAGTGGCCGGCGAGGTCGAGCTTGCCGGCCTCTAGCCGGTAGCCGGACCAGTGATCGGCCAGAGGAAAGAGAGACAAAAAAAGTGGAAAAAAAAAAAGAAAAAAAATATTAAAATATTATTTAATTTGTCCATGTCGGTGCCAATAATCGGTCGTCGGTCGGCAGGCGTCCACGTCAGCAAATTCCTGTCAAAATTGGCCGGAAGGACTAAATTGGCACAAAAACAAAAGGTTTAGGACTGAATTGGCACCAATTTAAAAGATTTATGACTTAATTGTCACCAAAAAAAGGTTTATGACTAAATTGGCACAAATGCAAAATGTTTAGGATTAAATTAGCACTAATGTAAAATGTTTAGTACTTTTTTGGCACTTTTCCTGTTTTTTATGAGACAAAAGTTAAAGTTTGAGGTTTTTTAAGGTGTTAGACCTGTTACTAATACACACACACACACACATATATATATCTAATCCAACCTATGAAAACTCGTACCCACCTATTTAACCCACTTTAAATTCTCTATGTGCATATGTTACTTGGATAAAAATTTCATATCAAATTTAAAAAGAAAATTAGTGCCATAAAAAATGTAGTAAACAAAGTAAACATCGTAAAAAAAACTATAGATGAAATACTTATAAAGCACTAGAAAAGTATGTATGTTGTGACGACACTTACTGTGAATTCTTATTAATGTTCATGAGTGTTATAATCAAGTTTGGTATTTTGTTCTAAATTTTGGACGTGAAATGAATGTCAAAAATAACTTAGAGAAAATGACACAAATAGTCCATAAACTTTGGTCTAATGTGCAATGTGGTCCATGAACTTTAAATTTGTTCCATGTGGTCTCTAACTTTAACCCAATGTACAATGTAGTTTTTAAACTTTTAATTTGTGCAATGCCATCCCTGAACTTTTTATACATGTTCAATTTAGTCCCTAAATTAAATTACAATGTTCAATATAGTCCTTCCATTAATTCAAGTTTAGGAATTATATTAAATATTTTCATATAATTCAAGGACTACAATGAATATGTACCAAAAGTTTAAGGATTACGTCAAACAAATTAAAAGTTCAGAAACCATATTAAATATTAAGCTAAAGTTTAGGTACCACATTAAATAAATTAAAAGTTCAAGAACTACTTTGTATATTATGCCAAAATTCAGGAATACTTGTGTCATTATCTCCATGGCATACTGAAATAATGCTTAGTTGAAGGAGTAAGGACTGGGGATACATGTCATTCTGGTCGGTGACTCCTTTCGATATACTTGTTTTTGTCATTGCCCATTATGTCTGGTCAATCTTTTTGTCTCTCGGGATTCGGTCGAGTCATTCATGAAACATCACAATACTGAATTTGACATACATTTATCCATGTCAGTATTTAACAACATTGATTTCCAACACTCCTACAAAAAGCTAACAATAAAATTTCAACATTGTCATCTAAGACAATGCATTACAGACCACCCTATTGACCTTCACCATCATCAACACAACGGCTACTCCCATCTGTACAACCATAACAACATCCAGCTCAAGAATTTCAGTGAACTGACTGACAGCTTCTGCTTGGCTTGGCTTCTACACCACGAATAAAATTACTCAGATTACCACTGGAGCTTGCCCCAATGGCCACCATTCCCCCATGGGAATAGGGAGGTGGGGAGTTTGAAACTCCCCTCATTTGGATAGGAGGGGTTTATAGGTTTATGAGATTTTCTTATATGAACCCAATATGGGTCCGCCAAACTCCTTGTCAAGGAGCTTCAAAAGTCCAGGAATACACCTAGCAAACTAAAAAAAATAGGGATAAATACACTGATAGTCCTAAAATTTATTACAAAAATGCAATTGAGTCTTAAAACTTTCCAAAAATGCAGTTAAGTAGTAAAATTTGTTAAATTGATGCAATCAAGTCTTTCTGTTAACTCCATCTAACTTGGCTAACGAAAATGTTTACATGGATTTTTTTCTCTCCTACGTGGCGATGACGTGGATAACGGAAAATGCCAATGATCGGTTGAAGTGGACTACTTACGTGGTGACATTGACGTTGTGAATGTGACGTCAGCATATGTAGGTGCGTCGGTGCGTTTGGTGCGTGCAAGAGCGAGGAGGATGGGCGGCGTGTGTGGGCACTTGCAGTGGTGGTTAGCCAAAAAAATTGACAAGCTGACTTGGTTGACGGTGGTGATTTGGTGCTGGTGTTTGTTTTTCAAAAAATTCGGCAAAAGATGTCCAAATTAGCGCTGAACAACAGAGAGTTGGGGGTTCGAGACGGGGCGCTGCATGGAGAGGATTTCAGCGTCCTTTGACAATGAATTTTCAGGATCCAACTCTTTTTGAGAGCAGCGAGTCTAATGGCGATGTCTCTTTTCCGAAATTAGTAACGAAAGAGTCTCAAACAGCAATTGAAGTTGTGGACTTGAGGGTGAAACGGGAGTGACGCAACCAATATGACTGGTGTCGTGATGAGCACCGTGGAGAAATGCGGCTAATGCGGGTGGCATTACTAAATAGACTCGATGAGTGCTTCCTCAAACAATGGCTTCGAACCAGGATAAGAGTTGAGATGACAAAAAATGTAATATTCTAATCATTAACAAGTGAAGACTACATTACCCTATTTATAGGCTATACATAACGATAGTCTTAAGTAACAAAAAACAAATCATAAAATTTACAGAATCGCTGAATATCCTAAATATATCTCTAACAAGGCGTTGAAGGCAACGATGTCTAGGCGTTGTAGAGGAAGAGGGATGAGGGAGAGAAGGGCTTATTTGATTTAGCATTTGAAATGAGGTTTGGGGCTCTAAAGTCCCTTGATCAAATACAAAGGTTTATTGGTAAATTTTTTGGCGAGCGTTAGGGAGATGCAATTGCATCTCCAAAGCTCTCCAAGGGCTTCTGGCTAAATGAAGGGATAGAGGAGCCTTTGGAAGTTGCATTTTCAGGATGCAATTGGCTGGTTTAACGAAAATGTCAGAATTTTCAATTTTACCCTCATTTAACACCGTAATTCCATTTTTGCCCCCTTTTTAAACATAACCCTAAATCGCTACTTCTCTTCACTTCTCTCGTGATAGATCACTCTGCCCTCTATTCACTCAAGACTTGCTCAGGCGACTATTGCCTTCGAGCTCACTTCCCTCATGCCAGCCCTCGAGCTCTCTCCCTCACCGCTCTTCCCTCACACTCGCCCTCGAGCTCTCTTTCCTCTGAGCTCTCTGAGCTCACGTTGCGCTCACCTCTCTTCGCAAGTAAAATTTTTTGACGTTGTTAAGCATGAAGGTTATTTTGTACAAATTCATGTTGGCATTGCAAATCTGGCTTATTTTTTAGATATATTGGTAATCTTCGTTTTTTGATTTGGCGATGTCACTATGTCACTTTGATTTGTGGTTTTTACGACTTCCAGTCTACTTGCTGCTTAGCGTTTGCTTCGGTTTGAGTCCAACGATCTTTTGTTTTAATGTTCTGTCCTTCATGGCTATGAGAAACATTTTATAGCAGCTTCTTAAAGAGTCGTATATGTCATAAAGGTATACTATAAAAGTAGAGAATTTTAGTGCATACCTCATGTTTTTCCTCTGAATATCTTTTGCTAATTGTGTTTTATCTTTATCTTTGTAAACAATAATTTAGACAATATTAAAAAAGAAGGGAAAAGTGCCGTATAAATCCTAAACCTTTTGGGGTGGTACTAATTTAGTCCTAAACCTATTTTTAATACCAATTGAGTCCAAACCTTTTGATATAGTGACCTTTTGGCCGGATTTTGCTGGTGTGTATGTCGGCCGCCCGGCAACCGGTCATTGGCCCTGACGTAGACAAAATTTAATAATATTTTAATATTTTTTTGAATTTTTTTCTTCATTCTCTTCCTTCAACCGGTCGTTGGAGCGGTGACCAACTGGAGACTAGAGGTCGGTGAGGTTGACCTTGCCAGCCCCTAGTAAGGCTCGCCCTCGCCAGCCACTAGCAAGGCTCGCCCTTGCCGGTGACGGCGAAGGCCAGCCTCGCCCTGGCTGGGCGAGGCTGGACCTCGCCAGATTCGGCAAGGTCGAGTATCGCCCAGCCATGGCAAGGCTTGCCTTTACAGTCGTCGGTGAGGGCGAGCCTCATGTTGGGCTGTCGAGGCTAGCCATGGCTGGGCGAGGCTGGACCTCGCCAGATCCGACAAGGTCGGGCCTCGCCCAGCCGCCGGCGAGGCCCGACCTCGTCGGATCTGGCGAGGTCGAGCCTCGCCCAACCTCCAACAAGGCTCGCCATGGCTAGACGAGGCTAAACCTCGCCAGATCCGGCGAGGTCGGGCCTCGCCCAGCCGCCGGCGAGGCTCGACCTTGCTGGATCTAGCGAGATCCAGCCTTGCCCAGCTGCCAGCGAAGCTTAACCTCACCAGATCCGGAGAGGTTGAGCCTCGCCCAGCCATGGCGAGGCTTGCCCGAGGTCGACCTCACGGGCCTCTGGCCTTCGACTGGTCGCCGGAGCGGCAACCGACTGAAGGAAGAGAATGAAGAAAATAAATTCAAAAAAATATTAAAATATTATTAAATTTTGTCCATGTCAGCGCCGGTAACCAATCGCCAGTCGGCGGACATCTACGTCAGCGAAATCCGATCAAAAGGACTGAATTGACACTATATTAAAAGGTTTAGGACTTAATTGGCACAATAAATAGATTTGGGACTAAATTGGCACAATCCCAAAAGGTTTATGACTTATTCAGCACTTTTCCCAAAAAAAGAAAGAGGAAATGATGCCAAGTGAGGTTATCAATAGTATGCTGCTTTGATGAGCAAGCACCATATGCTAACCAACGGCGTGCCATGATTCCTTTAGCAGAGGTCAATAAAAAAGCCCAAATATTCATCATTCAATGCAATGCTTTGCTACTATAATCTCTATCCCACTTTGGTCCAAGTCAGCTACTTTCTCCGATTGTTGATTCAAGCTGTTACAAATTCGCATTGTTTTATCTATATAGACAACTCACTAGCTGTTTCCAGAGCTAGTTTTTCCTTTTCTTCCACCAACACTACCAATCGTGTTATCTCCTACTTTAGATTTTCATTCTCCAAAATTTTTCTGTTTTTGTTGAACATGAAGGTTTTCTTGTACAAATTTGCATTGGTAATTGCAGGTTTGGCTTATTTTTTTTGCTACATTGGCAATCTTCGTTTGCAATTTTGCGATGTAACTTTTATTTGCTGCTTTAGCCTTGTTAACTATTAAATCTTGAGTATGGAATTTGAAATAAAAGTTTTTTATTGATTGTAGAAACTTATTGTACAAACCTTGAGTGTACATAAGAAACATTTTGTATTTTTCTAGTAGATCATATGTATATGCTTCCTGATTGTGTATGCTATGTGCGACTGCGCTATTGCTAGGGGCTGTCTGTCATTTTTTTGTGCTTATCAAACTTGTTCATTTTCATAATATTAGAAGATGGCAAGTTCAACCAAGGAAAAGGCATATTGGATTGCCAAAGATGTGTAAACATTTTGTTAGTTGTGCATTGAAGAGATCGATAAAGGCAATCATCCAACAACCAACAAGTCGGATGGATGGACAGTCATAATTACTAAGTTTGACAAATTGAGGGGCAAAAAGTATGATGAAACTCAAATGAGCAGTAAGTGGGATAATCTTAAGTAAGAATGGAAAAATGGAGGACATTGGTTTATAATAAAATAGGACTAGGATGGGACTCAAGGAAGAAAATTATTGATGCGAGTGAAAAATGGTGGGAGAGTAAAATTTAGGTAGTTATCATTTCTTCTTTTACTATTCCATTAAGTTCTCTTCTTCAATGATACAATTTACTCAAACACTCTATTATAACAGGCCAATCCTAAGGTAAAAGATTTTTTAGGATGAGAGGCATACCTCCAAATTTTGAAGTGTTGTTAGAAAGAATGTTCAGGGATATAGTTGCTGCCGGAAGAATCACATGAAATCCTGCTTAAGGTTTATATATTGATGAGGATGTTGAGACCACACAACCTAATATTGATGATGGTGCAAGATTTACTTATGATAATTTGGAGTGTCATAAGGGTGAACAGATTGCTGAACCAATTGTAACTCAAAGCCGTAAAAGAGTGGTGCAAACTTCAACGAGGTAAGCTCGAGGGGCAAAAGAAAATAGATTGAGCCCAGCATAAGAGCTTGGAAACCAAATTAACTAGCTATGTTCCACTTTTGAAAGTAGGAACGTTGTCGTTGCTGCAGCTCAAGCAAATGAGGGATTCGGTCCTTACAAGTGTTGGAGAAACATCTCCAAATGAATTTTGATGAGATCCAAACTATCCTTGGTATAATATCTACATTATCTAAGTACAGATATATTCAAAGGACTTAGTGATATTCATAATATTATTTATTGAAGAGAAGATCATAAGACTATCCTTGAATGATCATATAAACAATACCATCAATCTCAAAGATCAGCTAAATGACGATGTCTTATTCAAAGCTAAAGAGATATAGTAATTGGTAATATTTAGGTAACGGTTCATTTAATACAACCGTTATGTCACTAAGATAACTGTTGGGACTAGATAGGCACAGCAGAAGATCCGACAGAAAGGAGAAAAGTCAATCTGACTAGTAGTAAATATTGTAGCTACAATAAAACAACAAAAGCTATTTCAGGAAAGTTTGTAGAAGTTCAAGAATAGGCTGTATGGGTAGTCAGTTTTGAGGACAGTAGCTCCAATGACTGTAGTGGCTACTTTGCCCTTTTAGGAAATCAGCAATGACTAGTTTGAAGATGCTTATAAAAAAGAAAGTCTTTGAAGCCAACAAGTTAGAGAGAAAGTGTGTGTGCTTACAATATTTCCGAAATCTCTTACTTGCTATTTACTGAGCAAAAAGCTCCTGCTTGTCGATAGCACTTGCTGCATTGTAATTGTGACGAAGTTTCAAGTGTACCAAGTGATAACAGCATCCACCTCTCAATAGTGTGATCTACAAACTGATAGGAGTTGTGCTTGCTGAGCGTAACTTGATCAGCAAATTACTGTGCAATCTAGCCCAACTTGTGGCTGTTAGTGGTGAGAGTGGACGTAGGCTTGGAATTATAGCCGAACCACTATATATCCTTGTATGCAGCTGCTTATACATCTATTTATTATCTTTAGCATACAATTGATACATTGTCTCTCATACATATGGTGTTTTCCAATATCTCTATATTATATGCAGTTTTCCGCAAAAGTTTTAAATTCTTCCAAAGCAACCTATTCACCCCCCCCCCCCCCCTTAGGTTACAATGTTAGTCCCAATAATTAGTATCAAAGCCTAGTTGCTCGTCTTGTGAAGAGTATTTCTTTTGAGTATAAAGAACTTCTCTTATGACTAGCTTTGGTGGTTATATCACTAATGGTGCTCTTGCTCCTAACAAGCCGTCTTACTTTGATGGAAGCAATTACAGCTACTATAAGAACAAAATGCAAACCTTTCTTGAGGCAACTGATTTTGAAATATGGGACATGATCTAACATGGCGTGGAAGTACCTATACTTGCTGCTGCTCAAAGAACTTATCAAGAGGTTCCAGTAGAGAATGCTATCGCTAATGTTCCCGTGGCACATAACATAGAGGAAACACGAAGAAGAAGAGCAGCACATAATGCTAAAGCTAAATATCTTCTATGTTGCTCTTTATCTATGACTGAGTATAACAAAATTTGCATATGTGTCACAGCTACAGAAATCTAGGATCTACTGGAACTCACATACGAAGGGACTGACCGAGTAAAGGAGACGAAGCTAAATATCCTTCTTGGATAGTTCTTCAAGATGAAATCAGATGAAACAGTAGCTCAAATGTTCAACATGTTCACGGACATAATGAATGGCCTCACATATCAAGGAAAAATATTCACCAATGGAGAAAAGGTGAACAAACTGTTGAGGAAAATTCCTAATTAGTTTTTAAGAACGACAAAACAATCCTTTTCTAACAACAATTACACTTAAGTTATTTGATGTAGGTAAATGCTGAGTCATCAGACTTAGTTAATGAAAGGACTTTGTTATCAGACTCAAAATTTCTTGTCAAATTCAATAAGTGTTATTTTTGACAAGTTTATGCTGGACAATCAAATTGATATATCAAAATATCCTAATTGGCAATCACAAGATCGTTCCTTAAACATGAAGAATTACACTTATGGAAACCTTGATTTGATTGTATGGGCGATCAAATCACCTAGAGATAATGGTTCTTTTTCTAATGGCTATGCATCTTCTTTTTGGAAGATTCTCCAACGGGTTGATTTGGAGATCAATCCTCTAAAGACTGTCCAATAGATAGATTGAAAGTAGAGTAGTATAAAAGGAGTGCGAACGTCATAGAAGGAGAGTGACCAGAATCGAGAATTCCAAAGTCTGAATAGAACTTCGATCTTACATACTTGTGATTACTGTATTCCACATTATTACTTTAGAAAGAAAATTATTTAAGTGAAGAGTATACATGATAGTGCAATATATCATCTGAGAAGCATTGCTCTTGTAATCTCTTGGTGATTCAATAGTGAAACACAGCCAACAGGCTGCCAACGTGGAGAGTGGACGTAGGCTTGATAAAGTTGAACCACTATAAAGATCTATGTGCAATATTATCTATTTCTAAACTTTCATTTATTATTGTTGACATTATGCTACATATATATTCGTCAAACGAGTTCGTTAAAACATCATTATAGTCATCAGGTGCAATCATCTGACGACAACTTATATACAAGTTTGTCAGACGCATTCATCTGATATTGATCATACGAGTTATTGACCTCAACTATATTCATTCCGCACATTTAAATTATCCAATTTGGTAAAATCACCTATTCACCCATCTCTAGGTGATAGCACTAGCTGTAATAATTGGTATCAAAGCAAGGTGCTCATTTTTCTTTGGAGTATTATTTTACTTCTGAGCTAACGATTCTTGATAGCTAGTAATGCTAAGTCAGGTCACAACAACAAACCGCCTTATTTCAATAGAATTGAGTACAGTGTTTGAGAAAACAAGATGAAGACATTTATCTTGGGATAGATTAGGATATATGGGACATCGTTGAACATGGAATCATTCCAAACGTCTCAACCGAAACAAAATCTCCAGAAACTTCAAAAAGGCAAAATGAAACACCTTCTAACGATGGAATTAGAGAGCAAATCAAATCTCAAGCTCTACTTCTCTTGGCCAAGGAAATTTCCAAAAGAATCCATATGGATGCAAAGATCAGAACGGCCATATACAATAGTCTAGCAAGTGTTGAGTATAAACGAATTGCAAATCTCAAAATTGCAAAAGAAATTTGGAATCGTCTCAAGCTTATTCATGAAGGAATAGAGAGAGTCAAGGAGACAAATCTCAACATTCTCCTTGGGCAGTACAAGTCCTTCACTCAAAAACCAAATGAAACAATTTTCGAGATGCAGAGCAAATTCACTGAGATCATAAATGGGCTTCAATTCCAAAATAATCCCATCTCAGAACTTATGAAGGTAAACAAATTGCTGAGAGTTCTCTCAAAAGAGTGGAACAACATCAAAGTTTCTATTCGAGAAACTCAGAGGATCAAACCACTCACAGTGGACGAATTTATCGGAACTCTTCAATCCTATGAAACTGAAAAGTTCTTAGAAACTAAAGAACCTAAAGGTAAAAAGTCCATAGCTTTAAAAACTAACATTGATTCTAATGATACAGATTCAGATTCAGATGAAGATGAAGAGTTAGCTCTAATGGTTAAGAAACTGAGGAAGATGGCTAAGAAGGTGAAGTTGAATAAGTCAAAGAAGCAATTCAAGAATTCTGAGTCATCAAAGGCCAAGAAGCTAAACTTTAAGAAGAAATCAAGTGTTGAAGATGAAGAAAACAAAGACGTGATATGTTTCCACTGCAAAAAGAATGAATATATAAAGTCCAAATGTCCTCTTCTCAAAAAGAACAAAGGAAAGTATGAACGATATAAGAAGACTTTCAAAACTGAAACATGGAGTGACTCAAATGATGATGAAAGCGAACAAGAATATGCCAATACCTGCTTGATGGCAAATTCAGACTCAAAATCAAGTTCTGATGAAGAAGAAGAAGTAAGTAATTCCAAAATTCCTAAAGCAATTGCAAATTATATTGATGAGTTAATCTTTGTTAATAAAATTGCTTTCAAAAAGATTTTTGTATTGAAGAAAGAGATTTTGACTTAAAAAGTGCAACTCAAAATAAGGATATTGATAAGACAATTGCATATGAAAATGAATATTTAAAAAGGGAAAACAATCTTTTAAAACAACAAGATATTTCGCAAAAGGATAAGATTGATTTCTTGCAAAAAGAATTTAATCTTATCAAGGAGAATAAAGAATTCCTTCAAAAGAAAAATGATTTATTGAAAAAGGAAATTTATGATCTGAAAAATATCTCTAAGGAAAGTTTTGATCGTATTTTTAATGAAAAAGAACTTCTGAAAAAAGAAATTTCTAATATAACCAAGAAATTTTCAATGGGTTCAAAAAATCCTCAACATATTTTGTCAATTCAAGTTCCTTATTACAATAAATTAGGTTTGGGTTTTGAGAAAAATACTGAATTGAAAAATGCTTTTCCTAATGTCAAAGAAAGACTAACGAAAAACCTCCACAGATTTATGTATCAAAATCACTTTCAAAAGCAGTGTGAAATTCAATGGTCAAACTTCCCTTAAGTGCCCAAATTCCGGTGATTCAAATCACTTTAAGAGTGATTGTCCTAAATTTTAGAGACCTATTTAGAGAGACATTCTGAGAATGATTGATTCTAACCAAAATGGATCCAAGAAAATATGGGTACCAAAGAAAAAGTGAGTTATCTTTTGCAGGTACCAAAGAAAAGAAAAAATAAGTGGTACCTTGACAATAGTTGTTCAAGACACATGACTGGAGATCCTCTAAATTTCATCCTGTTAGAAAGAATTAAAGGAGGAAGTGTGTCCTTTGGTGGCAACAGCAAAGGAAAAATAATTGGTAAGGGAACTATCAGAATCGAAAATCTCATCACCAACAAAGTCTCACTAGTTGAAGGTTTAAACTTCAATCTAATTAGCATTAATCAATTATGTGATATTGATTACAAAATCACTTTTTAAGAAAACAAATGTTTTGGGATAAGTAAAGACAACAAGCAATCATTTACGGGTCGAAGACATGGAAACATTTACCTACTAGACACGAAGTCTAATGACTTGCAATGTCTCGTTTCCATAAAAGAAGAATCGGATCAATGGCATAGGAAGCTCGAACACATAAATGTCAAGCTGATTTCCAAAATAGCTTCAAAGAAACTCGTCAAAGGACTACCAGAATGAAAATTCAAGAGCACTGAGTTATGTTCAGCTTGTTCTAAAGGTAAATAGGTAAGAAGTTCATTTAAATCAATAAACTATGTCAGCACTAACTGAGCTTTGCAGTTGCTTCATATGGATAGTTTTAGACCTACTTAAACTCTAAGTCTTGCAGGTAAGAAATACTGCTTAATTGTTGTAGATGATTATTCAAGATTTACTTTGGTATTCTTTTTGGCTCATAAAAGGGAAACTTTTGAATATTTCTCAAAATTCGCCAAAAAGGTACAAAATGAAAAAGGTTATACTATTTTGAGCATTAAATTTGATCATGGTAGAGAATTTGAAAATCAAAATTTTTCTAATTTCTGTGATGAAAATGGTATTCAACACACTTTTTCCTCACTCTATACTCCTAAACAAAATGTAGTAGTTGAAAGAAAGAATAGAACTTTACAAGAAATGACTAGAACTCTCCTATTTGAAAATAAAACTCTAGCACATTTTTGGGCTGAAGCTGTTTCAATAGCCTGTTATATTTCAAATAGAATCTTTCCAAGACAAATCCTTGAAAAGACCCTTTATGAATTGTTCAAAGGTAAAATTCCTAATATCTCCTATTTTCGGATATTTGATTGTATTTATTCTAAAAAATCCTAATGATCGTGTTGGTAAGTTTGATGAAAAGACATATGAAGGAATTTTTCTTAGATATTCAACTACAAGCAAAGCTTATAGAGTATACAACAAAAATACTCAAATGGTGGAAGAATCATTGAATGTCAAGTTTGAAGATTTAATTCAAACTCAATAAGATGACTCTGACACTGAAAATCCAATATCTGAAGAATCTGACAAAGCATCTGATGAATTGACAGTAAGTGAAAGTAATTAGAATCAAAGATCTGATGAAGCTCAAGAATCTTCAAACCACCAAGACAATGAAGAATCATCAAATTTCAATGATGACAACGATGAAAGATTCAACAAAAACTGGAAGAAAAAATCTAGTCATCCCAAAGACCTCATCATTGGAAATTTAGATGAAGGAATCAAAACTAGAGCAAAGGCAAAAGAAGTCATAAATATGCTGGCTCTCGTTTCTGAAGCTGGATTAAAGCCATGCAAGAGGAACTATTACAATTCAAGATCAATCAAATATGGGAACTCATTCCTAGACCCAAGAATTACTTAATTATTGGAACAAAATGAGTATTTCGAAATAAACTGGATGATCAAGGAAAAGTTGTTAGAAATAAAGCAAGACTTGTGGCCAAAAGAGGAAGGAATAGATTACGACGAAACGTATACTCCAGTGGCCGGGTTAGAAGCAATAAGAATTTTACAGGCTTATGCTTATTTCTGTGATTTTAAACTGTTTCATATAGACGTCAAAAGCGCATTCTTGAATGGCTACATTAAAGAGGAAGTATATGTAGACCGACCTCTTGGTTTTGAAGATCCTCACTAGCATGATTAGGTATATGCTCTCAAGAAAGTATTATACAGTCTCAAACAAGCACCACGTGCTTGGTACAAAAGACTGAGCAGCTTTCTGAAATTAAATGAATTCACAAAAGGTAACGTAGATACTACCCTATTCATCAAAAGAAAAGGTAAAGATATTTTAATTGTTCAAATTTGCATAGATGATATTATCTTTGGCTCTATAGATAAAAAAATTGAGTAAGAATTTTTCCAAAATGATGTAAAGTGAGTTTGAAATGAGCATCATGAGTGAGTTAACTTTCTTCCTTAGCTTATAGGTTAAACAAACCAAAAATAGCCTTTCTTTATCAAGAAAAGTATGCTAAGAAAATTGTGAAAAGGTTTGATTTAGTAAATTGCAAAACGACAGAAACTCCAATGTCATATTTCATTAAACTAGACAAGGATGAAAAAGAAAAACCAGTAGACAAAAAATTATATAAAAGCATGAATGGCTCACTTTTATATTTAATTGCTTTAAGGCCAGATATTCTGTTTAGTATTTGTTTGTGTGTAAGATTTCAATCAGAACCATAGGAATCTCCTCTTACTGCAGTCAAATGGATTATCAAATATGTTGGCACCAATCCTACACTTGAGTTGTGGTATCCAAAGGGGTCAAATTTTACTCTCATTGGATATTCTGATGCTGATTATGCTGGTTGCAAGATAAACAGGAAAAGTACTTTAGGAACGTGTCAATTGTTAGGCCACATGCTTGTTTCATGATATTCAAAGAAGCAACAAATCGTAGCTCTTTCTATAGCAGAAGCAGAATACATCTCACTTGGAAGTTACTGTGCTCAAATCCTTTAGATGAAACAATAATTAAGAGACTCCACTGTCAAAGACTCAACTGTGGAGATCAAGTGTGACAATACCAGCACAATTAATTTGACCAAGAATCCTATTATGCATTTAAGAGCTAAGCACATCGATATTAATTACCATTTTATTCGTGATCATATTTTAAAAAGAGATATTAATGTTCAATTCATATACACTATTAGCTGACATTTTTACAAAACCCTTAGATAAGAAAAGTTTCGAGTTTATTAAAGACAAACTAAATATTATTAACCCACTTTATTGAGCTATGCAGTATAAACTTACATTGCATTTGATAACTTATTTGATCAAGCACATATTTGAAGCTTTTGGTTTTGGCGCCAACTCATCTTATAAAATGTATGTATCTCCAATATATTTTGAATGATATGATTGTTTGAAATTAGTTGTCTTGAATGATACCATTTGGGAATTAAAATCCCAAAATTTTCGAAATATAATTTCCGAAATTTCCATTAACGGTTAATTGACAGTTTCCAAAAAGGGTTTTGCAAGAACCGATGTAATGCACTTCTCGGTTAAACCCTTTTTCTTCTTTCCTCTCGTTTTTACTCTCTCCGTACCCACGATTCCCTCACTAAAACCCTAAAAATCCCTTCTTTCTCTCCTGAAACCTAAAATTCTTGAATGATACCTAAATCGACCTCTTAATCAAAGAAAGGAACTAAAGGCTCTAAAAGATCAAATTGTCTCGCCGGAATGTTCACTAGGGAAAAACACGATGGAGAACCAGAGAAGATCGACATCTCCAACACGGGTTCTGACAAGGAGTCGTCTGAAGGTAAGAAATCTACGAGAATCCCTGTCTGTAACATCCTAAATTCGACCCATTTCCGGGATCAATGAAATTGATATTATTTCTTATTTCATTTTAGTGAATCTCGCCCAAAACTGATCACTCTCGAGATACTAATTGATGAGGAAGGGCTAAATAGGAAAATGGTACGTGGACCGGGAAATAAAAAGAGGAAATATTTTGAGCCAATATGAGCCGATCCTAGGAGGATGACGGATTTGGTTTGGTCAACGACGTACGATCGGATCGCAGGTGATTCCGTATGATCGAGAGTATGTGTGACGAACAAATCCCAAACTTAACCAGAATGATCGTAACCCCCAAAACTAGCGATAAATCCTTGCTTTTTCCTGGTAATCGAGACCGTCACAACTCGAGTAACCCTAGATCGATACGCGTAATCCCTAAATAGCCGTCCATTAGTGAGAGACCCTAAAATTGTAATTGAGCAATTTTGATCGTGAAATTGGGCCCGGACTTAAACTTCGAATTTCTTGAACGTACACGACTATTTTGCGAGGACGACGTCGTTTTAGTGTGGCCAACCATAATAGGGATCAGTACGGTTGAAAAATGGAAATTCGGCCTGGAACTGAAAAATTACTGATTTGCCCTTGGTGCCTTAGACCCTAATTCCGAATTTTTGGGGGATTTATGTGGACATGATCAGCCTTAGATATTTGTTCAAGATTTAATTTTGGCCATTAGATGTGGATAGGGTTAATGGGGACTCTAGATCCTAGCCATTGGATTGAATAGTTAGTGGGTTAGTTGATCTACCCCACTCAACCATTTGGATAAAACTCTCCACTCACTCTCTCTCTCTCTCCTCTCACTCTCTCATTTCTTCCCCCCCATCCGGCCAAGCTCTCTCCCTCCTCTCTCCCGTGAAGCCCCTCCGGAGCAGCCAAGCAGCTACGTCGCCGCCGCTGAGTGCCGAGCACCGCCGGCCACGCCACCGTCTACTACCAGTTCATACCACCACCACCTATCTGACTCACTTTCTCCCTCTCTCTCTCACAGTCACCCCCTGGCTGTGTGAGATCAGCCGCCGTCACTGCCTACCGGAGCACGCTGCCGTCGTGCCGCTCAACCCCGCTTTGCGCCACCCGACGCCATTCTCTCCCTCTCGTCCCGTCTGCCACCATCACCATCACCTTAACCTTTGCCACCGTTCGGACCAGCTGGCTGCTGGAGCGCCGCCACCGCTAGCACTGTCGTAGGAGCCGTCGCTCGCTGCCATGACTCCAGCCCAAGCCGCCCGTTTTCCCTCACCTGTTCAACCACTTTAAGAGCTTAGGAGATTATTGTGAATATTAACCCTAAACCCTAATTAGGCTAATTAGCATTTCTAGATAGGTTTAGGGTAATTTAGGGTTAATTAGGGTATTTATCGAGTTGATTAGTGGGTTGACCATTGGAGGTTGGTTATGTGATCATTTGGAAGTTTATTAGGCTGATTTCAATGTGGACTGGTGCCCTAGAGTGGGCTGATTAGTGGCTGGTATTATCGGGTATTAATTGGACTAAGACTGGTTAAGTTGAGCTTAATTGCGCAAATCCCGATCATGCCTTGTTTGGTTGATGTGGTGGTTGAGTTATGCTCGTTAGTGATCGATTTTAGTATGCTATGTCATGTGATTGTGTGGTCGAACAATGCGGTGTGTGATTGGCCAATAATTGGCGTGAATTCCATTGATTTGGTACACGAATTGTGAGTGCCAATTGTATGTTATGCCGAGTGTTATTAAGTTGGCTGAGCGAGCATGTTGATATGATGAATTGGGCATGTTGTGGTTGATTTGAATTGACGGGTTCATTGGGCATGCTAATTCGTCATTTGAGCACGTCATGGTGTGACATCAAGCATATGGCCACGCTAGAATTTAATGCTCATTGTGAATCATATGGTTGTCCGACTGCTGGATTGCATGGCCATGCATTTCGTATGCTGAGCATAGGCCTGATTTGAGAATTGTGCTAGTACACGTACGTGACATGAGCATATGACCACCTAATCGGCCTGATGCATTTTATGCAGGGTTCAGATAAAAACTAGTGTATGTGTAACTATGATCACTATAAGCCCTGATGCATGTTACGCAGGATATTGAACCCATCATGATGCGTTTTACGCTGGACGATACCCGGATTGCCGGAAGACGGTCAACCTGATACGTTTTATGTGGGTGTAGTCCATATATGGAGATCGATATTGCACCTGATGCATTTTACGCGGGCTAAAGACACTAGACCAGATGCATTTTACGCGGGTCAGGAAGTGTTGATTATGGATAGACCTGATGCGTTTTATGCGGATCAGACCTGATACGTTTTACGCAGGTCGAGAATAAATGAGAAATTGGCAGTGTGAAAGTGTGCATTACCGAGCCGGATCATGAGCATGGGTATATTGATGGCATATGTATGCAAAAGTCCATCAGTATATGAGTGCAAGCATGTGCGTATCGGTGACTCGCGTGTGAGGCAGGCATTAATGGGCATGAGCATGTGCATGGCGTACGCGTGATTAAGCATGTTCGCGTAGGTGCCATTATTGTGATTATTTTATGCCTAACTTGCAAGGTTGTTATCTGATTGATCTGAGCCTGAGAGCCTAGGTCAATTGATTGTTGTTCTGGTTGTGTGATTGTCCGCCTGTCAGGAGGTACATGTTAGCCTAATTTACGCTTAGGGGGTTTACTCACTGAGATTCGTCTCACTGTTGTTAAAACCCTAACTTTTCAAACCCCCGGCCTTGAAGATGTCAGAGGTGCCTTTACGTTTTGGGATCCCGTCCTAGATAGACCGGGAGGTGACCGAGTACCCCGTAGGGAATGGGGATACGTATATTATACACTTTATTATAGTATGGGTTGACGTGGGTGAGCAGCATTTTCAGGCCCACGAGTACTTAGGCTGGTGTTTCAAGGATTACTCGGGGACTTACGGACCCCTCAGGACCTTCGACGTCCCGTTCAACGGGCTAGGGTAGGTAGATCGACAGGCTGCCGATGGAGATTTGGCAAGTCCAAAAGCCTCATCCAAGGCGAGTGCTAGTTTCGGCCGCCAACCTATTATTTGGGAGGTGGACGAACTAGATCCGATGGATGAAGAGCCGGTGGACTGAGACTCTGACCCGAAGCCTATGGAATCTGACGAGGAGCCGAAGCCGATGGAGCAAGACCACGAGCTAGAGGGCGAGCCAGAGGAGGTCGACTCAGAGGAGGAGCCGGCAGAGGCCGAGTCCGAGCTGGATTCCATGGACTCCGAGGACGAGCGGTCTGACAGCTCTTCCAAGTCCTCAGGATCTGACCCAGACTGGATACCTTAGGGTTTAGCTGAGACCCTTGTTAGGTTGGGCCGATACCTTTTTGACCTGAGCCCATCCTTAGTTTAGCTGTCTGACCCCCGGGCCACATACCCCTTTTTGCCGTAGTGGCCGTTGACCCGCTTTTGGTTTACTGTATTTTGTGTATTGAATGTTGTATTCTCCCTGTTTAGTGTAGATATATATATATTTGTTTACCCTGTTGTCCGATGTGGTATTGCTATCCTTAGTCTCATGTTTTAATTGTACAGGTGTTTATATTGCTTTAGTGTATGCTTGATTCTCTGTTTGGGTTTCGGGTCGGTGACGCGTTCTGGGACATCGCACAAGTTCGACCTCGGTTGGGATGTTTACGTGCCGTAGGGTTCAAGGCATGACACTGTCCATGAGCGTGATCATTTTGGTAGATCAAGGCAACAGATAAAGACGATCAAAATACTTTGAGAAAATCGAAGTGATCAGAGCACTGTCCATGCAGTATGTAAGACACTAGATTTTCTTTCTGAACAAAAAGTTGTGGAAGAATATGAAAGGGGTATGAGAATTAGAAAAACACTTGTTGCTAAAAAGGATATTATAATTAAAGAATCATCTAATATAAAAGAAACCCCTACGACAAAGAAAAAAGGGATATCGAGAAAAGGAAAAGAGAAAACAGGGGAACAATCGAATATTAGTGCAGATGAATCTGTTGGTGAGGAGGAACTCCAGATTGTAGAGAACAGCAAGAACATTGACTCTAGAAAGGAGGACAATGATGAAAAATTATACACTGAGTTTGTGTCTATTTCTGGCATTTCCCCTTTGATGATAAGAAAAGCGACAGTTTGTTTAAAAACAAAACACATTAGATTGCTTACAACTCTTTCTTAGCCAGAGGAATCATGAATAACAGAATAGTAGACTTCAATTTCTTCAAAAACTTCAATATCAAGATTCAGAAGCTGATTGAAAATCTTGATTTTCAGAGAACGTGTTCTCTTTCCCATAAGGTTTACCCTGAACTCACTACTTACTTCTATTCCAATTTATTCTTCAATTCTCCTGCTAAGTTCGAATTCTCTGTTTTTCAAAATGATTATAAGTTAACAATCTTTGAGCTTTCTGCCATTCTAGGAGTAAAACATATTGAATTCTCTTTTATTCCTACCACTTCTGATTCGACATACCAATCCTTATCTGGTAACTCATCTTTCATCAAAGGTTTAACATCTCATGTATCTCATATTCGTTTTCCTCTCAACTCCATTGTGTTACGCAAAATCATCATAAACTATCTTAGACCCAAATGATCCTCTAAAACTAATGTCTCTCGATATGAGGCAAAGCTAATCTGGGCAATTCAAAATACCTTTCCTATTTCTTTGTCACATTTGATCCTTCTACAAATATACAAATCTGTCAAGAAGAGTAAAGGTCAACTTCCTTATGAAGCTCTGATCACTACTATTTTTGAGTTCTTAAAAATTCCCATTCCTACGAAACTTAAAGGCAAACCTCTTCAAACAATGACCGTAGGGGAACTTATAATGACCAAAATGGGATATAGGTTTGATGGAGAAAATTGGAAGAACAAGAAGGGTAAGATTATTCCAGTCGAGCTGATGAGTATACAGAACAAGGGCTCTATTAATATACTTCATGAATTTGATGAGGAGGAGTTGATTGAACCTCTAGTGACAGATAAAAGTGAAGCAGACTGCCTCAAGATTAGACAGACCAGCCAAACGAAGATAAGCTGTGGCTAGTGATTATGATGAAATGGAGATATCAGATGAAAAATCTGATGAGCAAGCTCAAGTTGATGACAGATTCCTTGAGGAAATAAGGTTTATGCAATGGCTACTTAATCAAGAAGCCAAGCATAAAGTTCATGCAGACATGCATGCTGCGACTCAATTAGAAATTCAAAGGCTGCGAGATGAGAATAAAAGCTTGATGCAATCACTTAGTGACCTCATTAACAAAATTGTGATGGAGAATCAGAAAGAACAAATGGCCATTGCAGAGAAAGAAACTGACGATATTCAATTCTTCGGAGAATGACCCTCTAGGAGATAGGAGGAGCTTGAGCATGAGAAAGTTATTGAGGCTGACAAGCATGAATAGTATGAGCAAAATAATGCTCAACATGTCGAAGACAATAGTTTTGACCTAACTGACATTCAGGAGGAGCAATTTCAGAATGCACAAAAGGCAAACTCTTCATAAGCAACATCTACAGATTTCCCTCTTGAAGGAGTTGTTCCATCTGAAGTTCAACAGAAAGGAAAAGAGAAGCAAATAGAATCTATTGACATTCAAACTACCAATACGCCGTCTGGATATAATATCTCATCATCTATGTTAGATCATACAGCTTGTGATATCTTGAAAATTCGACCCAATTTGGTGATTTATGAAATGGTGATTTCATCAACGCTCTATTAGTTAATTCTCACCCTAACTTGATCACTTAGAGAATACTAACCAAAGGCGAAAGGCTATCGAAAAATATATTTTTAACAGCCGCCCATTAGTTCTAGATGTACTATAGCTGTGATTGATCGATTTCAGCTACGAAGTATAATTTGATTTTGAGTGTCGAATGCTCAAGGGTTTCACACCCAAACCATAAGATGTTGCCTCGTAATTTTACGAGTTTTTTTGTAGAAAATTTCAATCTCGGAAAAAGAATTACATAATCGAAAATTTGATGTGAAAAACAGAAGTGAGCTGAGTAAAGCCATTGGGCCTCACGCCTGAGAAAGGCTAGCCATCAAGGCCCGATAAGAACAAGTCGACCTATAATTTAGCACCTGGACTGCGGACAAAGTGGTAATTTGGGGGACAATTTTGGAGAAAATTACAAAGGAAAAGAGAAAAATTGGAAGATATTTGTGTAGGATCATGATAGACCCCACTTTCTCTTCTCTCTCTCTCTCCTCTCTCTCTCTCTCTCTTCCTCTTCCTTCCCGCTGACCCCTCCCATGCCGGTTGACTTTCCCCCACTGACTTACCACCGAACCCACCCACTCCCTATCATTTCCCCCTCTCTTTCTTCTTTTTCTCTTTTTTTGGGCACGTTTTCTTTTGCTTCTGCTTCTTCCGTTGGCATCTTCCGCTGCTACTGCTTCTTCCGCTGACTTCTACTTCTGCTTTTGCTCCGCTGCTGCTGTTCTACCGACCTTGTACTGCTCTTCTTGCTTGGTCTTGCTTGCTTAGGCTTTGGGTGACTAATTGTGAATGTGTGTTTGTGACTTTAAATGGTGGAACCGTGGCTAATTTGGTGGTCGTGTAAACTTATTTGCATTGCTGGTGGTTGAGCACATTCGAGTGATGCTTGGGAGTGTGAATGACATGGAATTGAATGGGTCATGTGACGTATGTGATCACCTAAGTGCCATGATGCGCCTTTATGCGGGGAAAAGATAATAAATTATGTGATGGAGTATACGTGTGATCACTTAAGCCCTGATGCGTCTTTAGATGGGGATTGAACCCGTCCAAAGGCGTGTTACGTAGGACGATGGCCGGTTAAACCAGAAGATTGCCACTCTGATGCGTTTTACACGGGTTGTGCCACGGGCCTGATGGGTTTTACGTGGGTCGTGAATAATCTGAACGGAAAAACGAGTGCGTGTTGTGCATTAGTGTAGGTGGTGTATTGAGACTGACATGTGATCATGTTCGGATTATTGCTAGTACACGTGCATGTGTAAGTCATATTCGGAATTGTACATGCCCGTGAGTTTTTACTGCATTATTGCGATTTGACTAATATGCAGGGCTTGTATATGTTTTGAGATGAGGTAGGGATGTTTGTGTTTGCCTTAGCAGGTTGATAGTTTAAATCTTGTGCTTAGGCTTGTCTGGTAGTATGTGTTGGTCTATGCGGGGCTTAGGCTGTTCACTTATAAAGACTCGTTCTCATAGTTAATTGTGAACCATTTCAAATCCCCGACCATGACTCTGCCATCTTGACATTTTGGGGTCCCCATGCATACGGATCATGTGGAGAACGAGTATCCAGTGGGCATAGATATGGCATACATTAGGTATTTTACCGCAGTATGGGTAGATGAGGGTTTAGAGTTCTGGAGGCCCTACCATTTCTTAGCCTGGTATGACCGTGTGGGGGCGGAGATCATTGGCCCAATTCGTGGCTTTGAAGGTCCCCACCACGGCGATGCGGATGCTATGGATTGAGATCCCTTGGAGACTTTTGCATCGGATGGCACAGTCATCAACCCTGAAGTCCTTATCCCTAAGCCGAAACCCATGGACCTTGATCCCGTGTCGAAATCGGAGGAGCTCGAGCCGGAGGAGGAGCTCATGGAGGACGATGACATGGCTGAACCTAAGACACCACCGGGATATCATGAGGACGAGTGATCGGTGTAGTGGCCCGTCTTTTGAGGAACCCTCTTTTGATATAGAAAAGTTAGGCTACCCAACCATCGCCTCTTTTTTATGAACGTGGTTTGATATTAGTGGCCTAGTGTAAGGTTGTGTAATTAAATGTTATAAGTATGCCAAGCATATGAATATATTTGTTATTATGTGATCAAGCGAGGTCGCTACTATCCCGTGTAATTGAATTGTTGTATGGGGTGTTTGAATTTGTTTCCACTTGTGCATGATCGTTAGTATTCCTCTGAGTCGGCGACGAATCTTGGGATGTCACACTATTATTGACCTAAGCGGGATGTTGCGTGCATGTCAGGTTCGGGGCGTGACACAACTATTACAGATATGTGATGGAGGCAAGCAACTGTTCAGAATGAAGTCAAGGAGTTCAGAAATGAACTTAAAGAAGGAATCCAATAGCTAAAGGACTTGATGGAAGCAAGAATCAACAATTTGAAAATACAAGTAAGAACTGATGTACAAATTACAGCAATTCACACTGCAAACATTGAAGGAAAGATTAATCAGTTCTCATCACATATTGAGCAATGATTGAACCAATTTTCCAACTTCAGTCTAGTACAAGTGCCTTTCCCACCTGCACCTTTTGGACCTTCATCATCTGAACCCTCTAGACCATCAGCCCATCCAACAAATCAGCCAAACTAATCACATATCTTCCAATCCACAAGTTTCTAAGATATTTTTTCCACATTCAATATTTGTTTTTGATGTGTTTTTGACTTGGTGTAAACTTTGGACATTGAATTGTGATTTGAAACTGGTTGTTGAACTCTTATTGAACTCTTGTTGAACTCTTATTGATTATGCTATTATTTGATACTAATCCTTTCTGCTGATGTAAAAAAGGGGGAGAAGTGTTGTACAGAATGAACTTATGCAAATGTGGCGTGAACAGCAAAATGAACTGTTATATTGGAATGTTATTCTGGTTTTAAAAATTAACACTGCTTTATATGCTTTGAATGTCATATCCTCTGAATAGAGTATTTTGTTCTTATAAATATTTTTTAAAAGGATTTGGATAGTTTTGTCATCATAAAAAAGGGGGAAAATGATGAGGAAAATTCCTAATTAATTTTAAAGAAAGACAAAACAATCATTTTTTTACCACAACTACACTTAAGTTATTTGATGTAGGTAAATACTGAGTCATCAAACTTAGTCGATGAAAAGACTTTGTTATCAAACTCAAAATTCCTCGTCAGATTCAATAAGTGTTATTTTGGCAAATTTATGTATGACAATTAAATTGATATCTCAAAATATCCTAATTGGTAATCACAAGATCGTTCCTTAAACATAAAGAACTACACTTATGGAAACCTTGATTTGATTGTATGGGCGATCAAATCACCTAGAGATAATGGTTCTTCTTATAACGGCTATGCATCTTCTTTTTGGAAGATTTTCTAATGGGTTGATTTGGAGATCAATCCTCTGAAGACTGTCCAACGGATAAATTGGAAGTAGAGAAGTATAAAAGGAGTGCAAACGTCGTACAAGGAGAGTGACTAGAATCAAGAATTCCAAAGTCTAAATAGAACTTCGATCTTACACACTTGTGATTACTGTATTCCACGTTGTTACTTTAGAAAGAAAATTACGTGATAGTGCAATTTATCATCTGAGAAGCATTACTCTTGTAATCTTTTGGCAATTCAATAATGAAACACAGCCAACAGGCTACCAGCATGGAGAGTGAACGTAAGCTTGATAAAGCCGAACTACTATAAAGATCTGTGTGTAGTATTATCTATTCCTAAACTTTCATTTATTATTATTGACATTATATTGCACACATATTTGTCAAACGAGTTCGTTAAAACATTATCATAGTCATTAGACGCAATCATCTGACGATAACTTATATACAAATTTGTCACACGCATCCATATGATATTGATCATACGAGTTGTTGACCTTAACTATATTCATTCTACACGTTTAAATCATCCAATTTAGTAAAATCACCTATTCACTCCCCTCTAGGTGATAGCACTAAATGTAACACAAACTACTAAGGGCCTTACCAAAAGAATGGAACAATGTGAAAACTTCAGTTCTAGAAATAACAAGGATTCAACCAATCACGTTGGAAGAATTGATCGGAACATTCACATCCTATGAAGTAGAACAGCAAATTGAGGAAGGTAGCTCAAAAGGTAAGAGAGCCATAGCCTTTAAAGCTAACAACAATGATGCAAGTGATCAATTGTCATTTGAGGATGAAGGTGATGATGAAGACATGGCATTGTTCACTTGAAGGTTTAACAGCCTTATAAAAAAAGGAGGAAAATTCAAAGGCAAACAACAAGTGAAAGCTCCAGGGGAAAGAAGATTATATAAGAGCAAGGAAGAACTCAAAGGTAGAGATCTTGTTTGCTATGAATGCAGAAAACCAGGTCACATAAAGCCAAATTGTCCATTGCTC
Source organism: Syzygium aromaticum (assembly GCA_024500025.1). Classification (NCBI taxonomy): domain Eukaryota; kingdom Viridiplantae; phylum Streptophyta; class Magnoliopsida; order Myrtales; family Myrtaceae; genus Syzygium; species Syzygium aromaticum. Next base: position 14,246,061 of record CM044895.1, read on the forward strand.
AAAAAAAGAAAGGAAAATACAAGAAAAAGAAGAAAGCACCGAATGCTAAAATATGGAGTGACTCAAAATGTAAAACCAGCGATGAGGAAGAAGCAAATCTCTGTCTAATGGTCAATTTGGATCATGAAGAAGAAAATGAGGTAAATCAGCTTGAACTATCTTACGAAGAAATGCTTGATTTTTTAAAGGAAATGTTTGAAGAATACAAACAAGCTTTAAAAAGAATTTCTATTCTCAAAAAGAAAGTATTTGATTTTACCACATAAATACTTGCTTGTAAGATTGCATTTCATAACCTGGAAAAGGACTATGACCTTCAAGAAATGGAAGTTAGGCGTTCTCAAGTTGAAAATGACTCTCTCAAGGAAAAGATTTAAAAAATCAACACCAAGTTCTCTCTTGATTCAGAGACTTTGAAGCACATTCTCTCAATTCAGATTCCTCGCTATAATAAATGTGGTTTAAGACATGAGGAAAATGAAGATGAGAAGAATCCTTTTCCTAAATTCAAAGAAAGATTGGCTAAACGACCTCCTACACATCTTTATAAGAGTCATTATGCAAGACATTTCACCATAGCCTCTGGCAAGCAGTTTCCTAATTGGTCAATCTGCAATGAATATGGTCATTTTAAATTAAAATGTCCAAACAAGTAGATGATGCCCAAAAAGGTTCACAAAAGATTTGATGACGTTTTTAAATCTAACACTAAAGCACCCAAGTTTAAGTGGGTACCAAAGAAAAGATGAGCATCTCTCACTCTGTAGGTAATTTTGAAGAAAAACAAGTTGTACCTAAACAGCGAATGCTTAAGGCACATGATAGGAGATAGTTCTGAGTTTATAAGTCTCGTCACAATAGATGGAGGCACTATCACGTTTGGAGGAAAAGACAAAGGAAGAATCATTGGTAGAGGAAACATCAAGTTAGGAAATCTTATTATTGAAGATGTTTCTCTAGTCAAAGGACTAGGTCACAATCTTGTAACTCTATGACAAAGGATACAAAGTTAGCTTTTAGGAAGGTAAATGTATTGGTATAAGTCAAGATAGATCTCAATCATTCGAGGGAAAAAGATATGGCAACATCTATCTAATAAATGTTAATTTTGATGATGTTCAATGTCTAATGTCTATCAAGGATGAATGTGATCTATGGCACAAAAAATTACGACACATCAATGCTAAGCAAATCTCTAAGATCTCATCAAAAGATCTAGTGCGTGATCTCCCAAAAATCAACTTCAACAAAAGTGATTCATGTAATGTCTGTACTCTGGGAAAGCAGGTTAGATCATCTTTCAAGTCAATAAATACAATTGCTATTAACCAATAATTGTAGCTCTTACACATGGATTTATTCAAACCCACAAGGACCACAAGTCTAAGAGGAAGAAGATATTGTTTGGAAATTGTTGATGATTACTCAAGGTTTACCTGGGTAATGTTTCTATCTCACAAAAATGAAGCATTTGATTCATTTGAGAAGTTTGCTCGAAAGATCTAGAATGAAAAAGGATACAGCATCTCAACAATTAGAATAGACCATGGAGGAGAATTTGAGAATCAAATGTTTGTTGATTATTGCGATGAGAATGAAATAGAACACAATTTATCCACAGCATACACCCCTCAATAAAATGGAGTTGCTGAAAGGAGAAATCGCTCTCTACAAGAAATGGCCATAACCATGATAATTGAAAGCAGTATGCCTACATACTTTTGGGCTGAAGCAATTGCCACCGCTTGTTACACATTAAATAGAGTACTACTAAGACCATTGATGGAAAAGACTCCCTACGAAGTTTTCAAAGGCATAAACCCAATATATCGTATTTCCATGTATTTGGTTACAAGTGTTTTATTCTTAAAAATAAGAATGAAAACATTGGGATTTTTCTGGGATACTCGACTACTAGTAAAGCTTTTTGTGTATTCGATAAAGATTCACATGTAGTTGAAGAATCCATAAATGTGAAGTTCAATGACAATCAAAAGGGGATACAAGCAAATGATTGTGATGAAGTCATGCTCTTGCCTTTTCCCACCAATCAGCAACAACAACAGCATCAAAATTCTAATGCTTCCAAGCAGAACATAGTTCTCAAGGATTGGAGATACAAAACTGAGCATCCCAAAGAACAAATCATTGGAGGCATAAATGAAGGAATCAAGACCAGATTTGCACTAAAAAATCTAATAAATTCTTTAGCTCTCTTATCTCAATAAGAACCTAAAAGAGTTGAAGAAGTTATCTCTGACGAAAGTTGGATAGAGGCCATGCAAGAAAAATTGCATCAATTCAAACTTAATGAAATTTGGGAAATAGTATAAAGACCCTCAAATCATCCTGTCATCGGAACGAGATGGGTATTCCGGAACAAACTTGATGACAAAGGTAATGTCACTCGCAATAAAGCAAAACTAGTTGCAAAAGGTTACTCACAGTAGGAAGGTATTGATTTTGATGAAACTTATGTTCCTGTGGCTAGACTAGAAGCCCAACGACTATTAACTGCTTATGCATGTTTCTATGATATTCACTTATATCAAATGAATGTCAACAGTGCTTTTCTCATTGGTTACATTAAAGAAAAAGTCTTTATCGAGCAACCTCTAGGATTTGAGAATCCAAACAAACCACAGGATGTATACCACTTGAAGAAGTCCCTATATGGACTCAAGCAAGCTTTAAGAGCCTGGTATGGAAAATTAAGTACATTCTTGGAAGAACATAATTTTGAGAAAGGTAATGTGGATACTACACTATTCATCAAGAAGGAAGGTGAAGATCTTCTTATCATACAAATATATGTTGATGATATCATTTTCGAATACATTAACGAAGATTTATGCAAGCAATTTGCAAATGTCACGAAAAGAGAGTTTAAGATGAGCATGATCAGATCACTCAATTACTTTCTCGGTCTTCAAATAAAGCAAATAAAATATGGTAATTTCATCCATCAAGAGAAGTACGCAATAGATATTGTGAAGAAATTTGGACTAGAAGGAAGCAAAAAGGTAGAAACACCAATGTCTGCGACTATCAAGCTGGACAAGGATGAGAAAGGTAAATCTATTGACTCCAACCTATATAAAAGCATGATTGGTTCTTTATTATATCTTACAGCTTCTAGACCAGATATATTGTTCGAAACTTATCTATGTGCACGTTTTCGGTTTGATCTAAAGAATCGCACTTAACGGCCGTTAAGCGTATCATTCGATACATTGGCTCACATCCAAAGATAGGTATTTGGTTTCCCAAGAATTCAAATTTTACATTACTTAGATACTTAGATGCTGACTATGCAGGATGTAAGATAGATCGACAAAGTACATCTGGTACGTGTCAATTATCAGGAAATATGTTGATCTCTTGATTCTCAAAGAAGCAACATACAGTTGCTCTCTCTACGACAAAAGCTGAATATATTGCATTAGGAAACTGCTATGCTCAATTAATATGGATGAAACAGCAACTTCGGGATTTTGGAGAAACAAATGAAATCATTCCTGTATTTTGTGACAATACAAGTGCAATTAATCTCTCAAAGAATCCTATACTACACTCTCGTGCCAAGCACAATGAAGTAAGACATCATTTCATCAAAGACTTAGTAAGCAATGGAGAAATCTCCACTTAGTTTGTTGAATCGAAACATCAGCTTGCTAACATCTTCACCAAGCCACTGGACAGACAAGCTTTCAATTTTATCAAAGGAATATGCAATCCATTCAAATAATTCAGGGAAGGATCACCACCTCATCAGCAGAAACAAAGGACTCCAAGTACGCAGTCTAAAAATTCAAAATTATTACTGTTACAGTGATTGTCCTTAGGATTTTCTTACTGTTCTGACATGCAGATTTACTGCCATTATTCCCAGTCTACTCTAATATGTTATTATCGCAATTTTTATTGAAAATCTGTTGAATTAAATAAGAAAGTTACCGTTATTGAGTAACGGTTAACGTTCTGAACGTGGCTGAACTACTCCTATTTATGGGGAGATAGTGCTCACGTTATCCTTCATCTTGTAAACCGCCTAGTGAAACCGTTCCTCATTCTTTATAACTCCCTCAGCCTTTTTCGTCTTCCTCATTCACATAAACAATCTCTCAATGGCTCCCAAGTCTCACAAAGCCATTGGCACATGCAAATCCACTCACACCAGTACGATTCAATCGAGACTCTTCAGGGAAGGATCGTCATACATTGATCTTACCGACCAATCAGCAGCCTCTACAGAAGTCACTCAAAGTCAGAGTCCTCCTTGTTCTCAACCTATTGGAGAACATAGAGAATTTGCCACTGCAAGCACGGCTCTTCCCTCTTCCGCTGATGGAATCGTTCCAAGCACTAAGACTCCAAAATCTCATATGCACTCTAGAAAAGGAAAGGAAATCCTATCAAACCTTCCACTGTTGTAACTGGAAGACCCTTCATAGCCAACCATTTTGCCAAGCGCCTCTCTTGAACAAATCATACAAGCATTTATCAAAGAAAAAGGGTATGTGCCTATCCCTACCACAAGCAAGATTCCTGAAACTCAACCCCTACTTGCTGGTGAATCATTGCAACCATTGCCAACAATGCCATCCACAAAATCTTCCACTAAGAAAGAGGAAGAGACTGAACCGTCAAAGGAATAAGAAGCAGAAAAAGAACCATCACCTCCTACTCAACCTCCTATTCCTATCGAACAAAGCGATCTAAGGATTGAAATTGAAGAAATCGCTGGAGACAAGAAGTGAGAAGACGATGATGATCGGGTCTTTCAAATTTTGAATCGACTGAAGGTTTCACTCTCGACCCCTCATTTGATTCTGAACTCTTTTTCAATCAAGAACACAAAGATGCTTTTGAATCATTTGACAATCATAGTCCAATCCCACATCGCTTTGTGAAATTTGACTATCTTAATGCCCATGGCATTTTTCTCTCTGAGCTGTTTGAAGATCTTCGGCTAAAAACTTTTTGCACTATGAAAGATGAGGTACACCCCACTCTCGTAGCCCTGTTTCATTCAAATTTACACTTTCAAAACGGAGACACATTCATCTTCTCTTTTGCCAAGAAAAACTATATTGTCACTCTTGATGAATTAGCCAAGATCATCAACATCGAGTTCAAAGTTTTCAAAAAGATCCATGTTGAACCAGATACTGCATACAGCTTCATTTTGGAAACTCCTGATTTTACTCGTGGCTCTAGAGAAATTTTTCCCTTGTACCCACTGTCCCTTAAAGCAAACTTCAATAAGAAATCTTGACCCTCTGCCTATGCCCCAAATCATCCTCAACCAATGACATCTCTCGTTATGAAGCACAGGTTATTTGTGCCATTCTCACCAGAAATAAAGATTTTTCCCTGGCACACATGATTTTCATCCACATGTACCGAACTGCCAAGCGCAAGATAGGAAAGCTACCCTATGGTGCCATTATCACTCGTATCTTTCGGCACAAGCATATCGACTTCTATGATGTTGCGCCTCGTAGCTTACCTCATGTGGAGATTGGGAAAAAGACCCTGGATAAAATGATGCTGAGAATGACGCTTGAAGGATTGGTCAATCAAAAGAATGAAGCCATTCTCATAGGTCAAGGAGATGATGAAAAGGCAAACAGGTTCTTCAAGAAAAGCTGGCAGCACAGGCTGTATCATCTAGCAAAGGAACAGGCAAGTTAACCACACAATGGCCGTCTCCTCATCCACCTAGACTAGAGAGGTCCTCCTCTCGTGCCGAATCTCCGGTTTCTCCCGCTGCTGCAATCTCAAAGCTTCAAGCTGATGTTCAGGACATTAAAAGCTCCATCACTTCTCTCACCAAATACTTGGTGAAAATCGAACGAACATTGCTTAGCTTAGATTGCTATAACCCTGCCGTTTTGAACCTGAGGAACCAGCTGTTCAACCCTCCACTTCCAAGCAAAGAAAACGCCATCACATTTAATCTCTATTATCTGCTCATGTTTTTCTGTTGCTTTCATTTCATGTTAGAACTGTTGTTACTACTTGCTACAGTATGAATTCCCTATCAATGCAAATACTCTCTTTTCTATACACTGTTTGTTCTATGCTCTCTTTTACTGATAACAAAAAGGGGGAAAAATCTGAATGTGAAAAGATAGTGAAGGGAGAGAATCTAGAAGAAAGCGAAATGAGCTTTTCATAAATATAGGGGGAGCAACATACTGAACGACGAAAATACGTGAAGATGACAAATTACTGTATTACATCAAAACAGGGGGAGCTTCATCGAAACAAGAGAAACAACGTACTACGACTTTAAATTCGAGCTATCTATTTCTAATGATATTTGCTAAAAAATTCTAGAAGATCTACTCTTTAAACTGGTATTCCATTTAAAGATCGTCTAGATATTGTCTCTGATATTTCTTGCAAAATACTCTTTAAAAGGAGACATCTCTGCAAAGTGTATTCTCGATGAAAAATCCTTACTATACAGATTTTCGTTAAATGGCACTTACACATTCAAAACAATTGTTTCACATCTTCATGATAGTTTTGATATAATCAAAAAGGGGGAGATTGTTGGAGAAACATCTCTAAATGATTTTGATGATACCTAAACTATCCTTGGTTTAATATCTACATTATCTAAGTGCATATATACTCAAGGGACTAAGTGATAAATCATGATGTTATTCATTGAAGAGAAGATCACAAGAGTGTCCTTGAAAGTTTGCAGAAACAGCACCATCAATCTCAAATATCAACTAAATGACGATGTCTTGTTCAAGCTAAAGAGATCTTGTACTTGGTGATGTTTTGGTAACGGTTTACTTGACATAACCGTTGTGTCACTATTATAGTTGTTGGGACTAGACTAGCACAGCAGCAATTTGAACAGAAAGGAATAGAGCCATTTTGATAGATAGTCAATATCACAGCTACAGTAAAACAGCATAAGCTATTTTGGGAAAATCTACAGAAGTTCAAGAATATGCTATATGGGCAATCAATTCTAAGGACAGCAACTCCAACAACTCTAACGGCTACTTTGCCTCTCCGGGACATCAACAATGACTAGTTTGAAGATGCCTATAAAAAGAGAATGTCTCTAAAGCAAACAATGTTAGAGAGAGTGTGTGTACTTACAAGAATTCTGAAATCTCTTACTTGCTATATATTGAGCAACGTGCTCCTGCTCTGTTGATAGCACTTGCTGCATTGTAATTGTGTTGAAGTTTCAAGTGTACAGAGTAATAGCAGTATCCACCTCCTGATAGTGTAATTTACGAACTGATAGGAGTGGTGTTTGCTAAGTGTAACTTGATCAACAAATTACTAGTGCAATCCAGCTCAACTTGTGGCTATTAGTGGTGAGAGTGAACATAGGCTTAGGAATAAAGCTGAACCACTATATATCCTTATGTGCAACTATTTATACTTTTGTTTATCATCATCTCTTGTATATAAGTGATGCTTTGTCTCTCATACATTTAGTGTTTTCCGATATATTTCTGTTACACACTATTTTTCGCGAAAATTTGTAATATCTTCCTAAGCAACCTATTCACCCCCCTTTAGGTTGCATAGTTAGTCCCAACAATATATGCATTCTTTTATTATTTAACATATGTTGATGCAATGCCATGTACTAAATACAGTGGAAGACTAGTAGATCATCAATTTGCGCCACACCTTCAATCATGTAAACATTTATTTAATTCAAAATCGAAAATAATACATTTTTTTCCTTTAAATATTGGGAAACTCCCACTTGTAGCTCTTTTAATCGAGAAGATACATATTGGATGAACAAACAAAAATTGATGCAGAAAAGAACAAATTGGAAGGTGAAAACATTTGAATCCATCGAAACATAATGCAAGTACAGTTGCTCTAGCAGATGACGGAAGGAACATTGCCAAATGCAAGCGAAAGGCAACACTAAACTTTTAGAGTTCAAGATATAGGTAATATAAGAAAGAACAAAAACTAAAAAGGAATTATTGGTTCAGGGATCGACCTTGGAATCGGTCGATCCGGTTCCAAGACTGGTTGGGCTAGTTTCCAATTCCACAAAAAAGAAATCAAGCCTACCTGGTCCTCCTAGTTGGAATCGAATAGGGAGAGAGAGAGAGAGAGGAGACTTGCCAAGAATGAGGAGGAACTAGACATGTTAACTTTTAATGTTATTCCTTTGAATATATGGATTGAAAGTGGGTTTTACAATTGACCCATTTATTTTGGCCTTTTCTTTTCATAGCCCATTATGGTACATATGCCAAATTTGATTAGCGACCATTTTGATAGCCCTAATTGTAAGGTCCAATGCTAATACAACAAAAAACTTACACATTTACAATTGGATTTGTGACATGTGTGTTTGAATTAAATTGAGTAACGAATTCTTTCACATGTCCATAATCCAAAGATGAGTGTGTAAGATTATTGTGACACTGGCCATAAAACTAACAAAATTCTTATTTTATTTTAAGAGTTGCTTTCTAATGCTTATTTTATGTTTTGATTATCGAATACTATTTGTTTTGAGTGAAATCAGTTTGAGTCCGAAGGACTTTGCGAAGTCAAATTGGTAAGGTTGGTTTGCACGAGTTGGGCTTAGTTCTTCAAATAAAAATGACTATTTCACTGTACTAATGAATTATCGGAACATAGGACTCTTGAGCTTAGACTGGTGATGTGATAGTAGGATTCTCCACGCCAAATGGGCCACTCGGTTTAGGGTAAACTCGGTCGATTCCCAGATTGTACCACAACCCTACTCACTTGCAAGGCGCGTCAATCACTAACCATCTCAATGATGATCGCCATAGTGCAACGATTGGCGAATATTCACGTACACAAACTCACACAGAGCGCATCATGAGAGGTTGTTGTTCCGAGAATAGGCACCATCTCGCGGCGGTCACCATGTAGATGCGACCGTCACAAAGTTCTCACAGCCATGCTAACAAAGAGGGATAATAGGAGGGCACCATAATCAAACAATGACATTACTTGAGAATAATCACCACCGTTGCCTGCCCACCTACCTTCAACCGGCATGATTGTAGCAACGGTTGCCGCTTGTGAGAAAGTTGAAGTCCTTCTCTTGATTGTCTCATTGTCTTCTTAGATAATAGAAATCCTATCTGGATTTTATCTTGCCAAGACTTTAAAAGATTTGAAAGATGCAGCATATTCGAATATAACCCGTTCAAATGCCTAACCAAATATTGGATAAGAAAAAATATAATCCTATTGCAGTTTGTTTCTGGTTCTTTTAAGAATAATTTTTTTGAATACTAGTCATTTGCTCCACCATCACAAAATACTTAACGTAATTATCGTAACGCACACATAAATATATTAAAGAGAAATTTTGTTTGGGATTGCATAATAGACGTACACATGACATCTCAATATCACCTGAAATCTTGTTTGAGGTTCTCCCACTGGCATGGACATATCTTTACCGCGTTCCATCGAACTTTTTACTCGGTGATGATAAGTGTCTGATGTGGACGGACTCAAATCTTATCCTTCGTTTCCGCAGTCCAGTCCTATACCGACCAAACTCACGTCAACGGTTCGGATCTTCACGCCACAACGGCGGCACCAGAGGAGCGCCTCAGCCGTCCCATCTCCATCTGCCCCTGAATCAATCCGTACTGGAACTTTGCTCTTTTCCCCCCTCCTTTTGTTTTGGGGTTCCCGAGCCGCTGACGTGGCGGATGGGCACGTGGGCCCCACTTCCACCGTGTCATCGACAGATCATCTTCTCCCCCTCCCCCTCTCTCTCTCTGCCCACAGTTTTTGTTTTGTTTGTGCGTCTGGTCTGGTTGCTTCATCTCTCTCTCTCTCTCTCTCTCTCTCTCTCCGTCTCTCAACCATTCTGATCCGACCTCGAAGCTCTCGCGAGCGAATCTTCCTCCGCCGTGCCCGACCCATTTCTCGCCGCGGAATTCCGCCCCTCCCTTCCCAATGCCGGCGGCGGCGGCTCGGCTCGGTTCGTGAAGATTTGATTCCCAGAGCCTTCGAGTTCGTCGCTTGCATTGCGCGGAGTCCGAGAGGTCTCTCTCTCTTCACATCTGTTCCGAGATCGATATCCAATCTCCGTGAATAATAATAATTCAATGGATTTCCGGTTCGTTCTATTGCTTCGAGTGTAATTTTCTGTCTCCGTGCGGAATTATAGATACCGGATTGCCATCGTGGAGCTTCGGGGTGTTTTTCGAATTAGTTCTCGTTCGGGTTTTTCGTGGATCGATTCATGGATTCGTGGGTAGCTCGCCGATAACGCGGGCATTCGCGAAATAAGTTCAAGATTCGATTTTTTTTGGTTTTTTTTTTATTTCCGATTGGGAGGACATTTTGTGGGTTGCGAAGATGGTGACTGTGAATCTGGGTATGCTCCATTACGTGCTGGACCATGTGTACGGTGCGTTCATGCACCGGGCGAAGATAACCCCGCCCTTCTTCTCCAGAGGGTGGGGCGGGTCGAAGCTTGACTTGCTGGAGAGGATGATCAACCAGCTGTTCCCTGAAGTGGCGGGCCAGAACTGGCCTCCCTGCTTGATCCAGCCCGTCTGGACGACTGTTTGGGAGACGAGGACGGCTTGCTTGAGAGAAGGCGTTTTCCGCACGCCTTGCGATGAGGAGCTCTTGAATGCATTGCCTACCGAGAATCATATCGCCCGAGTCGCCTTCCTCGTCCCGAAATCCGTGCCACCCCAGAAGATGGCCTGTGTGGTCCATCTTGCAGGTATGGCAAGTATATGATTTTGTGTACTTTGGTACAGTTAGGAGCTGGTTTTATTGATTTGGTCATGGTTGTGATGCTGGGATGACAAAGTTCTGGCTGAATACCATGTGAATTTTGAGTAGCTGAGAGCCTGATTTGTGAATTGGCCTGTTTGGCTGGAGAGAACAGGACTACAAAAAAGCGGTGAGTTTGTACTAACTAAATGAAGCATTTGTGCATTGTGGATAGCTCATATCACACTGCCTCTTGTTTGAGATGTTTTCAATATGATTTGTCCTATTGGGAGGATATCAACGTGCTCTTTCAATAGTTCTGATGTTCGTTCTATTAGCTATCATAGTTACAATCTTGATTAAGAGTTCTATAGAGGCTAACAAATAAAAAGTCAAGATAGAAGTTTTTGTTGTGTAAAAAGGATGTCCTTTTCTAGTTTCAGCTTGGTCTCACTCATTGTGGATCTAGCAGCAATATCCACATGGTGGATGGTGGATAATTTAACATATCACTTTCCATTATTATTACATTAAATTACGTTTTCAGGCTCTTAGAAGTCAATAATTTGATGTTGTGGCCAGCACTAACTATCCACCCTTTTCCCGTTGATTGCTTCTTCTTTTTCTTATGTCCTGGCAAAATGCAAAGCACATTGATTTAGGATACAGCTAACAAGTTGGCCTTCTTTTGACATCGGACAAGTCAGCAATGACTTCATTGGTTTATTATTTTAGAGTTATTAAGTCATTTATTATTATCAAGTTAAGCAACATTTTGTGGTATAATAATGATTCGTTTGTTGGCAACTTGAACACATTCCGCAGGAACTGGAGATCATACTTTTGAAAGGAGATTGCGTCTAGGCGGACCGCTACTGAAGGAGAATATTGCCACCATGGTGCTTGAGAGGTTCACTCTAAATCATTTACAGATGCTGAAAACCCCTTTCAAGTAGCTTGTTAAGCTAATTCATGGCGCAAAAACATTTACTGCAGTCCCTTCTATGGACAAAGACGTCCTATGCTGCAGTATGGTGCAAAACTCTTGTGTGTGAGCGACCTTCTCTTGTTAGGAAGAGTGACTATTGAAGAAGCCCGCAGTCTCTTGTACTGGTTAGAAAGTGAGGAAGGTTTTGGCAAGATGGGAGTTTGTGGCCTTAGCATGGGTAAGATATTATTATATGATCTTTCTAAAATTATGAAATTAATATAGGAGTTCCAATGTAGTGTTGATGCTGTTCTATAGGTTATGTTTTTCACCTTTCCGTTGCTTTTCAGAAGTCAACTTATGGAAGCTGCTTTGGGCCACCGCTGAATATTTTATAACAATGTTTAGTTTCGGTTTCCTGGAGTCATATCTGCAGTTTGATCATCTTTTATTCTCAAAATTTATTTAGGTGGAGTTCATGCTGCAATGGTGGGTTCACTGCACCCTACCCCAGTTGCAACCCTTCCTTTTCTTTCCCCACATTCAGCTGTTGTGGCATTCTGTGATGGGATATTAAAGCATGGAACTGCATGGGAGGTACTGAGAGAGGATCTTGCAGCACAAACAGCTGCAATGACTCTCGAGGAAGTGAGAGAAAGGATGCGAAATGTACTATCTCTCACAGATGTCACACGCTTTCCAATTCCCAAAATTCCGAATGCTGTGATATTTGTGGCTGCAACTGTAAGTACTAGATTGGGAACTGGAATGTGAATAGATAGCAAACAGTAAACGTTAATTCTCTTGGTCCTTGGAGGTTTGCCGGTCCCTTTTCCCTGATACTTCGTCCTTGTGTGTATTTGCACACTATGCTGGTGCAGGGAAATTCTGCTTATTAATACATGATAAGAACCTAGATTTTTAGTTGCTCCCCCCCTTCCGCCATTTACTCTTTATGTGCTATTTTAATTGTTATCCGCCTATACAACACAAAGCTTCTTGAGTTCTATGGCCTCAGGGTGTTCTTTCCATGTTGCAAAATATGACTGTTATGCTTCTTATTTTGAAATGTAGTTTTGTGGGCCAGTGTAGCTAGAGTTGTATCTTTTGTACCACCAAGAAGTTTTTATGCATCAGTATTTAGAAGTCTCCGACGGTTGTATTTTTACTCATAAAATTGTATAATCTCATGTCATTGTTCTCTGATGACGTCGGTAATGTGACTTATCTTGAGTGTGGTCTTTTGCCTCTAATTATCCTTTTTCATGTAGTTTTGCCTAACTATTCAAATGTTCTGGTCATCTCATATAACATTGCTACCTGTTTTCAGGATGACGGCTACATACCTAAACACTCGGTGCTGCAACTCCAAAAGGCTTGGCCAGGTTCGGAAGTTAGATGGGTGACTGGTGGCCATGTCTCATCCTTCCTTCTCCACAATGGCGAGTTCCGCAAGGCAATAGTTGACGGGTTGAATCGGTTACAGTGGAAGGAGAATCCCTTGTGACACTTGGATATCTGCCCTGCAGAGTTGGGGGGACTGTATTTACAGTTTACTCTTCGTGCAGCCTTCATCAGCTCGCACTGTCACTGAACTTGTAAATTGGGTTGTAGATGATACCTGAAGACTTCCCCTTGAGGTTGGGGAAATGGATAGGTACTTTCTGGATACTCTTTCTTTTTTTGGTTTCTCTCTAACTTGACTAAGTTCGGTGCTGACACTTGTATTTACATTTCTCTATTTAATCAATCTGTGGCATAAATGTTGGTCCATTTGGTGGTTCTGGTCCTGATAATGCTACTGCTCCGTTCCGTGAGTTATTATGGTCAGGTCGTATCGGTCACATGTGCACTGGGGAAGTAACCTTATTACTTGGTGGAAAATGTTTTTTGCTCCGTCATGTTTTCCTCTATAAGCTCCATTTTTAAAGAATCCAACTTGAAAGCAAAACATCATAATAAAGAGATGCTTTGGCTGCATATTATTCTACACTCCAAAGACAATGCTGGAGATAAAAATCTCTCTCCAAAAAAGAATTCTTAGAGATAGAAAAGTCGATCGCAGACTTTGTTCAAAAAGTGACACAGCAAAGTCTTGTTTGGTATTTAGATATGTTCCACTTGTTTAAATGCTCACTCATTGCTTGCCATATAGTCTTGTCTTAATTTTGTGAACTAGTCTCATCTCTTACTTAATCAAGTAACTTCATATGCATTATGTCACAGTCAATCTTCTGGACTTTTAGCTTGAGAGAGAGAGATGTATAATATTCTAGCTCTAAACTCTCTGTTTCTGTCTATCTGTCTATACATCTCTATGGAGAGAAGAAAAGGAAAGAAGAAAAAAACGTGTGCTGGTGCCATCAAAAGATTTAACAATCAAGATGAAGAGAAGAAAAAAGAGTCATGGATGTTAAGAGAGTGATAGTTAATCTTGTTGACGAGGGCGTGACAACCAGAGGGAGCTGAGTGTCCGGAGGCGATGAAAGTATTCAGCAATGGCCAAGAAGCACCTCCCTGCTTGGCGTATCGTGAGGAGTTGATGCAATCGGTGAATCGTCTGGTGTCTCAAGTTATCAGCCTGCAAAATTAATAGCATTTAAATCATTTGGCAAACATGTATCTGCAATTACTTGGTAGTCTTAAAAAATTTGAGTTCTCTAAAGTAAACAAAAAAGAAAAAAGGCCAATATAAGATGTTATAGTCACGTTCTGATAGTTATGGTGGGTCTGAACAAAGTTTTTCATACTTGATGAGGATCTCATGTTACTCTGCCCCAAGAGTGACTCTGCAAATGGGTATTACAGACAATGGTAGACCAATATCTGTCTGAGAAGCATCATAAAGAGAACCCCTTTAGCTTCACTTCAACAGAAGAAAGTTCTTTCTCCCCCTTCGCTTTCGATGGTATCAAACTCTGAAAATTGCAATGGATAGTTGTTCTGTATCTATACTCAAGTCTGATTTTTCACCTCAATTAAGCTCTTGGACTATGTTAATACTCACAACTACCAAGGATTTGCCACTGGCTATGACATAGAGTTGCTGTAAGTTTGCCAAAAAAGATTGATCACAGAGAAAGATTTCGACCTTTCAATGAAGAAAAATTAAGCCCGGACATCGGGCAATTTATTCCAATCTTTGATACATATTAGGAGTGCTTGGGGGCATCCAAAAAGCTCTTCCTAAAGAAGTCAACCCTCTTTAAATGAAACTGTCCACTACTGAGAAGAATCACAGTGATAATGATCTGTTCATCAAGATTGGAATTAGCCCAACATAGTGAAGAAGTCAATTCACTCAACCCAGTTCATTTCACTTTGATATCAGAAGTCTGGTTTTCCTCGAAGACATCTAAAATAACACAAGCCCTACAACTTAATCTCAAGGTCCGAAGTCAAGAAACCTCTGCCAAGAAAAAGCTTATTGGAAGTTCGAGTCAAGGACATGCCTTCAGCTGTTGTCTGCTGCACATGTGCCAGTCATGTGAGTGAGGTAAGATATTATTATTTACTACCGGTTTGAGCATCATAACAGAAAGTTGGGGGCCCAAAGGAGGTAAGTTTCTCATAACCAATTTCCATACAATTGAGATCTAGAATTTTCCCACTCCTACACTCTCTCTGTTCTCTCTATTGTCTTTTCCTTCTTTTAACTCATACTGACTTGAGCATAGGAAGGTCTTCTTACGGAAAATCTAGGATGTTTCTTCGTCCTTGGTTTGCATATTCATTCTAGATAGAGATCTACCCAGTCTACAGCCCATTGTGGATTCACGCATCATCAGATGCCTTATGGAGTTTAAAACCTTACAATGCCACGGGAACTGGTGGTATTCATGTTTTGTTTTTCTCTTTTTTTTTTTTGGTAAGGAATGGTATTCATGTTGCCTTCTACTAAAGTACTAGATTGTTGTTGGAAGCTCTTTCTGCAAGCATGTCAAAGAGGTTCTCTTTTCCAGCAATATCGTTTCCACTTTAATGACAACTTGTCGGTTTAACAAGACTCTTCTGGCCAATTGGTTGTCTTTACCCCTCCACCTCTTTGGAGTATTTCATATTCAGAAACTCTTTGTCCACCCCTAGTAGGGTTCATTTATATGAACGAATGAAAGCGTCTTTTCGACCAAAAAAAAAAAAAAGTTTTTGGAGTGATAAGAAAAATACTTGTCAGCGGGCTCAGACCTTTTGCAATGATTGTGTGACATTGTGAACTTTAAGTTCTAGTGTCTTTTTCTTGAAACGAGAGTTCTCTCACTCTCCAGGTTAGGCCTATTTTGGATCAAGCCATCTACACATAGCCAAGGCTTGAATTTAACCAGTTCATAGAAGTTTGCAGAGTGTTTCATGGACCTATAAGTAGTCTATGTCCATACCCCTAAATTATAAAAAATGAAAAGGAGTCTAGCTAGTCAGTAATCTTAGGGAGAAGACGCGACTCCTTAGCTTTACCAGAGGTTAATTCTCCTAGTTGCACACGAGTCTTTACAATCCCTTATTAATCAATTGCCAACTCTCTATTTATCTATACGCAGTTAATGGAATGTCTTTGCCACCTACACAACCTAGGTGGTTACTCGTTACTCATGACCTAACTTTACTTTTATAATATGAGCATGGGGCTAGTCTTGACCATGGACCTGCTCGAGCCATCAGGCACAAATGGCAGATGGTTGAGCTCAGAAAAGCAACTTATATAGGAAAAGTCCGGTCCTGTTCAGTTTGGCATGAGCCGCCCAAACCCTATTAAAAGTCGGCCAACAAATTAGGCCCGATCTATCTAACCGAGCCAGACCCAATGGGCCCCCCTCGCATATCGATATTTTTATTGGTAAAAAAAAAGGAAAGGTATGAAAAAAGAAAGCATTTTGGAGATGAATGAAATCAAGCAAATGCCATTACCTGCCTAACAAAACTTTCGAGAGCCGAGAGCTTGTTGATGGCTATAGCCATGTGGCCCATGAAGTTGGCCATGTTGGGAGGAGAGGTCAATGGATCAGAAGCAATGGTGTCTGAGAGGGAGTGGTTAAGTGCCTCCAGCCCTTGAGTCAGGACACCCTCTGCCTCCTGCGTTGACTGCTGTAACCCACATATCCCCATGATCTGCTGCTCCGTCAGTGGCTTGATGTAACTAAATACCATCTGCCATGGGCAATAGGGTCAACATCATTCTCAAGATCATGACTGGATTCATCTGTTAAATGACCTTTTCACAGGTGAATCCATGTAGTTTGATCAAATCCATGCAACAAAAATTGTTTCTTTCAAGTTTTTAGGAAAAGCAATATGTCTAATATGATACGTACTAGAGTGCAGGTCGACAATTTGAATGCTGACATTCTCTCTTCATTTTCACTTGTTCGATATTCCTATCGTTCTGAATGTTTTCATGTCCGGTTTAATTTGTGGACTTGATTATGACCCTATCCTATCTTGCAATTGTGATAGACCGGGATACACGTGAGGGGAAATGTGAAGTAATTTACTATAAATACATTGTTGCCTTGTGCCTTAATAACTTAAGATTTTAGGAAAAATAGTAGATCCGTAATTATTAAACATTGTCCAATATCATGGATAAAAGGGATTTGGCTAGCCATGATACCTCGCACATGACAGTAAGGCAGAGAGAGAGAGAGAGAAGGAGAAGAGAAAGAAAAAAGGTAGAGTGATTAGTACTTGGGTAATTACCCCTTAAAATTTTATAGCAACATTAGTTTTGGGGAAAATTACTCAATCAGTTCTAGACATATTGTACGGATACCAATTCAATTCTAAATTTTTCAAACTTATCAATGTAGTCCTAAATCTTTGAGCAAAATTCTAATGTAGTCTTCTGATCAATTTTTATCCGAAATCGCTAACATGATGGTGTGTCATATAAAGTGGCTAGAGATGATTAGACTGTTACATTGGCAATTTTCAGAAGGAAATTGGCTGGAATAACTATATTGGAATTTTTGCGCAAAAGATTTTAGGACTAAATTGGTAAAATAGAAAATTTAGTATTTAATCAACATCCGTACAATATGTTTAGGTTTGACCAGACAATTTCCCACAATTTTGTATGTAGACAGCAACATAACCTTACACGGGTGAAAAAAAGAATTCCTATGTCACTTCTTGCGCGGTTATGAGAGTTGAACCGAAGCACTTCCATCAGGAAGCAACCTTGGTCGATGCCTTTCGGCATCCTACACATGCACCAAACAAAGTTGCAGCCATGCACTCTATCTATATTCGTGCATCACACCTTTTATCAACCTCGCAATCACCAAATCTTTTTCAACATGGAAAGAAGGAAAAAGGAAAACAGATTCTAATAAAGATGTCAAAATTAACTTTGCTTGCTTTGATAGAAAAGGGCAGAGGAGTAACAATTTGCCCCATTGAATTCGTAGACGGGTACCTAAACAAACTATTGTCAGGCAAAGTCTTTTGTGACGTATCCCCACATGTCAAAGAGGTAATGAAAATTTATATAGATTTCTATTTGACGAGAAAGTCCATCTTAAATAGATAATAACCCGGCATGGATTCTTGAAATGACCCGCTACTATTATATTGAAGTGTTGTCCCCAAGAAGATGTCCGGTAAGATTTGTTCATTTAACCATGTATATTATCGCAAGGAAGAAATTCTCCGGTCCTATTACTTAGGACATGACTTTCTATATTCTGGAAAATAATACAAATAGTCTCTAACTTTTGGCTCCATTTGCAATATTATCTTTAGACTTTTAATTTGTTCAACGTGGTCATTAAACTATTCCTAAATATATAATTTATTCCCTAAACTTTCAATTTATTCAATCTTGTCTCTCGACTTTCTATAACGAAGTCAAATTAATCATTATGGAGTATTCACAATTTTTTATTATTACAATACTGCCCATATTTTAGAAAATCTTTTCATTTCAATCCATTTTCTGAATCAACAAAAAAA
The DNA here is from genome assembly GCA_024500025.1 of Syzygium aromaticum. Lineage (NCBI taxonomy): Eukaryota > Viridiplantae > Streptophyta > Magnoliopsida > Myrtales > Myrtaceae > Syzygium > Syzygium aromaticum. Next base: position 14,264,674 of record CM044895.1, read on the forward strand.
TAAGCTATCTTTTATTACCTTTTTGGTCTTTATAAATGTTATTATAGTTCCATTTATGTGTATTTTATCTTATAATCTCTATAATAGTAAAAGTAGAACCTTATTTAGAGTTGTATTCGGTTGGTATTCTTTCTAACTTTTTACATATTTAACTAAATTTAATTAAGAAAGTATGAAACAAAACTTAAAAATTTTATCTACCTAAAAAATTAGGAACAAGATCTAGAGTAATATAATATAAGTACAACAAATCGACAGATAAATTAATATCGTAAGTAAATATTTTAAAATAAAATAAATATGAATCCAATATAACTCTAAATGATGCAATATTTTTACTATTACAAAGACTTGAGCTAATATACACTCAAATAAAACTATAATAATATTTATAAAGATCAAAAGGTAACAAAAAGATAGCAAATTTTTTGTTGATTAGAAGATTAATTGAAATGAAAAGATATTCTAAAATCTACACAATAGTGTAAATATGAAATTTTATACGAAAAACTGAGCGGCTAGAATAAACAAATTGAAAGTTTAGGAACTAGATTGAACTTTTACAAATAGTTCAAGGACCACGTCGAACGCATTGAAAATTGATGGCATTGCACATTAAGATAAAATTTAAAAACCGTTTGCATCATTATCCTTCTATATTTTTGTAGGATTTCTTTTGATGACCTAGAATGAAAAATTGTCCTGGATATTGTGCTACTTTCTGGAGTTAAGAATGAAAACCACACTTTCTCAAGGAAGCTACTAAGGTTGATAAATTTATTTTTCATCCGTGCATAATGCAGCTTTACTGCGTAAATTCTTTGTTGACAGGGCCAAGTAAATTCTTTTCCATATTACTGAACGTGTTCCGGGAGATCCTTCATATGTATATAGTTTTCTGATTTATATGAGGATTTTAGGTTTCTGTATTATATCTTAGTTGTTGCACATCAAATGTTTAGACGCATAAATCACTCATACCTTGCAATATTGTCGAGTCTCATGCATCGTCAACGACTTCCAACGTACTGAAGATAATGAGAACAAACCCTAGAGCAGATAGTGAGCTAGTTTACCTTGATGAGCTCAGAAGGACGGAATCCACCGATCCACATGAAGCATCGCTCGGCTGGAGTCATCCACATGCCGGATACCAGATGGAATATGTCGGATTTGGCTAGCAGGGCCCTCAGGTTCATCGCCTCGTCGAAGTGAGCCACAAAGTTGTCCACAAATAGCCTCAGGTCGCTCTCCGGCAAATGCTCGTGGACTGCTGCTTGGAGCTCGCCCGTGCGGCGGTGGTGCTCCTCCAACCACCTAGCGTACTCAATGTTGAACACTGCCGCGGCCTCTGTCAAAAGAAAAAACTTTTGTACGTTCAGTCTTGCATGAATAGGAGACAATATTTGCATGCGTATCGACGGGACACGGTACACCGTCTACTGTAGAGCGAGAAATATCTCTGATTCAAACTTGAAAGGTTTATTCTGGTCTACAATATGCTCTTTGCAATGGATTACCTTAGCTTGTATCTGTCATTTGGAAGCTGTCACACAATCAGTTGAGACAGGAACTTTACGATGATGCAATAATGATTATATTTAACTTGTTTTTACCATCTTCGAAGTGGGCACTTAAGAATTAGGTTTATGCAGACAACACCAACTCCTCTTGACAATTTATTTAGGCTATTGATCATGCTATAATTATTTTAATAATGATTTTCTCGATAAAAACACTTTTAATGTAAGAGTGGCTACGTTTGAGTTTGGAGAGTCAGTATGTTTTTTTTAAGAAATATTATATATATGTACGCATATTCTTTAATTAAGAAATTCTGTTAAGTTGGAGGGTTAGGAAACATGTCAAATCCATAAGCAAAAATATATAGATTCAAATATCCTACCTTATGGCCTTTGGTGTGGGTCTCATTCTTCCCTTTCTTTTGAAATTTGAAAGTAGACTTTTGTTGAGTACCAAGCATTCGGAATCGCTTGCATTTCAAACAATCAACCTCCAAGGTCATGCACTCATGATGAACTTGATGAACTTCTTTTCATATTTTTCTTAAACTCAAAATAAACTCTTCTTTTTCGTGGAAATTCATGTAATAATAACCTTTTATTTTCTTGAACAGGTCATTTTATACATTTGGTTGACAGGTTTATTAAACTAGTGGCAAGTTATTTCCACTAAACCCATTTTCTAAAAATACTGAAAGTGCTGTTTAATTTCTCCTCTCTTTTAGGCAAGCGCATAGCGACGACTGGTATATAATCGATTGTGATGAATTAAAGCACCTGAGATAATGTTGCTGCCTCCAACGGGAAGACCTTGATGTCCTCCCACACCTGCTCCTCCAAAAAACATACCCTGAAACGAAGAGAAACGCTAATTACCTAATTTTTCATAGTTTCGATTTTAAGGGACCAAAAATAAAAAACGATGAGGGGTAGATCAATGTTGTTATGAAAACACAAAGTGAAAGGTAAAGAGATGTTGTGGTGAATGTCTCTCTCACTTGAGCTCTAGCTCTTTGTATCTCTTGCTCCAGCTCATTTAGCCTCATCCTGCTGGTCTCCAGCTGCTGAACATAAGCCTATGTTGCGAATGAAATAAGAAATATTAAAATAGCGAGAGATCTTCATTATCAAGCATTTTGATGAGCAATTTTTCATATGAATGTAATTCGTTTGAACATAGCGATAACATAATGCCTGGGAATGGTTTTAAATATATCTGACCTTCTTTCTAAGCCTGCTCTTCCTTGCTGCCTCTCTATTCTGAGCGAGTCTTCTCAATGTCTGCACGTAATTTAAGCATGACATCGTTTCAGCAGTGTTCGTCATCATTCTTCGCTTGATCGTTACCACTTTATTAAACAAAAGAAGAAGAAAGAAAGACGCAGAAATATTACTGAAAACTAGAGCCGGAAAAGGGATTAGTCAGACCTTAGGATCTGGAGTTTTAGGTCCTTCAAGCTCCGGAGAACCCGATGTCGAGCCTTTTCGATTGCCTTCAGGCTGCCACGAATATAAAATGACCATATAAGCAAGATCCATTGCATGAGCGGAGTTTATTTGATTTTTTTTTCGTGATGACAATGCTACCACCGGACTGCGATACCCAAAAAAATGTTACGGAACTAGTTGGCTATAATTTAGAGATACTAGCATATTATATTACCTCGATGGGTTTAGCTGGCTCAGCACCAGTTGAGACATCATTTTTTGGGTCACCTAACTCCATTGAATGCTCCAATTGTCTTCTGGGAACACTTGTAGAAGGAGAAACTTTTCCGGTATTGACCTACCGCATTAAGACAAGGTACTTCATACTAAACCCATTACTCAATAACATACATATATGTCGTTCTGATGATAAACTAAGTTTCTGCCAGAAATAAACATATAGAAACATTATACCTTGTTAGATGGCTCTACGTGCATAGGTCGAGAAGGGAATATGTTCAGCGTTGGAGGTCTCATCATCCCGGTGTTTTCTGTTTCCATGAACGTAATTATCCACAATAGTCATAAATTCTAATAAAAATAGAGTAATTATGAACATGATGACCATGCTTTATCAAGACCCAGAGAAGTTTTGCATTCTTAAATTTTCCTTTCGGTTTTCACATCGCTTTGTCATATTGAAAGAGAAAAGGGAGAAAGAATTTTGCGATTTTGAGTTTGTTACATGTCACGGTCCGAGATTTAGAGGAGAAAAAAAAATGAAGCAACCGAAGAATGAAATTAAATATGAAAGACAATCCATCTTGAAAGCATTGAAGTTCTTCATTCATGTCTCCAAAGTCAAAGAGCAAAAAATAAAGTAGAGACAGTTGATTTCGGATTCTCCATATAATTTTCGTGTAAATCAAAATTGAGCAAACTTTGCTCATGAAATTTTTCTAACAGAAGCATAAAACATATAGCAAGAGGGAGAAAAAAAATATATACAAGATCAGACACAATCTTCACGGATGTTTAGAAGATACGAATATAAAAAGAACGAGACTGGAGAGGGAGAGACTCACCCCTTTGATCTTGATGATGATGATGATGAACGTTTGGCGCCTCTTGTCCACCATCGAGATATAGAAAAAGCGCTTGATCCAGCTCTCCCAAGTCATAAGCTCCATTATTTTCTTTGCTTCTGATTGAACAAAGCCAAAAAAGAAGGAAAAGCCATCGGTATCGTCAATCCATAATGCCTAAACATGTAAGGAGAGAAAGAGAGATAGAGACGTGCTTCATGGCACGAGATGTTCATGTAAAAAGAAAAGGGAAAGAAGTGAAAGATCCTCTTCTTTTTCTAAAACCAGAAAACATAAAGACAGCGAATGATCGAAATAAGTTACATGAAATTTTGGGGGACAGAGGAAGATGATGACGGCGCGGACTGCGTCATCCCGAAAGACATCGATTGTTGGACCTGTTGTTGCTGCTGGCGGTGGAGCAGTTGGGTGGTGATTTCTTTGTCAGCGGCCATGAAACTAACAAACCCCAACTCTGACAAGAACAAGAGCTTTTATCAGCAAGAGTCTTTCAAGAACCGAGCTGACGAGAGCCTCCGATACACGGCGAAAGGACCTTCCGTTCCTCCTCCTCGGAGATCATGCCCACGGTTCCCGGTTCCAAAGAGAGAGAGAGAGAGAGAGATGGGTCGGTGGGTTTTGTTGCAGATAATAAAGATGAGTGGAAAAAAATGGAAGAGGTGGAATTGAATGAAGGGAGAGAAGGACAAGACAAGAGACTCTCTCTCTCTACAAAAGAAGCAGGTGACTTTCTTCTCCTGCGACCAAAAATTTTCAGACAAAGCCTCCTTCAACCTCTTCTGTATCTCTTCTTAGGTTATCTTGTTCAACTCTCTCTCTCTCTCTCTCTCTCTCTCTCTCTCTCTCTCTCTCTCTCAAACCAGTGTGAAAGTGAAACCGGCCTTCGCTCTCGGGTAATTCCTTGCTTGAGCTTCTTTCTTTCTTATTGTCTTCGCCTTGGCGTGAAATGACGAAACTAACCCGGTTTGACAATTTCATGCAAGCCTTACACGTCGATCGGGGTGGTTTGAGGCGGCTGTCCCTCACATGAAGTCCTTTGTATTATATACAATCCTTACTCGATTTCATAAGGGCCATCGAAAAAACCGATCTATAATATCGATCTACTTTAATAGCGCGAGTATCAACATACTTTCGATTTACCCTTAACTAGACTGTGTCCGACGATCGAGATCCTCTAAAGTTAAGTGGTAAATGTCACAATGCGGTCCCTCCAAAATGATCGGATTGCCCCCTAATTCTCACGAGATTTACCCTACAACATCCGGGCCCAAGCTCCCCAAGGGTGACAATGTTAGGGAATAGTCGACAACCGCTCAGGGATGGTAGTGTTAGGGAGGATCAACAGGCGAGCGAGCGAGGTGTAGCAGCGAGTTAGTATCGACCGTGCTCTAAACTAGAGAGATTGGTGGTGCAGCCGCGATCGAGGCAATGGAGTAAGGGAGGTGACGAAGCAATGAAGGTAGCAGTGGTACGGTGATAAATATTGGTGGGGAAAATTACCCCAATCAGTTTTAAACTTATTGTACGATATCAATTCAGTTCTAAACTTTTTAATTTTACCAGTTTAATCATAAACCTTTGCACAAAATTCTAACGTAGTCATTCCAGTTAATTTTCACGAGAAAACCCTAACGTGACAGTTTGATTATCGCCGACCGTCATACATTGTACACCACCACATTTGTGATTTTTTACAAATATTAGCAAGAATGACTATATTGAAATTTCGTGCAAAGAATTAAGAATAAATTGATAAAATTAGAAAGTTCAGAACTGAATTGATATTTGTACAACATATGTACGACTTATTGGACAATTTTCCTGATATTGGTGTTGAAAGGTCCCGAGCACAATAGACTGTAGGAAGAAAAAGATGTTTTGGCCATTGGATCTATGACTTGCCCCATGTCAAGCTCTTCTAAGAGTAACCACTGACCAGAGATGGTCAAGTCATGTGCTAACCGGGAAGGATCCAGATCTATTATTTGTAACAAACAACAAAGGAGCATTAAATGAGCGGATTTTCTAGTCAACGTCCAGTAAGAATCCGTCACATTACTTAATATGTTAAGGCAGAAGTTTACAGATAAATCTGGACATGCGTTGACTCGAACTATTCTTCGAAATTATTCACATCTTGTTATGATATATTTATGAACCATATGTCGGATTGCCGAAAAAAGGGTTGTCTAACTGATTTTTTCGAATTTTTTTTGTGAAATGCCATATGGATATTTTGACAGAGAGATCGAGTGACTCGAGGATGACAAGAGAACAATATTGTAAAAATATAAGTGATTTAGATTACTCAATTGCACAACAAAGTTAAAAAAAAAAAAAGGTACCAATCTATACTTCTATCGTGTTTTGAATGAGCCACCAGTCACTTTGAAAGTTTGTGGCACTCCATAAACCATCCCTCAAGTCAGCATAGCTAGTAATTAATTAGTATAATTACACAGAATAGACTGACCATGAGCTATCCTCCACTATGATTCGTTCGTAGAATGCCGCAGCCATAAGCCACGACATTCAAACCCCCATCGGAAATTAAGATCAAAGATGAAAACGCTGCACTAAGAATTCCAAATTAGTTGAGCTAGACAATTGCCATTCGCCGGCAAATCAGCAGGTCGACGGGTCCCGATCTAGACTCATCATAAGTTCCTCGTTTTTCGCAATTTCAGGCATTGGACTGACGTATGTATCCGCAAAACATTAGATTCGATACATTACCTTTGAACCGGCCGCTTCATGCTAATGATGCACCAAGTACCAAATTTGCATAACCCCTTTTCCCAAAACGAAAAAAAAACAGTGATAATCATGATTATTGACTCTCGCCGAGTTATATAGTCAATGTAGGAGAAAACGATGAAGGGCCCTTGGGTCAAAACGGTAGCTATTTGGAGCTTTGACTTGTCACTTGAATCCTCTTTCAGGCCACAGGAGACATAGATGAGTGGTTGGAGCAAATGTAACGAGAAAATGACAAATTGACTAAGATCTTCCTTGGGTCTAAGTCACTTGTCTTTCTTTATCACTCACCAACTCTAGTTAACCTTATTATCCCTAAAAAGATAGAGACACAGAGATGGGGTTAGAGAAAGGAGTTGTCTTCAACTGAGCAATCTCCATTTTTGTTGAAATTAAGCAAAAGGAAGAGGAAAGAAAGAAAATGAATCTCCATTTTTGTTGAATAATTTGTCTGAGCAATCTCCAATTTGTTCATAAATTTTGATATAAATGGAATAAAGGAGTTATACAAAATTTCTGTCATTTGCTGAATTGATCAGTTAAAGTTTGAATGGAATTGGAACCAATGGGATCTATAGAAGAAGTAATTTGCTTGATTTAATTAAACACCTCATAAGAGTTTAAGGCATCACGTTTATTTAGCAAAGTTTAGTAAAAATTAGCTCTAAATTGTTTGATAAACTTGTTTCATACGTCACTTTTCATTTAAAGACTTAAACTTTCGCATAAAAAACTGGCAAAAATTACAATTTTTGGCCTTTTGCTAGCAAATTTACAACTTGTACTATACATTTGACTGAATACCCGATCTGCGTAGGAACTTACAATTTCTACTGAGCATTACATCATTGAAAGTTTTCCTTTCTAACAAATCAATAATGCTTTTTTCTGTTAATTATCCAATGCACGGATGGGAAGACCTGATTTTCTAGAGGTCCATGGATCTGTTAAGTCCATACCTTTGGACTATGTAAGTAGCCTTAATTCAGAGTCATTTGCACACGGTTATTGGGGTTTAAATCGGTGACCTTCAGTTCCAAAGTTGGAAATCTCGCAACACCCTCGATTAGCTGCTGAAAAGGCATGCCTTTCTAGGTATCACTAAACAATGAATGTCGGTAGAAGTCAACTTTGAGATAAATAATACAAAAGTCCATTATGTATATGCTAGGGAAAATTACCAAACAAGTCTTAAACCTATTACACTTGTGTCAATTCAGTTCTAAACCTTTCAATTTGGCCAATTCAGTCCTAAACTCTTTGACAATTTGCCAATTTGGTTATAAACATTTCAACCATATCAATTTAATCCTAAAACTTTTAATGATTTGTCACTTTAAACCTTCCAACCAATTGTGGCTAGAAGCACTGACGGGGCAATCTAGTAAATATTGGCTATCCTACATAGCACGGCTGATGCTGGCGTAAATAATATTTTAAATTTTTCTGAATTTTTTTATTGTTTTCTCTAGACTGGTGAGGTCGCCGGCAACGCTTGCCTAGTCAAGGGGAGGGCTTAGGTGGGGGCATTGGTGCTCACCTAGATACAGGTGATGACTGTGACATCCTTATCGGCCCAAGGTTAGAAAAAAAGAAAAGAAATAAGAAATAATAATAATAAATTTTTAAAAATTTTCAAAAATTATCTACGTTAGCATCGATTATACCATATAAGGTGGTTAGTACTAATTGGACTGCCATGTTAGCAATTTTCAACCAAAATTGGCTGGAAGTACTAAATTAACAAACCGTTAAAAGGTCTAGGACAAAATTGGTAAATCGTCAAAATTTTAGAACTAAATTAGCACAATTAAAAGGTTTGGGATTGAATTAGTAAAAGGTCAAAAATTCTATGATTAAATTACCAAAATTAAAAGGTTTATGATTAAATTGTCACAAGTGCAGTATTTGTGTTATGGAGTAAAAATCACTGATTTTTGGATTCAAATACAGTGCACATTTTATAACCAGAGGTGTATCCTAAACTTCCGCTAAATGTATAGAGAAAGAAGTCAAACGAGGAAGAAGAGACTATGTAGAGAGACTAAAGTTTTTAACGTTCCAAAACTGAAATCAAGAGTTCCAATCTTTCAAGCATGTTACCCACCAACCACGTGCTTTCTTGTCTCTTCACTTAGGCCAAGTGTGTAGGATCATAGGGTCCTATTCCTTCAAAAACGAAGAGCATCTCCTGCCATTTCCTACTCAATTGGACCCGCACATTTTCAATGAATGGCACAACAGAATCATCCAATTTCAACCATCAAACCCGAAGTCAATCACCCCAACAATCATAAAACATGGAGGACGTCCATTCATAAATCCATATTGCACTTTTCATATTCAACGAAGGGTGTTCTCCAAATGAATACAAAAAAATTGGGTGGTCAATGAGCAATGTGTCCAGGGTCCCGAATCTTGATCTAATCTTGCAATTTTTATTAGAGCATATATGATGCATTTGACTTCTCGTGCTTAGTTCAATAAGCAATCTGTAATCATTAATTGCAAATATTTGTTAATGTATTGATCCTTTTTAATATTCTACTATCCTTATCTAGGAAGTTTTTCGGTGTCAGATATTAATTTGAAATTAGAGAGTAATCAAGGACATAATTAACCTCTCGAAATACTTGTTTTCCCACTCGACTCTTTCTCCTTTTCGCAAAGAAAAATAAAACTATAATAATGTTTAAGGAACAAAGAACCAAATTATTTTGGGTTAGGTGTACCAGATGACATCAACAAGAACCAAATGGATTTGATAAACATGGCCAATACAATGGCCCTTTGTCCTTGATCTTGAGCCGTCTGGGCAGCTAGGGTTTCGCACCAACTCTACTGATTTGCTGGGTTGACATTTCCCACTTGAAAGCGACACCCATTGGCGAGCTGAAACCCCAATTTAACATAAACAACAGATCAAATCTCTCTCTCTCTCTCTCTCTCTCTTTCTCTCTGTGGCCGTGATTTGCTCTGCCTCCGGCAAATTCAAGTCTATTTCGCCGTGTGTCTTACAAACTGCTTTTGACGCAGACCCGCATGCCCTTGACTTGCATTTTGTGCATCTAACACATATTAAATCCTTAATTATAGGCTCATCTATTTCCTCAGCATAATCCAACGATGACTGTATTGTTAGAGGTTGTATTTGTGGAGAGGCGCTAATTTCGATTGTTTCTTCACTTTTGTTTTCCTCTTTTTTGGACTAATTGGAAAAGCACTAATTAAGGAGGACATAATCAATGTGCATTTTGATAACAATATTGAGTCAAAATGAATCAAAGTGCATATATGTTAGCCATAGCACGTGGGAGTAGACTGAAGAGCAAAGTGGTTGCAGCCAACTTGATCGTTCCATGGTCTTCCCAGATTAATTCAAAAGATTTATGTACAGTTTGCTTCTACTATTCAAATTCTTAAAATTTTAAAGGTGGGGGCTTATTTGCCTCTTTATATGATTAAATTTATATCATTTTCCCTGAAAAGACAAAATTATCCTTACTCATCCAGGCGATATCTAAAGAGGTGAACCCCAAATTATTTACTTTCCTTCTTTTTCTAGTTATTTTATTTCTATGGCGGATCTAGGTGAAAACAACCAAGAAAGTCCTAAACCTATTGCATTTTTACTAATTCAATCATAAACCTTTTAATTGTGCAAATTTTTTGCTCAGAAATTGTGTCAATTGGGTCGTAAACTTTTTCACTTTTTATAAATTATCCGTTCAGCCAATTTTGGCCAAAAATCTCTAACGTAGACATTGGCCATCCTATGCGACACGATTGATGCTGACGTTGACAATTTTTAATAATATTTTTAATTTTTGTTTTAATTTTCATTTTTTCCTTTTTTTTATTTTCTTTTCTTACTTTTTTTATTTTACAACTTTGGCTAGCAAGGTTGCCGATGACCATTGCCAAGCAGTCCTTGCTCAAATCCAGGCGAGCAAGCCCCTCACTTGTGGCCAGTAAGGGCATCGCGGCCCTTGCCTGGATTTGGGCAAGGCCATAGAGGCGAGCCCATGACTGATGTCATGATGCCTTTGCCTGTGGCCGGCAATCTTGCTAGCCAGAGCTATAAAAAAAAACAAAAAAAAAAGAAAAGAAAAGAAAAGAAGGAAAAAGAAAATTAACAAATATTTAAAAATTTTAAAAAATATTAAAATTGTCCCACTAGTGCCGGTCGAGTCACGTAGGATCACTAGTATTCTCATCAGTAATTTCCAATCAAAATTAGCCGGATGAAGTCAATTAGCAAAACGTAAAAAATGTTTAGAATTCAATTGACAAAAGTACAATAAGTTTATGACTTTTTGGACAATTTTCACGTGGATCTAGTTGTCATAATCATGAACATGATATATTTTGGGTGACCCTATTGCCACATTTTTTTTACTATAATACATATTTTTTATGTTAATTGACCAAATTAGCCTTATTTTATTTGCTAATATCTTTTTAGGCAAATTAACAATCAAAGATATGTTTAATTTCTTATCTCGACTTAATTCAAATTTCTACTTTTTTTAATATTTCCTTAACTTGACTTAAAAAGAACCATTTTCCTCTAAAATAGCAAAAAAAGAAAATCCAAATTTGTTTTCAAGTAGAGACTCAATTGATGATTTTTATTCGTTCTTCCCTATAAATTTTGGTTCTCCTCTAATTTTCTATAACAAATTCATGATACTGATTATTTTTAAGGAATTTTGATAAAAAAAAATGATTAAATTTTGATCGCACATAACTTTCTGTCTGACGTATGATTGACTTGATTTTTGCAACTACGGAAGCTCACCATTCGAACTTCAATGTTTAGTGATGCTAGTAGTGATTGCACGCGCATTGCATGTGAATGGAAGTTGTTATAGGAAAAAATTTGTAGTATCCGTAAGCTAACTACACTCAAGTTTTATAAGCCGCTATAATATGTTTAATTAAGGATGAAGAGGAATTCCAAGTTGGATAAAAGCATACTAGTAACCCTATTTCCACATCATTTTCGCTAAAACAAAATTTTTTATGTTGATTGAGCATTTTTTTTTTTTTTTTTTGGTAAAGATTGATTGAGCATGTTTTAAGATTCGCTAACATCATTTTAAGGCAACTTACTTATTTTGAAGATAAGCATGTTTATAGCAAGTCGAAAATGGTTTTTTAAAGAGGATCTAACTCTCAGTCCAGACTTTATGCTGCATACCGTGAGACAATTGCTCATGTTCTGGTGGAGGTAATGTGGGAGGCAATTCTGGAATCTCAAAAACCGAAGACAAAGAAGCTTTAGCTTCTAGCTAGCTAATTATATGTTTGATCATGCTATTCTCGAGGCATGCTCTGCAGTAGAAACTAATCTCCTTTGTTCGTTCAAGTATTGAACAACAAACCGTTGATACGACAAACACTGGTAAAAGACGACATAAGAACACCAAAAAGGCCAATAATAAAATTCATGTTAATCCACTCTTTTCTTTTAAAATCCATTTGTTATTAACCTTTTTTTACCATTTTAACTTTCCATGCTGAGTTCTTGTCATTGTATAGATAGCTGCCTGCCTTTGAATTTGTTTCCCTTGTTTCTTAGATGTGTGATACATGAGTGTCAATTAGTGTGGATGATATTTTTCAGAAGGTTATCTTAAAAGGCCCTCTTGCTCCCGTCGCCATTTTCTCTCTGATCGATCTCTGAAAAAAATCTAGGAACATCTTTGATTGCTTTGGTAGACCTTTTTGTTAGAGTAATTAAATATTAAACAACGCATTTATCTAAAAGTTTTAAGCATTTTTTCAATAAAAATCATCAACCGCCTTGCTGGACTCTTATGCAGTGACTTTGAGCCATTTTAACTTTGTTGCGAGACTATTTGTTGATGATTGCATTCGTAGGTTTTTTAGTTAAAAATGCATGTGGTGCATGCTTATGTTCCTTGTGTTAGAAGTTAAAAAATTCACTCAATGCCGCGACGCCTTTTAAACAACCCTGCATTGTTTTGTTGTACAATAGATGGAAAATATGAGGATGTTTTTAGGATCTATTTATCTCACGGAAAATATTTTCTAGAAAAACACTTTACTCATTTTTCAGTGTTTGGTTTGCTTAGAAAAATGAGTCAACAGTAAATGTTCTCCTAGTCAACGGAAAATGTTTCCTTACCAAAGCTTAAATTCAGGAAATGATTTTCTCTTTCAAAGAACTGGAAAACATTTTCTGAATTATAACAACTATCGGCGCTTGAACTCGAAACTCTATGCTTGAGCACGAAAACTCCAATCTTAGTTCCCGAGTATCAACATTCAATACTAGGTCACAGTGGCTAGGCTCGAGGCTAGGCTTGAGACCTCAGTGTCCAAGGCTCGGGCTCCCTGTGCCCACACTCAGGTCCATCGAGGCTGAGCCCAAACCCCTAGTGCCCATGCCGAAGCTCCGGCACTCGAACTTGGGTCCATAAAGGCCATGCTTAGGTCTCCAATGCTCGAACTCTAGTCCCGACCCTTCGCCCCAAGTCAACAAAGGCCATGCGCATGTCCTTGGCGCTCGGCCTTAGGTCCTTAATTAATGAAATGTTTGTTCTTATAAAAATATTTATTTAAAAAATTCAAAGTTTTATTTATTTTTTATTTTTTTAATAAATCATTTTATTATTTTATAATAAATCGAATTATTTATTATTTATTATTTTCTTTTTTCTTTCATTTTCTTTTCTTCCTTTTTTTCTTTTTCTTCTGCCTCGTCTGGTTGCTAGCCATGGCGACAGCTAGTGAGCTTGTGGCGGCCTTTGGCGGTGAGCCTCAAGCTCGCCAAAGGCCGACAAACCTACAACCTCTAGAGGCGAGCTCGAGGCTCGCCCAAGCCCAAGCTCCGTTGAGGTCGGTGAGCTGTGAGCTCGCTAGCTCGAGCTCCGTCAAGTCCGGCAAGCTTGCGGCTCGCCAGATCCAAGCGAGCTTATGCTTGGCTGAGACCTGCGAGCTGGAGCTCGCCTGTGGCCATTGCCGGGAGAGCCTCAAGCTCGCTAGAGGCCATCGCCGGCCGGTTGCGGCAAAGTAAGGAGGAAAAAGAAAAGAAAGAAAAGAAAAAAGAAAAAGAAAAGAGAAAATAAAAAATAAAAAATTCCAATTTTTTCAAAATAAGAAAAGAAAAATAAAAAAGAGAAATAAAAAATCAATTTAAAAAAAAACATTCAAAAATTCGATTTTTTTTGCCTGAAATAAAATCATGAGATTGAAATCATTTTCCAATGAGATCCAAATATCATAAAACAATTTCCATCGTGTATCATCAAACAAAAGAAAACGAAGTGTTTTCTTGGAAAATGATTTTCCAGAAAACATTGTCCTTTATCATTAAATTTTTCACAAAACAAATGCACCCTAATTAAACATTAGTTTTCGGGGCTTGGGAGCGCTGCCCTTCCTCTTTTGAGCATTGTACAAACTTTTCTGTGGGGTAATATGTTATTAACAATCAGAATTTGTAATGTTTGAAAGTTGGATGTGAGGTCCGTGTAACTATTGTTTTTTTTTTTGGTCGAAACCGTGTAACTATTGTTGAGTATGTGATATTGTACTGAAATTTGATCCTCGGATGCCTATTCAATTAAAGGAATTTGTGCTTTTTGAATTTTTTGGTTCATGGTTTTTATTTAATTTTTTGTAAAATGACACAAATGGTCCCTAAACTTTGATCCAATACGCAACATCGTTTTTTGTTCAATGCGGTCTTTGAACTTTGATCCAATATGCAATGTCGTTCTTAAACTTTTAATTTGTTTAAACTGGTTTCCGAACTTTGGTCCAATGTTTAATATGGTGCTTGAACTTTTATGCATTTAAATAGAGTGTAGGGACTGCATTGAACATTTGCCAATAATTCTTGGATTATATTGAACAAATTAAAAGTTTATGAACGATACTAAACATGGAACCAAAGTTCAAAGAACATTTGTGCTACCATCCCTTAATTTTTCTTAATCTTTGTGGGTTATGATATTGCAAAGATTAACCCAAGGCTGGCACTTGATTGTGCCAAGATTTTGAAGGATCAAAGTTTACATAAGATTTACATGCCCAATGTATAGGGACCTCAACTCCAACTTTCTAACTTAGTTCGGGTCTTGAAAGCTAATGTCTAACAAAGGTGATCGGAAAATGTAAAAGACCTATCATTCCATCGTGAATGCAGGTTGTTTTTGGAACTAAAGGTTCCTCAACCAATTAAGAAAAAATTTAGCCATAGGTAGAATATCTCCTCTCCAGATGCTACTTTCCTATCTCGATTTAATTCAAATTTATAATTTTTTATTTTTTCTAGAATGTAACTTGAAGAGAACCATTTGGTTTTACTTCAAATAACAAAAACAAAAATCAAACGTGTATTCAGATAGATCTGAGGATTTAATTCAATTGTTTCATTGCAATCTTCAAACATGATGATTAGGAAATGATTAAAAAAAGAAAAGGAAGGAGAAAGATCAAGACTAAACTTACCAATGTTGTTCATGACCATGTTCTCAATTTTATTTTCTAGGACTAAATGTAAGTTTGAATATGAAGAAGCTGTAATGAAATTTGAATTTTCATATCATCCCTTGAAAGTTAGACAAAATAATAAATGAGCGATTTTCTAATAAATCAAATTATCAATATTTCATTTTCAACAAATCATTGAACTCGTGATCGCAAAAGGAAAAACAATTTTTCCGACTTTGAAAGACAGTCGCACTTAAAATAAATACATCTTTTGCTTTACAATTTAAAAGGTCAGTGGAGAAAATTTAACTAATTTATTTTGCAAACTTAGCACTAATATGGTATGTTAACGAGAGAGGTGATGCAATTAAATATGTTGAGAGCAGGGACAACTTAATTAGTATTGTACTCCCACAATCCTAATATTTTGTTGTTAAACTATTGCCAGTTTGTGTACCAATTAACAACAAAAGAGAAAAATTAAGATGAAAATAAAAAAAAAATCTTTTTCATTGGCCAAAGAAAAACCTTTCTTGCATCTCCCTCAAGCTTTTGCAAAAATTAGTCCATTGCTACCATCGATAAGCCTATTAATTATGGAATATAATTAATAGGCTTATCGATGTATTTTAGGGGTATTATGAGACTCTTATGTATGTATTTTAGAGAACTCTTATATTTAATAGGGGTGTATGTTAGTTATGGAATTGAATCTCTGCAATGACATCAAGAGGAGATCTACAATTATAATTGGAGGGGCTCAAATATATATATATAAAGGTCTCGTCCCCTCATCTGTATCATCCTCCTAAAGACTTCTCTCTTGACGATCCAAGGTTGAGTGATAAGGTTGAACTTAGGTGACCCATGTAAGGGGTGAAGGAGTCATTTGAAGCCAAAGTGTTGCACGGTTATGACCTCAAGTGTTGACCCATGACACTAGCAAATAGCGGGGGTGATCGGTTTTCAAGGTAGGTAGTTTCAAGACTTAGAACCTATCATGTTAGACCTGGTTCTCAGTTTTTAAAACTTGAAACCTATCTTATTTGCCTTGGAACTGATACTGTTTTTCTGGTCTAGTTCTAAGGTCTACTCGAGAACTTGTTTTTCTTTTGTGTTTTTTTGTTCCATTTTTTATTACCAAAAAATTATGAGCAACAAAATGATTAAAAGTAAAAGATGAAAAAGGGAGAGCGAGCAAAGGCAAGTTGAGAATGAGCGAGAATTGCAAGGCTCGAATGAGCGATGACGAGCCATGAGCGAGCAAGGAGGAGGGTGAGTCGAGGGAAAGTCGTGAAATGTCTAAATGAGGTTGGAGAGAATAGAGAAAAAAGAAAGAGATAGAGAAAAATATGCCAAGAAAAAAAATTAGGATTTTTAGGTTTTATGAAACTGGTTTCAAGTTCGATCCGGTTTTCGAGTGGTTTTTCACTCATTATTAGGAACCAAACCGATTCCCGCCGATTCCAATAATTTGGAACCTAAAACTTGAAACTATACCAAATTTTAGGGTGATCAGGTTTAGTTCTAGGATAAAACTGATCTGGTTGCACATTCCTAGCATATATGGTGCATGTGTGTTAAAAATAAGAAGTCAAAAGATTAAGCAAAATCACTTTATATTTGTGACATCTGAAGTAATAAATATAAGATCTAAAGTTAAGTAACTTGGAGTTTTGAATGGCTCATATGGAATCTCAGGTGGGTCATTAATTTTGTGATGAGCAGAAAGTGTGAAGGATGATTTTCCGCAACTGTAATCGCCTAGAGTGCAATGCTTTAGAATTAAATTAATAGATGTTGACATGTACGTTGATTGTGTAGAGCGATGGTGATTAATTTATTGCCTTAATATCAATTAACGGAGACCAATGCACTCTTAAATACGTATAGGACAGTTTTGCAAATTTTAAAATTTATTGAGTTGCAATTCTCCTAATGTTTGGTAATTTTCGTGGAATGTTTTGGTGGGTTCAAAATATTTTTTTGATTTATTAACGTTTATAACAATCAGTGATTTCCTTATTTACGTACTAATTTACTAAATGTTTTAGTCACTTAGGGTGCGCATGACAACGATTATGTACTTGAGAACTGATTATGCTAAAAAATGATTCTTTTTTATTCTTTACCCATGAACAATTTTTAAGCATTTGAAAGCGTTTAATAACCGCCCAAAATTTCTATTCTTAGAATAAAAAAAGAACATAAATGCGTTTAGTAACTATACAACATTTCTTTTTATTAATAATATTTTGAATTTTTTAATATTTCTTTCTCTTTTTTTCTTTTTTTTTTCTTTCTTTCCCTTCCCTTCCTTGGCCATGGTCAGTCATTGGGCCGGCGATCGGCCACAGGCCAGGCCCCGCAAGGGTGTTGCGGCCTTTGCTGCCCTTGCCGATCGCGGCTGTCGTCGCCACCCTCGCCTTGGTTGGGCAAGGCTGACCTCACCATCGTGACCCATCTCCCTCACTTGGGTCGCAATAGTGAGGTCAACCTCGCCATGGTTAGGCAAGGCCTCGCCATCGTGGTCGCGAGCCCCCTCACCCAAGCGAGGGCTGCAACACCTTCGCTAGCCTTGGCTTATGGGTGATCGCCAATGGCTGGCAGCAGGCCAAGAAGAATAAGAAGAACAACAACAACAAACCAAGAAGGAAGAAGAAAATTAAGAAGAATTAGAAATGAAAAAATTGTTCCTAGAATCAAGAAGTTACCTTTTTTGGCTTCTTGATTCTTTTCCAAAGCTGATTTTGGGAATAATTTTTTACAAATTTGTACCCGGGAACAAAAAATTAAATAAACGGAATTCTGTTCTTAAACTGATTTTGAGAATAAAAAATCATAAATTTTCACTGTTTGACAACTTGTCAAATAGGCCCTTAACAAAATATATATTTTGGGACCACATGATAATGCCACTCTGTAGCTTTTCTACTTGAAGACCTCTCTTTATTTTCCACCAAGTATTTTAACCCAAATGCTCTTATTTGTGCCATTGAATCTACCCCTAAAATGACATCATTTATGACATCTCTTGATAAGCTTAAATTATTAGAAATCAAATAATCATTCTCACTCATGCATTTACTTGGGTGATCTTATACTCTCTCCGATCATTATCTTCATTTAGCCACTTAAATTATGCCACTTGTAACATTTTAATTTGTACACATCTCTCTCATTCTCTACCAAGCATTTTTAATCTTAATGTCATCCTTAGTTAACTAAAATCTATCATTTCATGTTTCAAGGCTAAAACCATCGTAACTATCTGGGAACTAATTCAACCAGTTCTGTTTCCAGGTTGAACTGATTCTAAATTAGTTTTGAAGTCGCTTCGAAAAAAGCTTTTGCACCCATAGATAAATGAACCATGAACTTCAACATAACAACAATAGAACAAATTCACCAATAAATGCTTTCATAGTTAAAATAATACGAATTTTATATTTTTTTTTATAGAAACTTGGCCATGCTCAAGGGTAGGATGAATCAGCTAACGAATTATCTATTAAACAACTTATTAAAAACACAAGACAGAACAGAAAATGGGCTGGTTCCTAAGTAGAGCCATATCGAAGCCAAGAGTCATTAGGTCAAGTTCCCGGTTAAGACCAGGAATCAATTCACCTTGAAACCAATTACGTCTAAATAGTACAGATAGATGGTTCTAACATGAACCCACATGATCCGAAGAAAATGGTCGGGTACATTTGTCACCAACTTTTTCCAACAAACTACTAGTTCGAATAATCATACAAATAGATCCTGTCTGAACATATCCATCTAAAGTCTGTCCATTCAATTAGGTAAATAGTAAAATAAACATAACAAAAGCTATTTCTAGCTGGATTCTGAAAATTTTTGGTGTCCATGTGCTCCTTTCTTGCTGCATTGAAGGACAAAATTTGTTACGCTAAACGACTGAAAGAAATTAATGCAATGAGAAAGAAGACACATGAACACGGTTGCCAACCCTACCTTACTTTCCTCTTGAAGAGATGGTGAAGCATTAAAACGGGCACATTCAAAGCCATTTATGCACGGCACCAAAATTCGTCTTCAAATTGGGAAAAGGAAAAAAGGTCAAGAAGGGGGCTAGGCGTGGAATTTCGTGAGCCATCTTTCTTGAATTTTTTTTTTCTCTTGTTTTGGGAAATTGTTGATCTTTTTTTCTTTTGTGGCTATATTAAGCATCTCCTTTGCTTTTTTCGGGCCCTTAAATCAAGGGTGCTCTAACTCCGAAACAAGTCTCGCGTGCGCTCGGTACAGGCGAGATTAGCTAATTCCATTTCAGTCATTAAATGGTGTGGGGTCCAGTGAGAATCGAGGCAACGAGTGACTTCCGGTGTAGAGGTCACCCTGTCTCGCAGTACAGGCTCGTTGCCCGAAGCTGCTGCTATATCATCAGTGCCTTGCGGCAGTGGATCTCTCTCTCCCTAAATTGGGTCCTTGATCTCGGTCTGAACCTGCTTTTTTCATAACTTAGGTGACCCACAAACAATCTCATCAATATATGAGTCTGAAGATAGGCTGTGAATGAACCCTTTTTGCCACCTTCACCGATGGGCCATGGTCAAGGTGCTTATGATGCGTTGACTAGTCGGAGACAATAAGCACTATGGAGCCCTACAGAATAGTCAAGCCCGCAATTCCTTCATGGCATTTGATGTGTAAAAGTCCTCAAGACTCCAATGCACCTATTTTTTGACATTTCGTCCAATTCAAATGTGAAGGCCAAACTCAAACACGTAATTCATCAATCGGGTAGTCTAGTTTTGCGATGAAAAACAAAAGAATTGTCTTTCTTCTATCCGAGTTCCTGGGAAAAGAAAATTTAGGGTTTACCTATCAAAATTGAATTTGAACTCCCAAAGAGAGAATAACCCATGAACTCAACCCCAAATCTTCTCTACCCAAATGATTTTTTAGTACAAATTTTGCTCATCTCAAGTGAGGGATTACTTTTGATTTTGCAGGTGGAAAAATGATGCAAATCTCGGTGGAACAGAAGGAGAAATCTCGCCTGATTTGCTGGACCAGGCCTATTGGGCTTCGTTTGAATTGGGTCAGCCTAAATAATGAAAAATATAACTAACCACAACGAATAAATACACCTAAAATGATAAATTTTTTACTGGGAATTGAACCTCGAGAGTTTCGATCACAAATTTCAAATATTCAGTGAAAATTTAGACGTCATCTAAATTAGCATCCAAGTTTAGCTACTTAATTTCTCATATGATGCGGAAATATAATATTTTCATGTATTATCATAATTGTCCTACTTTTATAGCAATTCTACTTAAAGCGCGAGTTATAATCTAGTTGGAACTAAATTCAAAAGCTTAATTATGGATTTAATCAATCAAGAAGAATCTGTTAAAGTTATAATTAGTGTGTGAATGTTGTCACACCCAAAGTACCAAAAAGTTAGAAGTGACGAATTGATTTTTCAAATAAATTTATGATTATTACTTGGGAACTCTAGACTTTCGAGTCTTGTGAAACAAATATGTTGTTATTGATTTAATTTATCCAAATACAAAAAAACACATATGTAATAATCTAGTTGCTTTTTTCAAATGAAAAATTCGATTGTCAACTAGTGAGTTGGAAACAAAAAAGTGCATGATAAATCATTTATTCGCTCAATCAAAAAGAAATTAACTCTTTTACAATAGTATTGTGGTCAATCTAACTAAGATTATATTAGTGTATTCCATTTTAGAATTTTAAATTGCAAAGCCATCAATGACACTTATAAATTAGCGAAATTACCTACCAAAGAATTGAAGTGCCTACTTTTTCCAAATGTTTTTTAATCGCTTTTAATGAGACATTTTGGACTATCTATGGTTTATTAGATTCGTGCAAATATATGGTAGATCGTTGGTATTTAACTATTGAATGTTCAAGCTTTGATAAAACGCTAGTGTAGTTTAAAAAGGAAAGTAAATCTTATCGTTTCAAGTCTCAAGTGAAGTAAGTAAGTTAAATTTATTCACATAGCCACATTTACAATGATATAAAAAAGATATAAAAATGAGCAAAAAGAAATTATACCGACTTTAAGTTGATAAAAAATCAATGTATTTTCAATAATTTGTTCTCTTTATGAAAATTTTATAATTTTATTTATATTACAATATCTCGTGCAAAGGGAGGGGATTTCAATTTCTATTGTCGACATAATTCGGTTTTTCTTCCCCCCTTTTTTCTTTGGAAGCGAAACACCGCCGATCGCGTTCCGCAGCCACCGAGACCACCCCGCTATCCGGTGCGCCAACGCACCAACCAATAGGAAGCGGCCGCGTCGCCTGCACCCGGTGCGCCGAAGCACACGCGATCGCAGCCCTCACTGTCCCCTCTCCACTCGCTCGCCTCTTCTCTCTCTCTCTCTCTCTCTCTCTCTCTCTCATCATTTTTCCGAAGGATCTGCAGAGCTCTCGATCTCCATCTTCCCCCCCCCCCTCCCCCCCCCGGAGCTCGCCGGACCTCCCGATCCCCCACCGCCCATGGCCGACGCCTCGCCCGACCCGCCGCCGTCGGCGCCGGCGCGCGATCCGCCGCCGCCGCCCGCCGCACCGAACCCTATCTCGCCCCTACTCCTCCACCCCCGGCGGGAGCCCTTCGAGCACGGCCTCCTCCCGATCCCCAAGCTCGTCTTCACCGACCCGATCCAGGCCCTCCTCCCCCTCAAGCAGAAGCTCCTCGGGCGGGCCCCGCCCCGCCGCGTCGCCCCCGCCCCGCTCGCCGAGTCGCTCCAGATCTCGCCCGATCACGCCCGGCTCGTCCTCGACACCCTCGCCTCCGTCCTCCACTCCGACGCCGACCCCCTCGTCCGGGCCAAGCCCGACGAGGTGGACTCCGTCGGCGCCGACGTGAATGATCTGGTCCTTTTCTTGTACATCCAATCGTACAAGAAGCTGCTCCCCAGGTCGCATAGGGATTCCGCCGCGGTTGCCGATGTTTGGCCATCCACTTCCGCGTTCGACGGATATTTATCGGCCCTGTCTCCATTGCAGGTGACGCTCTACTCCTTTGGAATTTGTAGTGTCCATAATAGCGGATTGCAAATTTGGTCAGGTGTTCGTTTTATTTTGTGCTTGTATGTATTGTTGAACTAATGCGGAGAATTTGAAAGTTTTCATGATGAGGGTATATTCAATTGTTTGAATTGTGGTGCCAAAACGGATGCTTTTGCAATTTTATTTAGGGCGTGAGAATGTCATCAATGTGCCAACTTTTTTTTATCAGATTCAACTGCTGAAGTGTGATGATCTTGATGAGCTTATGTGAATCCTGCTTGAGCATCCAGCTAACTCTGATGCTTACTTCATATTGATTTCTCGATGCACAGACATTCCCTAAGTTTGTGTTATGCATAGGCATGTATATTCTGACTGCTACTGTGCTGACTCCGGAATAACGAACTTGAGTATATAATGATCTTAAAAAAATTTAAGTTTCTTCAATGCACGTTGTTCTACTTAGTATCTATTTTTTCCAAGGATTTTGATGACATTTATCTCGACATCTTAACACCAACTTTTATTGGTTCGGTCCTGCTTTTATAAGTTTGTTCACTTTGGTTTCACTCTACTGCATTTATATTGCTTCTGGGCTTCTTACATAAGTTTCTTTATGCCCATGCGTTTGCAGTTTTGACGGCTCAAGCACGCCGATTTCTTGTTTAAGTGGTTGGTTAACTGTTAATGATGATCTTTTGTCTGCTCTTGCAGCTTGCACGTAGCAATAGCAGGCGATTTATGCCATCTCAGGCTGATGAGGAGGCTCATCAACTATCTTATCTGCAAAAGCATTTGGCAAACATAATCTCTCTTCTGGCAGAGCCTGTGGAGGGGGAAGGAGAAGAATCATTGGTCTGTAAAATGACTCCTTATAATGTAACTTGTGGATTTTCAACATTATTTATTCATGGTGAAAGTGGCCATGTGTTTCTTGATTAATTCAGTCAGCATTACCGCAAAATCTATTCTGTATGCTTGAGCATCTGTTGATTCGGTAACTTTTTTGCTTCATATTTGTTTGTCTACCTTTCCACCCTATCAACAAGTACCTGTGCACATTGGACAATACTTCGGTAGTCACAATTGAGTTTTCAGAAAGTTACTCAAATGATCCAATTGGCATTTTGCTGTTAATGGGAAATGGAGTTCCTGTATATGTTACTTCAGTGGGTGCAATTCAGTCAACTTGACTAGTTATAGGCCTTTTGTTTGTTTATCTATGTAATTATTTAACAGCTACGCCCTATATTGGGACGAATGTTTAATTTGTTCTGCCCCTTCAAAAGCTTAACGATGATGCTAAACTTGAAACAGTCAGTGATATGTCTAGATTGCGGCCACTGTCCATTTTAGAGTCTTCATTGAAGTGGACAGGACCAGGACTGGCGGTTTTATGGTCATTTCTGGCTGCTCCTTGTCCTTTTTTTTTTTTTTTTGGTAAGGTAAGTAGTATATAACTTTTCAACGCTGCTGCTCCTTGTCCTTGATTGATGCTAGGGCCAGATGTTTTTATTTTTGGCTTATTTGCCTTGATTGCAGCTGTACACTATCTTAAATTTTGGACTTTACATTTCTTTAAGATTGGGTAATGATATTTCTTACATTAAGTGAAATTGTTGTATTAGGTTTTTACCATGGAAAGATTTGAGCACCTTGGATTGCTGATTCAGTTTGGTGATAAAGGATCTGAAGTAATACCCATAAGCCAAGCTGCTCCATTTTTTGCAAATTCAGATCCAGACATGCCTGCTGTTCCCGTTCCAGCCACACAAGTTCATGATTGGATTTCGCAGAACATTTCATCCTCTTTGGAAATTATTTCGGAAAGAGTTTCTGCGAAAGAGAATGGCCCAGCTAATAGTACTGATCCGGATGTTGCTATGACCGAGGCGTGTCCTGCTTCAATCAAGTCCTCACCAGGTGCTAGGGGAGTATGCTTTATTGAGGGAATATCTAAATCATCTTTTGTGAAACAAGCATCTGATCTTAAAGGCTCTTCTGTAAAGGTTAGCTTATATGTCACCTTGTTTTTCCATTGAAAAATCTTGTTTACTCTCTTATTTCTTCCAGATTGATAGAACTGAGCACATTTTCAAGCTTGTGGACTGGTAACAAGATCTAATCTAAGACATTTTGACCTGCAGATATAATATTTCGATTTGTTCTGTCCGAATTATCTGATGTATTTTTGAAATATAAATACTTTATTGGTCTTGTCTTGTCAACCAGTGGCCTTGTTGCACTTGTTAAAACTAGTTATATAAAACAAGTTTATGTTTCTGAGACATCAAAATGAGTAAAATACAATATTCTCATATCTCGCAAGATATGGAAACATGTAAATTGACCTTTATACATTTTCAAGCACATTAAAATATAGACAAACCTGTTCTAACAAATTCCAAATGTTACTAATGTTTAATATCTTATGTTTGTGTTCTGTTAAACTACCTCTTGGGATCAAGCTTATGTCTTGGTTTCTGGACCTTGAGCTTTGTCTTGCCTGGATTTATTGTTACTCCTTGGAATTTTAAACTCCTACTAATCATGAGTGAGTTTAGAAATGCTTTGTCATTTGCAAAGTCCACTTACAGAAAGGGTTCAACTCAAAGTTTATCTACTGAATGCATCTGAATGTTTGGTAACGATACTTACAAAGTCCATCCTAAAGTTAATTTGAGTCTTTGACAACTCAGTTGTTTGGTAAAACCATTCTTGAAAATTTCCATTGTCATCTCAATTATCAATTTGATTATTAATTTTTAAGTTATATTATAGAATGTTATTTTAGCTGTAAATAAAGAGAATTAAGCTAAATTTTGAACGAGTGATAATATATTTCATATCAAAATATATGTTTTAATTGATTGATAATTAAAAAGGAAAAGGAATAGGAATTTGAAGCAGTGTTGGTCAATTATTGGTATTATCAATTAACACCATATAAGTTATTACATAGACTTAGCCTATGTAGACCAACACCTTCATAACCGTTGATCATGTGGATTTTACCGTGGGGTTCACACTATTATTGGCTATGATGATGTTGGTCTGTATAAACTAAGTTTATGTAGTATTTCTCTATCGATCAAGTATCCCTGTGCACAGCTTGGGTTGGTGGCATTGCTAGTCGTTATTGACCAGCTACAGCTTAAGGTGATGACAATGTCTTTGTTGAATCCCAAGGGAACCGGAAATGTTGCTTGCTGAAACCAACACTTGGTGCGGTTTGATTTTCCTGAAACAGGGTTTGGTTTTTAGGGGCAATAAAAGGTCAGATAGGAAATCCAAGTATTCATTAACTCCCACCACTAGCATTTCAAGGATGCTAAATTATTTTTATCAGACAGAACTTTGGAGCAAAGGACTTTGAATTTGTCTTAACAAACACCCTTACTTTTTGTCAAGGTTCCTTATGGGCTCAAAGTCCATGCAAAATGCTCTCCCAAAGTACCCATTACCTTCCCTTTGCTGTTTGTGCTTCCTTGTTGATTTCTTGGATTCCCAGGTCCTATATGTACTTTACCTTTGATTGTTGTTTTCCTTTTGTAGGTTGATAGGTATTTTTTTGATCTGAACTTTAACAGATAGCCTATGTTCCTGTCCCAAAAAAAAAGGAACGAAAAATTCGGCTTTTTCATCTATATTTATTTGCTTGAGAAACATCAATGGTGGTAGAAGAAGAATATGACCTGTTTTTGGAAGGTTGAGGAGTTTAGCTTGAATTGATTTAAAGATAGTTAGATTCCTCTCTCATGGATCAGATGTTATTTCGGTGTTTACAAAAGTGTCTCAGAACTTTTTTGACCTATTTCCAGGAGACGATCTTCGTCCAATATACTGTGCTATCTTGTAGGAGACAATCGTTTTCTGGTGTTGCCTTGATAGAATTATCAAGGATTTGTACCTGCTTCAACCTTTGTAATTAGAATCACCCAGAGTTCCTGCTTATGAACTAAAAAAATGCTTGACAGTATGTCTAAGATGGTCAACAAAATACCCATTTCTCCTTCCTATGCATTCTTTTGATGTGATCTTCTTCTGATAATGATTCAGGTTCTAAATTGCCACGATTCCGTCATTTACATCTTATCACCATTAAAATATGCAACCATCTACGGATGCTCGGATGCTACTATTGTCGTTGGAGCTGTTGGAAAGGTAACATTGAAGATCGTAGTATGTGCTTCATCATTAGTTGTTGCTTGCATGAACTTCATCATGTGATCTTGGAATATGGGAGAAATGGTGCAAAAGGACTAAAATGTGATGAGGAGGCATTATGGTTTTTAGTGAGCCCCTGAAGCACTTAATAAGCAACAAAATAAAGAAATGTATAGTTTCCTATGCACTACTTTCCTCGTTTTATGTGTAATCAAACATTTTGGGAATGAAACATCCCTTATAAAGCATGCTGAATCAGTGCCCCTTATTGAATCAAAGGTTCAAATTGTGAATTTAAGAGCTCAATTTTTAATGACAATTGAATAGAATCATGAATCTTTCAATTCAGTAACAAGTCCTAGAATTACTTAGATTAGTGGCATTAGTCACTGTAGTAGGTATTAATATCAGAAATCTCGTAAAAGAAATTCTAGTATCTAGTTACAATATTAAGTCACTATACTTTTGGTCATTGCACCATCTATTTGTTGAGAATCTTGCGCGTTGTCCCATGTCCATCACAATCAATGCATTTGACCTCACAAATAAAGTTAATAATCGTCACAATATTATTTTTCCCCTTTCCATAATAATACGCTCCCAACCCCTCGCCCTCCTTGTTCTATTTTTCCCTTATAAATAGAAGCGCTCATTCTTATCATCTTTCAGTGGGTGGTTACATATCAATAATGTTATAATCTGGATATGGCAAGTCGCGGAGTTAATATCACCTCGTCCTTCATTTAGTTAAAGAGTAATGGAGAGAGGAAGATGAAGATTAAAAACAGAGAAGATGTCCTTTGATTATTAACATGGATATAGTAATATTACGTAATGTTTAACTAAGTTAATGTACCCAAAATTAGTGTTGTGCCTTGGTCTGGTTTTAGTCTATTTGACAATCAAATCCTACTTAGGTTCAAATACAAATTAGATTGCAAGGCTTTAGGATTTTATAGATTTTTTATGAATCACACTTTTTACACTTGATTGAAATATTCTCATTTAATCGTCCATGAATCAAATTGAATAATACATTAGTAGTAACTGAGTCAGACACTAGTTCACTTTTGCTTCATGCAGATTGCTTTGTATGATTCCAACCATGAACAGTACGATTCTAACTACATTGTCAGAGGGCACCTGTTAACAAGAACTTTTTCTTAATAATTCGTGTTAACTCTAACACTATTTATTTTCAATGGGAGTCGTACATTTGTTTGTTTGTTTTTTTTTTTTTGGGGGGGGGGGGGGGGTTCTTTTCCATTGATGCCATTGTTGTAAGTCATGGCATGTAGCTCCTTTGGGTGAAAATACTTACTTCATTTATGGAAGCAGTTGTCAGTTAGTCCAAAATGATTATGAGACTTGCAGTGAATTGTTCCAACCATTCAGAATCATTTGATAATATTACAAATAGAGAATTGTAGTGTTTGAAGTTTGTAGATGTCTCCATTAATTTACAAGCAAGATTTTTTATAATTGGCTCTATCAATACGTTTTCAGAATGGTTTTTCCTTGTTTAAGAATCTGCCATAATGAGAAATTAAAGAAGTTTCTGAATCGGGCAACTCCGTCATTTTTTTATCCCTCACAAACCACTAGCATGTTGGTTAGTTCCATTGCAAAAAAGTCTGTGGATTGCTGTCTAATGAGAAAAGTTTTCTGCTGCCAGTTTTGTTTCCTTGCATTAGTTGTTGAATAACTATGTTAATACGTTTTCAGAAAGGTTTCTCCTTGTTTATGAATCTGCCATAATGAGAAATCAAAGAAGTTTCTGAATTGGGCAAGTCCGTCATATTTTTTTTCTCTCACAAGTCACTAGGATGTTGGTTAGTTCCATTGCGAAAAAGCCTGTGGATTGCTGTCTTATGAGAAAAGTATTCTGCTGCCAGTTTTGTTTCCTAGCATTAGTTGTTGAATAACTATGTTTTCCTTGTAGGACAGACATCATAAACTTTGGTGATTTACTATTTTATTTTATCCAGAAGTCGAAGTTAGTTTTAAAAGTTTGATATATACTGCTTTAAGGGTATTTGTGTCTTTCTTATAATTAAATATTTGATACACCCATCATGCAGAACATCGGATGGGTGCTTTCTAAAAAGCTGCTTCAGATGGTTGCGTGTGCTTATCAACAATTTCATCCTCTCCGATTAAAAATGAACCAATTTCAACATCTCTTATGTCAGCTTGAGGCAAACTCAAGTATGATAGTTGGCAAATTTATTTTTCACGTTTAGCGAGAATGGTTTCTTACTTGTTGATTTCGTATCTTTTGACAGGCTGTAAGAATAGAACACTGTGAGAGGGTTCATGTTATTGTAGCAGCAAAAAGAGTTTGCATTGCGAGCTGTCGTGAGTGCGTGTTCTTTTTGGGAGTGAACCAGCGACCTCTTATTGTTGGTGATAATCACAAGCTGCAGGTCAGTACATTGATCATCTTCTGTACTCTTATGCTTCCTACCATGCACGGCAGTTTTGAGGAATTTCTTGGACTTTCATCACGTGGCTGAAGGGAGAGGAGGGAATTTCTTTCTTGTGGAGAATCTTTTATCCATGAGTTTGAGGGGATACATAATAAGCCTGTTATGCTCATTTGACGAATTACATTGATGGTTTTCTAGCTTCATGAGAAAACATGAGTCTAATATTATGTTCCCGGCATTTTCCAACATCATCTTTAAGGGCTTTTTTTCCCTCTTAAATTAGTGTTCAACTTCAATCGAGGATAACATTAAGTTTCTATGTCATTAGGTTGCGCCATACAATACATTTTATTCTCAGTTGGAGGAACATATGACTGAAGTTGGCATTGAAGCAACTATTAACAAATGGGATGAGCCCCTTGCACTGGGAATGGTTGATCCACATGATTCATTGTCTCATCCAGCTGGTGTGTCTGATGCTCAAGCCGAATCAGCCGCACGATTAGATCCCGACCAGTTTACAAACTTTTTGGTATGGCATGATATGAACATTCCAATATTAAATAAGAGGATATATTGATTTCAATATATCACTTCTTGAAATAATCTTGCATTTGTTTCCTTGCCTTTCATTTTCTAGCTTATGCTTCAGTTTTACTCCTGTTTTTTTTTTTTTGGGGAATTTCAGACTTCCTCTATTGCCATTCAAAATTTTATTAATTTCTTACTGTCGCATATTGTGTCTTTGATGGACAGATTCCAAATTGGTTCGATAGTGAATCTGTTGGATCAACAAAGGACAATCCATTTCCATTGCCGGATACTTACATGACTTCTCAGCAGAGAAATGTATGTGCACTCAGACCGTTACAATTGACCTGGACATCTAGAGTTTTTTTGTAGCCTAGGAGTCTTCATTTCTGGTCAATGGAAGATATGATTTCATCCTTATTAGCATTTTTGCATTGATTTTTAAGACATCTAACTCTCTATATACCCTTATTTTCAGCACAAGAGTTTAGGAGAGATCAAGCAAATGCTGAGGGAAGTGCCTCTTGAAGAAAATCGGAAACGTGAATTATCCAGTGCCCTTCATATATACTTTAAAGACTGGTTGTATGGTAATGCCTCTGATGAAAATTGAGTACTTGGTGTTATATGCTATTGAATATGAGATGCGCAAGTTGAACTGACTGCTTCTAGAGCTGAAGATACTGGATCCATAAAGAAAACCTTGTCTTTTTCGAGAAGCTAAGGGATAACTAGACTTACTTGTATGGTCTTTGTCATTTATTAGGTGCATTTAGTTCCAAAGAACATTTTCACTTTTGGCTTTTACCAAAATGAGATTTTTCGTTTGCAACATTTTTCAGTTTCTCGGAAACAAGTTATACAATTTCTTTTCATGATTTTGTCCTAATTTTGTTTTTAAGTTAGTCATGGAAACTTTCTTATTATCTTAGTCCTCTTAGTCCAATTTTCAAACAATGATAATATGTTGTTTCTCTAGTTTTCAATGAGACTGGTTTTAGTATGCTGAAAATTGTAGACAAGGCAAGTTACCGGGCTTGTCTTATCACTATTTGGTCCTCAAAACTGTTTCAAAGTTGATAACAGAAAACTTTCTAACCAATACTTACTTACTCAATAGTGAGTTGCATCTATGTTTACAACTTAACGATTCACTTAACAATAGTTTAACTGACCCCGTGTTTCATTGCAGCTTCAGGAAACATCCGTCAGCTTTACTGCCTGCAAGGTGATTGATTGGGTTGAAAGTGGATCTCTAATGCAAGTAAATAGCGGTGGTGCTTTCGGATTACACTTCATGCTTTCACCAAATTTCTTTGCTTCTGCCAATACCGCCGGCAGCTAGGATTAGTTCATCTCACTCCAGAATAGCGCACCTTCTAATGCATTGTCCCAGTCGGCATATAGGGCAAATAGGATTGTACTCGCTCATTTCATTGTATAATTTTTTACCTTCCAAAAATAATCCTTGTTAAATATTCGGTCAAATGAGGTTTGTGCCTTGTGAAAGTATTTAATCCCTTTGCGGTCTTGTTCTACAGTAGATCAGCGAATTCATTTTGTTTGTCATTTCAGTGAACACGTAGGAATTTTCGTCATGTGCCCATCACCTTCCCCCTCTTATCTTTACCTCTTCACTTTTTTTCCCTGGGATACCTAGACAATGATTTGATGAGCTGATATCCAAGTGGTATTTTGTGTGCTAGCAAAGGTTTGTGCGTAGGAAAAGAGAAGAAACAGCCTTTGACTTCCTCTTTCTCTCTCGGACTTATGCTCTGTTTCAGTTTTTTGGAATGGAGTTGTCCCTGAAGATGTAAGGCCAGTGATAGCCACAGTGCAAATTCTGGTCAGAGTTCTCTTAATGGCAGGGAAAGTCGGCTTGCTTCGATCTTTAATTAGATCATCTTTGAGGCTTCTCTTGGCCATCCGTTGGTCGAGAGGCATCAAAATAAGGAAACTATGAGGCTCCGATCTTTAATTAGATCATATTTGAGGCTTCTCTTGGCCATCCGTTGGTCGAGAGGCATCAAAATAAGGAAACTATGAGGTCCTCGCTAGGTATAGACGGTATTGGTAAGGAGGTGCGTGCAGAGGCAACTAAAATCCCCGAGAATTTGGTCATCCAATTAGTCCGTGCTATGCCAAACAGACTGATCTCAGCGTATGATCAAGGATAAGAAATGAAATGATACGGAAAACAATTCAAGCTCTTAAAATTATCTGCGAAGAGAACGCGTATATTTAAGTGAGAGATTATTTTACAAATATTGGCAAGAATCGCTACTTCAGGGTTCTCGTTGGTAATATGCAAATCGCAATCTACGGAGAAGTAGCAAAATTTCGGGTTCTATGGGCTAGCTCGCAGGGGCCAATTGGAACAGCTTCTCTGCCTGGTCTGGGAAGAAGGTTATGAAAAGAAGTGCGCCTAGGAAGCCAAACCAGCAAGAAAATAATCAGCGAGCACGTCAAGCATATATTTGAGGGCTTGGCGCAAAACGTCTATGAAAACTTACAGATTAGCACAGTTCCAAGAACTGCAGAGATCTTGCCTTGAATTGTGACCAGACCGGCTTTTCCTGCATTTTGCAGCTCTGTGGATCCTACCGAATCGAACGTCCCTGCAAAATCAACAATTCTCACCCTTCATGTTTGTGGTTTTGCTAAGAAGAGTAACTAGGAAAACGGGGAAGGGATCCAACTAACCTGGCTTTGCTGATTGAAGGCCTGATGTTATGCATGCGATGTTTCCGTAACCAGCTTGTTCGAGTTTATCAGCAGCCACAGCAGACCTGACAAGAGGAGAAACAGAGAAATACATAATCTGACTAGAAGAGTGTGAAAGACAGGAGTATCTGTTCCTTTTGCAGTTCTCTGTGTTCTATTTGGATTAAGCATGTTATAGATTCATGAAATATTTCTTAAAAGTATTTTGAAAAGAGTATCGTCGAATGCAGAATAGGTCACAAATCAGATTATTATTGGTGCTATGGTGTACGTTAGTTGCCAGATATGATGTCCGAAGTTGGAGGAGTTTGCCATTGCACTGAGTTCAACTCGAATATCTCAGTCGGGAGTGGATTGGCATGATCATATGAAATGCACAGATACTGCACACAAAGTAGAGACTCCATGCTAAATTCTCCCAAATTGACATCAGAAGAATGCTCTAGTATTGGTTTCAATTGTAGCCTGAGCAAAAAGGAGATACTAGGACTAACCTCAAACCTTCCTGACAAACCAGCAATATCTTACTTTGGGGTGAAAACTGGCTTTTGACAGATTGCACAAATTCAGGATTCAGTTTGGTGAATGGCAAACCAAATAACAATCCTGCGAAATTGTTGTGCAGTTGCCTCTTTATAATTGTGCCTGCACACAAGAAGTTGAAGAAAGAGTGAGGAAAAAACAATGTTAATGCAATCAAATTAGAGACAAAATACAGCATATGCAACTAAACTTCAAGGAGTTCAGACAAGTATAAGCCATCCATTTGTGAAGTAAGAAAGAGTACCAAAGTCGTTGTCTTGGTTTTCTATAAACAGAGGAATGTGATAACAGGATTTTATATGCGCTCGCTCAAATTGAGTTCTGTCCCTCACGTCCAGAACTGCGTATCCCTCTACGGCTATAAGATCCTTCGCCTCTTCCGCGTTCACAAAGTTCACTTCTGCTCTGACCGCCAAATGTTTCCTCTTGAACGGTTTTCCTGACATATTCCCTCCCCGGTGAGTGTCGAAGACCAACCAAGACGTCCGAAAGTTGCTGAAAAGACATTCTGATCCTTTACTCCATGTTCATCTAAAGTTGAGTTTCAATTACTATGAAATTCAATCACATACTTGATGGTACAATATCAGTTCTATAAATTATCAAACTGCACCAATATATGCATAATGTGAGGAAAACGATATCGGTTCCATAATGATACTTCCATTCAAAGTCTCGATACAGCAGCAGGCTCTAGCAGTAGACAGCTCAAACACTTACTCTTACTTTTGACTCAAGATTTTAGGGAAAAGACGGTTTGTGCAAAGCCTAGAGTATTGCAATTCACAAGATATACGGTCGTGTAGACGATTGTCCTAAGGCAGTTATTAAGCATGCCACTGAGTAAAGTACTCGATTTCTAAAGCATAGATAGATACGGAGCCCACACATCACGACGAATGTCAGTAAATCAAAAACTGCAAACTAACTTTCCTAATGCACTTATTCAAAAGCACCGTCAGGGTAGTTTTCTAACAAAGAATGATGCCACATGTTCTGCGAATGATTTACAAAGTTCAAACATCAAGCGATGTGGCATTGGCACATTACTCAGTATAACAATTTGATGGGCCGCTTTTAACAAAACCCCAACATATTGGTAGCCTAGGCCCCAAGTCACCTCATGTGACACTTTCCGGTTTCGGGAGCAAGAAAGAATTAAACTTGAGGACTGTGATTTCTTTCACCATCTTCCTCATCTTCTCCTTTCCCAAACTTCTGTTACCAGGAAACTACCTGCACACAGCCCAAATTCGCCTCTCTGAGAGAGTGAGGCGGAACGAAGTTTATTTTGCATTTATCAAGCTCAGTGTTGCAACTGGCAATGAGATCGGCCTTGAGACATACAGTGAGACCAGACTTGCGCACAGAGAAATCAGTTTCCCTTTGGAACACCCTCCATGGGCGAGGAAAGCAAGAAACTTCCTAATACCCTCAGGAGCCCCAGCAACTCACTCTACACTTTCGAGTTGAGAAAACAAGAAAAGGCGACTAGAAATTCAGACTGAGCAAGCACTTGGGTTGGTCCACACGGGAAGAGAAAACACAGGAGGGGAGAGAGGAAACTTCACCTTTTGAAAGAGAGGATTGAGCATGTCACTGCCATCTCTGCCCTGCTCCGGAGGATCTCTGTGCTCCTTCTCTCTCTCTCTCTCTCTGCACTCTCTGTTGGGATGCGAAGAGCTTTGCTGGGCCTTGGAAGCCACGAGCTCGCGAGCGAGAGAGAGAGAGAGAGAGATAGAATTTGAGAGGGGCGATGGGCTGCTGCCACGTGGCGCCAGTGCTGGATATGCTCCCCCCGAAATGATTGTGATCTCGGCGCTGACGTGGACCCAGGTGCCCTCCCGAGCAGCTGCTTCTAATCACTTCTGGAGTTGAAACAAGTACCGGGAAAGCTCAAATTCATCGGGGCTGCATCTCATTCATCAAGCGATTCACATGACATTAGACTTACATGCACCAAGTGCAGCTAAGATATTTTGCCAAAATTGGCCCGAAATATATGTCCCGTCTTAATCGTAATTCGTATGAAACGAACGTAATCATTTAAGGCATTTACGAGGAAGTCACCGTGAACGAATAGTAAATCGAGGTACGCGGGATGTGTACTTAAACTTAATCATGCAAACCATGCCATCAATTATAAGAGTGATCGGGTAATAAGCCTCTTAATCATTATAATCATATCATAATTCTTTTAATGATTAAAAAGTGCAATTCAATTCTCAACCTTTTTTTTTAAATTGTGCAATTACTGATGTCCGATCACATCAATTGAGTTCAAAATTCGATTGGTTTTTGAAGGTAAGGTCAAGTACCTCCGATGAACTAATTCCTCACTAGGCTTCTCGCAAAGTTGTCGCACAATCATCAATCCGACAAACACTGACGAGATAAAAAAGATTTCGACCACGTTAATTGCTTTGTACGATTTCTAAAGGCAAGACTTTTGTGGACAACATAATGGATACCAAAATTGACTTACGAGTAAGAGAATGTCCCCTTTTTTTTTTTTTTTCTCAAAATTGGAATAAATGCGTCATGCGGTATCAAAATTTAAAATTTGTAAATAAAAATTAATTCAAGATATATATATATATGTGTGTGTGTGTGTGTTATATAAGTAATTTTTTGGAATTTTTAGCGATACAAACATTTTCACTTTCTATAAAAAAAATCTTAATGAGATGAGACAACGTTGTAACGCCCGGAAGAGGACGAGCGTGAAGTGAAATCCGACACGAACTTCAACTTCTTCATCTTCATCGTCTTCTTCTTCCTTCTCTCTCTCTCTCTCTCTCTGAAATTCCACCGCAGAGGAGGAGAGAACATGCAGGCCCCCGACGACGTCCGCAACCTCCCGATCGACATCACGTTCTCTCGCCTCGGAGGTAAATCGCATCTCTCCGCCTCGCTTCCCTCCTGCTCGCGGCGATCGTGTTCGGGTCGGAACCCGATTTCCCTTGCTTCGGTTTTGAATTTTTGTGAACTCGGGATTCGGAACCCGCGTCCGCATGTCGGGTTTCGGTCGGTTCTTTGGGGGCTCGCCTGTCCTTGAGGTTACTGATGATTTCGCCGTTCAAACGATGCAGAATGGTTGGTCGATCGGAAGAGGATACCGTCCGATTGGCGGAAGCTGCTGGCGGCGATAAGAGGCCTCGTCGCGAAGCAGTTCCCCGGCCTTCCCAAGGACGTGGATCCTTACTTTCAGACCCTGGACCCCGAAGGTTTGCTTTCGATGCCTCTCCGCCCTTTTGCGTGGACGGCTTGTTCCGCCTTTCGGCTGAACGAACCCGTTAATTCTAGTGGTTTCCGTGTGAGAATTGAGAGCGCGGTGGTGTTGTTCGGCGTGATGTGCTGACCGGATGAGACTGTGCATTTGTTCTTTCATTCTGGGTTCTCTTTCGATGCGGCAAAGGGGCGACCTTTATTTGTAGTGTCGTCAGTTGCGAAAGATTCAGAGTTTAGGGCTTGTCCTGGAGGTCAAAAGAGAAGCTGGGTGGTGTATTGACAAAGTTTTTTTTTTGCAATGTGCTCGGATATACTCATTGGAAGATGGTGATTTTCTAGGTGGTTTTCTAGTCATGAGAAGGCTTTGCAGGACGTGGCTATGCGAATTGCAGAATGTCGCAGAAATATTTATGTAACTGAAAACAACTGAAAAGCCCATTGCTGGGAGGCAGCTTAATTGAGCTTAAGCTGAGCTAGTTCATTGAAAAGTATACAACGAGTAGGAAGTTTCTCCAATCTTAGAATCCCCCAACTTTTCTTGTGGAAGGAAAGAAAAATAAGAGCAGAAGAGAAGCTAGGTCCGTAGTTTTTTTTTAGATGGACCTTGAGATGCTTTATAATACATTGCACTCATGGACTCCCCATGTCCTGGCCCCTAGAAACCATGAGAGTCAATTACATGTCCCAACCAGGTGCTTATTTTATCATGGGAATAGCTGAAAAGTTTGAAATTGAGCATTTTTGCTTTCCGTTTAGGAAGCAGGTGGTTGACAAATCTTTGTTTGTCTAAGCATATTACATGTGATTTTGTGAGTTTAAATTGAGTTTATCTATCAAATTAAATATTTGTGGCTCGGCATATTTAGCTCGACCTTACAATATTCCTTTTTAGGAATCAAATTTTTGATAGATGCATGCACCATTCTTTAACGATGCAAAGAGACTTTTAGTTCGAGATTCTCTCTGACTATGTCAGATTTCCAATCTCTTTAGCATTGTTGTAGAGCTTTGGGATTCATTGTGTTGCAGTTTTCCATATAATAGTTGGAGCTATGGCTTCAATAGCCATTTTGGGAATCAACTCGAGGTGCCATGGTGACTTAAATGTTTCATTTGCCCAAGTTTGATAAGATGAAAGTTTCATGCATGATTACTAAAGTAAAATAAATATAGATAGTTGATAAGTGTGACCGATCTTCTTAAATTATTTTTATTGTAAGTGAAGAATCTTCAAATCTCGAAAGTAATGTAAAATTGGGAAGGACAGGGCTGCGACTATTTCCTAGAAGTCCCTGTGTAAGTTTTAAGAATTCATATTCTTTTCACTTCTACTTTTGAGTGCACGAACATTCTATTGGAAGCACCATTGGCTTCTGCTAGCAGAAGTGAGCCTTCAAGAAAACACTACTAAACACCTGCTTCATGATTCTTCATAGCATCTCTTAAGATTGTGGATGTGTATTCTTTGGACATTTGTAATGATAACATGACTTGTATGCTTGTATATGCAAATTGAATCAGGAACATTTAGTGAGTATTCTTTGGGAATTTTGTGATTGTATTGTTCTGAGAGGTGGATCATGAAACCCATTTTTTATTTACTGTCAGTTTTCTGGTTGCATGCTTGAGAAGAAGTGTTGCTGTTTCATCATGTGATGATAGCCTGTACTTTTCAGGGATTGGATACTTAGAGGCCAAACAGATATATGATATTCTCTTAAAGTCAACTCCAGAAAGCAGGAACATATTTGGCCGGCTATCAGGTGCTGCCGTAAGACCTCTCTCTCTCTCTCTCTCTCTCTCTCACACACACACACACACACTCTTCTGTGATTTAAAGGATAATTCTTGGATTGGATTTATAATTTTGGCAGGGTTCTTGGGAGACAATTGTTCGTTCTTTTGAGAAAGATCATATATTCCTAGGCGAAGCTGCTCAGATAATGATCCAAAATGTCAATTATGAAATGTAAGTCTATTCCTTGATATGTTTTGCTGAGAGGATAGAATGTGTAGAGTACGTTGCAATATGTTTTTATGTGATAGGCATAATCATATCATTGATACATAATACCATGTGAAGCCCCTATCAGAAGAAACAAGTTCAGAAGATTCAGCAGCAACTAGCGGAGCTGGAGCGCAGAGAAGTTGATATCAAAAGAAATGCAGCTCTGTCAGCAGCTAAATATATGGAGGCTTGTCAAGAGCTTGGTTTGCAGGTTAAACTTCTGAATCTGGCCTATTAAAATATTGTGTGCGCGCTTCTACCAAGCTGAAGAATAGCAACCTTTTCTACAGGATTAAAGGTCATCTGTGTCTGCTTTTCAGGGATCAAATGTGAGGTTTGAACTTTTGGAAACTGCAAAATCACTTCCAAGCACATTTAGCAGAATTCTGGAAGTGATTAACAGTGACTCAATGTCTCGAGCTATTGAGTATTACTCAAATTTTGTGAAAGATGCTCACACAGAGAAGGATGTAAGGCTGAAAATTAGAAATTATTGAAGATCCATTGATTGGTTTTCTGTCTGATTGTGAAGATTAATTTCTTGAAACATGTTTGCAGATATGTCCTAAGGGTGTTTTACCAAACTTGATAGACATTCGTGAAAATCCACCATCTTTGAATGTTTCTGCCGTCTCTGATATCACAGACTCTGCAAATACTCAATCAGGCTTCAATGAGACAATAGGTGATGTGGATGCTGCTACAGATAATATCGACTGGGATATCTCAGTGGACAATGCTGCAATTGATTGGGATATTGGGACTGTGGAAGAAACTGATGACGGTGGTAATGGCTTTGGTACTTATGAAATTGTCACAGCAAATGAGGTCAACGAAGCCGTCGAACCTAATCAAAATCAACCAAGCAATGCTGGACAGGACACATCAGTGTCAGAGATATCTTGGGATTTTAGCGTTGAAACACCTCAAGTTGATGTCATTGATGATGTTAGCTTGCCCAATGTAGTAGGTGCAGTTAATTCACCAACTGTTGCGCAAGCTGCAGAAACAGAGGAAGGTCGAAGCCAGCTTTTAGATACAGAGTATAGAAATAAGATTCTCGATGATCTCTATGAGGTAGAGTTTAGTTTGTTGTGTCACTCAATGGATCTTTCCCAATTTGTGGTTCATCTCATGGTCACCTGCCAAATTTATTGTGTGTTGCTGAGATTATACTGACATTGTTTTGGACTACATCTCTTGTTCTTACCTAATTTGGTACTCTCATCAGATCAAAGCCTTTCTCCATCAGCGATTAGCAGAGTTGAGGAATCAAGAGACATTATCTTTGCAGCATCAAGTCCAGTCAGTTGCTCCCTTTGTTCTACAGCAGTTTGCTGCTGATGCCATTGAGCCAATGGTTTCAGACGTTTCATCGGCCATTTCTCTGCTGACAAACAGGAAAACTCGAGACTTAATCATGATATTGAACTCCAAAAGGTGCTTTCAGATATCCTTTCAGATTGATGGTCTGTCCATTGCGATTTCTTTTCAGTTTTTGAAAGTCTATGAAATTTGTCACTTTCACTATATTAAGTTGGGGAGTTGCCACTCTACTTTCTATTTCCTATAGTTTCAAGGGAAACATACTTTAATAACTCCTTTGTTTCTCCGAATCATAGATTTTTGAACAGATTGGTGAGTTTGCTTGAGGAAAAAAAGCACCATGAAGCTAAGTTGAAAGAGGGGTTAAAGGACGTTGCTGCTAAACACATGGAGCTGCAGAACTCGCTATCTTCATCCTGGCCAAAGCAGGTATGTTCTTCCTTGATAGCTTGTCGTTCGAGGGGGAAAAAAGGGCTTTTCCTGCGTGTTCTGAATTGTCTCGAGAGCGGAGATCTAATTTAATTCTGAGTGGTTTTGGTGTTGACTACAGGAAGCTGCTCTTCAGAAAACCCGGGAGCTGAAGAAGCTTTGCGAGACTACACTTTCGTCCATGTTTGACGGAAGACCGGTTAACATCATTGGAGAGATCAATACCTTGTTGAATTCCGGAATTGGCACATAGGTTTTAGACATCGCGCAAGCGAAGGGGGGGCATTCCCGGAGTGATTCTCAATTGAATTCGTTCTACCTTGATGCGATAGAACTCTTCAGTTAGGTGTAAGGACGTCTCTTTCTTTTAGAACGTAGCATTCTTTGGGGTACCTTTTCACAGACGTTCTACTTACATACTACACCATTTACCATTGCAACTAACGCAATTTCTCTCTTACGCGGGTCCTCTGTGCTTGATTCCCTGCGCGACGGCTCTCCTAACCTACGTAAGAGCTTTCGACTCAGGATTCTCTCGACACACCGTGGAAGCCAACAATGGCTCATCGTTCTCGTATGGATCTTGTGTGGATTAGTTGCGAAAAAAGTCTATTCAAGCGGCATGTGACACATAGTATAGAGAATGGCTTCCACCCGTGGGTGTCGGACGCCACACCGAGTGGTGTTGCTGCTTCAATCCCACTCACCAGTGTGAAGTCCGAGTCTTTACTACCAGATCTGTCAAATGAGTGGGTCGGATTTGGTAAAAAATGGTATGACCTAAATTAACTCAAAAATGGTAAGACCTAAATTAACTCAGTTAATTAGTTTTGATCGATTTCCATGCAATATAAATTTAATGACTCGTACCCAATCGAACTCATACTCAACTCATAATCAATCCGATTTATATTGTTAAAACACTTTTATAGTTAAGCCAATCTAGAAAAACTTCTATCCAAATTGAAGTGAAAGCATGGAGCAAGCGATCACAAGATCAAATGAAGGCAAGAGAAATTGAAGATAGAGTCATAGATATGGGTTGTGTTTAATTAAGTTGCAAACTCATTTAATATCCATGTTATTTTAAGCTTCACTATTTTAAATCTATTTATAACTCATTTAAATAAAACCAGATAAGTGAATATAACTCAAAATATTCAACCAAAATAGTGAAGCTTAAAATATTTTGAGTTATATTCACTTATCTGGTTTTATTTAAATGAGTTATAAATAGATTTAAAATAGTGAAGCTTAAAATAATATGGATATTAAATGAGTTTGCAACTTAATTAAACACAACCCACATCTATGACTCTATCTTCAATTTTTCTTGCCTTCATTTGATCTTGTGATCGCTTGCTCCATGCTCTTACCTCAATTTGGATAGAACTTCTATCCAATATTCCTTCTTCCAAATATTCCTTCTTTGCATTCCACTTATTCTCGAAAGTTAGTAGATAACATTCACAATATTCCTTTAAATAATCTAGAGGAAGCATCAGCAAGTGCTCCTTCTCTTCCAAATATCAGCGGAATAAATAATAGGTCAGCAACCTTCAGACCAGTCTATCAATATACTCCTAATTTCCCTGATCCAACTCCTTCTGAAATGGAAGACCCTGAAATCAATGTTTTAGAAATAGTTTTTGAACTAGATAAAATACTTTTGAATGAGGAATTTAATTCTTTCAATAATAAACAAATCAGAGAATGGTTTTTTGAAAATTTTCGAAACCAAGCTCTTGACATCAAAAAAGAATATTATGAATACATGTATCAACATGAAATCCAGGTATTCTTCTTCGATTGCTTTGAAAATAAATTTCTAGAAGAGAAACAGATTTTTGTCTTAGATTAAATTTATAAATGGAAGTTGGACGATGGCCATGACATTGAGTCCAATCATCCTCCTTTAAGGAAAATCAAGATTGAATATCGAGAAACTAAAATAATAATTTCTCCTTTCAAAACTGCTTTTGAAATAGATGGCATAGGAATCAAAAAGATAGTTGAACAAAATAATTTTTCAAATCAACATCTCCATACTATAGGACAACAATTGGACCGGATAGAAATCTCTGTTCAAAATCACTTTCCGTCCTCTCTATCCACTCCTAAAAGAGATCTAAAACCCCCACTTTTTAAAAATTTTGAAATTCCAAAAAATTCTAGTATTGAATTTACTAAAGCCCTAGAGGATAGGAGAAAACTCCTTAAAGGTAAAGTAGTTATGATTCCCAAAAATCCTATAGTTTTAGATATTCCTTTAATACAAAACCTGAGTGTCAAAGATACCCCTGGTCGCATTGAATCTTTCAATCAAATCAATCTCTTGGATAAATCTGATACTGATTCCATTCCTGAAATAAATTGTATCACCTGGAAGGATCCCCAGAAATTATACTATTCTTGCGCTACTCTTCCTGATATTCTCATAGAAGAAACCTTTTTCAAAAGTTCAAAATAAATACTCTTCTGATGCTATTTATGAGTTGAATATAGATGGAGTTTCAGAATAGAATCTTATAAATATTTTAACTCAAATGGTTATACTTGCAAATACTTACAAAACCATTCCTGATACTTCCGACTATTTTGTTGCATATCTTTTAATAACCGGATTTACAGGCCAGCTCAAATAATGA
The DNA here is from genome assembly GCA_024500025.1 of Syzygium aromaticum. Classification (NCBI taxonomy): domain Eukaryota; kingdom Viridiplantae; phylum Streptophyta; class Magnoliopsida; order Myrtales; family Myrtaceae; genus Syzygium; species Syzygium aromaticum. Next base: position 14,307,024 of record CM044895.1, read on the forward strand.
TGGGATAACTACCTGAATGAAGAGCATCAAATTTTAAATGCTTATAAACTCGACTCCTTTGGTCAAAATATTCTTGATGATGATGATCAGCCCATCCAAGATGCTGTTAATACTTTAATATTTTCTATATCACAACAATTTCTTGGAGACTCTTCTCATATTCTTGACAAAAATCAAGACCTTTTATCAAACATGAAATGTAGATCCCTAGGAGAATTTAGGGAATACAAAGAGATAATCTTGCAAAGAGTTTTGTAAAGAACAGATTGTAACCAGTCTTTTTGGAAAGAAAAATTTTTAGTCGGTTTACCAAAACTCATAGGAGAACAAGTTCGCAGTAAGATAAGAGAAGAATATGGAAACCAAATCCCATATGACCATCTTTCTTACGGAAAACTAACTTCTTATGTTTACAAAATTAGTACAAAATTGTGTACTAATATCCGTCTTCAAAAACAGATCAAAAAGGAATAAAAACTTTCTAAAAAAGGATTAGGAGATTTTTGCGCCCAATATGATCCATCTTTTGAATCTTTTGATAAAACCAAATGTTCTGGAAAATGCTCGTTTAAAAAGAAAGAGTAAAAGAAATTTTATAAGAAACCTTACAAAAGAAAAATTGATAAAAAAATTTTTAAGAACAAAGAAAATGAAAATTTTGATAAAAATAAAAGGCCAAAGAAAAATTTTAAAAATATTACTTGCTATAATTATGGTAAGAAAGGCCACACTTCTCGATTTTGCAAAATCAGCAAAAAAGTTAATGAATTTGTTTAGACGAAGAAACTATACACAAGTTCAACCAATTAATGGTTGAAACTGACAGTAGTTCTTCTGAGGAATCTAGTTTTAAAAAGGGTTTACAAATTTGTGATTTAGAAACCTCTTCATCTTCAACTTCAGAAAGTGAAGAAGAAGATACCACCGGTTTTGAAATAAATATTTTAACAAAAGAAGAAGAAATTCTTTTGCAAACTTTTGACCAAATCACTGATCCTGAAACAAAGATAAAATATTTGAATAATTTCCAAAATTCCAAATCAACTTTTAAATCCACTTTCAAAATTGACAATCCATATACATTTCTACCATACTTGGAAAAACCAAGAAAACATATTTTAGACCTATTTCTATAAGTGATCTTACTCACGAAATCAATAGGCGGAAGCAAGAAATACAAATCTTAAAACTGCCCAGTTAATCATGCAAAAAGACATTTTGGATATGAAATTAAAAAATTTAAAAGGAAAACAAAAGGAAGAAGATCTTGAAGAAAATTATATTCCTCAAACTCCTTCTCCTTCAGATGCGAATTTCCTTTTAATGCTTTCTAAGATAACCATCAGGAAATGGATCATCAATATTTGTATAAGAATTCAAAATGAAGTTGTCCTAGAAACAACAGCCCTTTTTGATACATGTGCAGACCTTAATTGCATAAAAGAAGGTCTTATATCTACCAAATATTTTGAAAAAACCTCTTAGGCTCTTAAGTCAACATCCGGAGATAAATTGATTATAAATTATAAAATCCCTGAAGCTGAAATTGTGAAAGATCAAATTTCTTTTGAAACTCCTTTTCTTCTGGTTAAAAACATCAAGCAAAATGTTATCTTAGGATCACCTTTCATCAATTTACTCCAGCCTTTTAAAGTTTCCGATAAAGGAATTGAAACAGAAACCTTAGAGAAAAAATTATGTTTCAATTTCGTTTCAAAACCTCAAACCAGAAATTTGAATACTCTTGAAGAACACTCTATTTCTGAAATAAATTGTATCATTCAGAATAAAGAAACTCATCTTCAATTTCTCAAAGAAAACCTTGAATATAGAAAGATTGATAAAAATCTCTCTGAGGTAAGTCTTCAAAAAAGAATTTCCTTTCTTGAGAACCAAATCAAGGATTCCATATGTTCCAATATTCTTAATGCTTTCTGGTCTTATAAGAGTCACATAGTTGATCTATCTTATGAATCAGGATTTTCTGAAAAAGGATATTTCTACTAAAGTTAGACCTTCTTAAATGAATCATAAAGTTCTTAATTTCTGCCAAAAAGAAATTTAGGAACTTCTTGAGAAGAAGCTCATTAGGAAAAGCCAATCACCTTGGAGTTGCTCTGCTTTCTATATCAACAAAAATGCTAAACTAAAAAGAGGAGTTCCAAGATTGGTAATAAATTATAAACCCTTAAATACAGCTTTAAAATGGATTAGGTATCTAATTCCTAACAAGAAAGATTTATTGAATAGACTCTTTAATGCAAAAATCTTTTCAAAATTTGATATGAAATCAGACTTTTGACAGATTCAAATTAGTGAAAATGATAGATATAAAACAACTTTTACTGTTCCTTTTAGCCAATATGAATGGAACGCCATGCCTTTTGAATTAAAAAATGCTCCTTCTGAATTCCAAAGAATAATGAATGATATTTTCAATCATTGCTCTGATTATATTATTGTATATATTGATGATGTTTTAATATTTTCCACTTCCATAGAAAAACATTTCAAACATATCAATCATTTTATAAATGTGGTAAAAAGGAATGGCTTGGTAGTCTCACCTATCAACATATCTCTTTTTAAAACTAAAATCCGCTTTCTAGGACACTATATTCATCAAGGAACTATCATTCCCATTGAAAGATTGATATTCTTTTCTGAAAAATTTCCTGATGAAATCAAAGATAAAAACCAATTGCAAAGATTTCTTGAGAGTTTGAATTATATTATTGAATTCTTTCCTCGCATCAATATAATTTGCAAACCACTCCATCAGAAACTTAAAAAAGATCCTCGTCCATGAACCCAAGCTCATATTGATATTGTAAGACAAATCAAACGTACAGTCAAGGAAATTCCATGCTTGCATCTTGTTGACCCATTTGCTTTTAAAATTGTTGAAATAGATGCTTCTGATATTGGTTATGGGGGAATACTTAAGCAATCCAAGGACAATAAAGAACAAATTGTTCAGTTTGTCTCCAAACATTGGAATGATTGCCAAAAGAATTACTCCACTATCAAAAAAGAAATCCTTGCTATTGTACTTTCTATTTCTAAATTTCAAGGAGACCTTTTAAATAAAAAATTCTTATTATGAATTGATTGCAAATATGCAAAAGATGTTTTGCAGAAAGATGTTCAAAATATTGCTTCAAAGCAGATTTTTGCCAGATGACAAGCCATTTTATCTGTCTTTGATTTTGATATAGAATTCATAAACGGTTCTTCAAATTTTCTCCCACATTTTCTAACTAGAGAATTTTTGCAGAGAAAATGCCTCTCAAGCCACCTAATAAGTTCACCAGAAGAAACAAAGGCAAAGAAGTTGCCGAAACCTCTTCAGAGAAAAAACATGGCTTGACTAACATAAGATTATGGCTGCAGGCAACTACCTAGCCATCTTTAAATGCCAATACCATTTCTGTCCAGGAAAAACCTGATCTTGAGTTATCATTGAGACCATCTTTTGATATCACAAATATTTCTCATGAAGAAGCTTTACAGCTCCTCCAAAAAACCTTCAATAATCAGACACAACCATCACCATCAATGGTAAGTCATGACCCTTCCCCAATTGCTACACAGAAGCAAATGGGAAAAAGAGTTTCTAGCGAGGTGGTTATTCAGTCTATTCAAACAACCCCTTCTGATCTTAAATCAAAATTCTTTCTTAAAACAATTTTTGATACCATTTGCAATATTGAAAACGGTTTATATGATGAAAACCCTTATGTTTTCACCAAAAACATGTTTTCAGACAAATTTTTATATATTCCTTATGACATTTATAAAACTGTTGATTTCTATGAAAGCATTTTGACAGAAACAAATTTTGTCTCTTTCAAACACTTCTCAAACAAAGGATATATAAATTACTCAAAGGCCATTCTGCACAAGGTCATCCACCCCCGAGACTGGAAACCCAGTCCTCTGGCCATGAGAAAATTCAATGTCAAAATAATTGACTCCCTTCCATATAGAACATTCTTTTCATATTTCGATTACCAACAAGCATGGTAGAGTACTTTCTGGAGACAAAATCCCAACAACTCCCATACTTGGCTTTTCTACTTTGAAAATTTTGATATCAAAGGAATCCCATATTGGTTTCTCCAATGATGGGAACAACTTGGACCCGTTGATGAGATTCTTCATACCAGGGTTCAGCCCAGTTATGAGCTTTTCCTCAACAAATTCATTCCACACTCCTTTGAGCAAACCTATTCCAAACTCATGCTCTTTTTCTATTTCTTCGGAGTATTTTGAGTTCTTGGATGGACTCTTGATTATAGAAAAGCAATCAAAACAGGCATCCCTATTTTAATTCGACGATTCAAAGTCAAATAGTGGGATGGTTTCAAATTTTTTGATAGAGTTTCAATAAAAGCAGTCGACAATTGGCTCATTACTAGACAATTTATTCCCGGTTGTCCTCCGACTCCTGAGAAAATCACCCCTTTCTTACATGACAAAGGGTTTGTTCTTTCTAAATTAGCTTTAGCTCAATCACACCAGCAACTGGCCGGCATGTTAAAGCAAGCCCTTTCTGAAAAAGAAGACTCCGGATCCTTTCATTCTTATCATAGTAGGAACTCCAATGAAGACGATTGCTATGAGATCTTTCCAAGAATCCCATGGGGAGATATTGCTGAACAAGAAAATGAAGATGATGGGATAGAAGACCTATCCAAACTATAACAGGCGCTGAAAGACTCATGCAAATTTTCATCATGATTTCTAGATCAAAAGGAGTCTACCAGCTTTTTTCCTTTTCGATATTTTTATAATTATGTCTAAACATTGTTCACTGTAACACTGTGCACTTACTGCTACAGTATCACCCGTGAACTATTTTTACAGGAACCCAATCTGCCTATAAAAGAAGACCTCATCCCTTTGAGAAGGTAGAACATTTTTTCAGAATTAGAACACACATTCCATATTTCTCCATCCTCTCTTGATCTCAAATCCCTCCTAGAAGGAATAAGAGGTCATTTACCTCAAAACATTTCCATACCTTTTCATAAACAGTAAGTTCTCCTTTCTAAACCCTTTCATATTTCCTCCTAGATCTTAGTTTCTTTTTGAGAAGTATAGTCTGTAAGCATTTGTTAGCACTATTCTCAAGAAACATAAAGTTTCATTCGAAACTTCATAAGATCTATTACCTTATATACCTTTCCCATCTCAGTATCGCATAATATTCCAGATCTTGTTCATGATATGAGAATACTAAGGTTTTATATACTTGCACTTGTATTTCAATAACTGCATTTTAGTTGTAACCTCTCCATACTACTACTGTAATCTTTCGTGTTGTTTAAATAATAATAATCTCTCTTTAATTTTTTTGCATTTATATTTACATACCCCACAAATGGCAGATCAAACCACCTGTGGATGGTCTGTACATTAATTTAAAAGCAACTTTGTCACGCCCCGAACCCCACGGCACGAGAGCATCCCTTCTTCGGTCGATAAGGTTGCGATGTCCCAAGACGCGTCGCCGACTCAACACCCAAGCAGAGAACAATGCACAAGCGAAAGCAATAAATCAATAACACCCGTACAGAAAATAATATGAGATCAAGGATAGCACAACACTGAAATTACCACTTACAAAATATACACTCATAATATTATAGGAAACCTTTTTACAATATCCATTTACAAACAAAAGATATAAACAACAGATATAGACGACCGCCACCATTGGGTCCAAAAAGGGGAGGGTAAGTGGTTAGGGAGGTCAATTAACAAAAGGGAAGGAGGGTTACAGTCCAAAAAGTATCGGCCATCACGACTCTGGACTAGGATCTAATCTAGGGTTCCCAGTCTAGATCTGAACCCGATGACTCTGAAGAACTCTGTGATGACTCCGGGTCCTCGTCGGAACTCATCGCCTCAGACTCAATCTCCAGCTCCAAGTCCTGCTTTTAATCCTCCTTTATGTCCATCGGCTCGGCTGTCTCCACATCCATCGGCTCTGGGGCCGGATCTACTACTACAGGTTTGTAATCTACTCCTTCTAACTCTTCATGCTCGTCAGCTACCTCGAACTCGTCATCGAAATCCAAACTCACCTCCATCTGGGTATCAGTATCTACAATGTCACCGTCTGGGCACTGCGGGTCTAACTCGCCTTCCCCGTTAGACGGGATAACTACAGAACGGAGGGGTCCAAACTTTTCTCCAAAACGATCCTTAAAGCACCAAGTAAAATACTCGTGGGTCTCAAAATGCGTCGTACCCACATCTACCCAAACTAGGGCGTAGTGTCTAAGGTACATCTCCCCGTTCCCTACGGGGTGAACAAATTTAGTACGCTAGAAGTGCTGGGTAATCCCAAAGCGTACTAGAACCTCTGGCATCGTCAAGGTCAAGGGTCTGAAAAATTGGGCTATGCAATCGTGAGACGAATCTCAACGAGTAAAAACCCAATAAACCTAAACTAGGCTAACATACACCTCCTGACAGGCAAACCAAACACATAACAATAGCACCACAATAATTGACCTAGGCCCTCCGGCCCAGATCGCTCATTTTATTGACCCCGCAGGTTAGACAATTCATAATAATATCATGGCACATATGTGAACACATTGAGTCATACGTACGCTACACGCATGCTCATTCTCAAAAGTGCCGGTCTCACACACACGAGTCACCGAATCTCACACATTCGCATAATGGCCCATGCATCAATGCGTCACAAGTGCGCGTATCTCGATTATAAGATAGAATCCACTTAGGTACATCCCATACCATACCTAGTAGTTTTCCACCACATAATCAGGCAATATGCATTTTCATGCATGCAAATGCTGTCACCACACCATGATCTCAAACTGTCTCACACAGCACACTGGCTCAATGCTCAATTTGTTTACCAGAGCTCGACCCGCGTAAAACGCATCAGGTCCGACTTGTGCTAATGCAACAGGTCCACATCAATAACAACACTTCGTGGCTAGCGTAAAAACGCCCTAGGCCCAGTGTTTTCTAACCCATGTTAAAACGCATTAGGCACAACACTGCTCTCCTCACGAACCACTACCCGCGTAAAACGCATCAGGCTGGTCGTCTTCCGGACGTACCGGGCATCATCCTGCGTAAAACGCATCAGGATGGGTTCAACCCCCCGTAAAATACATCAGGGTGATTTGTGATCACACAGTCACACAGCCAATTTTATCTGAACCTCGCGTAAAACGCATTAGGGTATAATTAGGTGATCACATGCTCATGGCAGGCACGCATTCTCGAACAATTTCTTCTCATGCCACACTCTCGGCATACACAATGCGTGACCATGCAATGCAACACAATGCATCACAAGCATCAAGCATAACTCAAGCACTCAATCCAATTAATGCCACTGCACAGTGCTCAACTCACAAACAACGTGCTCACTTTGCTAGTTAATATCGTGCGGCCCATTACACCATTCTCAACTCGACACTGTATTCAAGCCATAATTAGCCAAACATATACCGCACAATTTCGGCCACACGAGCACACGACATGGCAATTACGAAATCTCACAATTGAGCACTATAATACACGATTCAATTAAAGGCCAATCGACCCGGGCATACCCGGCAATCATGTAATATAATCCTCAAATGATCAATTTTAGTCTAATAATCCCACTCATGGACAGCCACTATTCATTCCATTATCGACCTCCAATCAACCTCCAATCCAACCCATCGGTCCACCAATTTTATCTCGTAATTAATATCCACCAATTGATATTAAAATCTCCCTAAATTACACAATATACCCTAAATCGATCCCGTCTAAAAATACACGATTTTCTAATTCGGGTTTAAGAAATTTTACTCACTTAATCCAAAGTCGAGATGACAAGGAACGGCGGTTGATCACCAGTGAACGATGAAATCCGCGATGGCGCGGCTCACAGCTCACGGACAACTGCTCACGGTCGGTCATGAGCTAGTGGCTCACGATGAGAGGCGAACAAGCGGCGGTGGATACGGCGGCGACGCGGGGCTCTTCGATGGACGGTGGCGTGAGGCGACAAACGGCACGGCAGTGATCGGCTCGGCGGCAAAGGAAGGGAAAGATAGAGAGAAACAGCTGAGTGTGATGGTGGGGCGAGAGGCATGGCAGCGGTGGCGGCACAGCGGCTCGTGGCGGCGCGTACGGTGGATGGTGGCCGAGAGGGAGAGAGGAAAGGAGGGAGAATGGGGAGAGAGAGATAAGGTTGAGGGCGGTGGTGGTGACGGCGTGGACGGCGACGCGGCGGCACGGCGGGGACGGCAACGCGGTGGCACCGGCGTGAGGTGGTGGTGGCGCAGTGGTCATGGCGGTGATGGTGGCTGGCGGTGAAGGAGTGGGAGAGAGAGAGAGAGAGAGAGAGAGAGAGAGAGAGAGAGAAATGGCATTTATGGGGGTGGGTGGTAGTAGATGCCATGTGTCAAGCATCTAAGCCTTGGACTCCTTTGTTCTTGATCCAATGGCCCAAAATCAATCTCATTCAATTATTGATGGGCATTTTAGTCTTTTCTCCCCTACCATTATTGGCTTGTCTCATCTTCATGATATCCATTAATTAATCTCCAAAAACTCTCCAAAATTCGGAACTCTATTATTAGGCTTAGGAGCAAATCGGTAATTTTCCCGTTCCGAACCGAAATTTCATTTTTCAACCGTACCAACCCTATATATAATTGGCCAACATATTTTGATGTCGTCCTTTCGAAACTAGTCCCGTAAGCCCTCGAAAATCGACCTCCAAGTCTTGACCAAATTTCGCTATCAAACTTGTTCAATTTCAAATTTTCGAATCTCTCACTAACGGACGGCTATTTAGGGGTTACGCGTATCGATCTAGGGTTATCCGAGTCATGGCGGCCTCGATTACCGGGAGAACGAGAGGAATTATTATTAGTTCCGGAGATCACGATCGGTCGGTTTAAGTTCGGCACTGGTTAACCACGTGCACTTTCGGTCTTACAGAATCACCTGCTATCCGATCTACATCGTTAGTCTCGGCCAAACCAAGTCCGTCACCTTCTTATGATTGGCCCACATTGGCCCAAAATAATTTCATCGTCGTTTCTTGGAATCGATATCCAATTCGTGATCGGGTGGTCCACGTATCGTTTTCCCAGTTAGCCATTCTCATTTGGTTAGTATTCCGAGAGTAATCAGTTCCGGACGAGACTTACGAAAATAAAATGACAAACAAGACTCATTTTATTGATCCCGGAATTGAGTCGAAATTCGGGATGTTACAATTCTTCCCTCTTTACAAAAATTTCGTCCTTGAAATTTGCAATTCACACTTATCTACTCAAATAAATGGGGGTGTTGACGTCGCATGGCCTATTTACTTTCCCAAGTGGCACCTTCTGTGCCATGATGCTCCCAGATGACCTTGACCATTGGAATCGTCTTATTCCTTAGCACGCGGTCTTTCCTATCCTCAATCCTGACTGACTTCTTCACGTATGACACTTTGTCGCCCACGTCTATCTCTTCATATCTCAAAACGTGAATCTGATCTGGTTAATATTTTCTCAACATTGACACGTGGAAAACATTATGTACTTGGGATAGGTTGGGAGGCAAGGCAAGTCGATAGGCCATGTCGCCAATCTTTTCCAATATCTCGAATGGCTTGACATACCTTGGACTGAGCTTTCCTTTCTTCCCGAATCGGGATAATCCTTTCATCGGCGACACCTTGAGAAATACATGATCTCCAACTAAAAACTTCAAGGGTCGTCATCTCCGATCGGCATAACTCTTCTGGCGACTCTGAGCTATTCTCAGTCTATCTCGAATGATCTCAACGGCTTCAACCATTTGCTGCACTAACTTTGGGCCTGTGATACTTCGCTCACCAACTTCATCCCAGCACAATGGCATCCTGCACGCCCTACCATATAAAGCCTCAAACGTTGCCATCTAAATACTTTGCTGATAACAGTTATTATAGGTAAACTCCACCAAATGCAGCTACTCTTCCTATTTGCCTGGGAAATCCAACACACAGGCTCTCAGCATATCTTCTAGAGTTTGGATGGTCCTTTCCGACTAGCCATCTGTCTGTGGATGATATGCCGTACTGAATTGCAGCCTTGTTCCTAAGGCCGCCTGCAGACTCTTCCAAAAGTTGGCCGCAAATCTTGGATCACGGTCCGAGGTAATCGTCACCGGTACTCCATGAAGCAAACAATTTGCCGTACATATATCTCCGTATACTTTTCTAGCTCCAGGTCTTTTCGCACTGCTAGAAAGTGCGCTGACTTAGTTGAGCAGTCTACTATCACCCATATCGCGTCATGTCCTCTCTAGCTTCGTGGTAATCCTGTTACAAAATCCATCGTAATATACTCTCATTTCCACTCTGGGATCTCCAACGGTCGCAATAATCCACCTGGCTTGCAATGCTGTACCTTTACTTGTTGGTAGGTCAAACACTTGGCCACATGTTTGGCCACATCCTTTTTCATGCCATTCCACCAATAGTGTTGTCACATTTCTAGTATATTTTTGTACTACCTGGGTGGATACTGTACTGACTTTAATGGGCTTCGCTCAGAATCTCCTCCTTGAGACCTTCGTCATCGGGTACATATAGTTGTCCACGGAACTTCAAAGTCCCATCATCAGACACTTAGAAGTCCGACTTCCTTTTTGCCGCATCCATTTCAACAATTCTCTAGATTTCCTGGTCCGTATATTGCAGTGCCTTAATCTTGGCATGGATTTCTAGTTCAATCTTTAGTGCAGCTAGCAGATTCGACATCTGGCTCACTTCAAATTTAAACTCTGAGTCCCTAAGCCTTTCCAGCAACATCCACTCCTTGACCATCTAGTGCGCCATACTAGACTTGCGACTTAAGGCATCGACGACTCAATTCGCCTTACCAGGATGATATAAGATGTCGCAATCGTAGTCCTTTAAAAGTTCGATCCATCTACGCTGCCTGATGTTCAACTCCTTCTGCGAAAATAGGTACTTGAGGCTTTGATGATCCGTGTAAATCTGAAACTTCTCTCCACATAGGTAGTGCCTCCAGATCTTAAGCGCGAAAACAATCGCAGCCAATTCAAGGTCATGCATCAAGTAATTCCCTTCATAGGGTCTCAACTGTCACGATGCGTATGCTACCACTTTTCCATACTGCATTAACATACAGCCAAGTCCTCTTAGTGAAGCATCGCTATAAATCTAAAATCCTCTGGGTCCCAACGAAATGGTTAACACTGGAGCGGTTGTCAGCTTATACTTCAACTCTTGGAAACTCCTCTCACATTTATTGTTCTATTCAAACCTGATCTCCTTCTTTAGTTGTTGTGTCAGTGACATGGCTATAGATGAGAATCCTTCCACAAATCGCCTGTAATAGCCAACCAATCCCAAAAAATTCTGAATCTCCGTTACCGATGTTGGTCTTGGCCACTTAGTCACCGCTTCGATCTTAGTCGGATCCACAGAAATTCCATCTCCGGAAACGATGTGTCCAAGAAATGCCACTCGGCTGAGCCAAAACTCACACTTGCTGAATTTGGCGCACAACGCGTGTTCTTTTAAGGTCTGTAGCACTTCAGCCAAATGTACATCATGTTCTTCAGGGCTCTTCGAGTACACTAGTATATCATCTATGAAAACTATCACAAACTGGTCCAGGAACTCTTTGAATACCTTATTCATCAAATTCATGAAGGCGGCTAGAGCATTCGTTAGCCCAAAGGGCATCACAGTAAACTCATAGTGCCCATACCTTGTCCTGAAGGCAGTCTTGGGTATTTCTTCCTTCTTGATTCTCAATTAATGGTACCCTGTCTGCAGATCGATCTTGGAAAACATTGAAGCTCCTTGCAGTTGATCGAACAGGTCATCGATCTTTGGTAGTGGGTACTTAGTCTTCACTATCACTTGGTTCAACTGTCGATAATCTATACACAACCTCAATGTCCCGTCCTTCTTCCTCACAAATAGGACTGGCACTTCCCATGAAGACGCACTAGGGCGAATGAAGCCCTTGTCCAGTAACTCCTGCATCTGGACCTTCAACTCATTTAACTCCGTTAGGGACATCAAATATAGCGCCTTCGAAATTGGCTCTATACCAAGAGCCAATTTAATAACAAACTCCACTTCACGCTCGGGTGGTAAATCCGGCAATTCCTGAGGAAAAACCTCGGGGAAATTGCATGCAACAGCTATACCTTCCAATTTAGGTTCTGCCACTGTTGGATTCATAACATTCACCAAATATCCTTCACACCCGTCATCCAGCAACTTATTCACCTCGAGTTAGGAAATCCAAGGGATCGAGGTTCCTCCTCGGTTCCCCTGAAATTCAAAACTAAGATACTCATCCGGATTAAACTGGATCATTCTATTACTGCAATCCAATACAGCCTTCTACCAGACTAACCAGTCCATTCCAATAATCACATCGAAATCAAACATGGCTAACACGGCCAAGTCGATACTCTCTTTCCTATCTCTAATAACTATCTTACAATTGGGGTATTCAAATGAGACTAGCACCTTATCATTCATTGGTGTCGACACACTAAGCATAGTCTCAAGCAATACTGGTTCTATACCAACTAACTTAATAAATTGCTCCGAAATGAATGAATGGGTCGCCCCCGGATCAAATAATGCATATGCAGCATGTTCACAGAGAGAAATCGTACATGTGACCACGCCCAATGCATTCTCCGCCTCCTGGCGCGCCATAGCATAAATCCTTCCTTGTGTTGGCGGTCATCCCTAATTAGCCGGTGGGGGATTCCCGGCTTGATTCCCAATGCGTGGTTGCTGTGGTGGTCCTTGGGGTCCGGAGGGACGCATCTGCGGGCAGTTACGGATATGATGTTCCATACTCCTGCACTTAAAACATGCTCCAAATCTGCTCGGTTGGGGGTTTGGTTTTTCAATAGTCCGCCTAGTGGGTGGGGCGAATCATCTGTTGTTCGTTGTCGGCTTCTTCGCAAAGCGACGATTGTCCCTGTTCTGGGCGAACCGCGATCCTAATGCAGCTGCCCTCTCCAGTTGGTCCCATTTGATAATCTGGGCCCGCCTATACATCTCTCTATAGTCCTTGATGTCGTGCGATAATATCTGGCTCCGAAGATCCGGTTTTAATCTGTCCCGAAATCTCGAGCTTTATCTTTTGGATTCTCCACCATAGTCGGCGCAAACTTTGCTAGCCTTGCGAACTCTACTTCATACTGGTCAATAGTCATTTGTTCCTGACGTAGTTGCATAAACTCCATTAATTTCCTTTCTTGAGCAACTTCCGAAAAGTACTTCTCATAAAAACTTTCAACAAATACTACCCAAACCAATTATGTCCCTTCCGGGAACACTCCTTCCTTGGTGGCTCTCCACCAATCATTCGCACCATCTTGAAGCTAGTACACTGCCAACGTAATTTTCTCCATATTAGTGCACCCCAATACATCAAATGCCTTCTCCAATTCGTCTACCTAACGTAGGGCAGCTTCGGGGTCACCTCTGCCATTAAATCTTGGCGGCTTCAATTTCAGAAACTGCTCTACTCGTTGGGGCATCTGTCTAACCCCTGCAGGTTGAGCTTGCCCCTGCTGGGCTTGATTCCCTCCGTTACCCACAATTGCTGCAGCCTCAACAGCCTATGCATGGGCTGCGGCTCTTTCCTGTGCCTGTAGACCCATAATATGTATTATCTCTCGTAGAGTCTCCATTACCTCATCAAATCTTAGGTCCCTGGCTTCACGGCCCCTAGTGCTAGACTGGTCCTGGGATTCCTTTCCCTTTCTTCTACTCATCCTTACCACTTTACTTACTCAACTACCTGCTGTAATTCCATTAATGAATTAAAGACTTAAACCAATCTAACCCAGTTCAAGTCCTAGGCAGGTATCCAACACAACAATTAAACAATCAGCATGCGGCCTAACACAAACAATCTCAACATTTCTCCCAAGTGGATTCATGTACTTACCTTGGGTCCTATCGCACCTACACCTACGGGTCAATCAATCAATAAACACTCAAGTAAGGCATAAACAGTCAGGAGGTACACTTAGCACACGAGGTCACCCTACTAGCTACCCATGGTTTCATCGCTCCCTATCACTCTAGGCTTCGACTAAATTAGACCAAGTTGACCTTACTCTGATACCAATTCAATGGGGGATGTCACGCCCCGAACCCCATAGCACGAGAGCATCCCCTCTTCGATCGATAAGGTTGCGACGTCCTAAGACGCGTTGCCGACCCAACACCCAAGCAGAGAACAATGCACAAGTGGAAGCAATAAATTAATAACACCTGTACAGATAACAATATGAGATTAAGGATAGTACAACACCGAAATTACCGCTTACAAAATATATACTTATAATACTATAGGAAACCTTTTTACAATATCCATTTACAAACAAAAGATACAAACAACAAATACAGTCGACAGCCACCACTGGGTCTAAAAAGGGGAGGATAAGTGGCTAGGGAGATCAACTAACAAAAGGGAAGGAGGGATACAGTCCAAAAAGTATCGGCCCTCACGTCTCTGGACTAGGATCTAATCTAGGGTTCCCAATTTGGGTTTGAACCCAACGACTCTGAAGAACTCTGTAACGATTCCGGGTCCTCGTCGGAACTCATCGCCTCAGACTCAGTCTCCAGCTCCAAGTCCTGCTCCTGATCCTCCTCTATATCCATCGGCTCACCTACCTCCACGTCCATCGGCTCTGGGGCCAGATCTACTACTACAGGTTTGTAATCTACTCATCCTAACTTCTCATGCTTGTTAGCTACCTCGAACTCGTCATCGAAATCCAAACTCACCTCGATCTCGGTATCAGTATCTACAACGTCACCGTTTGGGCACTGCGGGTCTAACTCGCCTTCCCTGTTAAACGAGATATCTACAGAACGGAGGGGTCTAAACTCGTCTCCAAAACGATCCCTAAAGCACAAAGCAACGTACTCGTGGGTCTCAAAATGCGTCGTGCCCACATCTACCCGTTCCCTATGGGGTGAATAGACTTAGTACGCTCGATGTGCTGAGGAATCCCAAAGCGTACTGGAACCTCTGGTATCGTCAAGGTCAAGGGTCTGAAAAGTTGAGTTATACAACCGTGAGACAAATCTCAACGAGTAAAAACCCACTATATCTAAACTAGGTTAACATCCACCTCCTGATAGGCAAACCAAACACATAACAATAGCACCACAATAATTGACCTAGGCCCTCCGGCCCAGATCGCTCATTTTATTGACCCTGCAGGTTAGACAGTTCATAATAATATCATGGCACATATGTGAACACATTGAGTCATACGTACGCCACACGCATGCTCATTCTCAAAAGTGCCGGTCTCACACACACGAGTCACCGAATCTCACACATTCGCATAATGGCCCATGCATCAATGCGTCACAGACGTGCGTATCTCAATTATAAGATAGAATCCACTTGGGTATATCCCATACCATACCTAACAGTTTTCCACCACATAATCAAGCAGTATGCATTCTCATGCATGCAAATGCTGTCACCACACCATGATCTCAAACTGTCTTACACAGCACACTGGCTCAATGCTCAATTTGTTTACCAGAGCTCGATCCGCGTAAAACGCATCAGATCCGACTTGTGCCAATGCAACAGGTCCACATTAATAACAACACTTCGTGGCCAGCGTAAAAACGCCCCAGGCCCAGTGTATTTTAACCCACGTTAAAACGCATTAGGCGCAACACTGCTCTCCTCACGAACCACTACCCGTGTAAAACGCATCAGGCTGGTCGTCTTTCGGACATACCGGGCATCATCTTGCATAAAACGCATCAGGATGGGTTCAACCCCCCGTAAAATACATCAGGGTGATTTGTGATCACACAGTCACACAGCCAATTTTATCTGAACCTCGCGTAAAACGCATTAGGACATAATTAGGTGATCACATGCTCATGGCAGATACGCATTCTCGCACAATTTCTTCTCATGCCACACTCTCGGCATACACAATATGTGACCATGCAATGTAACACAATGCATCATGGGCATCAAGCATAACTCAAGCACTCAATCCAATTAATGCCACTGCACAGTGCTCAACTCACCAACAACATGCTCACTTGGCCAGTTAATATCGTGCGGCCCATTACACTATTCTCAACTTGACACTGTATTCAAGCCATAATTAGCCAAACACATACCGCACAATTTCGGCCACACGAGCACACGACATGGCAATTACAAAATCTCACAATTGAGCACTATAATACACGATTCAATTAAAGGCCATTCAACCCGAGCATACCTGGCAATCATGTAATCTAATCCTTAAATGGTCGATTTTAGTCTAATAATCCCACTCATGGACAGCCACTATTCATTCCATTATCGATCTCTAACAACCTCCAATCCAGCCCATCGGTCCACCAATTTTACCTCGTAATTAATATCCACCAATTGATATTAAAATCTCCCTAAATTACTCAATATACCCTAAATCGATCCCGTCTAAAAATGCACGATTTTCTAATTCGGGTTTAAGAAATTTTACTCACTTAATCCAAAGTCGAGATGACAAGAAACGGCGGCTGATCACCAGTGAACAATGAAATCGGCGGCGGCGCGGCTCACGGCTCACGGCTGGTCACAAGCTAGAGGCTCACGGTGAGAGGCAGAAGAGCGGTGGCGCAGCGGTGGACACGGCGGCGATGCGCAGCTCTCCGGTGTATGACGGCATGAGGCGGCGGACGACACGGTGGTGATCGGCTTGGCGGTGAAGGGAGGGAAAGAGAGAGAGAAATAGCTAAGTGTGATGGTGGGGCGAGAGGCACGGCAGCGGTGGCGACGCGACGGCATGGCGGCGCGTGGTTGCGGGCACTCCTCAGCGTACGGCAGACGATGGCTGAGAGGGAGAGAGGAAAGGAGAGAGAAAGGGGAGAGAGAGATGAGGTTAAGGGTGGTGGTGGTGACGGCGTGGACGGCGACGTGGCGGCACCAGCGTGAGGCAGCGGCAGCGCGGTGGTCACGATGGTGATAGTGGCCGGCGGTGAAGGAGAGAGAGAGAGAGAGAGAGAGAGAGAGAGAGAGAAATGACATTTATGGGGGTGGGTGGTAGTGGATGTCATATGTTAAGTATCCAAGCCTTAGACTCCTTTGTCCTTGATCCAATGGCCCAAAATCAATCTCATTTAATTATTGATGGGCATTTTGGTCTTTTCTCCCCCCAACATTATTGGCTTGTCTCATCTTTATGATATCCATTAATTAATCTCCAAAAACTCCTCAAAATTCGGAACTCTAATATTAGGCTTAGGGGCAAATCGATAATTTTCCTATTTCAGGCCAAAATTTCATTTTTCGACCGTACCAACCCCATATATAATTGGCCAACATATTTTGATGTCATCCTTCTGAAACTAGTCTCGTAAGCCGTCGAAAATCGACCTCCAAGTCCTGACCAAATTTTGCGATCAAACTCGTACAATTTCAAATTTTCGAATCTCTAACTAACGGGTGGCTGTTTAAGGGTTACACGTATCGACCTAGGGTTATCCGAGTCATGGCGGCCTCATTTACCGAGAGAACGAGAAGAATTATTACTAGTTCCAGATATCACAATCGTTTAGTTTAAGTTCGGCACTGGTTGGCCACGTGCACTTTCGGTCTTACAGAATCACCTGCTATCCGATCATATATTGTTGGCCTCGGCCAAACCAAGTCTGTCACCTTCCTATGATCGGCCTATATTGGCCCAAAATAATTTCCTCGTCGTTTCCTGGAATCAGTATCCAATTCGTGATCAAGTCATTGGTCTACGTACCGTTTTCCTAGTTAGCCATTCCCATTTGGTCAGTATCCCGAAAGTGATCGGTCTTACCGTTTTTCCCTTCTATTTTGTATACCACCTAAATGGTTGGTTTAGAAGTTCTAGTAGTCATTCTTCTCATTATATATATTGTCTGTGGTTTTTTTATTATTTATAATGCTCGTGCTTTTATTTAATTTTATTTATTTAATAATTTTATGTGTAGAAATCTACACTTTTATATTACAATATATCTTTTTTACAGCTAGATCTTTATATAATAGAGATTTATCTAAGGTTCTCTTCCTTTTTAATCAATATATTAGATATTTTGACTATTTAGAAAGACGTTTGAAGATTACATACGTCTTTATTATTCTTTTCTTTCTTTTACAAACTCCCAGACCAAGCCATTAATCCCAGATCCTTCTATATTTATTCTTTTCTCTTTTATTATCCCAGATCCTAGGCCATTCATGGTATATATATATATACACACCATCAATTTGCCTAGGATCGGGGGATTATAAATGGAGAAAATATTATATAGAAGAAGAATTCTAAGAACTGGATCTAGGAATTTGTAATAAAAAGAAAAGAATAACAAAGACATATGTAATTTTTAATCATCGTTCTAAGTATTCAAAATATTTAATATAATGAGAAAATTTGTAAAGGATTTCGGGTATATTTCTATATCTTGCTATAGAAAAGATATATTCTAATATGAAAGTGCAGATTTCTATGCAGAATTCTATTAAATAAATGAAATTAAATAAATTGGCGAACATTATAAATTATGTGAAGCCCAAAAGCAATATATAAAACAAGAAGTAATATTACTAAACCAACCATGTAGGTGGTGTTATTAAGCAGGAATAAAAAGAGCAAAACAGTAAGAAGAAGTAAGGATATATAACAAATGTGGTGAATTGCTTTAAAGTAGAGTATAAACCATCCATAGGCGGTTTGACCTGTCGTTTGTGGGGTATGTTAATGTAAATGTTAGGAAGAAATTAAAAGAAATGACTGTTATTCAAACAAGATGGAAAGATTACAACAATAGTATTAAAAGATTACAACTTAAATGTAAATATTGAAGTGCAAGTGCAAAATATTTAAAAGTTTTGTATTCTCATATCATGAATAAGATCTGGAACACAAAGTGCCATAGGGATGCTATAGAAACTCCAGGAGGAGATGGTATTTACTGGTTATGGAAGGAATATGGAATGGTTATGAGATGAAAGATCTCTTATTTCTTCGAAGAAGGTTTGGAGAGATTTGTAGAAATTGAAGGGGTTTTGAGAGAAAGGTTCTAAGAAAAGTTTTGCCCCCCTCTGAAAGATAAGGTCCGATTATATAAGCAGGCTGGGTTCCTGTAGAAAATAGTTCATGGGTAGTACTATGGCAAATAATAGTAAGTGCACAATGTTATAGTGAACAGTTATCAGACATAATTATGAAAGTTTATGAAAAGAGAAAATTCCGACAGACTCATTTTGGCTTAGAAATTATGACAAGTTATGAAAAGAGTAGGAGTCTTTCGGTGCCTTTCTCCTAGGAAAATCTTGAGAGAGCTTCCATTGACTCTTCTTCTTCTTCTTCATCCTTCACACTTGCCCAATTAGCGAGAATGGGGGCTATTCCAGGGATGCCATAGCAGTCGTCTTCATTGGAATTGCCGCTGTGATGGGAATGAGAAGAACTAAAATCTTCAATTTGAGAAATGACCTGTTTTAGCATTCCTGCTAATTGCTGATGAGATTTAGCAGATGCTAATTTGGACAATATAAACCATTTATCATGGAGGAATGGAGTAATATCCTCGGGGAATTTTATAAAATCCATTCCTCTAGAAATAAGCCATTGTGTAACGGCTTGTTCAGTGACTCTATTGAAGAATTTAAATTTATTCCACCATTTGACTTTGTATCTTCTTATTAAAATGGGAATGCCAGTATCTGTAGATTTTCAGTAGTCAAAATGCCAACCGAGAACCCAAGATATCCCGAAGTGGTAAAAGAATAGCAAAAGTTTGGGAAAATTTTTCTTAAAAGGAAGGGGAACGAATTTATTGAGAAATATTTCATAACTGGGTTAGATTTTTGGGTGGAAAATTTCATCAATAGGTCCAAGATGTTCCTACCACTGAATGAACCAATATGGAACCTGTTTTATATCAAAGTTTTCAAAGAAGAATAACCAAGTATAAGAATTATTGGCATTCTATCTCTAGAAGGTATTCCACCAGGCTTGCTTATAATCAAAATATGAAAAGGAGGATCTGTATGGAAAGGATTCGGTCATTTTGATATTGAATTTTTTCAAGGTCAATGGATCAGGTTCCCATTAAGAATGGTGAATGACCCTGTGAATTCTAGCCGTTAAGTAATTTATGTGGCATTTATCAGAAAAATGTCGGAAGATAACAAATTTTGTTTCTTCCAAAATTTTCTTATAAAATTCGGTTAATTTGTAAATATCATGAGGAGTATAAAATAATTTTTCAGAAAACATATTTTTGGCAAAAAGATATGGATCTTCATTATAAAAGCTATTTTCAACATTGCAGATATTTTGAAAGATTGTTTTATGGAAAAATTTATTTGTTTGAGGGGTTGTTTGTGTCGACTGAATGACTACCTCACTAGAAATTGTTTTTCTCTTCGCCTTTTAAGTGGTTATGGGAGAAGGATCAGGACTTACCATTGCCATGGAAGATTGTGGTTAATTATTGAAAGCCTGTTAAAGAAGTTGTAGTGCTTCTTCATGAAACAATTTTGAGATATCAAAAGGTGTACCTTGCTCTTGCTTGGCCTGGTTAGAAATGGTTGTAATATTTAATGGAGGTTGAGTGACTTGAAGCCAACTCTTGATATTGGTAAGTTTCCCAAAGAGCTTTTGTTTCGAGGAGACTTCAGCAACTTCTTTGCCTTTGTTTCTCTTGGTAGGCTTGTTGGGAGGTTTGAGAGGCATTTCCCCTATAAGAATTCTTTTGTGAGAAAATCTGGGAGAGAATTCAAAGAATCATTTATGAATTCTATATCAAAATTAAATACGGATAAAATTGATTGCCATCTAGCAAAGATCTGTTTGGAAACAATGTTTTGAACATTTTTTTGCAAAACATCTTTTGCAAATTTGCAATCAATTCTTAGCAAAAATTTTTGATTCAAAAGATCTCCTTGAAACTTAGAAATAGAAAGTACAATAGCAAGAATTTCCATTTTTAATGGTGGAATAATTCTTCTGACAATCATTCCAGTGCTTGGAGACAAACTAAACAATTTGTTCTCTGTCATCCTTAGATTGTTTAAGAATTCCTCTATAACCAATAGCAGAAGCATCAATTTCAACAATTTTAAAAGCAAAAGGGCCAGCGAAATGTAGACAAGGGATTTTCTTGACAGTTCGCTTGATCTGTTTTACAATATCAGTATGAATCTAAGTTCATGGTGGAGGATCTTTTTTGAGCCTCTAATGGAGTGGTTTGCAAATTATATTGATTTGAGGAAAGAATTCAATAATGTAATTCAAACTTCCTAGAAATCTTTGCAATTGGGTTTTCTCTCTGATTTCATCAGGAAATTTTTCAGAAAATATTATTGATCTTTCAGTGGGTATGATGGTTCATTGATGAATGTAATGTCCTAGAAAGCAAATTTTTGTTTTGAAAAGAGATATTTTAGTAGGTGAAACTACTAAACCATTTTTCTTCACAATATTGATAAAATGATTAATGTGTTTAAAATGTTTCTATGGATGTGGAAAATATTAAAACATCATCTATGTAAAATATAATGTAATCAGAACAATGATTAAAAATATCATTCATAATCATTTGGAATTCAGAAGAGGCATTTTTCAATCCAAAAGGCATAACATTTCATTCATATTGATCAAAAGGAACGGTAAAAGCTGCTTTGTACATATCATTTTCATTAATTTGAATTTGTCAGAACCCTGATTTCATATTGAACTTTGAAAAGATTTTCACATCATGAAGCCTATTCAACAAATCTTTCTTATTAGGAATCGAATATCTTTTCTATTTTAAGGCTGTATTTAAAGGTTTATAATTTATTACCATTCTTGGAACTCCTCTTTCTAATTCAGCATTTTTGTTGATATAGAAAGCAGAGCAACTCCAAGGGAATTGACTTTTCCTAATAAGCTTCTTCTTAAGAAGTTCTTGTATTTCTTTTTGACAGAAATTGAGAACTTCGTGGTTCACTTGAGAAGGTGTAGCTTTAGTAGAAATGTTCTTTTCAGAAAATCCTAGTTCATAAAGTAAATCAACTATGTGACACTTACGGGACCAGAAAGCATTGAGAATATTTGAGCATATGGAATTTTTGATTTGATCTTCAAGATCGGAAATCTTTTTCTGAAGACTTGCTTTAGAGAGATTCTTGTCTATCTTCTTGTATTCAAGGTCTTCTTTAAGAAATTAAAGATGAGTTTCTTTACTCTGAATGATGCAATTTATTTCAGAAATAGAATGTTCTTAAAGAGTATTTAAATTTCTGGTTTGGGGCTTTGAAATGAAATCAAAACATATTCTTTTGCCTACGGTTTTTGTTTTAATCACTTTTTCAGAAACTTTAAAAGGCTGGAGCAAATCGATGAAAGATGATCCTAAAATGACATTTTATTTCATATTTTTGACAAGGAGAAAAGGAGTTTTAAAAGAGATTTGGTTTTTTACTATTTCAACTTCAGGAATTTTATAATTTATAATCAACTTATCCCCGGATACTGATTTGAGAGATTGAGAAGTTTTCTCAAAGTATTTAGTAGGAATAAGACCTTCCTTTATGTAATTAAGGTCTGCACTTATATCAAAAAGGGTTGTTGTTTCTAAAACAATTTCATTTTGGATCCTTATAGAAATATTGATAATCTATTTTCTGATAGTTATTTCAAAAAGCATTAGAAGGAAGTTTACATCAAAAGAAGAAGTGAGTTGAGGAACATCATTTTCTTCAAAATCTTCTTCTTTTTGTTTTCCTTTTAAATTTTTCATTTTAATATCTAAAATGTCCTTTTGCATGATTATCTGAGTAGCTTTGAGATTTTGTATCTCTTCTTTTTGTTTATTGATTTCATGAGTAAGATTACTTATAGAAATAGGTTTGAAACTTACTTTCTTAGCTTTTCCCAGTATGGTAGAAATATTATAAGGATTGTCAATTTGGAAAGCAAATTTAGAAATTGGTTTAGGTTTTTGGAAATTATTTAAATAATTTATTTTTTGTTTCTGGATTAGTGATTTGATCAATCATTTGCAAAAGAATTTCTTCTTCTTTTGTCAAAACATTTATTTCAAAATGGGTGACATATTCATTTTCACTTTCTGAAGTGAATGATAAAGAGGTTTCTAAATCACAAATCTGCAAACCCTTTTCAAAACTAGATTCATCAGAAGAACTAATGTCATCTTTAATCATTAATTTGATTGAGTTGATTGATAGTTTCTTCATCCAAATCTAACTCATTAATCTTTTTACTAATTTTACAAAATTGAGAAGTGTGGCCTTTCTTACCGCAATTATAGCAAGTAACATTTTTAAAATTTTTCTTTGGTTTCTTGTTTTTATCAAAACTTTCATTTTCTCTCTTTTTAGAAAGCTTTTTTTCAAATTTCTCTTTATAAGGTTTCTTATGAAATTTCTTTTGATCTATCTTTTTAGAAAAGCATTTCCCTGAACACTTGGGTTTATCAAAGGATTCAAAAGATGGATCATATTGATCACAAAAGTCCCCTAAGCCTTTATTAGAAAGTTTTTGCTCTTTCTTGATTTGTTTTGGAGATGAATATTGATACACAATTGTGTTCCTATTTTATAAACATAGGAAGTTAATTCACCGTAAGAAAGATGATCATATGGAATTTGATTTCCATATTCTTTTCTTATCTTATTGCGAACTTATTCTCTTATGAGTTTGGGTAAACCAACTAGAAATTTTTCTTTCCAGAAAGACTAGGTACAGTCTGTTCTTTGGAAAACTCTTTACAAGAATATTTTTTTGTATTCCCTAAATTCTCATAAGGATCTACATTTCATATTTGATAAAAGGTCTTGGTTCTTATCTAAAATATGAGAAGAATCTCCTAGAACATGCTGGAATATGGAGAATATTAAAGTATTGACTACATCTTGGATAGGCTGTTCATCTTCATCAAGAATATTTTGACCAAACGGATCGAGTTTATAAGCATTTAAAATTTGAGACATTTGCTCATCATTTAGGTAGTTATCCCACCATCCTTTGAGCTGGTTAGCCTGTAAATCCGACTATTAAAAGATATACAACAGAATGGTCAGTAGTATCTGGAATGGTTTTGTAAGTGTTTGCAAGCATAACCATATGGATTAAAATATTTATAAGATTTTGTTTAGAAACACCGTCTATATTCCACTCATAAATTGCATCAGAAGAATATTTATTTTGAAATTTTAAAAACGTTTCTTCCTTAAGAATGTCAGGAGGAGTGGCATGAGAATAATATAATTTTTGGAGATCCTTCCAAATGATGCGATTTATTTAAGGAATTGATTCGGTATCAGATTTATCTAAAAAGTTGATCTGATTGGAATGCTCGATGCGATCAAGAGTGTCTTTGACACTTAGGTTTTGTATTAAAGAAGTATCCAAAATTGTAGGATTTTTAGGAATTAAAACTGTTTTTCCTTTGAGGAATTTTCTCCTATCTTCTATTGCTTTAGCAAATTCAAGACTATGATTTTTTGGAATTTCAAAATTTTTAAAGAGTGGTGGTTTTAAATCTTTTTTAGAAGTTGATATCAAGGAGGATGGCAAGTTATTTTGGACAGAAATTTCTATTCGTTCTAATTGCTTTCCTATAGTATGAAGATGCTGATTTGAAAAATTATTCTATTCAACAATCCTTTTTATTCCTATGCCATCTATTTCCAAGGTAGTTTTAAAAGGAGAAGCTATTATTTCAGTTTCTCTATGTTCAATTTTGATTTTTCTAAAGGGGAGAATGATTAGACTAGATGACATTCCAAAACAAAAATTTGTTTTTCTTCTAGAGATTTGTTTTCAAACCAATTAAAGAAGAATATTTGGACTTCATGTCGGTACATGTAATCATAATACTCTTTTTTGATTTTGAGTGCTTGGTTTCGAAAATTCTCGAAGAACCAATCTCTGATCTGTTTATTCTTAGGAGAATTGAATTCTTGATTTAAAAATATTTTATTAGGTTCAAAAACTGATTCTAAAATATTGATTTCAGGATCTTCCATTTCAGAATGAGTTGGATCAGGGGAATCAGGAGTATGCTGATAAACTGGTCTTGAAATTCCTGACCTGCTATCAATTCCGCTGATATTTGGAAGAGGAGGAGCACTTGCAGTTGCTTCCTCAGGATTATTCAAAGGGATATTAGGAATAGTATCTACTGACCTTCGAGAAGAAGTGGAATGCCAAGAAGGAATTGATCTAATGTCACAAGACCTCTTAGGTTGAATAGTTACTCTTCCTTTAGGATATTGAATAATGTTGGTAGGATCAGAATTTTGAACGATTTGTTGGGGAATTTGGTTTTCTAATTCGCATTGATCAGGAAGGGTTATTTGATTCCAAGGA
Organism: Syzygium aromaticum; assembly: GCA_024500025.1. Lineage (NCBI taxonomy): Eukaryota > Viridiplantae > Streptophyta > Magnoliopsida > Myrtales > Myrtaceae > Syzygium > Syzygium aromaticum. The sequence goes on from CM044895.1 coordinate 14,332,467, forward strand.
ATGGTTCTAGGAATTGTAACATTTGCTTTAGAAATATTTGTTTGTAAAAGAAGGGTTTCTCTATTGGAATTTAATTTGAAAGCTTTGCTACCAAAAGCAGAATTCATTATTTTGTAATAAACTCTGTAAATAAGGGCTATAGGGATAGAACCTTCAGCTATAAAATAATTATGGGTTTTTGTTTGAAGACTCAAGGATTTTAAAATATTTTTGTCTTTGAGAAAAACAGTGAGACCAGGATGACTATCAAAATGAATAAATCGACTGCGAAGACTTGTTTTGACAGCACCAAGAATAGATTCTTCATATTTTAAAAGCCTTGCATCTCTTAAAACAAGAGCAAAGAAATATCTAATCTTTCTTTGGTAAGGGGCTTTACACCTACCTATACCAAACCTATATGCATATAATTCTATTTTTGGAAATGTTTCTTTATTGAATCTTTATTCAAAAGTTGTATTGAAGCAAAAGAATTAGAAAGTAGAACATCTCTTTTTTCAGTAACAATGACATAATCATTGTGCTCAAAGAGTTTAAATTTCGAATGCTCGTAAATTTTATCAAGTTTGACTTTTAGAATGAACCAATTTTTAATCGACTTATTGAAATCTTCTATATTAATCTCTTTTCTATTTACTGGTCCTTGATTTGAGGACATTTGTGATAAAAAACTAGAAGAAGACCAAGATCTTCTTAATAAGTTCATTGCAAAATGCTACTTTCTTCTTTTCAATTAATTTCGACAATATTTACCACCAGACTTATTACTCCACTAGGTTTCACTGCCTAGAACACATCTAGAAATCTCGCGAAAAGACCTCCACGAAGGAAATTGTCTGTACTACAAATAAAATCCTTGACTCTTCAAATAAAGATTCATAATTATTCTATAGCTGAAGGATATATATATATATATATAAAACTCAAAAATAAGCAAAAATTCTAAATTTTGGTAAATAAAATCCAAAATGGCCAAAGGCCCATTTCGGGTTTACTTGAATGAAGCCCATATAGCGGCCCATTTCTTCTTAATATCTTCTTCTTCTTCTTCTTCTTCTTCTTGCGTTCCCCTGCCGAGAGTTGCGTTTCTTGCAGGCACGCATTGAGAGAGCTCGCTCCTCTCTTTCATGGCGGAATCAACCGAGGACGCGAGCAGAAACGGAAGGGACGACGAAGGAGATGCAGACGCAGAAGATTACATGGGGGACCTCTCTCGCTTCCTTCCTTCCGACGCGCCCGACCCTGCTAAGCGCTCCTCCAAGAAGGTACTGCTCTCTCTCTCGTCGCCCCCGAACCATCTACCCCCCACCGATCACGATTCGTCGCGGTGCTCGTTTCACCACTGGGTGTCCAAGTTTCTCTTCCTCTTTCGTGTATTTCGTTTCTCCAGCGTGCTATCAGCCGGCCATCGAGGCGCAGAATGTCCTATCTTAACCGATAGTTTCTTCGCCTTGCCTCTAGATAAAGCGAAGTGGATAGTATAGCGTGCAGTTTCTTGAGGAAAACGCATGTGGGTATGAATGTTTAGAACTCTACGTCACTGACCTCGCATTGCGACTTCATGAGCCGCCCGGCTCCGGCGACATTCGTTTGCGGGCTGAAGTTGATGTTAACTTTCCTTTTCTACGCAAGGAAAGTTTCCCCTGCGCAGATTAGCCGCTTGTCGTGACACGATCACGCCGGTCATTTTATGTTTTGTTTGGATATATGTTGTGGGTGTTCATTGAGTGATGAATTGGGTTAGAGTAATGACTTGATACTCTGGACTTTGGGGCAGATTTCGAATACTAAGCCCTTGCCTGTTCAATCCTCCAACAAGAAAACCAAGTTCCTTAACTGGCAAGAAAGGCGGAAACTTGAGATAGAGCGGAAGCAACGAGAAGAGGATGAGCAGACTCTGGCTGGAATTGAGGCTCCAATTCCGGAATCCAATGTCGGATTCAAGCTTTTGAAGCGGATGGGCTACACACCCGGTTCGGCCCTGGGAAAGGAGGGTTCGGGGAAGGCTGAACCTGTGGGGCTCGAGATTCGGCGCTCGCGAGCTGGTATTGGAAGGGAGGATCCACATAAAGAGAAGAAAAAGCAGGAAGAGATTAGGTCAGTGAAGAAGATAAGGAAAGAGGAGTCCTTGATGGAAGAGTTCGGATCCCGGCAAAAATCACAGTGGCGGAGTCGGAGGATATTTGTAAATTTCCAGAAGGCAAAGGCTGCACTGGATCAATTAGAGAATAAGGAATTTCCGGAGCCCGAGAAGAATGAGGACGGGGAGGGTGAACAGGATGAAGAGGAAGAGGAAGTAATTACGGAAGAGGTATGTTCTTTGATGTCATACACCAGAATCCAGATTCTCTTTAAATCTCAGTTTCATTCATTACATTTAAATGGCTTTGGCTTGTTCATTTTGTTTCCTAGAAATGGTGAAAACATATTGTTTTAATGGAGTGAGGTTTTAGTTTCAGACTATCATATGCTTTTGTTGCATCCTTGGTTCTATGGCAGTGAAAGTAGGTGAAATGACAGTGAATTAGTGATGTGTAGTGCGTGAGTGAGATCGTTAAGAGGATTTTCTACATTCATTGTGCTGTGCAACTGAATGGTTCTTTTTTCGTAACTCGTGAAAAAGTTTGTCACCCATTATGTTCATCTGATTGAAGATGGAGGTTCAGTTAATTAAGCAACTGCTTTGGCCTTTCTTTGCAGTTCCTCTTAAAACTCTTCCAAATTTTTGGAAGTTCATCTGTGTGACTGAAATTCCATAGGGGAAAATTTGTCAGAGATCTGCCTCTGTTTATTTCTCTCAAGTCCTTGAATATAAAATGTTGCATAAGCATCTGTTCACGAAGTTCATTGCTGAATCATATTTAGTATGGCTCATGGATAATGTGGCACTACAGTTATGAATGACTGACTGCTTTCTGCTGCATACAGGATTTACTCTTTGTATTGATGAAACTAAGAGATGAGTATAACTACTGCCTCTTCTGTGGATGTCGGGTGAGTTAGCATCTTGTAGTGGCTTCATTTGGTTACTGTTCAATTAGATGAGTACATCATATTACATTGTAAGCCAGCAATGTAAGCTGGAATGCTACTTTTAGTAGTCAGGCATTGACTATTAGTAAGATTAACATGTGGGTACAATTCTCTTCTCAGTATGGATCTAAAGAAGAACTGTTATCCGACTGCCCGGGGACAGAAGAAGATGACCATTAGAATGCCAGGACGAAATGATTGTCCACTTGCCACAAACTTGAATGGTGCAGGAAGAAACTTGCTTTTGGTCAGAGAATTTTCGGATCGATTTATTTGGTGGACTCATTGGATTTATAACTCTGGTGCACGTTTAAGAAGCAACGACTAATGTGTCCTTGATTGCTATGTGCATCGGAAGTGATGCAACCGTGGCTGATTTATGGATTATTTGCCTTGTTTGAGGCAGGGGGATAAAGGTCATTAAGATTTCTACTCACATGCTCCATTCCGTTGGATTGTCTAGAGTTGTTGTGTAGCATGTTCTCGAGGAGCATCAGAAAGGGCTAGCTCTCCCCATGGGTTTCTTGTAATCAGTCGAAATTTCACTCATGTAACATTAATATATGTGCATACCACAAAGTGGGCGCAACTTTATTCTTTTGATTGGCACTCAGATTTTGGTGTCGAACATTATGGTGCATGATCATTAGTGTCCAATCTGAATTGAATTTCACGTTGGTCTGCAGAAGAACCCTTAGTATTTTATACAGAAGAGCATCGTGTTAACTACGCCAAGATCAGTTAATACTAGCATCTCCCGTTTGATCTTGATGCTTACATGCCCTTGCTCTCTGCTGGGCTCGTTATGCTCTATGAATGCTAGCTTCAAAGTCGGAACTGGGAAGTACTTGGCATTCAACTCCATTATCACTGCCTGGTATCTAGTAAATGACTACATCCTAGTCACAGAGAATTGATGCTGCTCGCATTAGAATTGGAAACAGTTGCAGCAAAATGACAGTCGAACAATTGGAAAAGTACAGCATCTTACTTCGTTACGTTGTGTTACATTGTTCTTAAGCAGAAAAAACAAGGTACGTCGACACAAGATGAACTAAATCCAGAAAGCAGGAATCAATGTCAAATTCCTTAATATACTCTGGTTTTGTAAATTCTACAGAACTGGGTGCTTAGAGCGACCAGTGCATCTGCTGAGTTGAGTTGTAATTCTGAGAATGATCTTGGTCCGTGTCCTGCCTCCTGCTCTGCAGAGAGAACTCGAGGCCACTTGAGAACAGACCATTGAGAGGCTGTGAGACATGACCTAAACCAAGATCAGGGGCGATATCTGGCGCACTGCCGCCGGCCTCATTTACCTTCAAAGCCCACGAGGCGCTAGAGAAATTGCTGACAGCAGCATCAAGAGGACTTATTACTTGAGCCCCGACTGAGGCTTGAGGGCTCAGGACATTGCTGTTAAGTGCAGGACCCGATGCTTGACTCGCAGAGTCCGATTGTTGGTTTGACAGAAGAGAGAGAGCACAGCTGGGGTTAAAGCTTTCTCCTTTAGGAATCCCGGGACCAGGAAAGCTGGTCCTTCCCACCGATGGAGACGGACCTTGAAGGAAGAGGTCATATTGATGATTTTCGGTACTGCTCTGCCACGAAGGATGTAACTGGAGCTTTTCCCGGCCCAAGGTCTGATTTCCAGGTCCCTGGTTGGATGCTTGAGCAGCGACCCATGCTTCACTCAGAGGAGGCCTCGGATATGCACTGAAGTCCATCACAAATCCTGCGCCTCCAATGCTGTTATCTGCAAAGCATCAAATATAAGCACAGATGATAAATTAATCCAACACTCAGATAGAGAAGATACATTACCATAAATAGAGGAAGACAAGCGAGTGTGGCGAGGGGGGAGTAATGATCCAGGAGGTGGCTTCCTACGTCGCTCGTTATGACCGGCCAAACGTCTGCGGCAACTTCTTTTCCCTTGGTCAAATTCATTAAGCTGATGGAACCTGTTAAACGCACCAGAATTAGAAGCCGACAAATTCCAACAGCAATGGAAGAAGAGCAGAAGGCATAAAACACTTCAGATCATATCTGAGAACGTTCGAGGCTGGGCACATTAGCACGGGGCAATCCTAGTTCAGTAAACAGAAGCCACCGACCAAACAAGGCTCATACACGTTTTGAGATTACAGTAACACAAAGAGTACATCACAGATTTTACTAACAACTGAATTCCTTGAGATCACATTATATGATTGAAATCCAGACAAGCCGATAGCTGAAACAGGATCACGCATCAAAATTTGCAGTTTACTCTTGAAAAGGAGACAAAACAATTACCAAGAACAATTTTACAAACCAGTCACCATTAGCAACTAAGAAAGGATCCACCGACCGAACAAGACACCATCCCAAGAACCCAAACAAACAGGAACAAAACATTGAAAACAAGCACCAGAATCAGAAAAAAGAAAAGAGTCGCACAGACCCAGGCCAATTAGAACCAACACAAAGGACATGAAGAACACTAGTCAACTATTCATAAGACTTGATCCAATTAAGAAGTAGCAGAATCACCCAATGCCCAAAATGAACCAATGACCCAACCGTAAACACGAGCTCAGTTACCTCCCAAACAACAAAGTAATGCCAACTCAAACGGCCGCACGTCAGAACAAGTAACTGAATTTTCTACTCAGTACACGGCCTGTCCGAACGGATCGATTCCCACTCGCCGTGTTTGACTCGTCGTCAACCAGACATAGAAATTGGAAATGTTAAAAGGAAAAAGTAAAGCGGATTCTTTTTTCTCAAGAGTTAACCTTCCTTCAAAGGAAAAAAGTTTTTTGAAGTACACATCCCACGCACATGACAGGGTCTGTCAAGAACTGAACTTTCCCACGAATTTCCGCCAAAGAAGAACCCAAGCAAAACGAAATACAAAGATGAAAAGGCCACCCAAACATAGAAGTGACCGAAGGGCTGAGGACGAGACCTGCTGCACTGTTGGCAAAACCTCTGCTCGAGGCCGCAAACGACGACGGTGGGCGACTTGGAATGCGTCCCACACACCTTGTGCCTCGAATAATAGGACTTGGCCCCGCTCAGATCCACATTGCATCCCTCCACCTGACACCTCGGAGGCTGCTGGGCACCGCCGCCGCCGGCCGCCCTCGCCTTCTTCGGCGGGGTCCCGCCGGACCCGGACCCGGACCCGGACCCCGACGAGGTGGAGCCGCCCGCCGGCTTCGCCTGGAGGCCCTGGCCCACGTCCCCGAATTGGATTTCCGGTCCGAATTTGGGGCCGTTGGCGCTGGGAGCGGCCGGGGGCGACGAGGAGGAGGCGGAGCCTGCTGAGCTGTGGGTGAGAGGCCGCCTCGAACCCATTCGGCATGAGCAAGCGAGTAGGACTGGACTACTCAAGCCCATCCATTGATGGGGCTGGCTGGCTTTATCGGGCCATCCCCACTCGTTTGTCTCTCTGTCTCTCTGTCTCTCTGTGCGTGTGTTTGTACGTTGGAGAGAGAGCGAGAGGGAGAGCGAGAGAGAGATGTTACGGCAGTGGGGGAGAGAGGACAAGAAGTGAGACACTACAGGCCGAGGAACAGCAAGAGGAAGACGAAGGGAAGGCGTGGAAGGGCGCGGGGGGGGGGAGGGACCCTGCTCTTGCTCTGGCCTGCTCTGCTCTGTCAGCTTCAAAATTTAATGGAAGGGACGCAAGCCGACTTAGAGAGAGAGAGAGAGAGAGATAGAGAGAGATTCACTGAAAGACAAGAGGGAACAGTCTTTGCTTTAACCCCCCACAAAGAGAGAAAGAGAGAGAGAGAAAATCATGGGAGTCATCGTTTCCCCTTTTCTTGGTGGGACGAGCTCTGTTCTTTCTCAAGAAAAAGAAAGAACACTGTCTCTTCCTCACCCCCTCGTGTCTGACAGATCAGATTAATCGCATTCAAGAAAACAACAGAGACCCATATTGAACAAGTGTCTTCTAAAGCATCTCCACTTGAATTTTCATCAATTTTTTTTTTACTTTGTTTCGGTTTTCGACAAGTGCTTCCACAGTCAGTCTTTAACCAAAGTTTGTGATTCACGCATTAACTTCGATATCGTGATTGACTTTATCTGCCGAATTCGCGATGGTAATTAAATTCGTGTTCATACAACTTTTTTTCGGCTGTGGTGGATGTGGGGGTGGGGGATGGCGACACCCACCCCCCTCAAAAGTTTGATGCTAGTAGGGCTTTAGGGTTAATTAATATAAGATTAGGAGGTTCTGATTGCTCTGCCTTAAAAGATGATTAAAAGGTTCTGGTCACCTGTTGTGCAAAAGGAGTGTCTTATGGATTGTTATATTTTATGTGTTCTTTTGTGTCCTTCTAAAGAACAGATTTGTGATCAAAAGTTAAATTATATAATTATATGCAACGATAGTAACTAACCTCGGCGTCTTTCGAAAATAGGAAACTTTACAGAAATAGATTTAGGTATTCCCAAAATAGCAATTTGTGTACTCTTTTCGCGAGTTTTATATTATAAATTTGTCATCTTAGAGGAGCTTCTTCTTATCAAGAGACTCATGTTAATTGATTACGGGTAAAAAAAAGAAAAAAATCATCAAGAGCCTTAAATTATCCCCATTATGACACATTTACTCTAAAATTGTTTTTGTTATATAAAAAATCTCAAACTTATACCTTTATAATACATTTATCCTTTGTCAATATTCCATCAATTAGCACTATTAAAAACCTGCTTACGTGGATGATGGAAGGCAAATAGTGTTGACATGGAGCCACGTGACTTAAGTGAAATAAAAAAAATTATTGAAAAATAATAAGCCTAAGTCCCTAAAAAGCCCTTAACTTTATATCCAATCCTAATTCTACTCGAGCTTTTTTTTGTTTAAAAAAACCCCAGCTTAAGTCTAGTCTAAATCTGCCTTGAAATTTTTTTCGTTTAAAAAAAAACCAACTTTAGATTTGGTTTCAAATGTACTCCAAAATTTTTCTGGGAAAAAATCACCAAAAATCCCAAACTATGCCCATTGTGATACATTTACCTCAAACCTTTTTTTGTGACACCAAAAATCGCAAACTATGCACATTGGGACACAATTGCCCTCCGTTGGGGCTCTGTTAAAAATCTCCATTAAAACTCTGACGTGGCGCTTGTATGACGCCACATTAGAAAAAAAAATTTTAAAAAAAATCACTGTTCATTGCGAGTTACTGTTGATTGTCTTCAAAGTTACTGTTCATTGTCTTCTTGCTTGGCCAGAGCTCTTTCGGAGCTCGTCCATTGTTGGCCACTACCGCCTAGACCTCCGGGAGCTTCGTTGTAGTTGCTGACCATGGCAGCCACGAGCTCAAAGCATGGCCATGGCCACTCCGCTTAAGCTCGAAGCTTGGCCTGATGACAAAGAAGAGGAATACGATGACGAAGATCCACTTCGGCCAAGCTTCGAGCTCGAGTGGCCGCCATGGCCAAGCTTCGAGCTCACGGCCACCAAACTACAAGGTTGAAGAATTGAAACTCAATATTAAGGATGAGGGAAATGACGAGGCCGTAGGGGTGTCGTTCGATCTCACGGTCGGAGGTTCTCTTCCTCTGAAACTTCCCGAAAGCTATCCAGTTCCATCAGGTTCAACTCGAATGGCTATCTTTCTTGATGGTAAAACTTCCAATCCTTGCATTATCATCTTTTGCGCACATTTTGATAAGAAAAGAAAAGCAGAAAAGGAATGAGCTTGAAGCTTGGCCATGGCCAAGCTTCAAGCTCGCTGCCACTATGGTCAATAGGGCCGCTCCGCTTGAGCTCGAGCTAAGCGGCCATGGCCAAGCTTCAAGCTCGCTGCCACTATGGTCGATAGCTACGACAAAGCTTCAAGAGGTCCGGCAGCAGTGGACAGTGATGGACGAGCTCCAAAAGAGCTCTAGCTGAGCGAGAAGACGATAAACAGTAACTCGCAATGAACAGTGATTTTTTTTTTTTAAAAATAAAATTTCTTTTTTGACGTGGCACCACGGGACTGCTACATTAGCACCACGTCAGAGTTTTAACAAAGATATTTAGTAGAACCATAACAAAGGGTAAATGTGTCACAATGTACATAATTTGGAGTTTTTGGTGTCACAAAAAAAATTTGGGTAAATGTGTCACAATGGGCATAGTTTGGGATTTTTTGTAGTCATTTTTCCAATTTTTTTTATCTAAATAAAATCATCAACTCTAACTCTATTTCCAAATCTACCCCGTTAGCCCTCTTTCCAAAACTCATTGTTAATCGTCCCTAATTTCTCTATTTTCATATCGAAGAATAGTTTCGTTTAGGAGATAATTTCCACGTCACCTTATTGAGGTGGATTTGTTATCAATATAGAAATGCCACATCAAACAACTAATGACAATTTTTTCACGAATGGTTAACGGAGGAAAATTTAAGACTAGATTGTAAGTTGGTGACTTTTTTCAAAAATAAATTTGGGACTGGACTTAAAATTTGAGATTTTCTTTTAGACAAAAAAAAAGGTTAGGGATAGAATTGGGAATGGATTTAAAGTTTCTTTTAGACAAAAAAAAAAAGTGGGGTAGAATTAGGTTTTGACCTAAAATTTGGTTGGGGGGGAGGGAGAGGGGTTAGGGAATTAAGCCGAAAATAATATGACAAAATCTTGACAAAAGGTAAATGGGTCACACAAGTATAAGTTTTAAGTTTTTGATGTCATAATAAATATTTAGGGTAAGTGTGTTACAACTAATATAGTTTGGCGTTTTTTATATCATAAGAAAAAATACATGATAAATTTTTCACAATTGACATAATTTGAGATTTTTGGTGGCTTTTTCCTGTAAAATAAGATAATATTCTTTTTAAAGAAATTGGACTTATAGAGTTTAGAAGCTAATACATCAAATCCAATTTCATTTTAGTGACTTTTTTTAAAACGTTGTTGTATTTTTTACTAATTTATTGGGTCAATTACGAGATACCCCTTTTAAAACCATTGAAAAATAAGTTAGGTGGTGGAATAAAACATCATTATTTTAACAAATACGGACAATGCTGTATTTTCACTACAACGTGCGGCTTTCATATTTCCAATAAATACAACTTTCACTTTTTCCATTTGTGATAATGATTAATTAGTTCTCTTCAAATTATTTTTGTCAACACAATAGTTGGGGGTGTTACAGCCATTTAGAGTGTAAAAATAGTACGAGCCTCTCTTTTTATCTTTTTTATTATTTCATCCGGGGATAATTTAATAAGTCCAAAAAAATGAGACTAAACTCACATTTTCCAGTTATATATTTGATACCTCATAAGAAAAACAATTTCTTCAATTTTTTTGGAAAAGAGTTAAAACTTGTTAAAATGAAACACCTAATTTGGAACGACCTACTAACATTCGATTCTCCTTCTCTTCTATTCTTTTCATAGTGGATTACATTATGGAAAAAATTTTAAAAAAATTGTCCCTAGTATATTTGTTGTGCCTTATTAAATATATTTTGAAAATACAATTTTTTTTCCTTTTGAAGCAAAAAACTCATCTAAAATGGGTACTCGTTCAATTTTCAAAATCTATTGAAAAATGTGATTTTCACTTTAGTTAGCTTAATTTCGACTGAAAAAAAAACTTAATCGGCGCCGCTTGCGATGTTCATGCTCGTCCTCGATGCTAATCAACATTCTAAATATGTTTCTATCCGGTCAAACCTTTCATCTAATCCTCCACTTTCTCTTTTAAAAATACTTCCAAAAAAAAAAAAGGGACCTTTCGTTTCAGACCAAAACTTTTCCTTTCCTAAAGCAATGACCTGTCCATGCATCTAAGATAGTGCCTTTTACTTTTAGGACATGAAGATCTGTCCTTCAAACGAACTTTATACACGTTTTAGGAAATGGAAAAAATACTAAAAAAGAGAAAAATGAAGAGAAAATTTCAAATAAAGTCCGAAGTGCTCTCATTTTCTCAAATAAGGATATGAAGTGAACATTGTCTCAAATGAGAGCACTTCAATAAGAACCTGAAGTGTTCTTATTTTCTCAAATAAGGATATGAAGTGAACCTTGTCTCAAATGAGGGCACTTCAATAAGAACCTAAAGTGTCCTCAATTTCTCAAATAAAAACATGAAGTAAACCTTGTCTCAAATAAGGATCTATAGTGGCTATTTCAGTCTAAAAAAAAAGCCTAACCTTACTAGAGTAACGGGCATTTTTGTCCTTTAATTTTTTCTTTCTTTCTTTCTTTCTTTTCTTTTGTGTTTTTCTCCATAAAAGCAAACTCAAAAAAAATTAAAATTAAACAAAGAAGAAGAAAAAAAACAGTCCTCCCTTGCTTGTGGCTAACGCCCCATTGCCGGTGGGGCGGCAGCCATGGCCGGTGGGGTTGCCGACATCTCAGCAAGGGCTGGCAACCCTCACTAACCAGAGGCGATGCCCTGGCCAGAATCGGGAGGGTCAAGTGGTCCCAAATTTAGTGAGGGTCGCTAGCCTTGTCCTCCAAGCCCTTGCCCAGATCTACGAGAGGGTCGCCCGAACCTCCTGGTTCTGGCGAGAGTCGGCGGCCACAGGCAGGGGAGGGCTCCCTCCCCCAGTTGATCTTTAAAAAAAAAACATTTTTAAAATTTTTAATTTAATTAAAATTTATATTAAAATTATTTTTGGATGAAAATACCCTTGATTAGCCATAAAATTTGGCCGACTGGGGAATCGGTAGGGTGAGGCCTTTATTTGAAACTTTTATAACCATTTCGGGCCCTTATTTGATAAAAATAGAGCACTTAATGTTCTTATTTAACACAAGGTCTACTTCATGTCCTTATTTGAGAAAATGAAAGCACTTCGAGTCCTTATTTGGAATTTTCCCTAACAACAATATTTAAGCTTCCACGTTAGATTAAGTGTGCAAAAGGATATCCAACATTGATTAAATGTTTATAAATTACGAAAGATGAAAAAGACCGGTATCTTTGTTGGAAGGGGAAATTATCCAATTAGCTCTAAACTTACTAAACGGATGTCAATTTAGTTATAAACTTTTTAATTTTTCCAAATCTTTGCGTGAAATTCTATGGTCATGTAAGTAATTTTCAGTGAAATTTGACTGGAAAGACTATATTGTAGAGGTAAGCATAGTCCTGATGAACGGTTTCCAACATGGAATCGGGAACCACCCACTAAAGATTGATTTTGAGGAATTGGAACTGGAAACCGCCCGTTAATTCTATGGATCCACTTGGGAACTACGCCGTTAAATCCATAGAACCGGTTCCACCAGGTTTCACGCAAGCGGAGGTGACCGAGAGTGAGAGAAGGAGGCGATGAACGGCTATAGGCACGGCCATGAATTGATGGAAGTTGAGAGTCGAACTTCAAATTAGAAATTTTATGATTTTCAATTTTCTAAAAATGTTTTCTTTTTTTTTTTGGGTTGAAATTTTTCTTAAAAACTATATATATATGTATATACATATATTACCGATTTGGTCCGGGTAAGTAGGTGGGCGGGCAGTTCCGCGCCTAGAACCAGGAATAAAATCGGTACTCACATGTTCTAGTAAATTAGAATCGAGAATGGAACCAATCCTCACAAAAACTGTCCATTCTAGGCCGGTTTGGTTCGGTTCCGGACGGTCTGGGTAGTTCTCGGTTCTTTTGCACACTCCTACTATATTAGAGTTTTGTACAAAGATTTATAACTAAATTAGTAAAATTAAAAAATTTTAAATTGAATTGGTATCCTTACGATAATTTGAAGACTTATTGGGTAATTTTCCATATAATCGATTTTGTGGTAGCCTTGTGCACCGTTACTGCTTGGGAATTGGGTCGGACTGCCCTGAAAACAAGTATGGTTCCTCGTTTTCATTGGAATTGGTTTAGTTTGGAACCGGATTGAATTTGGAACCGATTTTATATAGCCTAAAAACTCTAATCTTTTTATTCCAGCCTCAGCCTCCTTCTCTACTTCTCATACTTTCTTCTTTCCTCTTTGCTCGTGCAGCGCAGTTGCTCTCTCTCACCATAGGAGCCCCTCGCTACCATCGGCGATCCTCTCTTAGTCTCCCACTTCCACCCGCACCCACAACAATTGAGCCCGAAGCGACTAAGCTCTCTCTCTCTCTCTCTCTCTCCACAGCAACCCTAGCTCCACCTCTCTCCTCTGTGGCTCACCGACTCCAATTTGTGGCCTGACTTTGTTGTCGATGTGCCTAGCTTCCCAATTCTTCGTTGGTAACAAGGTGAGTCTCCTTCCTCCTTCGTGTGTGGGATTGTCAGATTGCGATATGCGGTGCCTGACGAGCACCAATTGCCACCGCCATGTGCAGATTAGAACGCCGTCGCTTTTACCCCATAGGTTGCTCCCAAGTCTAAGATTCTTTGAGCTCAAAATTCACAATTTGTTCCTTTAGGAGTTTCTATTGGCTAAGGAGATGTTTGACGGACACCTAACAATGCCTTGCCCCTTTGTTGAATTGCATCTCACGATGTGTATTTGGTCTTATTAAATAAGTATGCCAACTACACTTATAACAAAAATAAGGAAAGAAAGAAAACTAGGTTCTTGAAAAAACCTCGGAACTAGACCAGAAAAATAGGGTAGGTTTCAAGACAAATAGGAAAGATTCTATATTTCAAAAATTGAGAATCGGTTTTAATAGAATACGATGCATATGTGGAAAATTTCAAGTTCTAGATTATGCATCTATTCACGTTAAAACTATTTATCCATATTTTGTGGGTATCTTAATTTTCGAATTTCACACTCTTTATATTTTCGTGGTCTTACCTTACATATGGCAAACCACAAACACGATGTTCTAAAGCTTCTTCGTCTCCTTTAACCGATCACTTCTTCTCTGTAGACATCTTAATCTTCAAATTTCACTCTCTTCATATTTAAATGGTCTCACCTTGCATATGTCAAATCACAAATACGGTGTTTTAAAGCTTCTTCGTCTCCGTTCTCCAAGGAAAGTTGCCTCGCGACGACACGACGTGCCCGATTCAAAAAGACAAAGCTACTCTCGACGAATAAACTCTCTGTCTCTCTCGACTTTAAGACTTCCCATGTTCTGTATCATTGATTCGATCGCAGCGCAAATGAGAGTCTGCGAGTGATGTCCCCACAGGCCAGGGGCAAACGTCTTTATGAATACGTGCTTTCCAGCGCAGGGGGTCGTGTCGCTTGAGCCTGAAACAAACACTGAGCATGTCTATCCCCGAAACAGGTTGGCCATTTCACATCAATTTGACTGTGGAGGACCCCTCCTTCCTTGCCTCCCTGCGCAGACCTTTCACCTCACATGATGATGCAAATGAATGATGAGGATGGGGGTCTAAGCCTCGTCAACCAAACATTCTTTAATCATTCTTAACGGTGAAATATTTTAATTTTGAATAAATCCCAGTTACATGTAATGAGGAGAGACGGCATATTAATAATAATTACAATTTTTTTTTGTCGTTGGGTGTCCCATAAATGTTTTGCGGCATCTGTTCATGAAGTCTCTCCTTTTCTTTTTTCTTTTTTTTCTTATTTTCTTATTTTGACAGATATACTATGTGTTTTTCTTTTTGGACATTACGACACCGTGTTTGAAATATATGGAATATGTTTTAGTATTAATAAATGCTCTAGAAAGGCTCATAAAAAATGAAGAGAAGACATAACCTCGCATCCTAACCCCATCTTCCATCACTGCTCAATTATCAATTGAAATCGCGTCAAATGATGAACAAACACCTTTCGTAAAAACTCTCTCTCTCTCTCTTTCTCTCCACCCACAGCTCCGCATCACCCAACGTCCGTCGCTACTAGCTTCGACGATCCCGACATTGGCATCCATGCATTTAGCCACCACAAAAGTGGATACATATATACGCAACTCCTCATGCTTGCTCTATACATATATGCTATTGCTTTTGCGTCCAAATTGAAGCAACAATCATGCTCGAGAAAAAAGTCACTTTGGTGATTTAATTTTTCTTTCATATTGTCGGTACTAGGCCATAAATTTCAGCTGAATGTAAAAAGCTAATGGGAAAAATTGGGTTGTGACAATACACTTGAGCCACGGGACCCATCGAGGAAATGCACAATGAACTTATCAATCATGAGTTTCCAACGGTAGCAATTCAAATGAAGTACATGAGACATGGCGATGCTTGATTGACTTGAAGCATGATTCTAAAATTAAAGACCAAGTTAAGGAGGATCCATCAATTGGGGAAACCGTTTCTAAGAAATCAATAAGAGTTGCAAATTATCTCTAGGGTAAGGTCAAGACAGTTAAAGACTTTTTCGGAGAATGGTCAAGTTAAAGACAAGAAGAATCAAGGAGAGACATCACAAAATCACATCAGCAGCACGAAATCGCAAAAATAGATCAATCATCTCTAAAGACGAAAACTTTTTACTCTGAAGATACTAAGATGAGAAGATTGTTCACAATATATTAGATTAGATTATATTTTGCCTGACCTTGAATTTAAATTTCAAATTAGATTAGGTTTCTTGATTGTTATATTAATCTTTGTTTATAAAAGCATTCCAGTCAAATTTTATAAGTTTTTTACTTTCTCTACGCATCCTATCATCTTCATTAGCAATTCACGTTTGGTTTCAGACATCGGGACTTCATGCATGGCTTCCATGAATATAAGCCATATGTTATGATTCAGTAGAAGTTCATGCAAATTCCTTGTTATTTCCAACTTACTGTTTGTGTTTCGTTAGTAATTCAAATTTTGTAAATTTCTTGAGGCTTCAATGCATACTTGAATCAATTTACTTTAGATTCGAAGTCGAATTTTACATTTTCATTAGCCATCGTTCACCCTTGGTTGGACTTTAATTACCAATTGAAACATTGAGCTTTTGGCTACCATTACCTCGCAAAATTTCACGTAACATGTCTATGTCGAGCACATGGGAGAAGATGATGACTCGACAAATTCCTAGAAGCATGTTTGCTGCGGGATTGTGAAGCCAACGACTACAATAATCAGGAGTTGAGTTCTGACCCAGCAAAAACCTTTAAGCCAATGATCCAGGGGATGCAAGATCACTGTCACAATTTACTGCTGAAAGTGTGCAAGAAGTAGGGGTGAGCGCCAGTCTGGGGTAGACCTTGGAATTGAAGCAGACCGAATCTACCTAGATAGTTCTAGTCCGGTCTCCGGTTCCAAATTTTTTGAAGTGGTTAGTACTAGTCCGGTTTCTGGTTGTGGGTGTGGAACCAGACCAGTTCGGAGAACCAAATCAGATATCCGAACCAAGAAACTTTGATTATCTCCTTTTAGTTTTACCTTGCATCTTATGTTCTCGTTGTTGCCACCTCTGCCTCTAGTTTCTCTCTCTCACTCTCTACTTTGCTTCGCCCACTTCTTCACATTTTCTTGATGAGAATCAACCATTCAAAAGTCACAAGCCTCCTATAGATTGGTCGCTCGGCCATACAAGGAGAATCGAAGATGCTTGTGCTCCATTTCCCCGATTCCAACAATTACATAGGTTTTTTAGAGGCATTTGTGTTAGGTAACTGATGAATCAAAGTCTCGAGCAACACTCTCAAGGAATAAGAAAAATAAAACAAAAAAGAAAAAGAAGAAATTGGCCAATTCCCTAGTAGATTCTGAAATCGAACCAAACTAGACCGATATGGTCGATTTTAATATATACGGGGAAGATTTCAGGTTTCAAAAACTAAAAACTGGTCCCGACATGATAGGTTTCATGTTCCAAATCTAAAACCCACTCACTTTGAAACTGCTCATTTCTAACATGAATATCCCTCTGATCAATTTACTTAGATCAACTTTGAAATTATGGATAAAGCCTCCAAAGAATTGGACAAAGGATTTGAGGCCCTTGTATGCTAGTGTTAGGACTAAAAGTACTAAGAAGTTGAACGCACTACCTAGATGAATCGCACTCAGGTAATTTGGTAAAAGAAAAAAAAAATCAAATCACTAACCATGTTGGTCGACAAGCTTAGAGGAAAACAACAAGGGTTTACCGAGTTGCTGGAGGGATAACCGATCCCATGACAAACGAATTAGTTGAGCAGGTGGTTCAAACCTTAGAGCCAACCTTTGAAAAATAGAGAATCGTCGATAACAATCATAGAACTGATGTCGGGAGATTTATCGATACCTTTGACAAAATGTGATGGTCCATAAGATTTCTTCATGCATACGTTAATAGTGGGGAGGTGGTTGTTTCTGGCAGTGGGGGAAAAAGGGGGGAAATTGGTTGGGTCCATTCCAGATTGATGCGTCTTTTTGTGGATCAGTCGTTATCATACTCGAGTACGGGCAAAAGGGGGAAGTGTAGGGACCTAAAAGAACAGGTGAGAAGGTGAACTAGGGCTTCGCTCATGTGTGTAATTGTGGTCAGGAGTTGCAACTGCTTAGGGACTTCTGTTCAGACACATTTTCTTCACAAGAAAATCCTCAAGGAGAGTTCAGATGGGCACTTCCACGGATTCTCGAAGAACAAATTTCAGACTTCAGTTGAAAATTCTGGAGTATTTTTGAGATACGATATGCTTTTTTTATAAGAAGTAGATGAAACGTGTCATGTAGCATTGGCTTCTCGAGAAACTCCCCAGATTAATAGTAGTCAGCACTGCCAAAGGAGTTTTCTTTCTCTTTTTTCATGTCGGATTTGTTTATGTAGAAAAAATAATCATGTGAGCTGTCATATGACATCTATCGATTCTAGAGTTGTCCAGAAACAAACCGATGACAAAAGGCGATCAATCCGGACCTCTTGTGCTAGGGAAAGGTCCTCTCTATGAGAAATATGAAAATCCAATGAAAGGGTGACCGAAGGGATAATTGTCCAAATAATCTTAAATTTATTGTATGGCGGCTAATTCAATTTTAAACCTTTCAATTGTATTAATTTAGTCCTAAACCTATTTGATGACAGTCAATTTATTCCTAAACCTTTTGATAATTTACCAATTTAATCCTAAATTTTTTAACGATTTGCCAATGTAGTTCTTTCGGACAATTTTTGATCGGAAATCTCTAAATGACTATATTGGCAAATCGTTAAAAGGTTTAGAAATAAATTAGCAAATTGTTAAAAAATTTAAAATTAAATTGACACGATTAAAATGTTTAGAAATGAATTAGTCACCGTCCAATAGGTTTATGATTGAATTTGCATGATTGAAAAGTTTAGGACTGAATTGACTGCCGTATAATAGGTCTAGGACTTTCTATATAATTTTCCCTGTGACTGAACGAGTAAACTTTGCGTTCAGTTGAGGTTATTGAACAAGAAAATATTGTATTTTCTTCTCACTAAGCAGAGATGGAAAAGCAAAATACCTAAAGAGAATTATATTGCTTAAACATCCATTTCCAGGGTTTTAAATATCACATAAAAAAAATAGTTCTGATATCAGTTTTGAGAGAGACTCAATCTCAACTGAACACCAGAGCTTTCATATTCATTTCTACCCTTCCATTCGATTTTTCACTTCTCATTTCTCCTTTTTTTTTTTAATCTTAGCCTTGAGTGTGTCGGAGGCATTTTAGTCTGGCCGCGATTGTCAAAATCAAAATGAAACTGTATTGTTTGTTCTTCCATACCATTACTTTCCCATTGAGGAACATGCCATTGTCTATTCCAGAATAACCAATAGATAGTTGACTGACCACTAAGACCCTAGTAAAATGAACTATATTGTTTATTGCATACCATATGCATCTTTATTCCTTGCACATACCGCCGCACAACCTATTTCGATTTTTATTAATTTCATATAACATTTATCATATTAATTGCAAGCTACGGGACTGGGATCCCACATCTACGGTACAAGATTTCGGCGTGCATTTATATGACCTTTAGCCCTCCCACCCTAACAGCTAGCTTTTGGAAATTAGAAAAGAAAAAAAAAGAATCTTACGTGATTGGAAAAACAAATATATAGTGGAGACCTTCATGTTTGGAATGACTTTTTCTTTTTACTACTTATTTTTTTACTCTTAGGGCATGTGTAATTTAGCTTTTAAATATGTAAAGCACTTGAAACCTTTTTACAATTGTCTTATATTACACGTGTATTTTGAACATAAATTTCTTATATTCTTTTTTGAAATTTGGACAATGTATTAAATTCTGACGAGATAGCCGAAAAAATCAATTTCCATACAAAAGTTTTCTTGCAACTATTTTCCCCTTGATGAACCGGTCCTTATAACGAATTGGACATTTTCCCAATTTCCTTTGACTGTTGGTCGCCGACAAATAAAGTCAAGATTAAATCACATTAAATTGAACGGTAAATCCGTCGGATCTCATACCTCGTTCTTTATTTGGGAAGATCCCGCAGATAAGAATGAGTGTACACATATCCAAATACGAAGAGTTTTTGGTGTTTCCAGAGTACTTTTGGACAAAAGATTACAAAAATCAAAGAAATAACTAAAAAAAGAGAGAACCTACTCCACTTGCAATCGATGGTTGCCCTTGTGCATCGAGATTATTGCAGTAATGTTAGACACAACCCATTTATTACAACATCTACCGAAGTTTAACTATGCTCGTGTCGTAATTAGATCAACCCGTTTAGATACGAAGAGTAAATGTGTCGTTCACGGATGACGTTTTCAACCCATTTATTACATGCTAAGACACGTTTAGTTGAACAGGCTAACACGTTACTCAGGTCGGCACAACATGATTGATACATTTAGACATATTGTACTCGTCTGCATATGTTTGCGTCTCGCTTGTCCCCCACTTAATAAACTTGTCCTGTTTGGATTTCAAAGACATGATATGACAAAGAAACGTGTCATTGTTTGGTTGGGCTTAAGTTTAAATGATACGTCGCCGTTTTGACACGTGAATATCTAAATTGTCTATTCATGTCACAGTCACCATTGCGTGATTAACTACTATCCTTGGTGACAACCATGGGGGTCACCGGCTTTGTCATAATTGTTCGGAGAACACGTATATGCAAAAAGAGATACTAAGAGACTCTTGAGCGATGATTGTGATAGTAGTCGCTTTTGAGAGACCATCATTAGCATCGATACCACCACTCTGCATTCTATCCATCAACGGAGAAAAAAAATTCCTATCTCTCTTTTTGTCCTCCATAAAATCATCTCACCCTAATGTTTGATTTAAACTAGAGGTGATCAATGAGTTAGTAGCCCGTATGGGCTCAAGAGACTTGGAAAGCAGCGGGGCAGCTTGGACAATGTCGCTAAATGAGAAAACCCGGCCCGAGCCCCGAATTTAAAAGTAATACCACGGCCTTATCTAATGATAACCTCTAATTTAAACCACTCTGGCTTCGAACGTTAGTTAAGCATTTTAAATGGATTGCATACGTTTTGATAGAATGAAAACGTGAAGCACTGTGTAGACGAGAATGTGAACCTCGAAGTCACTCTTTCTTCTGTTGTTCTTTCTCCAAGCAAATCCAGGAGCATTTCTTGAGGCTGTTAGGCCATAGCAGGCATGCAGAGGAAGGGGCTATTTGGTGACACGAAAGGAAAAAGTATGAAGGTGACTTTCATGAAATTAGCTTGGAGTGCAACCATCTATTTTTTTGTGGAGGGAAATTCACTTAGGGTTTCATGACAATTGGCCTTCTCAACCAAAAACACTTTGTAGCTTCTGCTTTGCTCTCTGTCACTGTCATAGTCATTTTCACTACATTGCTGGGGGAGCATTCTGGTCACTTTTACCTGTTAGTGTCACAAGTCTTTGCGCTCAATTGAGGGTTTGTATGGATTGACTCTTGTTTTGGGGAGTCTTGATTGATGCAACTTTGGTTTAAGGTTGATGGGTTTACTTCTACAGACACTAAATGGAATAGGAAATTGAATTTTTTTTTTCTCCTTTTGTTTTGTGTTTTTCTGGGAGATGTAGCTCTCCTTGATGATCTTATTCTGCAATAAACTATTTGACATATCAAAAAGAAGAAATTGATTGGTTTCTTGTAACAGATAAATCATGCCTACATCTCACTCTCTCTCATATCAAGTCACAGTTTTATCATGAGTAAAAGTGTTTTAATATTTGACTTAAATCATATCTTTTTGTTAGTTAATTAATGTTGTAACATATCAATTATCATGTACGTACAAAGGTATGATTATACAACATCATACCCACACAAATACATAAAATACTTATTAGGTATGATATTTTCGTGGAGTTTTGTTAATCTAAATCTCGGTCGATCATGTTCTAATTTGCAAACCTTTCTTATTTACAATGAGATCAATATAATCTCATGATAACGCAGTTGCAGGTTCGATTATGCGAACCCAAGTAGACTTTTTACCAAGTGAAGTTCCGATAGAATTGACGAAGTGGAAAATTTGAAAGAAATATCACTTGCAATTTCCCTGACGTCATATTATTATCATTTGAATCCAATAAGATTTCTAATATATTTACCCAACATGTTTGGTCCATGCCACATTGATGTAGCAATGGCAGGACATTCGGGGAACACAATGATAAATTGGTGTTCAACGTGGGGCCCCCTCCCGACCCCACCACATCTTGTTTGCTTTCTCCCCAACTCTCTCTCTCTCTCTCTCCCCAAATTCCAAAATTTTCATTTCTCTCAGAACCAGTGAGGGGCCACCACAGCGCAACTGTGTCACTTTACTTTACTTTTGTTTTGATTTTTCACCTTTCACTTTCCTGAAATTCATGGATGGAGTTAAAAGCAGAAAATCTCTCTTGGAAAAAGAAGAGACAGAGAGAGGCTCTTTGATAGGGAGAGTTTTTCAGAATGACGGCATTTGAAGTTTGGGTTGACTGGGCAAAATGGCCCCTCCGTGTCTACTGGAAACCTTTCAAATTATCTTTAGCAATTTCTGATACTTCAGAAATTATCAGAAATCTAGCTGTCTATTCTCTGATAATTTCTGATGGGACATCCTATGTTGGATCTTTCCCGTGTGAGATATGAAGGGACAATCTTACATTTGTCAAACGAATCAAGAATTGAAGACGGGGTTCTCTTTCATAGGGTTTCTGGTATTTCACATGGGTAAATAACCCACTCTCATGTATGCCATCACAGAATTACCATATTCAAATTTCAGGCAGCTGCTTGATCATGGGTCTGCAGGTTGACCGCTCAAGGAGTCAAATTTGAGGCCCAATTTATAGTTCGGGTGTGAAATCAGGGGATCAAGGATTATTTGTATATCCAATCTTTTACCCTACTTCTCGTTGTTTCTATTGATGACGCCATTGAGCACTCGAAACTCTTACAGCACTCGACTGATCCCACAAGGTCACCACAATCTTCTCGTCACAACGAAACTAGATGATTACCACAGAATGAGGCCGTTAGGAGGAAGTTGTTGATGCTGGGGCTCGGTCATATGACCATGCTTCCCTCTGTATATACTGTCATGAAACCATAGCTGCCCCGCTAACCTGGGTTCGATCTACCTTTACTCGCTTGAACTGACCCTTTTTATTCTGTTTTTCTGAGGAGCATCTTTTTTAGATGGGAAAATTAAAAAAAAAACAAAAAAGCAGGAGGCTCGCTTGCACTTGTCTAATTTCCTTCAATCATCTTGCACGTCTAATGATACATCGACATCGATCTTTTTTCCAAGTTTCTGATTGCTTCATCTGCAATTTCCACAAAGATAAATCAAAATCCATCACATCAACAACGATGACCTTGGACAAGGCCAGTTCTTCCCCGCTCATCGACAAGATCAAACTAAAGCAACAGAAGAGTCATATGATTACTAAGTGTCTATCAGCAAGCGATGTTGACTTGGTAATGGCAGTAACAAGACCTTGGCCATTATAGTTCCCTTGTAGTTGTAGCACCACAAACTGCATATCCCCAGGAATGGTACTCAATACACTAGCCCCACTCCAACTCCAAAGAAAGAACTCAGAAATGAAAGAAGATAACAGGTAACAATCCTAGTCCTCACAAATCAAGCAACATCAACCATTGCATTTCTGCAGCCCATGGCTAGGGCTAACTGATTCATATAAGCAATCCTGGACATTTCCTCCCTTATACGAATCGTCAAAGTCAATATGTACACGTGTATTATGTCCCAATCCAGTTTTCATTTGTTCATGTTATCATATGCTGCCTCAAGTTCACCTTCTGCCTGGATGCTGTAGTCAATTCAACTTCTCAGTACAATCCTAAAATTTAGAGGCCCAAAACTCAAGGTGCTTTCTTGCTGCATATCGCTAATTGGCGACCTACTTGACCCCTATCTGAGGCAAGGCTCTGATCAGTACATGAAAAAGGGTACATGCCAACTAACCAAACTGAAGCAATCTCAGCTCTGAGGCATTTACTTGGCCTGCAGATCCCCATCACTCTCATGTTCAAATTCAGTAGTGACCGTTAATTCATGTGTTGTTTTCTGGCCTCCCAAACATCCTGTTGCTGAATATCCACACCCAGGGAGATGATTCCGAGAGTTCCAATCCACAAACACAGGCTTCTCATCACAAGAAAGCAGATGAAAGCAAAGAGCCCCTTAGCAAGATGGTAAAGTGAACCAGACTAGGTACAATGACTTTTGATCAGAAACAGCACTTTCATTCAGTCCATTGGAGAGAGGAAGTCTGATGAGACCATCATAGTCCACCTCACATGATGCAAAAGACATGAACATTTATTCTAAAGCGCCATGAGTAATCTTCTGATTCTGTCTTTTGTTCAATCTAGGTGTTAGACATGCTAGTTTAGGCGACAGTACATGAATGACAGAAGTATGAATGCAGCTGCCGGTGAATAGCCAAATGAGAACTTTCAGAAACAAAAAAACATGTCTGCTTAAAAAGAGAAAAGGAAATTGGTGGGGTCTTAACCAATAATTTGGCTGTCTGCTAGAAGAAGCATGCAAGCAATTGAAAATCTAGAAACTCACAATAGCAACAGCATTACTCCGCTTCTGGGTTTAACTTTCTAATTCCTTCTTCTAGTCAGACACTCGTTCACAACACTTATTTGGCCCAGAAGCTTCTTCAAACATTGTCCTATCATGACTGACTAGGCAAATTCAAGCAGATTTCAGCATTAAAATCATGCACCCAAGTTCAGTCACTTCCTAATTCATGCATATAAATGAATAAACTGAATCCAATGAAAGAAAACACACTTGGTCAATAACTCAAGTTCCAGACCAGAGTGCATGACAGGATTACGATATGATAATTACTAATGAAGCACAACTGTGGTAGAGTAGATCAATGCAACAGGTACCGGTGGAATACTCCATTCCAAAACCTTAGAGTCAAAATTATCCATTTCTGAAAAATGAACTAGCCAAAAGAAGAAGAGAACTTGTAAACATAGAACAAAATCATATGAAAGCCATCAAAGCCTCAAATCTGGAAGAAGATCAGAAATTATAGCAAGTCAAGTATAATCTCACTTGCACTCAACCCCAGCTTCAGCAGCACGGCGAGGCTTGTTCTTTCGCCTATTCCCATTTGTTCGGTATCCAACGAATTTGACTGCATCATTGGCGCTTGGTTTAGTTTTAATACCATTTTCCTCTTTGACAGAATCTATACTGTCTTTGGCTTGTGCAGACCTTTTCCTCTTCCTTCCATTTTCAGTGGCAGCCTCATTTTTCACATCCTTCCCAGAGAGCGAATCTTTGGTAAGCTCAACAATTTCTTCTATCTTATCAGTTTCAAGATCGTCACCTTCATCCTTCACTGGCTTCTGTGGCCTTCCCCGTTTTCTAATTCTCGGAACTTTTTCTTCTTCGCCACTCCCAGGATCTTCACGAGTCGCAAGCGTTTGCTTCTTCCCTTTTCCTCTAACTCTACCCATCAGTCAATTTAGCAGAACTTGATACGCAGTTTTGAAATATTTCTGCAGAACAATGAAAAAGCCACACTCACTACTACTAGAAATATAGAGATATAATCTCTCCTCTCTCAGGGACAAGGGGACACACTAGAACTCAATAAATGCAATGATGTATACCAAATAGGCATACTGGGTACAAGAAAGAGAACAATAACATTCTCTCAAATCTCATAAGTTACAAGATTTTATGCAAAGGCATGTAAAAATTTTAGCTCACCTCAAAATAATCCCACAGAAGGTAAAAGACTAGGGATAGAGCTATTCGCCATAAACTGCCAGCTGCTGGAAGAGCATGAGATTTTAAAGTCAATTAAACAATATAAACGACTTAATTAGAGTCCTGACACAAATCACTAAGTAGACTGCAAACTTGTGGCATCTTGCAATTTACCCAGAAGTCAGAATTTCGTAATGCGTAGAAAGTCCTTTTTTTTTTATCGTCTCTCTCATACTTGCTTTCATTCTATATGGAGTGGAGATGGCTCCTCACATTTCCAGCGAGTATCATCCTTGTCTCATCTTCTTAAATGTATTCTATGAAAATTTAGTTTGCTTTCTTTTCATTGTTGCAGGTGTTAAGGTAGAAAAAACATGCCTGTCTGGCCTTGGCAATGCCTAACAATTGTCAATTTCTTTGGTTGACTCAAGAATCTCCTTTGAAACATTAAATTAACATGTTTGGTGATGTCTAGCAAGCTAGCTCAATGACTATGTTACCGGATGGCCACAACCTTGGAGTTTGGGCATTTGTATTAATTTGGGAAACTTGATGGAAGTGCATGTGGACATTGCATTTTAAACACATGTTTCTTTGTTGAGCTTGAGTGGATACATTCTCCCTCCTTTGTTCCTGGCTTTCTTCCTAGTTCCCTGCTGTTATATCCATCTCTATCTGAAGCTGAAGTGTCATTCCTCAGTGAGACCCTTGGCTTTAGTTCCTTGTAAGTACAGAGACAAGAAATTGAACTCTTATACTCTCTGGTGGCATAATATAACTGCTGGAGTAGGCAAATTGGGTATGCAAAGGGATTTTATCTCCGACACTTTCACGTTATTTAAAAGTAATGCCAGGTGCCCTTTAGTGCCTGGTTGCCTAACAAACGTAGTTGATTTGAGTTAACCAATCTTTTGTTTACACCAATGCTTTACTTTGCCCATTTGCCATCTGGGTCATATAGGTGGATCTTTTGTGCTCTCTGATTGTTGCAATTCACTGCTTGTCACGGTGTTGCATTAAT
Source organism: Syzygium aromaticum (assembly GCA_024500025.1). Lineage (NCBI taxonomy): Eukaryota > Viridiplantae > Streptophyta > Magnoliopsida > Myrtales > Myrtaceae > Syzygium > Syzygium aromaticum. The sequence goes on from CM044895.1 coordinate 14,358,578, forward strand.
TTTAGTTTGCTCCAAGATGCATGCTGTGGGCTGTCTCTGTGTATTGTGTTTTTATATTTATCAAGAAAACCATGGGATGATGAGATGAACAAACCTAAAATTTTTCCTGCAGGTCTGAAGCTGGAGCAGGCTGTCTGCATAAGAAGTGGGTGCTCACTTTCTTGCAGTGTGATTGTATTCTTCTTTCAGTTTGGTCCTTTTCATTTTATTTGCAGAGGCCATATGAATGTTGGATTTGGCTTTACTTAGTTCTGTTTGTTACCACCATTCAAAACGCCAAGTGTTAACAGAGCCTTCATAAATGGAAGAACATGGGACAATGAATAAGTTTGTTGCCTCTCACTTGTTGATGTTCCTGCTTCTTAAACATTTGTAGATATGTAGAGAAGGATGATTACAAGCGATCAAATCTTACTCTTTTCTTTCTTATTGAAGAACAAAGTCTCTTATTTCCTTTTTCTCTACTTTTGCCGGTGTAAAACGTCTTCATGTCTGTTGCTCACACAGTGAGCATCCTATCATACAAATCAAGAGTGAAATTTTAGGGAAAAAAATTATCTTCTCAACAGCCACAAGGCCGAAAAATTATAACAGCATCCGACCCTCAATTGGTTTCTTGCTCGTTCTAATCATATACCAATCCGAAAATGAGATTTGTAGAGCCGAGGACTCGTAGCAGAACTTGAACAACAGGTCATTTCAGAGCTAAATATAGTCAAAACCCGGGGCTTACCATCCGAGACAAAAGAAGGCGAAAACACAAATGAAAGAATCCTCTCTCTCGTGGCTAAGTGTACAAGTGATAGAAACATCCGAGTAGAAGTTTGAGCCAAGCTCACGAGACAGAAGCATAACGAAAACAGAATCGATTTGATCTACAAGTTATGTACTTCAAGATTCAATATGTTCTTTCCTCGGCAGCCAAACAGCAATCAAACCACATATCCATTTTGAAGCGTAAGACATGAGAAAGGAAGCTGACCGTTTTCTCTATGAGGATGAGGAACCAGCTGCTTTTTGCATCTTCAAATCCAAAGTTGATCCGATGAATCTGGGTGCTCGATCAAGAAACGATGCCAATCACCAAACCCAACTGGGTGTTCGTGCTTTGATGGGTTCAAACCAGTGGGAGCAGCAGAAGCTATGGAAATTGGAAAAAAAAATTGTTGAAGAAGCAACACCAACAATAGCTATAAGAGAAGGACACTGGATCAGAGGAGAGAACAAAGCAAAAAAAGAAAAAGATTTTAGAGGAAGCCAAGTGAAAAGATTGAGGCTTTGGGGTGGCTTCTTCAGAGTCTCGTTAGGCAGGAGGGGCTAGGCATGGAGGACAGGGCAGACACGGAGACACGGCGAGAGAGGGGGTGGGGTTAAAAGATGCTTCTCTTTTCATACAAGGGGTCCCCTGCTTGCTTGAAGTCAAGAAGCGAGATTTCGTGGGTGGAGTGAAACTCACACCAAAAGAAAAAAACGAAAAACCAGCACCAATAAAATACCAAGGCATGTCTTTGGTTCATCTAAATTCGAATCTATGGTTAGTACATTAAGCTTGGAGGGGTCATACTGTATGCCGCTCTCTTTATACGACAGCTGGGTGTGGACTGTGGATGTTTACATTGATAAAAACACTGACAACGTGGGTGGATGAGTGAGACTTTGATTCACACTGCTTGGTGTACCGCGGCGTATTCGGTCCTTTTCTGCCTTTTCTTTGCTCATTTTTTTCTCTCTTTGGGCTAATAAATGTAGACGAAGAAGATTCGATGGAGCCATTAAGATTGACTGCCACTTTTCTTTGTTTTTTGGGTGTGTGCAAGAAAAGCTTGAAAAGGACGATGGGGGTGTTCACTGTTTCGAGCCAAGGGGCACGAGATCAACAGCTGGACAGAAGTTTTGACAGGCGCTGAATTCTCAACGCTAGCGTTAATCCCTCCCCTTGCCCCCGCACCCCACAGCTCTTGGTTTAGGGCAAATAGAGAACTCTGCCATGACCTTTGCACATCACTTGGTTAGGACGGGCAGCATTTGGTCGGCCGGATACAGTAACAGGTTGTATTTGGCATCTGTTCAGTGTATTTGTTTCGAAAAAGAAAAAAATCCAATTTTTGAACGGTGACGGTACATGACACGACACGAGAACGGTTACTATATTTGAAAATTGCGTAATTTCCTCAATTAATTATAATACAAGTTCCTAAAGCACACTAATTGGGAAAATACCATGATGAGACATTCTGCCCGATGTTTGATGGTATCTGTCGTACGAGAGATATTGAGGTACATAAAACTTGGCCATGTTTTCCTCCATTTTCAAACAGAGTTTCCTCCAATCATGTCTGTGGTTTTGTTGGTAGGTTGCATAAATATATAGAAAAAAAAATCTGCTTACCAAAAAACAAATCAAATTCAGCCTCCCTCCTCTCTACCATGGCCATCACATCCTAGCCCGGTTGTCTATTAGATCCCATATATAGCAACTAAGAGAGGGGGTGGATTGGTTGAAACGTCTTCTGCAAAAAGTTGCGTAGATACAGTTTTTGTAGACGATATACATGTAGATATAAACGATAAACATATGAGGTAGCGTTAACGAATATCTAGGAGAGATTTACAGTGGTTCGATTTGGCTTTGCCAACGTCTCCCCTAGCTCGAGCAGCCCAATAAGGTCGCATCTACTAAGTTTCAACGAGCATTACAGTCTGTCTCCGTGATGAACTCGCTTTCCCTGTAGACAACAACCTTTTGCAAGACTGGTCTCCCTGATGTTGGCCCCACTCAAAGAACAAACATTTTCCTTCTACTGTGCCCTCACCACAGCACTAGGGCTCTCGTATGTGTAATCATCCAAATTCAAACGCTGGACTTTTGAATTTGTAGCGTGGCATCGATCTTGAGTTTTCTTGAATAGTGTAGCCACCAATCTACAAAATCAACTTTGCAAGATATCTTCAGATCAGTCCAGTTGACCAGCATGTATGGATCTTTTCCGTAAAGCAATATATCGAGCAATCTATGGTTAGCAATCGATCAGATAAATCATGAAAAATCACCTCTAAATTGGGTTTGCCATGACATGCGACATACCGTAGCTGGGTCTCCAATAATTTGATCTCCTCGAGCGTGATTTATGTAAGGAAACTTCGGTCTTGATCTTCTACCGCTTTGTAGTAGCACATAATTCTTGTGCATTTCTATTCTCCAAAATGTATAACACGGACGTTCAATGTGCATTTTCTTCCTTTTTCAGTAATCATAATATGAGTATCTTCATTTGATATGAATCTCTTTTTTACACCAGTGATAGTGCTCCCGTACTAACTTGAAGAACTCTATCTTGACAAGGTTGTAATCATCAAAATGATCTAAACTTTAGATTGGTAGAGAGAAAGAGAATTGTCGAGGAGTGCGTAGCAAAGGCATAATACTTTTAACTGGGGAGATTACTAATAAGGAGTTCAAATCTGAGTCTATCAATATATCTATTTAGATCCACATTTACACAAAGCAACTTGATATATTAGCTATTCCATAACACATTAATTTTTTGATGTTGAACTTTTAAGCACAGCTACTTCCTCTCATGTGTGAGCTCAATGTTAGGTCAAACCCCCTTAATTTAGGTATCTCTTTCTCTATATTGAACCATGCAGGCTCCACATTATTAAGCTAGGTTCTCCCCCCCATAATTCATATCAACCCACCTTCATCCTTGGTCTCTTTCTCTATATTGAACATAACACCCACTTGCTTGAAAACCTCTTTGACTACTAGATTCCGCTCTGAAACCATTTGCTAGTGAGCGTGCACTAGAAGCCTTTAACTGGAGAGACAAGCAAGAGAAAGCCTAAGCTCAAGTTCATCAGCATATTCAATTGGACCCACTTTTATTTAAAATTTGCATCCAATAATTTATAAGTTAATTATGATATATCAACTACTCCACACCAATCTAATTATCTTATGTGAGACTTTCTAACACATGCAACTGAGAGAGAGAGAAAGAGAGAGAGGTGATGGCAAGCTAAGGCAATGAAGATGACGAAACGACAAGGATGACAACAACAGCACGGATGGAGGGTTGTGGCATTCGAAGAAATAAAGAGAGATTTCTTTTGTCGAGAAAAACCTTACAACAAATTCGTCTAATGTTAAATATGCGATTGTCTCATACGATATATGTGTTTAATGTTATACTCGCAATGTACCATATAAAGTATGAAATCATATCCTATTTTTTTCTAATCAAATAGTCATGATTAATATTATATAGTTCTCTAGCAATTTTCGCCCCTAGAAACAAAAGAAGTACGTACATCCATAAGCTAGAAAGAGCGATCTCACCAGATATCTATGCCTCGAAATACTTAAAGATTGATAGGCAATACGCTTCAAAATAATGTACGGCGATGACGATGCTTGAACAACTTCCACAAGTAGGTGAACCATCCATTAATCGAAATAAAAACTCAATTGAACTCTTAATTGCAACCCTCCTTTTCTTAAATTTTCAAATATCTATGCTTTTTTTAGATATTTAGATTCGATGATAGGACCCATTGGGTATTGACCAATGTAATTTTGCCATTGACTACCAAAGATGCCTCTCTTTTTCTTTATCTACCCCTCACTTTAACTTGGCCAATACTGCAAGACGTGATACGGCCTCCCTATCTTTTAGGTACTACAGCTTGAAGATACGGTGCTTTCTTATAAGATAAAGATTGTGAATACCTATATAGGAAGGTAAGATCGTGGATATGCTCCGAACCAAATCGATAGATCTGATCATGGACATAGCTACCTGTGGGTGCGCCCTGACTTTTCTTGAGCCAGTCAGGCCAAAAGGGTAATGCTCGGATGAGGACATTCAGTTAGAAAGCTCGATATAACTCTGCCCTGAAAAATTACACATAATTTTCTAAGGCGTGCCTGGTTAATGAGTTAGGCTTACTCTTAGGGCTTGGCCCCACCAAAGTTTGTGCAATGATCATCTCTACAAATCAAATTATGCTTATTTGTACTTTGGGAGAAATTTTTTACCAGTTAGAATCTACCAAGCATATTTATGGGCCTTTGACTTTTAATTATGATCTTATGAGTCAATTCGATTCATATACTAAAAAATATACAGATCTACTAAGTGAATTTAAAAGAAACTTCGGATCATAAGCAAATCTATATGAACTTTCAATTTTATTGTATCATAAGTTGTTATATTATACCTGTTGCATTTCCTAATTCTTTTCTCGTATTTCATGATGTATATTGCGTCACTATGGTTTTACAGTTGTATAAAGAAATAATAAATTGTAGACAATACAGGCACACGACATTTTTTTTTTATGTTGAAACGCAATAGCAAGAGAAATTAAGAGGCTCTTACCTTTCATCGAGTTTATATGGACTTTTCTCAGTCTATTTTACTTATATCTGTATATGCAAATTAAAAACTTATTTTAGGTATTTGGATTCTTTCAATTCTTAATTTACGATATATATATTCGAAAGTATATTTTACCTTTCGTACACTGATGTGAAAGTTACTTTCTAATTGTAAGACATGATACTCTTTCTTAGGAAAGTTGACACTAATAGTTCCTAAGCTTTAACCTAATATACCTCAATATACAATGTCATCCCTTAATTTTTAACTTATCAAATATGGCTTTTGAATTATTACTAAATGAGTGTATTCTGTAGACTATACTAAGAAGCTTATTGTCGTTCTTTCGTTAGTTCGAGTTAATTGAATTTGTTGATATGTATTTCAATTAATTTTAAGTAAAATGACGAAAAAACAAATAGAGAACGGTGTATCTAGAAGAAGTTGGATAAAAAAATGGAATTCATGATCACATGTTTTTATATCGTATTGTTCTGTCGTTTCAAAAGTCCAATCCTGCATTAAATATTCCATGTCATCAAATATAGTCTAAATTGTTATTTGATTAGACACAAAAGGATTACACTAGACATTTAGGGGGAAAATTACCCAATTAATCATAAATTTATCATACAGATTTCAATTTAGTCTTAAACCTTAGTGTGAAATTTCAATGTAGTCATCCTTATCAATTTTTATCAGAAATCGATCCAATCATCCTACATGGCTCACTTCCATGTCAGCAATTTCCAATGAAAATTGATTGGAAATATTATATTGAAATTGCACGCAAAGGTTTCTTATTAAATTGACCAGATTGAAAAGTTTAAGATTAAATTAGCATATGTTGAATAGATTTAAGACCGACCAGGTAATTTTCCCAACATTTTAGAGTAATTCAAAGACCATAATGAACAAATTAAAAAGTCTAAAGATGACATTATATATTAAGCCAATGTTTAGGGATTATTAGCGTCATTTTCTCCTTTCTTTTTATCCTTTCCTTTGACGATGTAATAATTATTTTCCAATTATCTACGTGGGATATTAGTCGGTGGAGAAAAGATACAAGACAAACAAAAAAAAGTAGGTCACGTTTTGTGGACCACCACCGCCCCACGCGCCCCCCCCCCCCCCCCCCCATCTGTGGGATAAGATGCCTAGAAAATTTAGGGGCTAATTCAATAACACTTACATTTCACCTAGAGACAACTTCAATAAGTCAACCTACCCTATAACCAAGATGATAGTTGTTACCCAAGCATAAATTATTTCCCTCATTTAGGCTACGCCTGTTTTAAGAAAATGTATAATATGAAAAATATTTTCCTAAAAATGATCGCTTATATCGCTTAATATAATTAGTCAATGGAAATTTTTTTTTTATTATCAATAACAATTTATGTCAAAATATTTTTTGTAAATGGTGAAAATATATTTCATTCATTCATTTTTTAAAATAATACAAGCGATCATTTTTAAATAAATGTTTATATATAAATTGGTGTCGTGTAATATTTTCCTTAACTTTCGTCTCCCTCCTTAAAACTTGACGATTTCAACACCTTCTAGCAGCATGTGAATTTTCCCCTTTTGAATTGTCAAGCATATCAGCATGTCCTACTTTTGATAGAAAAGATATGATCTGATTAAGTCTTCCCACAAAATTCTAAATGCCTACGAATGGGGCTGGTAGTTCCTTCTTTCTTGTTGTATTCGTATCGGTTATTTGCATTATTTCGTATTGCTATGGAAATGTCTCGATGTGACTATCAACGATTATTCACTGAAGATGGATCAAAACGTGTCTCTGTGTTGATTTTGAGTAAAGTCTTATTCTTGCGGAGTTTACATTTATCTTAGAAACTCCTGTCTTGTCCAAGTCGGACTCTCGTGACGTATCGGGAATTACCACCTCTACGGACGAGCTAGCTATTGTATACCATCTTGAATTTGGAATAAGAAAAAAAATAGTTGAAATCATAGGTGGGGATCAATTTGACTTATTTTCCAACTGAGAAAGAAAACAAAGATGAATCCGCATCATTAGAAAGTCCAACAAAAATTAAGAAATCTTCAGTTAATATGTGGAGGAAGACCACATATAAATAAAGAACATATAAATGCTGTAGACAAGGGCTGTGAGATACTTTAACACTCCCTCTCACGTGTAAGCCGAATTACAAAGGACACGTCGAATTCGACAAACGGGAGGGGAGGGCCTTACACGGGAAAAACACCAAGGCAGAACCGTATTTGAAGGTTCAATTCAAAAGTTTATAAAAGTCGTGGACTAAGTAATGCTGTAATATGACTAATGGAGTTTGTTCGGAATTTGTAGCTATTCTACAGTAGGAGGAAGTCATTCCTCTTTACGTTTTACATTACATCAACTAGGGTAATTTCTACACGTTTGGTGGACTTTTCAAGCTTCCATACTCAATTTTTAATCTTGACAAAGACAAACAGTTGCAGTGCAAGTTGTTGCAAAGATTCGCATTAAATTTCAAGGATGCGATTGCGAAGGATCATAGAAGCTAGCATTTCTTGCAAAGCACTTCCTCCCACCATCAACGTGGAATACATTATTCCATCAACTGCCAATTGATTTCATTTCCTTTTCCTACCACCACCAAATAGATTATACATTTAGACATATAAAATATCGATATGCCACGTGTTGAGTGCCGACAAAAATTTTGTTTTTCTCTCTAGTTAGGCTTGAAACATGGGAACACATATATGGACAAGCACAAGCGTACACATATGCAATCGGCAGCCAACCCTATCTAACCCCATTTGATCCATGCACGTTTGTGTGTATGGTAAGATCATTATGATAGTCATGCTAAACAAAGCTTTAGGGGTTCTTGGCTTGGCCATGCTTTCAAGAATCCTGATGATGCATGCCTTGTTCCTTTCTTGACGACGAGGCAAAGTTAATTTTGCAAGTGGGTCCTTTCCATTTTATTAGTTCATAGCTTTTTGCCTGGACTCCTCTAACCTGAAGTTTGTTCATCATAGCAGCAACAATCTTACAAACCAATATTTAATCCCTTTTTATCAAATGGATTATTGGCGGGAAAAGTGCAAAAAAAGTCCTAAACATTTTGCATTTATGTCAATTTAGTTCTAAATCTTTTTTTGGTGCCAATTCAGTCCTAAACCTTTTGTATTGGTGCTAATTTAGTCCTAAGTCTTTTTTTGGTGCTAATTAAGTCTTAAACATTTTTAATTGGTGCCAATTCAGTCTTAAACCTTTTGTTTTTGTGCAAATTTAGTCCTTCCGGCCAATTTTGACCGGAATTTGCCGACGTGGACGCCGGCCGGTCACTGGCGCTGACGTGAACAAATTAAATAATATTTTAATATTTTTTAGAATTTTTATTTTTTTCCTTTTTTTTTTGGTCTTCTTTTGGCTGGTCGTCAGTCTTACAACCGGCCAGAGGCCAGAGGCTAGCGAGGTTGCCCTCGTCGGCCACTGGCTAGGGTGGCCTCGCCTTGGTCGGGTGAGGCTTGACCTCGCCAGATTCGACGAGGGCTCTAGCCTCGCTCGATCAAGGCGAGGCCACCTTCACCAATGGCCGGCGAGGCTGCCCTCGCCATGGTTGGGCGAGGCCCAACCTCGTTGGATCTGGCGAGGTCGAGCCTCACTTAGCTGTCGGCGAGGCCCGACCTCATCGGATCTGGCAAGGTCGGGCCTTGCTGGCGGCTGGGCGAGGCTCGACCTTGCCAGATCTGACGAGGTGTGCCTAACCCATGTACCAGGCCTTATGTCCATCAGTTCCGGCCCAGACATATTTCTGTGCCAATCAAACTTGTGCCCACCCATAAGCTAATGTATGTGCTCGGTCCATGAACCAGTCCCTCGTTCGTGTGTCTTGTCCACGCGTTCAGCTCCTTGCTTGTATAGCCCAGCTATGCACTCGGCACACCATTCATGTGGCCCGGTACCATGCCCGTGGATTTGGCTGTGTGCTTGGCCCTGCGCTTGTGTGGCCCGGTTGTATGCCAGGCCCTGTGCTCGGTCAAGCTCGATTGAACAAGCCATGTGCTAGGACAATCCGGCTGATTTGGCCTTGCGCCATTTAGCCTGATCTTTGACTCAGTTGTGTCCAACCATACTTGAACATATTTTTACACCGAACCTCGGTTCCAAATGGGATGGTTGATCGTTTATGGCAATTGAAAATCCTTAATTACCTTAGTTCCTTATTAAGTCAAGTTTTAGTGAAAATTGAGTGTTCAAAGGAAGGTATGCCATTAAAACTAGCAAGGACCCTAATTATTGAATGTTTCTTAGTAAGGCCACATGGTTCATGCCTAGAATGCTTCTTAGGATAATAAGACAAGTTGACTTGATTTATTAGTCGTATTATTGATAACTTCTTGGACAAGTTGGCCAATAATGAAACCTAGCCACCACTAATAGAGTCTCTTGTAGAAGCCGCTAATAATTGAGTCTTGAAGACCAAGGCCATAGTTCACACCCAATAAGAGAGTCACGTCCAAAGACTTGGTGGGCAAGAAGACAAGTTGATTTAGACAAGTCAAAGGCTTTATTAAAAACTTACCTTACAAGTTGGCTAACTTACCTTGCAAATTGGCTAACTTATCTTGCAAGTTGACTAACTTCCCTAGCAAGTTGGTAAAATAGCCTATAAATAGAGGCATCCTTCCATCATTATTCACCTCTAACTCCCCTTTCATCTCTCACACGCCACTTTCACTTTCTCTTCCTCTCCCTCTTGCTCTCACATCCTCTCACCGCCACCTTCTCTCTCTCTCTCTCTCTCTCTCTCTCTCTCTCGTGCCCCTTGCCGTGCCGCTCGCCCCCACCGTCGACCACCACCTTTAGGTGTGTTGTAAGTAGACTTTCTAACCCTTGGTTTGAGCGTTTTGTTACGTCGGTAGGGCGGGACGTGTTCCTAGTTATTGCTTGTGATTATATGTGTTGTTTGATTGAACTCCTATTGCTTGTTCATGTGATATTTCTATGTTTTGTTCACATGTAACTTTGTATGTTTGCTCATACGTTGGAAGCACGCCCCGAGCCATGGATGGGTCTCTCTCGATTAAGATCGGCATCGAGACGTGTCAAAATAAATCTCGCTTGGCAGATTGATATTGACACGTACCGATCCAAAGCCTTGCTTGGTGTAGGTTGGCATCTTGACCGGTCGGTTCGGGCCACTAACCTGGCGCCATGCCCGGCATGATGTACGGCTTCGGAAATGTAAAACAACTTATACACTTGGCATGATTCGTGCCCTTGGGCCTTGCTTGTATCGACTAATGTAATGAAGATAAGAAGCCGGATTATGGTGTTTGTTTGCATGGTCACACGAGGAAATAAACCTAGCCGTCACCCTTGGATTAGAGGACATTGTCTGATTAAGTTCAGATGCCCGACGGGTTGGTTGTCAGAGGATCGTTGTCACCCTTAGATTATGGGACATTGTCCGATTATATTTGAATGCTCTTAGACGGATTGGTTGTCGAAGGATCATCGTTGCCACTGGATTAGGGGACGTTGCTTGATTAAGTTCGGATGCTTGGTGGATTTCGGATAATAATCGGTACCCTTGGATTAGGGAATGTTTTTTTTTTTTTCGATAAAGTGGATTAGGGAATGTTGCCTGGTGTATTCTGGAAAAACGGTGTGAACGGTTGAAATAATGAATGAACCCTCTTGTGCATGCTCTTTGTTTTAGTATGATGGCTTTAAATTGTGTGAACCTCCCATGTGCCTGCTCTTGTTCTAGTGTAATGGTGTTATTCATGTGTACATACATTTATGTATCATGCTTGATGTTCTCTTGATGGATGCGTGAACCATGAATAGTACATAGGCAAGGTAAAGCATGGCTTTACTATTGATTTGCCATCGATACTTGATGCAGTTATGTTCACGTGCTTGTTCAACGGCGAGGCATCCTCCTATCCAAAGATCAGTAAGTTTACTTACTGAGTCATTGGCTCACTCCATTGTTTTTCAGATTTATAGACATGGAAGTCTCACACCAGTTTTGGGAGCTGTACTCACGCTAGAGAAGATAGGAATTTCCCCAAACCTACATGGATACGTGTAGTGTGTTGAAAAGGAAAAAAGCCTGGTAGAAAAGAGGCTTGTAAAATATACTCATGTAATATAAGAAGTAGTGTATTGCAAAGTTGTTTTTCCTAATTGCTTGTCTGGGTGTTTATTGTACGCTTTCGCATGCTCTTAATGAGAAGATAAAAGCAACGGGATAGCGACGCGCCTAAAACATCGCATTAATAACCCCGAGGTTTGGATGCGACATTTTTATAACTTATCGATTAGAAAACTAATTGAATAATGTTTCTATCTTATTAAAGATCGAGGAAAACATGACCCTGTTGAGATAGTTGAATAATATTTTTATTTCGAGTGTTATGATCCATTTGCTACTTGCACATCAATGAATGTGCTTCAATTCATGGTACATGCTCGACTCTTGAACCACCATGGAAATTGCTTCTCGTGTCTTTCTTCTACCTCTCTCAGTGGATCTCCCTAGTCCCTTTTGAGTTCCCCCATATGCATGTCATAGTTTGCCCAAACAACAAACATTTACTCAGCAGAATGAACAGAACAACCCATCTTTTACACTTGAAAATATCAAATCTGAGTGATCTGACTCTCGAAAATTTCTCGACATATTATTTTAGCCAACGCAAGAACCTCTCAATTGAATGCACAGACCGAAAGTGGAGAGTTTGGTAACAAATTTGCAAAGTGTAGAAACAACTTTACCTCTAATACGAAGAACACGTCCAACCTGTGGAAGATTTGCAATTGCATCATCTTTCTTCTCCTCTTTGAATATATTCCCTCAGAACAGTTCACTTGTACTCTCAGGAGCTTTTGTGCCCCGCACCAATTCAAAAACATACATCTTTTCACTTTTTACTTTAAGCCAAATATCCTATGGGTTTTGTCTTCTTCTTTTTTTTAAAAAAAAAAACCACTAAAAACCCGAAACTATACCCCTCATGACATTTGCCCTAAACTTTTTTTTTGTGACACAAAAATCCTAAGCTTATACCTGTGTGACACATTTACTCTCCATTAAGGTTCTGCCAATGAATACTGTTAAAATTTTCCTATATGGATGTTGAAAGACAAATGGTGTTAATTGGCTCATAGGTGACTTAAGTGAAATAAAAACGGTATTGTTTTGGTTGAAAAATCATTTGATGGAACATTAACGAAAGGTAAATGTGTCATATAAGTACAAATTTTGAATTTTTTATGTCACTAGAAAAAAGTTTAGGATAAATGTATCATAGTTGGCTTCGTTTGTGATTTTATTGTCACTAAAACAAAAGTTTTAAGATAAATGTGTCATGGTTAGTATAGTTTGAAATTTTTTGTGGCTTTTTTCCTTTTTTTGCACACTTCACCTATTTTTAAATGTCATCCCTCTATATCGGATACTCTTGTTACGGGAGCAACCTTCTTCAAGTGACATATGGCACGTGACATTAAGTTAAAAAAAAAACAAAGCGTGAGCACAGGGTTTATTCAACTTGAGAACCAGACCAAATTGGGCCACTTCTGTGAACCTAGAACCAGCCCAAGACTAGTTCGATTCTCGGTTCAAAAAATGTAGAAATGGCCTTGGACCTAGGAACCGGTCCATCCAGTCCGGTTCCTAGGTTAAATCGGTTGATACTAATTTTGGAGCTTCTTTTTGGAAAAAAGAAAGCGAAAATTGTGTGGAGCAAAAATTTAACCTCATTCTTCAACATGAACAAATAACAACATAAGCACTTACTAATGATTTTGAAGTGAACTCATACAACTTCATAGTTTATTATAAGAATGTAATGTTTTACCGAAAATATAATATGGGACGGTTTCTAAGTAGAATTAGGAACCAGCGTAATAGGTCTGGCTCCCGTTTCTACACATAGGAAAGTGACCCACTCTGAACCAATCGCCCCTAGAAATAATCATCCACCAATCTAGAAATATTTGCAACAATATTAAGTACACAAGCTGTATTATCTTTTTTTAACACATCTCGCATTTAACGCCATTAAAATGGACAGATATAATTTTAGCAATTATTAAGTCTACAACCATTGTAAAACTTTTTCCATACATTTCTAGTTAGATGGATGACACGAGTACTTATAGATAATTCCATAACCGAATTTATTTATGTGTCATTCATCAGGAAAAAAAAATTACGCTGACAGTGGACCTACTAAAAATCCAATAATGATAGATTGAAATGTATAACAAAAAAAGTTACACAAAATGTTATAAATATCCAATTTTAATCTTGTTCAAAACATAAAACTGGTGATGGAGACAGAATATTTTTACTGCTAGTGAATCGCTTCAATCTTTCGTGCTTAAAGGGAGCTAGTGGAAATCCTTGACTTGTGCTCCTTGGAGTGCTCTTTAAGTAATGTATAGAATCAAGTTGTTCGGTAAAAAAGCATTATCGTGGAAATTTTTTATGAAGTTAGTTTAGTAGTGTCTAGGGTACTTATCAAAAAGTAGCTAAGTCATGAAAGAATTACTATTCCTAATAGACCGATGTACTTTTGTCGTGTTATGTACAATCAATATTAGGGCTGAGCACGGTTCCAGAGTAGAACCGGGAATCGAAAAACCGAACCGGTGGGTAAGGTTCGGCTCTCGGTTCTAGGGTGAGCGGTTCTGATTCTCGGTTCCAATTTTTTAGGAACCGCTGGTTCCGGCTCCGGAACCTGGAACCGGGAACTGGAATTGACGCTCTTCCTAGTAAAAAATAAAAACCCTAACTTTTCTTCACAAATTTCTCTCTCTCGATTGCTCCTCCGTTGCGCCCTCTCTCCCACTCCCCGCACCCACGACTCGACAAGTCCCTCTCGCCTCTCCTCGCTCTGTTCGGCGTCCGTCTCGGCTCTTCCTCTGTCTTCATCAACCACGGTCCGGCTCATCCACGGCGGATTTTCGAGTCTGGGTTTTTTTGGTGACCAATCGAGCGGCCTGTGGCTGGAGGAGTAAGAAGGGAGCAAGCAAGGACAAGAGTAAGTGTCAGTTGACATCCGCGCTCCCTTTGCCCACTCCTCCCCTCGCCAAGGCATGGGCTCGAACCCCTCGACTTCGATCATTGATGCGACCTCGAAATTTGACGTCTTTTCTTTGGGTGGTGTGGTTTCAGTTTCAGATCGGGCTATGCCAACTTTCGGTGACGGCGGATAAAGAGAGGAACATTGCCCATGCTCGCGACGCGATTCAGGAAATGTTTTTCTTTCCGAAAATGGGCATCAAGGTAGTTCCACCTCCCTCTTCTTCATTGTTGATTGAGTCGTCCGTTGATTTCGATAGGGGTTGACGAAGCTACTGGCGAACAATGCCCCTAAGGCGATGAGGGAGCAAAAGCTGGAGAGCTACTTCGGACGGAGGATCGCCGTCGATGCCAGCATGAGCATCTATCAGTTCTTCGTTAAGTGCTTTGCTTTTTATGAGTTGATGTTCTTGATTGATTGTGTGTTTCGGTGTCGGTGGGGATTTGGATTTTGAGTGTTGGGGGTTTTTTTTTGGTCTTTGATTGGTGGATCAGGTTGTGGTTCGGAGGAAGGGGACTCAGATGCTCACCAATGAGGCTAGTCAAGTCACTAGGTACCACTACTGGCATCAGAATACTTAATGGAAATGATAATCCACTTTGCTCGAGTTTCTGTTTTGATGCTTCAGTTGTTATTGCTTGGATTGGGGTTTATGTATATGAGATTGACGTGTGTCACATTATTTTGTACTTGCCATGTGATCTTTGTTCTTGGGAAGTGTTGACTTTGAGCTGCTTTTTGATTTGTCGTCTCATGTAGTCATCTGCAAAGCATGCATTACCGAACGATTAGGCTGTTGGAAGCAGGGATACAGCCAGTGTAAGCTTTTTTCTTTACCTCCTATGTTTTCATTGGGATAGAATGCTAAAAAGAATGAAGTTTGTGCTTCTCTGAATTATGCTTTGTGTTGTTATGGTAGCTACGTATTTGATGGTAAACCTCCTGATTTGAAGAAGCAAGAGCTTGCACAACAGTACTTTATTATTACGTAGCCTTCTCCTCTCTCGTTTTTTTTAATTGTCTATGAATACGTTTAGTTACCTTAAATGTGCAGGTTTGTCTTTGTTTTGATCACTTCCTTACTGTGCAATATTTTAGTTCTATTCGATGAGAAGTTTGATGTTGTCTCTGTTTTCCAGAAAAACCTATCTATGTAGCTAACCAGATATGTATGCGCATGTGGTACATGGCTTTGATACCATTGTAGGTGACACAACAGCATAATGAAGACTACAAAAAACTATTGAGACTTATGGTTATCCCAGTAGTTGAGGTTACTATTCTGTCTAAGAAGTTCATTCTTCTTTATTCGTAACAAAAATGTTAGATACCAGATTCAGTTTATGTATGTCAGGCCCCTTCAGAAGCAGAGGCACAATGTGCTGTTCTTTGAAAAGCTGGAAAGGCATGTATCTTCCTGGTTGATCGTCTTCTAATTTAGAATAATTCATTGTTATCTCATGATAATCCAATCATCTAACTCTATGGAAATGACATTTTTTTTTTTTTGCATGATTTCGTGTAGCTGCGGAAAGTTTGGATGTGCCTCCTGATTGCAAAATGGGAAATTTATGGCTTACAAGAACTTTGTATACCTTATCAAATGCCCTTTTGTGAAGGCGTGCACTAGAAGAAAGAATAGATAAAAGCATCTTGAGCGGGCACGTGTCTCTTTCATCAGTTTTGGGTGACTTTTTGTGGCTAAGTTCTTATTGATGCTTATGTAATTGCTATGTTTTTATACTGCATGCTTTGGCTTCTAGTAAAATCAGACATATTTGCAGCCTGCGCCGTTCTATAAAAGGAGGGAAAAATCATGCAGCTTGCCTCATGATTTTGTTGACTCTGTGCTAGGAAATATGGAACAGAACCTATTCAAATGATAGCTTCCTTGTTTATGCTAAGGACATTGATGGAGGTTCATCTCCTTCAACTGCTATGTTATCTGAAGTTGCAAAGGCCTTGAAGGTTACCATAGTGGGCAGTTCAATCTCAGAAAGATGTGGTGATCGATTGTACAACACTTGCTATGTTTTTGGTTCCATTGGAGTGTTGAAAGCCAAGCACCGCAAGGTAACTTTTCTTTTCTTAAGTAACTATGTATGGAACATTTAGCTGCCTGAGTCTTTTGGTCTATATGTTGTTTGAGTTGTTTTCTTTTCTTTTCTTTTCTTTTTGGCTCTATGCAGACGTTGGACGTATTGGTATTGGCATCTATTATGATATTCAGTTTCAGGAATTAGCAATGATTTATGCTGCAAGAGGTAGGTTTCGTTTCCTCTTCGTCTATTTTGCATTTCCTACAATGTTGACTGCATACTGGTGCTGGGGCTGCCACTGGCCCAGTCTATGCAGTTTGAAAGTAAGAAGATTTCTGACAGTAAACATGTATGTCTTAAGTGGTGGACCTTTGGATTGTTTTCCTTTGATTTATTTTTGTTTTATCTCTTCCAATGATTTTTAAGTTGAAGATCAGCAAAGTAAGCCTTGCACAAAGGGGGCTTAGCTGTGTAAATGCTTTTACGACATTGCGATATGTCCTCTATTGCTTTTTGTATAGAAGATATCTCTTTGCAATATTGAGTCCTAATTAGCAAGTTTTTGCCTCCTCCACTATTATATTGTTTTAAGTTTCTTTCCTAGATCAATGAGGTTTGCTATTGGTGTTGCCAATTGGCCTTTTATTGACAATATCATTCTACTAAATATATTTGCACTGATCCATTGATAAAAAAGTTATATGATGCTGAATTCTTGGTGTTTTCTATTCTGCATAAATGGATCTAGGTTGTTAGATAATATCCCCTTTCTAGTAAGCGAAATATTGTTTTTTAATAACTAGTCATTGTTGCGTTTATTTTCGTTTTGTTTAATTAAAAACGAAATTAAAAAAAAAGAACCTGTTGGAACCTGGAACTGACCCTGGAACCTGTGACAGGGTAGGTTCCAGGTTCCACGTTTTGACGGGTAGGTTTCATATTTCAAAAAATGAGGAACCTGTACCTGAGGATAGATTCCAGATTCCAAGCGGAACCGAACCGGAACCTGAAACCGCTCACCCCTAATCAATATTTAAGAAATTGAACAAAATAGTATTGCAAAGTTTGCTTGATCAAAGCTTCGAGGACACTATTAACACGATTCAGTTGCATGTTAATTGTTGAGACATACAAGATAAGTCACGACACCTTCACTCGGGAAAACAGCTAAGAGGAATACTAATTCTGAGCCCATTAATGCATCTACTTGGACTTAATTTCACTTGAAATTGAACTATCGAGTTATGTAATATTTAAGATATATCAATCGCTCCATATCATACCAATTCACTCAGGAACCTCTGTTAAGAGGAGTACTAAATGTGAGGTCATCAACACATCTACTTGGACTTAACTTTACTCAAAATTGAACCGTCAAGTTATGTATTATTTAAGATGTATTAACCGCTTCATATCAAATCTCCGATGAGAGATTTCTCTAACGCAATTTCACATGTGCGCCTCAGCATTGATTAACACATGCACAAAAGTATTAATTAAATTGAAACATGTATGCTGGTCACATAATTCAACTGCTTCGTGGTGGCAAAAAACAAAGAAGCGGAATCTAACATTTTCCATTTTCGGAAGGATTTCATTAACAATTATCTCGGGCACTTCTTGAACATCTAAGTTATGGAAGCTTGTCATTTTTAAAATACCGTCTTTCTCATGCTATAATCAATGTATTATAAATGAAAATATTTCTTTATTAAGTGTGGCCAACGAGTACTCCAACACTAGTCAATAAACAGTCTTTTCGGAAATATATTTCTCGTATATTAATCACCCAAAGAATTATCGCACCAAGACAATAATATTGCTCTCGGTCCTCATATCAGACCGTGATGTGCAGAGTGACTTTTCTGCTTTTCTTTTCTCCGTGGCACAACAAAGGAACAGACAGTGACTTTTCATATGGCAAAAGGAGGCAACTTACGGTAAAGAGACATATCACTGCGCTCTCGATATTCCAAATCTAATGCTCTTATTACACGAGCAACCTCTCTTCAAGTGGCATTTTGGCATGATTTTGAGTTAAAAATAACTTAAGGGTGAGCACCAGGTCCAGTACCGAACCTACCTCGATCAAAACTGATTTGGTTCCCAATTCTGCAAACTTAGTTCGATTCCTGATTTCAAGTCTGAAATCGCCGGCTCCACCTGGGAATTGATTCGGTTCCAAACTGATTTTGGAATCTCTTTTAGGGGAAAAAAATACATTTACAATAATCAAGAGTCAAATAATGTTCTTCAACATGAATAAATATCAACATAACCACTTGACAAACTAATGCTTGTGTAATGAAATGGTACAATATTTATATTTTATTATCAGGATATGGTTTTTACCTAAAACGAATGGGACTGTTCTTAGTTAAAATGCGATGATTCCTAGCTAGAACCGAGAATTGGATTGAAACTGGCCGATTCAGGTAGTTTCTTGAACTTGCCGATTCGATTCCTAATTCCAATCTTTTGGATTCAGGTGAAAATCAATCCACTCTAAATCGATACCCCTTAAAAATAACCGCCCCCCTTTCTTGAATTTTGTGCAACATTGTTAACGGCACAAGCTGTGCAATCTTCTTTTACACATTTCACATTTAACACCATTAATATAGGCAGCTTTTAGTTTTAGCAATTACTAGGTCTATTAACAATATAAGACTTTTTTCATTCATTCATAGTTGGATGGGAAAATGACACAAATAGTCTCTTAACTTTGGTCCAACATGCAATTTGGTTTATGAACTTTTAATTTGTTTAATGTAGTTTTTGAACTTTAGGCTAATGTTCAATTTGGTTCTTGAACTTTTAATTTATTTAATGTCATCCCTGAACTTTTGGTACATATTTAATTCAGTCCCTAAACTCTATGAAAATGTTCAATGTAGTCCCTGAACTTGAATTAATGAAAATTACTACATTGAACATTAGATTGATGGCATGTGTGCTTACATGTAGTTCCGTGATTGAATTCATCCATGTGTAATCCCTCCAATGTTGAATGTGTGAATAAAAAAAAATTACACGACCATAATCCGATTAAATTTCAATTATGAGTTGTGAAATGTATAGAAAAAAGTTACACAAGCTATATATATGTAATATATATGATATTAATCTTGTTCATAACATAAAATTGGTGATGGAAGTAAACATTTTTACTTCTAATGTTTCTGTTTTTCTTCATTCATCTAGACCCTTCTTTCATATTCATATTTCGGACAAAAAGTATCACCAAGGACACAAAGTGAAAATTCGTCAATCACTCGGGCATAAAGGGAGCTGGTGGAAATCTTTGACTAATGCTCCTTGAAGTGCTCTTGAAGTAATGTATAGAAGGAAGTTGTTTGGGAAAGGAGCACTATTATCGTGGATAATTTTTATGGATAATGTTAAGTAGAGACTTTGAGGTTACTTATCAGAAGAAGTTACCTCATAAAAGAATTACAATTTCCAATGAACCGATCTACTTTTCTATTATTATAAATAACCAATTTTTAAGATATTGAACTAAATAGTATTATTAAGTATGCTTAACCATAGCTTTGACGACATTATTAACGTGACTCGATTGCACATTGATTCTTGAGATGTGAGCAGAAATCACGATATCTTCACTCCGGAAGACCGCCAAGAGGAAGACTAATTTTGAGTGTAGCAACGCAACTAGTTGGACTTTAACTTAACTCAAAGTTTAGAGCATTGAATTACGAGTTAATTAAGATATATTAACTGCTCTATATTATACCAAATATCCGATGTATGACTTTTCTAATACAATTGACACGTGTGCCTCAACATTGATCAGTACATACAAAAAAGTTTTAGTCAAATTGAAACCTGCATATTGGTCACTTAATTCGATTGTTTCATGGCAAAAAAGAAAAGCAAAAATCAACATTTCCTATTTTGAAAGGATTTTATCAACCAGTGTTTCGGGCACTTATGAAACATTTAAGCAAAGAAAGTTTGTCATTTTCAAAGTATCTTTTTTCTCCTATTATGTTAAAACAATTAAAAATGAAAATGTTTCTTTATTCGGTGTGGTTAACAATTGCCCTAAAAGCGCTACTTAACAAAGACCCTTTTTCAAAAACTATATTTCTCATATATCAATCTCTCGAAGAATCATTACACCGAAACAAAAACATTTCTTTTATTGCTCAAATCTGTGCCGTGATGTGCAGAAAGTTTACCAACTTAGGCTCCGTTCGTTTGGCGGAAAATATTCTCCTGGAAAATATTTTCCAGGTTTTCTGGTGTTCGGGGGGCGGAAAACGTTTTCCGTGGGAAAACATTTTCCTTCCTTCTCTCACAAAATAGTCTAAGTCTATGGAAAATGATTTCCGCTTCTGAAAAGCGGAAATCATTTTCCGCCAAACTCCTTCTTCCCCCCTCTCGCCGCCGGCCACCGCTGCCAGTCGCCGGCCGCCACCGCCGGTCGCCGGTCGCCACTCGTCCGCCACCGCGGCTGCCCACCACTGCCACTGTCGACAAAAAATATTTTCCGAAACTTTTTCATATTGGTTACCAAAACACCGGAAAATTATATTCCGGGAAAACATTTTCCAGGAAAATGGCTTACAGGAAAATATTTTTCAAAAACACAATATTTTCCACCAAACGAACGGAGCCCTAATAATGAAAATTTTGGGGTGCGAACGAAATTTAAGGCAGAGCGAGTTTTCTTTTGTATTTTTACCCACGATAAATTAATCTCTCTATCAATGCGTTCTTGATATTCCGTGGATAATTAAAAATCAATTAATTAATTTAATTCGCTTCTTAGAACAGACAAAAAGTAAGGTTTACTCCGAAGCACGGAGCCTGCGCCTGCCGAAGAACATAATCAATGGCGTGCCTGACTAATTGCAAGTTCATTAATGTGGTCGCTGCCTCGCTCGATATGGGTGATGCCCAAGTGATTAAAAGATTCCCCTGAAACGCAGATCAGAAATATAATTAATCAATAACCTAGTGATTAAACATTACGATATTTAAAATAGGAATGATGCTTAGCATGTTTAGGAAATTTTATACTCATCTTTTACACAAAATACAGAAAGAGAATCACGAGTTCGGAGACAAAAGGAAGAAAATGTAAGAATAATTGTGGCTTACGTGATATTATTAATAGATTAATAATTATTTAAATGCTAAAAACATATTGGATATGAAAAGTTACAACTTTTGTGAAGATAGAATATGAAAAGTTTTAATTTTTACAAAGATAGAATATTTTATGTGCTTCGATGAGAGACACTTATTGAAGGCTAAGAAGTCTGGTCGTCTTTCCACCCATAGATAACGAAAGTTATATTATATCCTCCATCATATATAATACGTTAAGAAAAAGGGATTTAAGGGAGAGAAATCAGCATTCTTCGTTTCTCCTATTTTTACAAAAAAAATTCTCAAAATTATTGATATGAATAAAGGCATGTGTCTTCATCCCTCGTCGTGAATAAATAATTAATGAAGATTCTTTGATATTGAATTTCCGCATAAATGATTACATTATTGCTAACGGGAGGTATCAAAGCATAGTTTACAATTTCATTTTTTCAATTATTAAAATATATATGGTTTCGTTAATGTTCTCCCATTAATGCACATTAAATGTACATACATCGAATTGATTAATACAAGAACCTGCATAATGAAATTGTACGTGAATTATTGTTTGGGTTTATTGCTCTTGGTATATATAATTTTTGATGTCTTACAGCACCCTAATTGTTTTGATATTAGTATTCATATATTTGTATATGAATTGACATATAAATTCTTGAGACATCATAATATATAATTTGATTCTTATACTTTTATGACGACTTTATCACCAAAGTGATTAAATCTTAATGTTTAGAGATGATTTAATTATGAAACAATTATTGTGCATTACAATTTAAAATTTCAATTATGAGTGGTTTGTTTGTCACCAAAGTGACTGAACCTTAAGGTCCCTTGAATTTTTAAAATTATATAATGTTTCATTCAATTACCCATGATTAATTTATACTATGATTGAAATTGATATATTACATATTGTTGGTGTCATGGGTATATTGAAGTTCATTTGTTATATGAACTTAGGGATTCATCCAAAGATTAATCAATTTCTTAAAATTCATGAACATAATAGTTGTTAATTAATATATTATGTTAGATTTGTTTGTATATCCAAAGATAGCAAATAAATTTTAATGAAGGGTATTTATAATTACCAAATAAAAGTTATTAGCACCATTATGGTTAATGTGTATCGTAGGATCACCCAAAGAAGAATTATGATATACATGTATTTTTAATTTGAATATGAATATGTGATATTCTCAAAACAATAACATATGACTCTTGTCTTACATATTGGCAATATCTGTACATGTTACTCTTCATTCATATGTCATCTATTCCTCTTATTAAATGGAATGAATTTCTTTGATTGGTGTGAACAAGTCCAGTTTCACCTTGGTGTCCTGGATCATGATTTAGCACTTCAAGTAGAAGATTCAACTGCTATTATTGATGAGAGTAGGAATAATGAAAGGTCTTTCCATAAAGCTTGAGAAAGATTGAACATATTAAACTTAATGTTTATACGAATGACAATTACAGACAACTTAAAGACTACTCTTCCCAAAACTAATAACGATAAAGAATTTGTGAAATTTGTGGAAGAGTGTTTACAAAGTGCTGATAAGTCACTTCTGGTTCATTGATTAACACTTTGACTACCATGAAATACGATAATTCACGTACCATGCATGAGCATGTACTTGAGATGACGAACTTAGCAGTAAAATTAAGGATTTGGGAATGAATGTTGATGAGGGATTATTAGTATAGTTCATACTTAAAGGATAAGCGAAATGTAAATGAATTGGCAAGTACGCTTGTTCAAGAGGAAACAAGGATAAAGAATCAAAAAGCTCATTTGGTTTATCTCTTAAGTAATCAAGAAGCTAAAAAGAATTCCAAAAGAAAAGGTGGAAAAAGCAAGAAGAAAGGAATACACAACTTGAGTGACTCTTCTAAAGCTCACAAGAAAGAACTTATTAAATGTCACTTTTGTAATATAATTGGACACTAAGAAAGATTGCCTGAAGTATAAAGCTTGGTTTGAAAGAAAGGGATTCCATACGATCTAAACCACAAATCCTAATGAGAACTATGTGTTCGCAGGGAACAAAAACAAGCTCCAGCCGAAAGCATTAGCACTTATTTGTTAATCATAGATACCAGGCATTATTTTGATTTGTTTTAAACCCTTTATGTACCTACATTTTCTCGCAATTTTGTTTCTTAGCAAAAATTTGATGTAGCGGGAATTTTCTTTTAAGTTTGGTTCCAAAACATTTAGTTTATTTAAGATAACAATTTTATTGGAATTGGAATTGGAATTTTACGTGATGGTCTTTACAAGTTTAAACTTGATAATGCTTTTGTTGAGACTCTAATGACCTTGCCACTAAACATAGTTTATATTTACGTTTGGGTCATATGTCCAAAGAAAGAATGCAAAGAATAGTGAATAATGAAATTCTCTTGGATTTGAATTTGACCGATTTTGGAGTGTGTATTAATTGTAATAAAACCAAACAAACAAAATACACTAAGAAAGGTGTCACAAAAAGCACAGAATTTCTTGAAATTATGCATATTGATTTATGTGGTCCCGTTAATGTTCCATCTTTTGGTGGAGAAAGTTATTTTATCACATTTATTGATGATTTTTCATGTAATAGTTACATTAATGTATTGCTCGATTAATCTCAATCTAGTGAATGCACTTGAGGTATATATTAAAGAGGCCGAGAGGCAATCAAATAAGAAAAGGTAAAAACAATAAAATCAATTAGAGGTAATGAATATTATGGAAAGTTTAATAAATCAGGACAATGTCTGGGCCCATTTGCTATATTCCTTGAAAGATATGATATTTGTACTCAATACACGATGTTAGGTACACCATAAGAAAATAGTGTAGCAAAATAGCATAATTTAATGGAAATGGTTAAGAGTATCATGAGTTATTAATCTTTACCCTTATCCTTGTATGCATTAAAGACTTACGTATACTTATCAAACGGGGTTCCTAGAAAGACAATTCCAAAGACTACTTTTGAACTGTGGACGTGAATGAAACCTAGTTTACAATATCTGCATGTTTGGGGTTGTCCAATAGAAGGGGAAAATGACACTAGAAGTGTCAAAAGTTGTGTACGACATTCACTTTAGTATCAAAAGTTTTTGCTGGCTCACTTGAGTGTCAAATTAGAGAAAAAAACAGCCATTTATGCATTAACGGCGAGAAATTCCAACCAAATTGATTACATGACATTTGTAAATAAAAAATATAAGTGACATGTCATAATTTTTTAAAAACCCAGTCCACGTGGATGTGTGAATTGACATTGCTCGATCCAATGTGGCTGGGTAATGAAAAAAAACTATGCCACATGCCATCCATGGCAAAAGCAACGTCGTTTGAACCCAAGTAAAAAGGCAGGCCTCATTGCATCTCTCCTAGTTGCTTGCTCAGCATCGTATGCCTGCCCTCGCTCGTTGTCGCTTACTTGTTGTCCATAGTAAAAAGGTGCATTTCTCTCTCTGTGTCACTCAATTTGAGGGAAACCGAAATATGGTGTAAATTTCGATTCAATGGCCGATTAGGGTTTGAAATTGGGATTCCCTTTCAATTTGGCGATTTAGGGTTCTTATTTTGGGGAAAACTACTAAATGATGTTGTTTATGGCTTTAGATGCTGACTGGACCCTCCAGTGAGCCATGTCGGCTTAAGAAATTAATAAAAAAAAGGCCACGTTGGATTTCCGGCTAAACCAATCGGAGTTAGCACTAAAAAGATCGTTTTTTAAAAAAAAATTAGCACTTAAGTGATCCAAAAGAAACTTTTTGTACTAAAATGAGCGTTGTACACAACTTTTGGCACTTCTAATGTTCATTTCCTTAGCAAAGTAAGAATTTACGATCAATATGAAAAGAAATTTGATTATAGAGCGACCAGGGATTACCTCATTGGTTATGCAAAGAAATCTAGAGGGTATAGATTTTACTATCTTAATCATAGTGCAAGAATTGTTGAATATAGAAATACTAGGTTTGTTGAAAATGGTGACATTAGCGGGATTGAAAGAAGGCATGATGTTTGCATGCGAGAAATTAGGGTGAAAGTTCTTATACCCAAAACTTCTAAAGTTGTTATTCCTGATATTACAGTTCAATTCAACAATAATAAAAAAATAACAAATAAATTATCAAGCACTCCACAATGAAAATGTCAATATTGAACCTATGGTAGTTGAGCCACAAAAAATAGCATTAAGAAGATTTCAAAAAAAAAAAAGATGTTAGCTATTTCTAATAATTGTGTGGTTTATCTAAAAGAGACAAAAATTGACTTAGAAAAGATGTTAGCTATTTCTAATAACTATGTGGTTTATCTAAAAGAGACAAAAATTGACTTAGAAATGGTAATGGATCTTTTCAAAGGCCAAGGAATGTGATGATTCTGCTAAATGGTTTAATGCCATCAAGGAAGAGTTAGAATCTACTAATGAAAATCAAGTTTGGGATTTGTTGAATTACCTAGATGATGTAAAAAGGTCGGGTTTAAATGGGTCTTTATGACCAAATGTGACCCAAAAGGTAATATCGAACATTATAAGGCTAGACTTGTTGCTAAATGTTTTACTCATAGAATACATTAATTATAAGGAAACCTTTTCACCATTAAAAAAAAATTCACTTAGAATCATTATGGTTTTAGTGGCTCATCACGATTTAGAATTATACCAAATGGATGTCAAAACTGTCTTTCTTAATGGGAATTTATAGGAAGAGGTTTATACGTACTAACCTAAGGGCTTTCCATTTAAACAAAAGGAAGACATAGTGTGTAGGTTAAAAAAGTTAATATATGAACTCAAACAAACTTATGACAAAACTATCTTAAGTTTAATGATACCATAACTTCCATTGGATTAAAAAAATCATAGAAATGTCTAAATATTTTTTATGGAGAATGAAATTTTGGTTAATTTATTTGTATAAGTAATACAAGTAATCATTTTTCGCGAAAAAAATGAAGTATACTATTTCCTTACGTGTTACTTTTTGAAATGACCAATATCGTCCTTAATTGTTCTATTGTCATTAGATTAATGTTTGACCTATACTTTTTAGCAGTTTGCTTATTTTATGTCCTACAAAGTCTTCAAGTACTAGCATTGAAACCATACATAACATATACTCTATCATTTTAGGATGTGCTTGGTAATTATTCTGCTTTCGGAATCAATTTCTGCTTATAAATAATTTTTTTTATTCCATTCTCGAAAATAATTTCTAAGCATTTGAAAGCATTTGGTAACTGCCAAAAATTTCTATTCCTGAAATAGAAAAAGAAATAAATGCGTTTGATAACTACATAAAATCTCTTTTTATTGATAATATTTTGAATTTTTGAATATTTATTTCTTTTTTTTAATTTTTTTTCTTCTTCTCCTTCCTTGGCCCATGGTTGGGTCGCCGACCACAGGCGAAGGCTGGACCCTTGCCACCACCCTCGCCCAGGCCCCAAGGGTCCAATGCTCGCTAGATCTGGTCAGGGCAGCCCTTGCCCAGGCCGCGAGGGTCCAACCCTCACCCTTGCCGGCCCTGGCTTGTGGCCGATCGCTGGTCATAGGCCAGGAAAGAAGAAGAAACATAAATTTTCTTTTTTATTTTTGATTCTTGTTTCTAGAATCAAGAGTCAACTTTTATTTTTATTCTTGATTATGTTTCAAAACTACTTTTGGGAACAGATTTGTTTCCGGGAACAAAAAAATTTACCAAACAGATTTTTGTTCTTCTTTTGTTCACGGGAACAAAAGAATAGAATCGGCACTATTTGGCCGGTTACCAAATAGATCCCTATTCTTATGAACCAAAAGAGATGGCAAAAATTCTATTTTTTGTCCGTATACTTTTACTACTTTTCCAGATCAAGTTCATACACTTTTATTTATTCCAATCAAGTCTTTGTACTTATACAACGTGTACAATGAAGTCCCTTCGACACAAAATCTGGCCAAATCCAATCGATGTAATTGTTGGGGGACACGGAAGTGTGGCGTGGACCTAAATAAGCACCCATCGTGGGTTGTATACTGTGAATGGATTAAGGGCTTGTTCGCTTATGATTGAATGGATGCAAAAGTATATTATTCAAATTTCAAAAAATCATAGAAAAAATATATATATTATTCTATGTGCCAACATCTATATATTGCGAAGGTCTCGGATGTATGGTGTTAAAAAAAATTCAAACGTATATATCATAAAATTTAGATAATGTAAAAGTTCACATATGTTGAATGCTCTCCACAACTATTCACGGTGGGTATGTACTTAAATATTATCCAATTCACGTTATATTTACGTATGTAATGTTTAATTCTCGTTATAATCTTGCATCCTCGACGATCGCATTCGACTGGATTTGGCCAAATTTTGTGCCGGTGGAATTTGATTAAACACTTTTCGTTAGCAAAAGGGGTTGATTTGAAAATTTTGGAAAGTACTAGGAGTGTGCAAAATAGACCACCTAAATCGAGAATCGCCCAAACTAGATCAGACCAATCGGTTTGGTCTAATTCCCAGGATTGTTAGTCGGGTTCACAGTTCCTAAAAGTTGAACCGATATAACATATACTTTTGTTTTTAATTATGTGTAGTCGGCATGGGAATACAATTCTAATTTTAAAACATATGTATAGTCGGCATGGGAAACACAATTCATCATCAAATTGGTGCCAATTGCATGCTTGTTTTGTGATTATACGTAATTGATATGGGGAACACAATTCTGGTTTTAAAATATATGATATTAAGTAGTGGGAAAAAAAAAGTGACTGAACTGGATTAGTGGTCCGATCAGATTTCCAGTCTCAAGACCAATTGATCTGGTCCCTGATTCCTAGCATTTTGGGAACGGTTCTCCTGGTAGAGTTAGGAACCGGATCGGATCGGGAATCGATTACCTGTTGAAAATATACTGATTCGATTGAAAAAGAAATAGATAAAAATGAAAAATAAATTTCGAGGATGATAATCTGACAGGTCACGTGGGAACCCCGCAAGAAGTCCAGTCAAGGAAGCCGCAGACCCTAGCCGGAGTAGAACCGGAGAAGCAAGAAGCCACGACATTCTGAAGAAGAAGGAGGATGATGATTCTGTGGAAGCAAATGGAGGATTTCAAGAAGAGAAAGCTCGACGAGACCGCCGGAAACGGCGATCGTCCCGACTCCGAGGAGCACCTCCGGTCGCTCCTCGAGCCCCTCGCGAAGCCCCACCTCGTCGAGCTCCTCGCTAAAGCTGGGCGTCCCCTCCTCTTGCCCCCCTCCCCCGCCGCCTTTTGTCGCTCGTTTCTTTGCATCGCGTCTTTTGATCGTCTTCCTTGTTTAGCAATTGGGTTTCGCCGATCGGTGTGAATTAGCATCGTCAGATGGTGGGTGATCTAGTTTCGTCGGTCATCTTCAATGAATTTCGGTTTGGCAAATCTCGAGCGGTCGTAGAAGACAAGAACGAGCCTTGGGAGCTTGTTTGATTTGATCAGCGAAGTGAGCGGGAGCGGGGCGTTTATTTATGCGAAATTTAACTGGTATTCTCAAAGGGTATCTGACGTTTTGGGATTTCGTTCGTCAGTAATATGTTTCGGGACCTTGTAAGTAGTTTCCCGTAGTTTTGATTATTTTGTCGAAGTTTATTCGCTATGGCTGATTTAAATGGATTTGATGGAACGTGAGTGTAAAAACTAATTGCCCAAGTACGTTGGCAGCTCGCCGAAAATGTCTGTGAGGGGCAACAAAATCTTCTCTTTTGGTGTTTTTGAATTTGTGCCGGTAATGTCGAGGACCGGCTGCGGCTGCTATGTCTTCTCAAATCTTCGTGGCTTATTCGGTTGTGGCCCCAGGAGGCTCTGTCTCAGCTTTTATTGATAGGTTATAGTCATATTCGAGTTTCATTTCTTAGAGGATCTGCCTGTACATTCCTGTTAATTTGTCGTAACATATCAATGCTTATTTGCTGTCCTTTTGATGGTAACATCGTCCCTTCGGACTCCTGAGTCCATACGAGTCTGGTTCTGACTTGGCTGAATTCATTATTCAAACTAATAGAAGTCTGATTATCTAAAAATACTATTGTGGCGCTCCTCAGTGTCGACAATGCTGCTTTAGGTTTATTGGGATCAGACCCTCCTTGATTCGAGCTTTTGTATAGAGTTTCATGGATTATGGCAAACTAGGGATGCCTCAGCTGGGAGCTTTGCTCTTTCCGCTTATGTCTGCCTATGTGCTAGGGCAGTCTTGTTTTTTATACATGCTTTTACCTGAGAATATAATGTTTGTGCTAGTGAACTGTATGCCGTGTGATTGACCCTGTGCATGTGTGTTTGTTTGCATGTTGACGAATAAAGAGGATCCCAATACCCTTCAATTGCAGAAGAAATAAAAAGTATCGCTACTGCAGATCCTGTCCACCAAAAGGCTTTTGTCCGTGGCTTGGCCTGGAATGCCTCTTCAGAAGCCTTGTGTGCTGTGAGTGCATTGCTTGCTGCTTGCTGATTGTGTCCGAGTGCCGTAGTGTTCGAATTCCCCATTGCGAGCTGTCACAATTGAGAGGGAGGGAGAGATCTTTATTCCTTAATTTTGCTTCGCTTCTAGATGTTTTCTCCTCATTATTGAAGTCTATGCATGGATTATTTATCTCGAAGCAATTAAGGATGTTTTTTTGTTCCAGGCCTTCCAAGTTCATGGAGAAATAGAAGAAGGTGCTGTCATTTATGACAAAGCAACAGGGAAATCGCGCGGTTATGGTTTCATTACTTACAAAAATATGGAGTCAACTAAAATTGCACTGAGGGCACCCAGCAAAATTATTGATGTATGTATATGCCAATTTCTCACTTCTGCAGCTAATGCTATAGTGCTCTCTCTCTCTCTCTCTCTCTCTCTCTCTCTCTCTCCATGTGTTTCACACTGTTTCTGCATTTCTCGCTGATACATGCACTCGCACACACTTTACTAGAGTTCAAAAACTCTCTGTTGAATGTTATAATAAATTATGGCAATTGCAGTATGGATATGATGTTTCATTAGTGAGTATTTATTGATTGAAGAAAAGATGGGGGACATAAATCTTAATTCATAGAATCAGTTTTTTTGAAGCATGTTCTATGATAATGGAGGCAGTTTTTAAGTGAGATCTCATAGCATTTTTATTCAGAGAAATTTTAGTTAAATGCTCCATAAATCAAATTTGAGGTAGAATTACTATGGAAGATCATCTTACTGCTTAAAAGCTGATAATTCTTTCAGTTTGCCATGTCATAATTATTTGCAGAAGCAATAACTCCGAGCTTTATTGTGCCCAAGATGGTTTCCTCCTTCTGAAAATCGATAGGAGAATTTAATTGCCATCTATTGCTAGGTAGCCATATCAGACATAGAAGCCAGGCTGTTTGTTGAAACACGTAGCACTTCCTCTTGACTCTTGTAGTTAATAATTGCGGTTCTTACAAACTTTTAAATTCAGGGAAGGATGGCTGTCTGTAATCTGGCATGTGAGGGATTGATTGGGTCAAGTGTTACGCCTGATTCAGCTCGGAGGAAGCTCTTTGTTGGTGTGTTGTCACCAGATGTCACTAATGAGATGCTGCTCAGTTTTCTTGGATGATATGGTGATATTGAAGAAGGTTCGGTCGCATATGATAAAGATACAACTGAATCATGTTTAAGTGTCTGTCTTGATCTTCAGATTCTAATTGAGATTATCTCGGTTACTTATCTGTGGATGGTCATTATATTGTTCTTGTTTGCAGTGGGTTTGGATTTGTTACTTATAAGACATCCGAGGCTGCCAGAAGAGCCATCGATAATCCACAAAAGCTGCTCGGGGTAGGCGAATAATGAACTTGCCGGCCTCTTGCATTTGTTCAATACACATAATTTATTCCAACGCTCAAGTTCTCGCATACACGAAGCCTTATGTGTCTTACTCATCCATGCCTGATTTAAAAGGCTTTATGTGACGGATGGAATAATCTGACCGACGCATTATGGGATAGATGGATTCACTTGAGGGGACTTTCTTTTTGATTTTAGGGACACAGCATAAATGTCAAATTTGCAGATTCACATGGACGCAAAACGACACATCCACAGCTACCTGCTACAATGTTTCCAACGGGTGCACCAATGGCAGCAGGATATCCTCAGACTGGAAAAGTTTATCCTAACCTGGATCCTGCTGGATATCCTTATCCTCAAGCTGCACCAGCTTACGCAGGTGCCGCTTACCCTAGCCCTCTTGCGGCACCCATGCCATATGCGGCACAGCCTCAAATGACTTACCCCCAATTTGCTGTGAAGAAAGACCAGCTTGGCGTCCCTCCGACTCCGCCTATGCGGATGGGTGGCTATCCTTATTGAGGTGCCAAGCAGTGATCGACTAAGAATTGGTGTAGCATGACCTCTCTCTCTCTCTCTCTCTCTGTGGAAATTCAAAGTTTTGAATGCTTATTTCTGTGTCATTTCAAATTTAGTGGTAACATCTAGGTTGCTTTGATTGGAGCGGAGTAATTGTCTAGAGATTCTTTGTTCACTTAATAGATTTATACTTGCGCTGTAGTGAGTGTGTTTCATTGTTGGTGTTATTAGTTTCAATCCTTTCTGTTTTCGAGAGAAGCATATGGCTTGAGAAACGAGATTAATCAGGTTGTTTCTAACCTCTTTTTGTTGATCACGGTTAATCACCAAATTGTTTAAAAATTTCCTTAAAAACACCAATGCTAGCCCAAGAGTACCTGAATCTAGTTGAAGGAACCAAATAGAGTGGGGACTGAATACCCAAAGAGACAAAGGGCAACATAGACTAAGAGAGTTAAAAAGGATTCTTTCTGTGAATCAATTACAAATAATAGGATTGATGGGTGCGATGACCATTATGTTTTCTTGTTTTGTTAATTTTTTGTTTCAGAAACAGGTTTGGATGAAATCCAATTGACAATCCAACTTCATTTTTTTTAAAATTTTGGGGATAAATTTTTTTGCTCATAAATAGATTTGGAACAAAAATGAGAAGTAGATTTTTTTTACTTTTATATTTCTGAAATAGATACATAAACAACTCTTTTTATCACTCGCTCTCGCACTATCGATTGTCTGCCACCGCCTGCTTGCCATTGGCCGCCAGGAATAGAAAGAATAACATATTAAACAAATTTTTATTTCAGGAACATAAATATTATGTCATTATCAAAAATTACTTTCTGCTCATAAACTCGTCGAGAGAATAGAAATAAAAAAATCTAATTCTAGCTAAAAATTGGGCTAGGGAAGGGAATGATTTTCATTGGTGCCCTTAAAGGAATTTTTAAAGTATATTGCTAACCAGCATTCATAATAATAGGAAAAAAGGCTGCTCTTTTTCCATTGATTCTTTGGCTAAAACACTTTTCAATACGGTGTTCTGACAATTGTACTCTTCGTGGGTCTTACTTTTACCATGTGTTTCTCATTCCCTTTGTGGTTTCCTTCTTTTCTTTTTTCGTGGGTTCCATTTTTCTTTATCTTTCTCCCTTAGGTGGTTTTTTTCCTTCCTGATATCCTCTAGCGGAGTTAAGGAGGATTCAGAGCACAAGCGTCAAGTTAAAACACCACCGCTCCAATTCAATTACAAACATGCTTCTTCACCATATTCAAGTGAGAAACTAGTAAACAACCCAAGCTGAAACACTACCTTGACAAACAGAATGTAATAGAGATAAAAAATTCTTCTCCTTAATACTGGAAATTAGCAAGTGAGGTTAAAAGAATTTCTTGAAACTCAAGTCGATTTTCAAGAAAGAGAAAATGAACATAGCAGCAGAATGCTGTAACTCCTAGTCATGGCACTTGGCAATAGCAGTTACTTAAGGACAACAGACAATCAAATCAAAATGTAAAGAAACTGTGCTCCTTAATACTCACCACATCCACATGGATTGTGCCTTAACCTTCACCACTCGCATCATTAGTGGCAGCAGATTCAAAGTGATTTGGAGGTCCTGAGCTTCGATCATCGTCACCTGTAGGAACCACAACTTTGGAGACTGGTAGATCTTAGAGCATGAACCATGTACAGTTCATTTGAGCTCCACGCCTTGGGTGCCAATCCAGATAGAGAGTTGGATGTCGCTGGAGATGTGGCTCTTCTCTGCGGTGTCGCCGCCTTCAAGGCAGTACCATAGTGGATCCAACAAACTGTCGTGGACCGGCACATCGTAGAGGCTGAACCAGACGCCTCCCGAGAAGGTCTCCAATGGTGAGTTCAGATGGAGATCTCTAGCATGGAGCCTTGTTGACTCAAACTTGTTGTGGTCTCACAATTGCGATGATCATCCTTTGCATCCTCCTCAACTCTTTTACAAAAAGCGTGAATGGAGGATTGCCCGCAAAAGAGAGAAGGAAGAAGATGAAGGAAAGGGACCCACAAGAAACGAAAGGAAAAAATCCAATGCATAGTAGCTCTCAAATACTGAAAGGTGGGACCCATGAAGGATAATAATCATCAAAACACTGCACTGAGGCGTGGTTTACCCAACGAAGGAATGGAAAAAACGCGACCCTAGTCGAAATTCACATAAATTGACAGCTAATTCCATGTGAATGTGGTTACACTCCTAGTCTATCACCGAGTTCGAGAACAAGTAACCACATCTTTCAAGGATGCCATTGATGGTTCCTGCATCAGAGTCTTAATCTCCTCCAATGAAGGAGAACTCTCTTCGACCAAGAATGTGCAAAAAGAAAAGGCATGAATAATCAATTAATGATCATCAAATAGTCCTAGAAGAAAAGAGAACGAAAAACAATTGAGGGGTAAATCCTTAAAAGCTTTAACTACACAGATTAAGAAGGGTCCCTCAAGCTATAGTCGAAAGATCTTCGGAAAAAAATTAGCAGCAAACTTGTCTTGTGATGTCATGTCGGGCATGCCGGCTTGGACTTTGCTGTTGATGTGGAGGAGATGATGATCGATCCCGTGGGTTCCCACCGGCTATGCGCGGAGATGATGAGCGGCGGTATCATCAGTTTCATGCACCGTCAACGTATGGAAGATTTTCCCCCGGTCTCATTTCGATTTTGCATCAAATTTCGACGCAATCAGCACTGACTAAGAAAATGGCTCCGGCACAACGCAACAACGCAATCACGAGTCCGGTCTATTGGCTAAAATCAGTCAATTTGATTTCTTTAGAATAAGTCAAAGTTGTTTGATTTGTTGGGATTTTATGTGACCATTCTTCATTTTAGGAGTTTGTTTCTTTTGTTACTATCTTGTAGTTATCTAGTTGTTATTAGTGGCCTATTTAAATGTCTTTTGTCAGATAAGTAAAATGTAAGCAGAGAAGTATTTTCCTTAGAGTGTCTCTTTCTTTATCCACGGTCGTACCTTTTTTGTACCAGTGATATCAGAGCCTGTTTTCGTAGAGAGCGTTGAGAGTTCGATCACGTAAAAAAAAAAGTGAGCCACAAATGGTTG
Source organism: Syzygium aromaticum (assembly GCA_024500025.1). Classification (NCBI taxonomy): domain Eukaryota; kingdom Viridiplantae; phylum Streptophyta; class Magnoliopsida; order Myrtales; family Myrtaceae; genus Syzygium; species Syzygium aromaticum. The sequence goes on from CM044895.1 coordinate 14,393,691, forward strand.
AGAGCCAAAAAGAAAGAGAGTTCGTAAGAGTACAATAGTAGTTCTATTCTGTTTTTACTCGTGCGACAGCAATTGAAATCGATGGCCTCGGAAATATTTGTGCAACCAGCTATCCAGCGTTTTGATGGCCACTATGATCGTTGGAGCATGCTGATGGAAAATTTCCTTAGGACTAAAGAGTATTGGCAAGTAGTTACCTCTGGAGTTGCAGAACCAGAGGAACAGAGGAAGGAGCTGTGTTGTCGACAACGCAAATAGCAGATCTGGATGCATTAAAGCTAAAAGATCTCAAGGCCAAAATTATCTTTTCCAAGCTATTAATAGATCAATCTTGGAAATAATTCTTTGCTAGGATACCTCCCAGCAAATTTGGGACTCCATGAAGAAGAGATATTAGGGATCAACAGGAGCGAAGAGGCAGCAACTTCAAACGCTTCATTCACAGGTCGAAATTCTACGAATGAAATTGAGAGAGTCGGTCACATACTATTTTTCCCGGGCAATAGCAATTGTCAATAAGATACGAATTCATGGCGACAAGACGGAGGATGTCACCATAATTGAGAAATTTCTTCGATCCTTCACACTAAAATTCAACTTTGTTGTTTGTTCCATAGAGGAAGCCAAGGATATTGAAGAACTTTCAACTGATGAATTGCAGGTTCCTTATTGGTTCATGAACAAAAATTCCAATAGCACGAGATGGAGGAGCAAGCGTTGAAGGCTTCAACTAAAAACCATTTTTCATCATCATCTAAAACAAATAAAGAAGGATGGTGCGGTGAGCGTGGAAGAGGCAAACACAGTAAGAAACAATGATTGCAGTAGCTCAAATAATGAAAATAAACAGTATTATGATCCTCAAGGGAAAGGAAGAGGTTGTGGAGCATTCAACTGGATACGGACCAAAGTCATCAGAAAAAGCCAATATAGAGTGTCGTCAGATGTCACAGGTATGGCCATTACAAATCAGAATGTTGAACTAATTTGAATGGACAAAGTGGAGAAAGAACTTTCCAAAAAAAATAAAGTGGAGAAAGAACTAACTTTGTAGAAAAAGAAGAAGAAATGTCACTTTTGATGGTGTGTCACGTGAAGGAAGGAACTCAACCAAACATGTGGTACTTAGACACTCAATATAGCAACCACATGAGTGTAGATAAAAAAAAGTGTTCTCTAATTTGGATGAATCTTTCCGCAACACTGTGAAGTTTGGTTTGGAAATAATTTCACCGTCTTTGTTATGGGAAAAGGGAAGGTAACAATTCACACAAAGGGAAATTTTTTTGCAGACCATCTCAAATGTTATTTATGTCCTTGAGTTAAAGACCAATTTGCTGAGTGCTGGCCAACTACAGAAGAAGGGATATGAGATCTCTATCAAAGGAGGCATTTGCAGAATACAAGATGAAAACTTGGGCTTAATTGCCCAAATCAGTATGACGGAGAAACGAAGTTGTATCTCCACAATATTACCTATTCATGCTTCTCCGTGAGATCAAAGGATGATGCTTGTTGTGACATTTTCATTATGGACATCTCAATTTTAGAGGGCTAAGAACAATACATCAAAAGAACATGGTTACTGGTCTTCCTCAAATTACAGCTTCTTCTCAAATTTGTGATGAATGTGTTGTTAGTAAACAACACCGTAGTCAATTTCCACAAGGAAAATCATGAAGAGCAAGAAAGACTTTGGAGCTTGTTCATTCGGACATTTGCGCGCCGATAAATGCATCTTCCAATGGAGGTAAAAGATACATAATTACCTTCATTGATGACTATAGCTGGAAAATTTGGTTTTGCTTTTTGCAGGAAAAATCTAAAGTTTTTGTAGCCTTTAAAAGCTATAAAGCACTTGTTGAAAAAACAGTTTGCAGGTTAATAAAAGTTCATCGCACTGATCATGGTGGAGAATACAACTCACATGAATTTGCAATTTTTGTGAGATGCATGGAATCAAAAGGCAACTTACAGTAGCCTATATATCACAACAAAATGGTATTTGCAAAAGGAAGCATTGCACTATTTTGAATATGGGCCATTTGACAACAAGTGGCATTTCGAAAAGCTTTTGGCCTGAAGCAGTCAATTAGAGCAATTTATATTTTGAACAAGAGTGCCACCCTTGCTGTTCAAAATATAACACTCAAGGAAGCATGGAACGGCAAAAGATTAGCACTAGACCATTTCAGAATTTTTGGTGTATTGCCACGTTCTAGACTAGAAGAGGAAAAAACTAAATTACAAGGGAGAAAAATGCATTTTTCTTGGCATTAGTGATCAATCAAAAGCTTATTATGATCCTATCTCCAAGAAAATCATTATCAGTCGTGATGTAGTCTTTGATGAAGATCGAACCTGGTCATGGAGCAAGAATAGTGCTGGAGACCATCTACGAGCAGACTTGGATAATGATGAGGAAAGACAGCAACCTATGGAGAATCTGCATGAGCCAACAATCCCTCAAACTTCCCCAGAAGATGCTCAAAGTCCATTTATAGCCGAACAACGCCATAACATGTTAGAAGGAGACCCGCGTGGATGACTAATTATGAGGTAACTGAAATTGATCAATCTAAAGACCCACTTACACATTTTGCTCTATTCTCCGATTGTGATCTTACAACTTTTGACGTCGTTGTAAAACAATCGAGTTGGCGGAATGCGATGGATAAAGAAATTGCAGCCATTGAAAGAAACAATACTTGGGAGTTGATAGATCTTCCTAGAGGGCAGAAAACAATAAGTGTCAAGTGGGTTTACAAGACAAAGTTGAAAGCAAATGGCGAAGTTAAGAAGTACAAGACATGCTTAGTAGCTAAATGCTATAAGCAAGACTTTGGTGTGAATTATAAAAAAAGTCTTTGCACCTCTTGCACGGCATGACATAATAAGGCTGATGATTGCATTGGCAGCTCAAAATTCATGGCCTATCTTCTAATTGGATGTGAAACTAGCATTTTTGTTTGGTGACCTGCAAAAACAAATGATGCATTACTTTTTGGGCATTGGAGTGACTCAATTAGTAGCAGGGATTTTTATTTCTCAAAAGAAATATGTTCAAGAAATGTTAGACAGGTTTCAGATGAAGAATTGCAATTCTGTGAGTACACCAACTGAGTTTGGTTTGAAGCATTTGAAAGATCCTGAAGGAAGAAAGGCAGATGACACCCTCTACAAGCAAATTGTGAGAAGCTTGATGTACTTACGACCTGATACAATGCATGCCGTGAGTCTCATTAGTAGGTACATGGAATGCCCAAGAGAGATGCATCTTAACGATGCAAAAAGAATTTTTCGAAACTTGCAAGTGCAAGGTATTGCTGCTTATGGGCTGTTTTATAAGAGGGAAGAGAAGTCATATTTATTTGGCTTTATAGACAGTGATTATACTGGAGATCTAGATGATAGAAGAAGCACTTCAGGATACATTGTTCTGTTGGGTTCATGAGCTGTCATGGTCCTCAAAGAAGCAACCAGATATTACTTTATAGGCAACCGCAGCTGAGTTTGTAGCTGCAACTTCATATGTCTGTCAAGCTATTTGGCTAAGAAAGATTCTTGAAAAACTTCAGTTCAAGCAACAAGGAGCAACTTCGATTTACTGTGATAGCAGTTTAGACATTAAACTCTCCAAAAATCTTGTTCTACGTAGTAGAAGCCAACACATAGACGTAAAGTGTCACTCTCTGAGAGATCTTACGAAGTATAAAGAAATTGATCTTATTTTTTGCAAAAGTGACGGTCAAGTAGCGGACATAATTCACTAAACCCCTCCAGTTGCCCACATGTCTGAAGCTAAGAAGATTGTTTGGTGTTTGCTCGATAGATAATCCAATTTGAGGGAGGATATTTATTTTTTCAAAAACTAAGGTGTCTACAACGTCAGTTTAAAGGAGGGAATGTTGGCTCATATCAGTCAATTTGATTTCTTTAGAATAAGTCAAAGTTGTCTGGTTTATCAGGATTTTATATTACTGTCCTAGATTTTAGGAGTTTGTTTCTTTTGTCGCTATTTTATAGTTATCCAGTTGTTATTAGTAACCTATTTAAAAGTCTTTTGTCAGATAAATAAAATCTAAGCAGATAAAGTATTTTCCTGTCTCTTTCTTTATCCGCGGTTGTGCCTCTTTTGTATCACGGTCACGGTAATGGGACTACCACGAGCGCGACGCCGACCCGGTCCAGTTATGGGCCGGGCCAGCACGAAGCGCGACCCGGGCCGGTACAGTGTCGGGCCTGGCCGGGCCGGGTCGGGCACGAACTCGGCCACGGTTTACGATGCTCTAGCTCTTCGTCCTCTCCGCGGGTGGAAACAGCGATTTCACCGCTCCTACTGTTCTTCAAATGGGAGGGGCCGGAAGAGCCGCCAAAAACCACCATTGAAGCCGTCGACTGGAGCTCCAGACAGCTGACGCTCAGGAGTCGCCACCAAAGGTACGAGAATCGTCCGTCTGAGCTAGCGCGAACTCATTCTCTTCTTCTGAAGCTTCAAAGCTTGGAACTTTCGCCCGGTTCGTTCTCGTCTTCTTCACCGCACGGCACTTTTAAAAACAATCCTCGGATGGTCGGTTACTCATGAGACAAGCACAGAACCTCAGACCATGGTCCATTCTCAAATGGGTGTCTTCAAATTTTCTCGAAAACCATTCGCCATTCTTGAAAATCCGATCTTGGCCCACTGGTTTCGTCCATGGCGCTCATAACCCTAGACTCTACAGGACTAAGCGGACCGTGCCAGCTGAAGAAGTTGCCTTTATCGTGGAATCTGCGAGTAAGATACCCGTCGCTATTCGTAAACCGGCTCAGGCTGCGTTATCGGATTACTTGCATTCCACTAGAGGCCTACAGTTCTTGGACGCAGACCACATTAGTAGGAACTCGCCCTTCTTTCTTGAAAAACTTGTTAAGAGGATTGATGTCGAGGGCGATGTCACTCGGTTGGTTTCGCGATTCTTGCGTTACCATCCTATTAATGAGTTCGAGCCTTTCTTTGAGAGTATGGGTTTGAAGCCCTCTGAATATGCTCCATTCCTTCCACGCGACATTATGTTCTTGAGCGATAGTGAACTGTTGCTGGAGAACTACCATGTTTTGTGTAACTGTGGGATCGAGCGCACTAAGATCGGAAAGATCTATAGGGAAGCAGCTGAAATATTTCGTCATGACCACGGGGTCTTGATGGCTAAAATTCAAGCTTACGAAAAGTTGGGGCTTAGTCAAGACACTGTGGCCAAGGTAATTCTTTGTAGCCCCTATATTTTGACTGGGGATGTAAATTTGGATTTTCTTAAGGTAATAGAGAAGTTAAAGGTTTTGGGATTTGAGTTCAGTTGGATAAAGGAGCAGCTTTCTGAAAATGGTTACTATAGATGGAATTGGATCCTTGAGGCTTTACTTGTATTGAGCAAGATGGGTTACACCAACGAGCAGCTTAGCAGATTGATTAGTCAGCATCCTGGACTTCTGTTTGAGGGTTCAGGGAGTTGGATGATTTCCCTGGTCGGGTTACTGCTCAAATTTGGATCTACAATGGATGACTTGCATAAGATGTTTCTTCAATTTCCGCATATCAAAGTTGAAAAATTTGTTTCAAACTTGAGGCTGTGCTTCATATTTTTTATGGAGATTGATATGGAGGCGGAAGAGATTGATAGAATTATCCGTTCTCACCCATTACTATTGGGTTCGTCGACTCTGAAAAAAGCCAATAGCTTGCTTACTAACTTGAATGCGGGAAAGAAACGGCTATGTGAAATTGTCAAGGAAAACCCTCAGGCACTGAAAAACTGGGTTATGGGGTTGAGAGTCAAACCGTTAGCTAACTCTGCTGAGGATGAAAATGTGCACAAGACTAAGTTCTTATTAAGCTTGGGATTTGTCAAGGGTTCAAATGACTTGAAACGGGCCCTCAAGGTGTTCCGCGGCAAGAGAGGAGAGCTTCAAGAGAGATTTGATTGTATCATGAAATCTGGTTTGGATCGGACAGATGTTTGTGAAATGGTCAGAGTATCCCCTCAAATTCTTAGCCAGACGAAGGATGTGCTTGAGATGAAGATTGATATTCTTCTGAATGACTTGAAGTATCCATTGTCAAGTTTAGTGAGATTTCCAGCTTATCTTTCTTTTAATATTGAGAGGGTTAAGCTTAGAATTTCAATGTATAATTGGTTGAAAAATAAAGGATTGGCTGATCCTCTTTTAGCGTTGAGTACTATAATTGCATGCTCGGATAAGGCTTTCATTGAACAATATGTAAATCGCCACCCTGATGGCATTCATGTTTGGCAAGATTTGAAGAAAACATTTATTCATGAGTAACTTTTCATTGCTTGATACTTCTGTGGTTTTAGTTCTGTTTGATGTCTCTGAGCTAATGTGAGACATTTATCAAATTGAATGAGGCTTATTCTTTCTTAGTGTATGAGCTTTATAACATGCACCCATAGACAAGGAAGCATTGGCTTCGGATAAGGGGATGTGTTCTTCTGAGTCTCTACATATTCCTGTGGTAAAAGGTTAGTCAAGGCATTCTAATGCTTTTCAGTTGGTTTGGTTGTCTATTATCAAGTTTGTATGCTTTGCATGATAGATGAGGCTAGTTTAATTTTGAAGAATTTCCTTTGTACATGATCTTAAGCTGGAAATCATCTGGCATTCTGTTAAATGCATTCTGTTAGATGAGTTTCATGGATTATGGCAAACTAGGGATGCCTCAGCTGGGAGCTTCGCTCTTTCCGCTTATGTCTGCCTATGTGCTGGGGCAGTCTTGTTTTTTATACATGCTTTTACCTGAGAATATAATGTTTGTGCTAGTGAACTGTATGCCGTGTGATTGACCGTGTGCATGTGTGTTTGTTTGCATGTTGACGAATAAAGAGGATCCCAATACCCTTCAATTGTAGAAGAAATAAAAAGTATCGCGACTGCAGATCCTGTCCACCAAAAGGCTTTTGTCTGTGGCTTGTCCTGGAATGCCACTTCAGAAGCCTTGTGTGCTGTGAGTGCATTGCTTGCTGCTTGCTGCTTGCTGATTGTGTCCGTGTGCCGTTGTGTTCGAATTCCCCATGGCGAGCTGTCACAATTGAGAGGGAGGGAGAGATCTTTATTCCTTAATTTTGCTTCGCTTCTAGATGTTTTCTCCTCATTATTGAAGTCTATGCATGGATTATTTATCTCGAAGCAATTAAGGATGTTTTTTTGTTCCAGGCCTTCCAAGTTCATGGAGAAATAGAAGAAGGTGCTGTCATTTACGACAAAGCAACAGGGAAATCGCGCGGTTATGGTTTCATTACTTACAAAAATATGGAGTCAACTAAAATTGCACTGAGGGCACCCAGCAAAATTATTGATGTATGTATATGCCAATTTCTCGCTTCTGCAGCTAATGCTATAGTGCTCTCTCTCTCTCTCTCTCTCTCTCTCCATGTGTTTCGCACTGTTTCTGCATTTCTCACTGATACATGCACTCACACACACTTTGCTAGAGTTCAAAAACTCTCTGTTGAATGTTATAATAAATTATGGCAATTGCAGTATGGATATGATGTTTCATTAGCGAGTATTTATTGATTGAAGAAAAGTTGGAGGACGTAAATCTTGATTCGTAAAATCAGTTTTTTTGAAGCATGTTCTATGATAATGGAGGCAGTTTTTAAGTGAGATCTCATAGCATTTTTATTAAGAGAAATTTTAGTTAAATGCTCCATAAATCAAATTTGAGGTAGAATTACTATGGAAGATCATCTTACTGCTTAGAAGCTGATAATTCTTTCAGTTTGCCATGTCATAATTATTTACAGAAGCAATAACTCCGAGCTTTATTGTGCCCAAGATGGTTTCCTCCTTTTGAAAATCGATAGGAGAATTTAATTGCCATCTATTGCTAGGTAGCCATATCAGACATAGAAGCCAGGCTGTTTGTCAAAACACGTAGCACTTCCTCTTGACTCTTGTAGTTAATAATTGCGGTTCTTACAAACTTTTAAATTCAGGGAAGGATGGCTGTCTGTAATCTGGCATGTGAGGGATTGATGGGGTCAAGTGTTATGCCTGATTCAGCTCGGAGGAAGCTCTTTGTTGGTGTGTTGTCACCAGATGTCACTAGTGAGATGCTGCTGAGTTTTTTTGGATGATATGGTGGTATTGAAGAAGGTTCGGTCGCATATGATAAAGATACAACTGAATCATGGTTAAGTGTCTGTCTTGATCTCCAGATTCTAATTGAGATTATCTCGGTTACTTATCTGTGGATGGTCATTATATTGTTCTTGTTTGCAGTGGGTTTGGATTTGTTACTTATAAGACATCCGAGGCTGCCAGAAGAGCCATCGATAATCCACAAAAGCTGCTCGGGGTAGGCGAATAATGAACTTGCCGGCCTCTTGCATTTGTTCAATACACATAATTTATTCCAACGCTCAAGTTCTCGCATACACGAAGCCTTATGTGTCTTACTCATCCATGCCTGATTTAAAAGGCTTTATGTGACGGATGGAATAATCTGACCGATGCATTATGGGATAGATGGATTCACTTGAGGAGACTTTCTTTTTGATTTTAGGGACAGAGCATGACTGTCAAATTTGCAGATTCACATGGATGCAAAACGACACATCCACAGCTACCTGCTACAATGGTTCCAACGGGTGCACCAATGGCAGCAGGATATCCTCAGACTGGAAAAGTTTATCCTAACCCGGATCCTGCTGGATATCCTTATCCTCAAGCTGCACCAGCTTACGCAGGTGCCGCTTACCCTAGCCCTCTTGCAGCACCCATGCCATATGTGGCACAGCCTCAAATGACTTACCCCCAATTTGCTGTGAAGAAAGACCAGCTTGGCGTCCCTCTGACTTCACCTATGGGGATGAGTGGCTATCCTTATTACGGTGCCAAGCAGTGATCGACTAAGAATTGGTGTAGCATGACCTCTCTCTCTCTCTCTCTCTCTCTCTGTGGAAATTCAAAGTTTTGGATGCTTATTTCTGTGTCATTTCAAATTTAGTGGTAACATCTAGGTTGCTTTGATCTTTCCAGGGAATGCAAGTTATTTTGGAGCAGAGTAATTGTCTAGAGATTCTTTGTTCACTTAATAGATTTATACTTGTGCTGTAGTGAGTGTGTTTCATTGTTGGTGTTATTAGTTTCAATCCTTTCTGTTTTCGAGAGAAGCATATGGCTTGAGAAACGAGATTAATCAGGTTGTTCCTAACCTCTTTTTGTTGATCACGGTTAATCACCAAATTGTCTAAAAATTTCCTTAAAAACACCATTGCTAGCCCAAGAGTACCTGAATCTAGTTGAAGGAACCAAATAGAGTGGGGACTGAATACCCAAAGAGACAAAAGGCAACATAGACTAAGAGAGTTAAAAGGATTCTTTCTGTGAATCAATTACAAATGATAGGATTGTTGGGTGTGATAACTATTATGTTTTCTTGCTTTTTTAATTTTTGGTTTCAGAAATAGGTTTGGAACTGAAATTCAATTGACAATCCAACTTCATTTTTTTTTTAATTTTTCGGGATAAATTTTTTTGCTCAGAAATAGATTTGGAACAAAAATGAGAAGTAGATTTTTTTTACTTTTCTATTTCTGAAATAGATACATAAACAACTGTTTTTATCACTCGCTCTCACTACTAGCTGTCTGCCACCGCCCGCTTGCCACTGGCCGTCGGGAATAGAAAGAATAACATATTAAACAAATTTCTATTTCGGGAGCATAAATTTTATGTCATTATCAAAAATTATTTTTTGCTCATAAACTTGTCGAGGGAATAGAAATAGAAAAATTTAATTTTAGCTAGAAATTGGGCTAGGGAAGGGAATGATTTTCATTGGTGACCTTAAAGGAATTTTTAAAGTATATTGCTAATCAGCATTGCATGATAATAGTAAAAAAGGCTGCGCTTTTTTCACTGATTTTTTGGCTAAAACACTTCTCAATACAGTGTTTTGATAATTTAATCTTGTGCATCCTCCTCAACTCTTTTACAAAAAGCGTGAAAGGAGGATTGCCCACAAAAGAGAGAAGGAAGAAGATGAAGGAAAGGGACCCACAAGAAAAGAAAGGAAAAAATCCAATGCATAGTAGCTCTCAAATATTGAAAGGTGGGACCCATGAAGGATAATAATCATCAAAACGTTGCACTAAGGCGTGGTTTAGCCAATGAATGAATGGAAAAAGGGCAACCCTAGTCGAAATTCACATAAATTTACAGCTAATTCCATGTGAATGTGGTTACACTCCTAGTCTATCACTGAGTTCGAGAACAGGTAACCACATCTTTCAAGGATGCCACTGATGGTTCCTGCATCAGAGTCTTAATCTCCTCCATTGAAGGAGAACTCTCTTCGACCAAGAATGTGCAAAAAGAGAAGGCATGAATAATCAATTAATGATCATCAAATAGTCCTAGAAGAAAAGAGAACGAAAAACAATTGAGGGGAAGGAGACTTCTACTGTAGTTATCTAGAAAATTTTGAGCTGCAGGAGAAACATCAGAGGAGAACATGACATGCAAAGCTTATGAGAAAGTTCTTTTAGGGCATCCAGGTTTGAATATCAGAAGATTGGTTGATGGCTTTACCCCCATTCTGCATTATACTTGATTCTGCTTTATTCCATTAGTTGTCCTACTCAAGCCTCAGTGGGAAAAAGGGCTTTGTTTTGGGTATTTTTATTGTTTGCTCCCCAGTTCAAGGATTAAAGTATGTCTGCAGTAAGACAGCTAATTCTTCTATCAATTAATCTGCAGGCTTCTCTGGTTTGACATAGTGAATTCTGTAAGTGAATCTTCTCCAATTTAGTGGCTATAGTCATATTTTTTTGTTTGATGGATGACTTTTAGAAAATGTAAAGATATATGATCACGTGCATAAGCTATACTTAATTGTTTGCCCAAAGGAAATCCACTTAATTTACTGGGTCTTCCAAATCCTCATGCCTTGTAGCTCAGCTTTGTGGCAAATTTCCTGTTGGTTTGACTGTTCTTCTTGTCCTTCCGGTCCTGTTAGCCAAATTCAAGTCTCAAACAATATTGATTTTGGAGATTGACTGGTAACATCTAGCGTTCTTAGGCATGGCTCCACTTTTGTACTCACCGTGTTGATGTAGAAAGTATTTACAGCATCAACGATGTTCACATGGGTTTCCTGGCAGACACTAAACCAGCTATTTGGATTTCAAAAGTTTCCATCTTGTTTGATTTTCTAAATCGCAATGTTCTTTTGATCACCATCGTGGCAATATCAAAATGTCGTTGGAGCAGTTTCCTTGACTAGATGCAGAGTTATGGCCTCTTCTCTCTCCATTGAAACCTTCTTTCTTTTATTTCCTAAGGTTGGCACTAATATTAGCGAACTGTTCTATTTACATCACGGATGTGCTCAATTGCAATTTTTGCATGTTCAAGAATGAGTCTTTTGTCTTTCAAATTGTCTTTCTGCCATTCTCTGCTGGCACTAGCTGTATGATGGAACTAACTGTGGAGAATCTATGACCTGAAAGTCCGGATTTTCTAGCATCTTCCATGTGGGTACTACGATATTCTTCCCAATAGATCAGCTTGATTGTCACACTGAATTTACCAATTTAAGTGAACTTATTGGCTTGCTACTTTCAAAATCTGGTCAAATGTATGTATAAAGCTCCGCAAGTCACCTTATGCCTTGATGAACCTTTTCCCTCTTTATGTGTTATCGGGAAACATATTAAATGTGCTATACCAGGAGCCGCCGGATAACTTGAGAAGTATATTCTTGGCAACCTGCCGACCCAACTGCAAATTTTGAATGAGCGAATAGTTGTTATTGTGGTTGATGTTTCTGGTGCAAAGAAAGGAAGGGCTTGCATGTATGTGGGGATACCATAAAAAGTCCTGTTGAGGCTTCTTTTATCTTGTCGTTTTAGGAATTTGAATTGTCGAGTTTGCTCTAATTTGAAAAATGGGATATTTATATTTTTTACTTCCTTTTGCATTTTTATGGGACAATTACATGCCCAGAGGAGAAAAGGGTACGTCATGTTGTGATCCATCCGACTGTCATAGACCTGCTAGTTTCTGCTTTAGCATAATTTCTCACGGAAGAGTGCTAGGAACACTAAACTTTGGTTCAATCTTACTAAACTATGTCGCAACACACATCAAGACATACCTTTTCTCTTTAAGATTTGAGCCCGAGACAGAGTGGCTGACTTTGTTCGATTCATCTCTTTGTCAAGTTTACTCTTTTGTCTTAAAAGTATTTCATCTCCTTCGAAGTTAATTACGTTTCACAACATTTTTTCCAACAATATCTTTCTGTAGATGTGTGACTTTCATTCTCCTTGTCTGCTGCCAAGCATAACTGATATCATTGGTCTGTTGTGCTCTGTTCTTGCAGGATTCAATGTACTGCCTAGACCTCTGTTGTGTGTTTCAATAACATCCCCTGGTTGTAGGTGATCTCTGAATTTCTGAATCTTGCACTGGTTAGAATTAGATGTATCTCGAATCTTGATGACTGATAGCCAACTTGGTGTATAGAGGAGAAATAAAGTTATCACAAAGCAAAAATCTTCTTTTCAGTCATTATGCTGGTTCTGGTCATTAATTCACTGAATTTGTGAAATCTGATTTTGAAGTTCGTGAAAGAACGTTCTTTCATGGATAGATCTTTGTTTTGCACTGAGATTTCGTTGCTCATCATTGATTGCTCATGATCGATTGGGCAATTGGTCCTATTTATGGGGATGTCTCTTGTCTTCACCTCCTCATGGATTCTCTGAACTTCCTCACCAGCCTCTATCCATTATTTTGAGAACCTCATCTTGGAATTGACCTGCTCCTCTTTCTTTCTTTTCATTTATTCATAACTTTGGGCGCGATGAAAACCCGCCATGGCAACCCTTTTACTTTGATCAAACATGCATAGGTAGGATAGCCAACTCTTCATTGGGTCGAGCATTTCTAGTGCCTATCATGAGCTCGTCAATTACATTATTGTTTAACTCTTATTCAATCCTAGTGCCAATAATCGGGAAAAGTGCCAAAAAAATCATAAATCTTTTGTATTAGTGCCAATTTAGTCTTAAACTTTGTTTTGGTGTCAATTCAGTCATAAATCTTTTGCATTTGTGCCAATTTAGTCTTAAACCTTTTTTTGGTGCCAATTAAGTCCTAAACCTTTTTTTGGTGCCAATTCAATCCTAAACCTTTTGCATTTATGCCAATTTAGTCCTAAACCTTTTGTTTTTGTGCCAATTAAGTCCTAAACCTTTTAAATTGGTGCTAATTCAGTTCTAAACATTTTGTTTTTGTACCAATTTAGTTCTTTCGACCAATTTTGATCGGAATTTGCCAATGTGGACGTCGCCCGGCCGGCGACCGGTCACTGGCGCCGACGTGGCGTTGACGTGGACAAATTAAAATAATATTTAATATTTTTTTGAATTTTTATTTTTTTTTCCTTTATTTTTTGTCTTCTTCTTTTGTTGTCAAACAAAAGGTTTAGGCCTAAATTGGCATCAATTTAAATGGTTTAGAACTTAATTGGCACCAAAAAAAGATTTACGACTAAATTGGTACAAATGCAAAAGGCTTCGGACTGAATTAGCACCAAAAAAAGGTTTAAGACTAAATTGGCACTTATACAAAAGGTTTATGACTTTTTTGGCACTTTTCTCGATTATTGACACTAGGATTGAATAAGAGTTAAACAATAATGTAATTGACGAGCTCGTGATAGGCGCCAGAAATGCTCGATCCGATGAAGAGTTGGCTATCTTGCCTATGCATGTTTGATCAAAGTAAAAGGTTTGCCATGGTGGGTTTCCATCGGGCCCAAAGTTATGAATAAATGAAAAGAAAGAAAGAGTAGCAGGTCAATTCCAAGATGAGGTTCTCAAAATAATGGATAGAGGCTGGTGAGGAAGTTCAGAGAATCCATGAGGAGCTGAAGACAAGAGACATCCTATAAATAGGACCAATTGCCCAATCGACCATGAGCAATCATTGACGAGCAACGAAATCTCAGTGCAAAACAAAGATTTATCCATGAAAAAACGTTCTTTCACGAACTTCAGAATCGAATTTCACAGGTACAGTGAATTAATGACTAGAACCAGCATAATGACTGAAAAGAAGATTTTTGCTCTGTGATAACTTCATTTCTCCTCTATACACCAAGCTAGCTATCAGTCATCAAGATTCGAGATACATCTGATTCTAACCAGTGCAAGATTCAGAAATTTGAAGATCACCTACAACCAGGGGATGTTATTGAAACACACAGCAGAGGTCTAGGCAATACATTAAATCCTGCAAGAACAGAGCACAACAGACCAATGATATGGGTTATGCTTGGCAGTGGACAAGGAGAATGAAAGTCACACATCTGCAGAAAGATATTGTTGGAAAATATGTTGTGAAAGGTAATTAACTTCGAAGGAGATGAAATACTTTTAAGACAAAAGAGTAAACTTGACAAAGTGATGAATCGAACAAAGCCAGCCACTCTGTTTCGGGCTCAAATATTAAAGAGAAAAGATATGTCTTGATGTGTGTTGCGACATAGTTTAGTAAGATTGAACCAAAGTTTAGTGTTCCTAGCACTCTTCCGTGAGAAATTATGCTAAAGCAGAAACCAGTAGGTCTATGACAGTCGGATGGATCACAACATGACGTACCCTTTTCTCATCTGGGTATGTTATTGTACCATAAAAATGCAAAAGGAAGCAGATAATATATATCCCATTTTTCAAATTAGAGCAAACTTGACAATTCAAATTCCTAGAAACGACAAGGTAAAAGGAGCCTCAACATGACTTTTTATGGTATCCCCACATACATGCAAGCCCTTCCTTTCTCTGCACCAGAAACATCAACCACAATAACAACTATTCGCTCATTCAAATTTTGCAGTTGGATCGGTAGGTTGCCAAGAATATACTTCTGAAGTTATCCGGCAGCTCCTGGTATAGCACATTTAATATGTTTCCCGATAACAAGGTAAAAGGGTGCCCTCAGTGCAATTTTAGTTGACTCCATATTTTTGTAAGTAATGAAACCATAACCGCGCGATTTCCCCGTTGCTTTGTCATAAATGACAGCACCTTCTTCTATTTCTCCATGAACTTGGAAGGTCTGGAACAAAAAAACATCCTTAATTGCTTCGAGATAAATAATCCATGCATAGACTTCAATAATGAGGAGAAAACATCTAGAAGCGAAGCAAAATTAAGGAATAAAGATCTCTCCCTCCCTCTCAATTGTGACAGCTCGCGATGGGGAATTCGAACACAACGGCACTCGGACACAATCAGCAAGTAATGCACTCACAACACACAAGGCTTCTGAAGTGGCATTCCAGGCCAAGCCACGGACAAAAGCTTTTTGGTGGACAGGATCCGCAGTCGCGATACTTTTTATTTCTTCTGCAATTGAAGGGTATTGGGATCCTCTTTATTCGTCAACATGCAAACAAACACACATGCACAGGGTCAATCACACGGCATACAGTTCACTAGCACAAACATTATATTCTCAGGTAAAAGCATGTATAAAAAACAAGACTGCCCTAGCACATAGGCAGACATAAGCGGAAAGAGCAAAGCTCCCAGCTGAGGCATCCCTAGTTTGCCATAATCCAGGAAAATCTATACAAAAGCTCGAATCAAGGAGGGTCTGATCCCAATAAACCTAAAGCAGCATTGTTGACACTGAGGAGCGCCACAATAGTATTTTTAGATAATCAGACTTCTATTAGTTTGAATAATGAATTCAGCCAAGTCAGAACCAGACTCGTATGGACTCAGGAGTCCGAAGGGACGATGTTACCATCAAAAGGACAGTAAATAAGCATTGATATGTTACGACAAATTAACAGGAATGTACAGGCAGACCCTCTAAGAAATGAAACTCGAATATGACTATAACCTATCAACAAAAGCTGAGACAGAGCCTCCTGGTTCGGCCACAACCGAATAAGCCACAAAGATTTGAGAAGACATAGCAGCCGCAGCCGGTTCTCGACATTACCGGCACAAATTGAAAAACACCAAAAGAGAAGATTTTGTTGCCCCTCACAGACATTTTCGGCGAGCTGCCAACGTACTCGGGCAATTAGCTCTTACACTCACGTTCCATCAAATCCATTTAAATCAGCCATAGCGAATAAACTTCGACAAAATAATCAAACCTACGGGAAACTACTTACAAGGTCCCGAAACATATTTACTGACGAACGAAATCCCAAAACGTCAGATACCCTTTTGAGAATACCAGTTAAATTTCGCATAAATAAACGCCCCGCTCCCGCTCACTTCGCTGATCAAATCAAAAAAGCTCCCAAGGCTCGTTCTTGTCTTCTACGACCGCTCGAGATTTGCCAAACCGAAATTCATCGAAGATGACCGACGAAACTAGATCACCCACCATCTGACGATGCTAATTCACACCGACCGGCGAAACCCAATTGCTAAACAAGGAAGACGATCAAAAGACGCGATGCAAAGAAACGAGCGAAAGAAGGCGGCGGGGGAGGGGCCCAAGAGGAGGGGAAGCCCAGCTTAGCGAGGAGCTCGACGAGGTGGGGCTTCACGAGGGGCTCGAGGAGCGACCGGAGGTGCTCCTCGGCGTCGGGAGGATCGCCGTTTCCGGCGGTCTCGTCGAGCTTTCTCTTCTTCAAATCCTCCATTTGCTTCCGCTGAATCCTCCTCCTCCTTCTTCAGAGTGTCGTGGCTTCTTGCTTCTCCGGTTCTACTCCGGCTAGGGTCCGCGGCTTCCTTGACTGGACTTCTTGCGGGGTTCCCACGTGACCTGTCAGATTATCATCCTCGGAATTTATTTTTCATTTTTATCTATTTTTTTTCAATCGAATCCATATATTTTCGAGGTAATCAATTTCCAATCCGATCCGATTCCTGATTCTACCAGAAGAACCGTTCCCAAAAAACTGGGAATTGAGGACCAGATCAATTGGTCCTAGGACCGGATTTGGTTCGGTCATTTTTTTTTTCCTACTACTTAATACCGTATATTTTACAACTAGAATTGTGTTCTCCATGTCAATTACACGTAATCACAAAAACAAGCATGCAATTTGCACCAATTCGATGACGAATTGTGTTTTCCATGTCGACTATACATATGTTTTAAATTTGGAATTGTATTCCCATGCTAACTACACATAATTAAAAACAAAAGTATATGTTATATCGATTTTACTTTTAAGAACTGAGAACCAGACTGACAAATTCGGGAATCAGACCAAACCGATTGGTCCAGTCTAGTTCGGGCGGTTCTCGGTTTAGGTGGTCCATTTTGCACACTCCTAGTATGTTCCAAAATTTTCAAATCAACCCCTTTTGCTAACACAAAGTGTTTAATCAAATTCCACTGGCACAAAATCTGGCCTAATCCAGTTGAATGCAGTCATCGAGGATGCAAGATTATAATGAGAATTAAACATTGCATACGTAAATATAACATGAATCAGATATTATTTAAGTACATACCCACCGTGAATAGTGGTGGAGAGCATTCAACATATGTGAACTTTTACATTATCTAAATTTTATGATATATACGTTTGAATTTTTTTTAACACCATACATCCGAGACCTTGGCAATATATAGATGTTGGCACGTAGAATAATATATATATATTCTATGATTTTTTGAAATTTGAATAATATACTTTTGCGTTCATTCAATCCTAGTGAACAAGCCCTTAATCCATTCATTGTATACAACTCACGATGGGTGCTTATTTAGGTCCACGCCACACTTCCACGTCCATCAACAATTACATCGGCTGGATCTGGCCAGATTTTGTCGGAGGGACTTGATTATACACGTTGTATAAATACAAGGATTTGATTGGAATAAATAAAAGTATATGAACTTGATCTGGAAAAGTAGTAAAAGCATACGGACAAAAAGTAGAATTTTTACCATCCCTTTTGGTTCATAAGAATAAGGATCTATTTGGTAACCGGCTAAATAGTGCCTGATTCTATTCTTTTGTTCTCGGGAACAAAAGAAGAACAAAAATCCATTTGGTAAACTTTTTTGTTCCTGAAAACAAATCTGTTCCCAAAAATAGTTTTAAAACATAATCAAGAATAAAAAAAAAGTTAATTCTTGATTCTAGGAATAAGAATAAGAAATGTAAAAGAAAATTTAATTTTCTTCTTCTTTCCTGGCCTATGGCTAGCGATCAGCCATAAGCCTGGGCTGGCAAGGGTGAGGGCTAGACTCTCACGGTCTGGGCAAGGGCTGCTCTTGCCAGATCTGGCAAGCGTTGGACCCTTGGGGCCTGGGCGAGGACGGCGGCAAGGGTCCATCCTTCGCCTGTGGTCGACGACCTAGCCATGGGCCAAGGAAGAAGAAGAAAAAAAAATAAAAAAAAAGGTAAAAAAAAGAAAGAAATATTCAAAAATTCAAACTATTATTAATAAAAAGAGATTTTATGTAGTTATCAAACACATTATGTTTTTTTTCTATTCCAGGAATAGAAATTTTGAGCAGTTACCAAATGCTTTCAAATGCTTAGAAATTATTTCCGAGAATGGAATAAAAAAATCATTTATAAGTAGAAATTGATTCTGGAAACATAATAATTACCAAGCATATCCTAAAATGCTAGAGTATATGTCATGTATGGTTTCAATGCTAGTAATTACAGCAACCACTCGAAGACTTTGCAGGATATAAAATAAGCAAATTGCTAAAAAGTATAGGTCAAACATTAATCTAATGACAATAGAACAATTAGGGATGATATTGGTCATTTCAAAAAGTAACATGCAAGGAAATAGTATACTCCTTTTTTTTTTTGGGAAAAATAATTACTTGTATTGCTTACAAAAATAAATTAACCAAAATTTCATTCTCCATAAAAAATATTTAGACATTTCTATGATTTTTTTAATCCAATGGAAGTTATGGTATCATTAAACTTAAGATAATTTTGTCAGAAGTTTGTTTGAGTTCATATATTAACTTTTTTAACCTATACACTATGTCTTCCTTTTGTTTAAATGGAAAGCCCTTCGGTTAGTACGTATAAACCTCTTCTTATAAATTCTCATTAAAAAAGGCAGTTTTGACTTCTATTTGGTATAATTCTAAATCGTGATGAGCTACTAAAACCATAATGATTCTAAGTGAAATTTCTTTTAATGGTGAAAGAGTAAAACATTTAGCAACAAGTCTGGCATTATAATGTTCGATATTACCTTTTGGTTCGCACTTGGTCATAAAGACCCATTTACTCCCGACCTTTTTACATCCTCTAGGTAATTCAACAAATCCCAAACTTGATTTTCAATCATATATTCTAACTCTTCCTTAATGGCATTAAACCATTTAGTAGAATCATCACATTCCTTGGCCTTTGAAAAGATCCATTACCATTTCTAAGTCAATTTCTGTCTCTTTTAGATAAACCACATAGTTATTAGAAATAGCTAACATCTTTTCAAAGTCAATTTTTGTCTCTT
Source organism: Syzygium aromaticum (assembly GCA_024500025.1). Taxonomy (NCBI): domain Eukaryota; kingdom Viridiplantae; phylum Streptophyta; class Magnoliopsida; order Myrtales; family Myrtaceae; genus Syzygium; species Syzygium aromaticum. Next base: position 14,413,184 of record CM044895.1, read on the forward strand.
TTAGATAAACCACACAGTTATTAGAAGTAGCTAACATTTTTTTTTTTGAAATCTTGTTAATGCTATTTTTTGTGGCTCAACTGCCATAGGTTCAATATTGACATTTTCATTGTGGAGTACTCGAAAATTTATTTGTTATTTTTTATTATTGTTGAATTGAATTATAATATCAGGAATAACAACTTTAGAAGTTTTGGGTATAAGAACTTTTGCCCTAACTTCTTGCATGCAAACATCATGCCTTCTTTCAATCCCGTTAATGTCATCATTTTCAATAAACCTAGTATTTCTATATTCAACAATTCTTGCATTATGATTAAGATAGTAAAATCTATACCCTCTAGATTTCTTTGCATAACCAACGAGCTAATCCCTGGTCATTTTAAAATCAAATTTCTTTTCATATTAATTATAAATTCTTACTTTGCTAAGAAAATGAACATTAGGAGTGCTAAAAGTTGTGTATAACGCTCATTTTAGTGTCAAAAGTTTCTTTTGAATCACTAAAGTGCCAATTTTTTTGAAAAACGATCTTTATAGTGCTAACTCTGATCGGTTTAACCGGAAATCCAACGTGGCCTTTTTTTTTAAAATTAATTTCTTAAGCCGACGTGGCTCGCTGGAGGGTCAAGTCAGCATCTAAAGCCATAAACAACATCATTTAGTAGTTTTCCCCAGAATAAGAACCCTAAATCGCCAAATTGAAAGGGAATCCCAATTTCAAACCCTAATCAGCCATTGAATCGAAATTCACATCATATTTCGGTTTCCCTCAAATTGAGTGACACAGAGAGAGAAATGCACCTTTTTACCATGGACAACAAGTAAGCAACAACGAGTAAGGGCAGGCGTGCGTTGCTAAGCAAGCGACTAGGAGAGATGTGATGTGGCCTGCCTTTTTACTTGAGTTCAAACGACGTTGCTTTTGCCATGGATGGCATGCGGCATAGTTTTTTTCATTACCTAGCCACATTGGATCGAGCAATGTCAATTCACACATCCACATGGATTGGGTTTTTAAAAAATTATGACATGTCACTTATATTTTTTATTTACAAATGCCATGTAATCAATTTGGTTGGAATTTTTTGCTGTAAATGCTTAAATGGCTGTTTTTTCTCCAATTTGACACTTAAGTGAGTCAGCAAAAACTTTTGACAGTAAAATAAACGTCGTACATAAATTTTGACACTTCTAGTGTCCTTTTCCCCTTCTATTGGATAACCCCAAACATGCAGATATTGTAAACTAGGTTTTATTCACGTCCACAATTCAAAAGTAGTCTTTGGAATTGTCTTTCTAGGAACCCTGTTTGATAAGTATATGTAAGTCTTTAATGCATACAAGGATAAGGGTAAAGATTAATAGCTCATGATACTCCTAACCATTTACATTAAATTATGCCATTTTGCTACACTATTTTGTTATGGTGTACCTAACATCGTGTATTGAGTACAAATATCATATCTTTCAAGGAATATAGCAAATGGGCTAAGACATTGTCCTGATTTATTAAACTTTCCATAATATTCATTACCTCTAATTGATTTTATTGTTTTTACCTTTTCTTATTTAATTGCCTCTTAACTTCTTTAATATATACCTCAAGTGCATTCACTAGATTGAGATTAATCGAGCAATAGATTAATGTAACCATTACACGAAAAATCATCAATAAAGGTGATAAAATAACTTTCTCCATCAAAAGATGGAACATTAATGGGACCACATATATTAGTATGCATAATTTCAAGAAATTCTGTGCTTTTTGTGGCACCTTTCTTAGTGTATTTTGTTTGTTTGGCTTTATTACAATCAATACACACTCCAAAATCAGTCAAATTCAAATCCAAAAGAATTTCATTATTCACTGATATTTGCATTCTTACTTTGGACATGTGACCCAAACGTAAATATTCATCAACTAAATTGCGTTTAGTGGCAAGGTCATTAATGTCTCAACAAAAGCATTATCAAGTTTAAACTTGTAAAGACCATCATGTAAAATTCCAATTCCAATTCCAATAAAATTGTTATCTTAAATAAACTGAATGTTTTGGAACCAAACTTAAAAGAAAATTCCCGCTACATCAAATTTTTGCAAAGAAACAAAATTACGAGAAAATGTAGGTACATAAAGGATTTAAAGCAAATCAAAATAATGCCTAGTATCTATGATTAACAAATAAGTGCTAATGCTTTTGGTTGGAGCTTGGTTTTGTTCCCCGTAAACACATAGTTCTCATTAGGATTTGTGGTTTAGATTGTAAGGAACCCCTTTCTTTCAAACCAAGATTTATACTTCAGTCAATCTTTCTTCAAGTTTCCAATTATATCACAAAAGTGACATTTAATAAGTTCTTTCTTGTGAGCTTTAGAAGAGTCACTCAACTTGTGTAATTCTTTCTTCTTGCTTTTCCCACCTTTTCTTTTGGAATTCTTTTCAGCTTCTTGATTACTTAAAAAATGAACCGAATGAGCTTTTTGATTTTTTATCCTTGTTTCCTCTTGAACAAGCGTACTTGCCAATTCATTTACATTCCACTTATCCTTTAAGTATGAACTATACTAATAATCCCTCATCAACGTTCATTCCCATAATCCTTAATTTTACTGCTAAGTTCGTCATTTCAAGTACATGCTCATGCATGGTACGTGAATTATCATATTTCATGGTGGTCAAAGTGTTCATCAATGAACCAAAAGTGACTTATCCACACTTTGTAAACACTCTTCCACAAATTTCACAAATTATTTATCGTTGTTAGTTTTGGGAAGAGTAGTCTTTAAGTTATCTGCAATTATCATTTGTATAAACATTAAGTTTAATATGTTCGATCTTTCCCAAACTTTATGGAAAGACCTTTCATTATCTCTACTCTCATCAATAATAGCTATTGGATCTTCTACTTGAAGTGCTAAATCAAGATCTAGGACACCAAAGTGAAACTAGACTTGTTCACACCAATCAAAGAAATTCATTCCATTTAATAAGAGGAATAGATGACATATGAATGAAGAGTAACATGTATAGATACTGCCAATATGTAAGACGAGTCATACATTATTGCTTTGAGAATATCACATAATCAAATTCAAATTAACTATTACATGTACAACATAATTTTTCTTTGGGTGATCCTACGATACACATTAACTATAATGATGCTAATAACTTTTATTTGGTAATTATAAATACCCTTCATTAAAATTTACTTGCTATCTTTGGATATACAAACAAATATAACATAATATATTAATTAACAACTATTATGTTCATGAATTGTAAGAAATTGATTAATCTTTGGATGAATCCCTAAGTTCATATAATACATGAACTTCAATATACCCATGACACCAATGATATGTAATATATCAATTTCAATCATAGTATAAATTAATCATGGGTAATTGAATGAAACATTATATAATTTTAAAAATTCAAGGGACCTCTTAAGGTTCAGACACTTTGGTGACAAACAAACCACTCATAATTGAAATTTTAAATTGTAATGCACAATAATTGTTTCATAATTAAATCATCTCTAAACGTTAAGATTTAATCACTTTGGTGATAAAGTCGTCATAAAAGTATAAGAATCAAATTATATATTATGATGTCTCAAGAATTTATATGTCAATTCATATATAAATATATGAATACTAATATCAAAACAATTAGGGTGCTATAAAACATCAAAAATTATATATACCAAGAGCAATAAACCCAAACAATAATTCACATACAATTTCATTAAGCAGGTTCTTGTATTGATCAATTTGATGTATGTATATTTAATGAGCATTAATGGGAGAACATTAACGAAACCATATATATTTTAATAATTGGAAAAATGAAATTGTAAACTATGCTCTGATACCACCTGTTAGCAATAATGTAATTATTTATATGGAAATTCAATATCAAAGAATCTTAATTAATTATTTATGCATGACGAGGGATGAAGACACATGCCTTTATTCATATCAATAATTTTGAGAATTTTTTTTCGTAGAAATAGGAGAAACGAAGAATGCCAATTTCTCTACCTTAAATCCCTTTTTCTTAATATATTATATATAATGGAGGATATAATACAACTTTCGTTATCTATGGGTGGAAAGAGGACTGGACTTCTTAGCCTTCAACAAGGGCAAAAGGACACCATTGGTGCCATAACTTGTGTACGGAGGTCACTTTGATGCCATAACCTTTTTTTGGATCACTTTGGTGCCAAAATCGGAGAAAAATAGATCACTTTAGTGATTCCGGCCAAAAAGCTGATGTGGCATTTATATTTTAAAAAAAATGATCTGACTTGTGTACGTGGAAATTATGTGGCTTTTTTTTTTTTAATTTTTTAATTTTTTAATCTTTTTTTTTCTAACTTTTTTTCGGTCGTCGAAATGGCGACTGGCCAAAGGGGAGGGCCGGCGAGGCCAACCTCATCGGCCTATGGTGAAGCTCACCCTGCCAGCAAGGGCAAGCCTTGCCAACCCTTGGCTAGGCGAAGGGAAGCAGCAGGCGAGGGCTTCCATCGCCTGTCTCAGGCGAGGGTTGCCCTCGCCGACGTCAGGTGAGGGAATCCCTCGCCTGTGTCATGCCCCCAATCCCACGGCACGCGACAACCCAACTAAGGTCGATTTGAGTGTGATGTCCCAGGACGCGTCGCCGACCCAACAACCAAACAAAGCATAAGGCACATGCGGAAGCCACGTAAACACCCATACAAAACAAACACTAGACCAAGGGTTAAACAAATAATAGGGTTACAAAACATACACTTGCATTGATATGTCGACATATACAACATCCTTTTACAACTTGAGCTCCAAAGATCAAAAACGGATCAATGGCCACTACTAACAAAAAGGGGTAAGTGGCATGGGCGATCAGGGTTACTAAAACTAGAAGGGCTTCGGTCAAAATATGTTGGCCTTATCTACCTTGGACTAAGGCTAGACCTATGGAACCCAGTCTGAGTCAAATCCTGATGACTCGGAAGAATTGTCAAACAACTCAACCTCAGAGTCTAAGGAGTCCCGCTCAGACTCGGCCCCAGCTGACTCCTCCTTAGAATCCATCGGCTCAACCTCATCCTCCTGCTCCATGGGCTCTGGTTCCTCATCCTCCGAATCCGTCGGCTTCGGGTTTGAATCCTCATCCTCCAGCGCACGGTTAGGGCTCGCCAATTCTCCATCGGGACATTGAAGATCAACATCCCCTGAATAGCTAAATGGAATCTCAAAAGATCGAAAAGGCCCATAGGTCCATACATGGTCTCTAATACACCACGCTATATATCTGTGGGTCTGGTCTAACTGCTCGCTCGCATCAACCCAAACCGTAGACAGATATCTAACCCAAAAATCCTCGTTCTCTGCGGAGTATACCGTCTTCTCCTGGTCTATCCGGTAAGGGATCCCAGAACGAATATGCATTGCGGATATCTCAAGGGCGAGGATCTGAAAAAATTGGGTTTATACAATAGTGAGAATAAATCTCAGCGAGTAGGTTCCCTAAACCTAAACTAGGCTAACAAGCACCTTTTGACGAGCACTAAATAACACACAAATCAAAACATAAATGACTTAGGCTCTCGGGCCCAAATCCAATACTCGATTAACCCTGCAGGTTAGGCATATTATATATAATTGCAATGATGGCACATAATTCAACCATGGCACGTGTACGCCCATCACTCAGCCACGACGCATGTCATGAATATGCTCATGGTCACGCCCATGGTCATGTCACATCAATGCAGTTTCGCACACTTGCAATTTATCAATTTCTTTTTGACCCGCGTAAAATGCATCAGGTCCATCACTTTGAGATCGATCTCCGGTTCGTGTAAAACGCATCAGGCTCATGACACATAACTTATGTAAAATGCATCAGGTTGGTCATTTTCCGGTAGTCCAAGCATCGTCCCGCGTAACACACTTCAGGACAGGTTCAATATCCCGCGTAAAACGCATAAGGGTTTTATGTGATGACACACTCACATGCACCGGTTATTATCTAAACCCCGTGTAAAACACATTATGGCATTTTAGGTGATCACATACTCATGTCATTCATGCACACTCGCATATGCACATGTTATGCCAATATTCGTTATGCACACCCATTGCCATAAAGTTCACACTTGAGCGTTCACGAATTTCACAATGAGCATTCAATTGCACAACACCATTTATTCAATTCATGATGCAACATGCTCAATTCAATATACCATAAGTCCAACTAATCAAATCATCAAACCTAGCCATGGCATAAACTTGACACACAAAATCACGAAATTAAATCAACATGAATTTGCGCATTGAAAGCCCGCCAAGCTACTCCAATCTTGGTCACACTAGGCATAAGACATGGCATCACAAAATTAATCACAATCAAGGACAATTCAGCCACTCAATCAGTTAATCCAGATATTTCCGGTAATTACACCATTAAACCCCAAATTGATTGCGTCTTGTCCAATTCAATCCCGGTATGGACAGCCACCAAACAGGTCACTCTAGGCCAACAAATATCCTCAAAATACTCCATTAGGCTTCCCAAAACATCACTCAAATCAGCCACTATGAGGGCCATATTAGGCACGCACTATATTCCACAATTGAACCCGAACTCATCCCAAACTTGGGCCGAATCAATCCAACTTTTCCAATCACCACCCGGCACATTCTAAGCCGCTAAACCTCAATTAAATTATCACAATAAGCTGCGAAATCAGCCACCATATCAGCCCTTAACAATCTCCACAATTTAACCCATAAAATACCATAATTAACCCCTAAAACCTATCTAGAAATGTAAATTAGCCTAATTAGGGTTTAGGGTTGTACTCACTTGGATTCCTAAGCTTTAAACAAGGCTGGACAGGAGGCGAGGGCGGCTGAACAACGGCGGGGCAAGCGGCGGCGACGGCCGGCCTTCACAGCGGCGGCTCGAGGATGGCGATCCTAGGCAAGGGCTGGTCCTCACGCAGCTAGGGAAGGGAGAAGGAGAAGACGGGACGGCTGGATGGTGGTGGTGAGGCGAGGGGGACAGCGGCACCGGCTCCAGCGAGCGGCGGCACCGGCTCCGGCGAGCGGCGGCGATGTGAGGCCAGGAGGGGGAGAGCTCGCGGGATTGAGAGAGAGAGAATGGTGGCCGGCTGACTTGGGGAGGAGGAAATGAAGGAGAGGGAGAGACAATGGGGATGTATAGGCTTGTGTGATATAGTGAGGTGGTTGAACCATTTTCCCAAAAATGACCAACTTGCCCCTAATTCAAGGGTTGGGGTTAAACTAGCTAAAGCATTTTGGGGGCACAATTGTCCAATATTCCTAGCATTATTGGGCTGATACATTTTAATATAAAACCTTAAAATATTCCCCAAAATTCTGAACCCTATAATTAGGCCTACGGGTCAAACGGTAATTTTCCGATCCCGGGGTAAATTTTTCAATTTTGACCCCACCGACCCTAAATATGAGTGGCCACATAAAAATGACATCGTCCTTTCAAAGATAGTTGCGTACGCCCACGAAATTCAACACTGAAGTCCGGATTCAATTCCACGATCAATTTCGCTCAATTTGCGATTTTAGTGTCTCTCACTAACAGGTGGTTGTTTAGGGGTCATGCGTATCAACCTAGAGCTACCTGAGTCGTGTTGGTCTCGATTTCCTAGAGAACACAATGATTTATCACTAGTTCCGGGGGTCACGATTGCTCAGAGTAAGTTCGGGGTCGTTTGCCACGTGCGCTCTCGGTTGTGCGGAATCACCCGCTATCCGATTGTACGTCATTAGTCGAACCCAATCTGTCACACTCCTTGGACCGGCCCATATCGGTACAAAATATTCCCTTGTCGCTTCTCGGAATCGGACTCGATTCACAGTCGAGTTCTTGGGTCCACGCATCGTTTTCCTAGTTAGCCATTCCCAAATGGTCAGTATCCCAAGAATGATCAGTTCCGGGTGAGACTCACTAAAACGAAAATGAGAAATAATCATCTATTTTATTAATTCCGGAAGTGGGCGATTTCATAACGTTACAGCCTGGGCAGGGGAGGGTCACCCTTACCTAAGACGGGTGTGGGCGACCCTCGCCTGACGTCGGTGAGGGTCGCCCTCGCTAAATTCATCGAGGGAAGCCCTCGCTTGGGCCGGGCGAGGGCAGCCCTCGCTGGATCTAGCGAGGGTGACCCTCGCCGGCGTCGAGCGAGGGAAGCCCTCGCCTGGGCGGGCGAGGGCAACCCTTGACCGAAACTGACGAGGGTCGCCCTAGCCAAATCCGGTGAGGGCAGTGTCGCTCGATGCCGGCGAGGGTTGCCCTCGTCGGAGAAGAAAGAAAGAAAATTAAAAAAAAAATAGAAAAAGGAAAAAAGACGAAAATAACATTGGGTTAAAGTGCTGTAAGATAAATGTATCACAATAAATATAATTTTGGGTTTTTAGTATAACAAAAAAAAGTTCAAAGTAAACTTGTCACAAATTGCATAGTTTAGGGTTTTTCGTGTAAAAAAAAAAGTTCAAGATAAATTATCACAAGTATCATAATTTGAGATTTTTAGTGGTATTTTCCTTTTTTTTGTTTTTTTAAAAATTATTTTAATATAATTTAAATTTTATTTTTCTAAAAAAGTACACATCAGTGAACTAAACGGCGTCGTTTTCGGTTTTTAATGCTGATTGGACCTTTCCGGCGAGCCATGTCAGCACCACATAGGATTTCCGACAAGCTATGTCAGCATTAGTACTAAAGTGATCATTTTTCAAAAAAGTTAGCACCAAAGCGATCCGAAAAAAAAGTTATGGTGATCTCCGTACACAAATTATGGCACCAATAATGTCATTTTGCCCTTTAATAAGTGTCTCTCATCGAAGCACATAAAATATTCTATCTTTGTAAAAATTGAAACTTCTCATATTCTATCTTCCTAAAAGTTGTAACTTTTCATATCCAATATGCTTTTAGAATTTAAATAATTATTAATCTATTAAAAGTATCATATGGGCTGCAATTATTTTTACATTTTCTTCCTTTTGTCTCGGAACTCGTGATTCTCTTTCTGTATTTTGTGTAAAAGATGAGTATAAAATTTCCTAAACATGCTAAGCATCATTCCTATTTTAAATATCATAATGTTTAATCACTAGGTTATTGATTAATTATATTTCTGATCTGCGTTTCAGGGGAATCTTTTAATCACTTGGGCATCACCAATATCGAGCGAGGCAGCGACCACATTAATGAACTTGCAATTAGTCAGGCACGCCATTGATTATGTTCTTCGGCAGGCACAGGCTCCGTGCTTTGGAGCAAACCTTACTTTTTGTCTGCTCTAGGAAGCGAATTAAATTAATTAATTGATTATTAATTATCCATGGAATATCGAGAACGCATTGATAGAGAGATTAATTTATCGTGGGTAAAAAAACAAAAGAAAACTCTCTCTGCCTTAAATTTCGTTCGCACCCCAAAATTTTCATTATTAAGTTGATAAACTTTCTGCACATCACGGCACAGATCTGAGCAATAAAAGAAATGTTTTTGTTTCGGTGTAATGATTCTTCGAGAGATTGATATATGAGAAATATATTTTTTGAAAAAGGGTCTTTGTTAAATAGCGCTTTTAGGGCAATTGTTAACCACACCGAATAAAGAAACATTTTCATTTTTAATTTTTTTAACATAATAGGAGAAAAAAGATAGTTTGAAATTGACAAACTTTCTTTGCTTGGATGTTTCATAAGTGCCCGAAACGCTGGTTGATAAAATCCTTTCAAAATAGGAAATGTTGATTTTTGCTTTTCTTTTTTGCCATGAAAAAATCGAATTAAGTGACCAATCTGCACGTTTCAATTTGACTAAAACTTTTTTGTGTGTACTGATCAACGTTGAGACACACGTATGAATTGTATTAGAGAAGTCATACATCGGATATTTGGTATAGTATAGAGCAGTTAATATATCTTAATTAACTCGTAATTCAATACTCTAAACTTTGAGTTAAGTTAAAGTCCAACTAGTTGCGTTGCTGTACTTGAAATTAGTCTTCCTCTTGGCGGTCTTCCAGAGCGAAGATATCGTGATTTCTGCTCACATCTCAAGAATCAATGTGCAATCGAGTCACGTTAATAATGTCGTCAAAGCTTTGGTTAAGCATACTTAATAATACTATTTAGTTCAATATCTTAAAAATCGGTTATTTATAATACGAGAAAAGTAGATCGGTTCATTGGAAATTCTAATTCTTTTATGAGGTAACGTCTTCTGACAAGTACCCTCAAAGTCTCTATTTAACATTATCCATAAAAATTATCCACGATAATAGTGCTCCTTTCCCAAACAACTTGCTTCTATACATTACTTCAAGAGCACTTCAAGGAGCATAAGTCAAAGATTTCCACTAGCTCCCTTTATGCCCCAGTGATTGACGAATTTTCACTTTGTGTCCTTGGTGATACTTTTTGTCCTAAATATGAATATGAAAGAAGGGTCCAGATGAATGAAGAAAAACAGAAACATTAGCAGTAAAATGTTTACCAATTTTATGTTATGAACAAGATTAATATCATATATATTACATATATATAGCTTGTGTAACTTTTTTCTATACATTTCACAACTCATAATTGAAATTTAATCGGATTATGGTCATGTAATTTTTTTTATTCACACATTCAACATTGGAGGGATTACACATGGATGAGTTCAATCACGGAACTATATGTAAGCACACATGCCATCAATCTAATGTTCAATGCAGTAATTTTCATTAATTCAAGTTCGAGGACTATATTGAACATTTTCATATAGTTCATGGATTGAATTAAATGTGTACCAAAAGTTCAGGGATGACATTGAATAAATTAAAAGTTCAAAAACCAAATTGAACATTAGCCTAAAGTTAAGGGACTAAATTAAACAAATTAAAAGTTCATGAACCAAATTGCATATTGGACCAAAGTTCATGGACTATTTGTGTCATTTCCCATCCAACTATGAATGAATGAAAAAAGTTTTATATTGGTAATAGACCTAGTAATTGCTAAAACTAAAAGCTACCTATATTAATGGTGTTAAATGTGAAATGTGTAAAAAAAGATTGCACAACTTGTGTAGTTAACAATGTTGCACAAAATTCAAGAAAAGTGGGCGGTTATTTTTAAGGGGTATCGGTTCGGAGTGGAATGGTTCTCACCTGAATCCAAAAGATTAGAATTGGGAATCGAATTAGCATGTTTAGGAAACTACTTGAATCGGCTAGTTTCAAACCAGTTCTCGGTTCTAGCCAGGAATCATCGCATTTTAACTAAGAACCGTCCCATTCGTTTTAGGTAAGAACCATATCTTGATAATAAAATATAAATATTGTACCATTTCATTACACAAGCATTAGTTAGTCAAGTGGTTATGTTGATATTTATTCATGTTGAAGAACATTATTTGACTCTTGATTATTGTAAAAGTATTTTTTTCCCCTAAGAGAGATTTCAAAATCAGTTCCCAAGTGGAACCGGCGGTTTCAGGCTTGAAATCAGGAATCGAACTAAGTTTGCAGAATTGGGAACCAAATCAGTTTTGATCGAGGTAGGTTCCGTACTGGACCTGGTGCTCACCCTTAAGTTATTTTTAACTCAAAATCATGCCAAAATGCCACTTGAAGAGGTTGCTCGTGTAATAAGAGCATTAGATTTAGAATATCGAGAGCGCAGTGATATGTCTCTTTACCGTAAGTTGCCTCCTGTTGCCATATGAAAAGTCACTGTCTGTTCCTTTGTTGTGCCACGGAGAAAAGAAAAGCAGAAAAGTCACTCTGCACATCACGGTCTGATATGAGGACCGAGAGCAATATTATTGTCTTGGTGCGATAATTCTTTGGGTGATTAATATACGAGAAATATATTTCCGAAAAGACTGTTTATTGACTAGTGTTGGAGTACTCGTTGGCCACACTTAATAAAGAAATATTTTCATTTATAATACATTGATTATAGCATGAGAAAGACGGTATTTTAAAAATGACAAGCTTCCATAACTTAGATGTTCAAGAAGTGCCCGAGATAATTGTTAATGAAATCCTTCCGAAAATGGAAAATGTTAGATTCCGCTTCTTTGTTTTTTGCCACCACGAAGCAGTTGAATTATGTGACCAGCATACATGTTTCAATTTAATTAATACTTTTGTGCATGTGTTAATCAATGCTGAGGCGCACATGTGAAATTGCGTTAGAGAAATCTCTCATCGGAGATTTGATATGAAGCGGTTAATACATCTTAAATAATACATAACTTGACGGTTCAATTTTGAGTAAAGTTAAGTCCAAGTAGATGTGTTGATGACCTCACATTTAGTACTCCTCTTAGCAATTTTCCTGAGTGAATTGGTAAGATATGGAGCGATTGATATATCTTAAATATTACATAACTTGACAGTTCAATTTCGAGTGAAATTAAGTCCAAGTAGATGCATTAATGGGCTCAGAATTAGTATTTCTCTTAGCAGTGAAGGTGTCGTGACTTATCTTGTATGTCTCAACAATTAACATGCAACTGGATCGTGTTAATAGTGTCCTCGGAGCTTTGATCAAGCAAACTTTGCAATACTATGTAGTTCAATATCTTAAGTATTGATTGTACATAACACGACAAAAATACATCGGTCTATTAGGAATAGTAATTCTTTCATGACTTAGCTACTTTTTGATAAGTACCCTGGACACTACTAAACTAACTTCATAAAAAATTTCCACGATAATGCTTTTTTACCGAACAACTTGATTCTATACATTACTTAAAGAGCACTCCAAGGAGCACAAGTCAAAGATTTCCACTAGCTCCCTTTAAGCACGAAAGATTGAAGCGATTCTAGCAGTAAAAATATTCTGTCTCCATCACCAGTTTTATGTTTTGAACAAGATTAAAATTCGATATTTATAACATTTTGTGTAACTTTTTTTATTATACATTTCAATCTATCATTATTGGATTTTTAGTAGGTCCACTGTCAGCGCAATTTTTTTTTCCTGATGAATGACACATGAATAAATTCGGTTATGGTATTATCTATAAGTGCTCGTGTCATCCATCTAACTAGAAATGTATGGAAAAAGTTTTACAATGGTTGTAGACCTAATAATTGCTAAAATTATATCTGTCCATTTTAATGGCGTTAAATGCGAGATGTGTTAAAAAAAAAGATAATACAGCTTGTGTAGTTAATATTGTTGCAAATATTTCTAGAATGGTGGATGATTATTTCTAGGGGCAATTGGTTCAGAGTGGGTCACTTTCCTATGTGTAGAACCAGGAACCAGACCTATTACACTGGTTCCTGATTCTACTTAAAAACCGTCCCATTTTATATTTTCGGTAAAACACTACGTTCTTATAATAAAATAGAAAGTTGTATGAGTTCACTTCAAAATCATTACTAAGTGCTTATGTTGTTATTTGTTCATGTTGAAGAATGAGGTTAAATTTTTGCTCCATACAATTTTCGCTTTCTTTTTTCCAAAAAGAAGCTTCAAAATTAGTATAGAACCGATTTAACCTGGGAACCGGACTGGATGGACCGGTTCCTAGGTCGGAGGCCACTTCTACATTTTTTGGACTGGGAATCGAACTGGTCTTGGGCTGGTTCTAGGTTCACAGAAGTGGCCCAATTTGGTCTAGTTCTCAAGTTGAATAAACCCTGTGCTCACGCTTTGTTTTTTTTTTTAACTTAATGTCACGTGCCATAAGTCACTTGAAGAAGGTTGCTCCCGTAACAAGAGTATCCGATATAGAGGGATGGCATTTAAAAATAGGTGAAGAGTGCAAAAAGAGGAAAAAAGCAACAAAAAATCCCAAACTATACTCATTGTAACACATTTATCTTAAAACTTTTGTTTTATTGACAATAAAATCACAAACAAAGCCAACTATGACACATTTATCCTAAACTTTTTCTAATGACATAAAAAATCCGAAATTTGTACTTATATGACACATTTACCTTCCGTTAAGGTTCCATCAAATGATTTTTCAACAAAACAATACCGATTTTATTTTACTTAAGTCACCTAGGAGGCAATTAACACCATTTGCCTTTCGGCATCCATATAGAAAAATTTTAACAGTATTCATTGGTAAAACCTTGACGGAGAGTAAATGTGTCACACAAGTACAAGTTTGAGATTTTTATGTTACAAAAAAAAAAAAGGTTTAGGGCAAATGTCACGATGGGTATAGTTTCAGATTTTTGGTGTTTTTTTTTTTAAAAAAACAAGAAGACAAAACCCATAGGATGTTTGGCTTAAAGTTAAAAGTGAAAACATGTATGTTTTTGAATTGGTGCGGGGCACAAAAGCTCCTGAGAGGACAAGTGAACTGTTCTGAGGGAATATATTCAAAGAGGAGAAGAAAGATGATGCAATTGCAAATCTTCCACAGATTGGACGTGTTCTTCGCATTAGAGGTAAAGTTGTTTCTACACTTTGCAAATTTGTTACCAAACTCTCCACTTTATTTCCTTTCCTTTTGATTCCTCTCGTCTCTTGCCAATGTCAGCCCAAACGCACTTGCAATCCCAACCTCTCCCTTGTACTTCCCCTTACGCTTCCATTGCTAATAATAAATAAGAGAAGAAAAGAGCCTCTCGTTCATTTGGGTTTGTTCCGTACCTTTTTTTTAAGGAATAAGTATATCGAAAATCCGTAAGACTTGTCGCGAAAGTATAATTAAGTTCAAAAAATCTTCAAAAAGTGTAATTGAGTCCAAAAACTTATCAAACTGGTATAGTCAAGTCCCTATGTGGACTCATTCTGATGTGACTGATGGAAAATGCAATCAAGTTTCAAAACTTCTGATATATTGTTGCAAATGAAGTTGCGTATAGGTCTTCTATGCTTATAAATCACACAATATATAGCAAACTTGATATTGGGTACGCAGTTGCTTGGCTTCTTTGTTATGACATTAAAGTAGTTTGCTTCTTTGACAACATTCCTTGTACAACTATGTTCGTGGTGTATGTGTCCTCCATGCACGCATGAACATACGTCCATGTCCAGCTCATAATTTTCCGCTTTTCCTTTGTCTTCTAAACGATCCATTACCTTTCTTTTTTCTTGGGTATTCAATAGAAATAACTTTTCTTGTGCTGAGCAATGAATTACCTTTCCAGCCTAACAAATGTTCTAAAATTGGTAGATTACAGTGTCGTAGTTGCACACTTTATTGCCTCTTCCAAAAAATCACAAATTCATTGTCAGTTGCCAAATTTAGGATTATCGAATTTGAGAGAAAGGGAAAATAGTTTTGGCAAAGCGCTTATGTAAGATAAAGCAAACAAATAAGCAATCTTAATAAAGCATCATAGAAAACAAGGAAAAAGTATCAAAAAAAGTCATAAACCTTTTGTATTGATACCGATTCAGTCATAAACCTTTTAATTGGATCAATTTAGTTCTAAATCTATTCATATTGGTACCAATGTAGTTAATCCCATCAATTTATGCCAGAAATTACTGATATGGACGCCAATGGTCCTACGTGGCATGGCCTGCATTGACGGGGATATTTTTAATAATTTTTTTGAATTTTTTTTCTTTCCCTTCTTTTTGTCGATAACCAAGGAGGGCTGGCCTCGCCTGAGCAAGGGCAAGCATCGGAGAGGCCACCCTCGACAAATTTGGCAGGGTTGAGCATCGCTTAGGCAAGGGTTGTCCTTGCTGGGCCTTGCCTATTGCCTGGGCAATGGCTAGTGACATCGACCCTCGCTAGCTATCGGTAGAAAGAGAAGGGAAAGAAAAAAAATTATTAAAAATGTTCACGTTAGCACCTTACGTGTCACATTGGATGATCAGCGTTCACGTCAGCAATTTTTTGCCTAAATTAGTCGGATTAACTGAATTGGTATTAATGTACAAATGTTTAAGATTAAATTAATCTAATTGAAACATTTATGATCGAATTGGTATCGATGTAAAAGGATTATGACTTTTTTTAGACTTTTCCCTAGAAACAATAAATAAGATGAATTTCCCAAAATATAATTAAGTTTGACTTGAATCCCTGGTACGTCAATGACACAGAAAATCAGAAAAAAAAAAAAAAGGGGCAACAAAATGAAAGAAGCGTTTGGACTCTTGGTCAAGCATTTGTAAAGTAGGGAAACCAATTCGTTGACTGTGGTGTAGTTTCCTTGAGCTTTTCGACGTGCCAAATCGTCAATGGTGGTGAAATAGAACTACCAGATTTTGATTAGGTACCGACTCCAACTTACCTTGGATTTGATTGGATCTTGTGATAAGCAATTATCGAGTCTCTTTCAATAATTTAATGAAATAATTTTGACTATGAGTAATTATCGATCAATTGATCCCCCTGTTTCCTCAACGCCAACCATTTTGACTTTGCTCTTCTTAGTCCTCAAGTCAATGCTTCTTAAACCAACCAAAGTCTTCAATGAACCTTCGTTGTTATTGATCCCACGTGGTCATGCTCATGGATTTTAATACAGATCATTGGATCAAGAGCTTACTTGTGTTAGTTTTTTTTGCTATTTTTGTTCTAAAATTAAGAAGATTACTCAAGTTTGGTCTTTTTTAACTAGTACTAAGTGTGAAAATATTTAATTGAGGAGGCAAATGGAGTCTGGAAAGAATTTGAACTCAGGACCTCCAGGACTAATATCATGTGAGATTTTGGTAAGGTTACTATCAACTGTTCAAAAATTTTAAGATGTTAGATGAATGTGTAATTTAATATTTAAATATTCTAACATACAAGGTGCTCGAGAGACTCTGCGTTTTAAAAAGCGCAAAGTATCGTGTAGGTTTAGTTTCATGACATTTGAGATATCGGATCAATTTCTGGATCGCGTTGCTTGATAATGCAACGTTCTAGATGGATTCACGTCAACAAAATAGTCGATTTTTCTTTCCAACTATAGTCATTTGCACTAATAATAATGTTCTTATCGTTTAATTCGATTTGTCAATTGATCACCGGGAATTGTACTATTTTGTTGTCTTTTTGCTTAAAGATTATTTCGATTGTGGTTCTTTTGACGAAATCGCATGTGCGTAATCCAGCATGCACTTCCTTCTATCGAGAAGGAGCCAATTTACACAGCGTTCTGTATTTCCCTTCATATATGATTGGGGAAAATTTTCTCCAACCATTCTTCTTATTAATGCAGGTTACAAGTTAGGAAAGTTACCCACATGCAAGCTTATTCAACTATACTAGCGGATGATATCCATGTCCGTAACCCACCAACAAAAAAAAATGCGGGATTGAAGTGAAAATATGGCCCTATCGGAGCACTACATGAAGATGATTTTTTTTTTTCCATATGTTATCTAATCATGACATGCAAAATATTTATTAATCGTGATATATTAGAATAGCTAGCCTAAGTGAGCTAAATCTGTCCACACACTTAATCGCAAGGCAAAAGATAGAGATTATGCTTATCTCTTACACTCCTCAGCATCTTGTGTCATGCTTATCAGTCATGAACC
Organism: Syzygium aromaticum; assembly: GCA_024500025.1. Lineage (NCBI taxonomy): Eukaryota > Viridiplantae > Streptophyta > Magnoliopsida > Myrtales > Myrtaceae > Syzygium > Syzygium aromaticum. The sequence goes on from CM044895.1 coordinate 14,430,701, forward strand.
GATAAGTCAATGCGTATCTTTTTGTTAAGGGAGTCAAAATCTCGTCCAAGGTCTATAATTGTAAACATGGAGTAATGCCGTGTTAACCACGCCGTTGATTTAAGTTTGTAAAAGCAAGTAAACGTGGAGCGATTATTTAACTTGTTTCATCTAATTTAAAGGTTTCTTAATTTACAAGAATATTTGATTACGACTAACAATAAACACAGCAATATTTTCATTAAACAATGTTCATCGTGTGTGAATGCTTGTTACATTTTTTTTCCTGTTTTATTGTTCCATAGAACATTTCGTCCGTTAAAATAAATATTGACTAACTAGAACAAGAAAAAAAACTCATTATAGTAGCATGTGGAAGCTATTGGGACATGCATATTAATTCTCCATAATAGTTTCGTTTTGAATTTGGAAAGGAACTTTTATATTCCTAGTTTTTTCTGAAAATTTGATTTTAGTTTCAAGACTATTGTCAATGGGCCATTTTTGTAACTTTTCAGATTCAAATATTTAAATGACAAGAAAAAAAGGATACAATTAAAGTAAGTAGAACGATGGTGTGAATTTTTAGCGAAATGCATATTGCAATCGAGATGGATTCATATATTTTCCTAATTCGATAACCTATTATTTATAAGATGAAATTCAAATCAAAAAAAGAAGACTCAAGTTCAAGATAACTTTTTCTTCCGAATGCTCTTGAATATAGCTTTAAGGAATTCAGACCAATTTTGTTGCAGAAAGCAAAAAAGTTCACATTCTTAAATAGAAACGATTTACAACCCTTTGGCATCAAAATATTCATCCGTTAAACTAAAATTAGATTTGTCAATGGACATACAGCCCTGCTAATAAAGAAATTAGGAAATAGGGATGCTAGTATCACAGATACAGGTTCGACTCTTGCTCTACAAGAGGACCATCTAGTGAGGAGCATAGCGTTGGATGAGGATGATGATTGGTGAAAGGTGCTTGGGCAGTGCTATTCACAGGACGGATGACATAGGCAATCGACACGACCCTGCGCTAGCAAGAATGTAAACCGAGGAGCCTCCACAATAGAACTTGAGTTTGCACAAACACCAAGGCCAGTACAATTGGCTTTGATATCAACCTTAGAACTAATAATAACTATCCATTCGTTTTACAAAAAATATCCATAATTTCCGATGCTCAGGTGCGGAAATTGAGGGATAAAGAAAATATTTTCCAATCAATGAAAAATATCCTTTGAAAACTGAGGAAACTGATTTCCTTTTCTTAAGGAAAGGAAATCATTTCCCCTCTTCTCACGCTCACGCCCTCTCCTCCTCTCTCACCTTTTCCCCATCATTCTCATGCAACCTAGAGTGTTCATCTCTAGAGCCACTCCTCCTCCGCTGCTGCCTCGCGCTTCGTCTGGTCCTCCTCCATTGCTGCCTTGCGCGTCCTCTCGTCTCTCGTCTCGTCCTAGGGCTGACAAGCTCGAGTGATGTCAAGCCTAGCCTTGCCTCACCATATCTGGCGATGCTTAGTGGAGCTCAAGACTGGTGAGGCAAGGCCGAGCCTTGACAAATCTAACGAGGCGAGGCAAGGCCTTGCTCACCCAAGGCCGGTGAGCTCAAGCAAGGCCGAGCCTACCTCACCTCGCTAGATCAGGCAATGCTTGGATGAGCTCGAGATCAGCTAGGTGAGGCCAAGCCTTGCAAGATCTGGCAATGTAAGGCTCGGCCTCACTCGCTCGAGGCCGGTTGCCGGCCACAGTGAGCCTTGCCGACCTTGGGCGAGTGAGGTCAAGCCTCGCTTGTGGCTGGTTGTTGGCCGTCACCGTGGTTGGCGATCGGCAAAGGAAGAAATAAAGTAAAATAAAAAAGAGAAAAAAAGAAAAGAAAAGAAATATCAAAATACAGAATACAAAATAAAAATTTGTTAAAAATAGTGCATGAAGGAAAATATTTTCAATATCGAATGGTGAAAAATATTTTTCGAGACTTTTTCAGATTTTAGCCAACCACCGGAAAATTATGTCATTTTCCAAGAAAATGGCTTCTTGGAAAATATTTTCCAAAAACGTTATACTTTCCGCGAAACGAGCGGAGTTTAAGAAAATGATTATTATATCACTTAACTCTATAATGTGTTATAACTAAGAGGTATTTCAATATCCTAACAAAATTCAATTTAGGAATTGCGATAAACCCCCCCCGCATTAAAAGAAATTATCATACGAAACAGCCTTACTCAATCAGTCAATGATGCAGAAGTTGTCTGAGCATATTATAATAAGAAGTTAACAACAAGTTTAATCATTACATGGGGCGGAATTTGAGCCTTGATCTGCGTTCTTGAGCTTCATAATTAGGGTTTTATTATATAAAAAAAAAAACACCAAAGCCTGTCCATTTGCCATGCGCCACGTTATCGCCATGTGAGGTAAGTAATTGAATTTTTTTCCTTCTTTTGTTTACCCGGGGTAAAATTCCGTGAAGCTTACTGCATGCGTCGAACTATTCGTCTTTGTTTAAACCCAGCAAGCGGGTTTCTTACACTTGGAATCTTTTGGATCTCTTTTCCCCCTTCTTTCTTTCTCCCCTCCTTTTCCTTATTTTAATTTGAGGATAGGATTTTGAAAATTTGTTTTGCTCTCGGTCCGAAGCTGCAGATCTCAAGAAGGCCACACCAGCTCCGTGCAGCCAGCCACAGCTGTTTAGTGTGTTCATGTCCGTATTAGGATATTGTTCAAGATTGGTTGTACACTATGGACACTAATCAAGAGATTAATTTAAGAAAAACAGTGCAATTCTTAATGCGTTAACCGTTGCAATAAAGCATGAAACTAGTGTTTTGAAGCTTTAAGCTTTCCCTGTGCAGGATGCTCTATGAGTACTCTAAGAGTACCCGCTAACGGTGGACCCACATCTATCACACTCTGGATTTTGTGGACGAATGTCCTTGAGACGCTTGCTAAGTAACCAAGTCATCGTTTAGTTTACGATGCACATTTTTTCTCGTTCTATTAGAGATGCTTACTGAGTACGGTAAAAATACTCCTTGGCAAAGCTGTTAGTCATATCATGTGATCGTATTAACGAGTGTCTTCAGGGTACATGTTAAGCATACTTAATTTAAAGTAATTCAACATCTAAAGTATTGAAAAATAATTCATAAGTAGTTACTTATAAAGCGGTCCTGAGGAAACCCTTTTAACAAAATACATATCCTATGTGTATGTTACCAATAAAGGTGATTTCCTGAAAGCAAGAAGCCATGGTTTTCAGAAATTTGGTCCCTAACATTTGCAAATCTTGGAAGCCAAAAAGCGGACATGACCCATTTATCTGAAAAGCGTCCATGGGTTTGATCTTTAAATTTTTCCACATGTAAGGGGCAATTTGGTCATCAAGATTCTCTATAAATACACTCCCAGGAGCACCCCTTTGGGCCACAACTCCTCTCATTTCGCTAAAAAAATAAATGGTTGGTCCAATATCCAACCGAGCAACTCTCCATTCCCCTCCAATCTTCTCAACCAAAATGCCATCTCCCTCTACTTCAATCCCCATGAAGCTCAAAACCCTAATCCAAACTCTCATCTTCTCGCGAGCCTGCCGCGTCACTCGAGCCCTCTCGAAGGCGAAATCTTTCCTCGCCGACGTCGTCCGGAAGGGACTGCCCGTTTACTTCATTTACTTTGCCAAGAACAAGAGGAAGAGCAAGATGTACATCGGATCGTTTCGGATGTACTACAACTGGTGCTCTTCGCGCTCGTTCTCCACCCCGACTTCAGTCCTAGATGGGTTCCGGACGAACCACTTGTACTACGACTCGACGTGGAATTGCGCAATCCCGACGTCAGAGGCCCCGGTCACCGAGTGCGAAGATGAAGGGGAGTCGCAGCTGTCCGGCTATCTCCAATGGCTCGAAGAGAAGAACAAGGCTAAAGAAAGCGGTAGCTTCGCCGAACCAAACAACGTCAACGAGATTGATGAGCTGGCGGACGAGTTCATCGCCAAGTGCCACGAGAAGTTCATCCTGGAGAAGCAAGAGTCGGACAGAAGGTTCCAAGAAATGCTTGCGAGAGGCATTTGAAGTCGGAGGGTCTTCTCAGTTTTCGTAGCTGATGATGTTATAATCACTTTGACTTCTTCTAACTCGCTTGTGGGTTAAACTTGTTGGGCACAAAATGGGTATAATTCAAGCTTAGCTATTTATGACGTCGAAATTCGTAATTTTTTCTGGAAATTACCATGTCCATTTTCGCATGTAATGTTCAGCTTCCAGTGAATCAAAAGCCTGTCCAAATTCCAACATTGACGTGGGTCTCCATAATCAAACCCAAAATAACCTAAAATACCACAAACATCGTCTCGTTTTGGCGCTTGTGGATTCAATTTTCGATCGCACGATGGCAAAGTCAAGTCTTGCTCTTAGCTTTTACGAAAGCTGGTGAACATGCAAGATAAGATAAGGTAGGAAAATGAAAAGGGGCCAAAAGGAGGGAACCACATTTTAACCTTACAATTATTTATTATTATATAAAATTAATGCTGGGATTATGGGGATTGAGTACGTTAATTAAACAATTTATCTGGGAGCTTTTTGAGGCAGTTCGTTCGGCGACAGACGTGCAGTGTCCCTTCATTACAAGCTGATTAGCATTAGAAAATTAGCACAGGATATATCAGGCTGACGATGTTCAGATTTCGTGGGAGCCCACTTGTTCGGCTTGAGGAGATCTCCCCAAGTCTTCAGAGGTAAGAGATAGAGCTAGGTTTGCTTTGGGGAAATTAATGTGTTATTTTTATGTTGTTAAAGCCTATGATCATGGGGATCTCTGTCACTACCTTGATGATTTATGCAATTTTTTTAGGATTAATACCACGAAAAATATCAAATTGATGCATCAATGACAAATTTATCCCAAACTAATCTTTTGTTCACAAAAAATTCAAAACTAGTACACATGTGACAAATTTACCACAAGCTAATATTTTGATCACCAAAAATTCTAAACAAATACATTTATGAGAAATTTACCCTCCGTTAGTTTTCGTTAAATTGGATTAACAATACGAAAAACCATAAACTGATATACCTGTGACTAACGGAAAGTAAAATCTCAAATCGGTACCTCCGTCAACTGTTACTTGTTATCCAACTTAGTAATTTGACGATAAAATTTAACGGATATTAACAAAGGGTAAACTTTTACACAGGTGTACCGGTTTGGAGTTTTAGTTATCAAAAAATTAATTTGAAGTAAATTTATCATGAGTTTACCGGTTTGAAGTTTTTCGTAGTATTAATCCTTTTTTTTAAAATATTTATAATAAAAATATGTGATTTGATTCTTGAGTAATTACCGAGCAATTCGACGTGGAGCCGGTGGCAACATGAGACCTCGAACCTTTCGAAGCGCGGGATTTGGACATCCAACATCAATCCATCCATTTGATCATTTGGATTTCGAAGGTGTGCCGTGACAAGGTCGGCGAATTGGAAAACGACTTCGTGGAAAGAGCAGATTGACCGATGTACCTTTGTTCACTTCAATTTGCAAACGTGTATGGTTCGGATGGTGATGGATTGCGATTTTATATTCTTTTGACAAGGACTTGTACCTTGGATTTCCTAACCACTAGGACATGCACTCTCCATGAACTATAGTTTTGATATTGCATATGTATGGTGCTATCTTCGCTGAACTCATATTGCGAATCGGGCCCGCAAGAGATTTGCCGTAATAATCACACCAGGCTGTTTGAAGAAATTTCTACTTTCAAAATTAGGCTGTTCCATAAGTTTTTGGCACTCATGCTCTATTGGTTTTAAACATGAAACGGTCGAAATCTCGTCATATATATATATAGAGTTGTTATATGATTTTTTTATGGTTTTGTTTGAAACTTCAAATATATTTTGTATTTTCATATTTAGGAGGAAAAAAATTGCGATTGAAGGTTATAACTGGTAACCTTGCCTTGCCAGCTTCCTCTCGTCAAGAGCCATTGCGACATTGCCTATTCTTTCGTAAGCAGCACTGCAACTGCATTCTTCACGGGATAGTTACAAAAAAAAGTTCTAAATCTATTCTATGGATACCAATTAAGTCTAAAATTTTCAATTTGGTCAATTTAGTTCTAAGCCTTTTTGGCGATTTTCCAAGTAATCTTTCCGACCATTGGCCGGAAATAGTTGACATGAATGCTAGCCTTCTTACGTGGCACAACCGGCGCTAACATGGATAATTTTTGCAATTTCTTTAAAATTTTTATGATTTTTTTCTTTTTTTCATTTAGGATTTTTTTGATAATTTTCTCCATTCTTCGAGGTAATGGTACATTTGCACGGCGCGTGCAATTTTGGTCTGTGCATTCAATTGAGAGGTTCTTGCGTAGGCTAAAATAATATGTCGAGAAATTTTCGAGAGTCAGACCACTTAGATTTGATATTTTCAAGTGTAAAAGATGGGTTGTTCTGTTCATTCTGCTGAGTAAATGTTTGTTGTTTGGGCAAACTATGGCATGCATATGGGGGAACTCAAAGGGACTAGGGAGATCCATTGAGAGAGGTAGAAGAAAGGAATGAGAAGCAATTTCCATGGTGATTCAAGAGTCGAGTAGATACCATGAATTGAAGCACATTCATTGATGTGCAAGTAGCAAATGGATCATAACACTCGAAATAAAAATATTATTCAAGTATCTCAACAGGGTCATGTTTTCCTCGATCTTTAATAAGATAGAAACATTATTCAACTAGTTTTCTAATCGATAAGTAATAAAAATGTCGCATCCAAACCTCGAGGTTATTAATACGACGTTTTAGGCGCGTTGCTATCCCATTTCTTTTATCTTCTCATTAAGAGCATGTGGAAGCGTACAATAAACACCCAGACAAGCAGTCAGGAAAAATAACTTTGCAATACACTACTTCTTATATTACATGAGTATATTTTACAAATCCCTTTTCTACTAGCATTTTTTCCTTTTCAACACACTATACATATTCGCGTAGATTGGAGGAAATTCCTATCTCCTCTAGCGTGACTACAGCTTGCAAAACTGGTGTGAGGATTCCATGCCTATAAATATGAAAAACAACAGAGTGAGCCAATGACTCAGTAAGTAAATTTACTGATCCTTGGATAGGAGGATGCCTCGCCGTCGAACAAGCACGTGAACATAACTGCATCAAGTGTCGAAACCGTGCCTTACCTTGTCTATGTACTATTCATGGTTCACGCATCCACCAAAAGAACATCAAGCATGATACATAAATGACGTACACATGAATAACACCGTTACTCTAGAACAAGAGTAGGCACAATGGGAGGTTCACACAATTTAAAGCCATCATACTAAAACAAAGAGCATGCACAAGAGGGTTCATTCATTATTTCAACCGTTCACACCGTTTTTCCGGAATCCACCGGGCAACGTTCCCTAATCCAAGGGTAACGACTATTATCCGAAATCCATCAAGCATCCGAACTTAATCAGGCAACGTCCCCTAATCCAAAGGCGACGATGATCCTTTGACAACCAATTCGTCGAGCATCCAAATTTAATCGGACAATGTCCCCTAATCCAAGGGTGATGACGATCCTCCGACAACCAACCCGTTGGGCATCCGAACTTAATCGGGCAATGTCCCCTAATCCAAGGGTGACGGCTAGGCTTATTTCCTCATGTGACCGTGCAAACAAATATCACAATCTAGTTTCTTATCTTCATTACATTAGCCGATACAAGCAAGGCCCAAGGGCGCGAATCATGCCAAGTGTATAAGTTGTTTTACACTTCCGAAGCCGTACATCATGCCGGGCATGGCACCAGGTTAGTGGCCCAAACCGACCGGTCAAGACGCTGACCTACACTAAGTAAGGCTTTGGATCGGTACATCTCAATACTGACTAGCCAAGTGAGATTTATTTCGACACCGATCTCAATCGAGCGAGACCCACCCAAAGCCCGGGGTGTGCTTCCAACGTATGAGCAAACATACAAAGTTACATGTGAACAAAACATAGAAATCTCACATGAACAAGCAATAGGAGTTCAATTAAACAACACATATAATCACAAACAATGATTAGGAATGCATCCTGCCCTACCGACGTAACAAAACGCTCAAACCAAGGGTTAGAAAGTCTACTTACAACACACCTAAAGGTGGTAGTCAGCGGTGGGGGCACGGCAAGGGGCATGAGAGAGAGAGAGAGAGAGAGAGAGAGAGAGAGAGAGAGAGAGAGAGAGAAGGTGGCGATGAGAGGACGTGAGAGCAAGAGGGAGAGGAAGAGAAAGTGAAAGTGGCGTGTGAGAGAGGAAATGGGAGTTTGAGGTGAATAATGGTGGAAGGATGCCTCTATTTATAGGCCATTTTGCCAACTTGCTAGGGAAGTTAGTCAACTTGCAAGATAAGTTAGCCAACTTATAAGGTAAGTTTTTAATAAAGCCATTGACTTGTGTAAATTAACTTGTTTTCTTGCCCACCAAGTCTTTTGGCATGACTCTCTTGTTGGGTGTGAACTATGGCCTTGGTCTTCAAGACTCAATTATTAGTGGTTTCTACAAGAGACTACATTATTGGTGGCTAGGTTTCATTATTGGCCAACTTGTCCAAGAAGTTATCAATAATGCAACTAATAAATCAAGTCAACTTGTTTTCTTATCCCAAGAAGCATTCTAGGCATAAACCATGTAGCCTTATTAAGAAATAATCAATAATTAGGGTCATTGCTAGTTCTAATGGTATACCTTCCTTTGAACACACAATTTTCACTAAAACTTGACTTAATAAGGAACTAAGGTAATTAGGGATTTTCAATTGCCATAAACGATCGGCTATCCCATTTGGAACCGAGGTTCGATGTAAAAATATGTTCAAGTATGGTTAGACACAACTGAGTCAAAGATCAGGCTAAATGGTGCAAGGCCAAATAAGTTGGATTGTCCTACCACATGGCTTGTTCAGTCGAGACCCTAACCAAGCACAGGGCTTGGCATACAACTGGGCCACATGAGCGCAGGGCCAAGCACATGGCCAAATGCACGGGCATGGTACCGAGCCACACGAACGGTGTGCTGGGCGCATAGCTAGGCTACACAAGCAAGGAACCGAACACATGGACAAGACACACGAACGAGGGACTGGTTTATGGATCGAGCACATACATTAGCTTATGGGTGGGCACAAGTTTGATCGGCACAGAACTATGTCTGGGCCAGAATTGATGGGCATAAGGCCTAGCACATGGGTTAGGCAAAATGACTGGCATATGGTCTAGCACAAGGTCGACTCGTGGCCTAACTAACAAGAACACGATTAGTCCATGATCAGGCACAAGGCTTGGCTTGCATGGCTAATACAAAGCCTGGTCCGCGATTAAGCCATTAGGTTCTTGGCCTGGCACACAGCTCGTCCATGGCCAACTCGACGGAGTGATCCATGGCAGATTCATGACCGGTCCATATTCGAGTATCAATGATCCATGATCGACTCTTGGTTGTCATATAGTCACGTGGAAATTGAATTCAATAGAGTCGTTCCATAGTCTCTCGTGACCAGTGCATGGCCAAGTGAAATCACTCATAACCAACTCATGTCCGCACGGCATCAATCCATGGCCGTCCGAGATCGTTCCACTGTCGACCCTTATGGTCAAATGGTCGATCCATGGTCGAATTACTCTAATCGACTTATGTGATTGGGAAGTCATTTCATTGTCGATCCCTTAGCCAATCCATGGACGATCTTTCGATCAAACCATTATTGATTCTTTTTAAATACTCGTTCCGACCATACCAGCCGATCCATGACTTACCCTCGAATCAATCCGTTCACCACTTCCATGGCCATTTCCTTTGATCGACTCGGTCCAAACTGGGGTTGTCACAAAAAGGAGCATCACTTATCGTCTTTTTTTTAAGCTATGCTTGCATGCTCTGTAAATGACTTCCATATTTGAAGGAATTTCCCTCCGACATGTTGCGGCTCGCGAGTTTGGGTAATAGGATTGCAAACTTCCTATTTTAAAGAATGAGAAAATGACATAAAACAGTTCCTAAACTTTGACACAATATGTAATATGATCATTGAACTTTTAAATTATTCAACATGGTCCCTGAACTTTAACTTAATGTGCAATATGATCTTTGAACTTTTAATTCGTTTAATTTCGTCCAAAAACTTTTGGTATATGTTTAATTTAATCCTTGAATTATAAAAATGTTAAATGTAGTCCTTGCACCCGCTGCATTGAATATTTTTATATAGTTTATGGACTCCATTGAACATGTACTAAAAGTCTAAAGATCACATTAAATAAATTAAAAATTTAGGAACTACATTGAATATTAAAATAAAGTTCAAAGAATATATTAAATAAATTAAAATTTTAAATATTAAAGTTCAAAAATTATTTGGATAAACAAGAGAGATATCTGCTAATAATAAAACACTAAATATAACTAATCAATGCAAATCTACAGTGAATGGTCATGTCAATAATGCTTTGCACAGAGTAAAGGACACTGAAAAGGAGAATAACGTGGCAAGGCATCGATTCTTCTATTGACAGAGACATCTCTTTATTCCGAAATTTTACTGTTTCTAGCACTTCGGGACTGAGTTCTTTTCTTTTTCTTCTTTTTGGTCCCCTGGCTTCCTGACCCGAAGTCCGGCTTTAGATAAAAAGTGAATGCCCACAGTTTCTTGGATCCATTCAAATCAAATGAGGATAAACCCATGGGTGTACAGTAAAGGCATGAATAGCTCCTCCGAATTCAAACATTCTTTCGACTAAAGTAGTTTCAATGCGTTGTCGATGGACAAATTTGGGGAGGGATAGCTTACGGGCCAAATGGGAACTGTTTTTCTGTCAAATTTAACAGATTATGGTAATTTTAGAATTTTAGGGTTTAAAGTGCGAAAATTTTATAATGTAGGGTTCTCATAGACAAAGAAAAATAAATACATAACTATTATTCCCCACCTTTCTGCATGCTAAAACGCATTATAAGCTTTAGATTCTCAATTGACCTTATCATAAATTAATATGTAGAAATGTCATAGCCAATTTTAATCGATTATTTGTATCTTTGAAAGGACTATGATCGAGTCTAGCATTCTAAGGCCACCCGATCGGTGATAATCCTATTGTACCACCAATTAAATTATAAACTTTTCAATTTTACTAATTTGATCATAAACCCTTGTACAAATTTCTAATGTGGTCCATCATGTCAATTTTCGCTGGAAATCAATTATCGGAAGAACTATATTGAAATTTTGCCTAAAGGCTTAGGATCCAATCAGCAAATTGAAAAGTTAAGGACTGAATTGATATATGTACAATTTATAATTAAATGGACAAGACTATAGATATCCACTCTGCAAAGCCAGAAACATCATTTGGTGTTTATTTTAAACCTAGTCCAGCCACTAAGTATTTTTTAGATCTGGATAATATATAGTTGTATAGGCTTCTCTAAACCAATACCGTGCATGCAAAAGCCGGCAATTGCGTTATAGGGAATACTATTGCGAAGTCATATACCATGATATCCACAAGCTCCCCTACATCTATGCTTGGAAGAATGTTGAAGTGGGCGAGGAAAATAGAGGTGAAGAAAAAGAAAGTGAAGAAAGACAAGGTGGAGAAATTAATTTCTTATCTGTCGTTTGGAAAGAGTGGAGAATGAAGGTGGAGAAAGTATTGAGAATTAGGGATATTCTGTATGGAAAATGTGGTTAAGTGGAAGGAAACTTCGGATACTGCGAAAAACAAGCAACTAATCCCGAAGGGTAAAAAAATTGACCACCGGATTTGGGTGATATTAGAGAGTCGATACCCTCGTTTAGAAGAGCGAAACTCATTTTTTAAGCTGAAAAGTTATTTTTGAGCCTTTTAACTCGTCTGTTGAATATTGGTAAACTTTCGGTCAACCTTAGTTTGACTTTTTTATTTTTTCGAAATCTAGAGAAAATTTGAGGTGCCAACAAAGATAATACCCCTCAACTAACATATTCTTTTATAATCTTTAGGGGTGAACATATAGATCCACTCAATTTGAGAACCGCCCCAACTGAAACGAACTAGATGATTTTGAGCTGTTCCCATAGGCGCCAGTTCGATTTCCGATTTTGGGGTATGTATTGGACCTCCTGGACAGAACCAATTTATTTATTTTTATTTTTTTATTTCTTAAAGAACTAACAACACTAGCACTAAACCCTAATCTCTTCAGCTCTCATGCCTCTTTGCCTCTCGTCTCAACTCTCACAATCAATCATGCCTCTTTCCCTCTCGCCTGTCACACCTCACTCTTTCCGACTCTTGCTTGACTCTTCATCGACCTCCTCTATGGCGGCTGCTAATCACGGACGGTCTTCTTGCTCTGTTCACTTCACTTCCCCGCTACACTCTTCCTGAGCTGAACTCGCCTCTCTCTCTCTCTCGATCTCCCATCTTCTCCCGACAATGCTTGATGCTGAACTTGTCGAGCTAGATTAGAGCGTCCTTGTCATTGATCGGGCGGCTTCGACTTGTGATTCCTGCTCGATGCTTCAAAACGACCAAGGGGCATTGCTCCACCATTGTGTACAAGCGCAGCCTCGACATTCTCCACGATCCGTAGTTCAATAAGGTAATATTTGATTGAGTTCGTTCGGCCTCTATGCTAGAGCATTTGGGCCAAGATGATTGCATAGAGGCAGTTGTTGGTAGCAAAGGTGGATTATGTGGAGCTTGGAATCGCCGGAATGTAGTATTGGTGGAGTCTCAATGTTTTGTGTGTTTGTTTCGCCGATGCTGAAGTTGCTCCAACTGTCCTTGTCCGTGAAGCAATGTTCATCCAATGATCTCGATCTTGCCATTTCTCGTGACCTTTTTTCCTTCCTTTGGTTGGTTTTAGTATTGTGTTAGGTTTTCTAATTATTTCGAATGTCGTTTAACATGTTTGAAGGATATGTATTATTGTGAATCCACTAGTTCCATTGGACCTCTTAGGAATTGGATTAGGTGGTCCAATTCCCAATTCTAGAAACGGAGAATCAGTCCTTTTGGTCCAATACCCAATTCCTGTGTGGGACCGGACTGGATCAAAAATCGATACCCCAAATAATTCTTTGGGGTAAAGTAGGTAGAATTTAAAATTTTTAGGGAAAAATCACCACAAATCCCAAACTATGTCCACTGTAACATATTTATTCTAAACTTTTTTCTATGGCACAAAAAATCATAAATTTGTACATGTGTGACATATTTATCATCCGTCAAGATTCCATCAATGAACACTGCTAAAAAACTGCTCATTTGAACGCTAGAAAGCAAACGGTGTTAACATTTTGTCCACATGGTTTAAGTAAAATAAAAACGATATTGTTTTGGTTGAAAAATCATATAACAAAATATTGACGGAGAGTAAATGCGTCACATAAGTAGAAGCAACAAAAGTTTAGGGTTCAAAGTGGGCATACTTTGAGATTTTTTATGTCACAAAAATATTTTAGGGTATATCTATCATAAGGGATATAGTTTGGAATTTTTAGTGATTTTTTCTCAAAATTTTTACTACTTTATCGAAGTTTTCTTCACAATAATGGGAAGAATGGGAATTGGTTGGCCCAATGCATTTGTTTTTGCCATGATCAAGCTCACCCTCTACAACCAAAGATGCTTCTCAAAGTTTTCCCAAACACACCTAAATCAAAGTTTATGGGTGCCCCTGTTCAGTAATTAAGCTAATGAAATGATCTCTAGTGATGTTTTGCAAACCCACAGAAAAACAAAAGGAAAATTACAAAATCAGTCATGAATCTATTGTATGGATGTCAATTTAATTTTTTTTTAATATTACCAATTTAGTCCTCAAACTTTGCGTGAATTCAAATATAATCATTTTGGTTAATTTTCATTGGAAATCGCTAATATAGTGATCTAGTTATTGCCAGTCGTTCTATGTGACACGCCGTCGTATCATCAATTTTCTGTGAGACTAGGCTGGAAGAACTATATTGGAATTTTGTGTAAAGATTTAGGACTAAATTGATGAAATAAATTAGCATCTATACAAAAGGTTTATGACTAATTGGACAATTTCCTTGAAAAACGAAGACACCCACACAAGACGAGCATAGTGAGATGATAACGCTTCATTCCAAAGAGTGTATTCTAGTATACAGTTAGTGCGGCCTCAATGTAAGTTAATTAGATTGAGCTCATCACATGCTAAGAAATAGTGACACTCACTTTGGCGCCGCAGAAAATAGAAGCTTCGACGCAAGCCTTACTAATGTTGTCTCATGCTATAGAAGCTCGTTTAAGGTGGTTCAGACACATGCATCGACAGCATTGTATGACCTTAATTAGCGAGAAGATCTATGATTGTATGAGAAGTGATGCAAGATGAAAAGAAAGTGAAAACCTTGAAAGAACAAGACATAGATAGAAACTAGAAAAAGGACAAGCCGAAAAGTTCGTAGCATTCGTTGACAGCTCTTGTCCACTTAATCTAGTCAATGTGTAAGAATTTCTTAATGTAAGCTTCATTAATTGAAATTAATTGAATTAGTTTAGTCTAATAAAGATAAGATATATGAGTTTTTAATAAATCTAATATAGGGCTGGCTGGTATGGGCTGAATACGGCCCGGCCCGTAATGAGAGGGCCCGTGGTCAACAATTCTATAAATAGCGCTCAAGTCCCTCCCCTAACTTGATGATGCACAATCTGACTCACATACGGATCTAAAGAAAACTTTTTTCTCATGAGTGGCAATCTTATTAGGCCAGTGTTCTAACGAAGGGTATAGGGTTGAAACATTTGAGTTCATGTTCAGAAACCGGCACAAATTCCGTATCAAGTTCAATAGATTCCAAACTAGGTACGTGAATCAATAATTTTCCAATAACGTGTTTCAGTTTCTGATTATGGTGATCCTAGGCGTGCTATTTCACGTGGCCTACATGTGGCATCAAAGTCTGCCATAGATTAGAACTGAAACATACAGATTATGACCGTTTTCATTATGTCCAAGAGGTTTTTACCCAATTTCAAATTTTTTGTCGAATGAATGTAAAATTGTATTATATATTTATAATCTACTCTTTGAGACAAGAAGATTGATGGGTGGCAGGTCACCCGACGAGGCCGCACGCGCCCTCACACTCCGATATGCACCGTGGGCGCAGTGGCACGTGATGGCTACGCGCGGCCATGTCGAACCGGCGCATTTTCCGCCCATAACCAATGGTAATCATCAATAACGGCTGGATGACGTTAGCGGGGGTGCAGATTTGGGTTGACCCAACTCGAATTTCGACTCGACTTGGATCCTGACCTGACTCGATCGTTGACCCAACCGGTCAACCGGTCGGATCGGTTTGTTGACCATTGACCGATTGGACTAGTCAACTGATTGGACCGGCTGTTCAAATCGGTTTAACCGGTTGAATATATGCGCACGCGCCGTGCTTTCTGGTGGCTCGTGAAGGCGCGTCCGACGTCCGTTTGGGACGTTCTTAGTACCGATGCACTCGTATTGAAATTCTCTACATTGTGGTGTATTTATTTTACATGTTTAAAGCTTTTACATATATGAAAATACTTATAGAACCATATATATATGTATTTAGGGTATTTTTGCGTATTTTCTTGTATTTCTCTATGGTTTCAGAAATGCATATGGTAGCTCACATATATATCACCACATAAGGATTGTGTAGAGTGTAATTCATTGTCTATCAATGAATTGAACAATATAATTAGCATGACATGTAATTTCAGATATATACGCCTCTGTCTTTACGTCTAGCATTACATGTATATAGTGAATGTGATACATAAAGCTCATATCCCTGGTATGAGAGATTTTCAAGGATTCAGTTGGATAATGACCTCCAAAGTGGCATACTTGACTGGGTTTGAGAAATATCGGTCTTATATTATGGTGGAATGTCTCTTGTTCGATTGCGTAATCATACTCCTAAAGGAGGTGATCTTGTATTGGTTTATGGAGGGGTACATGTATAGCATGTGCTTGAGAAATGACTGATCTTAGTGGTTCATACACCCAAAGGTGGTGATTTCATGAAAGATTAGAATATATTCTCATGGCCGTTGTCATGTGGAGAGTGTATAACTGCATGTCATATTTTCTGTCTAAAGGTAATTATGTGATGATATATGTAACTCTTTGGATAAGTACTCACATGATGCTGATTGTATTGTTTGTTTGTTTTCTAGTCAACTTTTCTGTAAACGGCAATTTTATTCCCATTGAGGTCTTTACTGGATTGAACTTTAAGAAATGAAAAGATGATTTTCTATTTGAAATGGAGCTAGCAGATGTTCACATTGCTCTTACAAAGGATAAGCCGACAGATATCGCAGCCACCAGTACTAAAACTGAGAAAACGCACTATGCTGCCTGGGAAAAGAGCAATCGGATTTGCCTATTGACAATGAAGAAATCCATTTAATAACACTTGAAAAATGGTTTACCAGCTGACTGTACCGCTAAGGAAATTATGGCAACCTTAGAGGCTAGAAACTGCATTTCATCTAATGCTGAGGTTGGTACATTTCTTCAAAAGCTCTTCAATATGAAGTATGATGGTACTGCTGGGGTTAGAGATTATGTCCCTATGATGGTAGATCTAAAGATGAAGCTTCATGCTTTTAATGTTTCCATTCCTAATACTTGCATTATGCATCAAGTCCTGAACACCCTTCCACTTAATTTTAGGATTATAAAGACAAATTACAATTCCCAAGATGAAACTTGGTCAGTTATTAACTTTATAGCAAGGATGGTGGCAGAGGAAGAGAAACTTAAGAAGGAAAAATGGCATCTAGCATTATATTTTTCTGGTTCCCATAAAAAGAAGGATAAGAAATCCAGATATCGTACTCATAAAGGTATTCATGACACTACCGGTTAATCTGACAATATGAGTCCAAAGAAAACATCCTTCAAAAAGGATGGTGATTGCTATTTCTTTTGTAAGAAGAAATGTCACATAAAGAAGGAGTGTGGAAAGTTCAAAACTTGGTTGTTCAAACGTGAGCCTATAGGTAATGATTCTTTAGCACTTGTTTATGAATCCAACCTATCGGAAGCACCATCTAGTTCTTGGTGGCTCAATAGCGGTGCAACTAATCATGTTGTGTTTACTATACATGAATTCATAAACCGGAAGAAGCCAAATTAGGATAAGTCAATACTCACTGTCGGAAATAACGAGAAAGCCGATGTTGTGTTTGTGAGAGATGTTATCTTGATTCTAGACTCTGGTTTTAAATTAATGTTGAAAAACACTTTTTATGTACCTTCTTTTAGATGAAACTTAGTTTCCGTATCCTGTTTGGACATGTATGGCTACTCTTTTGAAATCAAGAACAATGTTATTTCTTTGTTTTTTTAATTCAAATAAGGTTAGGTGATGTTATATGTCCAACAGATTGTACAAATTGTGTTTGTCTCCCAATGATATATACGTCGCTTACATGACTAAAAATGTTGTTTCCAAGATACCACTACTTAAGGAACAGTCTTATGCATTATGGCATAAATGGCTTGATCATATCTCTAAGGATAGAGTAGAAAAGCTGATAAAGACTAACATCTTGCCTGCTCTGAAAGATGACATAGAGATATGCGTAGACTGTTGTAGAGGTAAAATGATCAAGATAAGAAAGAAAATTGCAGTCCGAAATTCTAACCTGTTAAAGGTCATTCACACTGACATAAGTGAACCCTATACGGCAACCTTGTATAGAAATTTTTAGTCCATCACATTTTTTGATGACTATTCTCGATATGGTTATCTATACTTGATTAAAGAAAAGTCTGAGTCTCTTGACAAATTCAAGATTTTTCAGACTGAAGTCAGAAAATAGTTAGGAAAGGTCATAAAGATTGTTAGATTTGACCGAGGTGGAGAGTATTATGGCAAGCATGACAATGCCGGACAGCTTGAGGGGCCATTTGCCACGTACTTAGAAGGTTTTGGGATAGTAGCTCAGTTTACTATGCTTGGAAGTCCTGAGCAAAATAGTGTAGCAGAAAGTTGCAATCGTACCCTTATGAAAATGGTGAAGAGTATGATTAGTAGAACAAATTTACTTGATTTTCTGTGGGGTGAAGCTTTGAAAACAGTTTTGTACATTCTGAATCGTGTATCTACTAAAACTGTTCCATTGACTCCTTTTGAGTTATGGACTGGACGTAAGCCTAGCTTAAACCATCTTAAGTTTTGGGAATGCCCTGCATAAGTGAAGTTATATAATCCAACATTAAGTAAGTTGGACTCCAGAACCACTCGGTGTTACTTTGCATCTTACCCGGATCATTTGAAGGAATATCGGTTCTATAATCCCAATGGAGGCACAAGAATTGTGGAATCACAGACAGCGAAATTTCTAAAGTTTGATGTAGTCAAAGAAAGTAGCTGCTCACAGACTATTAAGGATAATAGTATGGTGGGTAATGTTGTATCTTTATCTCCTCCCATACAGATAATTGTGGAGACTTCCACGCCATAGACTGAACTTGTTAAAGCTCAGGATCCTGTTATTAAGGCAGCTCTTAATGAAGTTTCTCAAGGCTCTTAGGTGTATGATGAGGCTATTGCTGCTCCGGTAAAAAGATCCATTTGGGAGAGATGATCAGCTATACCACCGGATTATTTAGTCTATATAAGATAGCAAGACTACGATATTGGTTCTGTGGCTGATCTAATGACTTATGTGAAAGTTATTTCTTATTCTCAATCGGAACTATGGTTGGATGCAATAAGAGATGAAATGCAGTCTATGACGCATAATGGTGTTTGAGAACTTGTTGAATTACTTGAAGGTCATAGACCTATTGGCTGCAAATGGGTGTATAAGACTAAAATGGACTCCAAAGGAAAAATTGAGAAGTTTAAAGTCAGACTGGTAGCCAAAGGTTTCACTTAGAGAGAAGGAGTAGACTATGAAGCAACTTTTTCTCCAGTCTCTTCTAAATATTCTTTCAGAGTGATCATGGCATTGGTAACTCATTTTGATATGGAGTTACACCAAATGGATGTTAAAACTGTCTTTCTCAATGGAGACCTTAATGAATAAGTCTATATGATGCAACTCGAAGGCTTTGCGGCAGATGATTTAGGTACGCTTGTATGTAGACTGAAAAAATCTATTTATGGTCTTAAGCAAACTTCTAGACAATGGTACTTGAAGTTTCATAGTGTTGTCACTTCATTTGGTTTTGTTGATAACAAAGTAGATCAGTGTATATACTGCAAGGTCAGTGGGAGGAAATTCATTTTCCTTGTATTCTATATGGATGATAACCTGCTTGCGAGCAGTGACCTTGGTTTACTGCATGATACAAAGTCGATGTTGTCAAAGAACTTTGATATGAAGGACTTTGGTGAGGCGTCTTTTATCCTTGGTATTGAGATTCATAGGAATCGTTCTCACCGACTATTGGGTTTATCTCAAAGGGCATATATTGATTGTATCTTAGAAAGATTCAACATGTAGCAATGCAAGCCAGGAATTACTCCTGTCATTAAGGATGATAAGTTGAGTTTATTACAATGTTCTCATTCAGATTTTGAGAAAGCCCAAATGAAGAATGTACCTTATACTAGTGCACTTGGGAGTATTATGTATGCTCAAGTATGTACTAGACCAGATATTACTTTTGCAATAGGACTTCTAGATAGATATCAATCAATCCATGGCATGATCGTTGGGTTGCTGCCAAGAAGGTTTTAAGGTACTTAAAGATGACAAAAGACTATATGCTGATTTACAAATATATTCCAGACCTACAGCTGGTCGGGTATTCGAATTCAGACTTTACTAGCTGTCAGGACAAAAAGAAGTTGACAACAGGTTACATCTTTAAGTTAGCAGAAGGTATAGTATCATGGAAAAGTGAGAAACAGAAATCAATGACATCTTCTACCATGTAAGCGGAGTTTATAGCATGTTTTTCGGCCGCTACTCAAGCAATTTGGCTCCGAAACGTCATTAAGGAGTTGACCGTATTTGATTATGTAGATAGGTCCATACAGTTGTATTGTGACAATAACTCTGCAGTATTGTTTATTAACAACAACATAGGTCTAAAGGAGTTTAAGCATACAGAGGTAAAGTACCTGACTATAAAGGAAAAAAGTTCAGAATGGTGATATTACAGTAGAGCACATTTCAACAAATGATATGATTGCAGATCCACTGACTAAAGGCCTTCGCCCTTGTGTATTTGATCGACATTCTATTAACATGAGTTTAAGAGTATCATGGGATATTGTTAATTAGTGAGAACTGTTTAGTCTTATATTGCTCTTATGAAATTTGTATATGATTTTATGTTACATTTTGTAGTATTTGGATATGTATCAACTTTTTACATTCAATGAGGTTTTTGTGAATGTAGATTTATCAAGTTGAATACACATATTTGATGAAAATCTTGAGGCATTGTGTAAACCTTGAGTACAGGCTATGAGACATTATTGATATTAGCCTTAACAATATGTCTTGTTACACATAAAGTATACTTAACTATCAAGGTAAGACATATGCAGGTTCATCAGAACCATAAAAGATTTTCTTTGGTGACACACTAGGTTTTGTGACACTTAAAAAGAGAAAATTTGGACTAACAAAATGGACAACACATGAAGTATCACTCATTATGAGGTATTGTCCATTTGACACACTACCATATTAAATCTATATCAGTAAAGTTGAAAGCACTCGTGATCATGGAAGGCTTTGCGTGAATACATGCAGTTATCGTCATGATTCGGTGTTTAAGACTTTATGGGATCGAATTGACTATTAAGAATAATTTCTAGACAAACATAAGGGTGCGCATACAGTTCTATTTCAATTAATATCGCCCAAGTGGGAGAATGTAAGAATTTCCTAATGTGGACTTCATTAATTGAAATTAACTGAATTAATTTGGTCTAATGAAGGTAAGATATATAAGTTCTTAATAAGTCTAATATGGGGCTGGCTCGTATGGGTCGAGTACAGCTTGGCCCGTAATGAAAGGACCCGTGGTCGACAACTCTATAAATAGCGCTCAAGTCTCTCCTCTAACCTGATGATACACAATCTGACTCATATACGGATCTAGAGAGAATTTTTTTCTCGCAAGTGGCAATCTCATTAAACCAGTGTTCTAATGAAGAGTATGGAGGAAAAGCATTTGAGTTCATGTTTGGAAACCGTCGCAAATTTCGCGTCAAGTTCAATGGATTCCAAATAAGGTACGCGAATTAATAATTCTCCATTAACGTGTTTCAGTTTTTTATTATGGTGATCCCGGGCGTGTCGTTTCACATGGCCTACACAATGTTCATCACAAGGATGTACATATTCATGCAGTTACTGCAAAAAAAGCATCACTTGTTCTGAGTCGGATTCGGCCCATTCTGTGGGGCTCCCCTCAGGCTCGCCTCCATAGCTTTCCCGGCTCTTTGATCTTCCATTATCGTTTCCCCTTGAAGCTTGCTTGAATTGATAACTGTGGAATCAGAGCTAAGGTTACTAGCCGAAAACATCACGAGCCTCCTCGGTGCAGTGATTCTCGGAGTACTCCTGGGTTCAGGGTTAACAGAAAACGCATTGCAGATCAAAACGGTGCTGTCGAGGACGAGGAACAAGACGAAGATGGTGGCAAAAATGCTGGGACAGATCTTCATGAAGGCAGTGAAATATGAGCAGACAGAGGAGTCTTGAGAATTGAGATGATTAGTTCGGTGAGAGTAGATTGATTTATATGCGAATGACCCTCGTACGGTTGGCCTCGCTAGTGCACGAGTGCATGCTAATTGTTTAATTTATCACGGGGACTTGGTCCGGACACTAGAGGAAGCAACTCATGTCCAATGTCTGTCCTTTTACAGAGAGGATTCGTAGGGCAAAAACAAATTGACATAAGTGCGTTTTTTTTTATGACAGAAGACATGAGTGTGTTTATTTCGCAATAAATAAATGATTTTGATAATATTTTTTCTAAAAAAAATTGTTTATTTCACTTAGAAAAATATTCATCAAAGAATATTTTCATTGTCAATAACAATTTATGTTTAAACGTTTTCAATGATGATTAAGTATATTGCTTCATTTAATATTATAAGTTATACAACCGATCATTTTCAGAAAAATAATTTCCAAATCGATAATTACCGGGATAATTTGAGATCATTATAAGTTTTTTTATTCTTACTCATGTTGGTGTACGGGCAAGTGTGTGAGGCAAAGAAGAATCGCGTATAGGAGATTTGGATTATAAAGGAATGCTAATTCCTAATTATGCTAGCCATACCTTAATTGCTTAAATGTTTCGGCGTAGGTGGATAGGTGCTTCAAAAGGCTCGAGTTTTAGATTCTGCTTTGATCTCCCTAATATAAAAGGTATTGGACTTCTGTTACATTTTTCTAACAAATTTTCAAGGAATAGCATAGCAACGAGTGAGGGCTGGCAAGTATGTGTGGGGACATTCCAGTCCAATACTTCAACATGAAGAAATCATCAAGATGTATCCCAAATCGGAGCTAATTAATAGTTGGACACAATTCCAGTTATAAGCTTAAATGGATGGTGGGCTGGCTAAAATATTAAGTGCTCCTTCCCGTTCCAGTAATTCTTTGACGTGGGATTTCTTTTACCTAACATCTTTACATGTACGTTCTGAATAAATTTGCCTACTATGTGAACCTTATGCAATGGGTCATTCGCAACTTGAATCTCTACCTCATTGATATGCATCTCAAGTCGCAACACCACCAACCGGCACATCTAGATTTACACGTGGACTAACCACGATGGCACCAAGCTCGGGATTAGCATTGCTACATCACAGCTTTCCGTCTTCACCCAAGGCTTCTTTCACCCGATCAAACTGTGATGCCAATTTTCAGTCGAGAATCTTGATGATCTTTACATGATAACTTTCTTGAGATGATCATGAAACATTTGATACATTAAGAGGGCCCACTGATCAATCATTGTTTCTACCATCACTATAAGAGAAATCAAGTCAACTGGATGCAATTAAAAGAAAACACGAAACAAATCGGTCAAGAGTTTAATTACTCGGTTCGATTAATGTAACCAATGTTTTGCAGAAAAGCGACAGATCGCACTTTGTACAGAATCGATCAGCGGAGCAACAAAAGTTGCAACCACGATTGATCACTTCTATGCTTTCAGTGTTTTTTAAATCCCAATTACTGCCAATTAATTTACGATGAGCCTATTCTGTGGAAATCTCAATATACTTCCTCCCTACTTTCACAAAGAACTCTTACAACCCTCTTGACAGGTTAATCTCACAGTAACTAGATTTTCTAACATTAGTCGGGAGACGTAGATCTTTCACATTTATAGAAAACATGGAAACCCTTGTTGTACTAATTGCAAATTCTAAGTCAAAATCAAACTCCAAACATAATTTTTACATGTGGTCACTATATATGTCGATGATAGGACCCCTTGGATTGGTTCATAGCGATTTGAAGAACAGATTTGCGTGTTTGAGATGCTTGATTGCATACTTTGATTTCTCACGCAGCTATTCAAATGCATACAATGTCATGTTTTAAGAAACACCATCTACGCAAGTTTCCCGGTTGACAACTCACCTAATTTATAAGCTCCGCAAGTTACTCTATAAGCGCAACATTTACTTGTCTAAAATGAAATTCTGTGTCATAAAAGTAAAACCATTAGTGATACAAGAGTCATTACTTTTGGCCAAAGTATTTTATTATCGTCATTCCATAATGCTTAGTCCTTTGTCTCTAGTGGTCCTGCTTACCGTTTGTATTATTGTCGTATTCAAAATGCAAGGTGTGCGTACTATTACTATATTACCCTTGGCTCCACCTACGCAAGTGTAACTCCCGCGAGAAGCTGAAAAAGATCGGCGTTCTAAAAATCCGTCTCCTATATTCAATTCTCTCATGACTTTCTAATCACTCTTTCCTCTTCCTCGAAGTCAAATGTCATGGAGATAGATCACTGTCGTGCACGTCGAACTGTCCGGTGCACCTATAATTATTAATTATTATAATTTCCTTTTGAGAAGAAGAAGGAGGAGGAGGAGGAGGAGAAGAAGAAGAAGAAGGAGGAGAAGGAGAAGGAGAAAGAAGAAGATTTAACAATGTCGATCATGGACGGTGGTCGTGTGGAAGCTTGATATGATGCATTGTTATTGGTCAGTGAAGCCTTTCAACTCTCGTCTGTTCGAGCGCGAAAGCCGCTTGCAGATCATGTGATGACTGATCAAATCTTAACTATTGCCGCTTCGAATTCCCATGCAAAATTAATAGCCTCATTAAATAATGAAATCACGGATTTTTATGTTTTGTTTTACTGGTTTATTTTCTTTTTTTGTGTTTTTATTAGCTCCAATTTCTTCAAAACAACGCAAACGTGTGGTCCACGGAACTTAAATTGTTTATTTATGGTGGGAGAAAGAGCACATTTCGAGCACACATCAATCACTAATTAGGGCGCACGTTCGCGTGTCTATCTTTTTAATTTCTCAATTTTTCTCTTATAGATAGATTAGGTAAATAAAAAATGTTCCCTTTTTCTAAGTGGAAAAATATATCACCCTTTTTTAAATTATGATGGATTTTTGCTCACCGAATGTGCAGAAAACCACTTTCTTGCGGTATTCCGATATTGTGGGCAGTGACGATAATTAATTGGTTTATGAGGTGATTATAAAATTTCTTAAATCTCGAATTCATATGCATATCATCATCTTCGTATTTTCATAAATATTGTCTTTTCCACAAATAGGGATCAGCATATATATTAACTCTCGTTGGCAAGAAAACAGGATACAGAATCCCTTATATCATGCAAAAATTGTGAAAGATACAACAACAGTTCTCTACTGTTAAAGCATCGTGTCTCTGCTGCTATATACGTGCGTGTATATATATTAGGTAATACGAGACATCCAAACCTTTACTCGACTAATCCATCCATGTTCATCATAGAAGGCTCCAACTGTTGTTAGGAAATACGTTACGAACACATTGTGACATGTTTTCCAGCGGTTCAGACTTTTGAGAAAACCCAGTTCATCTGACATGGTATCGGAGCACATGTCAACGGCTCAAATCCTGACACCCCTTCCCATTTTTGTCCCAGCTATTATTCCCCGTTATTCATTTTCCTTGCCCCCGGTTATCTCGAGGACGTGATTTCATTCCCGTCTAGACATTTCTGTTAGCTTAAACGTTTTGGCAAAAGAAAAAGATTGTCTAAGGCAGCGAGTGGTGGTGCTAAGTTTAGAATTGCATGGGTTTTTGCCCTAGCTAAATAGACACCCCGTGTTAATTTCCCAGAACATTTATTGATTTCTGGTGACTTTGACGCATGCATGGATTTCATCAAACTTTAAAATTCTCCTATGGGGTGATCCCCATGTTCTAAAACCTCCTCCGAATAAATCAGAACCGATGACGTGCATGGAAGATAGCTTAGTTTAATTGAAAGGGCATGGTTCGTGTTTAGGTGGTCCGGATCATCTGTTGCTGAACGCCTCCACAATGTTCAAGACTTTGTCGTGTGAAGTTATCGAATTCTTCGTCCTTCGAATGATTCTACGGAGTTTATTTATGTTTAGGTTACTAGGTGGGGGTACACAGCAGGATGGTCCCATGACATTCTAATTGGTCTACTAGTTTTTTAGGTGGGTTAATGTCGCCGGCGGTGTCTGTACTTTTACGCGTCGGAATCGATGTTACGTGTGTTATTATTCAAAAGCGTCCCTGTACTCTTTAAAGATTTTAAGGAAATCATAACGCGACATGTGCACCCCGATGTCCATGTTGACATTTTAATCGTCCAAACAAGCAAGAATCGATTTACACGAGATATAGGGAAAAATTACCAAAAAAAGTCCTAAACCTATATACAGATGTCAATTCTGTCATAAACTTTTATGATAAATTGTCAATTTAGTCATTTTGGCTAAGTTTGGCCGGAAATCGCATATGTAGACGTTGGCCATGACACATAGGATGGACAGTATTTACATAAATATTTTACAATTTTTGAATTTTTAATAGTTTATTTTTCCTTTTATTTTCTTTCTTTTTTTTCTTTCTTCGGTTGTCGGGCCTTGGTAATGGCCAGTGATCAGCCACAAGGCATGACGACTAGTGGAGACAGAAGTGTTGCGACTAACCTCCTGATTTTTTTATCGAACATGCAAAAAAGAGGCTCGCCTAGTACGTGCTAAGTCTAAGTTTGAGACTTAACTCAGGCCTTCCTAAACCCATACTATATTGCGACTTAAGATTTAGATTTTTTTAGTATGCAAGTGGTTCATAACAAGGAGTCGCCACTAATCGATTTGGGGTGAGTCGATTAGAAACCCAAATAGGGTGATGGGAGGATCATCTTATTCTTACAAACCAGAGATTAACTGAGTTCAGGGACTTGGTTACACTAGTTGGGTAACTAATGCCCTTTCGGTACCTTTTTACCCTGTTCATTTCTGAAAATATTTGTCAGGCAATTTGGATTGATTTTAGGACATTTCTCTTAACATATGAGATGATTAAGCGAGTACATAATTAAAAGCAATCAGCCGTCAAAGTAGATATGCAGCCTAAGGTTTTAGCTTTAACTAAAGCAACCAACATTTAAAACGCAACAAACCACGCCATTATAATCTAATTAAAAACACGCATGAAAACAATACAACAGTACACAATCCTATAAGCTTATCTAATTAAAACATGACGACTTATGTAATTAAAACAACATGCATAATGATACAACAATAAATTAACACATTCAGATTAAAAAAAAACATAATAAAAAAACCTTTTTTTAAATAATTTTTTTCGAAAATAAAAAATATATATACGGTAGAAATTTTTAAAATTTTTTTATTATTATTTTAAAAAATTTATTGAAAATAAAATAATAATATAATATAATATTAAAACTGAGTCGGGTCAGCGGATCCAGGTTGGTCGGATCCGACTCGGGTCAACAGATCCGATCCAAGGGCGTTAACCCGGGTTGGGTTAGTTGATCTGGATAGGGTTGGAACTGACCCGGGTCAACGGATCCGAACCGGTCGTTGACCCGGGTCGGATCAATTGATCCCGGTCGGGTAGCACCCGCGTGTACAGACACGCGGGAACGCTGGCAGAGCCAAAATTGGCCTTCCGCCGACTGCCCCTGGATCAGTGCTGCCCCCAAATCTGCTCCCTGGACCATCACTAAGCTCGTCGGCCGGCGATCGAAATAAACTCGGCCTCTTTGAGGCATTTTGTCAAACACAGGGCATGCACAGACAAAAATAGGAGATTCGACCTGTTTTGAGGCCCCGCCGTCCTCAGGAAACCTATACCTACCTTTGGTGATAGCGTACAAACACCGGGGGATGACGGTATGGGTTGAGACTCTCGCAAAACAACCGATGTGAGTCCCGACCAGACCGAACACCAAAACAAGGGAAAACAGAGATGACGAGGACGTGGGGAGGCTCACCGGTCGACGACGCGACTGGGTGACTTTCCGGCGACGGCGAGGCTGTTGGCTTTCCTTCTAGCTCTGACGAGCTCTCGATTCACTCTCCTTCTCTCTTTATTCTCTCTGATTCTCTCTCTGTTCTCTCTCTCTCTCTCTCTCTCTCTCTCTCTCTCTCTCTCTCTCTCTCTCTCTCTCTCTCTTCCGTTTATATAGACGATGTTGACAAGGGGGCCCCCTGTTGCATTACGCAGGTTGACGACGGCCTACACTGGCCTACGATGCTCCGCGACTTTTGCGGCCAATTAGGCCAGTGCAGGGGCTGCCCCTAACATCCGGAAAACAGGGGGGGAGAAAGGAGAGAGAGAGAGAGAGAGAGAGAGAGAGAGAGAGAGACAGAGAGAGACAGAGACAGAGAGAGCTGGGAAATTAGGGAAGACAGGACTGGCCATTAAGGCCAGTCCTGTTGGCGTGCTTCCCCGGCCTTCCTCTATGCTGATAAGGACAGTACGGTCACGCTCGACCGCTCGCTGCTCTGCAGCCGGAGCAGGGGCGAACAGAGGAAGGAAAGGGACAGGTGCGGGAGGGAAGAAGGAAGAAAGGGGCTGGGCCGGGTCAGGCCCAGCCCGCGCGAAAGGAAAAGGAAAAGAAAAAGAAGACGAGCTGGGTCCGCGCGAAGGGGAGGAGGAAGAAGAGAAAAAAATAAAAGAAATGGGCCGGGTCGACCTGGCCCCGACCCGGCCTAGCTAATTTTTTTTTAAAATTTGATATTTTTTTTAAAATACTCTAATAGACCCTATTAATACAAATATGCATAATTTCTATATGCAATGAATTTAATAGAAATAATTTTTTGTCTTAGGAATTAAAGAAAATTAATTCCTAAATTTTGTGTAATTGATGTTGGGCAAATTAAAAATAGGTGTCAATAGTTGCTCCTCTTTAAAAGTGAGCTCGCAGAGGTTGAGCTTGCAGAAATTACATTCAAAGACAAAATGACACCTAAATTTGGCCCATATATGCTCAATGAATGCTATTTTTGGCGAGACCGTGAGTCCCATTTTCATGATGCAATAATATGATGCATGTTAAAGCAAATAAAAGCATACCTGGAGCTACTTACCTTGCCGAAGAGTAAAGTAATTCCAGATAGTCAGTATCATATGTTGAGGACTCGAACCTGTCTTTAGTCGCTTCGACTAAATTTCATTCGTCTAAGACTTGAACCTATCTTCGATTGCCTTGACGAAAGAAATTGTTTATCTAGGACCCGAACCTTTGTTCGGTTGCCTTGACTGGGAGAAATCGCTTGCACAGGACCCGAACTTGTCTTCAGTTGCCTTGACTGGATTTCATTTGTCTAGGTCCCGAATCTATCTTCGGTCGCCTTGACTGGGAGAAATCGCTTGCACAGGACCCGAACTTATCTTCGATCACCAGCTAGATTTCGTTTGTCTAGAACTCGAACCTATCTTCGATCCCCTTGATTGTGGGAAATCGCTTGCACAGGATCCGAACTTATTTTCGGTCGCCTTGACTAGATTTCATTTGTCTCAGACCTAAACCTATCTTCGATCGCCTTGACTGGGGAAATCACTTGCACAAAACCTGAACTTGTCTTCGGTCACTTTGATTGGATTTCATTTTATCAAAGTACCGGCATCTTATAAGGGGTACCTGAAAAGACTTGATATGAGCAAAGGAGATTAATCCCATGCCCATGAAGGGTACCATAACAATAATAGGTACATGGTTAACAGAGGGGTTAATCTAATGTTTAGTTGATGAACAGAGGGGTCAGTCCAATGTTCAAAAGGTACCATAACAATCGTAGGTACAAGGATTTTTGGAACCGAGCATAGGTAGAACATACTTACCTGGGCACGTTCCTGCCTCTTAATGATATGTCTCCTGTCAGACAAGTTTTTTTTGTGTAAAGACATACGTATGCATTGGAGAAATAGACAACTAAGGCTATTCTGGAATATCATATGAAATATCTTGACTGCAAGTCAATATGCTTTTCTTTTTCAAAAAAATACCCAATTTATCTTCCGGGTAGTTTGAAAAGAAATCTGATGAAATATCTAGGGTTTCTTACTCGAAGGTTTGATACATCAATTGCTAAATAACCGATATTTTTCAAAGCATCTCTCTTGGGACGATAATGAGGGCTTCTCTAGTGCCAGAATTTTCGTGTCCCATCACTGGGGATTAAAAATCTAAGTTGTCAAAGATGATTAGCACAAACATGCATACCTTCATTAGGGATAGACAAGTTATGCTATTCCAGAATGTGTATTTATGCAAGGTGATTTTGCCATGTTTGCATCACCAAACATTCACCGATGGTCAATCGAGACAATTTTCACTTGCAATGTGGACTTCTCGAGATGTTGAACGAGGGACCTTCAATCAGAAAGGACTTTTCACTCACTCTCATTGAAAAAGGTTGTTTGTCCTGTCCATTAAGGCGGGAACATAAAAAACACTCAATCCTGACCGTTATCACATCAACAAGGATTTGAGTTTTCTCGCAAGCGGTACGACGCTGCCAATCTAAGAGGTCTTTTTTAGAGTCGTAATGCTGGCTTGGTCAATGGCTTAACAAATGAGATTGTCCAAGTCAAGGTCATGAAAGAAAATATCCTGCAACTATCTCCAGATTTACAAGTCAAGAACCCTGCAAAACGAGATAGAAGTAGTTTTGCTCGTACTTCCTCAAGTATTATTTATAAACATTTGAAATTTCACGTTAATTCAAGTGCTCTAGTCAAAAGAGACTTCATGAAGGATGTAACGTAGGCTTAGTTCACATGTTGGAGAACGAAATGATCATTGGACTAAAAAATGTATGCAAGGGTGAGAATTGATGATCATCTTGGCGTTGTCATCAGTCTTTTTCTCCATCGTCAAGAACCTTTCGAAAAACTCCCTGGGTAATCCTGTGCCTTGACTTCCTAAACAGCTTTTTCTTGAAGAGCTTCTGTGTCAAGTATTTTCCTGGATACCATTCGATTTACGTCCCAATTGTTTTCTTCAGAATATGTTCGTCTTCATCTATCATGATAGATCTTTGTCAATATAGAGTTCTTAAAGTAGGGTCAAAGAAGAATTCAAGTTTAAACCCTTTGGGGTCGTCTATTTTACATCACTTAACAACTTTGAGGTATTTGAGAGTATTTTCATCACGCTCAAAGATCTCCTCAGCTAAAACTTCATTGTTTTTCACAGCAGTTACCCAAAAATTAGAGACTCCTTTCTTTTCATCTCTTTCATCGTTTTTCTTCTTCTCCTTTTCTTTTTCTTTCTTTTTTATTCATGGGCATTGGCCTTGCTTTTGTCAAGCACATTGCTTTTTCATGGCCGTAGTCTTCAGTGATTTCATCATTTTTTATTGATCTTTTGGTGTTGTCAAGACTAGCCTAAATGAGTATTATTAGGCTCTTGGAGTCTTCATCTTCACTTGGTACTTTGGACCATGATGTTCAAATTGTGGTAACTTTTGCCTTGCCCTGGTGTGGGGGATGATCACCAACTGGGTTCGTATGAAATGAAATCGTTGGCTCAATTGGATTAGCAAGGGATGTAAGTGTATGGGATAAGAGAAGAATTGCTCTTCGTTATCCTAGGGCACTTAAATTATCGCGAGAGTTCATCTATAATAATAACACTCAAAGATTAATGCAAGTGAGAGCAAGAAAATTTCTATTAATCTTTTTCACCTTGTGCAAACTGTTGTGACTGATGATCATAGAAAATTTTAGATATTACGAACTTCTCATTCTTCTTATCTTGTTCAGTTCCTAGGTAGGAACATCACTGTTATCAATGACATGTTGGCATTTTGGATAGGTTCTAGTTAGTTTACTGCTCCTCTTTTAACAAAGCCCTCTTAGCCTTGACCGTCCGGCCGTTGATAGTGTGTTTGCCTTGGAGGACCCTATTGAGAACTGCCGGATCCGTGAAGCTGACGAGGCCAAAGTCGCAGGGGCAGTGATCGAAATGGAGAGACGCTTTTCTTGCTTCCTCTAAATTTGAATCCTCTCTATGATGCCAATTTACCTCAAGCTGCCCCAATGTGGGGTGGTTCTTGACAGGGTAATTTTAGATATTACGAACTCCTCATCCTTTTTATCTTGTTTAGTTCCTAGGTAGGAACATCACTGTTATCAATGACATGTTGGCATTTTGGACAGGTTCTAGTTAGTTTGTTGCTTCTCTTTTGACAAAGCCCTCTTAGCCTTGACTGTCCAGCCGTTGATGGTGTATTTGCCTTGGAAGACCCTATTGAGGACCGCCGGATCCGTGAAGCTGACGAGGCCAAAGCCACGGGGGCGGTGATTGAAAAGGAGAGACGTTTTTTTTTTGCTTCCTTTAAATTTGAATCCTCTCTGTGATGCTAATTTACCTCAAGCTGCCTTAATGTGGGGTGGTTCTTGACAGGGTAAGAACCTCCGAGTGTATGAGCTTAAAAATGGTCAAGTAAAGGATCAATAGTAGTGTATAGGACAAAGAACTGAATTGTCTCTCATCACTTTGGCTACCGTACCTTATGCGAGAAATCCCTTTACCTTGTAGAAATGAAACCTTTTCGCTCATCTTGCAAGGGTTTAGTACATGAGAATGTGTACAGACTAAGGATTGCCTTTCATCATCCTGACATCTCTCGTTTAATACATCGGAGTAGTTCGACACCATTCGTTGTATTGTCAAGATTTTCACGTGAAATTGATAAATTAAACAGGTAAAATTACCATACAAAATTACTTTCAAAAGATATGCGATGCATTTGAAGGAAGGTCAAGCATTCATTCGTTTCCTCTTTCTTTGTTTCTTTGTACTCTTATGAGAAGATAAAGAGATACTTACCTATGCTGTAATGGCGAGGCAAACCTGCAAGGTAATAAGAAAGACAATGTTAATGAATGGCTCTTTGAGGGATAGAAATTTGGAACGATATAACATTACCTTTCATGATTCCTTTCATTTGAGATTAAATTGACAACTTCTTGAGTTTTCTCGGATGTCGACAATTCCCTTTTGACAAAAATATGAGCTTATGTTAACAGTGAGATGATTGAGGGTAAATTGAGAACGATACAAATTAACCTTCTTCTATTTTGTCTTCAAAGCTAGCAGATCCTTTTATCCTCTCATAGTTGGTCTCAAAGCTCGAATGAAATCCTCTATAATTAGGGATACTTCCAACTAGAAAGTTATATTGTCAGCGCATGCTACGTCAATACAGCTCCGGCATGTTGAGGAATTTCTCGGGAGTTATATGATTCCTGACATACGCAGGGCATGTGTAATTGCTTGCATGGGAATTTTCGCAACAAAGCTAATTTCTACTTTAAAGGTCTTTGACGGATGTAGGCATGACTACTATCGAGACTTCCGTGGTTGTCAGGATCAGCCTTGACATTAATTTGTCATGTGTGAAATCCTTTTCCGATTAGACTTGTCATTAGGAGTGCCCTTATCGATAACTTTTCTATAAATTCCCTTATTATCAATAGGAGCATAGAAATTATTTCAATGATAGTACTTCTTCACGGCATCAGAGTTGACCGGGTTGGAGATTTGGCGTCCATCCATCTCAGTCAGAATTAGAGCCCCTCCAGGGAGTGTCTTTTTTATAACGTAGGGATCCTTGTAGTTTGGAGCGAACTTACCTCTAAATTCAGGGGGTAGTGATAGTACTTTTCTCAAGACAAGATCACCTACTTCGAAGTGTTTTGGGCGCACCTTTCGGTAGAATGATCTGGCCACCCTCTATTGATAGCATTGCCCATGACAAAGAGCCTTCAATCGTTTTTCATCGATCATATTCAATTGCTCCAGTCTTTGCTGCTTCTATTCTACTTCAGACATTTTCACTTAGGATAATACCCACAGTGATGGGATTTCCAACCTCAATGGGCAAGACTGCTTTCATGCCATACATCAGGGAAAAAGGGGTTGCCCTAGTAGATGTCCGAATTGATGTTCGATATGCCATTAATGCAAAAGGCAATATTTCATACCAATTTCGGTAGTTTTCAGCAGTTTTGGCTAAGATCTTCTTGATGTTTTTATTGGCAGCCTCAACAGCTCCATTCATTTGGGGACGGCAAGGAAATGAATTCAGATGACGGATTTCGAATTCACTGAGTAAATCATTAACAAACTTGTTATTCAGATTTATCTCGTTATCTGTAATGATGGCTTCAAGGATACCATAATGGGCGATTATATCTTGTTTAATGAATTTCATCACATTCCGAGCAGTGACATTGGTATGTGACGCGGCCTCGATCCACTTGGAAAAATAATCAATTGTGACCAAGATGAAGCGATGTCCATTTGATACTTTCGAATTAATTGGGTCGATCATATCGATGCCTTATATTGAAAATGGCCATGACTCCGACAACTGATGTAATTCAGTTGGTGGGATATTTATCTTGTTTCCATGGATCTGACAACGGTAACAATTTTGAACATGTCAGATGCAATCACCTTTTAAGGAAAGCCAGCAATAACCTAATCTTGTCATTTTTCTAGCCAACATGTATCCATTTATATGTGGACCACATACTTCTTCATGCAATTCATGCATGATTCGTGTCGCTTCAGTCGCATCCACGCATCT
The DNA here is from genome assembly GCA_024500025.1 of Syzygium aromaticum. Classification (NCBI taxonomy): domain Eukaryota; kingdom Viridiplantae; phylum Streptophyta; class Magnoliopsida; order Myrtales; family Myrtaceae; genus Syzygium; species Syzygium aromaticum. The sequence goes on from CM044895.1 coordinate 14,464,844, forward strand.
TAGCAGAACAGAGTCATAAGACCTCTTGTACAAGTTCTCACCATTAACAAAGAACTTCGTTGCCATCTTCATTATGTATCTTTTGTTTGCAGAGTTGATCCCTTCTGGGAATTGTTGTTCCTTGATGTAATTCATGATATCTTAATACCATGGTTTACCATTAGGTTCCTCGGTCACGGTCATGCAATGGGTTGGTCTGGTCAGGACTTCAATCTTCAGAGGTTTTATTTCCAAACCATTGATAACCTGTAACATGGATGATAGTGTAGTCAGTGCATCGGCGAATTGGTTATGAGATCTAGATAGGTATTCAAACGAGATCTTGTTGAATGCTGAAACCAATTCTTCCAGATAGTTATGATAGGGCACTAGTTTAGTATCCCTAGTCTTCCATTCACCCATAGTCTGGAGTATGATTAAGGCAGAATCGCTGAACACTTTTAGTTTGGCTGTTTTCATATCGATTGCGACTTGTAGACCGATAATACATGCTTCATACTCGACTATATTATTGGTGCAAGGAAACACCAATTTCGCAGTTACAGGATAATGCTGCCCATCTGGGGATATCAAGATTGCCCCAGTGCTAGAGCTAGACAAGTTTACTGCTCCATCGAAAAACATAGTCCATGTGTGTTCCTCTGTTGATAAAATGTGATCATTTGGGAGGTTATCCCGATGTGTTTCCCCGGGGCATTTAGCTAGCATATCAACAATCACTTGACCCTTCACTGATTTTTGTAATAATGTTTGGATGTTAGAATTTGCCATTTGGCTAATTTTCCTACTAATGCCGGTCGATTAAGTAAATATCGGATAGGATCATTTTCAGTTACAAGGAATGTCTAGTGGTGCAAAGTATATTATTGGAGCCTATGCAACACCCACACCAACGAGACACATGTTTTTTTTTATTCGGAATAATTCTATTCCGAAATGGTAAATTTCTTACTCAGATAATAGATGGCTCGTTCTTTTCCATCGTTAGGGTGGCTCTGGACCAACAGGGCTCCTAACGATTCACTGTGAATCATTAAATAAAGAGTTATAAGATGTCCTGGGATCAGTGGAACTAGTACAGGGAGATTAATCAAATACTACTTCAGCTTTTCAACTGCTTTCCGACAATCCTCATCCCAATTAATCTGAGCGTCTTTCTTGAGAAGTTTGAAGAAAGGCCGTGCAGTCTAAGAGAGTTGGGAGATGAACCAAGCGATGTAATTTAACCTTCCTAAGAGGCTTCTGACTTTCCTTGCTGTGGACGGGGGTTGCAGTTCATATATTGCTTTGACTTTTATGGGGTCGACCTCGATTCTCTTGCTACTCACAATGAATCCGAGTAACTTACCAGAGATCGCCCCAAACACGCACTTTGCAAGGTTCAGGCGTAATTTGAACTCACGCAACCAGCTGAATAGCTTCTTCAAGGCTTAAATATGGTCATTTCCATATCTGGTCTTGGCGATCATGTCATTGACATAGACTTCAATTTCTTTATGCATCAAGTCATGAAAGAGAGTGACCATAGCATGTTGGTATGTTGCGCTGTCATTCTTCAAACCAAAAGGCATAACTCTGTAGTGAAAGGTCCCCCATGGAGTGATGAATGCCATATTCTCCTTGTCTTTCTCATTCATCCTTATCTAGTTGTATCCGGAGAATCTGTCCATAAAAGAAAATAATTCGAATCCAGCAGTGCTATCCACAAGGATATCTATGTGGGGGAGCGAAAAGTCATCCTTTGGACTAGCCTTATTCAAGTCACGATAATCAACACAAACTCGAATTCGACCGTCCTTCTTCTTTACTAGCACAATATTTGCTACCCAATCAGGGTATTGCGAAACCTCAATAAACCCTGCTTTCAACAGCTTCATCACTTTTTTTTCGATCTTCTTCGACAGCTCGGGTTTGGTCCTTCGTAACGTTTGCTTCTTATGAGGCATGTTGGGATTGGTAGGCAAATTGTGCTCAACAATCCGATGGTCTAATCCTGGCATATCAGAATAAGACCATGCGAAGACATCTTGATAATCCTTGAAAAGAGCAACTAGACGTATGATTTTCTCTTCGGGAAGGTTGGCTCAAATATTCACTTCTTTAGGGTCTTGAGTATCGCTCAAATTGATGATAATAGTATCTTCAATTGTAAGGGGCTTGAATTGTTCATACTACTCCCAATTTTTTCGGATTTTAGCGGGGTCATCACTTGAATTGTCAGATTCACTACTGTCAGTATTTACATCATCGGACTGGACCGCACTAACTCCCTCGCAAGTCGCAAGATCATGCCTTCCTTTTCGTGGCTGGATATCATCATCAGGTCGGTTTGGGATACTACCTCATGCCCTCAAAACATTATTTATTTACATCACATGGATTTACAACCTTAAAAGAGGAAGAGTTCAAAAAGACATTTCTTCCAACAGAAATTACGACAAAAAACCAAATACAAAGATAACCCATTTTCCAGGGTTTCATGTAGAAAAGAGAAGAGGAATTCTACTCAAGCAAGCTTGCGCCCATTCCCTCCACCGGTCCTTCGTCTATTGCGCCGACGAAGAAATTTTCGAAAGTACAGCTCCAGGAATCCAGCTCTTCGGCTCATCTCTTTAATGGTGTCAGCTTTTTCATGTCGTCCCATCCGCTAGGAATGCTATTTTTCTGGTCTTCATAAAAACTTGATGGTATCTGATAGTCAACGTAATAGTCGAACTTACCACTGGGCTGGCCTAGGGTATCCATAATAGCCTTTCCCTTGTGTGCTGTATTAGAAAGTTCAGGAGCAGCGGCACGAATGCTAGGTACCACCAAGAAATCATCTTTATCATGACACAGCCATAGAGCATGAAAAGTGAATGCCCTGGCGTCTAGTAAGTCTTGAACTCTATTCTTCAAAGTATCGCAATCATCCAGTGAGTGTCCGATCTCTCCCGAATGATAGTCACAAGATTTGGAGGGATCATAATTAATGAAATACTTAGGAATAGGGTGTTTTGGCCTCCTTGTGATTGGCCCATTCCGTAGAATGATAGGGAATATCACATTCATGGATTTAGGAACCGGCAAGTATCGTCGTGCATTGCCCTGCCACTGTAAGAGTTTGATATCTCGCCAAATCATGTTAGGAAGGATTCTTGACGGCGGGTCTCCTCCCGAACCATTTACTTGGGTCACCTGCTCTTAATCGGACAACGGTGGTGACAAACCTGGGATTTGGCGAATGGTATCCATTAAGGATGTAAGCAAATCTTGTAGCTCGCCTAACTGATACTGCAAACGTGCAAACAAATCAGACAGGTTTGCATTCGTTTCTGAGGTTGAGTCTTTATGTATGGCCCCTATAAAGATGCCGTCAAATAAGGTGACCACATTACCCAGCGTTTCTTCTCGTCTAGAATCTTCTTCAGTCAATAGTTTGTCTGAGTTCCGATATCGGTCAATAGCAACATTTGCAGAAAGAGTCAAGGAGCTCGGATGACTTGAACATTTAGCAGGCTGGTTAAACCCCTCATCGGATTGTCCTGAAAGGTTAAGATAAATTTTTTCATCCTGCAGCAATTTAGCTGGTGGCGGGAAAGTTTCTCGAATATGGAGAAGTAACAAACCAACTGACCTTTCACGTGCCCCTTGTTGACCTGTGGATTTCCTCTGTGATATCCTAGGCCGGCTGTACAATGATTCATAGAGGCTCGAATAGGCTCTCGGATGCTCCGGCCTCCTCTACCAAGTCCTTGGCCTGGAGTGAAGCCATTTCCGACCATAACCTTCCCTAGCATGATTGAGGCTTTTAGCATATCAGGGACGATGGGAGAAATTCCTCCATGTCCATGCACGATTGATATAAGCTTGATGGACTGATAACTATATTCGACTCTACAATTTGGTTCAACATACGGGATGGTAGTTTCTTGATAAATTCGATGGTCCTCTTTTCCAAGAATAGTAATCAGTTTCCCTTGGGCAACAAACTTCACACTTTGATGAAGGCTTGAAGGTATAGCTCCAGCAGAGTGAATCCAGGGATGGCTCAGCAGAAAGCTAAACGCAGTGGGGATGTCCATTACCTGAAATGGAATGCTAAATACTGTTGGGTCAATCTGGACATCAAGGTCAATCTTACCCATGGTGTCTTTCTTCATCTCGTCAAATGCTCGGACGGATATTTTAGAGGCACGAAGCTTAGACGTGTTCACATTGAGACGGTGCAAGGTTGCCAGTGGGAAAATGTTCAACGCAGACCTATTATTTATAAGAACTCAAGCTACATGGGAGTTTCTACATTTAACGGAGATGTAGAGACCCTTGATATGTCCTATTCCTTCGGCGGGAAATTCATCTTCCGAGAATGTTATCTGATCCTTCAAAAGGATGGACCCTACAAATGCTTCTAACTTGTCATGCTCAATTGTCTCTGGGACATTTACTTCACTGAGTATCTTCATCAGAGATTTATGATGTTTCATGGATGTTTGGAGTAGTTCTAACAAAGAAATATGGGTGGGCAATTTGCATAATTGGTCCACCACATTGTATTCACTGGTTTTGACAATAGCCGAGAATTCTTTGGCTTCTTCATCAGTGACAGGCTTTAGGGAAGGGGCATTAGCTTAGGCATACGTTTGTCCAGACCTTGTAACCAGGTCAACATCCAGTTCGTAGGACCATGGGACTACTTTGTCATTTTTGTACTGGTAAGGCTGAGGTATCTTGATAACTACGTGCCCCCTAGTTAGGGGTACCTCAATCGTCAGCTTATTCTCCTCGTCTGGGTCATTGGACAAAAGTTCGTTCAGAAGCGTAGGGCTAAGTTTACTTGTTTTGGCATTCAAGGCTGAGAGTTCTTCGTCTCAGTTGATGATAATCTTGGAGATGGTGGCCACCATTGTTGGTGGGCTCAGCATACACAATCAAACCTGCTTTCGCCATGCTGGCAACCCTTTCTTTCATTAGGGACAAAAGCAGTACTTTACCAGTAGAATAATACCCCGTTTTCACTAGGTGCGTTATAAACATCAACAGTGTATACCCTCTCACTCTTGATTCGACAAGCGTCGAAAGTGGATATGGCATTAACTCTATTTTTGTGTTCGGGTAACGGGTTGTTTTGGACATTTGGCTTGGATGTCTGAAACGAAAAGGTTTTGATGTCGAGCAAGTTTTAGATTCGGTGTTTGAGGGTATAGTAGTTGTCCGTCGAATGTCCTATCTCGCCCACGTGATAGTCACACTTCTTGGACGGATCGTAATTCGAAAAGTTTTCTGAGTTTGGACGTTTTGGCTCAATAGAAAGCAAATTTTTCTTCTGGAGTATGGCCAGGACTTAAGAAAGGGATCCAGACAACGGAGTGAATTGCCTCTTTTTATATCGCTTCGGCAGTTGGCGACTTGAGGTTGGTTGCTGCTCACTACTCACCTGGACTATCCGAGGAGGATGAACGGTCTAGGTGTACACGATGTTTCCATCCGTCCGGGATTCCTTCTCTTTTCTCGTGTTAAGCCTTTTGCTTGTGGAAGCGGGGTCTATGAACCATCCGTCACGCAATCTCATTTCAATTCGTTCGCCCACAGGAACAAGATGATTAAGAGATTCAGCAGTTGCACCAATCAGGCGGTATTTGTATTCATACAGAAGAGACTTAATGAACAACTTTACTTATTCATGATCAGTGAGTTGTGGGGTAACCTGGGTGGCTAAATTTCTTCATCTAGTGGCATACTCTTTAAATGACTCACTCTTCTTCATTTTAGTGTGTTACAAATCGTCCCGAGTAAAGGTGACGTCGAGATTGAATTGATATTGCTTAAGGAATGCATTAACAGCGTCATCCCAAGATTTAAAAGCATCAACGTCTTTTAACATATACCATGCCAAAGCTAGTCCAGTCAGACTTACTTGAAATGTCTGAATCATAAGGGGTTCATTATCCACATACTAAGTTATCCGCACATAATACATGTGCAAATGGTGTTTGGAGCATGAGGTGCCATGATATTTCTCAAATTTTGGCATCTTGAACTTTTCTGGTACTTTGACCCATTTGTATATAAACAGGTCAAGTGGGGCAGCATGTTACGAGCCTTGTAACTGTTTTAGTATCTCCTCGACCTTTGCAAGGCGTTTATCATGTTCTGTCATCGGTGCGCTTTCAGGTTCAGCCTTCCTGACAGTCAGGGGAAGCGAATCGCCCTCTAGCAGGAGCATTTTACTGTCACTAGCGGAGGCTTTGTCTTTTTCTGTAGACGGTGGTGGCAACATCACCTCAATTGCTACAGGCATGGGCGTGAGCTTGCCATTGATGGATTCTATTTGCTTGGTGAGGTTTTCAAGCGCATTGAAAACCATCTTCATTTCGTTTTCCATATTGTCGAGACGGGCGTTTTCTTCGGCCATTTTTTATAACTACCTGTGAAAACGTTGAAATGAATGGGTATAATGCCTAATAAAGAATCATTTCATGACCTAATCATAATATTATTACATATTTTATTTATTTGTGAAGAAAAAAAATGAGAAAAAAGGTTTTTATTAATATCAACATTACAAGCGGCGTCCCGGGGTTCGAACCTTGATCGCCTCAGACCGTTTTCGCTCATTCCTGGATACCACTGGGCTAAAGGCCACGGTGGTGTCATTAAGGCGCAAAACAATTTATTTATAGAATAAAAAGCGGTCCGAGCTCTATTAACATTAGTTCAACCTACAAATACTTTTAAAGAAGAAAATCAAAACTCCTAAACATAAATACTAGAAAAATATAAAATATAGGAGTTTTTAACAAAAAGGGCGCCCTTTCCGGATGCTCATTCTATAAACGATGGGGAAGTTACAGTCTTTCGAGATGATCAATATATGCTTGGCGACTGGATTTGTTAGTTACATCTGGGATCTTTGGCTGTAGATCTGCTGAGATTTGATGATGTAAAATGTAGAACAGAGAGGCATAATGGACCCTTTCCTACCCTTTCAATAGCTTAGGCACAAGAATGTTCTTAGGATGACATTCAGTCCACAACCCCTCGTTGGCACGAATTTCGCCAGCGTAGTTGTAGTTCAAGCAGGTGAATCGAACTCGAAACGAGTCTGTCTTGAGAGGCGGCAGAATCTCCCAAAAGGTCCTGTACTTGCGAGCTACCCAGTAGGGCTAATACGAAGTAGTGCTAAATAAACCGAGTAGTGTAACAGGGTTGTGGAACTGTGGGCATAACGAGCCTGACCCTCATGGAACCATTTAGTGTGCCATAATAATACTTTGGGATCAGGGTCTTTCAAAAAATTTATTTAGGTAGCGTAATCCTTATCAGAGGAATTATTTTTTAAAATCTCAAATCTTTGTATCGAGTGCATGAGGTTATCGATTTCAAAAAGTTGCATGAGGTGTCCAAATCCTCTCAAATGAGATAAAAACCAAATTTGCAAAATTTCTGGGGCGGTCCGCATGATTTTTTCATCATTTTGTTTAAAACGGTTTAGAAACAAAAATGTTTCTGCCAAAACTAATTAGCATAACTCAAGCTGGTGCAAATTTGTTTGGCCACATACGCAATCGAGGGGTTTATTGAATTTTTGCGATGGGAGAAAATGACACACCCGATAAAAGCAAGGATGAAAATCTTGGCTTTTTGGCTCATAGGTTGACTTTCAAAACATTTATTTAAAAAAAACCATGGGCATGCATTACAATGAGCTTTAACGATTCTTTTCACGGTTTCGCTCTTGGTTCGCAAAAATTTGGATAATTCAAGAAAATGGGACACGCCCAAAAAGAGGTTTGATGAGCTCAGATCCCAAAGGTTTTCCAATAACGATACTATATTATTTTAGAGTTAGGGTCATCTCAAACTTACCAAATATGAAAGTAGACGTCTGTGGGCACCAAAAATGTGTTAACGCTTACATCATGCCAGAATGGATGTTGATTTTAAGCAGTGGAAATATGCGACCAATTCTTACTTTGACACACTGTTGGCCATTCAGGTTGAGTCGGTCACACCATGCCAGAAGTTCTTTCTTAGGAGTGGGGACAAATTGGACATCAGCTCTTCTCATCATATATAAAATGCAATCAATGGGTGGCCTAACATTAACAAAACAAATAAATAAGTAGACTATATAATAAAATAAGAAATAATAGAATATATACCTTTTCCTTGAACCATGTCAATCACAACGACATGTACATGAGGAGTGAGATTCGATTTCTATTTAGACTGGTTCAGCAAAATGAAATTAAAAGGGTGCCTGACCGTCGCAATCTGGCGTTGGTGTCAAGTCCTTTTAACCTCTGCCAAATCGAAAAGAATATCTTATAGTCACGCGAATAACGGCTAAAGATATTTCTTTATGATTTTTTAGAAATAAATTTCGGGGAAAAGAAAGGCAACATCTATATCGCAGGCTCGCGTTCGAGGTCGTATCTTTCTTAACATTATCCTAAAATGCCCTATCTCGGCCCAAGTCTGGTAGCGTAGTTGTGTATGCAACAGTGTAGTGCTAAATCATTAAAACATACACAACAATTTAAAATCAATCAATTTGAACCTGCAATAACAAATAACACCTTAATGTTAGGATCATACCTGGAGTCCTTGCTACCAAACAAAAATTATTTTGAACAGGATAAAAAAATTTGGCTTAAGTCCACTTAAAAAATCCGCAGCGGAGTCGCCAGTCTGTCGCGATCGATCTCTTGATTTTTTTATCGAACATGCAAAAAGGAGGCTCGCCTGGTACGTGCTAAGTCTAAATTCGGGACTTAACTCGGGCCCTCTCAAGCCTATACCATATCGCGACTTAAGGTTTAGATTTTTTTAACATGCAAGTGATTTATAACAATGAGTCACCACTATTCCCACGAACCAGAGATTAACTGAGTTTGGGGACTTAGTTACATTAGTTGGATAACTAATGTTCTTTCGGTACCTTTTTACCCTGTTCATTTCTGAAAATATTTGTCAGGCAATTTGGATTGATTTTAGGACCTTTCTCCTAACATGTGAGGTGATCAAGCAAGTGCATAATTAAAAGCGATTAGCAATCAAAGTAGATATGCAGCCTAAGGTTCCAGCCCTAACTAAGGCAACCAACATTTAAAACGCAACAAACAATGCCATTATAATCTAATTGAAAACATGCATAATAACAATACAACAGTACACGATCCTATAAGCTTATCTAATTAAAACATGACGACTTATGTAATTAAAACAACATGCATAATGATACAACAATAAATTAACATATTCAGATTTAAAAAAAAAACATAATAAAAAACTTTTTTTAAATAATTTTTTTTTGGAATTAAAAATATATATGGTAGAAAAAAAAATTTAAAAATTTTTTATTAATATTTTAAAAAAATTTATTGAAAATAAAATAATAATATAATATAATATCAAAATCAGGTCGGGTCAGCAGATCCGGGTCGGTCGGATCCGACCCGGGTCAACAGATTCGACCTAGAGGTGTTCACCTGGGTCGGGTCAGTTGATCCGGATCAGGTTGAAACTGACCCGGGTCAACGGATCCGACTTGGTCGTTAACCCGAGTTGGATTGGCTAATCTGGGTCGGGTCACACTCGCATGTACAGACACGTGGGGACGCCGGCGGAGCCAAAATTAGCCTTCCGCCGGCCAACCAAGATCAGCGTTGCTCCCTGGACCTGGACCATCATTGAGCTTCGCTGCCTGCCTAGGTCATTGTCCGACCGCCTACTCGTCGGCTGGCGATCGAAATAAACTCGGCCTCTTTGAGGCATTTTGTTGAACACAAAACATGCACAAACAAAAATAGGAGATTCGACCTGTTTTGAGGCCCCATTGTCTTCAGGAAACCTGTACCTACCTTTGGCGACGACGCATGAACACCGGGGGACGACGGTATGGGCCGAGACTCGTGCGAAACAGCCGGCGTGAGTCCCGGCCAAATCGAACACCAAAACAGGGGAAAACAGATATGCCGAGGACGCGAGGAGGCTCACCGGTCGACGATGCGGCTAGGTGGCTTTCCGACGGCTACATGGGCGACGGCGAGGCTGTTGGCTCTCCTTCTAGCTCCGGCGGACTCTCAGTTTGCTCTCCTTCTCTCTCTATTCTCTTTGATTCTCTCTCTGTTCTCTCTCTCAAAATGTGGCTGACCCCTCTCTCTCTCTCTCTCTCTCTCTCTCTCTCTCTCTCTCTCTCCCGTTTATATTGATGACGAGGGGGCCCCTTGCTGCATTACGCGGGCTGACGACAGGCTGCACCGGCCTACGCTGCCCTGCAACTTTCGCGACCAATTAGGCCGGTGCAGGGGCTGCCCTTGACATCTGGAAAACAGGGGGGAGAAAGGAGAGAGAGAGAGCCGGGAAATCGGGGAAGACGAGACTAGCCTTAGTCCCGTTGGCGTGCTTCCCCGGCCTTCTTCTGGGCTGATAGGGATAGCGTGGCCACGTTCGATCGCTCGCCACTCTACAGCCGAAGCAGGGGCGAACAGGGGAAGGAAAGGGACAAGCGCGGGGGGAAGAAGGAAGGAAGGGATTGGGCAGGGTCAAGCCTAGCCTATGCGGAGGGAAAAGGAAAAGAAAAAGAAGACGAGCTGGGCCCGCACGAGGGGGAGGGGGAAGAAGAGAATAAAAAAAAAAAGAAATGGGCCGGGTTGACCCGGCCCAGCTCGATTTTTTTTTTAAATTTGAAATTTAAAAAAAAACACTCTAATAGACCCTATTAATACAAATATGCCTAATTTCTATATGCAATGTATTTAATAAAAATATTTTTTTTTGTCATAGGAATTAAAGAAAATTAATTCCTAAATTTTGTGTAATTAATGTTGTGCAAATTAAAAATGTGTCAACATGAAGGAAACATAAAAGAAAAAATAAAAAATTCAAATTCTTTTTTTAAAAATTTTAACATCAGCGCTGGTCGTGACAATAGGAGGACAAGCATCTACATATGTAATTTCCACTAAAATTGGTCGGAAGGATTAATAAAAAGGTTAAAATTGAATTAACATATGTACAATAAGTTTAAGACTTAATGAAAGAACTAAAGGTGAAGTGTTTTAAAACGTAAAGGAATGCTTTTGATCCGAGAAAGAGGTAGAGGGAGGTTTTAAATTTTTGAGCAAAAATGCAAACCCTTTGAGGCACGTGGGAGATTTATGTCCATTTACTATATCTTGATGCTATTGATAGTTATTATGATTGATTTTTGTACTTTTCACTAAATTTGTTTATATACATCCTATTTTGGAGGAGAAGGAAAAGAAAGAAGGAAAAAAGGGTTGGTCAAACTTAGACAAATGACTCGGTTGTGAAAATGAACTTATGCTATTGATCATTGAAATGGTAAAAGGAACTTTGTTCCAATAGGTACAATGCTTACAAACAATTTCAATTCAAAGGAAGGACGCATCGAAGAGATTCCACTTATGGCCTTTTAGGAAAACGCAACACTTATAATTATAGTTGAAGAGTTATAACTTTTCAAAATTAACACACCGATGCACTTTCTTGGGTCTTTAAGTAACCCAAAGGAATACTGAAACAATTTCAATTCAAAGGAAGGACGCATCGAAGAGATTCCACTTATGGCCTTTTAGGAAAACGCAACACTTATAATTATAGTTGAAGAGTTATAACTTTTCAAAATTAACACACCGATGCACTTTCTTGGGTCTTTAAGTAACCCAAAGGAAGACTGAAAAAAATATAGTGACAAATCCATATTTGTGAACTTTTACTTCTTCTCCATTGAATTATATTTTTCTTGAATTTATGAGTTTGAGTCTTCGTTGAAGAACACTTTGAAATGCATCAATATTGTGTTGGGATAATTACACAAATGATTTCTGAACTTTGCTTTAATATGATTCCTAAATTTTTAATTTGTTCAATATGGTCCTTGAATTTTAATCCAATGTGCAATGTGGTCATTGGACTTTTAATTTATTTAATGTAATTCTCGAATTTTTGGTAAATGTTCAATTTGGTTCCTGCATAATTTTATCTTAGATTCAATCTAGTCATTGGATCATCGAATTTAGGGACTAAATTGAACATGTTGTGTTCTTATAGAGGCATTTTCCATATTGTATTCTTAAAGAGGCATTGCATCCTACAGTTAATATTTATGTTGAAGTCGTCAAAATTACAGTATGGATATAAATATTTTGAAGAAGTTTCTTGGAAGTACCTTGACTAAATCTGTACCTCTTCGCTCTTTCTTTGGAAGTGATTTTCTCAATTCTTTATTATAATTTTGATGTACATTCGAATTATGTAGCCTTATTCCATAACAAACCCAAAATATTATAATAATTCAATTTGTTTTTTTTTGGTAAGAATTATAATAATTCAATTTGTTTTTTTTTTGGTAAGGATATAATAATTCAATTTGTTGATATGCATAAACTTGGAAAAATGGCTCCTGTAGGTGAAAGCATATAACTACTAGCTAGCCCCATTATGGAAAATGAAATTTTTTTTAAAGAAACCCCTATGGAGGTCTCCCCATTTAGTGATGATCGGGAAAAAGATTCAATAACTAAAATATCATATGTGCGCGAGTGCGCAATTTATCAAATGACCTGAAAACAAAACCTCGAATAAAGAAGAAACCAGAGACCAAAGATAAACCGGCCGGAGAATGCCCAATTTAAGCACGGACAAGCGTGCTTTTTTGGCAAACTCGGCATTTATATTCACACAGCTTTCAACTCCAAGTTCAACTATCATCTTTGCAGGTGTGAATGCCAGGATCCACCGTGCGAGAGCAAGACCACATTCCTAGATCTCCATATGTGTTTGGATGTATCCATTACATATCATCCTCTCCCTCCCCTTAATCTTTCTTTCATTTTTGGTCTTACTCTTCTTTTCTATGTACATACATGTGCAGTACTTATGGGAATCAAATCTCGGACCTGATATTCTCTAGCCCCACCCCCCAATTTCTTTATCAGCAAAGCTACATGCCTGTTGGCCCTCCCCTTAATCATCTAACTAGCCAATTAGAAACCCAAACTCCAATCTCCAAAAGCCCTATCAATTTCACAGAGCAGCAGAAAAGAGATGGCTGCTTGTTTCTTGCTTCACATGACAGAGAAGACAACATTGGTTCCCAGAGGACCATTTGGCTAATCTGTGCAGAGGAGGCAGCCTATCAAGGATGGCCAACCAAGTTATAAATCTGAACTTAAGGACATTCCCATAAGAATCTTTAAACACCAGTTCTTTCACAGCAACTGGTACAGACTCAAGCGCAGCAAACTATAGATATGATCAATCTTAAATTCCTGCGTTTCGCCTAGCAGTTTTGTCCAATCATCAAGAATTGGATCCGTGAAAAATTCCCTTGCATTAGTACCATGAAGAGCTTCAGTAGCAGCTAATGCGTCCATCTCAATATGCAAATGAGTGACATGGTTATCAATGGCCAGCTTAATTTCATCTCTGAGAGTCCATGATTCAGCTACAAATGCGCTAGTCCATTTGATACGTGTCTAGAAAAACCAGTGATGCATTTGCCATTACTCCATCTACATGGTTATCAATAGCCTGTGGTTTTCTCACGATTTCGTCTTCCCTTTTGTTTTCTTCATGACTGCAATATATTGCCCCAGTGTAGACAAACAACGGGGAGTGAGTCTAGGCAATTTTGTCGGTCTTTGAAAGACATAATTGTTCTTGCTCAGCCACAGAGCCCAGGTCCCCATAGAAAACACCATTTCTCAGGGGATTTCGACCATTAGAGTAGTTTCCATAAAAAACTTCATTTGATCAATCCATATGCGGCATAACAGGAGTAGCTTCGGCACGAGGAAGCAAAGTTCCAATTCCCACATCCATTCCAGCAGTCCTTGACCTTAAGACCATCTCCATCTCTATTCAACGGACAATCAAATCTCCAATAGGTCCCCAAGACCAGTCCAATTGACATCCCAAATGGACGCGAGCCCTTCAGGATTGGTCATGCAAGCACGAGACCTTTTGCCACCCCTAGACGGCTTATTGCTTTCTAATAGTAGACTCACGTACACCATCACTAACTTCTGAAAATAAAAAGAGATCACCCACGAAGAAGTGATGTGATACGTTGGCCCAGTTCTAGAAGCCTTCAAAGGATGCCAATTCCCATTCTCACACTGTTCTTCGATACGAAAGCTCGGAATATCCATAAAAAGAATAGATAGGTAAGGTGAGAAGTGATGTGATACCTCTACTGGGTTGGGAAGGATCAGTCACACCCCCACTAAAAATGATTGCGGTCGCCGTGTAGATGCAACCTAAATTAAGGCCTCACCACATATCCGGGAACTTAAACAACGTTAGGACATCTTCAATACAAACTCCTCTCTATGCCGTCGTATTCTTTTCCCAAATCAATCTTGATAGCACAAAACCTTTCTTTCCTTTAGTTGTTTTTCATCAGACGCAGTATTTCCTTAAGCGTGGTTACACATCTTGAGCCCTTTTCTTCCCAGGATAAAACTAACTAGGTTAGGGCTAATCAGATCATCCAAGAAGGGCCTCGATCTATCAACAAACACTTTGGACACAATCTCGTAAATGTTGTTGCATAAGCCGATCGGTCTAAAGCTGATTTAATGTTTCGGGACCCGTGCATCAAGGAATCAGCACAAGCAAGGAACCATTGAGTTTAGGGAACCTTAGGAAAATGAATAGTACTACACACAGAAACTCTAACGTCATTCCGCCGAGATTGAAAGAACATCACATGAAGCCCATCATTTCATCCCTCAAAATGTCTATCGGCACGATCCCAAACAATTTGTTCAGTTTAAAAGAGATCTTTTCAGTTATCGACGACATGTTTCTTCAATCTCTTGCTCGTCCAAGATCTTATTCATCAACACTGCTCTTAAATGGCATGAATACAGTCCTTTCTCGTTCTGACAATGGCAAGTGTGTGATGGTGTTACGCACCCTCAAGAGCCAATCCGTCCTTGCTTTCATATTCCAGAATATTTCTTCATCATCTGGAATTGTCTGATAAGATGGTACTGTAATGGCGCTCCTCTTTGGAGGCCTTAGGTCCTCGATGATATTAAACTTACATTCCAGGTAAATCCATAGTTGCGCTCTATCAAAGTTCGAACACAACAATAGAGACATTCGTGTGATTACATGTTACAAGCATACAAATTGAGTTGATCTAAGTTAGACTCTAATCAATGGAAAAAGAAGCTCATAACAGTAAGTGGTAAGAGCATGCAAATGCCACATAAATTTGGCCTTTCATATGGAATTGATTGTTGAATCCCTAATGAGTAAATTAAAACATCTTGTATGCATAGGGGAAATTGTCTGATTAATCTTAAATCTATTGTACAAATGCAAATTCAGTCCTAAACTTTGATGCAAATTTCCAATGTAATTCTTTTGTTGGGCCAATTTTCGTTGGAAATCACTAAAATAGCGAGGTGCCACATCAGACAATCGACAATGACTAAAGCATTTTTAACAAAAATTGGCTGAAAAGACTACATTTGTATTACATACACAAGTTTAAGGATTAAAATGACAAAATTAAAAAGTTTATGACTAAATTGGTATATGTATAATAAGTTTAGGGGTAATTGGAAAAGTTTCTCTATATGCATCTTAACTTAAATTTGAATTGTCATTCCTAATTACATAGAACAATCAAATAGAATTCTAGAATAGTTATTTCTGTAATGAATTTTCTTTATAAGCGCCTAAAAAACACTTGTTAAGCAATTAATTGAATTTGATAAAAAAAAAAGCAATTAATTAAGAAAATTTTATAGCTTTTAGAGAGTACCGATTATTCACACAATATGGACGATCAGCATTTTGCAAATTGAATAATTCCAACTTAAATATATTTAATTAATGCTTTCAAGATGCGCGTCCACATGACCTTTCTATTTTTAATAGTAGTCAAGTAGTGTCCGAGCAACTTTTCATGCGTCTCAACGAGTCTACCTTCCCAACCGATCTTAAGGGTATGCTCCCCTACACTGGTACGGTGCATTAAGTTTTTACTCCTGAGTGCTCTCGAGACTCGACGTAAAATTAGGATTATAAGGAGAGAAGCAAACACTCATTTGCTAATGTAGGGACAAACCATCTGCAATATAAGGAAATAAGCAGCTTTATAGGAAAAAAAAATCCCAGCAATTAAACAAGAAAATCAAGAAAAGGGAATCCAACTAATAATTAATTAATACAAGACAGACAAATTTCAACCCCCAAAATATTTCAACAAAGAGAAAAAAGACAATAAAAGAGGTAAAAAAACGTTCCCTTTCCTCTCATCTCTCCACCTTTCTTGAAACGAAATCGATCGCCTCTGCAGTTTCTCCTCTCTCTCTCTCTCTCTCTCTCTCTCTGCTGTCGTCCCCTACTCCTTCATGCATCGTCGTCGTACCCACTAGCGACGAAATCCACGTTCTTGTCTCTTCGTGCGGTCAATCTCTCTCTCTCTCTCTCTCTCTCTCTCTCTCTCTTCGTTTCTTGTTTGCTGTTCTTGCGGAGCCTCGGGGTTGCAATGCTTGAAGCTGGAGATCTAGCTTCGAATCGCGCGCGCTCGGGTGATTCGCGACATGGGTTATGAGGTCTTGGACAGCAGCGGTGAGTCAATTCACTTGGGTTCGCTTCTCTTTCTCGTATTGGTTTCGGGACGATGGAAGTTCCCGTTTTTTCTCCGAGATTGAATATTTCCCGGAGCCGTTTGCGGTGTTCTTGAAAATGGGTCGTGACGTGTGGGAAGAACCGTGGCTCTTTTGCCGTATTCTTCTTTTTCAATCGCTCTGGCTGTGGAATTAGTGCCCGAAAGGGTTCGCCCGAGGTGGGGTTCTGTGAGGCTTAGGGTTTAGGGTTTTGTTCGTCCCAAAAGGCGCTGTCTTTTCGAAAGTGTCGTGGTTGGGTCGTCGTTGGGGAATGTAGATTTACGTTTTCGTCTCGTGGGTCGAGATGCTGTGGATTGAATTGGGGATTTGATGGCTGTTTGGTTCACGAATTGATTTTGGGACTCTTGGGAGGCTTCATATATGATGGGTGAATTAGGGATAAAGAGAAGATGCAAGTCTACAGTTGGTAGAAGAGGAGTCTCAGAAGTGGAACTCTGTTGCAATATCAACTGGCTTGCACCGGTTTTTGCCTGTTTGCTTATCCTGTGAATGTGATTTGGTACTTTTAGCTCATTTGCTATTTGTCAACTCTTCAGCAATTATTCTTCTATGCTTAGCATGTCTTCCCTGAACTCATTAGAAAGAAGTCGCTACCTCTTTGAAAAGTAGTTGCAATTGTTGGAAATGACACTGATAGAGTATTTATAGTTAGAAAAGATGTTTATTGTTGGGAGTGCCAATCCAATTCCTGATTCTTAAAAGTGGAACCGGTGTCCAGGTGGTCCGATTCCTGGTTCCAAGGGGGGAACCGGACTGGCTGGACCGGACCAACTATTATTTCTTCAAAAAATTAAGGGAAGAGAGTGGCGTGAATGGTCTCGCTGATTTACTTTGCTCCCGTGCCCTCTTTCCTTTTATCCATATTTTCCTTTTATTCCTCCCTTGTATACCGACCTTTCCCAGTATCTTCCAAAGAGAATATTGCTCTCTACTCTTTCCCTCGCGACCAGATCACTGCCACATTTGTTGCCCCTTTTGACGTAGTCTAGAGGAATTAATTCCTTTGGTCATGCTGGCCGAAATTTGCCAGAGAAAAGAATGGAAGATTTCTCTGATTGATTGGTTGGGCCTCTTTCTTTTTGCAGGAGAAAACCCGAAATCTCTTGCCCTTTTTCTTTTTTAATTTCATCTTCATGTTAAATAAGTGACCGGTTCTATTGGATCGGACTGATGGGATTGGGTCCTAGCCAACTGGTCTGGTTCCCGGTCCCAGGATCAACTGGTCCGGTACCCAGTTCCTATTTCCTGGGTTCAGGAACCGATCACCCATAGTTTTTTTGTAGGATCAGTATTTCTGTTTCCTCGCAAGCTGATTCCTTCAGCATCATTTTCTCTGCCCAGCACTTCCTGAGGACCATTCGAGTTTTCATGGTATCATCTTGTGTAGATAGTCTCGGTTATAACCTACTCAAGTCTTAATGAAGACAATGGCAATGACAATGTCTTATGATCCATGCAACGTTGTCAGAACTTGTGCAAAGCTTGGTGAGCACAAGAACTTCATAGTCCATATAGACGGGCATTCCAAAATATTTATTAGGACTAGATGAGTTGTTGGTTCGTGAATGGTGAAAGTTTGTAATCAGATGTGCTTACATTTGAAATTTCAATCTACTCGTATGAAAGCATCGATATTCTTCTAGGAAGATGTTTGGATTGTCAGTAGGAACATTTGGTACTAGATATTTGCTTTCCTCTTGTTGCCAACTTCCATATACATATGGAGTTAGACATCTGTCTTTAGTCTTACTGGTATGCAGTCCCTAAGCAGCTCTTGGAAACAAAAAGGTGGCCTTCTGCAGATTATAAGTGTAGTGCAATACCATGAACTTATCTTAAAAGTCTGCTTATACTTCAGTTATGAGTATTGAGAAAGCTTTTCTCCAAAAAAATTAACGAAAAGTAGCTTCATGGCTTGTTAGTACTCTTTGTTTTTTCTTATGCTTGCACTCAACCTTAGATTGCTCGCCTATTAGATAGAGACTAATGACATTTTACACATCCAATTGAAATCTTTCTGTATGCAGCTTAGGCCCCTGGGAACAGTTTCCTCCCAAGAGGGAATACAACTCCTGAGTTGCGATTTAGTAAATCATACATAGAATAGTAGAATGCCACATTTATCATTGTTGGGTGCATAGTGCATACCTGATGAAAAATGGGCAAAGTATTCAGCAGAAACTCTATAAGAACTGATAGGTTGTTACAATATGGTAACGTCTGATGGGTCAAGATTCAAAATTAAAAACTCCAGTTTACCGTTCATCAGATCATCCACATTTAATATATTTTCTCCTTTCCTTATGATTACAGGAACTGACGATGATCTTCCTCCCTCAAATCAGAACAGGAATTCAAGACAAGGACGCAGTTCAGGCAATGCAAGGTCTCTTTTAGGTTCTGTTCCACCAAGGATGTACAACAACATGGAGGCCCAAATTCATCATCTGGAGCAAGAAGCATACTCTTCCGTTCTACGTGCCTTTAAAGCTCAGTCAGATGCCATTACCTGGGTAAATAGCTCATAAGTTTTTGACTTATTTGTTTATTCCCTCTCCATCTTCTTGTCAATTTCCCTTGTACTTCCATGTCAGGAAAAAGAGGGTTTGATTACAGAACTTAGGAAGGAACTTAGAGTTTCAGATGATGAACACAGAGAGCTTCTATCAAGAGTTAATTCTGATGACATCATCCGTAGGATAAGGTTTGAGCATTTCATAATTACTCTTTACTTAATTTTTATGGAAAGTATCGACTTTTATCTTTTTCTTTGCTGATTATTGTTGCATTGTTTCAGGGAGTGGAGACAGGCAGGTGGACATCAAGCTGCCATACTGGGCACCGCCCCACCCATGCACGATGTATTACCTAGTCCTACAATTTCAGCATCTCGCAAGAAGCAAAAGACATCCCAATCGGTATTTTCTGGCTTATTTATCTTCATGGGTTGGCTCTCTTAAAACTCCCCAGATTTTGCCATCGTCTTAAATTGGCTTGGGGCATTTTCTTGACCAAGAAAGCTTAGTTTCAGTTACAATTGATTTTTTTTTTTGGCAAAAGCTTTTTTTTGCGGGCAAAAGTTTCCCTTATTGATTTTTTGCAAGTTTTTCTCAAACTTTCATATCTCATGTTTCACTTTTTATAACTTGTTAGGTTCGGCCTTTGCCTGGTTTGTCCTCAGTCAATCCTATTCAGTATCCTTCTTCTGCCCCTACTATTAGTAGACAGTATAGTCATCGCAGTTCTACTGGTGTTCATCCTGCAAATGCACCTGGAGAAGCGGATCCACTTATTGGAAGAAAAGTGTGGACAAGATGGCCTGATGACAACAACTTCTATGAGGCTGTCATCACTGATTATAACCCTGTTGAGGTATGCTGTATGGGCTCTGTTTGAATAGGCTTTTAGTCGTTCCAATAAGCCACATTTGAAGACCAAACAAAACATTATTTTATTTAAAAATTAGAAAATAATTCATCGTGACTACGAGGGCTTATATTTAAGTGTTACAATTCTAAAATTTGAAAATGAAAAGAAAAATTGATTTGAATAGCTGAAAATTAATAGTAGTTATCATTTGTTTCTTCCCAAACATGGATTGTGGATAATGAATTAAGTGAATCTTTCACTTAATCGAATCTTTTGAATCAATTGGGGAAAAAAAGGAAAATAAAGTCGCTAAAGGTAGAATGAGCCTGGAAGTAATTAGCACGTCAAATGTGCTTAATATTATTTAATACTGAATCTTCTAGCTATCTGCCCTTGATACCATTTATTAAGCAGGTTCTAGGAGTGAGGTTAACTATATTCTAGATGCCCATTGGCAGTCTTGGTCAAATTTGAGTTCGTTCCTTCATGGTTGTTTTCTTTTAGGTGAAATCTTTGAAGCGGCCTATGAGATGAATATTGCACGCTATTTTCTAGAGCAATGAAACACATAAACATGTCGTCAAATTATGAAGCTGATGTCATTTATGTTTAACATGATATCCACCTTTTTAGTTAAAACAACGGAAGAAACAAATGCCTGCAAATTTTTAATATTATATTTTACAATTTTATCTGCTTCAAGCATGGTCTTGTTGAAGATGAACCTGTTCCAGATATTTTGCATAAGTTATTTGTCAAATGTGTGGATTTTTGAGGAATGTGCTCGTTTACATTTTTATGGAGAAAATTCTCATTTATATCTACTGTGAAACTTGTGTCCAGGGAAGACATGCTCTGGTTTATGATATACATACTGCCAATGAGACTTGGGAGTGGGTTGATCTCAAAGAGGTACGTTGTAACTTGATCTGTTTGGTTTGATTTTTTTGCATTGATTAGCCAGATAGGTACTATGGCTTGACTTAGTGGTGGTTCGTCCTTTCCAAGATACAAGGTTTTGAGTTTTTTTAAGAAAGATCGAGAAACGTGAATCTAAGCCAAGCGTATTAAAGTTTTCAACCTCAAAATTAGGGGTTTGGCTCCTCAATCTCGATTAGGTTTGTCTTTTCCAAATATAAATAGGGGACTTACCTGATTTTGTTGGAATTATTGAATGTCTATATAAGAATTGATTAGGTGACTCTTTGTGCCTGTAAATGTTCATTCCACGTGATGACATTAGGATAATTGCATGTGCATTTCTTTGATGTGACTACACTTAGGTGCACACTTAGTTTTGCTAAATTACGTACTTATTTCGAGACTCTAGAAGGTCCCTCTTGAGATGGTCTATTTGATTTGATATGCAGATATCTCCTGAAGACATTCGATGGGATGGCAATGATCTTGCCGTATCACATCGCGGTGGTCCACGGCAAGGCTTAAAGAAATCTTCAGCGCGTAGTGGAGCAGTCCCTGGTTCTGGAAGGGTTAGAGGATCTACTAAAAGCCAATCCAAAAAAGAATTCTTGCCATTACAAAATGGTGCTCAAAAGAAGCTCCCAGATGATATCGAGTTATTTAACACAGATACTTTAGTAAAAGAGGTACGGGAATGCACCACCAAGATTTTTAACGTGCTGTTGATTTTGGTCTTTTATATCCCTGGGAACATGATGCCAGGTGGAGAGGGTTTTTGATGCAAGCCATCCTGATCCTGCTGAGATTGCAAAGGCCAAGAAAATGCTGAAGGTAACACTGCTGATGTTTCTCCTCTCTCTCTCTCTCCATGATTAGCCACTGATCATCCTACATTATGGATAACTGAAATTTGTGGGTGATGCAGGAACATGAACAGGCGCTTGTTGATGCCATTGCGAGGCTAGGTGAAACCTCTGATGGCGAAAGTGGTAATGGATACATCTGCACGTAAATTATTTGGTGCTCCATTTGTTTACATGATGCATCGATAAATCTTCTGATGCTGATACTGGCCAAGCTTTGATCTGTGTAAAATGAAAGCTTCGCGCTTTTGGCCTAACAAAAACAATCTTCAGTTTCTAGAGCCCTGAGCTTGTATCACTTTTTAGTGGCAGAACAAATTGGCATATATTTTACTTTGGTCTGCAAGTTTTCCTGGAACTTTTGAGCTCTCTTTTTAAGGTTTCTCCTTTATCGAATTGTATTGTCCAACTGTCCTACGATGGACTGATTTTAGGGAGTAACCCATAGATGGCGTAAACACTTGGATGAACTGCTGCAGTGGAATATTGAGAGGAAATGCTTTCCCAAGCTTTCTGCGTTCTCCCTCCCAACTTTTTCTTTATCGAGTAGTTTTCTTCAGACGATCAATGTTGTCACACCCTTGAGTAGCCCCCTCTTTTCCGTCTCTTCCATTGTCTAGCTTGTTGAAAGCATTATCCTTGCCTAACTTGGTGCTTTTCTCCTACCCAGATGGAGAACAGGGACATTTGATGGAGCAGCATTGAAGATAGAAATGTCAGTTTTCAGAGCGAAAAGAGTTGTGTTCCCGTTCTAATGGTGTTTTTCTTGAAGACGGGAGTGGTGGATGATGATTATTGAGAGGCGGAACGCTTCCTTGAGCTGGATATTTCACATGGGCTTCTGTCTTTTGATAACATCAAAGAACAACTTGCATTATTCAATCGGGAGCTGGAAGTGTATCAATTGTCTAGCATGTGTACTGATATTAAGGGATTTTTGTAGGTTTCTATGACTATTGACTGGCTACCCTTGGACACGTTACATCGCTTGTCAATTTACAACCAAGATAAATTTATCTTTCAACAAGAGCACATGTATGACACAACCTGATGCAGTATCTATATCTTCCTTAAATCATAAATTTGCTATAACCATACCAAGTGAGCATGGTAATGAGCCATTTATGCTCAGCAAATATCAACGCCAACGCCCAAAAGGTTGGACAAGCACATAAGTACCTCCAACTCTCGCGCATCTGGTTTCATATAGAAGAGATCGAGTTCATTCCTCCCAATTAGCCAATGCTCTAATGATGCGCGCAACTGCACAGCTTACCAAACCTGACAGCTCGGTGGCTCTATGCAGATAACAGGAGCGGTGCCCACTGATTGGGCTGTACTCAGAGCTGCATGGTGCATGCTCAAACTTGTCTGTAGAGCATTGAGTATGTGATCCTTCCCTCGGATGCGCTCCTTGCTTGACCTGTTCAACCAGAGAACGAGAGATAACGATGTAGAAGCACCCAATAAAAGCCTCAACGACAATTATAATGATTCTTATGAAAGATGAGGTCAAACGGAGAAAACTTAAAACATACACTGTACAAATAAGTGTTCCTCGACAATTACCTAGAAGGGCAACTATATCAGGGGGTGAATACACAGTTTTTGCATCGCCAGAATAATTGATCTATAGGAATTAAGAAACAGAAGCTCATCAAGACAAAATCCACCATGTAGCACATGTATGACAAGAGAGATGATCGATACCAACATGAAGAACTGATGTGCCAGGATGGGAGGATGTTAAATTTTATTGAAGCAACTATAGGCTAACCTTCAGCCGACAAAAATACTGGAACAAGGTATTAAGGCCACGCAACGTGAAAACAAATTTGCAAACAGACAATTAACTTTCAACTCCAATTTTATGCCTTTTGATGCTGTGACAGACCTTTCTACCCTGACCTTTTTTTTTTGGTATCATGCCACGAGACTTCCAGTTAGCCCCACAATTTCAAATGCTACAGAGTGGTGGGTACTCAGAACCAAGATAGTTAGATTTTTGACAGAAATGAACCAGGCCAAGCAAATTAAGGACTCAAGGAATGAACCTGAAAACAAAAACTTAGTCAGACCTGGAACAAAATCACCTCTGTAGGTATCAACATCGGCATTGTAGATATGAAGTAAATCAAGACTATCCAAATAAATTAACAGCAGACAAGACCGGTCATCCTTGTCAGATTTCCCTTGCATTAAACTTATCTAGCAGTAGTGCCTTCACCGTAGATTGAGCAACAGATTTCAGATACAAAGCGTACTTAGCAATATGACTTCATATCCAGTTAGAACACCAAAAGCAACTTTATCTTGTAAATAATTTTCTGCATAATAATGCTACAAAGAAAACAGAATATACTTAGCTCAATTGAGAAGGCTTCAGAATAAGTGTGAAAATGCACAATTGACACAGACAACTGCTTGTTTAAGCTCAAATATATATCAGAAAAGTTCCTTCGAATCACTGAAATGGTGACTTCTCTCTTAAAACAAAGCATTGCTTCAGCTAACAATCACTCGACAGATTGCTATACAGTAAGCCTACTCACAATTTTAGTAAATTAAAACATTCACTCTCTTTGGGGGGACTATAAAAGTTCATTAGAATACTATTTGTACCCTCTTTAATGAGCAACTTCCAGAGAAACCTTCAGCAAGATGGAAGCAAATCTTTCTCTCTCTAGCATTTTCGCTGGATTTGGAAGTCAAATATTATTGTCGACTGTGCAAAGTTCTCTAATTCTCACTAATTAATATATTAGCAATAAATGGCGTTATCTTGTCTATTATTAGCTTGGGAATACAACATTAAATAATTTTACATGTACGTTTTGAAGAATTGGCCATCCATTCTAAAAGGGAGATTTGTGAAACCTTTACCCATAATAGTTGAAGCACATCTTTTACAACTTGGTTCAATGTAACTGATTGTTAGAATTTCCTTTAATTCTTGAAAGGTAGTACTTCACAATTTCATCTCAACGAGGGGAAATGTATTCAAGCAAATGAAGAAATAGTTAACATTATGATTCTTGGCAGGGTCGCCAAAGTAGAAAAAGTCCAACAGAGATCTTTGGAGACATTTGATAAAATTGGAATGATGTAAAGACTCCATTTAAGAGTTTGTAGTTACTATTAACATAAGAGTCTTGTTAATCAGTGCCCTGTTAACAAGCGCCTACAAGGCACTAGTTAAGTTACAAAAAATGACACTAAAAGTGCCATAACTTTTGTACAATGCTCACTTTTATACCAAATCTCTAAGAGCGATCACTTGAGTGCCACTTTACAAAAGAAAGATCACTTTAGTGCCATCGCCAATTTGAGTGGCCGGAAAAACCAACGTGGCATTAGTTTATTACAAATTAGTCTACGTGGCTCACCGAAAAAATCCAATCAACAAAAGCCACAACAAGCAACGTCGTTGTGGCCCTATTGGTAAAAAAAAAGGGGTTGTTCAAAGGGTAAATCCAAAAAATTGCTAAACCCAAATCAAGATTAAAAAAAAAAAATCAACCAACCTGGAGAAAAAAAGATGAATGAAGCAATTTCTAGGCCGCTTTCAATTTGATTTCCCCGAGTTGTTCTTTGCAATGAAAAGACCACTTTTCATCGCAAATTCTCATTCCATGAGCATGAACCAAGGGTTTAGAGACGGGTAAATTAAAACGTGATCAAACCGGTTCATAAGTACAAACAATGCAATAAAAGGTGAAACAAAAAAGCCCAGCGCTTCCGGTGAATCTGGAAACAAATTCGCGCCTCTTGTCCCACACAGATAAATATTTTAAATCAATTCAGCCATCACAAACATCAGCAAAACTCCACGAAAAAACGAGTTGATGCTGAAGAAAGTAGAGCACGAATTCAATAATCCAAAAGCAAGAGTTGGGGGTAAAATTGCTTAACTTCTTCAAACACCCCTATCCCCACTTCCCCAAATCAGGGCAAATTTACTTTCTAAAATTTGCAATGGAGAGCAAGAGCAGGAGAAGCAGCTCAAGATCGTGCAAGGAGAAACAAATCAGACAGGCATGGCATTGATTTTTTTCAAAATAACTTTAATATGATTCCTCTCAATTTGTTCCATGTACTTGCCTCCAACTTCTCTCTACAACACATCATTGAGGAGATTGCTAAGCAATTTGCAGTCATAGATGAAGTTCTGGAACAAGATCTATTCAGTTATGTCATTGGTAGTGTCCATCATTTTCACCAGCAAGTGTAGTGGAAAGAAGCACCAAGAACAAAACAAAAGGCGTATTCTAGTACAATGCGATCACACAGAGAGGGAAAGAAGACAGGAAGGAGAGAGACAAAAATTTGTTTTTCTTAGTCCCATTTGCCATGTTGACTCCTTCATTTTCCATTTTGGACCTGAATTTGTTTTAAAAAAGCCATGTAGGACGAATTGCCAATTTTTGTCGCCAGAGGCACTTAAGTAATTGTTTTTCCACCGATGCAGCACTCAAGTGATTGTTCGAAAAAAATTTGGCGCTAAAGTGGGCGTCGTACAAAAGTTAGGCACTTCTAGTGTCCTTTTCCAGTTAAGTTATCTAAAAGTAGAAATAACACTTTCCAAAATACTTTGAAATGAAATAATTACACATTTTAATAAAGTTACCTTAATGGTTTAAATTTCCAAGCACATTTAATAAGACTTAGCAGCAAGTGTTCTAGCGGCACTCTTTAACATTTTCCATATAACTAAGTTTAAGGTGCTGCAGAGTTCTTGTAGGCCATGAACATTCGGAGATAGAAGAATGTCTATGATACAACACCAGATCCCTTTCTATCATATGGTTCAGTATCACTGCCTACATTACTAAATAATATTTTGACTTCCCCTCATTTTCTAGTTTCCTGTTAGAGAAACTTATGAGATATAATTGAAACATGGACCTAGATGGAAGCTACCATCTAAGAGACCAAAGGAGTAAATGAAGAACCCGACAAATTTAAATTTAAATCTGCAACAAAAAACTTTGTCACTAAAACTATTTGACATCTCTCTCAAGTAAAACAGCAAATTGTTTTTTAAGTTTAGGCCACTATAAGGCCCTTTGGGAAAAGTACTAGGTCACTGAGGATGCGAACTAGCTTAGCCGTTGATGGTGCCAAGGACTAGATCAAAGCGCACCACAGGCAAGAATTTGGAGATTCAAAGAGATGAATTGTATGTAGAGTGGGAGCGTAGCAGATGTGATCAGTCATCATATCTATGGAATCTAAACACTCCACCAGCGAGAAAAACAATAACTGGCAACACAAACAGCATCAAAGCACTCAGATCCAGCACAAACAACACAATGCACTCAGATCACAAACCCGCAGTTCAATCGCATGCGCTCAAAATGCAATGCCAGAAGCCCAAACTTAATCATCTAACCCTCCAGCAGGACAACCCCCACTAGTCCCCCGGATCCTCCTCTCCAATATACCAATGAATCAGAATCAAGGACAGCACATAGAGTTAGCATCAACAGAACAGTACCTGGAACGCAGCCCGATCCCGAGACTGACCCCAACCGACCCGCCATCAAAAGCTTCCAATCAGGGCATGACGAGGTACTACAAATCCAGAAGCAACATTAGCAACAACATACCCTGGAACTTACAGAACCCAAAGAGAAGCTATAGCACCCAAGATTCCAAATTTTCACCAATCAGCACAAACTGAACAGACCCCACAACCAATCGCCATGACCCACGACCCGAATGTCGTCGAAGATAAAGAGGAAAAGCGAATTACCTGCAGAGAACGCGTCCTCAGCTCGGGCTGAGGAATTCGCCTGCGGAAGGCGACCAAACCCATCGTGAGGGAGAGAGAGGGGATGGGTTTGAGCAACATCAGAGACCACGAAAAGGGAAGAGAGTAGGAACGACGTTTGGCCAAAAGCTGTGGATCAATGGCGGAGATTGGAGTGAGTCGCACGTTTCTAATCTCGATTTCTAATCGACAAACGCCAAAGAGATTCTTCGTGCCCCCCCCCCACTCAAGGCCGTAACTCCTCTCCTTTATTCCTCCTCCAAGTTCCTTTTCTTAAACGTGTAACCTTACAAAATGGGAGTGGTTAAAGGTGTGAGTAACCGGCCCGGTTCAACCTGAGAATCGGATCAAATTGTCATTGCCCGATCGGTTTCGGGTCGATTTCAGTTCTTGAGTCCGGACTCCGGAAGAACCGGTTCAGGTTTGCTTGGTTGGTTCTAGGGTCGAACTGATCGACAATACCTTATTTGAAAAAAAATATATATTCAAATGTATTGAGGGAGAATGAAATCGACGACCTCCAATTTTGATGTAGGCATCCATGACTCCTTAACTAGCATGACTTTACTAGTTATGTGCCATGGTTTGTACAAAACTAACCCGATTCTTTAGAAGAATCGAGAACTTACCTCGAACGACTGATTTAATTTCATGACTATTCCAAGTATAACTAGTTCGGTTCACGGTTCTAAACCTAGAACTAGTACCTATATAGGGTAGGTTCCAGGTTTCGATCTCCAAACTAATCAACTTTGAAATCAAACACCCCTAAAAGTAATTGGGTACCCCTAAAGTAATGAATATTTAACAAAATCATACTGCATATCTTGCGCAATAGAGAAATTGAAGATCGTGCAAGCCCAATGGCACATGATCATGAAAGTCTATGGTTTAAATGGAAGGAGAAGTTAAGCTTCAAATTGTGTCCATAAAAAATTTTAGATTGTGGTTGCATTATAGTTCTAAGGTTTACCAAACTACCTAAGTAGACTTGAGTTTTCTTAAAAGATAAAAAAGTGCTCTTGTAGATGACTTATTGAGTTTGAGTCTGAGTTATAATTCCCAAATTCCTGGCCGACATTATAAGATTTTGTAAAAATTTTGTTAATGAGTGTCTCAAGGGCCCTTAATATAAAGAAAGATTGTAATTTCAAATGTGTTGTCTCTCTTGTGTTATGTGCAATTACTGTATTGAAAATCAATATATTTCCTTATTAAATATACTTAACAATTGCCTTATAGTACTCGTTGACCCTTTTGTAAATGGGATCTCAAACTCGTCTTGCGACTTGAAACTCAAAATCCGTTTATCTATTAATGCCAATTGCTATTAAACCTCACCGATTTATATCCCTACATATATTGAGTATAGTTGATAAGAAGCTTCATTTCAAAAGAGAAAAAAAGCTCATCATAATTTGGCATCAAGCAAGACGCACATAATTATGTCTATATAGGAAAATTATGCAATCCATTACCATTTTCATCCCCAATTCATATTAAATTATGTACCGACATGACAAGCGGCGTTGACAAAATGACACGCCTCTTTGTACCCAAAACAAGGGACTTGGGGTTAGAGCTCTGTTAGGATTTTAGAGATGCGAAATTAGGATTTTAGAGGTTGCGAAAGATATACCTCGAACGCACTCTTCAAATGCGGGCATTGGAAGCAATAGCGAGGGGTGGACTCTATTGATGGAAAAAACTTAAACAGCGAAATGTGAGAAATTGACAGAGTGTTGACACCAAAAATTGCCCAAGTCCCTTATCGTCAACTCGGACTAGAAAAGACCTGGTAAGACATGGTTGAGGTGAAATTTGTTAAGTCCTTTTGGCCGACAACTATAGGTAATCAACAAATGTGGCAAGAAGTTACCAATATGCCATATAAGAGAAAATTACTAAGTGTTGAGCCACAAGTGTTGGTAAATGAGACTTGGTTTAGTCGATAAAGAAATCAAAGTTGAAGTAAAGAATCAATGAATCGAGAACAACATAAAAATTCAAGTCACGAAACCAACAATTTCAGCTACAATCATAACGACCTATTCAATTGTGAAGTTAGCACGGCAACAGTTCATAGAACCGTAAATCTCGAAAGCCACGAATGATAATGGCCGAGAAACATGCAAGAAGAGGAGTTACAAACTATGGAAAAAGCAGTCAACGTAGGGTGAGCGATGAGGCCATAATCGTCGAACAGTGAATCTTTTGGAACAGTTTGTAAATATATGTTATTAAATTCTAGGAGTCATGTATGATGTTTATTTGCCTGCTTTGTAACTGTTGTTAACCGTTGTTAGTATAGGTATGCGTATTAGGATTGGAATTCAAGCAAAGGACTACCAATCAATGAATGATCATCTTCCTGTTATCTTTACATTCTAGTACTGTTTTTACATGGCTAGCCACGATTGGTAAGTTGTGCCTAAACTTCGGAATATCCTTTTAAACTAAACTTGACCAGCACAAACCATTTTGCTTTAATCCAAATATTCCGAGATCTAGCTTCATTACTTGGCTAGCTATTCTTAGCAGGCTGCTCACGTTTGGTAGGTTGGGCCTTAACTTGGGAAGATCCTTTTAAAACCAGCTTCGAACATGTGTATGTAGTATATTTGGAAAGCCAACAACATGGTATTACATGGTGGATCCCTAGTTTGCCGTAAAAACTAAAACCGAGTGCTTTTTATGTACCGAAGAACATGGTTGTTAAAAGCGTTCTTGGAGAATTACGCTCAAATTAGGGCACAAGCCTGTAAGGGCATGAATTTTCATTATTTGCAGCTGTGGCTAAGGTCTGTTATGTCATCTTGAAAGTGTTGTTTGTATCCAGTATAGTTAGTTGTTGCAATGATTGCTGATTTTTTAGTGCAATGATGATAGGATGGAACTCGTAGTGGGAGTGGTTCATCCACATGCTAACAGTCTTGAATCATAAATGATTTAGGTACTTGTTTATCTAAACAAATTATTGCTTGCTTATCTGCGAAAAAACAAAGGATTGTCATAATCGACAATTTTAGTTTAACCATTTCTTAAAATGGATTTCACTGTAATTTGAGTTTAAGGTAAGACCCTTTTCTGTCTAACTTTAAAAAATCACGCCAAATTACTGAGGCTCAATTTGGTTTGTTGAAATAAGATAACTAGAACAAAACAAAAGGAAGAGGCATAATAATCTACATGATAAATAACGATGATTCCACGTCCGGAAACAACTTGAAATTAAATGTTTTTATAATTATACACACGGTAGAAATTCACCATAAAAGGGGGAAACTAGCAATTTTACTGCAAAACTTGCCAAGACAAGAGCAAAAATAGAAGGAGACTAAATGCCCTGTCACATTCTTGATTCTGTTTTTTGTCTCGTCATCTCACAATTATTCATTGAAACAATGATTAAATCATTTAAATTCATTGTTAGTTAAACTCTCCTCCACCTGCATTGATGACAAAACAATCTCAAGAAAATCTTTCACGCCAGATATTTATTCTAAATTATTATTATAAGTCGCCAGCAACAAAAGAAAAAGGAAAGAAAATAAAGGCTTGAGTACCATTCCACTTTCTCTAATCCCGGCTCACAAACAAGGTTTGTCGTTTCATAGTCCAAAGAACAAAAGAAAAAAACAGATATATATGACCAAACAAGTTTGATAAAATGAAATGTAAATAAATTCGATTTCCTTTTGCAGATTTCAAAGATGAATCAAATTAGATAATAGGGAAGAAACATATGCACTCGTGAATGTCATTTCTAGGCCCTTCTCTTTAATTGTGGATGTGACATTCCGAAATTTCCATCAATTGAAATTTATTTAATAATTGAATTTTACGAGATGTGCTCACAGTAAGTTCTCACCCAGAACTGATCATTCCTGGGAATGCTAACCATTAGGAAAAGGCTAATATGGAAATTAAATTCGCGCAACTAAAGAAAATTCGATCGTGAATGGATTTCGACCATTAAATCGCGTAAGTGATATTTTGAGCCACTGTTGACCGATTCAAGGATAGTTAGGGGTCAGTTCGCCACTGTCCTAGTAGTGGATCGCGAGTGATTCCGTTGGACCACAAAACGACTTGATGAATGATTCTGAAATTATTCCGAACGATCGTACCCCTCGGATCAAATAATTGATCTTCGCGATTTTAATGACAACCAAGGTCGTCACACTCCGAACGGACTTGCACGTGACTCGATTTAGTATCAGTCACGAGTTGATTTTGCGAAATTCCCCAGCAAGCCGCCCGTTAACTCAAGAAACACTCGAGTTGCGTTTAATAGAATTTAATTATTGAATTTTTTGCCCAAATTGGACACCGGAAAATTAGGAAGTCTCGACGGAACATTAGGACAACATTGCACGTGACACGTGTCAATTTTTGGTGAGCTTAATTCCTTCGGAAAAACTCGATTTGGATAAGAAACGGAGAAAGTGACTAAAATACCCCTAAAGGTTATTAAATGACAAGTTTTAAAGGTAAAGGGCATTTGGTAATTTTGCCCCAAAATTTTGATTGGACAATTTTACCCTTGGGTTTTTGGAAAATTACAAGTATGCCCTTGGATATTTTTGTGCAAGAATCGATATTGGCCGTCGGATTAAGATAAGATCGAATCTGAGCCGTTAGATTAAAATTGTGAGTAAATGGCATTTTAGTCATTTACCTTTTGGTCAATATAAATAATTGGAGTCAAATTTGTCTTCTCTCCCCCTTCTCTTCTCCATTTTCACGATCACCCCTCCTCCTTTCATTTTTTTTTCTTCTTGGCCGTGAGCTCCACCGCCGGCGCCGCCGCTTGCCACACCGCCGAACGGCCACTTTGCAGTCGCCATGCCGCCCTCCAACCTCACCGTCTCTCTCTCTTTCCCCTCTCTTTCTCTCTCTCTTGCCGTGACCCATTTCCAGCCGTGCAAGACCATATCGCCGCCGGACCGCCGCTGTACAAGCCGAAAGCCACCATGAGTCGTTCACCTTCACCGTAGAGCGCCGCCACTTTCCGTTCTTGTCACGTCCCGCACTCCTCGGCGCGTCACATCCCTCGCCAGGGTCGATTTGAAAGCAACATCTCAGGACGCGTTGCCGACCCAACTCCCAACACAGAGATTTAAAGAACATGTGGAAGCAATTAAAATCACCTGTACATTAAAATATATATAACCAGGGATAGCCATATAACAACCAGCACGAATAATTATACACTTGTTTTGACATCGGGAATCATATACAATATTCAATACAGCCCGATCAGCAAAACCAAAATGGGTCAAGGCCACTATTGACAAAAAGGGGTAAGTGGTATCGGGGGTCAGTCTACTGCTAATGGCGGGGCACTGGTCAAAAAGGTACTGGCCCTCCCAAACTAAGGCGAATGCTAACTCCTATGATGCCCAGTCTGGGTCGGAATCAGAAGACTCTGAGGATGAAGAGCTATCGGGCATCTCCTCCTCGAACCCTGATACGTCCATCTCAGACTCGGCCTCCAGTGCAGGGTCCTCCTCAATCGGCTTAGGCTCCTCATCATCCTGCTCCATCGGCTCTGGGATAGCGTCCTCGTCGTCGAGCTTTATGTCCATCGGCTAGAACTCGTCTACCTCGTACTCCACCGGTACACCATCGGAACTCACACTCTCCTCGGCGGACAAGTCAGGGTCAATCACCTTGCCATCTGGGCATCAAGGATACCGAGTGTCCAACTCGGTAAACGGGACATCAAAAATCCGAAGAGGACCATACTCTCCGAGATCATCCTTGAGACACCACGCCACGTACTCGTGGATCTGATAATGTGACTCGCCCACATCTACCCAAACTTGAGTATAGTACTTAATATATACTTTCCCGTTCCCTACGGGGTGTATCGTCCTGGTCTGCTTTACGTGATGCGGAATCCCAAAACGCACCGGGATGGTAGACATGTCAAGGCTGGAGGTCTGAAAAGATGGTTTATACAACAGTGAGAATAATCTCAGTGAGTAATTCCCTAAACCTAAATTAGGCTAAAGTGCACCTCCTGACAAGAACTAAAATACTACACAAATCAAATTAAAAACTGGCTCAAGCTCTCAGGCCTAAATCTAATTTTACTCGATCCTGCAGATTAGGCGTTTTATATATATACAATCGCAACAGCACCATAGGAATTAGATTGCGGCACATATACACATATCACTCGGTCTCGACTCATGTAATGCATATGCTCGTGCTCGCACTCATGTTCATGCCTCAACAATGCAGTAACGCATGCTTGCTTGCTAGCATTCTGCCATTTACCAATTTCTCCTCCGACCTGCGTTAAACGCATTAGGTCCGATCTGTGTAAAACGCATCAGGTTTACCACATCGAGATCGATTTTTAGCTCGCGTTAAACGCATCAGGCTCATGACAAATAACCCGCGTAAAACGCATTAGGTTGGTCATCTTCCGGTAAACCGGGCATCGTCCCGCGTAACACCCCTCAGGAAGGGTTCACTACCCCGGGTAAAATGCATCAGGGTTTATTGTAATCACACATTCACAAGCATCAATTTTTATCTGAATCCCACGTAAAACGCATCAGGGCATTTTAGGTGATCACAATGCACCTGTCACTTGGGCACACTTGTAAATGCACATGTCGTACCAATGCTCATTATGCACATTCCGAGCTATAACGTTCACATCTTGGCATTCACTTGCACCACACAAATTCAATCTCATGAATCAATATGCTCAAACCGACAATTAATTCAAAACAATCATGGCACAAGCTTGACATGTAATTTATGCGTGGGATCACACAACCGGGACAACAAAATTTCGCGCATTAGAGGCCCGCCAAGCTATTCCACTCTTAGCCACGCTAAACATGTCACAACATCGCCAAACCACTCCCAATCAAGGACAACTTAATCACTAACTTGGTTTGTCCGACAATTCCGCCAATTACACTACTAACCTCAGATCAATCGCGCCTCGCCCCAATACGACCCGGCCATGGACAACCACTAGTCCACTAATTTTAGGCCATTAATTATCCTTGAAATATTCCATCAACTCTCCAGAACGCCACTCAAATCAGCTACCACAAAGCTAAATAAGATGCGCACTAAAATCCGCAATTCGAGCCCGAACTCTCCCGAACTTGGGCTATTCCGATTCAAATCTGTCCAGCCAATACTCGGCGCTTCTCGGGCTACTAAACCTCCATTTATTTATCACACTAATCCACCAAATATGCCACAACAACAGCCTCTAATTATCTCCCCAATTCAACCCATAAATTACCCTAATTAACCCTAAAACCCGTCTAGAAATGTAAGTTATCCTAATCAGGGTTTAGGGTCAAACTCATCCGGTGTCCTAAGCTTCAAACCAAGCTAAACACACGGCAATGGTGGCTGGACAGCGGCAGTCCCGCGCCGGAACAGTAACGGCGAGCGGCGACTCTGGCGAACGGCGGTGACGAACTAGGCGATTCCACGGCCTAGATGGACACGGCCAGAGAGAGAGAGAGAGAGAGAGGTGGGACGGCTGGACGATGATGGGTGAGGCGGTGGTGGCGGCAGAATAGCTCCGGCGGTGGCGGCGGAGCTCCTCCGGCGAAGAACCGTCCACGGCCAAACAAGAGAGGAAGAGAGGGAGGAGTGATGGCTGCGGGTGGAGGGCTGTTGGCTGAGGTGAGGGGGACGGCGGCCCACGGCGACGACACTGGCGATCTCACGGGGGCGACGGAGCGGCGCGGCGAGCCGGCGAATAGCAGAGGCCGGGTATGGCGTGCTCGCGAACTGTGGCGGTAAGGCGCAGCGAGGTCAAGCAGTGGCGGGGCTGGCTCGCGGCAGCGACGACGACGGTCGGAGCGGCGGGGACGACGGCGGAGACGGCCAGGCGCGGCAGAACAGCGTCGGGCGCGAAGGGCAGCAGCGGCAAGCTCATTGCTACACGCGCGAGGGAGGAGAAGGCGACGGTCGGGGCGACGGCTGGCGGAGGGCGCGATGGCGGCAGAGCTTGCTAGCGGCGGCGGAGGCGCGCGTCGGTCAGTCGGCTCGGGCGGCGTTGGCTGGGCGAGCAGAAGCAAGGGCGAAGCAAAACCAGTCAAGCTCGAGGAAGGAAGAAAGAAGAGGAGGAAGAAGAAAGGAAAGAGAAAAGAAGAAGAAAGGAAAGAGAAAAGAAAAAGAAAGAAGGGAAAGAGGAGAGAGAGTCTGATAGATGGGGGAGGGAGAACGTGCGTGAGAAGACCATGCATGGGAAGGCGACGTGCGTGACCAGCGAAGGAGAGAGAGAGAGAGAGAGAGAGAGAGAGAGAGAGGACAGACGTGATGATGGGGAAAACGTGCGGGCAGAGGAGATAAAGAGGGGAGAGTACAAAAAGTAGATTTTTATTTTTCAGGCGCGATCCAACGGACATAGTTTGAACTAAAAATTGAACTAACGATCGCGATTCAAAATCGGAAAAAGATCTAATAGTCCCTGAAAAATCCCAGACAGTAATATAGGACAATGTGCCAAATAAAATAACTCAAAAACACACTACGAGGGAGGTCTACCAGTTCAAATTCGTACCCAATCGAAAATTCACTTTCTCACTATTCTTGATAATCTCAACGCTGGCCACAATAATATCGACACCGTCCAATTTATTTTGTCCCAAAACTCCCGAAAATCAACTGTCAAGTTTAGGGTCTAAAGAACAGCCAAATTCGATCGAGTGCAATTCTAGCAAAATCTCTATTTTAAAAATAGGAACCCGAGAGTGATCAGTTCCCGGGCGAGATTCTATTATAAGTGCACTGACGAATTACACGTTTATTAAATCCCAGAATTGAGTCAAAATCCGGGATGTCACATGGATTGTGCTGTACAGTAAACATAGGAGGAGATTGTTGGATATATTATTAATATAATCCAAATAATATGTTCACATACAAGTCCAATAGATTTAAAGCACGATTGTTCTGGACCCATATGGGCTAGAGCCTAATAAGTTACATATAAACTCTAGGTTTTATTTACGCTGGAGGTAACACTGTTAAACGTTCCAAACTTGACGTTTCTTGGTATAATATTTCAAGCAAAACACTATTTTCTCTCTTAAACCTATAACCTCTAACACAATATTTGTCCGTTTCCATGTAAAAGCAAACTCTCCAAATTGGAGATCAACCAACGAAGAGCTAAGCATCATTTTTGCTTTCACCTTAGCTGCGGCTCCATCAGCAGCTTCAAAAGAAAATTGAACGGGAGAACCAGCTGCATTCAATAAATATGTTGGTGTGTGAACATAAGGTAAAAATTTGATTCGGACGCAAAGAGCAAAATCCAACCTGATCGTGACAATTGACTAACTTCAGATTCGAGACAAGATAGGCAAGATGTCCTCTTTGAACTTGACCAGGTTCAAGTTGATGCTCTCAAAGAATAGCTGCTGAGAGTAGGAGTTCAACAAGTCAAAAGCTCCCGATAAAAAAAAAAACGAGTCAAAAGCTGCATTTCTACAAGGATTCTCCAAGAAAGGCATATACTCGATTCGCTTGGACATGGTGGCACAGATGTCCTAACGGCAGTTAAAAGATGCGTCAATCCCATGCTCTGTCTGAAAAAACAAAACGAACTCCAGTGAATGGTCAGCATCGGAATATCTCAAGTCAATCCGAATTGTCGAATACAGAATTGAGAATGGTAGACTTCAAAACCGGGATAAATTTTTCCCCGTTCAAAAACTTCAGAGGAAGATTGAGAAACTTTCAACAGCATCCAAGCCGAGAATGGGATCAATAAATAGGCCAAGGATGTCGACAGAGCAAAAGTTGAAGCTGTTGGGAGATAAAGTATATAAGAACTTCAAAAAATGCTTAAATGTTTGAGATACCTTCAGGAGGTGACAAAAGCGGATGGCTGAGCAATCAACAACCGAAATTTTTGTGAAAGAAGAAATCAGAGTACAGATCACAGCGACCAGGCAAAACGACGGCCTCAGCCGAATAAGGTGTCCAAAAAAACAAACGGAGCCATTCTTGAAGGATCTGGAACGCGCCAAAGAAAGGGTCAAGATGTTGGTCAAACAAAGAAGATTGGTCATCAGAAAGAGTCCAATACAGTTTAACGAGTTGGATCAAAATTTTTAAAACAAGCTTAATTGTGTTACCTAACAATTTAATAGGTCTTAAATGGATATTAAATGTGTTATAAATGGGTTACTATAGGTCAATTTTAAATTTTTATAATTTTCTGTTTCTTTATTTTTTATAATTTTATAATTTTTTTTATTTTCCATGTTTCTTTTATTTTATTTCTTTATTTTTTCTTTTTCCTCAACCGGTGGCCAACCATGGTGACAACTGGCAACCGGCCATAGGCAAGGGACAAGCTCATCAGCCTCTAGTGAGCTTGAGCTCGCCAATCTCGATGAGGCCTCACTAGCACCAGAGGTTGGCGAGGCCTAGCCTCGCCAATTTGGTGAGCCTCGAGCTCGCCTACCGTTGGTGAGGCCTTGATCGGCAAGCTCGAGCTCGCTCGAGGCTTGCCAAATAAGCAAGCTCAATCCTCGTATGTGACCAGTTGTAACCAGTCAAAGAAGAAGGAAAAAGAAAAAAAATAAAAATAAAAACTAATTGAAAATTCGATTTTTAAAAAAATGAAAATAAAAAAAATAAAAAGTGTCAAAGCAGTGCACAAAGGAAAATCAAATTAGTTCTTTCATACCAAATGGTGAAAAATATTATATAGTTCATTTTCAAGTTTAGTTAAACACTAAAAAATATTATCATTTTCCTACAAAATGACTTCTAAAATTTTTTTTTTCTAAAAATGTCACATTTTTCTTGAAACAAACAGAGTTTCAATTTTTTTTCAAGAAATTACTTGTATTGTACGGAAGTGTTTTAGCAATATATTTTTTAAAAAAAAATCATAAGAAAGAAGTTTTCCTAAATTGGGTTAAACATAAAAGTGTTTTAGGAATATGGATCGAGTAGAGTATGGGTCAGGAAATTTACATTACAAATGGGTCATAACAGTTTAATGACCATTTATGACCCGACCCGACCCACTTGTTTTACAGGTTTAGTTCAACCTATGGATAAAATTCAAGATAGGATAAATTTTATCATATCCTGTGTTTGATGCCTGCATAAAGTTGAATATATGAGGGATATAACCCGAATAAAATTATCTCATAGGAAAAGTGGGATAAAGGTGGAGAACTTTTTTAATGTCCATAATATAAAAGATATTTTTCTTGAATAACAAACTTGTAAAATTAATAAAATTAAAATAATATTTGAGTTTCAATATGAAAATTCAAAATAAAAAAATAAAAGTAATTTCTTTTTTATTTATTCTTATTTTTATTTATATATTTTAAAATTTCTTTCTATCTTATGATATAAATTTCATATATATAAATGAACACATTTAGTATTTATATTGATTATATATTTTAGGTACATTAGTATAGTTTACTAACCAATAAAATTTTATTAGAGAATGATGGAAGGGGAAAAAAGAAATAAAAAAGAGAGGGAAAAATAACAAATTATGAGCAAATAAAAATGAAGTAGGCAAGAGTGCCGTGAGAGATTTTTATCATCTCCGTTTATGCAATTTTTAGGTTCATTACACTAATATGATGTTCATAGCAAATAATGAATATGGTAAGATGTGAAAATATTGGGCTTTATTTACTGAAATTTACCAAATAGTAATAAATAGAATATAGCAAATTCCTTGGATTTATATTCTATCATATCCAGTCTTGTCGTGGTTAGAAATGCAGATGATCAAACACAACCTTATCCCTTTAGAGAGTGAAAAAACCAAATTGGAAACTCCATGGAGATGCTTATAGAAGGATGGTATAAGATGAAATTCAAAAGCCAATACAGGAGGAAGATAGTATGTTCCTCCGATGAAAACTCTGTCTTCAGAACGGGCAAATTTGTTGATAAAGGATTCGTAATAAAGATCACGCGAAGACAGATCGAAGAAATATGGACATTGATTGGACACTATCATACAGATACTGTGGAAAGGAGGAAGTCCAATGAGTATGCAAATATCAGGAGGGTGATGGACAATGGCTCAGGAAAAAAGGAAAAAGCAATTCATCGAAGGAGACCACAAAGAGCAAAGATTGCCTATCAAACTAAACTTCAAGTCTAAATTAAGATAGCAAAATTCCATGGCTTGATCAATTCGATCTTTGCTCCAAAAAGGCAACATATGGGGTTCTCCGATACCATTGAAACAAGCTCCCGTAAAAAATCAGGAATGCCAACAGATGGCAATTTATCTTCGACCAGGCCCGTTCAGAGATGATGTCCCAATGAGTGTGACGAATTTCTTCGTGATGGTGGGGAAAACATTGATCGAAAGCAGTTGGGATAGGGAGAGAGTGAAAACGAGAGCCTAGAATAACTTGATTAGGGTCAAACCCTTTCCATAAATATTACGAATACCTTACCTTGTCTCTCAATACTCTAGGGAGTGGTGAACTGAGCAATGTGCGTCTTTGGGTGGTTAGCAAGAGCAACAAGGATCGAGCTGTGGGCATCATGGGAGAAAGTTGGAGATTGAAGATGATCTAGAGCAAAAAGGGACCGGAGAAATGGTGTGATCTTTGATGACGTCTTGATCTCAATCAGGCTTTATTAGCATAACAGTATTAGGGCCACCATAAGAATAACAGCATATTAAGAGTTACAAATTTTTGAAGGAGTGTATCCCACAATACTTTTTAATTATTTGTTATTTATTTTTTTAGCTCGAAGCAGCTATTAATCTCATAATTAATTAAGAACAGCCATTTAATCATTTATTGTCTCTCTCAATAAATAGACTCCTCTAGTGAGTTTAACGTAAAGTTTCTTGAAAAGACGTGATATAAGAAATTGCCTATTTGCCGATGAAAAGATCAAAACTAAAAGATACTATCATTTAATGCGCACCTTTCAAGATTATTGGTAATGATTGCATGTGAGTATTACAAGAACCCAAAACTCTCTCTTTTTTTTAAAACGAGGCATATATTGACCCCAAAAATATATTGTTAAAACACATCCTTGGGCATCAAAAAGAGTTTTATACAGTTTAACGAGCATAGTTCGACCCAAGGAAATACGTATCCCTTTAGAGAGTGACAAAGCCAAATTGCAAACTCCATGTAGATGCTTATCGGAGGATAAAAGGTGAAACATAAAATCCAATAGAGGAGGAAGATAGTATGTTCCTTCAATGAAAACCCTCTCTTCAGAACAGGCAAATTTGTTGATAAAGGATTCATAATAGAGATCATGTGAAGATAGATCGAAGAAGTGTGGACATTGATTGGACTCTATCATGCAAATATGAGTGTGGAAAGGAGGAAGTCCAATAAGTATGAAAATATCCAGGAGGGTGATGGGTAATGGCATGGTAGGAAGGAAAAAGCAATTCATCGAAGGCGATCGGAATGAGCAAAGACCGCCTATCAAACTTAACTTCAAGTCTAAATTAAGATAGCAAAATTCCAAGGCTTGATCAATTCGAACTTTTCTCCAAACGGACAAACATATGGGGTTTCAGCCTTCGATACCACTGAAAAAATCTGATTATAAAAAATCAGGAATGACAAGAGCCAGAGATTTATCTTCAACCACCCGTTCAGAGTTGATGTCCCGATGAATGGGAAGAATTTTTTCATGATAGCAGGGAAAACACTGATCGAAAGCCGTTGGAAGAGGGAGAGAGTGAAAACGGGGTCCAAGAATTACTTGATCAGGGCCACCATTGACCCTTTCCATGAATACTACGGATAGCTTCTGTGACATCAGGAAATTTCGTAATAATAAGTATGTAACATTGGAAATTTTCTATGTTCGATAATGATACTTAGATTATAATGTAAGT
Source organism: Syzygium aromaticum (assembly GCA_024500025.1). Classification (NCBI taxonomy): domain Eukaryota; kingdom Viridiplantae; phylum Streptophyta; class Magnoliopsida; order Myrtales; family Myrtaceae; genus Syzygium; species Syzygium aromaticum. The sequence continues at coordinate 14,506,310 of CM044895.1, forward strand.
ATAATTTAGCTTAGTATTTGTGCGGACGCAAAGAAAATGTTGTTGGGCTGTAAATTGTGAGGTGCGGATTTGGGAACTTAATTGTTTTGAACTCGACGTGTTTATAATTTTAAACATTGTTGTGTATATTAATGGTAGTGCGGCATTAATTAAATTACCGTCGTCTTAGTAATTAATGGGTAATACTATTAGATTAAACTTTAGTTAATTAGTGACAATCATTATTTTCTAATTGCCGTTAGGGGGGAGATATTCTGTTTTTCTCACAAAATTCCCTCAAGACACCTTATACTCATGTGGCCTATGAAGGATTTAACCATGGTCACATGCCACATGTACTCTTAAGATAAACTTCTTGTTTTAGCTTGACACCTAGCCATAGGCCATCAGTTTCCTTTGCCATTACTCTTCTCTAATGAGCCTTGATTTCTTACACCTGGCCATGGATGGAAAGAGGAAGTACCATATGTGAGTGTATGCATTTATCCATCTCACAATCTACTCTTCTGTTTCGTTTTTATCTGGGTAACATTGAAGGAAATTTTCATCGCAAACAGTAACTCTTTTTCACAATCAATCTTCAAAGAGAATTTACTTCTACATCACCAGATCTAAAATCTACAAGCTGGTTTTAGGCATCCAAATTTTAAGTGAGGTAAGTTAAAACTCTTGAGTTAAGCTAGTTAAATTTACTTAATACTTTTTAACTTGGTTGCTTGAGAAATACTATTTTAATGGGCAATAATAGTGAGGATATGGTGATGGTTGGATCTTTTTTGCTGGTTTCGTACATGTTTAAATGGGTGTGATTTGTTTTCTTGGAGTGTGGTAAAAATTGCCAAGTGCAATGGTTAAATCTAAACATGTAAATATCATCTTTGAGGTGATTGTGGAAATTGTCCTGCTAGTTTTATGTATGTTTAAAAGGTAGAAAATCATTTTACTCAAAGTGGAGTATATTATGCGAGTGTATATGATGAATCAGAACTTGGAAAAATCATATTATAGGTCCAGACTTAAGCCTCTTTTGTAAAATCTATTGACTTCTTATCCGAGAAAATTTTTACTCTCTAAAATCTAGACATATTGATTTACGAACTTAAGTAGATTTTAGTCTCAAATTCTGATTCTGTTTACTTTTAAAATAAGCAAATTTTAACTTCAAATTTTGATTTTGTTTATTTCTGAGCCAAATAGATTTTAGCCTCAAATTATGGTTCTGGTTACTTTTAAATTGAACAAACTTTATTATTAGAATCTAGACAAGTCTATTTTTGAGAATGAACTGATTTTCTATCAGAGTTTGTACATGTCTACTTTTAAAATCCAACACATTTTACTGTTAAAATCTGGACATGTATATTTTGGAACCGAACAGAATTTACTTTCAAAGTCTGGACACATGTATTTTGAATCCGAGTAGACTTTACTTTCAAAGTCCGGACATATATATTTCGAATCTGAGTAGACTTTATTTTCAAAGTTTGGACATATGTATTACAAACCTGAGTAGATTTTATTTTCAAAGTTTGGATGTATGTATTTTGAGCCAGAGTAGTCTTTATTTTCAAAGTCTAGACATATGTATATTGAACCCAAGTAGACTTTATTTCCAAAGTCTGGACATATACATTTTGAAGTCTGGAGATATGTATTTTGAGCCCAAGTAGATTTTATTTCCAAAGTCTGGATATATATATTTTGAACCCAAATAGACTTTATTTTCAAAGTCTGAATATATGTATTTTGAACCTAAGTAGACTTTATTTCCAAAGTCTGGACATATGTATTTTGAATCCGAGTAGACTTTATTTCCAAAATCTGGATATATGTATTTTGAACTTGAGTAGAGTTTAACCTTTTGAGTCTGAACTTGTACTGCTTCATACTTATTTGCTCAAATTATACATTTCATTGCTTTAAAAAACATGTGATGTAAAAAGAAGGTGAGTATATGCATGCAAATACTTGGTTGTTATGGCTTGCATGAGAATAATATAAATCCTGTCACCCACAAAATTCAACGATGACAATGCCCCGTTGGTTGGGATGTCTCGGAGGGTGTATCGAGAAGCCTCGAGAGTCGAGATGCCTTATTGGTCGGGATGCCCTGGAGGGTGTACCAGAATGCCTCGAAGTTTGGATGTCCTGTTGGTCGGGATGCCCCAAGAGTGTTTGAGAGGAAGAAGTAATGAACCTAACTCATGAACATTAATGTTTTACATCATATGTTTATGTTTGAGTAAAAGTATTGTGAAATGTTGAATTGCTCAGATTTGTGGAATATCCAGATGAAAAAAGTATAGCATTTATTCAAGTTCTATGCATACTGTTTGTTATGCATGTATGTTATTTGTGTCAGGTGAAGTGGTAAGCTGTGACATCCCGGATTTTGACTCAATTTTGGGATTTAATAAACGTGTAATTCGTCAGTGCACTTATAATAGAATCTCGTCCGGGAACTAATCACTCTCGGGTTCTTGTTTTTAAAATAGAGATTTTGCTAGAATTGCACTCGATCGAATTTGGTTGTTATTTAAATCCTGAACTTGGCAGTCGATTTTCGGGAGTTTTGGGACGAAATAAATTGGACGGTATCGATATTATTGTGGTCAGCGTCGAGATTATCAGGAATAGTGAGAAAATGAATTTTCGATCGAGTACGAACTTGGACTAGTAGACCTCCCTCATTGTAGTTTGATTTAATTAATTTAGCCTTTGTCCCTTATTATATTCAAAGTTTATTTTGGACCGGTAGATCGTTTTCGATTTTGAATTTGAGCCGTCAAATCGCAATAATTATTTGATTGAATATTTTTTTTCCTCTCTATTCTCTCTCTCTCTCTCTCTCCTCCCCACTTTCCGCCGGTCTCCCTCTCCACGTGACTGACTCCCCCACCTAACCCCACCAACTCTCTCTCTCTCTTCCTTTTCTCCTTTTTCCTCTTTTTCTTTTCCCTTTCTTTTTTTTTCTCTCTTCCCTTCTTTTCCCCTTCCTGTCCTTCGCTGGTTTCCACCCCCGACGCCGACTGCTCCACTTCTGGCTTCTGTTCTTGCTGCGATGCCGACCGCCTGCTCACCGACGACCTGCCCAGCCGTCTGCACGCCGCCCCCTGCCTCACGCAGTTGTGCCGTCCATCTAGCCGCTCCTCCCCTCCCCTGTTCGCGCACGACTCCAAGCTTGCTGTCACACCCGGCGCTGTCTAACCGCACCCCGCCGCCACTCGCCGCTCCGCTGTCGCGCCACCCCAGCCCGTCCTAGTCGCCACCGTGCCACCCCCAACCGCCATCCCAACTCCCCTCTGGCCGAGCTCGCCCATACCCAGCGGCTGTCCTTCCCCTGTTTCTCTCCCTCACGCCCTTGCCACTGCTCGCCACAGGAGCTCCGCCGCCGACGGGGCTGTTCCGCCACCGCCACCACCTCACCTAGCACCACCCAGCCGTCCCACTTCTCTCTCTCTCTCTCTCTCTCTCTCCCGTCCGCTGCGACCAGCAGCCCCTCGCCTAGACCGTCGCCGCCGCTCGCCCCGTTTGCCGGAGCCACCGCTTGCCGCCACTGTTCCGGCGCGGGATCGCCGCTGTCCAGCCGCCGTTGGCACTTGCTTAGCCCAATTTGGAGCTTAGGACACCGGGTGAGTTTGACCCTAAACCCTAATTAGGATAATTTGCATTTTTAGACGGGTTTTAGGAGTTAATTAGGGTAATTTAGGGGTTAAATTGTGGAGATAATTAAAGGCTGGTTTTGTGGTGTTTTTGGTGACTAAGAATGATTATTTAATCGGGGTTTAGTGGCCGTATAGTACTGTGATGTGGCGAAGCATAGGTGCCGAGATGTGGATAAATGGTGGATCTAGTGGATGAAATTGATAGACCGGGTGGTGGTTGTTTTAGTGGCGGTTTCGGTGGCTGTTCTATGGGCTTAGTGCGATAAATAAATGGAGGTTTAGTAGCCCGAGAAGCGCCGAGTATTGGCTGGACAGATTTGGAGCGGAATAGCCCAAGTTTGGGAGAGTTCGGGCTTGAATTGCGGATTTTAGTGCGCGTCTTATTTAGCTTTGTGGTGGCTGATTTGAGTGGCGTTCTGGAGAGTTGATGGAATATTTCGAGGATAATTAATGGCCTAGAATTAGTGGACTAGTGGTTGTCCATGGCCGGGTTGTATTGGTGCGAGGCGCGGTTGATTTGAGGTTTAGTAGTGTAATTGGCGGAATTGTCGGACGGACCGAGTTAGTGATTAAATTGCCCTCGATTGGGAGCGATTCAGCAATGTCGTGATATGTTTAATGTGGCTAAGAGTGGAGTAGCTTGGCGAGCCTCAATTGCACGGATTTATGTTGAGCTAATCACGTGACTTATATGTGTGAATTGTGTACTGTGCATGAGTGTTTGAATTGATTCTCTGGTTGTACTAATATGTGGTTGGGTGTAATGAATTGTGGTCTGAGCATATTGTGCGACGAATTGAACAAATGGTGTAGCGATATCAAATGCTCATTATGAAATGTGCGAATGCGCAAGTGTGATCGTTGTAGTTATGGATGTGTGTCACGAGCATTGGCACGACATGTGCATTTACAAGTGTGCCCGAGTGACATGTGCATTGTGATCACCTAAAATGCCCTGATGCGTTTTACGCGGGGTTCAGATAAAATTGATGCTTGTGAATGTGTGATCACAATAAACCCTGATGCGTTTTACGCGGGGTAGTGAACCCGCCTTGAGGCGTGTTACGCGGGACGATGCCCGGTTTACCGGAAGATGACCAACCTGATGCGTTTTACGTGGGTTATGTGTCATGAGCCTGATGTGTTTAACGCGGGCCAGAGATCGATCTCGAAGTAATAGACTTGATGCGTTTTACGCGGGTCGGACCTGATGCGTTTAACGTGGGTCGGAAGAGAAATTGATAAATGGTAGAGTGCTAGCATGCAAGCGTGCATTAATGCATTGTTGAGGCATGATATGAGTGCGAACATGAGCATGTGCATTACATACGTCGGGATTAAGTGTTATGTGTATTTGTGCTATAATCTTATCGTTATGGTACGGTCGTGATTATATTTATAAAACGTCCAACCTGCTGGGTCGAGTAAAATTAGATTTAGGCCCGAGGGCCTGAGTCAGTTTATAATTTGATTTGTGTGGTATTTAGTACTCGTTAGGAGGTGCACTTTAGCCTAATTTAAGTTTAGGGAATTACTCACTGAGATTATTCTCACTGTTGTATAAAATCACTTTTCAGACCCCCAGTTTTGAGGATGGCAGACGTACTAAAACGTTTTGGAAGGAGCCCCGGTTAGATATAGTGCTTGATAGTCGAGCCACGTACCCGCTTTTGATTTTTTTTTTAGTGTGGGCTGTATATGAATATTATATATGATTCCCGATGTCAAAGTAAGTGTATAATTATTCGTGCCGGTTGTGGCTATCCCTGGTTATATGTATTTTAATGTACGGGTGATTTTAATTTCTTCCGCATGTACTTTAAATCTCTGTGTTGGGAGTTGGGTCGGCGACACGTCCTGGGACGTTGCTTTCAAATCGACCCTAGCGAGGGATGTGACGCGCCTAGGAGTGCGGGGTGTGACATAAGCTAATTTTCCTAACTTAAAACTAGAGATTTCATTTACTGGGCCTTGGCTTATTCTTTTATTTTTCAGACATGTAGGATAGATGTTCCATAGCTTCTGCATTTTGGAGTTCCCGTATATCATGAAGCTATTTATGAAAATGTGTTTGTGCCTGAGTCTGAAACATCATATAATAAGTGTAGCTCTATTGTCTTTATTGACGTGGGTTTGGCAAAATGGGTTTCTTATCTTTTCGTTGTGTGGTACTCTAATCTTGACGGCGAGTTAATTGGCCTATTGACGGGCTTTGGCATAGCTAAGGACGATCCCGCATTGGAGGATGAAGTTATCGATCCACGACATCACCAGACTTTCGTTCAAACAGACTTTTGGAGTAAAATTTAGTATGGAGATAGGCAACCTCAATCTATCCAGACTTTTGTTTTTGTACTTATATGACGTTTGTCTGGACTTGTAAATCTGACAAGCATTGTTAATAAGAAGCATAAGTATTTTGACAAACTTGTGTGATATTCATGTTTAAAACTTGTTCAGACTCTAACTTCTGTTGGCAAAATTTTTAATAATTATTAGTAATATTAAAAGACACATGTCGCGCGTAACATTCGGGGATATCACAGCTTACCTAGTCTCTCAAGTCTATAGAGAGTGGTGAACGAAGCAATGTGCATTTTTGGGCACATAGCAAAGAGCAACAAGAATCGAGTCCTGGGCATCATGCGAGAAAGTACGAGAATGAAGATGAACAGGAGAGGGAAAAGGGATTGGAGAAATGGTGTGATCTTTGATGGCGTCTTGGTCTCAATCGGGCTTTGCTAGCATAATAGTCGTTAGGACACTGTGATAGTTATGTTAAATACTACAAATTCTTAAATGAATAGGCCCCATAATAATTTCAAATTATTTATTTATTTATTTATTTTAAATAGGCAATTAATCTTACAACGAATTAAGGATAATCATTTAATTATTTCTTGTCTCTCTCCATAAATACTCCTCCATCAATTGACGTGGAGCTTCCTCGAGAGACATGGTACAAGAAAGTGCCGATTTGCCGGCGAAAAGATGAAAAATAAAAGGTACCAACATTAAATGCGCATCCTTTCAAGGTTATATGTAATTTATTCATGTGAATATTACAAGAATCAAATAATTCTTCGTTTCTTTCTAAATGGAACATATATTGACACCAAAAATTGCCAAAATCCCCAAGTGTTGGCTTGGACCGGAAAAGACCGAGCAAGCAATGGTTGAATAAAACTTGCTAAGTCCTTTTGGTTGGCAACTATAGGATATCGACAAAGGCGATGAAAAGTTGCTGAAAGGTTGCTGACAAGCGATATTAGAGAAAATTATTTAGTGTTAAGCCACAAGTGTTGGTAAACGAAATTTCGCTCGGTCGACAAAGAAATTGAAGCTAAAGTGAGGAACGATGAATCAAGAACAAGATAAATGTTGAAGCCATGAAGTAAACAATTTCAGCTACAATCATAATGACCAATTCAATCGTGAAGCAAGCATGGCCAACATTTCGTGGAGCCATAAATCCCGGAAGCCATGGATGATGATAGCCAAGAAACGCGGGCTGTTATAACTGTCCGGAAGAAGACTTGCAAGCTAAAAAAGAAACCATTGATGTGGGGCGAGTGATGAGATCATAATCGTCGTGTGGTGATTCTTTTGGTAATCGTTTGTAGATTAATTATTGCTAAATTCTAGGTGTCACGTATAATGTTATTTGTTTTTTTGTTGAAACTGTTGTTAATCGCCATTTGTAGCTATAAATATTAGGATTATAATTTGAGTAAAGGATTGCCAATTAATCAATGAAAACCAGCTATTCAATTATGTCTTCCTGTTATCTTTACATTCTAGTACCTTTTCGCATGGCTGGACGCAATTGTCTTCTGTCTTTGTACCTTAAAATATTCTTGTCGGTTCATGTCTCCTGTCCAAGAACCAACAAAGGACCCTTCACATCCTTTGTTGGTTTCCATATTGATCCACAGTTTGAAAGGTGATTTGTCAACACTTTTTGGTGAAACACAATTAAATCTTTGTATATTATCCAGTATACAAAATATACGAGAAGACGTGTATATATGGACATGACCACTAAATGAACCTAAACAATAAAGGGTCCAGATGCATGATTACCACGAAATGGTCTTGTGTTACTCATAAGATCACACTAGATATCATGCAACCTGCGAAATATAACAGAAATCAAATGATAATATCTCTAACATGTTCTCCAACCTAATGTACATCACATGCTTAGAGAGAACACTTTTGCAGATGTATGGATAGATTTGTGATGCGGAGACAGCACCATTGCAAGTGACCCGATCGCATGGCGTCAAGTTGGCTAGGGTTTGGACATACCAAACTAGTGCTAGTCATCTGCTTTTCCCTGCTTGCAGCCTTCCACCCGACATTCATTGCGAGGATTTTCACAATACGGTCGAAACAGTTTACTGGCGTTTATGAGAGCATCGAAATAGAATTCAGGAAGCTCATTCGCTAACGGATCTTCCTTTAGTAATTCGACATATCTAGGACCCCCATCGTGAGTTTGTAATGAAACCTTGCTCGCATTTGCGCGTTGTTCATAATGATCCTCCTCCTAAATGGACTCCTCACCACACCCCACACCCCACAGCCCCTCCCTTTAGGAGTCACTAAAGTCGACATTCGTGTGGCTTTGCAAGCTTCTCAAGCCTCCATTGCCGCAGTGGCTAGAGATCACAGAGGTCATGTGCTTTGCAGCCTCGTGTCTAGCTAAATGGGCATTGCGTATCGCTATTTGGAAGGATTGTTGTATTACTCCGCTCCCGTGGGAAGTCCAGGATAAACTTTTTGAACGTATGCAGTTAGACCCTTTTACCAAACAAAAATAAAAAACTTTGGCATCTACATGAAATCACCCGAAAGAAAGAGGAACCAGTTAGATAACTTCAAATTGAGAACATAAGTAACATGAAATTTGATAGGACTACTGCTAACTATTTTAAAAGTTAAATTATTAGATGAATGTATGATTTAATATTTAATTACTCTAATACTTCTCTTCACGCTTAGTCTGATCTTTTTTTTTTTTCCTGTCTAGTACTAAGTGTGGACATATTTAATTAGAGATGCAAATGAGGTATAGAAAGATTCGAACTTAGGACCACTAACTCTGATTTAATGTGACATTTGATAGGACTACCACTAACTGTTTTAAAAGCTTAAACTGTTAGATAAATGCGTAGTTTAATATTTAATTAGTCCAACAAGTAAAAATATGAGATAATGGAAGAGTCGACATTATGAACTTTAGCCATAGAGAGGGACATGTATGGTAGAAAAGGGCTCCTTCCTAGCTTGAGGCACATGTCACAGATTGGAGGTTTTTCAAGGCATAATTAGTCACGGAGGTGACCAACTTGACCGAGCAAGTCTTGAACTTTTTAGGATCCGGGGTTTAAATGAGTACTCTAAAATGTTCTCAAGGATGGGCAATATACATTTGTATTCTAGAGGCTTCTTGTATTTGATGGAAATAAAAGATAGGTGGGGAGATTGAATCTTTGCTGAGATCTATGGTTATAATTAAAGAGGCTTGTGAGATCTGCTATTGTAATTAGTGGGACTCGCGTATACCTCCCCCTCAATTTCAACACAATAAGAAGCAATATAGCATTTTCTCTTAATCACTTCTCTTCTAGAGTTTTTCTCTATAATTTGGGTATGCCTAGCAAGTAGCGAGTGAGCGAGAGACACATTGAAGGGAAAGTTGAACTTAAGCCTACAGTCAAGGAAAGCTTAAATGGCGCACAGTTGCGATCTCAAGTGCGAGGCCCGTGCCACGTAACCTAAGGTGAGTAGCAAGCTCCTCGTATCCTCAAGGTATCTCCCATAAATCTTCCCAAGCCTCTATCCTGCTCATTTTGTGTTCGACTTGCCTAATCTGTTAAGATTGATGTCTTGTATTATGTTATTCAAGAAATTATGAGACGGTTCCGAAAGGCTCCCTGACGACTGGACAGCACGGGGGTCCCGCTCCCCGGTGAGCGGGTGGGGGTCCAGGGGGGCCGCCCTGAAAGAGGTCGTGGGGGCAGTGCCCCCGAGCTGCCAGAGGCGTTTTATATTCAGTCATATAATGATTTATATGGAAAAAGCTAAATATTTTAGGTTATGTGGGCAATTTTGTAATTTGTACCATGTAGGGTTTCGCTATTTATATTTATGGCGAAACGGGTCTAAAAAATAGAGACAGAAGGTGAGAAAGAGCGGCTGTACACTTTTCTACGTTATTAGTGAAACATATCTCTTCTTCCCGTGGACTTAGGTAGGTGGAACATCTCTCCTGTTGAACCACGTAAATTTTTGTGTTGTGCGAATTTTCATTACTTTCTCGCATCGTTGATAGGATCGAATTCAGATATTCGACATGATCATGATGCCGATTGAAAAGCTCGTGAGGATTAGCTTTCGAACGAGTCTAATATTGATAAGACAATTTGAAAACAAAAGAAAAAAAGAAGAAGAAAACACAGACTCCAAATTTTAACATAACCTGGGGTGATTTACTCGAGTATAGGAATCGAACATGGAACTAACCGTTCCGAAGCCTTATATAATATACATATATATATATATATATATATATATATATATATATATATATAAAACCCTTATTAGACCATGTCTAAGACTTCCGAAAAAGTCTTGTTCGATTTGGGGAATTTCTTATTATGGCAAATGCCTAACCGAGCCTTTTCCGTGAGCAAGGCTCACAAACCCGACTCGCATCATGGCTCCCCCGCTTTGCTCGGCACCAACTTCTATTTGAGACATATAATCACTCGGAAAGACGCGCTCTTCACTCGAAGAACTCCGCGTCTCCCGGCAACGCCCGGCCGGCCCGTTTGCCGAGCGATCTCAAGGGCGCGCCCCCGTCCCGGAAAAGCCCTTCGACCGCCGACTGCCAAAAGAAAGAGAAATTGGGAACACCACAATCACCATCTAAAGCCTTACCAACACATGCATCATTCCATCACGAGGTACGCGAGAGGAGGAGGAGGAGGAGGAGCGGGAGGAGGAGGAGGTCATCCAAAGACTTTTCCGGTCTTCATCTCTCTCTCTCTCTCTCTCGCCCGTATTCCATTCCGTTTTCAGGGTGCGGTGTGCTCAAAAGATTGATGAGATTTTACAAAGCCCGGTTTTTTAAGCCTCCTCTCTCTCTCTCTCTCTCTCTCTCTCTCTCTCTCTCTCCTCTTCTAACCCCACGCACCCTCTCTCTTTCTCTCTCCTCTTCTCCTCCTCCTCCTCCTCCTCCTCCTCCCTTCTCGCTGCCGCAGCACAGTCGCACTGTCGAGCTCCGCCGCCGCAACCCTCGCCGCCGCCCCCCCCTCTCCACCCCCGCCCCCGCGCCCGCCCTTCGCCGGCCCACCTCCTCCCCCCTCCCGGTCCCCGGCCGCCGCCCGCGTGCCGCGCGACCCAGCTCCGCTTCTCTCTCTCTCTCCCTCTCTCTCTCCCGGCGGCGACCAAGCTCCGGTTTTCTCGCTTTTGTAGCAGCCCGCCGGCTCTAATCGCCGCCGGTCCTTGCGGCTGCCGGGCCCAGCTCGCCGAATCGCTCTCGTAGCCAAGGTGAGCGTGTCTCGTTCCCCTCCTTCTGTGTGTGTGTGGCGCGCGAGCTTGTCAGATCGTGAGGAACGTTGCTCCGGCCGTGCGGATCAGAAAAGCCACTGCCTTGGTCTGCGCGGGGCGGTGTCGGGGCGGATTTTCTTCCCGCCGCGCCCATCCCTGTCTACGGCGTCGCAAGTGGGTGTCTGGGTTTTAATACAATTTGGCGTGGCATGAGGGAGCACGGTCTTCTTTTATTCGTTAGCGCTTTACGTTAAAAATCAATGAGCCTGACCAGCGCTGTTATGACCCGTTGATGGCAAATGCAGATGTTGCTGCCTTCCACCGTGCTATAGGTTGAACTATAACCATGGCGTCCAAAGGTCCAAGGTCGAAATTGGATCATGAGACAAGAGCTCGGCGCCAAAAGGTTAATATATTATGGGATTTGCTTGATCATTTTCTGTTGTATATATTTATTTTGGTGAGCTACATAATCGGGGTACATTCACAGTTCTTTATTCACGAAATACATGGCCAAGTTGCCCAGATGAACACTCACTCTGCATAATGCGATATCGATGTTTACTCAGAAGGAGGAAATGTTAATGCTTTTCTGGTTATAAGGCAGATATTTATGCAACTGCATGATTCATTTGATCGACAGGGGCTTTTCAGTACGGGGACTGTTCGTAGCTTATCAGTCATTTGCTTGTAATTTGCATAGTTTATAAGTTTCAGTCATTGACATATGGTGTCACTTTAAATGCTAGGCACTTGAAGCCCCCCGCGAACCTCGTCGCCCTAAATCTCACTGGGATCATGTTTTAGAAGAGATGATCTGGCTGTCAAAGGTAAAAGAACATTTTTGGCTTACTTACCTGGTTCATGTTTTCCTGCACCGCAGAACTCTGTGGCAAAAATATGGGGTGTTTTGCTTGGGGCGATTGATATCACTCTTGCAAAAGGTGTTGGAATGCAGTAGATTGGTTGAAATGCATTCATATCATGTTAATTGAACTGCTTACATGCAGGATTTTGAGTCCGAGCGTAAATGGAAACTAGCTCAAGCAAAGAAGGTTGCCATAAGAGCAAGCAAAGGCATGTTAGACCAGGCTACCAGGGAAGAAAAGAAAATGAAGGTTTTGCCTTTTTGCTTAGGGTTGCCATTCTTTGCTGTGATCTTCTTCTTCTTTGAGGAAGGCATCATATACTTGTTGGTTCATGAAAAGGAACGCTTCAGTGAACATTGGTTGGTTGACTATGTTTAATTTTGATGTCAGGAAGAGGAACAAAAATTGAGAAAAGTTGCTCTTAATATTTCAAAGGATGTGAAGAAGTTTTGGATGAAAATAGAAAAGCTGGTAGGTCCATCCAGTGTGATTTGATCTCTCTCAAAGGGACACATTTTTCTCTCTTTTGAAAATTATCTGAGACTTGTACCAACACCCTTTTTTGTAGGTGCTTTACAAGCATCAGTTGGAGGTTGATGAGAAAAGGAAGAAGGCGCTTGATAAGCAGCTTGAGTTTCTATTGGGCCAAACTGAGAGGTAAACATTTCACATATTTTCATGGATCTATGAAACTGTTTGCGTATGATGAGATTAATGAGCTTGCTTTGAAGGATGAGCATCTTTAGAAGATTCAGCTGATATTGATGTTTGTGTGTGCCATTTATTTTTATTTTAGGTACTCAACAATGCTGGCAGAAAATCTCACAGATGCATGTAGAACCTTGCAACCAAATAATACCGAGGAGCATCAGCCAAGTATTTCACTTGAGGACGATGATGAGAATTTGACTAATGAAGGGATGGAACTAGATGCTGGTGAGGAGAGGTTTTTAAGCTGTTTGATTTTAACAGTCTGTTTTTTAAGTTACATGTTAGTCTATTATGCAGAATCTCGTCCAGAAACTGCAAATGTTGATGAAGATTTTAGTCTACAAACCGAAGATGAGTCGGTGAGGATTTCCAAGCTTTAATTATCTGTATAGAGGCACATAGCATTTGGGATTTGCAGCTTTTGCTCTCTCTGTGCCTCTTTGCATTTTGTGCTGTGGAACATTATTTTGTATGCAGTAGTGAGCAACAGTCATGTTTGGGACTACTGAGGTGCATATACTGTCATTTTCTTAGTTTCAGGGCTTGAGTACCACGTGACCTGTTGAGTTGCTTTTGAGAGAGGCTGATTGCTTTCCCCCTGAAATGACTTACATTACTAAACTGGAAGAAAGAGTTTGATGTATTTCTGCAAATTTTCCTGATGACTGTGAAATGAATTGCATGTTTTAATGGCAACATTAGCATTCATTGCTACTTTATTGCAAATGATGTCTCATGGTGGAAATACAATTTCTTATGCACTATAACTGTATCAAATCTGATATATGATTACTTGCATAGACATGGACACTCTCACATTGATTAGGACCATTTCAACGTCTCTGCTTGTTTGTACAGAAAAGAAAAGTTCATAATCCGTTGTCCTTGATGTTATTTGTGGATGTTGGAAGAGTTTCAGCTTATTTTGTGCCTAAAATTTGATTTGCTTCTTCCATGAATGTCTAATCATGTAAGTTCTCTTGGTGGATGATGATGTTCTAGGAGGATGATGAGCAAACTATGGAGGAAGATGAGGCTCTTATAACAGAAGAAGAAAGGAAAGAAGAATTGGAAGCCCTGCACAAGGAAATGGATGTTCCACTGGAAGAGCTACTTAAACAATATGTTGCTGAGAGAGGTAAAATTTTTAATAGTTGAAATTTTCTTTTTAAAGAAGGCCCTTAGCCGACGTGTTGTTCTGGACGAATAAAAATTTGCTGATGTTTCTATAACACACGACTTGTTCAGTCATTGATAGATAAATGCTTTTCATTTTCAACTAATTTCTAGTTTGGTACGTGTGTTTGCTTATTTTTTTTCAGGTGATGGGGATAGTCCAGGAGGAAGTGAAGATGCAGCTCAGCAAAATTCAGATGAGAAAGATCAGGATGAGTGTAAGATGCAGCTCATAGAGCATGTTTACTTGTGAACTTTGAATATTCCTGATGCATGAGGTATTGTGCAGGTGTACAGAAGGATCTTTCTGCTGCTGGCGAGACAAATGAAGACAGCTCTATTGTAGTTACTGGTCGTCGTTGTGTAAGTTGTATGTGTTTATTGTTGCAGTTACTCAGTTGCTGAGAAATTTATGGCTCAACATGAATGTCATCTCTTTTATCTTCAGGCTGAAAGTAATGGCAGCTTAAGTGTACCGAAAAGCCTTGTTTCTGAGATGGAAGCCTGTGAAACCAAAAGTAGTTCCAAAATTTTGGAGAATGACAAAGATCATGTGCATTATGACTTTCTTGAAGAACAGGTTCTCTCATCTGTTGTCTAGATTTGATGGCTTTGTAATCATTTCCTGTCTATGGTTTAGTTTTGGAACTGATGGAAAGTTTTTTTAGATAAATCTGTTACTCCAGCTGCTTGCCTTCAAAGTTTTGAATCCTGTGGTGATGCATGACCAATGGTGAATCTATAGTGAAATTTGATGGTGTTTTAGTGGCATTAAAGATAAGAAGTTCAAGGGGTCTCTAGACTCATCTTTGCCTCAATATACTAATTTTGGCTTTGATTTTCTAATTATCATGCTACGCTCATGGCAGTTGTTGTGGGTCATTGTGACTTTCCGAACTTCTATGTGCATTCTTCTATTGCACTTATGGTTTTCCAAAATTAATTGATTTAAACTTGTAATTATGGCCTTTATTTCTTTGCATGAAATTACTGCCTCTCTCTCTCTCTCTCTCTCTCTCTCTCTCTCTCTCTCTCTCTCCCATATTTCTAACATGAGTGCATTATACGTCATCTAATTTATCTTTGTAATTATCTCGACAATCTTGTATAAGCTGATTTTGCTGAGTTATCGCTTGTGGGATGTAGGAAGATGGCGATTATGTCCTTGCTGGTGGAGAGGACAAGGTATATCTATTAATTTAAAGCCTTTGTATCTGTATACTTGCTTATTGAAATATGCATTAAATTATGGTTAAGCTCTCCTTTCTTTCTGACAAGATTGAATTAGGAACTGGAGTTTGGTCAGAAGTTACTGTCAAAATTTATATATTTGTAACCTAAAACCTCTTGTTCTGCACTTTCATGCTCAGGATGATGAAGCGACCTTGTTAGAAGAGGAGGAGTTGGCAAAAGCAGATACATATGATCCGATGGATGAGGTAGAGAATGCTGATTTGCTTTTACTTTATTAACTTTGTCCCTTTTTGGTCATTGGAGAGGAGGTTTGCTTGTCCAAACTCTTTGAGTGTGTTTTTTCATGTTTTTCTCCTATTATGCTCGACCTTAAAGAGAATTTGGGTTTAAATTGGATTAGAATTTACCCAAGATGTTACCTTTGTAGAGTGAAATAAAGATGAGGATTTCTCATTTCGGTTCATGTACTTTTTTTCCCTTTGAAGAGTTAACTTATTTGACAATTGAATTTTTATGAGATTCTAGGTTCACTGCACAACTTCTAATGTCAGGTAGCTTTGACTTTTTCTTTGGCTTTGATTTTCAACTTGAGTGATAGCTTACTTTTACAATTAATTGACTGTGGCTTGTCTTGAATAGTTTTAATATTAAATGGCTCAGTTTTGAATAGGCATTACATCTTTACATATGAAGTTATTTCATCTTTCTTTTACATTTTTTCAAAATTAAAACAATTTTTTTTACTAAAAATAATAAATGATGAGTCAGAACTTGAGTTGGTTTGCCCAGCTTCTGACTTAGCTTCTAGCTTTGTGCTAGAACCATACATTGGGGGTCAAAAAAGCCTCTAAACACAGCAGTGGCTTTTTCTTTCAGATATTTTACTTTCTTAGGTTTTTTAATCTTGAAAGGTTTACTTTTTCACAGATTGCGTTACTACAGAGGGAGAGCGAGATTCCCGTTGAAGAATTAATTGCCAGGTATAAGAAGGTAGGTTGGAGGATTTTCTGCATGTAGATTGGTAAATTTGCTTTGTTATTTGAGTATGATGGGGTCATGTTTGATATGCTAGGACATTGACAATGATGCTGTCTCTGAGGATGAATCTGAATATGCCTCTGCTTTATCTGAAGATCTTGAAGAAGCTGCAGGCCCCAATTATGAGGTACCATATAAGGAAAGCATGTCTGAAAGTGATGGTGAACTTCATGCAAATTTGTCGGACTCTTCTCCTGGAAAAGAAGCAGAAGCCGGAGAACTGAATGAATCAGAAGTCAGCGAGAGTGATAATAGAATTGCAGATGCCGCAGCAGCTGCAAGATCTGCCCAGCCCACAGGCAACACATTCTCAACAACCAAAGTGCGCACAAAGTTCCCCTTTCTTATCAAGCACCCACTACGTGAGTACCAACATATTGGCTTGGATTGGCTTGTTACAATGTATGAGAAAAGACTGAATGGGATTTTAGCTGATGAAATGGGTCTTGGAAAGACGATCATGACCATTGCACTGCTTGCACATCTAGCTTGTGAGAAGGGAATATGGGGCCCACATCTCATTGTAGTTCCAACAAGTGTGATGCTAAACTGGGAAACCGAGTTTCTTAAATGGTGTCCTGCTTTCAAAATCTTAACTTATTTTGGAAGTGCAAAAGAAAGGAAATTTAAGCGACAAGGTTGGCTGAAACCCAACTCCTTCCATGTGTGCATAACCACTTACCGGCTGGTTATACAGGATTGCAAAGTCTTCAAGCGGAAGAAATGGAAGTACTTAATTTTGGATGAGGCTCATCTAATTAAGAATTGGAAGTCTCAGAGGTGGCAGACTCTCTTAAACTTCCACTCCAGGCGGCGCATTTTGTTAACTGGCACGCCACTGCAGAATGATCTTATGGAATTGTGGTCTCTTATGCACTTTTTAATGCCTCACGTCTTTCAATCTCATCAAGAGTTTAAGGATTGGTTCTGTAATCCAATCTCGGGAATGGTCGACGGACAGGAAAAGGTAAATAAAGAAGTTGTTGATCGCCTGCATAATGTTCTTCGTCCATTTATACTCCGCAGGTTAAAAAGGGATGTGGAGAAGCAGCTTCCAATGAAACACGAGCATGTCATATACTGTAGACTTTCAAGGAGACAGCGGAATTTGTATGAGGACTTCATTGCTAGCTCTGAGACGCAAGCTACTCTTGCAAGTGCAAATTTCTTTGGAATGATCAGTGTTATAATGCAACTTCGCAAAGTATGCAACCATCCTGATTTGTTTGAGGGCCGGCCAATCATTAGTTCCTTTGACATGAGTGGCATCGTTACCCAATTGAGTTCGTCTGTATGCTCCATTTTATCTACTGGACCCTTCTCTGGAGTGAACCTTGAGGGATTGGGGTTTTTGTTTACTCATCTTGATTTTCACATGACATCTTGGGAGAGTGATGAAGTTAGATCCATTGAAACTTCATCGGACCTAATCATAAACAGGGTTGATCTGAATTACCAGAATGAAGATTGGTATTGTCCTAGAAGAGAACGGAAGAGGTCACATCAAACAAATATATTTGAAGAGATCCAAAAGGCATTATGGGACGAGAGATTACGAGAAGTGAAAGAACGTGCTGCTTCTATTTCTTGGTGGAATTCGTTGAGATGCCGGAGGAGACCCATGTACTCAACATCACTGAGAGAAGTAGTTACAATCAAGCGCCCAGTTTATGATATTCACCGTCAAAAGGCTGATCAGTCATCCTATTTATATTCATCAAAGCTTGCTGACATTGTTCTTTCTCCAGTAGAACACTTTGAGAGGATGACTAACTTGGTGGAGAGTTTCATGTTTGCAATTCCAGCAGCACGGGCCCCAGAACCTGTTTGCTGGTGCAGTAAAAATGACTCTCCTGTCTTCCTGCACCCGAGTTATGGGGAAAAGTGCTCTCAGATCTTATTGCCTCTTCTATCACCTATTAGACCAGCTATTGTCCGCAGGCAAGTATACTTTCCCGACAGGCGACTCATACAATTTGATTGTGGGAAATTGCAGGAGCTGGCAATCTTGCTTAGGAAGTTGAAATCTGAAGGTCACCGGGCTTTGATTTTTACCCAAATGACCAAGATGCTTGATGTATTGGAAGCTTTTATAAATTTGTATGGCTATACCTACATGCGATTAGATGGCTCCACCCAACCGGAGGAGAGGCAAACTTTGATGCAACGCTTCAATACAAACCCAAAAATATTCCTTTTCATTTTGTCAACCCGTAGCGGAGGGGTCGGTATTAACCTAGTAGGTGCAGATACGGTTATTTTTTATGATAGCGACTGGAATCCGGCAATGGATCAACAAGCACAAGATCGATGCCACAGGATTGGACAAACTCGTGAGGTGCACATCTATAGGCTAATTAGTGAGAGCACCATTGAGGAGAATATATTAAGGAAAGCAAATCAAAAGCGGGCTCTTGATGATCTGGTCATACAGAGTGGAGGTTACAATACTGAATTCTTCAAGAAGCTTGATCCTATGGAATTGTTTTCAGGTCACAGGACTCTTCCCTTGAAGCATATGCAGAAGGAAAAGAACAATACAAATGGTAGCGAGGTTTCTTTGTCGAATGCAGATGTTGAAGCTGCTTTAAAACAAGCTGAAGATGAAGCAGATTACATGGCACTTAAGAAAGTCGAACAGGAAGAGGCTGTGGACAATCAGGAATTCACGGAAGAAGCAATTGGCAAAATGGAAGACGATGAGTTTGTGAATGAGGATGATCTCAAAGATGATGAGCCCACAGATCAGGTTGGCCAGATACCAACTCTAAACAAGGAGGAGGCACTGATTAGTGGAAGTGATTTTAATGAAGATGGAGCTCTCACTCTTGCTGGCAAGGAAGATGATTTGGATATGCTGGCTGATGTTAAACAGATGGCAGCAGCTGCTGCTGCAGCTGGACAGGCAGTTTCATCTTTTGAGAATCAATTACGACCAATTGATCGCTATGCAATGCGGTTTTTGGAATTATGGGACCCTATCATAGACAAGAGAGCTGTGGAATCTCAGGTGAGGTTTGAGGAGACTGAATGGGAACTTGATCGTCTAGAGAAGTACAAAGAGGAGCTGGAAGCTGACATGGATGATGATGAAGAACCTCTTGTATATGAAAGTAAGTGATACCAATGTCCTCTTGGTATATTGTTTTATAACCCCAAAATTGAACCGATGCTGTATAATGTTGTGCCTCTCTGAATTCAATATGTTGTCTTGATACTAGAGTGGGATGCTGATTTTGCGACTGAGGCATACCGACAACAAGTTGAGGCATTGGCTCAACATCAGGTTGGTATCAAATTGATTAATATCGTCCATCTTATCCACTTGGAATCAAATTAGTTGGTTATTTTACTGTACTTTCTGCAGTTGGAGGAGGAGCTGGAATTGGAAGCAAAATTGAAGGAAGATTTGGATGATGAAAATTGCGATGATGAGTAAGTTGACAAGTAAAGCTTTGTTAGAATTTATGATCTTCACCCTCTTATTTCTTCAGATTAAAGAAAGTGGTTTGAATGCTGTACGGGAGGGGTTATAAAGGACTAGGGACAGGAAAATAGTACTATGTATTAGATACTTTCGCCCCTATCTCAAAAAGAAGGAAAATGGCTAGAAGTATACAAAGTGGTTCACCTTTTTGGCATTCAAAGTTTGTGAAGTGAATTTGCTCTCTCTCTCATCAAACTAATTGTGATTGAGCTATATTTATTTGCAGTATTGAGCTTCCTAGGCCCTCCAAGCTGAAGTCAAAGAAGAAAGCAAAAAAGGCCAAGTTTAAGTCCCTGAAGAAAGGCTCATTGACTTCTGATGGAAAGCAATGCAAAGGCGAATCTCTGGAAGAATCCATATGCTCAGATGATGACATTGTTTGCCTTGACATTTCAGATGGAGAATTGCCTCATTCAACTATGCAGAAGAAACGTAAGAAGTATGAGCTTTTTGAGGACACTGATGAAGAAACTCCTTCCAAGAAGTCCAAGAAACATGACCCTCCTGGAAGTTGTGTAGATTTGGATTGCAAGCCATCTGGTAAAAAGCATGAGGAATCTGTGGACTCGAAAATGTTAGATTACATTGATGTTGACCGTGAGCAGAAAACAGTTAGCAGGAGCCGGATGGGAGGAAAAATCTCCATTACATCGTTGCCAATAAAGCGGGTGTTCATGTTAAGACCAGAGAAGTTAAAGAAAGGAAATATCTGGTCTAGAGATTGTGTTCCATCTCCCGATTTGTGGTTGCCACAAGAGGATGCAGTATTATGTGCTATAGTACATGAATATGGTCCAAACTGGAGCCTGGTCAGCGATGCACTATATGGGATGACTGCTGGTGGATTTTATCGGGGAAGATATCGGAACCCTATTCATTGTTGCGAGAGGTTCAGGGAACTTATTCAGAGAAATGTTTTATCTGCTATGGACAACCCTAACAACGAAAAGGCTGGCCATGTGGTCTCCGGAAAAGGTTCTCTCAAAGTGACAGAGGTAACCTCCGATAATCAATCCTTTGCTGATTTTTGTTACCCCCACCATCTGCCAAAAAAATCTCTGTTTAGTTTATTTTTCCTGTGCTTCCCCACCTCCTCCCCCTCTTTTCTCCGTTTCCTGGCATTTTAGACATTCTTATGTAACGCGAATCCAAGTGTATTGTGCCTTTTGTTTACTTTCTCGTAGATAGCTCTCTACTTTCCATGGCACTGCATAACTTGTGATTCCTTCTAGGAATTCCCAGTGGCAAAATACGTTTGATCGAGCTTAGTCAATGAGTGTATTGTGCTTGCTAGACTGTATTGTCCTTGAAAAGTTTGAGGCACTTGTGTGAATCAATTCTTTGTTTATATTTTGATGCATAATCAATGGGAAGACTTACTGTATAGTGCATTTTAATAAGATAGCCTCCTATCTCCGAATGTAGATGTTTATATATCTGTAATGTGATTTTATAAGTTTACTGTAAGCTTTGCTTTCCATATATATCGTGCTTTTAATCCATGGGAGACTCTTGATTGTTTTCTGTAAAATTATTTTGTAGTCTTTGATCAATAAACAGTGAATCAGTAATCTATGATTGAAACTGAAAATCTTACAAATGAAGTTAGCTATTGCCTAGTCTCTCTTAAAATTAGCCAACCTCTCTTTCTAATTTCCTGTTGCAGGATAACATTCGAATGCTGCTGGATGTTGCCATGGAGTTGCCAGATAATGAGTTACTTCTTCAGAAGCACTTCACTGCTTTGCTCTCATCGGTTTGGAGGGTGAAATCTCGTGTTAATGGCCAAGAGATTCTCTCATCTCCCAGAAATGGCTTGTACTATAGTAGAAGCATTCTTGATTCTGCTATCAACCATTCTTCAAGGAACTCCAAACCTGAAGCTGCAAGGAAGGTTAAAATGACTAATTTGATTCTGAGTAGGAAGTTAGTGGCAGATGCACTAGATGCTGTTGGTCATAAGAATGAGATAGTATGCCCCACTGACGAGGGAGATGAAGCTTCAGCTATTGAAGAAGATTTGGAAGTTAGCCTGGAATTCCAGCAGGAGAAAGATGGCTTGACCATTCCATTGCCATCCTTTCTGAAGCTATTGATATCTGGCTCGGTTCCGTCATCTCCCGCAAGCAATTCCACTGGAGACAAATTTTTAAAATCATCTGGGAACATGGCGGAATGTCGTTTCAGGTAGTCATTTATTTGTGAGATCAGGTTTGGAAGAATTATATAATTATTCTCCGGAGGTCATAGTCAAGTGTTTTATGTACAGTTGGTCTTTGAAGTAATGCATTGCTGGCTATGTTTGGTCCTGAATTGATGCCAGAGGACCACGATAAAATTTATCTGATGCGAATCCTCTTGATATGATATTAGAGCTGATATAACTAGTTATTCTGGTTGTATAGATAACTTGTGATCATTGCATCCTCTTGTCATGCTGTTTTGTGTTAATCTCTTGTTGCGTAAGTAATGATTTGTGTTCTATTTCATTTTTACAGGGAAGCATCGAGAGCTGGTGGTGAAGGAAGTCTCAGTTGCTCGACCTCTGGTCTCTTGGCAACTGATTTCAAGACCCGATCAGCACAGAAGCCACAGGTTCTGGGAAAGCACAAGCTTCCTGTAACTGACTCGATCAAGCCCGCTAAGTCGAAGTTGAAGAAAACAAACATGGAGTTTGGCCTTACTAACCGGCCAGTCTCTGAGCCACAGCCCCTGCCAATGCAGATGGTATCAGTTGGAGGCTCTAGTGCACGGTGCGACTTTTCTAGCCCCTCTTTTGATGTTGGGGTGCATAACCTCGAGGATGATATGCTTTTAAGGATGGACAAAGAGCTTTTCTTGGAACCAGAGAGCTATGATATGGTTCAACATACCTATGTTCCTGATGTAATCTCGGACCTAGATGATTGTCCCTTGTCACCAGAATACACCGATATTGGCTAGGGTTTTCAGGTTACAAGAGGCCAAATTTTACAAAGCTCGCATAATTTTTGGAGAAACCCGAGTTTCTCCCGTCGAACGAGTCCTGGTCGATGGACAACGCGCCCCTCAAAGATGAGGTGCCCAAGCTTGCGATCGGGGGCACTGGTGGTGGAAATGAAGTAAATTCTTTTGGCTCCGCTCATGTTATTTATTTAACCTTTTTGAATTTTGTGACTAGTAGGATCTGTAGATCTGACTGAGGTAACATGGGCCTGATCCTGGATTAGATAGGACACACAGAAATCTAACATCTGACCTCTGTTCAATTTTTTTGACGTGGAACTGTGCTCCTATTCAGGCATCTGATGTATTTGTATGAGCGCAGTTTACATTGAAGGTATATTTACAATGGCAGTATGATTATTTGATGCACATTTGAAGGTTTTCTCTCTCGTTCTCTCTCGGTCTCTCTCCTGAGCGCACGCTCAGCTTCAGACCGCACGATGTTACTCGTACCTCAATCGAGTCGAATCAAGACAATACAGTGCTAAAGGTTTAGGAAAACAAATCTATGTAATTAAACTTTTCGAGATCACGAATTATAAAAAGAAAAATATATGGTTAAAATTTATTTACAGTCACAAGCCCAGTTCAATACTCCAAACTGTAGAGTTCGTCTTAGCATCTACATGGGATCTGAAAGGAATTTTCAACGTTATATTATACAGTTCTAACAATCCGTATAACATTCATTCTAGTAATTTTGGTTAGGTAATAGCAGAGACGAGATTTACTTTCAAACTTAAATTGAAGATCATCATACATTGTGAAAGCATCACATGTTAATTGGATATCTCGTTTTAGATCATGAATCAAGTTGAATTAAATTGTAAAATATGAATCAAGAATCGATCCACTACTAACCGTGCCAGCAACATATTCGGGTGATTTGTTATGTAACGAGTCGTAATATAATATTCAAGTAGCCACAAATTCAGGCTCGTAACCAAAAAAAATTGTATCATAGATAAAAAATATGCTCAAATTCTAGTCAACAACTAATACTTGCAGTTTTTCCTCCTATGTATCCATCTTGTTTTTCCTCGGATGATGATCCACAAACCATTCCAATTTCAACCCAATGTACTTCTCAATTTCCTAGTGACGTTCGATATGTGAGGACCCTAGTTAGGGCGATTTTAAACCTCATTGATCACCTTAAGAGTGCCATCTTCACCGACATGCCAGAAAACCCTCGTCCTCGATTCGAGCTTCTCGTCAACGTCGTCCTCTTCCTTGAATCTGGCGACCATCGCGTACAGATCCAAGCCGAGGAACTCAGCCGGTGACAGGGTGAACGGTGATTCGATGACCAGGTCCTTGTTCATGGGGGCGGGACGATTTTGGCTCAGCTCCATCGCCATCGAGTGGCAACGACAATCTTGGTGGTGGTATGGTAAGGAAATACTCCTATCTTGATCAAGTGCATGCTTTTATAGGGAGGTGAATCCTTGATCATTAAGGAAACTAAGCAGAGAGTTGTACTTCGAAGAAGGAAATATTTCCTTTTTTGTGCTTCCTAAGAAGGAAATATATCCTATTCCCAATTTAACGGAATATTTTCTATTTCCTAAATCATATGTTAAATGCTCAGGCCGCTTTTTAGTTTGTCTTTTAATTCCTTTTTTTGTTTTGTTTGCTAGACCATAATCGACAAGGGGACCGATCAATGATGGTGTTTCTTGAAGAATTAGGAAAAAAAATTGATTTAATTTACCCTTTTGAGATCATGAAAGTGTGAAAATAGATGTGTATGATTTTTCGGGCAAAAAAAAAACACGATCGCTAATTACGATTTTACTCGTAAATTATAAATAAAATAAATAGTTAAGATTTATTTTCAGTCAATACGCCATGATTGTAAAAATAGTTAAATTAAGAGAAGTCATTGTGATATCCAATTTTTGTTATGTTAATTACTCTGAAATTTAAGAATCATATCATCTTTTGGACTCCAGTTCAACATCCCACTTGGTATTCAGACAGGATTGAAAGGTTTTTCCATTTAATGTCTTACCATATAAATCTAACGATACTTATTAGAGTCATTCTAATGATTCTGATTAGGTAATAATGGCCACGTGAGATTTACTAAAATTGAAGATCATCATTAGTCAACTAGTTTCCATAATCATATAGTAGGAGTTGGTCTTCTAAGAAATTGTGACACCCAACATCATTAAAACAAATTAAAAGCCGTCTATTTCTGGGTAATAAGAGCAAACCGAAAATAGTAAATATATACTATACACCTTATTCTTACACATGATTCACGGAAAATTAATTGTCCGAAAGCATGTTCCTCGATAAAGAAGATGAGCCAACAGAAAACTTTTTCATTTCCTCGATAAGGAAAATGACCTAGCGGAGAAATTTTTCGTACTCAAAGAACAATCTGTACTGAAATTTGGGAAAATGACTGTTTCATTTGAAAACCAGAAATTATTTTTCTGAAATATGACTCGATGTTTACCATTGCCAGATTGTCTGAATTGATCAAACCCAGGCACCCGATTATCAAATCCAAGACCCCAATGCTCGGGCTAAGGTCCGAACCACCCGGACTTAACCATTTTTCATTAGATTCACTGCAGTAATTTTGGTTAGGTAACATGCGAAGATGAGATTCACTTTCAAACTTAAAACTGAACGTCATCATACATTGTGAAAGCTTTACATGTTAATTGGATATCTCATTTTTGCATTACATGCTGTTAAGAGTTCCATCATTTGAAGCGTGAATATCTGTAACAAAGTAAAAATCAAGAGAATCGATTGTTCCACATTGAGTTGGTGAATTCAGCAATAATTTGATGAAAGCCTATACGATTAAGTGTTTCGCATATTCATTCGATAATTTTGGATTACTTAGGCCATGAATCGAGTCGAATTGAATTGTAAAACTTGAATCAAGAACCGATCCGCTAATAACCGCACCTACAACATACTCATGTAATTTGTTACGTAACGAGTCGCAAGGAATTCAAAGTCAAAACATTAAGGATTTGTATCATAGATACAAAATATGCTCAAATTCTGGTCAACAACTATACATGCAGACATTATTTTTTCCACCCATGTCTTCATCTTCTTTTTCCTCAGATGATGATCCACAAACCCTTCCAATTTCAACCCAAAGTATTTCTCAATTTTCTGAGTGAAGTACGAAATGTGAGCACCCTAGTTAGGCCTACTTTGAACCTTCTCGATCACCTTAAGAGTGATATCTCTGCCGAAAAGCCGGAAAACCCTTGTTCTTGATGCAAGCTTCCTGTCGACGTTGTCCTCTTTCTCGAATCTGGCGACCATCGTGTGCAAATCCAGACAGAGGAACTTGGCCGGCGACATGGTGAACGACGATTCGATGATCAGGTCCTTGTTCGTGGGGGCAAGATGATTTCTGCTTGGCTCCATCGCTAACGAGCAGCGACAACAACCTTCGCGGTGGTGTGGTCAGTGATGAATGAATGTATCAAAGAGTTTGGAGATACTCTTATCTTGATCTAACCCATGCATTTATAGGGAGGTCAATCCTTGATTATTAATTAAACTAAGTAGATCTTTAAATTTCGAAGAAGGAAAATATTTCCTTTTTTTGTGGTTTCTAAGAAGGAAATATTTCTATTTCCTATTTAAAGAAAATATTTACTATTTCCTAAATCATATGTTATTTGCTCAGGCCCTTTTAGTCTCTGTCTTTCAATTCTTTCTGCTTCTTCTCTTTATGGATGATGGTGGTTCCTAAAGAATTAGGAAATTAAATCGACTTAATTTAACTTTTCAAGATCATGAAAATAGTGTATATGGTTTTTCCGGCAAAAAACAACACGATTGCTAATTATGGTTGTAATTGCGAATTATAAGTAAAATAAATGGTGAAAGGTTAATTTATGGTCAAAAAGCCATGATTTTAAAAATAGAAAAATTATGATGAGTTATTGTGATATCCAATCTTGTTAATTAATTACTTTCATTTTTAAGATTCCTATCATCTTTTGGACTCCAGTTCAACATCCCACTTGTTATCTATACATGATTGAAGGGTTTTCCATTTAATGTCTTACTATATAAATCTAATAATACTAATTATATTCATTCTAATGATTATGATAAGGTAATGGCCATGTGAGATTTACTAAAATTGAAGATCATCATAATAAAAATTTTTCCATAATCCTAGTAGTCGTTGGTCTTCTAAGAAATTCTGACACCCATCATTCAAACAGGGAAAAATACCACCAAAAACCCTAAATTATACCATTTGTGACAAATGGTACCCAAACTATACCATTTATAATACATTTATCTTACAATACTTTGGCCCATGGGCATTTTCGTCTTTTTCTTTTCTTTTCTTCTCTCTCTCTGCACCGGCCATGGTAGAGGGAAGCCGGCGAGGGCGGCCCTCGCCAATGTTAGGGTTGGGCAAGGGCTGCCTTGGCCAGATCTGGCGAGGGTGACCCTTGCCCGACGCCGACGAGGGTCGCCCTCTCTAGATTTGGCGAGGGCAGCTCTCGCCCAACCCAACGCCGACGAGGACCACCCTCACCGGCTTCCCTTAGCCATGGCCGGCGGAGGGAAGAAAGAAGAAAAAAAAAAAGGAAAAAAATAGAAAAAAGTGAAAATGTCGATGGATTAAAGTATTGTGGAGTAAATATGTCACAAGTGGCATAATTTGGGGTTTTTCATGTCACAAAAAAAAGTTCAATGCAAATTTATTACAAGTGGCATAGTTTATGATTTTTGGTAGTATTTTCCCTTCAAACAAATTAAAATCCATGCATTTTTAGGTAATAAGAGCAAACTGAAATACGGAAACTACCCGCCTTGCTCCTACTCTCGATTTGCGGAAAATTAACCGTTCGAAAGCAATTTTCCCTTGCCGAAGAAAATGAGTCGGCGGCGAACCCTTTTCATGCTCGGCAGGAAACCTGACCTGAAAATTCGGGACAACCGACCGCCCCATCAGAAAACCGGGAAACTATTTTTTAGAAACGCAACTTGGACATTCGCCGCTACTAGGCTCGGCGCCGAGAGCTTAGCGCCAAACGGGCTGGGCCGGAGGCTTCCACTCGCAAAGCCTCATGGGCTCCAAAAAGAAGGCCCAATCTTCTCTCGAGGCCCAGGCGCCGCGACGTCGTATCGAGGTCTGATGACGACAGTCAAAAATCCATGGATCTTCTTCCACGATCTATCTCAATCGAGATCATCAGAACGACAAAAAGCAAACCCTAATTTCTTAAAGATCGGATTTTTTTAATCTTCCCTTCTTTCGTTAAATCATATATGCTCTCTCTCCTCTCCTCTCTCTCTCTCTCTCCTCTCTTCCAGCTCGAGGAGTGCACAGGAGCAGCGAACCCCTGATTCCTCTAGGGTTAGGGCTTCCCGCGGTGCGTGTTTCTCTTGGGTGGGAGTCGCTGCAAGCTCGAGCTTCTCAGGGTTTCTTTTGGGGCGCGGGCGCTCTTTGGTGAGGGGGGCCGGCTGTTGTTTTGCTTCGGCGCGAAGCGGGTGTCGCTCGGGTTTTGGGATCTGGGTCGTCTGCAGCACCTCCGCCTCTGTTCCGATGGATACCCGCAAGAGGGGGAGGCCCGAGGGCGGTCCGTACGCTAATGGGGGGCTCAAGAAGTCCAAGAAAGGTTCGTCTTCGCGCGTTGTTTGTTTCCCTTTGTCGTTTCGTGTGTCCTGGAGCTCGTGCTCGTGCTCGTGCTCGTGCTTCTTCTTTTTTGCTTCGGATTAGTGCTTGCTCTGTTTGTGCTGCACGAGCCCCTTGTTGCTGAGCTGTGCATAGTCGTTTGATGCCGCGTCTCGCGGTCTTGGCAACTCCGTGGGGTTGTTGGGGCGTTGTTGATTTGATTTCAGTTGTCGCCAATTTGCGTCTCTTCCGTTCTTTTGTTTTCGTCGTTCTTGCGTGTTCCCAGCTTCTCGGCTGTGCGAAAGCTGTTCGAGCAGTTTTGCCCTTGTCCTGAGTCGGGAGCCGGGAAATTTGGGTAATTTGTGCTACTTTAAGAATTAGGAGTATGGTTAATTGTTTGCCAAGTTCTTGTTTTTTTCAAAAAAAAAAAAGAAAAGAAAAAAACATCGAAGATCGATTAGTGGACTGTTGCTGCAAAGATATTTGTCAGGATTGCACTTGTCCTTTACTCGTAAGGAGGCTCCTTAGTCTTCATTTTCAAGAGTGAATGGAGCAAAGAGCCACCTGGGAATTGTAGAATGAAAGTACTTGTTACCTTATTGAATTCCAAGCCTGTGTCATCTTGCCTCGGGTGAACTGTGCGATGACACACTGTTTACGAATTTAGGAACCCGGTTCCTCCTTGCTATTTCATGTTATAAATATGTCTCATTTGGTGATGTTTTGAGTGCGCATTTGTTAATTGGAGCTTGGTGTTGGTTCGGCACCCAGTTCTTACTATGTACTTTCTGATGAGAGTAGTTAAAAGTGTGAATGAGAAATGCTCTAGTTATGGAGCAGTTGTGTTAGAGCCGTCGTTAGTTTAAAACAACGGAGTGGTTGGGAGTGCCTGGAGCATTCATTGCAACGAAAATGTTCGATTTTGCGATGTTGCTGATGAATTTTGAAATGACAAAAGAACTTGTTTCCAGAATCATGGTTTTTGCCGAAGGTCATACAATTACCTGAAATGATGTTCTAGATAAGCGGATTTGAAATCAACAGAATCTTCAACTGAGAACACTTAATAATGTGTTGTAACAGAATCGGAGTCCTTATCTGGTGTAGGAAGCAAATCGAAGCCATGCACAAAGTTTTTCAGGTTTATATCCTTTCCTATCTAATTAAATATCTTAAACTTTCATACTCTCTTAATAATGTTTACAAGTTCTTAGAAAATTTTAATTATAAGTGCCCGAGATATAATTACTTGATTTCACTAATGAAGTGGACATTTAAGCTGTCATACAGGTACATATTATGGGTTGGTTAACCAACTTAAAGAAAGCTATATAATGGAGATACTGCATTACATCGCAGTACTGATAGATGAACTATGGATGCCTGTTATTGGATCAAGCAAGTTATTCGGAGTTTGATTGATTATATCACTCCCTTATTGGACTTCTATAATTAATCTCACGTTAATTAGTTTGTACTGGATGTTAAACAGCTATATACCTTCCTGTCAATTGGTAAGTTATATCCACAAACAAGGTAACGTGGTAATGTTACAGACTTCCTTTGTAGCATGTAAAAAGTTTCATTTGAATAGAAATTGCACTTCTATAATTATAATTCATGAAGATAAACTATCTATTAGATTGACAATGTATTAAGTACTGAATTGTCTTAATCAGCTCAAGCTGTGCTATTTTGACTGAATTACCATCTGGCATACTAAAAATTCCACCTTTTGGTGGAAGATAATTTTCATTTTTTATCATATTTGTTCAATAAAAGTACATGTGTGACTAGAAAGTAGGTGCACCAAATGAGTTCATGGCCAAGGTCTTTATGAATAGGTTGCAATTTTTTATTTTGGAGGAGATGGAGGAAGCTGCTGTTAGTGGACTGCAAGAACTTCCCTTCTTTCTACTGTCATTTTCCAACTGTTTGTTTCTCTTTCTTGTCAGCATTGCTCCCACGAGTTCTTGCATGTATGCCTGATTTCATTCCATTTCTGGGTGTCGTTGTGAATGAAAATGGATGCATCAGTTTGCATAGCTCATGTAGTAGTAACTCTTTTTTTAATCACAACTTGAAAGAATTAGTATCGCGATAGCGGAGGGATTTTCTCCTGCAGTCTATGTTTCTGTCCGTTATTGAAACTTATTCTGATATGAGGCAATAAGATTCACAATGATGCAAGGTAATATGAAAATAGTGAATTGACAGTTGGTTCTTTTGTATTCAAAAACAATAATTGTTTCATATGTTCCACAGGCATGTGAATCTGCTGGTATACCGTATGTTCTCACCTGAAAATCTAGAATTTAACAAGAACTAGGTCTTGAAACATAAGGAAGATGACAATGACAGTAGTTAAGCTGCTGCAGTTCCATATTTTATGTATCAGTTTCATATAGGACTTCATAGCACCGTTATCAATTCACGGATGAATTTCCATAATAGTTGTCTAAAATATGTGACAAACTGTTTGTGAACATCATATTGCACCCAGGGCTTATTAATCACTGTTAGAAATGTTTCTTTAACCTATTACTACCAGGCTGAACGTCCAGTGTCCATATTGGTATATCTTATTATCAATATAACTGCTGTTACTGTGTAGTGCTTTGCTTTTCAACCACTATTATCAGAAGAAATCCAAAATTCATGTATTGGTGGTATCTTCTGGAATTTGCATCTTCTTTTTTTTTGGGTGAAAAATGCCCAAATAACTAATTATTACATAATCTGGCATGAATGTGCCCACGGTCTCCTAACAATAATGGAATTTGCATCTTTGTCTTGGGAATTTCTGAGACAATGATCTTCTAATTTGAAGGGCTTCTGTATTATCTTTTTTCCCTTTTGGTGGGTAGGCCTCAAAATTATTCTATACCTTGTGAAAAGTTTTAAGCACAATCATCTTCAGATGTTGTTAGTTCTACTACAGTTTATATATATCACGAAATCAAGTCTATACATGGCAAATGAATGTTGGTGCTGGCATCTGTGCACAAACAAAAAGTTGCTAGCTTTCTTTTGCATTTTTGTAGGCATCTGTGTATTTTGTGAAAATCACAAACTTCATGCACTTTGATCCAGTGAAGTCATGTAATGTGATGAGCCTGATATCATTGTTTCGTTGACGTTTTGTGGCATGCATCTTACTGTCTCTAAGTGGGGATGCTTTTGATTGCAGCATTGCTGGTTGTCCCTTCGGTGAGGGCTGTCACTTCTTGCACTATGTGCCTGGTGGCTACAACGCTGTGGCCCAGATGATGAACCTGGCACCAGCTATCCCCCCAGCGCCTCGAAATATGGTTGCTCCACCCCTGCAAAATGGCGGGGGTGCGTCTCAGCCTGCTGTCAAAACCCGCATGTGCAACAAGTATAACACTGCAGAAGGCTGCAAATTTGGCGACAAATGCCATTTTGCTCACGGTGAATGGGAGCTTGGCAAGCCCATTGCTCCATCTTTCGATGATCCGCGTGGCATGGGACCCATCACAGGCCACCGAATGGGTGGGCGGATGGAGCCGCTGCCACCACCAACTGGCCCAGCTTCTACCTTTGGTGCGTCTGCCACTGCAAAAATCAGCGTTGATGCTTCTCTTGCTGGAGCCATTATTGGAAAGGGTGGGGTGAACTCAAAGCAGATTTGTCGCCAGACAGGGGCCAAGCTTTCCATCCGGGACCACGAGAGCAACCCGGCTCTGAGGAACATTGAATTTGAAGGAACATTTGATCAGATTAAGCAAGCGAGCACCATGGTGAGGGAGCTGATTGACAACATCAGCGCACTAAGCGGCAATGCAAAGGGCCACGGAGGGCCTGGGGCCCCGGCCCCTCCCGGTAGCAACTACAAGACTAAGCTGTGCGATAATTTCGCTAAAGGGTCGTGCACGTTTGGGGAGAGGTGCCACTTTGCCCATGGAGCTGCCGAGCTACGCAAGACTGCAGTTTGAAGGATCTGTGGTGGGGTCTTGAGAGTGCAATTCTCGGAGAGGGTCTGTTGTGCAGCCTTTGTATTAGGGAGAGACTTTGATATCTGCGTTAGGTGCGTTACGGATTTCATGTTTTTTCAATCTTTGGGGCTACTGAATCACTTTGAGAAGCTATATTTGTCTCAGCTTTGGTAATGGTACAGCTTTTTGATACTTCCTCGATGTGTTGAGATTTTATTGGCTTTTAGCATGCGTTGCGTGGATTGCCGTCCGACGGTGAATTCTAACTTCAGCTCTAATAATGATCATCTGAGTTCGCAGATACCTTCATGGCTCTTTGAGTGAAGTGTTTCGACTGTTAATGGGGTGTCTTCAAGGCACTTGTTAAATGTATTTGAAGAGGAACACTGATTCTGATCGAATTTCTGTATTTTTGATGTTTTAATCAAGTCGGTTTACTTGCGCAAATTATGTAAATAAATCCCTAGAGCAACAAATTCGACCAAATCAAACAGACGGGAACACCCAACGATTCAACCAAATCAAAAGTCAGCAAAATATGGTACATGTCACTCTCACTCAACGTTGCCAGTGTAGCAACGAATAGAATATAAAATTTTGATTAGACCAAAACATGAAAAATTAAAGACAAAAAGTACAACTTTTTCCATTGCATACAAAAGGGAAGAAAAAGAGATTACAATGTGAAAGAGAAGATACCCTATCGAATTGGAACTGCAGTCATTAGATGATAAAAGGGTAAAGTAACCTCATCCATCCTCCACAGCATACTTCCAATTATATCCCAATTAGTTTTCCTTTTGTTTTAAGTTTGATATTATCATTCTAGCAAAAAAAAAAAGTTTGATATTATCATGTTACCAAGGCTGCGAATCAAATCGAGTTGCGCCAACCATGTAACGAGAACGTCATGTTATAATCGTACTATCATATTATGATCAAACATATGGTAAAATATCATTTCATGCAAACGCAAAACATTAGGAATTTGACATCTGAGATTAGGTATTGTAGAACACATCATCTGCCTTATTAAAAACCATCTGTAAAATGCATCTTCACAAATCACAACAACAAAAGGAGACAACCTGAAAACTAGTAAGAACACCGCAATACAAAGAAGGAAACACGCACTATACGTTCCTTATTTTACTTCTCCACTACAGCACCCAACCACCACACTCCCCCTTCCGTCCCCAGTTCATTCTATAATGTTTAACTTACGGCCCCGCCTGTGCCGTAGCCCTGCCCAGTCCCGCCGACCCTGGTGTTGTGCGCTGTGGTCCACCCCGTGCCCGTGTTGGTCCCGATGGGGTGGAAACCCGCCACGCCCTCGACCACCTGTCCAGCCGGCTGCCCGGTGCTGTGACTGGGCAGGGTCGACATCTGGTGCGCTCAGGTCGGCTGGCCGGTCGCGCCCGTGGTGGAATAGGTGTTGGTGGTGCCGGTGGTGGTGGTGGCGCCGGGGCCAGTGGTAGTGGTAGAGAGGTGGCCAGTGGCGGCGGTGGATTGCTTGGCGGCCGCATTCTCCTCGCGGGCCATCTGCTTGTTGAGCTCAGCCTGCTCCACTCGCTCTTGCTTCTTCTCGGTGGCCATCTCCTTCTGGACCGTATCATGGGCCGTCATCTTCTCCATCTGCCACCATAATCCAAAGCCAAACCAATTCATTAGACACACCAAAAAAACATTCATTGGGAATATAATGAACATGAGAGGACTTAAACAGATCATTCAATGCCTCGCCAGGACCTTGGAATCGAGTTAAAAAATTTTAGAAGAGAAAGATACAGGAAAATTTGGAGTGCAGGTACGTGGGCACCGTTAAAACAAGAAACGCATGTGTGAAGGCTTCCCTGATCACAGAGTCTTTGTAGGTGGGAGGAGCTTCGGTTCCTTTCTTTTGATGAGGTTACATTCTAACCGAATATTAAGAATTCGAAAAAAGTCTTGATTGATTCCACTATGCAACCTGTGACATTCGAGATGTAGACGCATAGTCAATCACTCAAAAGTAATAGCATTCTAACTAAAGGCGGACCTTCTCCTGGGCGACGGCCTTGGTCTTCTCCATGCCGGCCTTGGCGGAGGCGCCGGTGTTGGCCACCGTCTCCTTGGCGGAAGCCGCCGCATTCTTCATGGGCTGCATTTTTCTCCGCACACTGTGGCAACAACAACAGAACCAACGAAAACACCCCCAAATCGCACTCAAATCGGATCACAACACTGACTCAACTCACTCGCTGCTGATGATGATGATGAAGAAGAAGATGACGAGAGGTGCTTGGAATGCTTAGGGGCCTTAAATAGAGCCGCGCGACGTCTTGTCCCCGTGACAGGTGGAACAGCGAAACTCCCTACGTGGAAGGCGACCTAGGGATGGGTCACTGCACCGACGACACGCGTCCCTGGACCAGCGGAAGTTCTGGGGATCGATATCGCCGTGAGAAGTTCTTACCGCGCAGCAGAGCAACCCTCATCGTGTCATTACTGTACGGAAGTTCTGGGGGTTCCTTATCCTCTTTGGTCTCGGGGACAGAGGAAACGGGAGCAACCGTAAAATGCGGAGATGGTGATACGCTTGGGAGGTTACGTGGCGGCTCTGCGGCCTGTGTGACGACACGACGCCGGCCCTTTCCTTAAGGGTTGGGTTTCCGGTTCGTGTGGGTTCAAGTTAGGTGGTACGAAGATGGAGTGCAGCGTGTGTCCATCTCCTGATGCAAAATTTGTCCGTTTCTTTGTCCGTTTCTTTGAATGCGTAGTCTGTTTCGATTGTGCTTCGTCGGAATGGAAATGGATAGCACTTAGTATACCCAAAGGAAGATGACCCTGATGCAAGATTTGCATTGATTTCGAAGCATTATCATCTCACATATACCCAGAAGATGATCAAGATGCAAGATCTCTCTCTCTCTCTCTCTCTCGCGCGCGCGCGCATTGAGGATTGATTCAAGATATCTTATTAATTGATTAATCTAAACGTCAATGTTTGTGATTGTTTTTTAGAAAATAAATGAGGATGTCAGTTTCTAGTATCGGAAGGTAATCGTTAAGTTCTAAAATAAATGCTACGTAATTTATCAAGTAAACGCAAATATAAATGGTACAAACAAAGCTAAATAAAATCTCGAGCATTAAAAGCTATATAAAAGTTGAAAGCGATAAATAAAATAATAAGCGGAATGATAAAACCAACCATAAAGGTGGTATATACTGATATCGAAATGATAAGATAGTTACAGTGTAATTGAAAGTTACAGTAACCTCTAAACCAACAATGAAAGGGTTGGTAACCTTACATGTAATAAAGAAAAGTGGATCAAAGGGACTAAGAAAACTCACAAAGTAATTGGGGTACGAAGGTAGAAAGGGATGGTTTCAGGATGGGAAGACAAACTATCAAAGGGAGAGGAAGAGGGAAAGAACATCTTGAATGGGGAAGGCATGTCTCTTAAGTGAGAAGAGAAAGACTTTAATAAAGTGATGAACAGTAAAAATTCTACGGTGATGAACAGTGATTTGTCGGCCTCTTTCGGCTATAGTGTTAGTGCCGCTTTTGTCATGTGATCTTCTTTTTAGTGATTTTATTCTCCATCTTCTTCACTATCATCTTAGCAGTCATCTGCATTGATGTCTCCGCTATAATGTCATTGGGTTGCACCGCTATTTGATTCTTCGACTTCAGAGATAATTTGTTTCATCATAGTGATATACATTTGGCAATTGAACAATTGCCAATTGTGCTGCTGTAACAAATTTTTGTTGTAAAAATCTCCAAGGATTCTGAGTTGGAATCCCATTCTAACTAATGATTCTTGTGGATATAAACGATCCAACTACAAGAGAATCAGGAATATAGAGTTTTCCCCTCTTTTCGCCTAACTCTTTGGTTATAAAAATGCAAGTTTTAAGAATGAGTAATTGCCCTTCTTCGACCCTTATTGCTCAACCTCAGAGCAGACAGCTTATGCGTTCCACTTAGGGCCTATTTAGTAACGTTTATATTTTTCTATTTTTTGTTCTTTTGTTCCTCAGAATAGGAAAAAAAATAGAAATCCCTTTAGTAATGTCAGTTAGCTTTTTTGTTCCCTGGAACAGTAAAATGATCTGAAAATAGATTTGAAGTAGAAATAATAAATAAAAAATTATACTTTTATGTTTCTAGAATAAAAAAAGAAACAATAGAAAAACAATATCAGCTCTCATTCTTTCACAAGATATTATCATGCTAAATCCTAAAAGCCCAAATCCTAAATCCTAAAATCCTAAACCTTAACCCTCAAGCCCAAAACCCCAAAACCCTAAACCTTAAACTCCAAATTCCTAAACTCCAAAACCTTAAACCTTAATACCCAAACCCTAAAACCCATAACATTAAAATGAAAACCCCGAAACCCTAATCCCTAAAACCCTAAATCCCAAAACTCAAATCCCTAAAACCCTAAACCCAAACCCTAAACCTTATAAACCCAAATCCTAAACCCAAAAAAACCTTAAAATCTCAAACCCAAAACCCGAAACACTAAACCCAAAAACTCCAAAACCAAAGCCCTAAAACCTAAAACCTAAAATCGTAATTTCAAACCCTAAATCCTAAAACATTAAATCGCAAAATCTCGAACCCTAAACCATAAACCCCAAATTGTAAACCATAAGCCCTAAATCCCAAACTCCAGTTGTAACATTCCAGATTTCGACTCATTTTTAGGATTTATAAAACGTGTAATTCGTTAGTGTGCTTATAATAAAATCTCGCCCGGGAACTGATCACCCCCGGTTATTGTTTTTAAAAATTGAGATTTCGCTAGAAACGCATTCTATCGAATTTGACCGTTATTTAGAGCCTAAACTTTGGTATCGAATTTCTCGGAGTTCCAAAACGAATTTAATTGGACAGTGTCGATATTATTGTGGCCAGCCTCGATATTGCCCAAGATATGCGAAAAGTGAAATTTTGACTAGGTGCGGATTTAAATTAGTAGACCTCCCTCTTGATTTATTTTATTTATTGTCCGTTGGTTTTTTCTTAGTTATAATTAGAATTTTTGGTGAGCCGTTAGATTGTTTTCGGGGTGGACCGTTAGATCGTGATCATTATATATATATATATATATATATATATATATATATATATATATATATATATATATATATATATATATATATATATATATCCTCTGCACACCCCACCTACCGTGGACACCCCCTGCCCATCTGCTCTCTCTCTCTCTCTCTCTCTCTCCTCCCCATACACACATTCCTTCCATGCACGTCTCCCCCCCTTCTGTCAGACTTCCTCTCTCCTCTTTCTTCCTTCTTCACTTCTCTCTCTTTTCTCTTTCTTTCGTCTTCTCTTCCTCTCCCTCCTTCCTACCCCGACGCCGCTGCTTCTGCTTCTTCCTCCGCCCGACCGTCGCTCGCAGCTCGCCACCACTAGCCGCTCGTCTAGTGCCGCCGCCCCGCCAGCTGCCGCACTGTCAGACAGTCGCCGCCCCCAACTAACTACTCCATCTCTCTCTCTCCTTTGCGCTAGCTCGCTGCTCAAGCTTGCCGCGCCGACCGCCCTTCGCCAGGACCAACCCAGCCGCTGCTTGCCATCCGCCTCGCGTTGCCGTCGCCCCGACCGAGCTACGTCTCCGTCTGTTGCCACGACCACCTGTCGCTGGCCTGTTTGCACGACACACGAGCAGCAACTCACCTTTGTGTTCGCCGTGGCCTAGCGTTGCCCAACCACCCGCCGGCCTGTCCTCCGTCGCCCAGCCACCCACGATGTCGCCATGTCACCTCAAGCCGCAGCGCGACCTCTCTTTCCTCCTGTTTCTCCCTTCCCAGCCTCTCCCCTATTTTGAGCTCTCCCCGGCTCCGCCTCATCTAGCCACTATACGCTACCGTTCCGATCGTTGTCGCTACTTCGTCCACCACCACCCAGCTCTAAGCCACCCTACCCAGTCACCTATAGACGCCGTGCCCGCCTATCCCGCCTAACGCCGCCCCAGCTTAGCCTTGGCCGAACTGTCCTAGCCGTGGCCGAGCTTCCACCGCCATCGCCGTTACTACTGCCACCACTCGCCTGTCCCAACCAGCCCGCCGGCCAGCCAACCCGAGCGTGCCCAGCCGTGGCCGGACTGCCTAGTCCGTTGTCCAGGCCATGCCAAGCGCTGCGCCGAGTCGCCGGACCGTATGCTAAGCCATGGCTGAACCCCTTGCTCGTTGTGCCCTCGCCCGTGCCGAGCCCAGCACTGTTCACCCAGGCCATTTTGGGCCCGTACCGATTTTTGCCCGAGCTAAAGCCTAGTAAGTGACTTCTTAATCCCTATTTAGTATAATGGGTATTTTTAGACTTGTTTAGGGGTCAATTAGAATTAGTTTAGTGACTAAGTTAATGAATAATTTAGTTTGTTAGAATGTGATTAGTACATTGATTATGTGGTAGGTGGTAGATTAAATTGTGGTGATTGCGTGACTAATTATGATGAATTAAAGGATCGGACTGCCGTGGCGTATGTGGTGAAATTGACTTTGATTAAGCCGACTTGAGTGCCAGATTTGTGGGCTAATGTGATGGGTTTGTGAAGTGAGTTGGATTCGTACGACGTGTTGAATAGCGAATTTTGATGTGGTGAGCATGCCTTGAATTTGAATGGTACGACTTATGAAATGGTGAATTGTGTTGTGGTGCATGTACATGAGAAAAACCTGGATTGATCGGAGAGCTGTCAACCCGATGCGTGGTTACGCAAGTGTGGCGAGAAAGACATGAACAGACCTGAGGCATGTTTGCACAGGTCATTGGAAGGGGAAAAATGTCCTGAGGTGTGGTTACGCGGAATGGAGCCCGACTTGATCTGAGAGCTGACCTGAGGCGTGTTGACGCGAACAGTTTGAAAGGACCTGAGAGGTCGTGAAAAGTTGTTCGTTCACGCATGCGAATTGAGTGTAATTGAATTGATTGAATATATATGGTTATGACGTTTGAGTGGTGGTGTTATATTTCTGGATTATTATTGTATTATAGTGTTTTAATTAATATGCAGAGTGGGCGAGTGGTTCGAGCGAGGAAAGTGTGATTATGTGAATTATGTACGTTATTGGTTATATTGTATGTTAGACTTGTCTGGATACGCATTGGCCTACGTAGGGTTTAGGATGTTGCTTATTGAGACTCGTTCTCACAGTTATTATATAACAATTTCAGACCCCCGACCTTGAGGATGACCAGCATATCACTACGTTTTAGGATCCCAAATCATATAAAGCGTTCGGTGATCGAGTATCCCCTTAGGAATGGGGAGGTTTATATTAGACATTATACCATTGTATGGATTGACAAGGGCGAGCCACAGCTCAAGGCTCATCTCTACCTAAGTTGGTGCTTTCAGGACCAGACCGGCTATTATGGACCCCTTAGGACGTTTGATATCCCGATTGACGAGTTAGGTCAGTAGGACCCGTAGATAGCTGATGGAGAATTGGTGAGCCCCAATTCCGTGTCCGAGATGGATTATGATCCACGGCCTATTATTATCGAGTCAGACGAAGAGAGTATGGAGTGGGAGTTCGACCTTGAGCCAGAGCCGATGAAGCTAGGGTCAGAGCCGGAGGAGGATATCGAGGTGGTACCAGAGCCCGAGGATGACCTTGAGGAGGGGCCGCTAGAGACTGAGTTTGAGCCTGAGTCGATGGATTTTGAATCCGAGTCTTTTGGATCCAACTCGGATTAGGTTCTGCCAAGGGGTTAGCTTAGGGTTTAGTTAGCGGTAGGACCGGTACCTTTTTGGATTGAGCCCTGTAAGTTGTTAGGTATAACCTAACTGAGCCATGAGTCCCTTTTTGATAATGGCGGCTTGTTGACATTTTTGTTTTTGTCCGTCCCCGTAACCGGTGGTTGTTGTAAATTTTCTTTTGATTAATATAGTTATGTGTGTATTCTCTAATTCGTTGTTTTGGGTCGGTGACGCGTTTTGAGACGTCGCATTATTTCAATTGAAGAGGGGTGTCGCGAGCTCAATGGAGTTCGGGGCTTGACACCAATACCCAAAACCTAAATCCCTAAAATCATAAACCCTTAACCACTAAACCCCAAACCCAAAACGTTAAACCTAAAACCCCAAACCCAAAACTCTAAAACCTAAACCCCAAACCCTAAATCATAAAATCCAAAATCTAAAACCCCAAACCCTAAACCTCAAAACCGAAATCCTAAAACCTTAATTTGTCTATAAGGAGTAATTTTATTTATAATTGTATTAAGGTCCTCCAATTCTATATCATAATATATTATTATTCTATTTCTAGTCCAATTTTATCTAAACATGAATTGTTAAGTCCCATAAACTGCAATTTTCTTGACCACCACCTAGTATTTGCTTTGTCTATAATGAGTAATTTTCTTTATGATTGTATTAAGGTCATTCAATTCTATATCATAATATATTCTTATTCTATTTCTATTCAAACGTGAATTGTTAGGTCTTCACTGATAATTTTATAATTAAATGAAAAAATTAGGAGTAGAAATTTTTAGTGTCCTAACAAATACATTTATGCTCTTTTTCTACTCAGGGAATATAAATTTTGTATGGTTACTAAACGCATTTTTTTGCTCAAAAACTCATCTAGGAAATAGAAATAGAAAAAACTATTTTTGAATAGAAATTGTTTTTAGAAACAAAAACGATACTAAACAGACCATTATTGAACATGATTCTATGATTGGCCCACAACCCTGGGATGCCGAAGGCGTCCTTGAGGTGATCTCGTAGTTCCTACGGATAATGCATTTGAAGGACCAATTAAGGTCTATTGTGATGATATGGTGTTTTGGGTGGCTCGGTGATTTAGCTAGTTTATGATTAACTTTTTTAAGGTTTGTTCAAAGAAGTTAAAACTATCCCACCGTTTGGTTTTATATTTTCTAACTAAGTTAGGGATATTGGGATCTTGAGAAGGACGGTTGTAATCAAATCCCTCAACTATTAACCAGGAAACCCTGAAGTTGATGAAGAAATGGGAAAACGCGATTCATGTTGTGATGGTACAAAATGAGTAAGAAATATTTTTTATCCCCTTCCAACTGGTTAAGGTGGAATTCGAGCTATCAGGCCAAAGTGTTCCCACTAGAAATTGAACCGATTAGATAATTGGTAAGAGGAGAAGTTTATTTTAAAGTAAAATAGTCAAGTCTGTTAGTCATCGCTATTTTTTCTATGGTTAATTTCACGAAAAACCTCAAACTGGTACACTTATGACCAAATTATCATAAACTAATTTTTTGACCACCAAAAACCCCAAACTAATACACTTATAACAAATTTACCCTTCGTTAGTCTCCATTAAATTTTACTGTCAAATTACTGAGTTAGATGACACATTGCAATTAACAGATGTATTACTTTAGGGTTCTACCATTTGTTTGTCACAGGTTTTTCAATTTATGATTTTTTGTGGTGTTAATTTAATTTAACGGATGATAAATTTGTCACAAGTGAACAATTTGGGGATTTTGATTATCAAAAAATTAATTTGAGGTAAATTTGTTAGAGGTATACCAATTTGGACTTTTTCATGATATTAATTCTTTTATCAAAAGAAAGCATTCCACCAACCTTGTTGGTAATCCTAATAAGTATAGAAGGAAAGCATGGTAGTGGTTGTGTGAATCTAGCTTCAAATTTGATGGGAGTATGAGATGATGATTTCCATTTTAAAAGATGGATATCTGAAGTATTGTGGCAGTTGAATGAGTGCTATCATTTGGGTTTTTTTTTTTTTTTTGGTAAGGTAAATGATATCATTTGGGTTATTTGTGCCTTAAAAATGTTTAAATTTCACGGAACCAGTTTCAGATAGGATTTATTAGTAATATGCTAGAGGTTTATGCCAAAAATGAGGTTTGTAATACCATTTTTCTAGGAAAATGTTTTTTACAAAAAAATTTGGGTTTTCATGATAAAAACCCACCTTCTGTTGTGATTATATTTTGAAAAACATTTTTTGCAAAAAATTTTCATCTTTCTGATCGAGAGGCTGCTGGGGCCTAATTACCACGTTGCTGGAAATTCGCCTTAATTGTCGGATAGGAGCAACAATTGGTATGAATTGAAGCTTACCTCAATTGATGATGGTTTTTCTTTTTTGGGTTTTCTTAAGTAATGGGTAAGGAGGTCAAGAGTTTCTTTGGGTAATATAGTGGCTAATTGTGATAAGGCATGTATTTGGGTCAAGTTACTGTGAGGTTCTTGAGGAGTTATTGGGAGTGATGGTGATGGTTTTTCTTTAGCTATATCAACCCAAGTTTTATTTAGAGTCATTTGTGATTTGGTGGTAATTTTTTGTGATATGGAGGATTTGGCAATGACTTTGCCTTTGTGTTTTTTGGAGGGTTTTGGTGGCATGGTATCTCTTGTAAAAATTCTGTTGTGCGAAAATCAGGTAAAGAATTTGTAAAACCATTTATAGATTTAATAGCCAAATCAAAAACTAATAATATGGCTTGCCATCTGGCAAAAAATTATTTTGAGGCAATATTTAAAATATCTTTTTGTAAAATTTCCTTTGCTGATTTACAATCAATTAGCAAGAGGAAAGTCTCTTTGGAATTTAGAAATTGATAAAACAATATCTAATATTTCTTTCCTGATTGTGGAG
Source organism: Syzygium aromaticum (assembly GCA_024500025.1). Taxonomy (NCBI): domain Eukaryota; kingdom Viridiplantae; phylum Streptophyta; class Magnoliopsida; order Myrtales; family Myrtaceae; genus Syzygium; species Syzygium aromaticum. The sequence continues at coordinate 14,549,224 of CM044895.1, forward strand.
TAATTTTGTTGAGTTTGATTCCAATGTTCGTAGACAAATTGAATGATTTGTTCTTTGTTATTTTTGACTTGTTTGAGTATTCCCCCATAACCTATTTCAGAAACATCTGTTTCTTTAACATGAGATTTAATTTGCCTCATAATGTTTGTATGAATTGATGTCCTTGGCGGAGGCTTCTTTTTAAACCTTTGATGTAAATGTTTACAGAGTATATTGATGTTTGGGAAGAAATGTAAGATATAATAAAGGCTTCCTAAAATTTTTGTAATTGCGTTTTGTCTTTGATTTTGTCAGAGAGTTTTTCTGTAGATAAGATTAATCTTTCAATTGGTGTTCCCAAAATTACATGTGCACTCGATTTTTCATTAATAAGAGATTGTTCTTTTTTAAGCTGTTGTCGTAATTTAACCGAGTTACACATTTGTGCTCCTTGCCTATAAGCATATGAAACCAATTTGCCATATGAAAGAAAATGATAAGAGATTTGACCATTATAATCTTCTATGATTTTATCTCAAACTCTATTTCCTGTTAGAAGCGGTAATGTGCTAGGAACTTTTCTTTTCGAAATGGTTGATTACAGTTTAGTCTATTTAACACTTTTTGTAAGAAAAGATCTTTATATTCTCTAAATTTTCCTAAGGATTAACATTTCATATTTGATAAAAGATCTGGATTTTTATCACTTATATGTGAAGGATCTCCTATGAAGTGATGTGATATAGAGAAAATAAGTGCGTTGGTAGCGTCTTGGACAATTTGTCCATTTTCATCCTCAATACGTTGATCGTATTAATCTATTTCAAATGCACTTAATATCTCAGTCTTGTTCATCAATTAAGTAATTATCGCACTAACATTTTAATTGTCCAGTGGAACCGGCAACTAAAAGATGAGCAACAGCGTGGTAAGAAACTCCTTGTTAGCGTGATCAAAAACTTCTTGTTGAGTTTATAGGCATTGGCTACTATAACCATTTGATTTAGGATTAATATTACGGAAAACTTCAAACTAGTACATATAAGATAAATTTACCATAAACTATTTTTTTATCACAAAAAACCTTAAACTAGTATACATGTGACAAATTACCCCGAACTAATTTTTTATCATCAAAAACCTCAAACTTGTACGCTTATAATAAATTCATTCTCCGTTAAATTGGATTAAAACCATGAAAAACCACAAACTAATAAATCTATAATAAATAGAGAGTAAAATCATAAACGAGCACACTCGTCAACTGTCACGTGTCATTTAACTCAGCAATTTGACAATAAAATTTAACGAAAACTAACGGAGGCTGAATTTGTCACAGGTGTACCAGTTTAGGATTTTTGTTAGTTAAAAAATTAGCTTTTGGTAAAATTTGTCATTAGTGTACCAGTTTTGGGTTTTTTTGTAATATTAACCCTTTGATTTAATATGTTCAAAATATTAGTTTCAGAGATGCCATCTATATTATGTCCATAGATTGAATCAAGAAAGTATTTATTGTGGATTCTATATGATAATTCTTCTAGAGCAATATTAGGCGGTGTGGCTGAAGAGTAGTAAAGTTTTCTTATGGATCTCTCCATGTGAGTCTATTTATCTCAGGAATGGATTCATTAGTGATTATATCCAGAACATTGACTTGGTCAAGTGTATTATTAATGACTAAACTTTTTATTGAATGAGTATCTATTACTAGGTCAAATTTAGGACTAATGCTGCGTTTGGTCGTCCGGATTTCTAAACAGGATAGGACTGGATTTGATAGGATAAGAAATCCTGGGATTTCTTCATATCCTGTCAATTATTTGGTGGACTACGGATTTAAAGTCGGATAGGATAATTTTTATTTTTTATTTTTTGCTATTCATGGGTTCGGAGGAGTTAGTGAAGAAAAAAAAGTCAAGAAATTTTTTTAGTGAAAGCGCACAAGGTGTGGGGATGAAGATGACGGCGAGTGAAGTGTAGCGTTTTTAGAAAAATAAGAATTAGAAATCCTTTCCGGATCTATCCCACCCCCTCCCCCCCGGATTTTTTTATCCATGCTATATCCGGTCTATATTCGACCTTATCCTATCCTGGACAACCACCAAACACAGGATAGGGTAAAACATATCATATCCTGGCTTTTATCCGGTCAACCAAATACAGCCTGGGTTTTAGGGAACTTAAATGTTTTAAATGTTGCTTTTTTAAAAGTTTCTATTTTTATCATAATATGAGGAGTAGAATTTTGGATAGATGATTATACAACGTGCTTTTTCCACTCCTCTTTTGACTTGGACACTCCCTTTTTGTGTGTGTGTGTGTGTGTTTCAACCATACTATCTCTTGTGCGGCCACCACTTCCGATACAACTCTATAAAAATTATCCTTTTTATTAGAGTTAATACCACAAAAAATCACAAATTAGTACATTTGTAATAATTTTACCTCAAATTGATTTTTTGATCACAAAAAGCCTCAAACTAGTACACATGTGATAAATTTATTCCAAACTAATATTTTGATAACTAAAAACCCCAAATTGGTACATTTATGAAAATTTTACCATTCGTTAATTTACGTTAAATTATATTAATATCACAAAAAATCACAAACCAGTACACCTGTGATAAATGGAGGGTAAAATATAAAACTATCACGTCAGTCAACTGCCGCATGTCATTTAATAAGGCAATTTGATAATAAAATTTAACGGAAACAAATTGAGGGTGAATTTATCATAAGTATGCCAATGTGGGGTTTTTAGTTATCAAAAAATTAATTTGGGGTAAAATTGTCACGGGTGTACCAGTTTGAAGTTTTTCGTGGTATTAATCATTTTTTATTATTTGGTCAACTATTTTTATTTTGTTTCTTTTTTTTTCCTTGCGGGTCCCACTTTTCTTTTTCTTTCTTTCTTTCGCCATTCTCTTAGTTCTCTGCTTTTGCATATCGTCTCTTGATTTTCTATCTTACAAGCCATTCTCTTCTTTCGATGCCTCCCACTCCTTTTGCTATTTGTTTCTTTGGCAGAAGTGGATTGTTGAAGTAAGTAGTTGTTTTGGAATTTGCATATGTAGGAGAGATTTGTGGAAGAAGGAGTGGGAGAGAAAATAGGGAGGCGATTTGCTAGAGCGGAGAAAAGAAGAAGGTAAGTGGGATCAGCAAGGAAAAAAAAACAATACATAAATAGTTGACCAAATAAAAAGATCAATTTTATAGAGTTATACCAAAAGTGATGGCCTCACAAGGGATGGTATAGCGAAAACACAAAAAAGGAAGTGTCGAAGTCAAGGGAAAAATGGAAAAATTGTGACCCATGATTATATCATATCTAATTGTTTTCCGATAACGTGAAGATGTTGGTTTGTATAATTATTTCGTTGTACTATTTTTTGGATGTGTAATTTTTCAGTTTCAATAGTTAATCTGAAAGGGGTAGCTATTATTTCACTATCTCGATGTTGGACCTTTATTTTTCTAAGCGGAGGGTGATTGGATATTATGGTTTGGTCATTATCTAATTTCTATGTGTAATTATGATCTAAAACTAAAACTTCTTTTGTTTCTAGAAAGTGTTCTTCAAACCAATCAAAGAAAAATATATTGATTTCATGTTTGTACATGTAATCATAATATTATTGTTTAATATCTTTAGGTTGACTAGGAAAAGTATAAAAAAAAAAAAAACCATCGTCTGATTTCTTTATTTTCTCCTGAATTAAATTCTTTATTTAAAATTGTTCTATTTGGCTCAAATTGTTTTTCTAGGACATTGAGTTATGAGTCTATCACTTGTGAATAAGTAGGTGAATGATGTGGAGAATCAGAGTTTTATAGGATTTGTTCATATTGATCTTGCTTAATCCTTGTTTTGTAAGAGGCTTAACTCCTACTTGGACTAATCCTGTACGAATGTAATTGAATTTTTGCTTTATGTTTTTTGAGAGGAAAGAGGAAAAAGGAGGGTTTAGGGTTTGTATATGCTTGAGGGTGGATTCGTATTTGGGATGTTTATTGGCAAACGCAAATTGACATTGAATAAAAATTAGAGATGATTTTTTAAATCATCCCAATAGTACATCTGATAGGCACAAAAGATAGACCACCCCGTTCCAAATTCAAAAGTCATTTATTTTCAACTTGCTTCTTCCTATAGTCAAAATTCTACCAGAGTTAAAGGTAAAATTAGGGACTACTCTTGAAAATTCCCTAAAATAGTTTTCTTCTAGAGTGGTAGTTGTTGGTTAAATTGGGTAATATTCAAAATTTCCCAAATAGATTGTGAGTTGTTAGTAAAATTGGTTAATATTCAATCAATATTCACTAAAATAGTTTCCTTGTAAAGTGGGTGTTGTTTATAAAATTGGGTAGTATTCAAATAAAAATTTCTCAGAAATGGTAGTTATTGTGAAAATTGAGGAATCATTGAAACTTCCCTAGAATAGTTTCCTTGTAAAGTGAGAGTTGTTGGTAAATTTTGGTATTATTCAAATAAAATTCCCCAAAATAGTTTCCTTATAAAGTGGGAGTTGTTTGTAAAATTAGCTAATATTCGAAAATTCCCTAAAATGATTTCCTTATAAAGTGGAAGCTGTTGGTAAAATTGGATAATTTTCCTTATAAAGTGGAAGCTGTTGGTAAAATTGGATAATATTTAAAAATTTCCTAATATAGTTTTCTTTTGGGTTAATACCATGAAAAATTTCAAACTAGTACACCTTTGACAAATTTACCATAAATTAATTATTTAACAACCAAAACCTCTAAACTGAAACACCTCTGACAAATTTACCCTCCATTAGTTTTCGTTAAATTTTATCGTCACATTGTTGAGGTGGATGACATGTGATAGTTGATAGGTATACCAATTTAGGGTTTTACCTCACAAATATACCAGTTTGTGATTTTTCGTGATATTAATATAATTTAATGGAAACTAATGGAGGGCAAATTTATTACAAATGTACCATTTAGGGGTTCTTGGTGGTAAAAAAATTAATTTGGGGTAAATTTGTCATAAGTATACCAGTTTTGAGTTTTTGATGGTCAAAAAATTAGTTTTAAATAAATTTGTCACAAGTATATCAGTTTGGATTTTTCATTATATTAACCGTTTTTATTTTAAAGTGGAAGTTGTTGGTAAACTTAGGGAATATTTAAAAGTTCCCTAAAATAGTTTCCTTATAAAGTGGAAGTAGCATATTTTTATAAATATATTGGCTTCCATATATGTTCATAATGGACAGAGAATATTTATTATAAATATACTTAAAAGACTCTTCACCAAACTGCACTAATTGTCATATTACTTTGTAGCAATGAAATCCCTAAACCAATTTATTCTTGGCCTTGTCATGTCACTTTCCTTCCTATCTTCTTTTCCACCATCGCAGGCCAATATATTTAAGATGTACCATGTCCACATCGTCAACAACTTACCTAGTGACTTCTTGCAAATCCAAGGACAACGATCTCAGGTTCCGGATCCTCCACCCAAATAAGGAGCAATTGATTCGTTTTCAGATTCAATTCTTTAGGAGGACCCTCTTCTTCTGCTCTGCTCAATGGCAGGGGCGATTTAAGTATTTCGTCGCATTCTGGGCAGCTCGGGATGAGATAAGATGTGACAGCGTGGATTGCTATTGGTTTGTGCGAGACGACGGGTTTTACTTCAGCAATGATAACATCACATGGAACCGCGAGTATACATGGGAATAAACCATGCCATCACATGTGTCAATAGTCTATAATAAACTCAACTTGACTCTTACATATTTTCTATCTCTAGCAATTACTTTCCATTGATGGCATTATCGTTGTGGTTACCCATTTGTGGAGTTCCCCATATCACAATCAAATTAAGGACTGAATTCACTCACAAGGACAATCAAAGACATTCAACTTAAGTTAAATGAGATTCGTCCAAGGCCCAAGAATAAACTACGACTTTTTAGTGGTTTATAAGAGTCAAGTTGACCATTCAGAATAATATTTCTTGGTCTCTCAAGTAAAAAAAAATCGACCGTTCATGTTGATTTTTATGGTACTCAATATTGATCCTTTTTTTCTGGAATAGACTGACTTTGACTTCACTTAAAAAGCAAAAGAAAATTATTTTAAATATATCTGATACTTGTTCACAATGTTAGGGCCAAACAAAAGCCAAAGGTCTCTGGCCACGCACCTCCAGCAATAATTTTGGAAAGACTCTGGTGGGACCACATCCGATCATGTACAACAAATTAATATGAACAAGTAACTTCTTTTCCCCCATCTATGTAGTTAAATGAGTATGATAAACATTGCAATACATAACAATCAATTGGGCAATGCAAAATCGAGAATTAAAAGATCTAACGTGGAAACCCGAACAAGAAAGTAAAGTCAGAATCCCGCGTGCCAATCAACATGTCACATGCTGACAGTAACAAAGAAAGGGAAAATTAGGAGCCCAAAAAGTCCCAACTTTCCTGAGCAGGACTTCAAAAGGCTCCATAGACAATGAAGGGAGAACCTTCATGGTGAGGGTTCTCAGCCGAGCTTGGCAAGGTCCGGTCTTGTTGAGACTTCCCAGGGTAGTCATGGCCACGGCCAGTTTCGGCTCGAAACCGGCCCAGTCAAATTAGGGCCCGGCCCATTGACTAGGCCCACGGTTTGGAACCGAAATCGGCCCGTGGCCTACGGGCCTGGTTCCGGTGCTAACAATTTTGGAACCGAAACCAGCGATTTCATTTTCAAATTATTTTTTTAAAAATAACAATGAAATATTTTTTTTAAAAAATTCATTATTTAATTTTCTTTAATAAAACAAAATGAACTCTAATTGCCATGTATTGTAAGTGCATTGATCTCCAATTACAATACTTAGCTTGGGTGTATTGAACTCTAATTATAAGACTCGACTTGAGTTTTATAAACAATCACTTTGATGGTCTCTTCATTCCCATTCAATATAGGACTTTCGGTTTGCCTTGAACACCTTCAATGTAAGATTCTTGGCTTATTTTCATGCAAATGTCAAGAGTCCCACATCGAATGAGAATGAAGAGACTATCAAATGGGTTGTTTATAAAACTCAAGCCAAGCCATGAGCATGTGAAGTTGCATGCTTTTTGTGGCTACAATCCTTTGCTAGTTAAGAGCAAAGAGTTCCATTGGACTGCCTAGAACAGGACCATTGGTTCGGTTCCTAGGTCTATGATTTACCGGTCCGGTTCCTAGTTCTAAAATTAAATGACCACTTATATTGGTTCGGTTCCCGATCGGAATCGGGAACCGATCACCTCTACAATTTTCATTTTGATTATAATTTATATTGAATAATTCATTATTTCATATTTTTATAATTCATTATTTTTTTATTTCATAATTTATTTTTAAAATTTTTAAATTAAGAATCGGAACCGGCCGATTCGGAACCGAAACCGGAACCGCTAGAGGTAGTTCCTGTTCCGGTTCACACATGGCCACGAGCCGAAACCGGCTGGTTTCGAACCGTGGCCATGACTATCCCAGGGGACTATAAAAAACCTTCCTGGATATTGGCAGCTCCCACGCCAAGAAAAGATAGTGGTTTGATTAACACCCGTAACACTTGATCATGAGCAGGACCTAAAAGGCTTAAAGAGGATAAGGGGAGGGATAACCTCATTGGAGGTGGGAAGTTTGCGACTTATCACTTCTACAGAGATGACATCTCTCAAACCACTTTGTATTCTCTCTTTTCAGGAAAAAAAAAGATATGGAGGGAACATGGGGGCTTCCAGGTGGAAAAAGTAGACTCCACGTTAATTTAGGTTGGCTATCGCCGAATATGTAAGTATAGTAACCTCCCACGTTTGGGATGACGAAAGGGAGTCTAGGCTCCTACTGCATAGCTATTGACAGTAACAGAGAAAAGGAAAATTAGGAGCCCAAAAAGTCCCAACTAAAATGAATGCGGAGCAGATCTATTAGGCGCAAAAGCCTGGTATCGTAGGAAGCCTGTGTTGTGACTCTTTCATAGGAAGCTATTGAAACATCCCATCTTAGCATTGCATGGACAACAGCAATGGGGATTCTTGCTCTAATGATCGTTGGACCAACAGGAAAATGTATCACAATTGCCATTAAAAGTGAGGACTAACTAGTCCATTAAAAGTGAGATACAAACACACATGGAGCTAAGTGGGATTGGATTCATAGCATAGGGACAATGGTGATTGGTCGATTACCCCACGTTATCACAATTGCCTGGTGTATCTACCACGTGAAGTACTTCCTCGTTGGATGGATGTTAATGATAGAGTCGATTACTGTAAGAGGCAGCAAGGGTTGGCTAGGCAAAAGTAGATAGAAGAGGCAATATGGAGGTGTAGTATAGGTGAGAGAGAAAAGCAACAAAGAGTGCCATGGTAGAAGAACGCTAAGAGGTTGGTGGCAGTTTGTTGATGACAAAGGTGAGAGTTCTTGTAGTAGAGATGCCTGGCGTAACTTGTCCATTAAAAGTGAGATGCAAACACATATGGAGCCAAGCAGAATCGAACTCATAGCATAGGGACAACGGTGATTGGCCGGTAACCCCACATCATCACCGTTGCATGGTGTATCTGTCATAAAAGATACTTCCTCATTGGACGAATGCTAATGAATAATGATAGAGTCAACTACTCTAAGAGGCGATAAGGGTTAGGTGGGCAAAAGTAGATAGGAGAGGCAGTGTGGAGCTATGATGTAGGAGAGAGAGAGGCGACAAAGAGGGCTGTGGGAATAGAATGATAGATTGCCATGAGGTCGATGGCAATTTTGGCAATGATGAAGGCGAGAGTTCTAGTAGTGGCTAGTAGCAAAAGACTATGCAATAGAGGAGACAAAGTATATGGTGGTGTAGATGAGAGTAGCGCGCAGTGGTTAGACATGTTAAACAGGTAGGTCGGGTCAAATTTGGGTCAGATTATAAATGGTCCAACCCAAATTAATCAATTAACCCATTTATACCCATTTATTTATAATGTAAATATCCCGACCCATACCCGACCCATATCTAACTTATATCCGATTCAGCCTGTATTGCTAAAACAGTCCTATATTTAACTAAATCTAGGAAAACTTTTTTTATGACTTTTCTTTTTAAATTATACTACTAAAACATTTTCATGCAATACAAAGCTAATGAACAATTTTTATAATTTTTTTAAAATTGATATTTTTCTTGTTTCACAAAAAATGCAACATTTCTAGAAAATATTTTCCATAAAGTCATTATCCAAGAAAATAAAAAAATTTCCGGTGTTTGGCTAAAACTCGAAAATGAACTAGAAAATATTTTTCGGCATTTGGTATATAAAATCTTATTTGATTTTACTTCATGCATTAATTTAAATAATTTTATTTTTTAAAATCAAAGTTTTAATTAATATTTTTCTTTTTTCTCCCTCCTTTATTTTTTGCCAGTGGCCGGCCAAGGTGACAACTGGCAACTAGCCAAGGGCGATGATAAGCTCGTCGGCCCTAGGTGAGCTGAGCCTTGCCAGCATTGGGCGAGGCTCCACCTCGCTAGATTTGGCGAGGTCGAGCTCGCCCAAGGCCAACGAGCTTGAATCTCGCCAGATCGGCAAGGCCTCAGGCGAGCTCAAGCTTCACTAGCCATTGATGTGGCCAACTACTAGCCAATAATAAAGAAAAAAGAAAGAAAAGAAAAATAAAAATAAAGAAAAAGAGAAAAAAATAAAATAAGTATCATTTCGATTTTTTTAAATAAATATTTTTATAAAAAGGGGGAAAGTGTGTGTGGGCCTAATAAATGAGTTGGAAGTGGGTTCTATACTCAACCTATTTAGATTTGTTTATGATAGACTTAAAACTTTAAAACCCATTTGAGATTGACTCTTCAAAGTTTTAGTGAGCCATTTTAAATGGGTCATATAGGAGTTTAAAATCCATATTAATAGGTCTGGCAATGGTCGACATGAGAGTGTAGCTTGTTGGGCTTGGTGATGACAACACCATAGCTAAGCCACTCTCTTAGAAGTTTGAAGGCACCAACAATTTGCGGTAGAACCAATATACATACGTTAACTACTAAGAGTTGTCCCAATGACCATCCTTTCCATTTGGGAAGGGGGAGGTGAGAAGATCGAATCTCCATCTTTTCGAGAGCTGGGAGTAGGGACGATTAGTTTTAAGTGTAGGTTCGGCTCTCACACTTTACACAGATACAGAGAAAAAGTCTGAAAGTAAGATAAAAATTAGAATAAGATAGACAATATATATATATATACACATTAAATTTAGTTGCCTTGTGTACTTTTATTTTGTTTTTGTAAAATTTTTGTGCTTGATTTATTATGCCATATATTTTTGGTCTATTCAATGAGAGAATTACACGTTTCCTTAAATTTATGACCATATTTTAATATGTCTCTTTACACGAATTACTAAGATTTTTGTCTCTTTCCTACATAAACATGATTGGGACCAAAATTGGGATTTGACCTAAAATTCGAGGCTTTTTTTTAGACAAAAAAAGTTTAAGACAATTGAGTTAGGGCCTAAAGCTGATGATATTTTAGGGAATTAAGCCATTTTCTAAGCAAATCTAGCATCTACTATGCATATTTACAAAATAATATGATAACTAATTTATCTCAAATCTAGTTTATAATATACATACAACATAGAAAATAAGTTATATCATTTCAACAAAGTTTTATATGTACCAAATCAATCAACAATATCAAATCAAATATTAATGGTTCATTTTATTGATTAATCTATATCAAATCATACAGTGATTATTCATCCATTAATCAATCTAGTGCTCAAATATCCAATTATGGTGATGCTTAACTCCTTGTGACAAAGCCGACTAGAATTCCCCCTTAGTCATATCTCCATCTATATCGGCCGGTGGATCAACTCATAAGAATGCCATGAAAACAATATGCATACTCAACCCGTCAATTGGTTCTAAACATATCAACAATGAGTATCAGAACCACTAACTCATCCTCCAAATACCCACAAATCAAATCTAGTGACTCATTCCATATCAAGTTTTTTAACCAAAACTTATATCCTTTCAAAATTCAATTCATCAAGCAAAATACACTTCAAAAATCAAGTTCATAATATCAAAATGTCTAACCTTTCATAATTCATTTCATAAAGCATTTCTCAAAACCATTCACAAGTAATTTGATCAAAACTATTTCAAAGATACTTTGCCATTTCAAATTATCATAATGACAGTAAATGTCCAACTCGTCTTTATGCAATGAATATGTTCTAAAAATCCCTTTTTATTTAAATGAAGTATCAAACCATATGATGCTTCTTTTATAACTCATAACATATCTAATTTCTATCATTTTTAAGTCACAAGTTTACAAATCAAAGAAGACATAAGCACCACTCACATGGAAATACCAAAACCAAACAACCAAAGTTTTTTGAGCCAACGAACTCGAAATACTATTAATTAAGCAAGAAACAAATATAAAAAATAGAATAAATAAGCACTTAATAAAGACTTGTCTAAGTTAAACTTATTCGACGACAAACAACTCTTACATGCTAATGAAAACTTGCCCACAACATACATTCATTGTAGTCCGCTACACACATTTTGCACGCTGAATTTGGCTTTGACTCAACTCTCTCCATTGAACTGCAATTCAAGTGAGCTTACTATCAAAGAAAGCTCTTTCAAATTACTAAAAGTTCATAAATTTGGCTAACTCAAAAGTGTTGGGAAAATCCCCTATATTTTTTTTTGATGATAACGATTACTAATGTAATATGAAAGATTGCTGGAAGTTGGCGAAAACCATCGCAAAAAATAGTAATATGTAACCAACTTATAGCACGCATGAAACTTTAAATATTGGCTCCGATCAAACTCCAAATCGACTTCTTAAATCTCACAACTCAATAACACTTTATTGTTTCTTCGCAACATAATTTCATAGCTTAATACTCACTAGAATAAACCCAGAAAACTAAAATCTACACTAATCTGAATTTAGGCTTAATTACAAGAATTCCTTTGATTAAACAATGTTTGAATCTTTACCGAGCACTGCAAAACGAAGTTAATCGGACTCGTTGAGACGTTCGGAGCGCCTATGTAAGAACCCTCTTCTTCTTTCCCTCGGCTTCATCCGAGTTCTTTGTCTCTCTCTCTTTTCCCTTCTCTTGTTTTCAGCAACTCTCTCTCTCTCTCTCTCTCTCTCTCTCTCTCTCTACTGTTTTCTTCTTAAAAAAGTTTCCTTTGTATCAAGTGCCGAAGGAAAATGGAGGTGGGCTGAGGGCCTAACAAAAGAAACATTTGGGCTTGGGCTTTGGATTTTACATTCCACATGTGACATCAAAAGTTCAATATGAACAAAGAAATTCAGGTATCAGATATTCAAATTCTGAGTATAATCACGTCACTTTTAGGCAAGACTTGATTCTCAATTTGATGTTAAACACCTACTATCGTTGGTTCGATAATAGTTAGCATTCGTTGTGACAGATTAAGGGCATTAACAATATAAAGTCAGAGATGAGGGGAATAATCAAGTTATTTAGAGATAAGAGAAGAAGACTAGGTTGTTAATTAGTATTTATATACATATATACATATATGTAATTGAAATCAGTTCATTGGCACACGAAATGACATCATTAAAAAGAACACCTTGTCAGCCAAGGAGCGGAAAAATTGTCCAAAAGGTCATAAATTTATTGCACTTTTACCAATTTAGTCTTAAACCTTTCAATTTTGCCTATTGAGTTCTAATTATTTTCATATTTTGACAATTGAGTCCATCTAACCGATTTTAGCCGGAAACCACTTATGTAGACGCCAGTAGTGTCACATAGGATGACCGGTGCTGACATAAATAAATTTTTATATTTTTTTCTTTTCCTTTCTTTTCCTTTTTTTTTTCTATCAAGTCTGGGGACGGTTGGCCAGTGGCCCTTGCTAGGGTTGGAAGAAAAAAATGGAAAAAAAATGAAAAAGAAAGAAAAAAATTACTTCAAAGAATTTGATTCTTTAAAAAAAAATATTATCAGTGTTGGTTGTGCTACATAAGATGGTCAGTGTCCACATTCGTGTCAACAATTTCCAGCTAAAATTGACCATGTAGACTCAATTAACAAAACATGAAAATATTTAAAATTTAGTTGGCAAAATTAAAAGTTTCATGATAGAATTGGTAAAAGTGCAATAAATTTATGATTTTTTGAACAATTTTCTCGCCAAAGACTATGAGGTAATTAACTTTAACTGGTCTTTTTGTCACTCTATATTTCCTAACCATTATATGGTGATTGGCAACACTTGTGGATGATGCACATTCTTGATTATATCGAAGACAGGTTGCAGAAGGGACTAAAAAGGACCAATACCCTCGTTACTTCTAATTTATTGGTCAATTTCTTAGGGAAAACAGAAAAGAGTTTCTCAAGCCCGATAAGTGCATCACTCATATCTGCATTGGGACGAAATGAAGTCAAAAGTGATCTTTTTCTATCACGATAGATGTACAAGATGCAGACGTCCATGCCCAAAAAAGTGTGGATGGTCATTTGGTCCTAGGAAGTTCAACCAACAATCAATAACTTAGTCATATAGTTTGTTTCTTGTGTGTGAGACGGAGAGACTACGAACTTTGGTGCCTCGATCCTGCACTATTAAAGAGCGCATTTGTAAAAACCGAGTCTTGTAAGTCGGGAAAGAGGCCTAGTTTCATAAATTGGGAAGGACACGATATGTCATATGTAAAACTATAGGTTCATCGATGGATGCCAACGTCTGAGTACTCGTTGCTCGATCGATCTAATTGCAGTAATCAACACGAGTGTATCAAAGTCAAGGGCACTCGTGGCACGTCCACTTAATGATATGTAAACATCGGGTGCACCTCGATCTCGTGAGATGGTGATCTTAAAATGATGGGAACAAGCCGGTGGGGTTCATGCTCTGCTCCATGCCTCCATTGGATGCCACAACATGTTTCCATTGTTTATTCGCATGCATCAATAGTTTAAATGGGTAAGAATTTATGAGAACACTGTCAACTATGTGATTTAATGTATAATATTATAACACTCCCCTCGCGCTTAGGATGGACTTTGGCTTAATGCTAAGCGTCGAAATATATAACAACGAAGACAATTAAGAGATTTGAAAAGATTTGAACTCAACACCTTGTTGCTCGGTAGTTCCACAAAATTTCATATGGTATCAAAGCAAGATGTCCTGAATCCAAATCTTTCTAGTCTCTATTAGCCTCCACAATTACATATTTTCATGCTTTGGGCTCAGGCTAAAATCCAACCTATTTAAATATCAAAAACACGCATTCATCTAACGATTTAAGCTTTTCTAACCGTTGTCGGTGGTCCCATAAAATCTCACAAGACGGATGAGGTACCGAACAGAGATACCGACGTGGGGATAGAGGATCTCACTTTCATAGAGCGCTAAAGACCATTGGGAAAAGACATCATATGTTTTGCCGAGGGCCAAAAGAAGAAAGAGAAAAAAAAAAAAGTGAGAATCAGGGCATGATTCTTGCTGTCTTCTGGTTTCGTTTATTTTAAGGTCGGAGAACGCGGGAAAGCATACAGCTGTTGGATTGTGCAAGGCATGACACTTGGATCATCCTATATAAGCATTGGAATATCCTAAGTAGTGGCATCGCATAGCATAGTAATGGGGGAAAGAAACTGCCGTAACAGTCCGTATTTGTATATTCTAAGCCCTAACCATTTGGCAACTGATCCTTGACCCTAAGCTGGATCCACCAAGAGACATGACTTGACAAATAACATCTGCTTAGTCTCTTTTGTTTTTTAGTTAGGGTTTCGTGTTTGGAAGCTAGGGGGTGAATTTTTGAGGGCCACAATCATGAAACCTAGCCATAATCCCTCAATTGTAAGTTTCAAAATCCATGGTTATTATAGGCACATAATCCCTAACGGCATGTGAAACGACATTGTAAAATCATCTCGATCGGGGGTTCCATATGTCCTCGGAATCCTTGAATTGCACATCTGATTGTAGAGGCGAACATAAATAGTAGCAAAAGTTTCTCAAGTAATGAGCTAATCAAATGACTATGGAGTCGTTCATCCCTCTCTATAACAAATTATTACATGTATATATAATTGATAATTATGTTTTAGGTTCATGTGAACTACTGAATCGGTATGCCCACGTTAAATGTCGTGGGAGAAGAAATATATGCCTGTAAGTTCACCTGAAGAGCCATTTTGTCTTCGTTGAAGTTATGAGAATTTGGGGGAACCTAGTTCTATTATTTCTACAGAATCGCCCCCGTATTCTGCTTGACAACGGTCCATGATCCAACCCTCCCTTCGAGAAGACAGCTTGATATGCTTTGTTAATCATTATTTTCTCTTTGCCTTCCCCAACTAAACAATCTTTCTTTATTCCTTCCTCCACTCTATATAAAAAAACCCCCTCTTCTCATCTTCTAAACAAATTCACCAACCCCCTCAGCACCACCACCACCACCACCGTCTCTCTCTCTCTCTCTCTCTCTCTCTCTCTCACACACACACACACAGCTGAGATATCTTTGTTGCCATGGAGGAGATGATCCTGAGGGAACAACCCTTCATGGTGAACCCAAGCTCTACCTCAACCCCATCATCTGCCCTAGGGTTCCATAGAGACTCAAGATCAATTGCCAAAGTCAAACCCAAGATCAGGATAATCCACATATTCGCCCCGGAGATCATAAAGACCGACACCGCCAACTTCCGGGGCCTCGTGCAACGCCTCACAGGGAAGCCCTCCGCCAGCGCTGCCGACCATCAGAAGAGCCGGAAAAGGAAGTCATCTGCGCTCATCGTCCCCAAAAGAGAAGGTCATCAAAAGATAATGCCTGAGAAGCCGATTCCAAGGAAGATGGAGCAGATAAACCTGCTTCGCGGGTTCGACCTGAGGGAGAGGATGAAGGAGGAAGAAGCGATGATGATGATGATGAGAGGTGGAGGAGATGGAGGTGGGTACCTGAAGGATTTTGCAGACTTGGACGGTTTCATGCTTGAGTTGGGAGGGTTGCCTCTGTTGCCTGTGGATGCTTCTCAAATCCCCTCCTTTGATGTAAACCATCACCAGCATCTCTATCACCACGTCTCCTGATGAAACATGCAAGCGGGTGTGTGGATGGAGAATTCTATAGTGAGTGGAGAGTTTTCAAGATTTGGTTTCAGGGTTTTAGGGGATTGAGATTGACACCAAGTTTGTCGGTTGATCGATGAAAATGCTCATACTCTCTCTCTCTCTCTCTCTCTCTCTCTCTCTCTCTCTCTCTCTCTCTCTCTCTCTCTCTCTCTCTCTTTACTTTGCTGTGTAAAGATTTTATACACGGTACACAGACTGTCTGAACTAATTTCTCAAACGCCCCAATCTACCATCTTTGATTCAGATTGTCACACTTCTGAAAATATAAGTACCCATCTTAGCGGCGATGAGAATGAGTTGTCTGGAAAACCAGTCCATTTGCAGCCTTTGTACCATCCATTAATTGGTGAGGGAGGATTTGTATGCTCTAAATATTGATGAAACATAGCGTATGGGATACTGAATCTGCATTTTGGTGGAGATTGCTGCTGCTACTTCTTGCTCCATTAACGAGGATGTAATGGAAGCAAAGTGGTAGGATCTGCTAGGGGGGTGCTGTCGGCTTTCTTTGAAGGATCTTGTATTGTTCTTGTTTGATTTGGCTACTTGGGCTGGAGTTTTTCTTCATTTTTCTATTCAATGTGGGGTTTATGTACGTCTCTTTTTGAGGGTTTTCCTTGGTTAACATACAATTAATGTACAGTAGACAAGCATATATATCCACAGGACTTGTATACGGAAGACTTGATGTATCAATGGATTTCTTGCAAGAAAAGTACTTGTATATTCCCCCGTATATCTTAGATATTAGAAAATCAAAGTGCACCGAAAAGTGCTATTGAAACGGTGGTTCAGCGGCATCCCGGACTAACGTTTATACACCAGACAAAAGTTCACCTATTAAAACTTGTCTAACTTGATGAATTCTTAGACTTTCATTAGGTGTTGTTGTAATGATTCTAGGTCACCTTCTATGCATGTTCAATGAATTCAGAAGTTGGAACTCCTTCTTCAATTTCAAAATCATGGAGCATGAATCTTAAGTACATACTAATCTCACTTTTGTGGAAAACGAATGACTTGAAAAATATTTACTTAAAAATAATAGATTATATCACTTATAGAATGAATGAAAAAAAATATATTTCCACTGTCCATGAAAATGTTTGGACATAAATTGTAGTCAATAATGAAAAAATTCATCGACTAATTATTTCAAACGATAGAAGCAATTATTTTTAAGAAAATATTTTTTCAATTACTCATTTTTCACAAAACAAATGGAGCATAAATGTCTCCAATCATGAATCCTTTTTCTGTATGGTTTGGTCCCCTCTCAACATTGATTAGAAGCTATTAGGTGGCGCCAAGATCACATTTGGATAAAATCCATTGAAACCCTATACACAAATAATGTGAGATATTCTAACACCCCTTCTTACGTGCAAATCGCGTTGAGAATGTCACGCAAACCGGAAGCGACACACGCAAAATGAACTTGGGGAAGAATAGGGGACGATAGTTTAAGCTTTTAGCCAAGATAGACCACCTGTCTATGAGCCGAGTCAAAATCCAATAGACAGATAATTGATGTGGAACATTAAAAAACGGAGGATCCATTCACACTTGGACATATTTCTATCGACGGATACACAATTCATCCTAGAATAACATAACATAAAGCATTGCGAGGGCAAATAATAAAGCATGTTGGTCGACGCTTGGGGGTTTACATTAGTTCTTGACTTTGGAGGTCAAGTCAACGGGCTCCGACAAGCTATCTTCCTCGCAACTTGTAATATTAATATCATCGTGACATCTGGATCTGATTAGCTTACTCTAATAACAAAAAGGAAATGAGATGAGGATGACAGGTGAGACGAGCTTCGGATCATGGACAAACACATCTTCAAAAGGCAATTGGGAAGTATATTCCTTATTCTTGTCATGTGCATGTATGAACCTAACCTTGTTCATGTTTTGTTAATCAATCAATTGGGTCTTGCACCAAATTTCATGACAAGTTACCAAACCCCATTAGCAAAAGAACGGATCTATTTCGAAAGAGTCGAGGCTGCTACGAGTTCACATCTTTAAAGTACAAAACTGCGATTTAAGGCTAGAACCGATTTGCTCATATCAGCAAAGATCCCTCAAAATGAATATTTGGGTACTATAAGGACGTAGATGATAATTATTCTGTTCTCAGGCCCAATTTCTAGCTAGAAATAGATTTCTATTTATATTCCCTGAATAAGTTTCTGAGCAAAAAGTAGTGTTTGATAATGACACGATTTGTTTCCGAAATAGATAATCGTTCAATAGCATCGATATAGAATTCATACATCAGCGGGCGGGGGGCGGGCGGCGGGCGGCGATCGGCGAGTGGTGAGGGCAAGCTCTGAAAAGAATTGTTATTTCTGTTTCCGTTCCAAAAATAAAAAAATAGAAAATTTATACTTCTTATTTTTGCTAAAAACATATTTCTGGACTAAAAATTTGTCCCGGAAATAGAAAAATAAAATTGCGTGGCTAAATGGATTTCTATTCCAAACATATTTCTAGAAATAGTAATAAAAATAAAGAAACATAATGATTATCATTCACGCCTTGACAGAAGATAATCATGCTACAGTTTTCGAAATGGCGACTCAAGTAGGAAGACAAAAGCCAGACCGAATGATAGGATTACGCCGGTATTTTAAATCAATAATACTTCGCCATGGGTGATGGGTGACTGTTGTGATCAACCATATGAACAAGAAATAATGAATTCATACGGTGCAAGGGCATATCGCAAAGCCAATATCTCACCCAGGTAACGTACGGGCAAAGGACCTGTGTTTTGTTTAGGAGTGCGGGATATCAGCAAAATTGGGTTCGTTCACATCTGAAAGTCAACCCGCGTGCCTAGCCTCGTGTGTGGTTTTCAGACCTCGCAAGTCAAACCCCGCTCGCCCATCTTCTCTTTGTGGCATTTTCAAGTGACGAGTGCACATACGACAAAGATAACATGGCGTAATCAACCAAGTGTCATTGTCATCGTGCCGTGAATCTCTTTCTACTTAATGCCATTTGGGTTGTACATCTCAATTTTCCTGGAAAAAGCGCATCGGAAGTCCAACATCGATTAAGTCCTAACCCTTGTGTACGGAATGAAATATAATCTAGTTCTACACCTTTCAATTTAATTCAATTGAAGCTTGAAGCTTTATTTTTTTTGTTAAAAAATATGTTATTAAATCCGTACCCAAAGTTGCTTGCAAGTCAATGAAAATTTAGGAAAATTATCGAAAAAGTCATAAACATATTGTAATTTTATCAATTTAGTCATAAACCTTTCAATTTGTCAATTGAGTCTATTCGGTCAATTTTGATCGGAATTCACTGACGTGAACGCCGGTTATCCTGCATGACACAGCTAGCACTGGCATGGACAATTTTTTAACTATATTTTAATAAATTTTTATGATTTTTATTTTGTCTTCTTTTTCTTTTTCCTTTTTTCCTTTCTTCTTTATTTTGCAAGTGACCAACCACAAGTAATGGCCCAATGGGATAAACTTGCCTAGGCAAGGGTCGCCGTCGCCCGGTATAGGCAAGGCCTAGCTAGGCGAGGTCGAGCCCCGTCAAGGGCTCTACTCGTCAAATCTAGCGAGGTCACCTTGACTGGGGCAAGGCCGACCCTCATGCAATACCTGGCGAGGGCTAGCCTAGCCTAATTTGGCAAGGGGAGCCCGGCCAAGCCTCACCTGCAGCGGCGACAATGACCCTTGCCCAAGTGAGGCCAACCCTCCCAGCCATCCCTTGTGGCTAGTTGCCGATCAAAAGGAGGAAGAACAAAGGCAAAAATTTTGAAAAAATATTAAATATTATTAAAAATTATCTACATTTGTGCCAGCTATCTATGCCAGGTGGAACAATCGGCATCCACGTTAACAAATTCCGGCTAAATTTGGTCAGATGGACTAAATTGGCAAAATGTGTAAAAGTTTATGACTTACTTAGCAAAATTGAAAAGTTTATGACTAAATTGGCAAAAATGCAATAAGTCAATGACTTTTTAAAATGTTTTCCCCTAAAAATGTATCTACTTAATATCCTTAAATTGAACTTTTCACCGTAAATTTTAAGATGTAATTGAACTAATTGAAAGGTTTAGATTTAGGGCTTCGTTGCATTTCGTGCCGCAAGGATTAGATTTTTGTGTGTAATTTTTCCCACTTTCAAATGGTTGGTTACACGATATCCGGTGTATTCATCATATGAAATACCTATATGATTTGCATGATTTGGTTGATTGGATGAGAATCAATGGATTTCTAGATCATGTATATTTCAAATGCATCCACCACTTTCATTTTTGTCATGAAGGATCTATAATGTACTATGTGAAGTAACTTTTAAACATCTATTTCAGTTTAATTAATATCAGCAAATAAATTAGTCAACAAAGCAAATGAGTCCGTCTACTTGAAAGAAGCTAACCTCAAACCTATAGCATATTATGCAAATAAGCAGAACCTCGTGTCGAAATTTAGGTGTCTACATTGCTTACTAAGCTTGTAGGCTGCTATCATCGAGCCGCACCCCTCTGGCTGCAAGCCCCCACAGTTGTCCCTGTTTTCTGCAACTTGCAGAGGTAGTAACCATACATCCACGGTCGCCGGGGAGGTGGCTAAGGTCACATAGAGGCATTCAAGCCATCCGCAACCCGACTGGTCCAACCCGACTAGAGAGAGAGAGAGAGAGAGAGAGAATCGGAGGGGTTGCAAGGGGTGCTGGCCGAGGTGAGGGGCTGCGGATGTGGCGTACTGATGAAGCAATGTCGACGGCGGTTTCTTTCTTTTATGTCTTGTCTTATGTTCAGTTTGAGTTCGCGTGTGGGCTAATATAACTCATGTACTCCATTAAAAATGGTGGCTGGACATAATTCCCTCCAACCCTTTACCCCAAAATGCAAAGACCAAATTAGAAAACTCTCTTTGAAACCGTAATACCAAAAGCACCTCAACGTATCTCACATATCACACCCTCGATGAGTCCCCGCATCAGATAGATAATCCACAATGAGCTCGATCTTTGAGCATAAATCAATAATATCCGAAGAGCTGCCTCCTTTTGCTGACGAAGAGATAACAGTTGTGGATGTGAGATGACCCGAAAAAGCTTATCGCACGACGACACGGTCAATCTATGTCACCAGTTGCTTCATGAATACATTCCCCACAACAAATATGTTAGACACAAACGGACAGTTAAATTAGAAGCTACCCATGTACGATGATGGGAAAATTGTCCAATTTATCATTAACCTATTGTACAGATGCCAATCTAATCTTAAGCTTTATAATTCCAGTGTCCTTTCAACTAATTTTTGTTGAGAATAAATGATGATCATATGAGGGTTTCCATGTGGTGATCTCCACCTATTGATAGGGTCATCGGGCTATGGTCAAAGAATAGGAGTAAATTAGGCTGGTGGAGTCCATCAGGCTATGGTCAAAGAATAGGTAAATTAGGCAATCGATGTTAGATCGCACCAAAAATACGAAAAAAAAAAGGGCAAGTGACAAAAGTGGAGATGCGGGGTATCGAACCCCGTACCTCTCGCATGCAAAGCGAGCGCTCTACCATGTGAGCTACATCCCCTTTTTGATCAATTTAGTCCTCATTTTTATATTAATTGATACTATTATTTTTTATCTCCTCCATTGAAGAGGAGGGAGCCGTGCAAAAATTCTCTCAGTTCAGCTCCACTCTGCTTCGTTTCTTTTTTCCCGCCACGGCCGCCATGGAAATCGACGCGGCGGCGACCGCCCTCCGCCGGAAGCAGTCCGCCTACCTCTCCCTGGTACTGCAACTTCCCCACCTTCCCTTCCCTTCGTTCTTCTCCCCCCTCGATCGTGGCTTCGAGAGACTCCGTACACGTGAAGCGTTGCGCGTGCTTGCTCGCGGAAGCTCAGAGAACCTCCACGCGTGTTCTTCTTCTTTTTTCTTCAATCTCGAGCTCATAGCGGCTTCTTTTTGTCTTGTTTGTTCGATTTCCCTATCTGGGTCTTCTCTAATTATCGCAACGGTGGCTCTTTTTTTTTTTTTGTGCGGGGGGTTGCGTTGCAGGATGAAACGTTCGAGATACAGAAGGAGATGTACAGGGGTCAACAGTACAGTCAGATTTACTTCGTTCGTCTCCACATGATGCGAACCCTCCTCTACTCTCTCGTTCCCAGCTGGAAACCCCATGTCCCCGGTAAATTTCGTGGCTTTCAGGGTCTTTCTTCTTAAAGGCTGTAGCTTTGCTACGTTCATGTGCCATTTTTTGAGCTACCGTTTTGCTGTCCTGTTGGTGCATTTGGGGTTGTACTACCCAATTGGGAGGTGGATTTCCTGGGGAAGTATTGAGTGCTTTATAGTTTATCTTAGCCCTTTGACCTTCTCTTTTCGTAATGTAATGAATATTCCGCATTTGGGATCGAGGGGTTTCTGTAATTCTTCTCAGAAGATTTTTTTTTTCTTTTGAAGCTGTTTGTGGTAGACTGACTTTGTTTTTCTTTTCCATGGTTTTGTTGTTTTGCCCATCCTGTTTCAGCAGATGGCGTAGGACTAAGTCTTACAAATTGCGCATAATCAGTTTAAATTAATATGTCGATGGCTTGTTGATGGTGTTTGAGAGATTTGAAATATGTTAAAATAGAAGTTTAGCCCCATGCTGAACTTTTCGTTGTACTTATGAAGTTGTTTTCTTGCTTATTTCAGTTGCATTGTGGGTCTCTTTGGGGACACCTGTAAACATTTTCCAAGTATTTTGTAAACTGTTGAAAAGCCTTCATGAAACTCTATTAGTAGAAGCCTCATCATTTTCACTAATACCACTGGCTTGACATTCCATAGTGCAGGATGATTCATAGTTGCTATATGATGTCTTGTAGTTTGCACTGTACTGGGATTAGAAGGTGGCAAGGAATGTATTATTGTCGGTACTTTATACAAGCACATGAAGCTTAAACCTACTATACTTGATGAATACTCCAAAGAGGTAATTTTCCTGGTGATCTTGTCCTGTATAATTATGTTCTGTTCGCTGCACACAGACTGTGATGGATCTCCAAGATGCATTAATTTTATTTTTGTT
Organism: Syzygium aromaticum; assembly: GCA_024500025.1. Classification (NCBI taxonomy): domain Eukaryota; kingdom Viridiplantae; phylum Streptophyta; class Magnoliopsida; order Myrtales; family Myrtaceae; genus Syzygium; species Syzygium aromaticum. Next base: position 14,572,464 of record CM044895.1, read on the forward strand.
TTATGTACTTTAACAAAAAAATAGAGGTCTGCTGTTCCACTTGTGAAGCGCCACAGCTTCATGGACCCTCATGATCGTCTTGTGTTAGAAGATGAGAGTGGCAGAGTAAAGCTCAGTGGGAGTTCGCTGTCACCTGCTTCATATGTGACAGGTATGATCAGTTGCAGATTACGGGACTAAAGATGAAATTCTTTAATTGATTGACAATAGCTTTTTCATAAGATAAACAAACTCAAGTTCACAAAAGAATGAAGGACTGAATGTGAAGAGAAGAAATGTATCAGTAAAAGATACATTTATTTGTTTATAACTATATGAGTTACTGTTTTTTCAAAAGAAAAAAACATAAAAAGAGGTAGTGTTATTGTGTCATTTGTACTTTTCAAATTTTGCAAATCTGAAGTGGAAAGAACACCATCAGTTTCTTTTATTGTCATGAATTACGGGAACTAACATGTCTAGAGAAGGTGTTGTTGCTGCTTTGCATGGCAAGGAAACTGATGCTGGTGACTTCCTAGTCCAAGATATCCTTGAAGCAGGCCTACCATCTCAGTTGGAGTTTCCTCTTAAGTCAAGTATGTACTGATTCAGCTCCGTCTGTTTTCTTGTGTTTCTTCTTTCTAGGAAGGGAACATGGGTTACTCTTGTGTCTGATTAATTTATAACAAGGTAAGCAATTTTTTTTAATAATCCTAAGGGGTCCTTCAAGCAGTTAGCGCATTCTACTCAAGGGCTGGGTTCTAATCATCACATTTGCACATTCTTTTGGCCATCCTTAAGAGCATGGTCTTGAGTACTTCTGTAGTTACCCTGTATGTGAGAAGGAGAGATTATCACAACATGTGGGGATAACTCAAGTTCTTTTAGCGTACCAAACACCGTATCGTTATTAACAAGAGAAGTGACTTTGTGTAATAATACACCTATATTGAAAAGCTTGCAATCTGAGTGAGTGAGATGTACCAGATGAGCAGTGGGGTCTCAAGCTCTTAATGGCACTGCCTGCAGCTAGATATTGTGTGCAAAACACTTGATACAATAGAAGGCACATTAGGATATTAGTTAGAGTAAAACATCATCTTCACTTGTCTTTGTTGTTTCTCATGTTTATGTTTTCCCTTTATATCTCTAAAATGATGTTTGATCCCGCTTTCCCATTTTAGTATGGTTTGTCATTTAAGGAAATAGTTTTAGTTTCCTCATTAAATGTGCAATTCTTTACTCAGAGTGTGAAGTTTAGATTCTGCTTAAGTCTGTTCATTTGGCACGTCTTTTGCTATGGACTTCATCTCACGCTTTGCCTTTTGTTTCAAGCAGGAGAAGACAAATATGTCGTTCTTGTGTCTGGGCTTAGCATTGGGAGCAGCACTTGTAACCCCCTCCAGTTTCAGCTTCTTGTTGATCATATAACTGGACATCTTGGGGATGAACAGGTTAAGGCCACTTTTTTATTTTCCTTCTCCCATCCCATCAATAGAGGATGCATGGCCAATCAATCTGACTGTCTTGCTTACTTTGCTACAATGCTGGCTGAACAGGAGCAAGGCATTGCAGCGGAAATTGTTCATGTTGTAATTGCTGGAAATTCTGTTGAAATTCCACGTGGAATTCTTAACAGACAGGTATGTCGTCTTATGCTTGCTTGCCCATAGAAAGGTGCTTTTCTTCAGAGGTGTTGTTGGCCTTTCCATCTAGATACAATTTTCTTTGCTTCCAGAAAGAAGTATAAGATACAGTGACTGCACTTAGATATGAAGAGCTTTCCTTCTGTTTCTATAATAAACAGATACATGATTCTAGTATTGAACTAGTCGAGTGACCTACAGTTGTATATTGACATGCTATTAAACATAATGCTTGTTGCATTTCCCGGTGGGCTAAGAAGGTCTTTTGCATGTTTTGGGTCTCCAAGGGAAAAGATTCTTGAATTTAACTGTCCATTGAATGACGTAGTTGATGGTTGCTTAAAAATAAATGATAGTGATGTTCTTAACTCAATGAGTGGAAGTAAATAGTCAGTAAATGGGATAGAACAAGTAAGGATAGTGATCCTGATGAGTTTTTTTTTTTCCTTCTTAAGCAGTAGTGGTGACTGTCATTTGCTCACTTGTGGCAGAATTTGGCTTCTAAGGACCTATCAAGATTGTCTGAACCAATTAAAGAGCTTGATATATTGCTAACGCAGGTAATTTTATGTCTCTAAGTGTATTTATTCTTTTATGTGTAAAAAGTATTGTTTTTCTTGCCTCTTAAAAGATCGGGTTGCTGAAAGTCTTTACTTATTTTTAGATAGCTGCAGGGTTGCCTTTGGATATCATGCCAGGGCCGAATGACCCAGCAAACTTTGCCTTGCCTCAGCAGGTTTGGTATCTTCCGATATTGTTAAATACATTGGTACTCAATTTTAGTAGCTCTTGCTAACTCTGCTTTTTCTTCAGCCTCTCAACAGATGCCTTTTCCCTGGTTCATCAGCTTACAACACATTTAGATCTTGTACAAATCCTCATTGTTTTGAGCTTGACAATATTAGGTAATTATCCCATAATTTGACTGAGGACATACATGCATAATCTGTTTTCACCTGTGGTTTTATCTTACAGGTTTCTTGGTACATCAGGTCAAAACATTGATGATCTAGAGAAGTACTCTGAAGCAAAAAATAAGCTTGAATTTATGGAAAGAACATTGAGATGGAGACATCTCGCACCAACAGCACCTAATACTCTGGGTAAATTTGCATTTTCTTGTATTGTTGACTTTGCACTAATTATTGTAAGAAATTGACTAGTGTTAACAAAAACTTTTGAAAAGGGTGCCCGGCTGAATAGCACAGTATCATGTAGAGAACAGATGGCTTAAGGCTTTGTTGAGGCACTCTTGTTCTTTCCCCATTATTGGACTGATCTTATATAATCGCGATGCAGGCTGCTATCCTTTCACTGATAGGGATCCTTTCCTAATTGAGAGTTGCCCTCATGTTTATTTTGTTGGGAATCAGGATAAATATGAGACACAGACGCTAGGAGGTGCAATTTCTTTAGAATTTCAAAATAATTTGCTTTCCAATGGAGACTCCCTTTGAATCTCTGCAGCTTATGCAGCTCTGGTTGAAAGTTGATCACTTTTTTGCAGGATCAGAAGGGCAGTTGGTGAGACTCATTTGCATTCCTAACTTTTGTGAGACAGGAACTGCAGTTGTGGTATGGTATCTTTTCATTCTGTGTGTCAATACCTGTATTAAGTATCTGGATATATGAAAAGTCGTTCCTTAACTATATTTTCTGATTTTCTAGATGTAGTTCTGCTACTGTTGCAATGAATGTTATGGCAGGTCAGTCTGCTTCTGCAAAGAGCAAGTCTTATTGAAACAGTAAATTGCTTGGATGAAACTGATATTTCAATCATCGCAAGTATAAATGACAAAAGATTGTAATGGAAGATAAAAAAAAACGAACACACCCTATGCCAGGCTAATCTGACTAATCTCCTGAGGATTCATGACAAAGTGAGCCTTGATTCAATTTTTGTAATTTATTAGAATAATCAAGTCGAAATTATCAGTATTACATTCATATGTTTATCTTTTGTTGTGGAACTCTAATGTACTGTCTAATCTCCAGTCATGCAAAGTGCTTTCTCCATTCTGGGAAGATAAGTGAGTGATTGCATTTCCTAAAGCCTTCTTATTTCACGATCACACTAGCAATTAGATGCTTGTCTGACCATGATAGACCCTTAGGTGGGGAGGATATTTAAGCGTGACAGGAAGTTTGAGAATCAGGTTTTAGATCTTGGACCGGTGAAGGCACTGGTTCCTTACTGTAACTTTGATTGATCATCTGGAAGGTCGTTTTAGCTATTGCTCTTTTTTAGGCAGATTGTATCTTGTTCTAGAAAGGAGAAAAAGCAGGAGACAATATGATCATAGAATGCATGATTACCTATTGCTCATTTCACGCACAGTTTGAACTTGAAAGTGTTGCTTTTGTTCAAAAGCGCTAACTGGTGATGTCAAAGTTAACTCGCGAAGATGCTCAAAGGTTTTATCGTTTTCAAATTTCTTGCAGCTAAATTTAAGAAACCTTGAGTGCCATACACTCACTTTTGGGACTTCAGTTTAGCTCGAGATAATGTTTCCTTAAACTGTGACGGAGGATCGATATGCCAAACGGCTTCAAGCTGCTTTGCTCGTTCTATTCGGCCACGGAGAAGTGAGACTTTACGGACGGTGCTTCATTCTGTTGTAACGGAAGTGAATGTTCAAGAAATGGAGTCCTGATATGAACTTGTAATGGTGATTTTGTTTTATACTGCATGGATACTGTATCTTTCTTGGTAGAAAACATGAAGTTACTTGGTCAATCTAGTTATACTTTTCTTTATTTTAAGAATTTTTTGTCTCTTATAAACATCATTCTTCTGCACCAAGTGAAAGACTAAATCATAATGATTGTATCTTGCTAGAGTAGCCCTCCATAACAATAGCCGTTATCTCAGTAAAAGTTGATTATCTACTTTTTTTTTAATTGTTAGGTTGAATATTGACTTTGCTCTGTTTGTTTTCCTATCAAATGCACGGTTTAAATTGTCCATTAAAAATAATTGGCATATTAAAAATATCTCTCCTATTTTTTCAATTTTCTTTTCAACTTTTGTTCAACCATCTGCGAGGTCCAACGATGGTAATTAACAAGAAAGTTATTATTTGTAAGGAGTATGGTTTGTTTAAGAGAGGAAGGAATAAAAGTTACACATATTTCTATATTATAATCTATAATCCATATAATTTGTGAAAGAAATTTTGATTATTTTGCGAAATGACAGGAAACTGCCAATCTGCTTTTGCTATGATTTACACGTCTCTGATCAAGATGTGACTGTGTATACACTTCTCTATAACAAGTTGAGAGACTGAAAAAAATTATTTTGAAATTCAATCGAGATTGTTTAGTCTAAAAATTACCATGTTTTTTTTTTTTAGTCTAAAAATTACCAAGTTGCGCAATTTCTGAACTTTTGCGTATGCTCTTCTCTTTCTTCATACTCTCTAATTTTCTACTATCTATTATTAGAGTCGAAACTAAAAGAACATTCGCTCTAGTAGCGCCGTCGGTATCATTTTCCTCACACTTACCGGACCTCTTCAAACGCCCCTAACAAATGATATCCTCAATACAGATCAAAATTTTAAAAACCTTCAAATATGATGTGACAGATAAATACATTTGGGAAACAAATATATTGGAAATTGAATTAGTTGGATCATACAGTTGCTGTACTGTTTTATACACCGGAATGGTAACCATCCAAAGATCCTTTCCCTTCGCAACCTTCAAATTGCAGGATCATAGCACTCTGAATACAGATCGAAATTTTCAGCCTTTAGGGCAATGAACAAGGTTATATGAAAAATTTTACAGTAGGAAATAGTTAAAATGGGATATGGTTCATCAACATCATAGTGCAGTTAGGCAAATAGACAAAGTCATGATATGTAAAAACTCAGTTCCCTCTATGCCAATTTTTCAGCATAGAAAAAGTATATGACATGATCGAGATGCATCACCGTGGACCAGATAAAATAGAGGGTACCACAGAAATGGTGTCAACAAATTCAACCCTTTCTTGTCCAATCCTTACACTGTCATTCGTGAAGGTGGGATATAAGAAGTTATGGTCTAGGTCATTTGGGACTTCCATCGCTCCTTCCAGGACTTTGAGGACCTTCGACATGGAAGGCCTCTTGGCATAATCAACTTGCAAGCACCATATGGCAAGCCTCATCACGTCGATCACGTGAGGTCTGTTCAGTTGCATATCTTCACTATTTTTATGGATCATATCCGACAGTTGTCATTCGCTCTTTCTCTTAAAAACTCCTAACAAATGCATATCGTCCTGATTTTGAGATTCTTTGAAAACCTTCCTTCCACAGATTATTTCTAGAATTACCACACCGAAGCTATAAATATCCACTTTCTTGGTAATTGATGTGTGTAGCCATTCCAGGGCCAAATAGCCTAGAGTTCCCCTCATTGTGGTCATCATTTGGCTTTGGTCCCTATCAATTAGCTTAGACAAGCCAAAATCTGCAATCTTAGCATTAAAGTTTTCATCCAAGAGTATGTTTTGGGGCTTAATATCCATGTGGATGATCTTCCAACTACATTGTTCATGGAGATAACTTAGACCTCTTGCTATATCACAAATGATGTTCCTCCTCTGTCGCCAATCAAGCACAAATGACTCATCTAATTTATGAAAGATCCATTTATCTAGGGACCCTTTGGACATGTATTCATAGACAAGTAGTTTGTGAGACTTCTCGGCACAAAATCCAACGGGCCATACCAAGTTCACATGATGGATATTGCCAATGGTCTCAACCTCAGCAAGAAAAGATTTCTTGCTTTGGCTTAAAACTTTGAGGTGCTTCACGGCGACTTTGGTGCCGTTAGCTAGAGTCCCTTGATAAACGGAGCCAAATCCACCCTCACCGAGCTTCTTATTGAAATCCTCCGTTATGGCTTTTAAGTTGTCATAGTTGAATCTCTTAGGTGCTGTAGCTAGATCAAGGCAATCCTCTTCGGCCTCGTCGAAACCTTTCTCCTCTTCAACCTCATGGGCACCTTTGGTTAATAACCATTTTTTATTAACATTAAGAAAGATGAAGACGAAGAGTGATCCGAGGTTCTTTACCCTAAAAAAAAAAAAGAGTGATCCGAGGCTAGAAGAGATGATTACTATCAGAACGACATGTGCCATTTTACCGTTCTTAGGAGAAGCATGAGCTTCATCTGTATTGGGATGATTAGGAGGTCCACTGGGAAGATAATTAGGAGGTTCACTTCGAATGGGAGGAATCTGAATTTCGCTCCGGGGATGCTGCACTTTAAGTAAAACAGTAGACTGTTGACTCGGATCTATCGGGTATGCAAGCGAAAATACCTGAGATGATACTAAGTAGCATGAACCTGAAAATCCAGCGCTATCTTCCACACGTTCAAAAATAGCCGCTCGGCATGAATAGTCGTTCGCACAAGCCTTCATGCAGCTCTCCTTATCTATATTTCCAAGATCCAGGGCGCTTCGGGGATCTGCCCTGTAGGTGAAGTAAGTATACCCACCGACCTCCAAAAAGGCTTGTGATCGCGAATATTCACAAGACAAAGGAACCAGTTCCGAGCACCCGAGGCTAACTACTAAATCATCTTGTGGCTTGAAGAAGCCATCTGGACAACTACAATTCCCATGTGCATCACAAATTCCATAGCGCCCACAAACCATTGGATAACCGCAATCCCCAATGTAGTCTGTTAGAATATCATGTGTCATAAGCCACCCATTATGAATCTGCCGATACACCTTCAGATGTCCATCAGATTCAAACCTCAAGTACTGCATAGCCGCAGACGAATTAAGACCAGGAAACAAAGTATCCTTTCTCACGGAATTTACAAACAATGCAATTTGTCCTTGGGTGAATTGAACATAATTAGAGTAATTGCTTGAGTTTGGAAAATTTATGTGCAATGGGTAAGAAACCTGCGGAGGGTCAGTCTCCATCTGGGCAAATAAACCTTCAGTAGTAAGAGAAAGCGAAAACAAACCCGGTTCGCTCACATTTGTCTCGGAATATCTCGGGGTCAATTTCTGCCCCACTCTAAATTTCTGTCCAGGGAGTAGCGTGTCCATACGATCATCGAAGGACTCCCACACCGCAGTGTTGTTCTCATTGAACAGCACCAGGTTTCCGGCGTCTGTCAATTTGATGCCAGCAACAGACTTACCAGAAGTTTGGGTTGACCACATGACAGAACCATCGGCATCTTTCAATACCAGATCTCCGCCTTCCGTGAGCTCCAAAGTAGACTGGTTGCCAACAGGACGGTTCCGATTAGCAGACCACACCACAGGATTTGCGCTGATCATAGTGTGCGTGACAGTTTGAAAAACGAATACGGCGAAAAAGTAACTTTCCCTAAAACCTTCGTTAAAGAAGCTACAGACGAGTGACCAGCCATGATGGCCCCGCAGAAGAACGGGGATCACGTCAATGAGGCCCGCATCGATGGCATCAGAACTGTTTAGAATCCATGTGGTGTTAAGGCCTGAGGTTGGATAGATGTTTGCTTGGGTGCCGATCAAACCGAAGAGAAATGTTAGGACAAAAGTGCTGGAGGGTGTGAGCATAGTGCGATCTTATCAAAAACGCGAAGCAGGAGGGGAATGAGAAGAGCAGAAGACGGAAACAAGAAACTGAATTCTAAATAGCAGGTGAAACTGCCATTATTGTAAGCACCATTGGGAAGTCCCAAAAAAACTTGTTCTCTTCACTTCACAGTATGCGCTCAGCCCTGTATGCCAAAGGCATCCATACTCAGCATGATTCCAAAAACCTAATTTCATGCTACTTAGAAAGCCAAAGCGAGATTGAGGACTATAATTAATTCGAAACTAGAGCGCCAGTAACATGGGTCTGTCCGAGCTTCATCATCAATTATGTGATCTTTGCTGTGGAATTAATGAGTTGGAATGGACGACGACAGGCGCATATAATTCTGCAAACGACCTCGTAGTTTCAGATAGAATCTAGGGGGCGGCTGTCTTCACTGGATGTTACAAGTTGTTCTTTTGATGAAACGATCAACTAGGATAGCACCTGTTTGAGTGGAAGTAAATAGTCAGTACATGGGATAGAACAAGTAAGGCTAGTGATCATGATGAGTAAGATCAAGAACGAGTATGCATACCCTTTTTTAAGTTTAGAGGTTTCGTTAGCTTTTGCCCTAAAAAGATTCAAAGTCAATTGAGATGACAATTGGCGGAGCTGGCCCCGAGGGCTTAACAATAAAGAAACTTGCGTGGCCCTAATGCTATCCTGTGAAGAAAATTAAATTTTCTCTTTAATACGCTATATGTAAAAGATTGTTTCCCTATTATTATTTTCAAGATTGCATTTATTAAACATAACCCTTGTTAGATTACAAGCGTATATATTATGTAAAAACATCTTAACTGTTTCGAGACACTCGATGATAGTATTAAATTACTTCTATCCATAGCGAATGTTTATTTTTCTTATCGAAGTTGATGCAATTAAGTTAATTAAAAAAGATATAATCACATAAAAGACACCGATAAGAAAAAAAAAAAGGATCTGCTAAAAGAGAGGGTAACACAGAAATGGTGTCCACAAATTCAACACCCTCTTGTCCAATCCTTACACTGTCATTCGTGAAGATGGGATATAATAATCTATACTCTAGGTTATCTGGGACTTTCATTACTCCTTCTAGGACTTTGATGACCGTCGACATGGAAGGTCTCTTTGTGAAATCAAATTTCAAGCACCATATGGCGAACCTCATCATGTCAATCACGTGAGGTCTGTTAAATTGCATATCCTCACTATTCTTATCGATTATATCTGACAGTTGTCCTTTTTCGCTTTTTTTCTTAAAAAAACTTCTAACAAGTACATATCTTCCTGATTCTGAGATTCCTTGAAAATTTTTCTTCCACAGACTATCTCTAGAATTACAACACTGAAATTATAGACGTCCACTTTCTTAGTCATTGACGCATGTAGCCATTCCGGGGCCAAATAGCCTTGAGTTCCCCACATTGTGGCCACAATTTATGTTTGGTCCCCATCAATTAGCTTAGACAAACCAAAATCTGCAACCTTAGCATTAAATTTGTCATCCAAGAGTATATTTTGGGGCTTAATATCCATGTGGACGATCTTCCTAATACATTGTGCGTGGAGATAACAGACCCTATGCTATGTCACAAATGATCTTCCTCCTTTGTTGCCAATCAAGCATGGATGACTCATCTGATTTATGAAAGATCCATTTACCTATGGACTTTTTAGACATGTATTTATAGACAAGCAGCCTCTGAAACTTCTCAGCACAAAATCCAACGAACTGTACCAAGTTCACATGTTGGATATTGCCAATGATCTCAACCTCAGCAAGAAAAGATTTCTTAGTTTGGCTTAAACCTTTGGGGTGCTTCGCGGTGACTTTGGCGCCGTTAGATTGAGTCCCTTGATAAACAGAGCCAAATCCACCCTCGCCGAGCCTCTTATTAAAATCCTCGATAATGGCTTTTAAGTCAACATAGTTGAATCTCCTAGGTGCTCCGGGTATTTGATCAAGATAGTCCTCTTCGGCCTCATAGACACCTTTCTCCGCTTTGACCTCGTGAACACCTTTGGTTCTAAATGGGCATCTTTTGACGACATTAAAAAAGATGACGGCCAGGAGTGATCCGAGGTCGGAAGTGATGATTACTATCAGAACTTGTTAGTAAAAAGTTGCAGAAGAAATTGACTGATGTTTCGATGCAGACTCAGGAATATAGATTGAATTACCAGTAAATGATGGACGAATCTACAACTTTACAACGGTCCAAATATAATCACGAGAAAAATATTCTTGTTCCACAGTATTAATGCTGACCTTCTTCTCAAAATAACGATGGAACTCTGTGTTACATTGAAAGAGAGGAGAACGTAGGTTCGTTTTCTGCATGTATGTGTTATTTTTTTCTCTCTCAATGGGAAATTATCTTAACTTCCCTTAGAAGACAACTCACATCCTTTCAAAGGGTGCCTCTCATACACACACCAAATCATGTGTGAACTGGTGCCATTTGAACACACCAAAATATAACAAGAACGACATGTGCCGTTTTACTGTTTTTAGGAGAAAGCATGAGGTTCGTCTGTGTTGGGATGAGCAGGAGGTTCACTTGGTTTTCATTCGAGGAATTCTGCCCTTTGATGAAAGTAGTAGATAGTCCAATTGGATATAACTCATATGCAAGCAAAATTACCCGAGATACTAAGTAGCATGTCCCTCCCACGGGGTCGAAAATAGCCATTCGGCATGTACAGTTGTTCGCACCAACCTTTTTGCAGCTCTCCTCATCTATCGTTACATGATCCGGGACGCTTTGCTGATCTGCCCTGTAGCTACAGGTGAGATAGGTGAGATAAGTAGTCCCACCAACCTCCAAAAAGCTTTGAAAGTGCGAATCTTCACAAGACAAAGGAACTACTTCGGAGCACCCGAACTGAGGATTCAAACTATCTATTGGCTTGAAGAAGCGATCCGGGCACCTACACTGCCCATCTGCATGACAGATTCCATAATGCCCACAAACCATCGGATAACCGCACCTCCCAAGGAAGTCTGAGTATCACGTGGAATACTCCACCCATTTTGATGCAGCTGATGCACCCTCAGATGCCCTTCAGATTTGAACTTCAAGTACTGCACAGCTGAAGACGAATTAATACCAGAAGGCAGAGAACCATTTCTCGCGAAATTCACAAACAATGCAATTTGTCACCGTTTGGTAGTACGAGAAAGCAAATAGAAACCCGGTTCGGTCATGTTTGTCGTGGAATCACTAGGGGTTAATTTCTGCCCTACCCTCAATTTCTGTCCAGGGAGTAGCGTGTCCTTAGGGTCATTGAAGGACTCCCAGACCGAAGTGTTGTTCTCATCGAACAGCACCAGGTTTCCAGTGTTGGTCAACTTGATACCAGCAACAGACTTACCATAAGTTTGGGTTGACCATGCGACGAAACCATCGGGCATCTTTCAATACCAAATCTTCACCTACTGTGAGCTCCAGGGTGGCCTGGCTTCCAACAGGATGGTTCCTATTAGCAGACCACCCCACTGCTAGAGCCACGTCCACGTTGATAATAGAGCGCAGGTTGGTTTGAACAATGAAAATGGCGAAAAGTAACATTTCGCAAAAGCTGGGCTATAGAAGCCACAGACGAATGAACAGCCATTATGGCACCGCAGAAGAATAGGGATCGCGCTAACACTGGCCAAATCGAATATGATATTATTAACATCAGATATGGTTGCAAACCATGTGGTGTTAAGGCCTCGGTTGGATAGTCGCCAGCTTGGGGGCCGATAAAAAGTATGTTAAGACAAAAAGGCTGGAGGGTGTGAGCATAGTGTGAAATTATCAAAAACGCAAAGCAGGAGGGGAACGAGAAGAGCAGGAGACCGAAACAAGAATCTGAATTCTAAATGGAAGGTGGAACTGCCATTATTGTAAGCACCATTGGGAAGTCCAGAAAAACTTAATTTCTTCACAGTATGTGCTCAGCCCTGTATGCCGAAGGCATCCATACTCAGTATGATTCCAAAAAACTAATTCCAAGCTACTTAGAAAGCCAAAGCGAGATTGAGGACTATAATTAATTCGAAACTAGAGCGCCCGATGTGAAGACACTAACATAGGTTTTTCCAAGCTTCATCATCAATTAGGTGATCCTTGCTGTGGAATCAATGACTTGAAATGGACAACGAAAGGCGTATAGTTCTGCAAATAATCTCCTAGTTTCATTTGACCAACAAAAAAATCTCAATGTTTTAGAAAACATCTAGGGGCAGCCTTCTTCATTGGATGTTATAAATTGTTCTTTTGATGAAACGATCAACTACAATAGCACCTGTTTGCTCTTGCTACCAAGCGCATTCTCGTACTTTTAAGTTGCTAGGAGTAGGATGTTAGAGCACAGGTAGTATTATTCCAAGGCATAACTACGGGGAGCAACAAACTAGAGACGAGGAATTTCTGTTACAATCAATCCCTTGATCTGTACTTGACATTTTAGTCGTCGACTTCAATTTACTAATGTACAGAAGACAAAAAATAGAAACTCAATGCAGAAGTACTTTTGGGACACACAAAAAACAAAGATCTGAAAACATTAAAATAAACAAATAGATGAGACGAGCATAGAGACGAGTCTTAATTTTTTGGCTAGAGTTGTTATTAGATGAGTTACTTTAACTAGAATAGTATAAGTCATCCAAACAACAATTGCGAAGAAGAAAACTATCTAACTTAAAAAGGGAATGCATATTTCTAGTAAATGAGACTCTTAACAACTTTTTTTGAGTTTTTTATAAAGTCGGTTGTATGATAGGTAAAAACAATGAAATTGGAAGAAAATTGAAATAAACGGAAAAAAGAAGAAGATGTTGAACATAGGCTACATCCTACCCTAACTAATATAACTGAGAAAGGTATTTTTAAGATGGAAAGGAAGAAACCTTGGACTAAAGCAATTAGTAAAAATATGAATCTGGTTAGATGTGATTCAGTGACTGCACTTAGATATGAAGAGCTTCCCTTCTGTTTCTGCAATATATAGATGCTTGATTAAATTGTACAGGAATCTCCCTTCTAGTGATGAACTAGATGAGTGACCTGCAGTTGCATATTGACATGCTATTAAACATAATGCTTGTTTCATTTCCCCGTGGGCTAGGAAGGTTTTTTTTTTTTTTGCATATTTTGGGTCCCCAAGGGAAAAAATTCTTGAATTTAACTGTCCAATTTGATTGACGTATTTGATGATTGCTTAAAAATTAAATGATAGATTTGTTCTTAACTCTATGAGTGGAAGGAAAAAGTCAATAAATGGGATAGAACTAAAAAGGATAGTGATCATGATGAGTTTGGTTTTTTTTCCGTTAAGCAGCATTGCCAACTGCCATTTGCTCAATTGTGGCGAAATTTGGCTTCTAAGGGACCTATCAACATTGTCTGAACCAATTAAAGAGCTTGATATGCTAATGCAGGTGATTTTAATGTTTCTAAGTGTATATATTCTTTTATGTGCAAAATAGTACCGTTGTTCTTGCATCTGGAAAGATCAGGCTGCTGAAAGTCTTTACTTACTTTTAGATAGCTGCAGGGTTGCCTTTGGATATCATGCCAGGGCCAAACGACCAGCAAACTTTTCCTTGCCTCAGCAGGTTTGGCATCTTCCAATATTGTTAAATATGTCAGTGCTCAATTTTAGTAGTTCTTGCTAACTCTGCTTTTGATTCAGCCTCTCAACAGATGCCTTTTCCCAGGTTCCACAGCCTATGACACATTTAGATCCTTGTACAAATCCTCATTGTTTTGAGCTTGACACAATAAGGTAAGTATTTCATAATTTGACAGAAGACAAGCATGTATTAATCTATTTTCACCCGTGGTTTTTTCTTTCAGGTTTCTTGGTACATCAGGTCAAAACAGTGATGATCTATTGAGGTACTCTGAAGCAAAAAATAAGTTTGAATTTATGAAAAGAACATTGAGATGGAGACATCTCACTCCAACAGCACCCAATATTCTGGGTAAATTTGCATTTTCTGGTATTGTCGACTTGGCACTAATTTGAAAGACATTGGCTTTATGTTAACAAAAACTTATGAAATGGGTGTCCGGCCGAATAGCAGAGCATCATGTAGAGAATAGATGGCTTAAGGCTTTTTTGAGGCACTCTTGTTCTTTCCCCATTATTGGACTGATCTTATATAATCACGATGCAGGCTGCTATCCTTTCACTGATAGCGATCCTTTCCTAATTGAGAGTTGTCCTCATAGATGGCTTAAGGCTTTTTTCAGTCACTCTTGTTGTGTTATGGTCCCTTTTCGTTCTGTGCGTCAATATTTCTTTGGAAGTATCTGGATATATGAAAAGTCTTTTCTTAACTATATTATCTGATTTTCTAGATGTTGTTCTGCAACTTTTGCAATCAATGTTATGGCATGTTAGTTTGCTTCTGCAAATAATGTCTTCTTGAAATAGTAAATTGCTTGGATGAAACTGATGTTTGAATCATCACAAGTATAGATGACAAAAGATTATACTGGAAGGGGGAAAACACCATTGGATGAAGAGAAATTGCACCTTATGCCGGGGCTTATGATATCTGGCTATCTCTTCACCTCATCGAAGATTCATGACAAAGTGAGCCTCGATTCAATTTTTTTAATTTATTGGAATAACAAAGTCAAAAATTATCACTATTACATTAAAATGTGTATCTTTTGTCGTTTTACTGTAATCTACTGTCAAATCTCCCTTCATGCAAAGTGTTTTCTCCATTCTGGGAGGAAAAGTGAGTGATTGCATTTCCTAAAGCCTGCTTATTTCACGAGTTCACTAGCAGTTTAGATGCTTGTCTGATCATGATAGACCCTTAGGTGGGGAGGATTTTCAGGCATGAAAGGAAGCTTGAGAAAATCTGTTTTTAGATCTTGAAAAGGTGAAGGGACTGGCTCCTTATTGTAAGTTTGATTGATCATCTGTGGAGGTCGTTTTAGCTGCCGCACATTTTAAGGCAGAATGCATCTTGTTCCAAAAAGGAGAAAAAGCAGGACCCAATATGATGATAGAAATGCATAATGACCTGCAAATTTGGTGGTTAAGTATAAGACACAAACAATTCCTGAACTTTGACTTAATATGCAATTTGATCCTTGAACTTTTAATTTATTCAATATAATCTATGAACTACATTAAACATTTTCATGTAGTTCATGGACTAAATTAAACATGTACCAAAAGTCCAAGAATCACATTGAATATTAAGCTAAAGTTCAGGCATTATATTGAATAAATTAAAAGTTCGAGGATCAAATTGTACATTGGGCCAAAATTCAGGGACTGTTTATGTCATTATCCGTACTTTAACATCCCATTCACAATCTAAAATTAAAAGCGCTTTTGTTTAAAGAGGGAAATGGAGAGTTCGATTCTCCACCTTTTCAGGGGGATTAGGGGTAGAAACATTAGTTTTACACATGGATTTTGACTCCCACACTCAGTAAATAGGTAAAAGTCTGAGAGTGAGCTGAGAGGTAAAGTAGAATAGATAAAAAAAAGAACTGATAATGATAAAGTAATCTCAAAAGATAATATACGAAAATGTTCAAATATATATCATCTTCTGATTTTTTTTTTTTTTGCAGCTAAACTTAAGAAACCTCGAGTGCCATACAATCACCTTCGGGACTTCAACTTAGCTCGAGATGATGTTTCCTTGAATTGTGACGAAGGATCAATATGCCGAACAGCTTCAATCTATCTAGTTGAATTTGCTTTTACATAACGTTCCCTCGACTATGCAAGGAGAATGGTTGGTTTAAGAGAACTTTAAAGTTACTAATTTGAGACGCTTGATGATGATATCGAAGTTCTTTCATCCGCCGTGAATTTTTATTTTCCTTATGGAAGTGAACGCGATAACTAACCTCTAACTTGATTATAATAAATTATTTATGAATACAAATGTGACATCCGGATTTTGACCCAATTTTGGGATTTAATAAACGTTTAATTCGTTAGTGTGCTTGTAGTAAAATCTCACCCGGGAACTGATCACTCCCGGTTATTATTTTTAAATTTTGAGATTTCGCTAGAATCGCACTCAATCGAATTTGGCCGTTATTTAGACCCCGAACTTGGCAGTCGATTTTCGGGAGTTTCAGGATGAAATAAATTGGACGGTGTCGATACTATCGTAGCTAGCGTCGAAATTGACAGGAATAGTGAAAGAAAGAGAGTTTTTGACTAGGTGCGAATTTAGACTAGTAGACCTCCCTCGTTATAGTTCGATCTAATTAATTTGGCTTTTGTCCATTTTTATATGCGAGGCTTATTTTGGACCAATAGATCGTTTTCAATTTTGAATTTGGGCCATCGGATCACAATTAATATTAGAATGAAGTTTATTTTGTTTATTTCTTTTTCTCTCTCCTTCTTTTTCTCTCTCTCTCCTCTCTCCTCCGCGCGCACGTTTCCCCTCCCTTCTGACCACGCACGTTCTCTCTCTCTCTCTCTCTCTCCTCTCTCTTTTTTCCTTCTGACCACACGCAACCCCCTCCTCTGACACCTCTCCCTCCTCTCTCCTTCTTTTTCCTCTTCTTCTTCTTTTCTTCTTTTGCTTCTTCTTCTTCAGCTTCTGGGCGTCTGCTTCTGCTTCTTCTCTGCTCGCCCAGCCGACGCCGCCCAAGCCCGCCGCCGTGTCGTGCCGCCCCACCACCGTCGCCGGCAAGCTTCGCCGTCGTCGGGCCGTCCGCCAGCGGCCCCGACTGCTCGTTGCCAGCCTGCCAGCGAGGCGCGCGCAGCAGCGAGCTCGTCGCTGCTGTCCGTCGCGCCCGGCGCTGCCCAGCCGCGCCTGGCTATCGCCGCTGTCGCCCCTGCCGCGCCGATCGTCGCCGTTGCCGCCACGAGACCAGCCTCCCTTGTCTCTCCCCTCCCCGGCCTCCTCCTTGTTCGGTTCCGACGAGCCCAGCCAGCTCGCCCTTCGCCGCCCGCCGGTCAGCTCGTCCGGCCTCCGTCCGACGCGGCCAAGTCCCGCCGCCGCGCCGTGTCTCCTCGCCGCCTCGCCGCCGCCGCTGCCGCCGCCCGCCGCCGGTCGCCGTCGTCGCCGGCCAGCCCAGGCAGCCCAGCCCGGCCGGCCAGCCAAGCCCGTTGCCCGTGGCCGTGCTGCTCACGCGCCTATGCCCGCGCCTGTCGCCCGAGCGCGTTGCCCATCCGCGCACCCGAGAGCCCCGGGCACACCGTGCGTTCTCCGCGCCCGCGCACCGGGCATGCCGATCGGTCACTGCGCCCATAGTGACCGGCCAACGCGCCCGTGTGGCCCGCGCCCGCGCCTAGTCCACATTGTTCGCCCGAGCTATTTTGGACCCGAGCCGACTTTTCCCGGGCCAAAACTTGGTAAGTGACTCCCTAAACCTTACCTAGTACATTGGGTATTATTAGGCTTGTCTAGAGATTAATTAGTACCGGTTTAGGGAATAAACGTGGAGTAAGGTCGATATTTGCATGTGCATATTGTTATATTAAATTGTGATAATTGTGGGGCTTAATTAATGACGAATTATAGTGGGCTAATTGATAATATTGTCGTGGCGTGTGTGGGAGAAATTGACGTGCGATTGTGGTCGGCTTGGATGTCAAAGTTGTGAGCCTGTGATTTGGAATTGGGATGGTTTGGGTTCATATTACTGGCTAACGTAAGTAGGTCAATAATTGGCTTGCTGTGGCATTCGTGGGTGGGCATGATGTTCGTATGTGGTTGGCGTGAATGACGGATTTGTGGGCCAGTGTGATGGGCTATGATATGAATTGGATTTGTACGACTCGTTGATTGGTGAATTGTGACGTGGTGAATATGTTCTGGGTTTTGATTGGTACGACTTGCGAGATTGGCGAATTGTGCTGTGGTGCATGTGCATGTGAGAAAGCCCGGATCGATCGGAGGGCTGCCAACCTGAGACGTAGGTTACGCGGGTGTGGCGAATAAGGCATGATTAGACCTGAGGCGTAGGTTACGCGGGTCATTGGAATGGAAATATGTCCTGAGGCGTGGTTACGCGGGACCGAGCCCGGCTTGATCTGAGGGCTGAGCCTGAGGCGCAGTGGCGCGGGCTGTGAGATGGGGCCTGAGGCGCAGTGGCGCGGGCCGAGTGAAAGGACCTGGGAGGTCGTGGAAAGTTGTTCGACCACGCATGCGACCTAAGTGTGATTGAATTGATCGAATTGATTGAATTGATTAATTGATTGGGTGATCGGACTGGTTGAATTGATCGAGTGCTATTGTGGCTGGTGTGTGACTGATTTGGCTGGTTGAGCGTGTGATTTAATTGACCGGTTGAACGTGTGGTTGCTTGGCTGGACTGGTTGAATGCGAGTGAAATTGCGCGTGCCGGGTGACCGTGATATGATGATGAACTTTTCTTGCATTATCTTGTTTGGACTGATATGCAGGGTTGGCTCGTGATTCGAGGTGAGGTAAGTTAGTTGTATGAAATTGATTATGTTGTCTGGTGATCGCATGTTAAACTTGTCTAGGTACGCATTGGCCTACGTGGGGTATAGGGGTTACTTATTGAGACTCGTTCTCACGGTTATTATATAACCACATTTCAGATCCGCGACCTCGATTTGGAGATGCCGCCAGAGTACCACAGGGATTGAAGAATAGGTTATTTTGCCTTGTCTTTTGAGTACCTTTTTGTAGAGGAGATAAGCTTGTCGACCACCGTCCCCTTTGAAAAGCGTGGTTGGGTATTGATAGCCCAGTTTATTGTCCTGTAATAGTGACTACCTTATTAAGTTATGTAATTATTGTTTTGTGCTATCCCTTTGTCATGTTTCGTTGTCCGGGTTGTTTCTATTTGCTTCCGCATGTGTTAAATCTCTGATGTCTGGGTTGGGTCGGCGACGTACCTAGGACGTCGCGTTCAATGATCGACCATCGAGGGATGATCGCGCGCTCGTAGGGTGCGGGGCGTGACAACAAATTAATTTAATTTAGAAAGATATAATCACATAAAAGGCACCGATAGCATTTGCTCAAGAAAACTAATCTTATCAAGGAACTAGTAAAATTGAATTTCTTTTTCTATCAAAAAATTAATTATTGGCTCTTCAGCCAAATGCCAAACGCCCAAACAAAATAATTTGTTTATATTTTTATGTCGAAAAAACAATTTGTTGATTAAAAAAAAAAGAATTGATCTGTTACATATGGGATGAATTGTGAAACTTTGGGGGCAATTTGTCACATCCCAAAAAATTTTGGGGACCAAAATGCAATTCACCGAAACTCATCAGGGACGTCTCTTCTTCTTCCTTGCCAGTCCCACCACCGTCGCGGCAATCAAGACAGGAGCTACCATCTCCGCCCTCACGGCGCCGCCGCCGCCGCCGCCGAGCGCCGCCGCCGACGAGCCCCCAATCTTCGTCTTCATAGCCTCCTCCGCGCAGCCGTAACTGTTGCAGCGCTCATCTCGCCTCAAGATCTCTGCACACTCGGCCGCCGCAACACCGTCGCGCTCAAGCCACCTGTTCGCCGTCGCGGACGAACCACGCGTTGCGCTCTCTCTTATTGCATTCGCGCGCGCGCGTTCTTACCCCAGTCATGCAAGACTCGTTGCGCGAGTCGCCCTTTGAGGCCTTCAAGCTCGACCAGCGAGCTTACCCGGCCGGCGATTCCCGTCGAGTCGGGACGGTGAAGTACGTCGGACCGGTGGAGGGCCACGGCGGGACGTGGGTGGGGGTGGATTGGGACAATGGCGAGGGCAAGCACAACGGGTCCATCAATGGGGTCCGATATTTCCGGGCCAAGTCCGAGAAGTCCGGGTCGTTTGTTCGGATCCAGAGCCTGAGCGGCGGCATTTCCTTACTGGAGGCCCTCTACGTCAGATACCGCGGCGAGTCTACTAAGGAAGAGGAGGGTATGCGAGCTCTTTTCTTGTGCTGGCTTGTGTATTTTTGCAGTCCGGTTGGACTAATGTGTGGAAACTCTGGTTGTGCATACACACATTGTTGCCCCTCGCGTTTTAGAGCTCGATCGGAACCGAGAAGAGTGGTTAGAGATTATGCATTTGTTTTCCTCTGAGAATGGTACTCCGATAAATGGGGATTCGAGCTTGGTTTTGACTCTTGATTCGATGTAGTAAGTAATTCATTTAACTTTTTTCCTAATTCTTACAGGAGAGCTAGGTGCAAATATCGAGATTCTGAATCCCAATTGTGTGAAATTTTGATTTGTAGAACGGAGTAGGATGCCTCTAGTAAGTTCCAAGTTGCCTTAGTTAATACGTGGGCAAAGTTGTTTGCATGATGAGATGCTTGAAACAACTGCGTGCGATCATAGTGCTGACCAAAATGAGTTTTTGCCTCCCAGAGATGTCATGTGTTATATCTGATAAGCATGTTATTTGACGAATATTAAGTCTTATTCATGAGGCTTGGTGAAGAGATGGCGCTTTGGGAATTCTCAAGTAAACTAAGTTTATTGAATCCCTATCTTCGATTTGTTGTAGTAGAGTGAATTCTTAATAAAAGATGAATTCGACTGTGCCATAAGAAGTTTTAATGATGATTAGGTTGATAAGGCACTGCACCTTAATGGCTTTCACTGTGGTTTTATTTAAGCAGACTGAGTGGGATTTTACTGATTTTTGCAGGAGTAGGAGATGTGTTAAATAGTCTTGGTTCTGTTATTTAGTTAATGTCACGGAGGAGAAGCCACCACCACTGTAAAGGACTAAGTGCTTATCGACCTGTTTTGGGGAACATCTGGGGGGCGATTTTTGTGAACATTTTATAGGTAGACACGTTATGGATGTGTATTGCCATTGTCTCCACCCATATAACCTTAGTGGTGTGAGTTGAATTTGGTCACTGGAGAGGTAATGAATCAAAAAGTCTGTTGATTGGAATCATTTTGTCAAGTACCTATTTGGTTAATTCCTTCCCTGCTAGGCCCTCCCTAGACATGGTTCAGTGATGTGTATCGTTTAGGCCCTGAATTGAATCAGATTTGCTTGATGGA
The DNA here is from genome assembly GCA_024500025.1 of Syzygium aromaticum. NCBI lineage: Eukaryota > Viridiplantae > Streptophyta > Magnoliopsida > Myrtales > Myrtaceae > Syzygium > Syzygium aromaticum. Next base: position 14,593,643 of record CM044895.1, read on the forward strand.
TATTCATTTGAACTCTGATTTTTCATCATCTCCTTGTGTGTTGCAGATGACATGTATGTCCTCTCAACAAGTAACAAGCGTGTATCAGTTGAGCTTGTTGGTATGGATAAGATACAGGACAAATTAAGCCGGTTTGAGGAGTTAAAAGCTGTATCACTACCATACTTAGGTGTTAGCTCTTTGGGTGAACCATGCAAAATCAGTGCCACTATACCAAGTGAGGTTATTTTTCTCTTTTCTCATGATACAATTTCTTTCGTTACCTTTCTGAACATTCTCTATTTTTGGAATCTTATCTGTTTTCAATTTTTTAGAATAATTCTGTCTCTACAAAACCTATTGAGAAGTCAATTTACACTGCAACTTGTTGTTCCTGCCATTTTTTAAGTCCTGGGATTAGATTTTGGTTGCTGTTATGTAAGATGATGACTACATCTGCTTCCCTTATCTGTACAAAAGATTTTTTATCTTTTGTTCTGCATCAGAGGTTTGTGGAAAGAATCATCAAGAATTTTGGTCACCACTATAGGTTGTTCATGAGGTCTATTGCAACTTACAAGTGTTAACATTAATTTGTAACTCCAGGGTTTGATAGCTTTAATCGGGCAATGTCCTGCATGTCATGAGTTCTATTTCTTTCCCTTTTCTTTTTTCTTTTTTAATTTTCTTAAAGAACTAAAAATTTGATTGTCAAATTGATCGACAGAGTTCAATAAATCAATTTGATGTGATCTTTGGGTTTTGAAGTCTCTTTGAATTATTATAATATGAACAGAAGAAGAAACTCTTGGCTGTAAAAAAATCAGAAAGACCTTTTTGAACTCTAGTATCAAGTTGGCCACTCTGAACAGTCATTTATTAAATGTTTACAGTTTAAATCGTTTCTTTTGAATAAAATTAGTTAAATCTTGGCTGTTATTATGGTAAATTTAGGGGAGAAAACAGCCACTGAATTTTCACATAGGAAGTAGAGTGCACAGTGCGTAGTTTGTGAGAGAGAGAGAGAGGTGAAAATGAGGGTAGGTGGCTAGTCTAATATGATAAAAAATACTAAAATATTGCTCATGAGCTTGCTTTGTTCGGGGGAATGAGCTTCTCACTTCCACATTTGTTCTTTGGAGTGTTATTGGATTTAATCTATCTAAGGCTTTGGAGGAGTAGTTGAGGGGGCCAGGGCCCCTGCTTGCCCCACTTTGCATCCATCTCTGTGTACGAATATGTTGTAAAATACTTCTTTTAGGTCATTGTCTAGGGAGTTTCATATCAGAAGTAAGATAGTTTTGCTAGATGTGAGTTGAGAAGGTTATGCTTAGCATGATTGGCCCATTTTCTAGAACTCATCTAACAAAATTTTACATGATGCATCAGTTGGTGTTTCAAGGAATGGTACTAACTTTGTCAGTCTTTTGAGAATATTATGTCTCATGCAGAATTTAGTGACTTTGTGGTGTCTCGATAGCTTTTAATCAAGTCAAATCGTTATCAGGCGACAAACATGCTCTTTATTACTTGATCATTTCACTTGCTAATCTTTAAGCCAATCTTTCCAAAATTTATGGACCCGTTTGGTTCAACTTTGCAAATGAGCCTTGGGAGAATGCAAATACCTTTAGATTAAAGCCCCTTGGGGAAATACAAATGGTGTTTGATCAAAAGACCTTTGTGAAGCTACTTTGGGCCCAAGTAATGTTTGGCTAATTTCTCTTTTTGCAAAGGGCTTTGGGATTTTCTTTTTTATTAAAAAAAAAAGCTTACCCTTCGCCGGAGCTGGCGAAGGGCTACGGCAGCCAGCGAGCTAGATTTGGCACTAGCGGCCATCGCCCGAGGTTGGGCAACCCCCGGCAAAGGTCACGCGACCCAAGCAGCCGTCGCTTGGGGTCAGGCAACCTCGTTGGCCCCTCGCCGGCCCTTCGCCATCCAGATCCAGTGTCATCGGCCCTCGCCAAAGCGCAAAGAAGATGAACAATAACAAAGGGGCAAAACCGGAATATTAAAGAATAAATGAGGGTAGTTTGGGAAGAAAAAAATTAGTTTTAGCATTTGCCAAATGCTAAAAGCCCAAAGCTGGTCTGGACCAGCTTTGAGCTTTAAGCATTCCTAATGCTAGCTTTCAGCCGAAAGCCTATTTGGAATGCTTGCCAAACGCTCCAGCATTTCCCCAAGGGTCTTTTGAGCCCACGAGCCCCTTGGGAATGCTGAATGAAACGGGGCCTATGGACCATCTCTTTCACAAACCTAAGCATGAGTTTCCATTGTCCTATTTTTTGTTTGGGATAGTAAAAGAGGAATCAAAAGGCTACCTAGGGGTTGGCCTTCATATGCAAAACTAGATGCAAGGTACAGAGTATCAAATCAAACGAAGAATAGTGATCTTGTGTGAACCGAAAACATGGCAACTATGTCCATCTGTTTTTCACAAAATCACTACTAGACTCTCTATTTTCTAAAGCCCTAAGATTTCTCTTCCTTCAAACTATCAAAAAGTTGCTAAAGGAATAGTTGAAAGCATTCGGTTCTTGTTCTTATCTTCTCCAAAATGCAGACCTTTGCACTACCTACACAGAACAGAATTGTTGCTTCTCAATAATTCAACCATGAAAGCATCCCTCCTAGCTGCAAGTGTTGAAGTAAGCTAACAGGAAATTCTCCTTTTTGGTGATCATTTCCAACAAATATTGTATTTCTGTTGCCCCAATTTATCAAACCTATGCAAAATTTCATTGAAACTCTGGATTGTTTCATCTCTTAGTCATGAGCAATCTTTGGACGAAAACATCCTCTCCTCCAGATAAGAAAGATTGTGTAACACCTTAATCCTACTTTAGATGGAAGAGAGATTGTGGCTTGGTACTTTAGGTAGAGAGAGACTACTCCCAAAATGGTCACCACCTAAGATTAGTTTTGCAGACATGATTCGCGTAAATTGATTGCCAAGTCGTCACAAATGGCATTGGTATGTTACAGCAGCCGGAAGTGTGGTAACTAAGAGTCACATAATATAAAGTGGTACTCATACTTATTTGGCACAAGTTTTAATCTTGTAGGCATTTACCCTTTCTTAACCAAATAGACTTGTCAATGCTTCTATATTTGGTGAAATGACATTACACTCGTGATGCTTATATTGCAGATCTGAAGGAGCTAGATTTGACAGGAAATTTGCTTTCTGAGTGGAAGGTACTCTTGCCAATCCCATTTTGATCGACCTTTCATTGTCATTAAGGCTGCAAATTATATATTCCTGTATTTGCTTGACTAAAATTGTTGAAGCAATTTTTTGTTTACCTCTTTCTACATATACAAATGAGAACTATTCTAGTACATGAAGAATATAAAAGTATATGGATACAAAGGCTAAAAACCAGACTATTAGAACAGAAACTATGAAGAAGGAAAATTAGTGCATGAAGACCGTAAAAATTTAACTAAAAACTAGAAAGTGGATACTTGGATCCTCAAATTGCTCCTCTTCTGAATTCTTTTGACATGCACCACAAGAATTAAAGTGACATATCGCTTACAGATATTTTGGGATGATGTGACCCAATGGAGAAACTTCTGTGCTGAAAAATTTGAAGAGGGATGCTCTGCATAACCCACTGTAAACTTTATGAGCTGTTGCTCATTACCACACTAGCAGAAACTATATTCTTCCCCTGACTCTACACAAGTAACACCTTTCAATAAAAACTTTTGGCCAATTTCTTTTCTTTTTCTTATCTTTTTGTATTTTGTTTATTTGGGGTGGAATTGGATGCAACTTTGTGGACGGGTAAGGAAAATGGTTAGAAACAGTGATCACTGACTGGTTCCCACCCAATTTGGTTAAAGAACATGTAAACAAGGCGATGGTACAATCACTTCTTGTCTGATTGGTGAACGTTCTGTAGTCAGCTGGATGACAGCTGGTAATATTGTTGTCCATGTAATTCATGTGGAAAAAAACCAAATAAACGTAAAGCAGCCACGGCTCTTTGACTCATGTTATTGCATGTGTGCAGTGTTTCGAGAACCAAAATAAACATCACCCTTTGTATTTATGTGCTAATTTAAATGAACCTTTATTTGCAGGATGTTGGCTTGCTATGTGAAACTTTACCAACTCTCGCTGTCCTTAATTTGTCTAACAATTTAATGAGAAAGAATGCTACTGGCATGCCAAAGTTACATCACTTACGTGTACTAGTCTTGAACAATACGGGCATAAGTTGGGAGCAGGTACTCTAATTTTTCCTTAATTATTTTTCTGCAATCTTTTCAACTATTGTTCAGACGCATAATGACACGTTTTGCACTTCCAGGTTGATATGCTTAAAGGTTCACTTCCATCAATTGAAGAGTTGCATCTGATGGGAAATAACATAAGCACAATAGAAGTATGTTACTGTACCATCAATAAAATACCCTGGGATTTCTTTTATGTTTGGTTGTGTACAGCAATATCAAATAATACTAGAATGCTCATGAACCAATGAATGTGAAATCTTGCCATGGTCACATAATATCAACAGAGAATAAATGCTAAGCATAAAGGGACATCCTTTTGCTTTTAAGGAAGATCTGATATACCAACTCAAATCAGCCCTAAAAAGTCATCAATTTGTGTGTTTGGACGTAGGAACTGGAAAATACACACAATAAGGTATATGATGTTAATGTCATGCACATAATGACAGTAAAGTATTTGTGCATTTTTGAGTTTGTACCATATTCTATTTGTAGTGCACTTCTAATCTTCTAGCTACTGCCACATAATTATTCAGGAGATTGAGAGTCATGGTCTGGCAAAGGGCATAAATAAGTGGGGAAATTATGTGAGTTGTATCTATGACAAGTACATATTAGTCTCTGTAGCAACTGCTTTTTATAAATAATTTCACTAGAAAAAGTATTCACACAATTATTTCTTTGTTATCATTTAAAACTGCAAGACGATCAATGCAATCTTAACTCTTTGAGAATGAAAGTTGGTCGACACTTCTCTTCTTTTTGCTGTAGAGATAATATATTACTTTTGTGGTGAAGAAACTTTGGGAATATACCTGGCCGGACTTTTCATATTGCGTAACTAGAAACTATGTCTATAAAAAGATTGGTTGTTTGTGTTTGGTTCTCTCTGACAAAATCTTTGTCCCTTTCTACTTCCAAATTATGGGCGACATTCAGATTTTAATTTAACTTTCTGGAGCCGCTGTACAATTTCTGTTTTTGTAGTCAGGGTCATCCTTCATAGATGGAAGTTTTGATACTCTTCGGCTTCTCAACTTGGAAAATAATTCTATAGCTGACTGGGAGGAAATTGTGAAGCTTTCCCAGCTTAGAAGGTGAGGGAGGAGTCCTACAAATATAGGTCCCAATTTTCTTTTCTGGACTGTTTATTAAAATTTGTAACTCGTTTCCCAATTCAGCTTGGAGCAGATTCATTTGAACAAGAACAAGTTGAAGCGGATATTTTACCCTGGCAATGATTCAATCGGCAGAAAGCTGAATGAATATGACATTCATAATGAAAGCTTTAAGCCATTCCAAAATTTAAGTTGTCTTCTTCTGGGTACTTATTAAAAATTGTTCACAAGTTGTGTGTACCTTAATGTGGCTATCCAGCCAATTTTCATAATAATGCTATTTTGGTTTCTGTTTTAGGGGGCAATTGCATTGAAGATCTGGAATCTCTCGACTCACTGAACTATTTCCCTAAGCTGGTGGTAAGCATTTCTTTCAGGACAATATGTGCTACTTTTTTTCATTTTCTTTGGTCAGCGAGAAGGTGCAGAAGTTTTTTGGCTGATAAAGAAGAGAAAACTTTAGTTATGAGATTATGGGGAATCTTGAGTCGTGAGATTAGTGTAGTAGACATAGACACGCTCAAGGTGCCAAACCCGGTGCTTTTAAAGTTTGACTGCTGAATAACCAGTTAAGCAATTGTTTTTTGGTTGAACTGGTAGGATCGGCTGAACCACTAATTCACATCCCTTTTCACAAAGGTGATGATAAAATGTAGAATGTTTTAACTGACAAAGTTTACTGCTTGGGACTTTTATTTCTTTGGTTTTGAGTTGAACAAACTTTCTTTCTTTGCTTTTTTTCATCTTTATCATCATTTTGAAAGCTAAAATATTGTTCAAATTAGAGAACCTTGTTTGAGATAAGTGGTTCCCAGACAGCAAGTAGGCTAATGCTGGTATAGGCAAATGATCTATTGCTGATGGATGAAACTGAAAAGAACTAGGACTAACCCTTCTGCGGCTATCAGGATAAAGCTTGTGCATAACATACCCAAAGGTAGAGGCAAAGATGAGGAAGGCAGAGGCGAAAATTAAGATTGCTTCCAAAACCCAGGATAGCTTGTCAGAAGAAGATGAAGAAAAGTTGCATGCAAAATAAGGAGCCATATAATATGTGTTTTGAAATCCTTGTCCATAACAAGCCTAGAGTAGAACGTGCAAGAATATTATGTGGCAAGCAGTGCTGCCCAATATTTTGCATGCCCTATTTATTTAAAAGGGCATTTATCAATAAAACAAACCATAGAACCAATTGTATTATGGGTCTAGAAGCTGAAGCTTTAACTGATTGGAAAACCCAAACAACTTTTTAGCCAATTACAGATACTTTTGTGATACTAACGAAAATTTTACTATTTAAGCTGGGGAGAATCTGATGATTGACAAGATAAATATGGGAAATCATCCATTGTCATTGAAAGAAAAATATAACACCAAGTTAAAATTACTAAACCATGGAGATCTTAACTGTCCAAAGCATATAAAGGATGAAATATATCAGAATATACATCTTTTCTTGTGATGGAGTCGTGCTCTTGTATCCAAATTTTGGACACTTTTTTTGATGGCTCCCTATGTCCTTAATTTAGAAATTTGGCAAGTTTACGTAACTGAACATAATACTCATGTCCAAGTTTGAGTTACATAGTGTGCCTTTTTATTCAGAAAATCGTTGTTGATTAGATCACATTGTTCTTGCAGAGTAGTTTTAATGTAATTTGAGAGTTTCTGTGTTACTAGTAAGTGTACTTCACAAACTTTCTCAGTATATCAACTCTAGCAAAGTCAGAATGTTTGCTTCTGTTAGCTCGACAGAGTTATTCCCTGATATGGGCACTAAGTGGTCATACAAAAATTTCATTTTAGGGGAATACTGTGGGTCTGCTACTGCTTAGTCAATGAGTGATTATATGACTATGAGGATAAAGAATCTGTGCTGACTGCTATTGATTGTTCAATCATTGCTTTAACCCACAAGTATAGCCATTTGCCTTCCTATTACAGATCATAAAGAATGACAGCTAAAAATATTAAACTTCTTTTTCTCATATTAAGATTTGGCATTTGTATGTTTTTGATTGCTTGTCCTTCTTTCCTCCTAGGACATTAGGCTTTCTGAAAATCCAATCACTGATCCTGCAAAAGGTGGTGTCCCAAGATTTGTCCAGGTTGCTCGTTTAGCAAGAGTTGAAGTACTAAATGGGAGTGAGGTGAATTTCATCTATAGTTTTGCTTTTCACTTCTTCAGATGTAAATGAACCTTATGTTCTCTCCATGTACCTTTCAGGTCAGAGCTCGAGAAAGGAAGGAGTCTGAGATACGGTACGTTTTTTTTTTAACGATATCCCTTTACTGCTCTTGTCCAGTGCTGGAAGAAAGGTATGCCTTTTAATGAATATTTTGTAGTATCAGGGGGATTGACTCGTGATCTTGTCCAAAATCTCTTTTACTGGGCTTTATGACTGTCCTTTTTGACATTTTAGTGAGCTGGATTAGAGGTGTTTATACAAGAGAAATAGTTGTAATTTATTCTTGAATTTCATTTGCTACAATTGTTGCGTTTAAGAATTAGGGAAGGGATGAGACGGGGTGGCAGTTAATCACTCTGGATGTTGTCTTCTGGTCCATGCAGGTATGTTCGCCTTGTTATGTCCAGGCACGGTGACAACCTAGAGGAAATGAAGCGTCTCCATCCCAGGTACTTGAAGTGGATGGTATGAAGTGGATCCTTGTTGAATGTTGGTATTTTGAGTACTTTAGCAAGATAATTAAAATCTTAGATGTAAGAATGGCTTAACTAAGATGATGATACGTGGTTTCCCCCACCTATGGTGATATGGATCACTAACAGTGCCTTCACAGGTCATTTCAAAATCATAATTTATGGCCTGATCTGCATTTGTGATTGTGTAATGTGATTGGATGGCATCTGATTCTCATGTACATTTGGGGGAGTGGCGAATATAATGTGGGTTGAATAATAGCTTCCATCGTATTCCATTTCCAACCAAAAGAAACAAAATGCAGGGTATACTTATCTGTGGTCAAATCTCATTATACAACCTAGATCTTGGATAATCGTGTGAGTTTTTATATCCTTGAATAGGTTCTGCAACATGTGAAGCTAGAGCACAGGCCGACCCTCACTTTTTCGACATGTTTTCGGCCACTTTTCATAATTTGACCCTTACGACCACATCTTTTCTCGTTCGTTTGATTTTTTAACTTGTTTATGACTTTATTAGAGTGTTTCTGGAATAAATAATTCATTTCTTAAATTATTTTATAATATATATCCTTATTTTAATAAAAATGGGCCAGTCCAAGCCATTTCAGGCCTGAGCGTAGGCCCAAAGGCCTGGACTAGCTTGAACAAAAAAAAAAGAAAGGAGGCTAAAATCCTGGCCCAGGCCTATTCGGGCCTAAACAATCAGTCCAGGCCAGGCAGGCCGGTCCGAATTTTTGGGCTCCTGGTATTTTTTGCTCAACCTAGAAGCTGATACTTTCACCAATGTGACGAAACTCAGATTTAGAGCCAATATGCCGTCATCTTTCTGCTTATGTGGTTGATGAGTAAATGTGGAGTTGAAACCAATTCCAGATTTATGGAGCTTAAGGATTTTCATGGAATAGAAGATGAAAGGCCATCAAATGCAGCAGTAGGACCCAAGAAAATGTCTTCAGGACTTATATGTAATGATGCTATATCTGTGTCCTTATGTGCTGTTTCATTAGTCATATCACACTGATTTAAATTCCTTGGCAGCAATCACTTTGAAATGCATTGCAGCATCCGTGGGTGAGAAGCCCTTACAAACAAAGAAATTGCCAGCCACCACCACGGTGATGTTCCTGAACTTTCCATAGCTATGTCTTTAATTTGAAGGTCTTTCTAAACTCTGCGATTCATCTGTTTCAGATTGGAAAGCTGAAGCTTCTCTGTGAAAGCATTTTTAATTTAAAGTCCACCAGGCCAAAGTTATATCTACAAGAAGAGGTTCGGCTTCATCACTGGATATGCATTTTTCTTAAATCTGTGAATGGCCTCCTTCCCTCTCTTTTAAATCCGTAACTTCAGCTAAGGAACACCTGGGCAAAGAGGATGTTCAGTATTGATACATAATTAGATTATGATGACTTTTTTATGTCTTCTTGATCTAGTTAGTTTATAGTGATGAAAATACCTTCTTATTTTTTCAATTTCAAAACCCAATCTGAGATGTGTCAATCAGTTAAACTCTTTAACACTCCGAAGGTAAAATTTTGAAAAAAATGGTACATAAGCTCAGCAATCATAGATGCCAACTCAAAAAATTTTAGACACTCTATTTTACTGAGTGAAATATTACTGAGTGTTTTGATAAAAGATCTTTGGGGGGTATGGCTAAGTTTGAATTTGGTAACCACTTAAAAGATCTGTTGCAGCACACTTTTGTGATTACCAACATCTTGGAAAGTGATTTTTTAAGAAGATGTGTTTATGGGCCTCCATTTTATGCCTGGACGGCACTGGTAATTAACCCATTTGTGCTTCTTATCACAAAGATGTGGCAGAACACTTGATAGTGACTTAACATCCAAAGTGACGGGAAATTGAAGTGCAAGTTCAGCAGGAATTCCATCTATGCAAAATCCAGGAGTATTTTGTGTGATTTTTAAGTTGCCACTTCAAGGTTCAGGAAAAAAGAAAAAGAAAAAGAGAGAATGTAGGAGCAGTGGTCATACGAGCCTTGTGGGCATATTTTACCCTTCTTTCTCCTGAAAGAGATTGATCCTACATGCAGTTGCATGAAACTGTAACTAACTATAGCAAATAGGATAATCATCGATTCAAATTTATGCTGCAGAAAAAAGGGTTGCTTTTCCTGTCATCATTTTAATTTGGGTCTTGTTAACGAGTGCCCCGAGGACGGCACTTGGCAGTATTAACCATACTTTATAACAGAGCTGTGTGGTCAGTAAGAAGGGAGCCGACGCCTTACTTCCAATAACAAATTTTCTTTATTTGGATGTTTGTTATTAAAATTTGTTTGATTCTACGGTTCACATCCATTTGGCCTTTTTTCCATCTGATGTCAGTTTACAAGTTCTTGCAATTTTCATGAGCTTCAGAAGCCTCTCTGCATATTGATTGAATTGCTTTCACTCTTCGATGATACAGGGTTCCCCTCTGCCGACATTGCTCGATGACGAAATGGCATCTCTAGTGGACCTCGGAATAGACAGTTCTTCAATTATTCTCATAGATGAAGAGAGCTAGTCAAAGTTACCCGGATGGCTTGGTCCTTTCACCGGCATGGGCGTGGGGGCATGGGTAATGTCAGACATCATCCAACTCCACAAGATTCATCTTTTCTGGTGATTCATGTTTCCCAACTTATGTTCTTTGCTGTCATTTATATTGAACATTTTTGTAATACTCAGATAATTAGTTTGAGATACGTCATATGCCATGTGAACTGGAAAGATATCTGCAAGGTTTTGAAACTCTTAAAATCATTTTTCCATCTATCTGAGGAGATTGGTCAAGCATGAAGGTGACAGTGTGGTCAAAGTTTGAAAGTCAAGAACAATAACCCCCGTGCCAGTTCAATTTCTGACCGTGTGGTGCAAAATGCAATGCTGATTCGGTTGGCTTTTCTATTCGACACTGATCAGTGTGCTGAGATAAGTCTAAGAAATTAGAATTCCGGGGTGTATGACCCCACAAATTAGAGTGTCGTTACCGATTGTTCAGGAGACTCTTGCCAGGAACTGCAGATGCTGAAAAGATTCTAGGATTAGGGATGCTTTGAAGCCAAGTAACGTCGTGCTGGGAGTGTAAATGAAACAAGCTTAGTTTTGCATCGTCCGTCTTGGCTTGAACTCAGCTCGGGCTCGGGATGAATAGCCCAAGTTTCAGTTTGTGGCTGCACAATCCGAGCCTCCATCCATCAGCCAAGTACACCTAGCCGTCATGGGGCTACTAGTTTGGAAGAACTGTTTCATGCTATATTTGCCATGTCGCTACTCCATCCTCCGACTGAATCTCTGTCTACATTGCAAGTAACAACATAACATATTATCGTAGGTAAGTTCTGAACACTTCTCATATTTCAATCACATTCGTGTTTTTCCAAACTTTGCACCGTCTTTACAATATGGTCCTCGAATTTGTAATTCATATATAAAGCAAATTGAAGCCCACATGTTGATAGAAGCCCGATAAATTTTCAATATTTTATCGGTGTCACCGTGGTACGAAATGTTATTAAAGTTCCATTTAATTACTTTTTTTTGCATTATTTTGCCTCGAATTTAATCAGTGCAAGATTGAATTGGCCGTGGTCACACTCGCACCAATTCTTTTCACAGCAAAAGGACCGCTTCAACTTGCTAGAGTCATCTCAAAAAGTCTTGATACAAACTACAAATTTGAAGACCGAATTGGAGATTTGGAAGACTAGAAATGAGAAATGTTATTACTAATAACACCACGTCTCAACTGTTCTTGTAAACGATGACAATATTTTTTCGTTTTCTCATTTTTTCCTAAGTAAACTTAGGAAAAAGATTATGTTTTCTATGTCTTATTTGGGTCAATGCTACTTAAAGTGAACCATAGAGTCAATCCAACTGGGCCTGTTATCTGACAGACTAGAAACCAAATAAGCCATCATAGCATGCATATAGCAGATAAAATATTAGAGAAGTAGAGGCTCTGCAAAAGCACCCTTTTATGTATATATGGAAGTTACACTCATCAATTACAATCATCAAATGAACTTTGCCTTAAAAGAATCTCGATTCCAAACCATGCCGAGTTTACCAAGATAAGAAGCTTTTCTATAGTAACACGGTATAAGAACAAACGAATCTTCACGGTAATTCACTTAGGTTTACCTTTGATAGTCCCAAATCACGAGGAAGAAAAACAGAAAAGTCGGAAAACTTGAGAAAAGAGAAATTTCTGCAGATGAAAACCCTCTCCGTGATAAAAGAATCTCTTCTACGACGTTCACCGTCCCCCACTTGATAATTAGAAGCACTTTCTGTGAACAATCGATGGCCCCGACTCATCATACTCTGCCTTCGCAATCCACATCTGCAGGTCAGATAAAAAACGGCATGTGATATACTTGCTTTCTGAATAAGTATCCATTAGATGCAGATAGAGGTGCCTACAGGCAAATTATATTAAGGGGAAACAAAAATTTTAAAAGAATAGAGAACGTCAACCACGGCTTCGGAACTTCACATGATTCCTCTTATACAGCAAGTTACTGTCATTACTGTTAGCAGACCTGTTGTAGACTGAACATACTAAACTTTCCACAAGTTCAATCATATATCAAACCGATAAATGCATCTCTCTTCTCAAATATGCACATTGAATGAGCATGGATGAGTGAGGTTCATTACCTGCTGGAAGGTGCTGAGGGACGCCAAAATGGAACCACCGATCCAAACACTGTACTTCCTCTCAGGGGGTGCCACCACTTTAATCTTCATGCTACTAGGAGCCAGGGCTGTGATTTCCTTGCTCATTCTATCAGCAATGCCAGGAAACATAGTAGAGCCTCCGCTGAGAACAATGTTGCCATAAAGATCCTTTCTAATATCGACATCGCACTTCATGATAGAGTTGTATGTCGTCTCGTGGATGCCAGCAGCTTCCATGCCTATCATGGATGGTTGGAAGAGCACCTCAGGACAGCGGAACCGTTCAGCTCCAATGGTGATGACCTGTCCATCAGGCAGCTCGTAGCTCTTCTCAACGGATGAACTAGTCTTTGCAGTTTCCAACTCCTGCTCATAGTCAAGAGCGATGTAAGCTAATTTCTCCTTCATGTCCCTCACAATTTCCCGTTCGGCAGTGGTAGTGAAGGAATAGCCACGCTCAGTCAAGATTTTCATCAAGGCATCTGTCAAATCACGGCCTGCCAGGTCGAGACGCAAAATGGCATGTGGGAGGGCATAGCCTTCATATATGGGAACAGTGTGACTCACACCATCTCCAGAGTCCAGAACAATACCTGGATAGAGAAAGGTACACAAATCAAATGAAAATTTGCAGACGCCCATACCACATCCAAATAAAATGATGTTGCATGAGTTGTAACACTGATGAGATTTTAGTTTTACAATGGTGGCATGGTAAATTTGTCTGATACGATAACTTCAGATACAATCTGTCACAATACATTCCAAACTTTATTTTAAAGCAGCCATTGACCGGAAAGATGGCTAGAATGCCACTTGTGTGACTGATGGCTGCACAAATTTCGTAATGGATATTCACTGGACATTAATTCTCCGATGTAGAAAACGTATGAAATGATGGATGTTCGTGTATGTGTGCGCGCGCATGCATCCCATATATTGATGCAAACAGTTTTTTCGTTGAGTCCAAACAAATTTAGTGCCTATCTTCAATCCTCAAACAGAACAATTTCCCTGACATAAGGTTCTTGAAGATATTTTGCTCCCAAATGACATGGTTTCTCATGTATCAATTACGCATGACAAACATACAAGCAGAAACTCGTAAAATTGCTTACCAGTTGTACGACCACTGGCATACAGTGAAAGGACAGCCTGAATGGCCACATACATGGCAGGAGTGTTGAATGTCTCAAACATTATTTGAGTCATCTTCTCTCGGTTGGCCTTAGGATTGAGAGGTGCTTCTGTTAGCAAAACAGGATGCTCTTCTGGGGCCACACGGAGCTCATTGTAGAATGTGTGGTGCCAAATCTTCTCCATGTCATCCCAGTTGCTAACGATACCGTGTTCTATCGGATATTTCAATGTCAAAATACCTCTCTTCGATTGAGCCTCATCCCCAACATAAGCATCCTTCTGTCCCATACCAACCATAACACCTGTATGGCGAGGCCGACCTACTATGCTAGGGAATACTGCTCTAGGAGCATCATCTCCCGCAAACCCAGCCTGCATTCATAATTGTGAATCAATCAAGAGCAACCCGAGCTTTTAAGAAATTTCCATTTTCTACGCAAAGCATCTAAGCCAATCGGTGTCGCACGCGACAGAAACCACAGCATTCAATTAACTTTTGTAGAGGAAATAAAATGCTCAATTGACTACCAGCATTCCCATCGCAGCAAATACAATATTTGATTGAAATGACTCTTGAGCAAATTACCTTGACCATTCCGGTACCATTGTCGCATACAAGAGGCTGAATATCCTCGGAATCTGCCATCTTCTAAACTGCTGCAGAATTGCCCAAAATCATGTCAAATTCAATTCGACATAGGAGAATTCGTGAAAATAAGATCAAATAAGGAACTAAAAATTTTATTCGCAGTCGCCTTTTAATTATTTCATTTTTTGTGAAGGAACAAGCGCCTTTTAACTATTTCTGTTAACATTACAAATGGAAATACAGAGAGGCATTGGCAAATCCAGATGAGAAATATGCAGAGCGCATGACGTAAAAGCAAATCTCCAGAGAACAAACTTGCGGAACTCCGGCCTGGCTAAACTCGAATCCGCCGTAAATACAGTCTCGAGCAAGGCATGATAAGCGCAGATACCAGAAACTCCAACGAGGATCCAATCGAGAAGAGCAAAGCAATCACGCCAAGCAGCTCGTATTTCAACCGCTCGACTACAAAAATTTTCAAACAAACGCGAACCGACATCAAGCCAGCTCGTCGAATCGCGATACGCACATTCACGAGCGGCAAAAAAATCGCATGCAGAACTCGAAACGAGCCGAAACAAAACCCCGGAAACGCGACCGAGAGACCAACGCCGAACACGAAACAACGACGAGCATCAGACGTTCGAGAAGGCCATTTCGGATCTCGCACGCATCGCAACGAGCACCGATCGGAAAACGACTCCCTCGGCCTCAAAACAGACGGAATCTAAGATCACGGGTGGGCGAGCGGCGCGCGAATCCGCCAGCATCACTGCTGCCGCTACCACCGCGACCTTCCGAATCGAAACGCGGATCATCGTTACCTCGCGGCGAGACGCTCCGATCTCCGGCTCCGATCTCCGATCTCCTTCTTCTTCCTCTCTCGCTCCGCTTCGCTTCGCTTCTGTGGGGGAGAGCTCGAGACGTGAAGAGCGGTTACGCGCTCTGTTTGTTTTAAAAAGGGGGCGCAAAAAGAAGGGGGGGACGCGGGGGCCCCCCCTTGATCCAGAGCGGAACGACTCGGAATCTCGCTGTGCCTCGATCCCAGCCGTCCGTTCCCCACGATTGTTGGACCCCACTCCGTGGACCCCCGGTGAGAAACAGCTGTCTCGCTTTCGGTCGCCCGCCCCCCGCCCTGCCACGGAAAGACCCATTTGCCCCCCCGTTCTCGATTGGGCTTAATTAATGAAAAGAAAAATTGGGCTAATTAAGAGAATTGGATCGAGTTTTTGGATACAAAGCTTCTTGGCTAAATGTCTAATAATTACTTTTTTTTCCTTATAAAAAAATTTACCAGGCGTGAAAGAATATCGACCTTTTTTTTAAAAATGGGTGAGTAGTATATAAAATCCACATAATCTAAATAATATAATACATTGGCAATATCCAATAACGAAGCGTGCTTGATATTCTCTCTGCTTAAAATAAACAATTTTGCATTTGAAAAGCCAATGAATTTATTCGCTTGTCTAATGCCAAACGATGAAGGACCATCTATATGCATGCGTGCAAAGTTTCTTATACCTCTTTGCTTTTTAGGGTTGATACAACGAAAAATCACAAATTAGTATATTTGTGACAAATTTACCCCAAACTAATTTTTTGACCATCAAAACCCCAAACTGGAATATCTATAGGTTTTGTTTAAATTTTACTGTCAAATTTCTGAGTTCGATGATACGTGGCAGTTGACAAGTATACTAGTTTCGGGTTTTATTCTCTATTTGTCACGGGTGTATCGATTTATGATTTTTTATGGCATTAATTTAATTTAACGGAGAATAAATTTGTCACAAGTGTACCAGTTTAGAATTTTTGGTAGTCAAAAAATTATCTTGAGATATATTTATCGTTGGTATACTAGTTTAAGGTTTTTTGTGTTATCAACCCAATTCTTTCGTGTGCTTCTCGAGATAATTTTTAAATAATGATTAATCCCATATTAGGGAGTTAGGACATAGATGTAATTAGGAAGGGAGGCGACGGCTAAATTCGTCTTAGAAAGAGCACTCCCGAATAAAAGGCGAGGGTGTTGGGTGGGAGTAATAATAATAGGTCCCAAAAAAATTAAATTAGGAAAAAAATGATAATTAAAAAAAAAGTTGGTGGGGGGGGGGGGGGGGGGGGGGGGGGAATTTTGTTTTCCAGCTCATCCTCCGTTTGCAACTGTTCCCAACGATCACGTTGGAGGGGGGGGGGGGGAGGTCTGATCTGGTGCGCCCGCGCCCACGGGACACTTGTCTGCTCCCGCTGGTTTCGCGGCTCCGGGACCGAGTCTTCCGTTGACCGACGGCGGGGAGAAGAGGTCGAAAGTCGCATCATCGTGCGGTGGGTGGCGCGCGACTCATCGAGTTTGACGAATCGGCCGACGTGCCATGTCCGCTGCCGCCGGGCGGGGGCCCTTAAAAGGTGAAAAAGGAGAAATGGAAGGGCCAGATAAGAAAGGCACAAAGGATGGGGCAACGATTTGCAATTTGCGTATTGTGTAGGACGAGTATGCAATTTCCGTATTTTGTATATTCTCAATCTGTATGATTCTTGATCTGAACAGTACCTATGGATGAGATGGATCTGTGATTCCCCGAATTGCTAATCGTTCACGTTTTCTTGCCTAATTTGCTTGTCCAATGACACGCTCTTTATGTTCGCATCCAATGATTGACGTCGTTATACTTGTACAATTAAAACTAATCGTCACGCTTTGTATTGAGAGCTGTAATTGAAATGAAGGGGTTCTGTTTGTTTAAAGAAACTCGTTTCCAACAAATCGTTTTCTTGATTTTCAGGTTGTTTGAATAACGTGAAACTAATCAATTTACGAAAGATAATCTTCCATGGACCGAAAACAATGATGTTAGATTAGGGAAAGTGACCTCCCCTCCAAGTAAGAAGGAAACCGTTTTACCTGAACCACCAAACAAATAAAAATATCTGACCCACCGTCGACCGAAAACATAATTTCCTTGAAAATTATTTCCATCGAAAATATTTCACACTGGAGATTGGCAAATTATTCGAATGTAAGTATCTTGTTAATCAAACAACGGGGAGCAATATCTTTATACGGAGAGATCGCAAGATACGATTGAAATTAAGACATCCTTGTTATAGTTTGTTGAATTTAGTCGATATCTCGTATTTTACGATATGTTTTGTCGAATTTATATATGTCTATGATTCAAGATATTAGTTTGGAATATTTCTTCGGATCTTATGAAAAAGATTTTGATCCACGATACGTATCTCGATCCACAAGCTTGCATATCTCAAGCAAAAATTTTCGTTCATTCTTTTGACCCTAAGTAAAAAAAAAAAAAAAAGCAAAATTTCTTTCCTAAGAAGTTGAATTCTTCTCTGACCCATGAAATATTTTTGGCTAATTTTGTTAGGTTACGTTTGGTCGTTCATATTTGAATTGGGATATGATAAATTAGACGGATTTTAATGATTCTCATTGACAGCACTTTGACAGGACGGAAATCGGTCATATGGGTACAAGTTTGGGGTTTTTGGTATCGTAGAAAAAAGTTTAGGATAAATGTGTCATAGTGAGTATTATTTTGGATTTTTGATGGCTTTTGCCTTAAAATAAACTATTTGACTTAAACATAATCACGTATCTTTATTGTCCACAATAAAAAAAAATTACCGAAATCAATTACCCTTTGTATTATAAAATTGAGATGTGATCAATTGCAATTGGAATCCGCGAGTAACATGCATCTAAAATTTATAAAAATCTAAGTATTTCATTTGGGATGCGACGATATCTTTTTTTTATTTCGTATGAAGGTAGCTCGAGATCGATCTATTGACTGGCCCAAGCGTTATTGGCCAAGTTTGAGTGCATCGACATCGGCTTGGACCAACATATTATGTATCGTGCGGTACATTAGTAACGTTTGAGTGCGATCAGTTTCAAAAAATTACTCGGTACAAATTATTTTATTCAAAGCATAAAAAAAGATAAAATAATTTGCAAAGTTAAAAAAAAGAAAGAAAATTAAGCTCTATTTGTTTCGCAAAAAATGAATGGAGCGGAAAATAATTTTTTATTCAAAAGGTCCATTTATTTCATGAAAAACATTTTTCGAGAAAATATTTTCTTTATTGTTTGGTGTTTGGTTTGCATAGGAAAATAAGTCAACGAAAAATATTTTCCTACCAAACTTAAATTCAGAAAAATGATTTTCTCTTTGAAAGAATTGGAAATCATTTTTCGAATATATGATTGGCTATTAGCGCTTGAACTCAAAACTTTACGCTCGGGCAAGAAGACCCCAACATTGATTCTCGGGTCTCGGCATTCAAGATCAAATCTTTGGTGGCTGGGCCCGAGACACTAGGACCGAGCCCCCAACGCCCATGCCTGAATCCATTAAGGCCAGGCCCAAACCCTTGGTGCCCGTACCTGATGCTCCGGCATCCGAACTCGGGTCCATAAAGTTCATACTCAAGTCCACTCGAGCTCTAGTCCCGACCTTTAGGTTTTGGTCCACAAAGACCGTTTGTGGGTTCTTGGCACTCGGGCTTGAATCTTTGGTCAATGAAATGTTCGTTCTTATAAAAATACTTTTTATTTTTTAAAATTAGAATTTCTACTTACTATTATTATTTTAAAATTTTCTTTGCTTTTATTTTTTTACTTCCTTTTTCTTTTTGCTTCTTCCTTGGTTGGTTGTGGCCAGCAAGCTCGGGCCTCGCCAAATCGAGTGAGCTCGCAATCTCTAGCGGCGAGCCTCTAGCTCATCTGGGGCTGATGAGGCTTGAGCTCGCCAGGATCTATAATAATTAAATATGTTTTTATTTCATAAAAATTAATAATTTGAAAATTATTGTTTTAAAAATTATCGCTCACATCGAATGAATGAAATATATTTTCATAACCGATGATCAAATCATTTTTTATTAATTAATTATTTCAAGTAATACAAATGATATTTAAAAAAATAATTTTTAAATAATTTATATTTCGCGAAATAGCCTAAAAAATTAGAAAAGAAAGTATTTTGCCAATTATGTTTTTCTTTTTCCTCCCTTCGTCTGGAGCTCTCGGGCTGAAGAGCCGCCGCAGCGAGTCACCTGACCCGCCGTCGACTCACAAAACACGAAGCTATCCCGCCGCTCGCTCAGTAGCCGCAGCTTCAGGGGACTCCGCCTCTTGCCCTCTCTCGCAGCGCGTGTCGTCTTTGAATGCTTGATCGATTGATCTCGGCCTCAATGAATACCGCCGTAAGAGCAGCAGCTCTGATCGACACTCAGTCGCCTTACCACCGTCTCCGAGCCGCCTTCTTTCATTCGACCCCTTTCCTCGAACGTAGAAGACGCCCTCACTGGGAACCCGTGAGTTTTTTTTCCCATTCCCATGATTGCTTTCGCTCTCTTTTTCTTCTTTTCGCTGTTTCTGGTCATGTTCTTGCATATTACCCTGTTGGGTCTTCCTCGTTGCGTTGGAAATGACGAGGGCGGAGAGATTAGGATGAAGCTGTGGCTCTTTGTTTGGTGGGGTTTTTGGTTGTGATGCGATGTTGGAGCAGAGTGGATGTTTGGGTTATTGGGGAAATGTAATTAAAAGCGTTCATCTTTAAGCTGGACGTGATTTTAGGAAATTTTCAGCTGGAATTGGTTTGATGGGATTTCATTTGGTTTTCCTGAATTTGTTTAGGATGCTTTCCACAACAATTCCTGAGGTTCTAATACTTTTATTTGCCATTGTTGGATGAAAGAACCATTTTTTCCCCACTTTTCGAGACTACGTCAATTGGGTGTCCAATGGCTGAGGGTAAAAGTTGTTAATTTGATAGAATTTGAGACAGGTTGGTTGAATTATGTTTCGTGAAAGGTTTGTTAGTAAAGTGAGGGAATACGCGAGGATCTTGCTAGTTCTTTTGTGTGATTCTGTATGACGTTAGTTTAAGGAGACTTTTGATCACTCTCTTCCTTGTTTTATGGGCTAATAGGTTATTTGGTCATTCTGTTCCTTGCTGGGGCTTAGTTGCTAAGTTTCTCAGTTTGCTTCTTGCCAATTTAGATGACCTTGTAGTCATGATTAGAGTTTCTTCCTAGTAACACCATTATGCTTGAACTTAAACCAAACGATTGATTTCAATTATATGTGCAGGGATCTAACCAATATTCAAGAAGGTTTCGAAGATTGCATGCAAAGCAAACATTGTTAAGGAATGTAGATGCTTACGCTGACTTCATGTTCCAGGTTTGTTACAGTTGTTCTTTATGGCTATCTAGCAATTTGTCAAGCTGTTCTGCATGGTGGGCAATTTGTTTCCACTTTCATTTTTGAACTTCTTTGTCAATCTTTGCCTAGGATGATTAAAGACTTGCCTTTTTCACCTGATTCATTTGGTCTCTGACCTTTTGAAAGCAGAACATTATGCTAGGTCTTGATAGAAATCCTGCACTTGGTTTTTCCCCATTTTGTACCTTTTTGTTGTTATGTTTGTCCCTTTTGTTTGGGATGCAATTCTTGTGAGTAGTGGAATGAAAATCTTTGCAATGTGAAGTTTGACTTTGTTAATGAGAAGCTTAGGATTTGCCTGCTGTCTTTAGATGTTATCAGCTCATATGAGTTTTTCGTTTCGCTTCGTTTTTATTATGATCTTAATCTGTTCCTATGTTTACATTTGTACGATAGGCCTTAGATGTTCCCTTGCCTCTGGTAATTTATGTTTTAGTGCTGTCAAATCAGTTAGAGCTACGTAGCGAGAGCTCTTCCATGTTATGTAGATCATGAACTTTTGCATGTGAGAGACCTATATATAAAGTCAAAACTTTGCATGTGGTAGAAGAGACTGAACAAGAAATTTGCTTATTCTTTTCCAATATTTATTAGCCGGCTAAGTCGGAAGTATGTTTCAAAAGCTGCTCCTTTTACATGTGTAAGCATATGGGAACTTATAGGAACAAAACTTGCCCAAGCAATTTTCCTCTATTTTAACTTTAGTTAGCCGTATAAGTTAGAAGTATGTTTCCGAAAGTTCTCCTGATACATGCATGATTAAGCAGATGGGAACTTGTTGGAGCAATACTCACCATAATTTATCTTCTGATTTACTGAACATGCATTTGAGTTCAGCTGAATCTCCTCAATCATTCGCTAAATGGCTCTTTCTAACATTAAGTAATTTAACATGAGGGTCTTCATTTGGTTGTGTCTTCAGAGGTGGCAAAATGAGGCTGATGAAGATGACCCGTTCTTAGGTAGAGGCTCCTCATGGTTTAAGCATTATTGGACTAGGCGACCGAGGAGCGATCGGAGCAGAAAAAACAGAGCTCAACATCAGGGTAGAGGTAAGAAAGCACAATATTTCTGCATACAGTGAATGATGTCTGCCTTTTCTCTATACATAGATTTGATATGTAGCAGTAGCACATGTGATGAAAATAATCCTTATTCAGGGGCCTCTTTGTCTTTATAATGTTACCGAAGTGAGTGTTCGGATGAATAAACAATCTGAATAGTTGAAGCATCCTATGCGCAGTTCTTGGGATATCATAAGTTGGATTTAAAGTTGCATGGTGATAGCTGAAGGCTGTTGGGTATCTCACTGTCCAACTACTTGTTAATAATCTTTCGTGGTGTCGTATTCATAAGTTGCTTGATCTTTGTTCTTACTATTAGTTTCTAAGTTTTAGAAGTTTTGGACAAAGAAATTTCAGTTGTTCCATTTATAAGTCAATATCTCATACTCTTTGGAAAATCTTCATGCATCTTTTAGATAAGATGGTATACACTTGTCAACTTCATATATAAACAGCTTTCAATCTTGTAGATAGATTTCTAATTTATGATGGGCTGTTGTACTCCTTTTAGGAGGTTTCCAATTTTGTAAAGAAGATGATGATGTTGATACAATGTTTAAGTCTGCCTTTGGTGGGAATAGATTCTACTTCTGGTCCTTTATTAATGATGAGAATCCCCACTGGTGGGGAAGCACATCGCGCTTCTCGAATAGTTATGGAAGTTATGGGAAGTGGAGATTTTCCAGCTATGATGAATACGAAACCTCATCAGACTCTGGGAATTCAGAGGCAGAATCTTCGGATAGAATGGCCCTTGGGTTGAGTGCCTCGGGTCCTTTAAAGCTTGAAGATGTCAAGAATGCGTGAGTCTTCACTAAGATCTGTTTCTTTCGAATGATTTACTTTCTCTGGTTTCAAGATCTGAGCATGTTGGAGTGTGTTCACCATGTCTCTGAATTTGACCCTTGCTGGCAATTCCAGATATCGAGCTTGTGCATTGAAATGGCATCCTGATCGTCACCATGGCTCTTCCAAGGTGAATTAAAATTCCAAACTTAATTTCAGAAAATGTTTCAATTAGGAGTATATGACAGATATTGATCATGTGGCATCCATTTATGTGGTTTTAGTGAAACACTTGGAGAACTGACCTACGAAGACCTTTGTAGTATCATTTAGACTTTTAAGAAAGGTATATTATGGAAGGCCTTGGTAGTTGCTTGCTACTGTAAAAATATCATTAGTTTATGAGGTTCATTTCGGCCTGTATACTCGGAACCTCCTCCACTTTTTAGCTTAAAATTTTGGGTCGAACTTTTTAACAAGATATCATAGCCAAGTCTCAATTTTTCATGTCCATTTAAAAATATTTTTTCAAGTGTGGTTATGGTCCGTCTTATTTCCCGAGCGTCAATTCAATCCGTTCTCCTTCGCTAGTATATCCCACATTGCTTGTCCATGAGCTTCTTCCGACTCTCATATTCATGTAGTCTAGACTCTAGCTCCACCTAATAATTTAACTTTTTGGTTGGGGACTTTCTAATCCTTCCTATTCTGGATATCTAGTACATAAAATCTATCTATTGGCTGTAAAAAATACCATTCAATTCGTTAAATTTTGCTTTTATCCCCTGCTTTGCTGATGTGAAGTGATTGGTCAGGCTGTTGCTGAGGAGAAGTTCAAGCTTTGTAGTGCAGCATATCAGTCTTTAAGTGATAAGGTGGCTGTAAACTGAGGATGAATCAGATGGTTCTTCAGATTCCGGACCCTGGAAGTGTTAGAATCCATGATAGACGTGAGGAACAGGCGTTACGTGCTGACAAATGCACAAAATATGTCGGTCCTCATTCGTCTTTATGGTTATCATTGCATAGATCCGTCAAGTAGAGGTGTCGGTGCTGCCCAGTTTCGATGCCGCCACTTGTGTATTCTGCAATCAGCAACCAGTGGTAGCCGGGGCTTTGGTATTTTTGATGCATCACCATCAGTTGCTTTGATTTACATGTATTAGTTTTTCGCAGACATTAGGAACTAATTGGCTTTTTCGTTCTCATTCTTTATTGCCTAGGATCTAGCATAAAAATAGGACTAATGGGTCATAACGATCTCTAGCAGAGATTGGTTATAACGTTTCATGAATCTAATGATTTTTCCGACATATCATTGAGTGGACAAGAACCCGGGCTTTGGTCGGCGCGGGTGCAGAATCTCCGGTGCTGGATCAGTCGACAAGAACTGGTCTGGGCAATCTGGGGGGCAAGTCACAGGTTGGTCTAAAAATGCGATTGAGGATCACATCAGCTCCCAAGAAAGTAACCGTGTGTCGATAGAAAGATCAAGCCCGGCCATATGATGTCCAGCCGGTGTAACGAACCGGCATTTGAATTTCAGAAGCCCTCTCTTCAACAGTTTGTGTGCTTAGTGAAGCCAATTTTGGGCACAAGATCTACGACTAATACTCTCTAAAAAGACTCTAAAAAGACGTATTGAGTTTCAATTCCGATCTCAATTTCTATCTTTTTTGCGTCATAGAGAATTACTAGCTTGCGCTCCGCATCCAAATTCAGCCGTCCTAAGCTTTCTGTCCAATTGTTGCCTCTAGAGGTCCGACGTGGCAGTTACATGTGTAGAATAAATCCACGGCGACGAGGGAATTGCCATGTGTGCAATAAGCCCCCTAGTCTTCTTGTGTACAAGCAATCGATGCTTTGAAAAACAAATGGTTCTTACTTGTTTTACAAGTGCCATGCGAATGAGATCACCAAATCGATAAAATCCGTCTGTGTGTATATACACATATCGCGAATGATACATACATTTCATGTGCCGAATCACGAGAAAAAAATTTATCTAATGACGGGTAATTTAAATTATAATGTAACGATAAATTTTGACTTATAAAATTGTTGGGAAAAAAGAATAATATTTGCGAAAAAAAAAAGCCCGGATAATTTTCCCACTACTATTTCTGTGACAATTAAATAAGATAAAATATTTGAAGAAAGCGGTAAAGACGAATAGTAAATAACACCAGAATTTTAACGTGAAAACCCTCCAAGGTGAAGGGAAAAAATCACGGGACCGTAATTCACTTCAAACTTCCACTATGATAAATAATGGGATACAACTTCATCCTAAAGTAGATCTTTCATTGTCTTCAATTTGTAGATCTGAATCTCTCACAAATTGGATAACTTTCTTGGAAGAAGATTGTTTCTTGCGCTATACTCTGATCTTCTTGCTTTTTGTATATTTCTCTCCATTGAGGAGGACTCCTATTTGTGGGAGCAAATGCAATCTCAATTGGAATTATATGATATGAAAATCATGATAATTTGTTTCCAGAACACTTATGATTTTCTGGATGCGGAAGATCATTTTGATTTATCTCTCGATCTCTCTTGATTTTCTTTCCCCCTCCCTTTGGCCTCTTCAATTAGGAGTGACCTACTCAACAAATCTCTCCCTCACGAACAATTCGGAGAGGGTGTCAAACCTACAAAAGTTCGACAAGCTTGCATCTTCACTATAGATAGGGATTTTGTCATCATATCTAAGCCGTTGTTGTCAGTGTGTATTTTCTTTAACTGCAAGGCTTTTTCTTCCAACACATCACGTATCCAATGATATCTAATATCAATGTGTTTGGACCTGGAGTGGAAAGTTGCATTTTTGCTGAGGTGTATTGCGCTTTGACTATCCGAGTACAAGATATACTTCTCTTGGTTATGGCCCACTTCTTGTAGGAACTTCTTCATCCACAAGAGTTCTTTACATGCCTCCGTTATCGCAACATACTCTGCTTCGGCAATAGATAAGGCAACACATTTTTGTAGTCGAGATTGCCATGAGACTACTCCCCCTGCAAAAGTCATTAGGTACCCCGATGTAGACTTTCTTGAGTTCACATCCCTGCCATGTCTGCATTTGAAAAACCTTCTAACACGGTTTTATCATTACCAAAGCATATACAGTTATTAGAAGTACTTTGGAAATACCTGAATATCCATTTGATTGTTGCCCAATGTTCCTTACCGGGATTGGATAGGAACCTGCTTACCACACCAACTGCATAAGCGATATCAGGCCTCGTGCATATCATTGTGTACATTAGGCTACCAACCGCTGATGCATAAGAAACCTTTTCCATTTCCTTCTTTTCTGTCTCACTTTTCGGGCACTATTCTAAGCTGAGCTTGAAGTGGTTTGCAAGTGGAGAACAAACTGCTTTGGATTTATTCATGTTAAATCTTTCAAGAATTTTATTAATATATGTTCTTGAGATAACCAGAGTTTACAGTTTTGTTTGTCTCGAAAAATTTCCATCCCAAGAATTTGTTTTGTAGGTCCTAAATCCTTCATCGCAAAGGACTTGCTTCATTCCTTCTTTAAGTTGTTGATCTTGCTTTTATCCTGGCCAACAATTAGCATATCATCAACGTAAAGCAAAAGAATTAGAAAATTACTATCTGTAAATTTCTTGACGAACATACAGTGATCAGCGGTGGTTTTTTTAAACCTATTTTCTTCCATGAATGAATCGAACTTTTTATATCACTGTCTTGGTGCCTGCTTGAGCCCGTAAAGACTCTTCTTCAGTCTACACACAAGATTTTCTTTGCCTTTGATTTTGAAGCCTTCCGGCTATTCCATGTAGATCTTCTCATTTAGATCTCCATGTAAAAATGCAGTCTTCACGTCAAGTTGCTTGACCTCCAAGTTCAAGCTTGCTACCAAGCCAAGAACAACTCGGATAGAAGACATTTTAACCACAAGTGAAAATATCTCGTCGAAGTCGAAGTCGATATCTTTCTTCTGATCGAATCCCTTCACAACCAACCTTGCTTTATATCGTGGTTGTGAGTTATCTTCTTCAGTCTCCAGTCTTTAGTCTGAACACCCACTTGTTTTTGAGAGCTTTTCTTCCTTGTGGCAATTTGACTAAATCATAAGTATGATTTTCTTATAAGGATTTCATCTCCTCTTGCATAGCTTTTAACCACTTCTCTTGGTGCTCATGGAACACAGCTTCTTGGTAGTTCTCTGGTTCTCCCCTATCAGTGAGCATCATGTACTCGTTGGGAGAATATCTACGACTAGATTGTCGTTCACGGGTTGATCTCCTCAATTGAGGTTCTGATAGGACCTGTTTAATAATTGGTTCAAGTTCAGCAGTCATACCTTCAATGCTAGATTCAGCTTGCTCATTGTTAGAATCGGTAGGAGGAGCGATTGGGCCAAGATCAACAAGGTATTCATTTGTTGATTGAGATTTCTTGTGCTTCTCGAAGTCCTCGATTGTTTGATCGTCAAGAAATACCACGTCCCTACTTCTGACTATTTTCCGGCTAACAGGGTCCTAGAGTCTATAGCTGAATTCTTCATGAGCGTAACCCAAAAAAATACGTTGTTTTGATTTCTTGTCAAGCTTTGATCTCTCATCCCTAGGAATGTGAACAAATGCTTTACAGCCGAACACCTTCAAGTGGCTGTAAAAAGCATCTTTACCGGTCCAGACACTTTGTGGTACATCACCATCAAGTGATGCTGAAGGTGATAGGTTGATTAAGTCAACTGCCGTCCTCATTGCCTCACCCCAAAAGTGGTTTGGCAGCCTTGCGCTGGAGAGCATGCATCTGATTTTTTCGCAGATGGTTCTGTTTATCCGCTCCGCGACACTGTTGTGTTGAGGTGTTTTTGGTACGGATCTTTCTAGTTTGATCTTGAAACTTTTGCAATAATCCTCGAAAGGTCCTCGGTATTCACCACCGTTGTCTGAACGTACACACTTCAATTGCCTTCCTGTTTCTCTTTCAACCTTCATATGAAATTGCTTGAAGATATCTTGCACTTGATCTATAGTTTTCAAGGCAAATGCCCACACCTTTCTAGAGTGGTCATCAATAAATGTTACAAAATAAAGAGCACCTCCAAGTGTTCTAGTTTGCATTGTGCATACATCGATATGTATTAAATCTAAAATTTTAGCTTTTTTGGATGGTGGGGAATTACGAAATGCTACTCTGTGTTGTTTTCTCATAATGCAGTCAACACAAGAATTTAACAGTGTACCTTTCATTCCCGATAGGAGTTGCTTTCCAGTGAGAATCTTGAGTCCTTTCTCACTCATGTGTCCGAGTCTTTTATGCCATAACTCGGTGGTGACTCCTTTTTCTGTTACATTCACCTCTCATCTATACAGTCTGGATTGTGTGATGTAGAGAGAGCAAGTTTTTTCTCCTTTGGCTATCACCAAATTACCTTTAGTAAGCTCCCATTTCCCATTACCAAAGAAATTGTTGTAGCCTTCGTCATCGAGCTTGCCGGTAGATATAAGATTAAGGCGTATGTCTGGAACATGTCTTACATCTTTGAGTAAAAGCCTACATCCAACATTAGTCTCCAAATAAATATTACCCATACCAGTAATTTTGGACGTACGGTCGTTTCCCATCTTTACAAAGCCAAAGTTGCCAGTGGTGTAAGATGTAAAAAGATCTCGACGAACCGTGGCATGGTAGGATGTGCCGGAGTCGACTACCCATGTCGAATCTTGGGATGCATGATTAATGGAATCATCACTTTGAATAATGATTACCATGTCTGCAATATTTGCGGTGTCATTCGTATGGTTCTCGTTAGCTTTGTTCATGTTATGGCTCTTTGATTTTTTTGCCTTTAGCTTTCTGCATTCTCGGATGAAGTGTCCCAATTTACCACAATGATGGCACTTCTTGTCTCGTTTGAAGTTGGATCGGGACCTTCCTCGTTGCTGATTTCGGAAATTTTGGTTCTTGCTTCTCCCTCTCCGTTCTTGATTTTCTTGTCGGTTAATGACAAGAGCCTCGAATTCTGGGTTGACTCCGCTCTCTTTTTGCCGGGATTCTTCATTCAACATTCTATCTTTTACCATGTCCATGGTAAGCTTGCCGTCAGGAGCCGAGTTGCTGACTGACACAACAAGTGTGTCCCAGCTTTTCGGCAAAGAGCTAAATAGCAGCAATGCCTGCAACTCATCATCTAATGTCATCTTCATAGAGTTGAGTTGGTCTACTATACTTTGGAACTCGCTCATGTGTTCCGAAACACTGATCCCATCTTCGTATTTCAAATTCACGAGCCGCCGCATGTGATTTGCTTTATTTTGTGCTGTTCTTGCATACATTTTCTCTAATTTTTGCCAAAGAACACCAGCATCATGTTCATTAGCAAAATTTTGAAAAATACTCTTGTCGATCCATTGTCGAATTTGAGCAGCACACTTTTGATTGAGCACCATCCATTCACTTTTGGACATGGTCGTTGGTTTGCCACCAGAGGACGATGTCGATTTGTCTTTCGCTACAGGATTTACCTCCTTGGACGTTGGTGTTGGTTCCTCCATTGGTATCACGATTGGCCTCCAAAGGTCTTTAATGTATAGCAGATCCTCCATCTTTGGTTTCCAAATCGCATAATTGAATGCGGTCAATTTTATCATGTTGTCATAATTCTCCTCCATTTAATTTTGCATAGAAAAATAATATATAGAGCAATCTGGCTCTGATACCACTTATTGGGAAAAAAGAACAATATTTGCAAAAAAAAAGCCCGGATAATTTTCCCACTACTATTTCTGTGACAATGAAATAGGATAAAATATTTGAAGAAAGCGATAAAGACGAATAATAAATAACACCAGAATTTTAACATGGAAACCCTCCAAGGTGAAGGGAAAAAACCACGGGACCGCAATCCACTTCAAACTTCCACTATGATAAATAATGGGATACAACTTCACCTTAAGGTAGATCTCTCACTGTCTTTAATTTGTGGATCTGAACCTCTCATAAATTGGATAACTCTCTCGAAGATAACTCTCTTGGAAAAAGATTGTTTCTTCCACTATATTCTGATCTTCTTGCTTTTTGTATATTTCTCTCCATTGAGGAGGACTCCTATTTATAGGAGCAAATGTAATCCTAATTGGAATTATACGATATGAAAATCACGATGATTTGTTTTCAGAACACTCATGATTTTTTTGATGTGGAAGATCATTTTGATTTATCTCTCGATTTCTCTTGATTTTCTTTCCCCCTCCCTTTGGCCTCTCCAATTAGGAGTGACCTACTCAACAAAAATCGATGTTGACGCGGCGCTTAATTGGTACCATATCACTATATCATCAGCGTTAAAAGGGCCATCGACTGTATTTATAAAAATCACGTTGAATTATCCGATCACCTTAAAAAAGATAGAGCTCACAAGAATATTCGAATTCGGTATAATTTTTAGAAATTAATTGCAGTTTTTGTTATAAGTTTTTTTTTATTTTAATAAGGAAAAATACTACCACAAACCCCAAACTATACCACTTGTGATAAATTTACCCTGAACTTTTTTTTATTACACAAAAAACCCCAAACTATACCACTTGTGATAGATTTATCCTTAACCTTTTTTTGTGACACGAAAAATCCCAAATTATGCCACTTGTGACAAATTTACCCTGAATTTTTTTTTGTGACACGAAAAACCTTAAATTATGTCACATGTGACACATTTATCCCACATTACTTTGGCCTATGGGTATTTTCGTCTTTTTCCTTTTTTTTTTTTTTTCTTTTCTTCTCTCTGGCGAGGGTTGCCCTCGCTCACATCGGGCGAGGGCTACCCTCACCTACCCAGGTGGGGGCGACCCTCGTCGGCATTGGGTGAGGGTCGCCCTTGCTTGATTCGACGAGGGTATGATCTGGCGAGGTTTGCCCTTGTCGGCATTGGGCGAAGGTTGCCCTTGTCCGCCCAGGCGAGGGTTAGATTTGGGGAGGGCTGCTCTCACCGGCGTCGGGCGAGGGTTGCCCGACATCGGCGAGGGCAGCCCTCACCGGCTTCCTTCGCCGGAGAGAAGAAAAAAAAAAACAGAAAAAGAAAAAAACGAAAATGCTCACGGGCCAAAATAAAGTGGGGTAAATGTGTCACTGATAGCATAATTTAGGATTTTTCATGTCACAAAAAAAATTTCGGGATAAATTTGCCACAAGTGACATAATTTGAGATTTTTTGTGTCACAAAAAAAGATTCAAGGTAAATTTATCACAAGTGGCATGATTTAGGATTTTTGGTGGCATTGTCCCTTTTAACAATGAGTAATGTAGGTGCTGACGTCAGCTGAGCGACTTCTATTGGTTTCGCCGTTCCCTCCCTCGTGGAGCAGACCGGCGCGATTCTCTCGAGACGTACGAGACGCAGCAGCAGATTTCTCGCTGTGGGACTCGATTGCGTTCCGTCCCGATTCCCAACCGCAATGATTTGATTTTTCAACCCATCCGGTGGCTCTCCGCCATTTCTCCCCGTCGCCGCCCCCCGCCCCTCCCCGCTTCGAATCGGAAGAAATCGAAGTTCGTCTGGTTGCAGCAAGTGGAAGATCGTCTGGAGTCGCTTCGTCTCGATGCTGCTCAAGGCGGCGATGCAGGCCCTGGGTCCTTGGAGGAGGCCCTGCTCCTCCTCCCACGGCTTCTCCGCCCTCTCTCTCTCCAGCCTCCCCTCCTCCTCCTCCCCCCCTCTCCGAAGGCGGCGAGGCGGCTCGCACCCGCCGCTCCGGTCCCCCGCGCTCTCCCCTGCGGCGGCGGCGGCGGCGGCGGCTCACCGGAGGAGGAGGAGGCATTGCTGTTCTTCCGGGAGGACGGTTCGCGCGCACGCCGCCGCTCGGTCCGGGTCGAGCTCGGACACGGCTCGCTCCGCGACGCCCGCTGCCATTCAGACATCCGTAAGTCGTGTTCCTCGGTTGGGTCTTGTTCGGTCGGTTTATTTGTGATGCGCGGCCGCGTGATGTGCGCGCCGGTGTTCGCGGGTGGGGTTCCGAGCGCTGATGCCCGTCTCTATTGATTTGGGAATGATTAGGGATGGCAAATTTGATTGCGGAAAAGGTTCGGAGGCTTTGGTAATCGTGTGATCATGGAGCGTGGTCCGAGTGCATTGCCCATTTCAGTCTTTAGCTGTATCATCGAGTATTACTCTTGTAGCTAAACCTTAGACCCGATGGCCATCGACTATATTATGCTCCTGGTATAGTATGAACAGTTTTTTTTTTTTCTTTTAAATTGTCAATATAATGGAATGGCAATCCCTTTTTCTTTTTTTGGCAACAAATTAGATGATTTGGCTTCTAGTTGTCAGTGTGTACATCAGACACTGATGGAAATTTCATGAATTGCCTGCGGGGATGCTGCAAGTATCAGCTTACGGCGTGGGCAGATACTGTTGAGGAGAGAAACTAGAGTGTGGAGATTTATGTTCAAAACTTACCTACATTTACACGTTTAATAGTTGAAGTTCTTGATCTCTTGTTATTATTTCTCTAGAATGTACTCCATCATGGCATTCGGTCATGGGACGGGCAGAAGTGATACTGGTTGGAAAGGAAAAACTTAAGTTTTAATCAGAAATATTCATAGGTTTTTTGCAAAAATTGAAATTTAGTCAGTCCGTGACCGACTGATATTTCAGTTTGTCCCCCGGTTGGATGGGGCAGAATGATAGTTCTTTCAATCTATCTTCTAAATTATCTCTCTTTCTTGGTTCTACGAGAAGATGAAGAGAGAGAATGAATGGAGATGTGTTGATTGCCTTTCAGACCCATCATTAACCTGCTTTTGCTTACGCATTTGAGTGCAGGGAATTGTAAAAAAGATAAATTTTTGTCAATGGTGCGGTGGACCGACAAAGCATGAAATACCTGATGGAGAGGAGAAGATGAGAGCCATTTGCACTCTCTGCGGGAAAATTGCTTACCAGAATCCAAAGATGGTAGAGAGATGTCCTGTTTGTTTTACTTGAAAATTTGATTGTACTATATATCTCATGTGCTTAAACTAAGCAATTCTTTTTCTGTTCCAAATATTTTCTGAGTCTTACTCTTGAAGAAATTAGGAGTTTAAAGTAGAATCCTATGTACATTTAACCTTTCGCTCAGTACAACATAGAGATGCTATTCTTGTAGTTGGCACAATTAAGACTGGTTGTTAACTTCTGGAAACTGATATTTTAGGTTGTAGGTTGCCTCATTGAGCATGATAACAAGGTCCTACTATGCAAGAGGAACATCGAACCTTCCAACGGTCTATGGTGTGTATTCATATAAATGAGTTTTGGTTGTTGAAGCTTTGCCTTTTAATCATCTTCTGCTGAGGGAAAAGAAAATGTCTTTGCTAAGAGTTAAGGCATTTAAGGAAACAAATTGTTCACGTAGTACTGATTTTCATTCTTAACTCCTATTTGCACATAATGTGGCATAGGACTCTTCCTGCTGGTTACATGGAAATTGGGGAGTCAGCTGTGGAAGGGGCGATCAGAGAAACTTGGGAAGAAGCATGTGCAGAAGTGGAGGTTCTTTCACCTTTTGCTCAGCTGGACATACCTCGTATTGGTCAAGTGAGGAAAATCAATATCTCCATCTATCTCCTTTATTTATCGTGTGTGTTGCCTACAGACTTTGAAGCATATGCTCTTTTGTGTGGGCAGACCTATGTAATTTTCTTAGCTAAGCTGCGGAATCCTCACTTCTCACCTGGTCCGGAATCATCAGATTGCCAGCTCTTTGCCCTTGACGATATACCTTTTGATTCCTTGGCATTTTCATCCATCTTGGTCACCTTGAAATTGGTAAAAGTGTTAACTATGATGCTACAATGTATATCCTATGATTGGATGATCTCTGGTGATTTTAATATATTTAAGACACATATACTTGATTGCAGTACATTCAAGATGTTAAGAATGGAAGGCCAAGGTTCCACTACGGTACCATTAATAAAAGGTATTTGCCTTAATGCAACTGCTTTCAGTTCTACGCACTATGTGAAGTATTTTTGGTATCTTATTATCTTCACGTTTGGGAAGTTTTTAAAGCCAGTTCGATGTATTCTGGCAGGCCTGGATCAAGCCCTTCCGATATTCGTGCCTATACTCTGGACTATCATCTGCAGTCATGACTGAAGCTGTGATGGTTCACCATATCTTTGGTGAGGATAATCTTGCAGCATGGTAGTTGTATAGTTTAATGCCTGTGATAGTAGGTCTGGAAGTTAAAAGTTTATTTGTGATTTCATCTTATATGTTATTTGTGGTTGGATATGGGCCATTCAGTTAGTGTTTCCCGGAACATATGAGGTTTAGTGGTAAGACTAAGGAGAGAAATAGTTCGTGTTTCGTAATCTTCTATGGCTTTCAATATAGATACAAGGGGTAATGACGCCACAAATCTCTGAACTTTTACCCACTGTTCAATGCGGTTCTGATTTTTTTTCTTTGTTCAATATAATCCACGAACTTTTCAGAATTGTGCTCCTTCTGTTAACTCTAGTTCCAAGTTATGCACTTTTTTGCTAATGTGGCAGTCCATATCAGCAATGAAGGGATCCAAGAAATCATATAAACTGCCCCATGTTTTTTTTATCCAAATCAGCAGAATATACCTTTCTTTTCCTTTGTTCTTCTTCTTCTTCTTCTTCTTCTTCATGCAATGCCGGGGTCCTCCATCACCACACTTGCTGCCGTGGTTGCCCCGCCATCTATCACCACCATGCCGCATTGTCCATCATGCCGCTTGTCCATTGCCCCAGGTTTGAGACACATGGCCTTAGATACGAGGCAGCACAGCCTCAATCCGAGACAGCCAACTCCAGTTCGAGGCTGTGCACCTCAGATCAAGCCTGCACTGTGAGATGGTGGTGGTGGATGGTGGGTCGACTATGGCGGCGAGGATGGTGAGGCGATGGAGCACAAGCATTCACGGTGGGATGATGTGTGGCGAAGGATTTGTGCAAATGCAGATGGTGATGGTGGAGTACTGCAGGGAAGTGGGAAGGATGGAGGAATCGAGGAAAAGAAGAGAAAGAAAGGAAAAGAAGGAAAAAATAATTTTGATGTACTTCTTGCGGCCCTTCAGTGGAGGAGATGAGAGTATTTGGACCAATTGATTGGACACATCAGATGTAAATTTGGACACCTAAAAGTCAATTAATGACATTTATGCCATATCAATAATTATCAGTTGTCTAGTTAACGGAAGGATGACAGTGCATTGATCTTGAAAAGTGTAATGTTTACATTGGAAAAGAAAGTTCAGGCACTATATTGAACAATGAGAAATGGTTCAAAAACCTGTGGCATCGTTACCTCTGGATACAAACACTCTAGGGGGGTTAATAGAGCTATGCAAGAAACCTGTGATTTTGCCCTTCAAAAACGTGAGGTTTGAGGTTTGATTTAAGTTAACTGTAATCTTTTGGGTCTAAATCAAGCTGAAAGTTCATTTTGAGTCTTCTTTTTTGACGTAGATGTTAGGTGGTATTGAGGAGGATGATTCGAATTGCTTAGCCTGGACATCACTTGACTGGGATACAAAGAAAACAGGGAAATGTTATAGTTGCATGTGTTCTTTTCAATATAGTGCCTGCTTTTGCTCATCATGCTTGGGACGAGTGTTCATTTGTTTATCTGTCTGTTGTTTTTGTATTGTTGTCTGAGTCTTGAACTACGGCAATGAAAAAGATGTGTCAGTCAGATGCGGGCCTGTTGTGTTCTCTCCGTTCTGCTCATCTTTTAGCTGTCTCCCTTCTAGTGTGCAGTAAAGAGTAGAAGTTTCGGAGAATTCAAATGGAGGGATGCTTACTTACCTGGTGAAAATCAGGAAAGGCCCTGAATGCAATTGCTTTAACTGGAGATACTGTGTGTACAACGGGAGAATATTGTTATTGGGATAGCCGGTGGAAATCAATGAAAACTTTTGCAAGTCTAAAGAAGAAAAGAGAAAATCTCCATCTGTTTCTGTTTTCGCACGGAAGATGCTCAGAAACTGACGATACCGTCAAGCTTGTATTTCTTTGTCTCATCAGTCGTGGAATTGCGTGTGGAGTGAGAAATAGAAACTACTGCTTAATCCTGTCTCTCAGTTTATAGAATTTTATCAGTGAAACCAGGAATTTGGCTGAACAACCAAAGATCCTTATTCTTTTGAATCTAGAGCAACGGTTGGAGCAACTTTTCTTGTCACTGGTAATAGTATTTAGCTTTGCCAAATTGCTCATGGCAATGACTGTTGTTTTCTGCATTTATTATCAAATAGCCTATGGAAAAGGAGGCCATTCTTTTGATTTTTCCCCGAGCTCAGCACCTGTTATGTTACTTGCAGAATGCAAGTGTCGGCCACTCACCTTGTCAATGGATATTCTATTGGTTGGCTGTTATGTCTACTAAGCAGCAGATTGTTGAGGGTGGAAACACTGGGTAGCAGTGTTATAATGTAATAGCTCGGTTTCAGTGTTTACACTCAGCGCCTTATCACACTGAAGTCCACATTGAAGTAATCATATCAGGAGACTTGCTGTCATTCCTTCTAAAAACACAAAATGCTTTGTGTCCTTCTTGGCTCGAACAGGACGTACTATTATTATTAAAAGAAAACTAACTTTAGCGTACACGTGGGGAGTTTACCAGCTGCAACCAGCATAAGCAAAGATGGCGCAGGTTCCTCCTCGGTCATACCAGGAAAAAAAAACAAAAACCTCTAGTATGCAAATATCTTGAATGTAATATAAGATTGTTCACATTCAGGCACTAAAATGGCAAATGGGAGCTGATGAAAAGCACAGGTTTGCAGGTTCTACCGCTTTGCACAATTATCTCCCGCAAAGCTCTGTTATGAGAGTTATCTGGCCTTCGGCATTGGAGCAATCTAAGTCCTCTCTAAAAGATGGAGGCATTGACGGCCAGATGAAAGCTGGCCTTTCCAGCGGCACGATCGGTGGAGCTACTTCCCCAGTCATCACCTGCAATACGATTCTCATGGAGGGCCTACAGTACGGATTCGGGTGGC
The DNA here is from genome assembly GCA_024500025.1 of Syzygium aromaticum. Lineage (NCBI taxonomy): Eukaryota > Viridiplantae > Streptophyta > Magnoliopsida > Myrtales > Myrtaceae > Syzygium > Syzygium aromaticum. Next base: position 14,630,197 of record CM044895.1, read on the forward strand.
AACAGGCCAACCCCAGAACAAGCATGTCCTCCATTTCTCTGTCTCCAAATTCTCCACTCATCCTGGAATCCGCTGCACTTAAGATCCTTCCCCTCCTATGCAGTTCCCATACCCAGGACACAATACTGGTTTCCTCATTCTGATCGCCTGGTTTTCTTCCACAGAAAACTTCAAGCATGAGGACGCCAAATGCATAAATGTCTGTTTCCACGGTTGCCCTTCCCGTAAGAAAGCTTTCGGGAGCCATGTAACCCCAGGTTCCGGCAATTTCTTTGGTTGAGTGGTGTGTCTGTTCGGTCCGTTGGATGGTGCGCGCCAACCCGAAGTCCCCGAGCCGAGCATTGAACTCCAAATCCAACATGATGTTGCTCGCTTTGATGTCCCGGTGAAGCACCCTCTTCTCGCACCCATTATGGAGATAATCAAGTGCTTTAGCTACTCCAGATATAATGTTGTACCTTCTCTGCCAATTCAGGGTTGGTCTACTGGCTATTAACTTCTCATGGCAGTATATGTACTTGTCTAGGCTACTATTCGGCATGTACTCGTACACGAGGAGAAGCTCGTGGCGCTCGTAGCACCATCCAATCAATTTCACTAGATTCCGGTGATGGAGGCTGCCGATGGTCGTGATTTCGGCTAGGAATTCTTGCTTGCCTTGATGTGAATCTTGAGAAACCCTTTTGACGGCTACCTCTTTATCCATTATGCGCCCTTTATAAACCGTTCCAAAGCCCCCCTGTCCGAGCTTGTTCTTGAAGTTGCCTGTTGCTTTCTTGAGATCCTTGAACCAGAACTTCCGTGGAGCCATGGATGAGCCCTTGATCTGGTCTTCTATTGTCGGGTAAGTGTCTTCCACGAGACCCTTTTTGCCCGTTCTTATCCTATACAGGAGATAAATTAGAGCACACAACACAAGTACAGTTGGAACTGAAATCCAAACCCACAACAGTTTAGGATCTTCGTCTAACTTTGAACCCTCAAAGAACCAAGACCTTATGCAGTTCAACTCTGTGTAGTTGCTTGTTGAAGCGGAGAATCCTACGTACACATCCTGTGGGAGATACTCGGAAAGATCGATAGTGTAAGAAATAACTGGATTCTTCATGTTGTCTCCTGTTTCATTTCTCAGGAAGACAAACAACGAGTTATTCTTCCCATCATATTCCACTCTGGCTGTTATATTGATAGCTGCTGAAAGATTGACGCCGTAATTATCCAGAGGCTCTTGTTTGATTGAGAAAATACTATTCACGTCCAATCCCACATGGTTATCATCACCATCTTTTGCATAGCTCTTCCGGCTGTCGAATTCTATGGCTACAACCTGGTTCTGAGAGAGTCTGTTTGTGCTCGAGTTGACGATACCAAGCCATCTTCCGTCACTGTTGTCTGGAAGACCCGTTTTTCCGGTTATAAGGAAGGCAAGACCTTCACCACCTGGAACAGTCCGTGGAGTTATTTTGAGCACAAAAGTGGAATTAAAAGATGCGGTGACTCCCTTTTTCTTCCACAGCTTGAATGGGTCTTTGTATAATATGCGGCCGGACAAGTTTGAGATGGGAGCTCCACTTACATCTGCGGTCACTTGGAGGGCATTGAAAACTATATAGGAATTTTCCTTGATGAAATGGTTTTCATCTGCTTCTTCAAAGGTGGGGTAACTGAATTTCAAGCATGTTGCTCGATCAAAAGCACATGCCAAGATGGTAACTACTAGCAATAGCGACATGACCGAAGGAGTAATGTACATTCTTCAATGAAAAGAAGAAAAAGAAGTCGAAGAAAGGGTTTAGAGTTGCAGATTGAGGAAGCAATTTTGAAGAGTGGGAGATTTTACATGGCCGATGAAGTCTCTGCGATATTTAAAGTGGTGAAGTCAAGAAAACTTGGGTGAGGGATGACCAGTTGTGTTCCGAAGAAAGTTACATGCTGTCCTCTATTGGAATGGTAACGTTAATAAATGACTTGAAGAGGAATTAGAACAGTTCTTTTCATGGTTGATGTGAACAAACAAGCTAGATAAGAATGGAAGGACCTTCCCGGTGCCAAGCTCTGTTCCAACTCCTCTGCATTTTCATTATATTTTCCTCTCGGAACTTTCTCCTGCACAGATAAGACACTTGGATTATTCAAACCTTGATTAGTCATTTGTATATTTTTGTTTGTATTTCTGTAGAACGACCCTGTCAAGTTGCTATCACTCTATAAACCCAAAATGGAGTGGTAGCAAAGTCGCTCTTTGCTAACTTGGTCTACAGTCTAGCCTGTTTGGTCAGTTTAATACGGCAATTAGCTCCCGCTTGGAAGGTAACGAGTTAACTTGGAGACATGGAAGGTTGACTCAGGATTAGATGGAAAGATGCGTAAGAATGAAATGGTTCAATACAATAACGCATGTTCTATTCCTAGGTGCTAAGATTTTAGCAGTTGTCCATCGACTCATAGAGTCGGAAGTGAAGTTTTCTAGGTGAGGAAATAAGGTATGCACAACCCTGTCAAACCTGGATGTTCATAGATGATCACAAACAGTTCAAACTGATATGATCTGATTATGCCATTGGCAACGGTAAAATTGTTGGGAACCTGGAGTAAAACAAGCAACAACATAAGAGGACGTCTCCAACTCTGATCCTATCTACTTGGGATTCGTTAGGAGAGCCGATCAATTATGCTGCATATTCATCAGTCAACTGTGTTTATTATTTTCTCGATTCATGTTTTTCTTGTTCATCTGAAAGAAGGGACATAGTCTTTAGCCAGATTCCTTCTGTGCCGTATAAACAAGTCTGGATTTGCAGAGGTTGGCAAAATTTAGGAGAAAGAAATTTGGGTTCAATGGTAAACAATACAAAGTTAACAGTTAAAACTAAAGCAAAAGAGAAGAATTTCTGTATATTTGACAATCTATAAAAGAGTACATGGAGAGCTCATTTATAAGCTTATTAGATAACTAATTAAGGTAACCTGATAAACATTATATCAAATCTAAATCAATCAAGGGTATGCACCATCGAAAGAGATATATGCATAATTCTAAGAGATATGCAGAATCAAATAGATATCATAAAATCGCTAACATTAACTGCTGCTCTGAAGTTCCATTGATTTGTTTCCTATGCCTATCAAGCACCGCAGAAAATTCTCATAAGAAAATCTTGAATTATCATACAGAACGGTCAAGCCTTGAATAATCTCCAAACTTGTTCTAGAGAACAAGATTTTGCAGCATCCTTTCCTTGACTATAGGATTTCGTTGATTAATCTAATAAAACAGAGCTTCACAAATGAATTTGAGAGGAAATTACCAAAGAGAGACAAAAAAGCATTGACTGAGAAGAAAACCCGGCTGGAAAGAAGATTCAACATAAGCGCAACCAATTGTCGTGCTCTTGAGAAAAGTATATGGATCATGTCAATTCTTGGGAGGACATTGCAAAGTATCTGAGCATGTTCATGCTTCACAGTTGACGAGTATGGTAGAGTTGGGAACACGATGAGGTATTTTTCTCCAATCTAATATTGGAGATAGGAAAAGAAAACATTGCTTCACCCTACCATATGAACTATCTCCTCTTTTCATTTGGTTTTTAACTTTTTATAGATCATAATTCCTACACCGTACAAGGATCTCCGGCCCTACTGAGGATTTTGTTATGAACAGTCATAATCTTCCCGAAAATGTCAGTGATCAGCAGAAATAAAACAAAGTGTCAAGGAACTTTTCTGCTTTGCATCTTCAAATGCATCGTAAAGTCGTCATGCTGACTAAAGTTGGGGATGCATGTGCTTTTGGGGATTGAATAATGAGACAAAGTCCTGGTCTTCTCCAGAGAAACCATTCAGTTGGATGAAACTTTTCTCAGTCGAAGATTTGACTTGGTTACGGGACAGTGATTTCAATAATCATCAACCAATGATGTTACCCTCATTATAGATAATCTCCAACACCAAAAACAAAATAGGAAGTTACCGAGAAAAGACGACAGGCCGAAACTATTCTTGGTTGAAGATTTGCCCTGGCTTTGAGTGGACCTAAAGGAACGGCACCAACATTCCCATCATCCATGTGTGTTTAAAAGTTGGATCTCTTCATATGTTCTGCATTTCTTAGTTCTATCTACCACTGAAGGTTGAGGATGCATGTTTGTAGTATATTTGGAGCTTTTTTATGCTACAGAGACATTAAATGATGGGATCTTGTTGATCTTTCATGGAAAAAATAATAAATGTTAACTGTAGCAGAGCTATTTTTTATGCATCTTCATTTGCAACCATCCTCTCCGTTCAGTCGAATACTTGAGAACAATCAGAAAAGCATTTCCCTTTGCTCTATTGTTTCTCTCTTTTGACAGTAGATAAACATTGTGAGGGCTCAGTTTGGTGTATCATTCTGCTTATAACGATATGATTCCATCAAAAGATAAGGCTATGGGGGACGGCAACTTCAAACATATTATGTTTCTAAATAGCATGCCAGTAGCATGAGACAGATAGCAACATCAAAACTTGGTAGAGCCTGCTAAGTACAAGAAACAAAAGTTGATCCTTAAGTCAACTGAAATAAGTAGATCTTTATTTTCAAATGTATTTTTGAAACGCAATCAACAGACAACGATAGATACTGTGAAGTGCTTGACACGTTGAGGTCCCTCTCAATTGATGTTGGCAGATTTGCTTTTATCGATACATTCGCATTTTCATAAACGGAGTCTGTGTGGAATAACTATTTTGTAGCACCTAAAAACATGTTGAACAGGACAAAGAAGGATTAGAAAAACGAATCTGTATTCATATCTTGTTTTATCATTGATCATAAGCTGGTATATGCATTGCAATTTGCTCTGATGCCTCATGCGAATCACTACCTGTTCGCGAGAGAAATGACTTTTGGACAGGCAAAATGCGAGAGATTGACACCGATCAAAGCATATAACACTTCAGCCACCAACATCCATTGAGGCTTCTCAACATCCAGCAGCACTGAACCGTGAGCAGTCTTATGTTTGGGCTGCAAGCTAGAGATCTCCGATTGGGCCTACTTTTGCCGCCCCTGCAACTTTTGCCTCCAGTTGAAGATGCTGCAGAAGCTGAGCCACAGGATTGACCCCAAACACATGCTTACTTTGACTCCAACCCGAGTCTACCAGGAAGTTGCTTTCGCGTGCAATGCCTGCGGGAAGCTAGGCATGTACTTTTCTTACCAATGTCGAGTGTGAGCTTAATTTGCACTCTCTGTGCTTTTGCGCTGTCATCAAGTACTGTCGCTCAGCTACAGCAGCAAGTGAATTACTCTCATGCCGAGCCATCAGATCATAGCATTCCTATCCCAACCATGCCAGGGCCAGAATTCCTTAATCATCGGAGCATGTATTTCCCAGATCCTAATCTGCAACTTGGATTCTCAAGCATTTAGTCAGGGACATGGTTACTATCCAGGTGTGCCTTATTGTACATTTCCAGGACATGGATTTAGTCAGAGGAATGATTAGAGTGAGAGTAGTCTGATGGGTCACCTGCTACGAGCAATCATTGACGGTTTGGCTCAGCAAGCTGGGACGGCTATCTTCCAAGCCTTCCTAGGAGATTTCCTAGTGGAAGATATTATGTCACACAATCTTCTGCTTCTGGGTAGCTCCGAGTAACACTACGAGGTATGGAGGATATTGCCTTGAACAAAAAGAAGACAAGATTACATATGAGCGAATTGCTAGTTCTGCAATTGCTCTTTGTTATTTAAATCCACAGTTTCGAGAATCCCGACAGAAACATGCTCACTGTAAATTATGCTTTTGATCATATACAAAGTGTTTCACCTAGAAACTTAAAGAAGATGAATTGCCTGTTTGTGAATCAACGGATCACAAAAGTGCTTTTCATTTAGCATACAAGAATTGTGATGTGTGATTTTAGCACATATTCCAGAAATGTTTCCTTGAGAATCCATTAAGTTTTAAGTTGAATTCACTCGAGAGAGACCCCAGATCTGTGAGTCATGTTTTCGTCCATAACTGGTCAACAAAAATATATTCATGTTTGTAATGTCACTAATGGGCGAATAACAGTAGGCAGAAGTGTCAAAACTTTTGTGCGCCGCTTACTTTTGTGCCAAAAGTTTTCACCGGCTCACTTAAGTATCAAATAAGAAAAACGATCACTTAAATGTCAACGACGAGAAAGTCCGACCAAATTAATCCATGATTTTTATAATTAAAATATTAATCTAAGTTGGATTTTTTTTTTAAAAAATCAGTTTACGCGGCATTTCCATATGCATAGTTTTATTTTTTAAATATTCTTTTGATTTTTTTCTTTTTTTCCTTCTTTTCTTTTTTTCTTTTCTTTCTTCTTCTTTTACCTTTGGCCGATAACCAGATACCGGCTACCGGCCATGGCTAGCCACCTGGCCTTGCCTAGACAAGACTGTCATCGCCCGCCACAGGCAAGGCCTAGCTAACCCTTGCCTAGGCGAGGGCAAGTGAGGGTTGGCCTTGCCTTGCCTCACCTCGCATGGGTAAGGCAAGTCTCGGCAAGGGCTCCTCTCACCAGATTTGGCAAGGTCGCCGTGACCTGGGCGAGGGCCAGTCTCACCGGGGCTCGCCTTGCCCAGGCGACATGAAATCGACCATCGCCAGGGCTTGCCCGCCCTCGCCCAGGTGAGGGTCAGCTGGGCCTCACCTGTGGCAGGCGACGGTGGCCTCATCCAGGCGAGGCTAGGCAGCCGGTCATGGCTAGTGGTCGGTGTCCGATCACCAGTCAAAGGTAGAAGAAGAAAAAGAAAGAAAAGAAAAAAAATAAAAAATATTTAAAAAATCGAAAAAAATATTAAAATATTATTAAATATCGTCTCCGTCAGTGCCAATGTGTCACGTAAGACTGAGAAATTAATAAAATATAGCCACGTCAGATTTCCATCAACTAAAATCGGAGTTGGCACTTAAGTGATTATTTTTTTAAAAAAAGGGCACTTAAGTAATCCGACGCAAAACTTTTGCCACTAAAGTGAGCGTCATGTACAAGTTTTGGCACTTCTAGCGTTTTTCCTCATGCACTAATCGAAAACTTGTTGAACGAAATTTCCTGCGATCAAGGAGATAGGTAAACACAACACAATCTGAAATACTGTTCATTATTCACGTGTTACAAAATTAGGAGAAATTATCGAGTGCCAGGTGGAGCACACCCAATGGACAATCATCCTCAACCCATGTATTTGGTTGGCCCCATGTAAGGACCGCTCTTATTGGGTGCACCTGATGTCCTAAAAAGTTATGTTATACTTCTACTTATGATTTTTCCTTCAAACTTAAAAAAATTGTAAAAATATTATTTTAGTCTCAAAATTATGAAAAGAAATCATATCTGATTCACCACTATATATGAAAAAGGCTTCAAAAGTTTCAGTTTAAATAAATGGTTAATATCACGAAAACCCCAAATTAGTATAGACGTAACAATTTTACCATAAACTATTTTGTTGATCACAAAAAATCTTAAACTAGTACACATGTGATAAATTTACCCTGAGCTATTTTTTTGACCACCAAAAATCCCAAATTGGTATACTTGTGATAATTTTACCTCGAATTAATATTTTAATAATATTATTATTTTTAATTTTTTTGAATTATATATATTTTTTCTTTTATTTATTTTCTTTTTTTCCTTCATTTTCTTCATCTTCAACCTTTGGTTGGTCGCCGGTTCGGTGACTGGCTAGAGGCGAAAGCCAGCGATGTCGACCCCACCAGCCACTGGTGAGGCTTGACCTCACCGTTATTAGGTGAGTTCGAGCCCTGCTGGCCGTTGGTGAGGTCGGCCTTGCCCAGCAATGGCGAGGTCATGCCTCGCCAGTTGCTGGTAGGGCCGACCAAATCTGGTGAGGCTCAAACTTACTAGTAATTGGCGAGGTCGGCCTCGCCCTACAACGACGAGGTCGGCCTCACCTAGTGCCGGCGAGGTCGAGCCTTGCCAACAGCTGGCGGAGCCGACCTTGTTGGGTTTCGCCTTTGGCCGGTCGCCAGTCTGGTGACCGGCCATAGGTTGAAGATGAATAAGATGAAGGAAAAAAAGAAAAAGAAAAGAAAAGACAAGAAAAAAAATTCAAAAAAATAAAAAGTAGTATTAAAAAATTAGTTCGGGGTAAAATTATCACAAGTATACCAGTTTAGAGTTTTTGGTGATCAAAAAAATAGTTCGGGATAAATTTGTCATAGATGTACCGGTTTGGGGTTTTTTGTGATAAAAAAAATAGTTTTGGATAAAATTATTACAGCTATACCAGTTTAAGGTTTTTTTTATGGTATTAATCATTAAATAAAAATTGACTGAACAAGAAAATTCGACAGAAGAACAATTCGTCCTCCAAATATAATTATCAAATCAAAATATCAAAAGTCTGCTCAAATGAAACCCTAAAACAAGCTTATATATCTTCAAACCTAACCCTACTTGAATTAGTAAACATCAAAACATAAAATTACGAAACTACCCTTTACTAAATTAACCCGTAAAAAAATACTAAAAAAAAGAAAAACCCATCTAAATGACCCCGAATCGCAAAAATCCATCGTAATCACGGCCTATGGCCGTGAGTTTTGATTAGCACGCCGTTTCGCTTCAGCCCACCAAATTTGAGCTCAATCCGACATCGTTGACTTTAAGCCCGCCGGTTCGTCCAGTCGCATAACGGTCTGTCGGTCCCTAGGTACATCATCCTCCCCTGCTAGAGAAAGATTTGTCCTCAAATCTGCTTCGCCTTCATGGTCATCGTCAATCTCCTCAGGATCTTCTTCTCCTTCAGGGTAGTAAGGTGACAAATTTGTTACATTAAAAGTTCCGGATACATTATACTTACCCGGCAATTCAATTTTGTAAGCATTGTCACTAATTTGCTCCAAAACTCTGAAGGGTCCATCAGCTCTAGGTTGAAGCTTGCCAAACCTACCTGCTGGAAATCGTTCTTTCCTAAGATGAATCCAAACTAGATCACCCTTCTTGAAGACGACTCTTTTCCTATGTATATCCACTCGTTGTTTATACTTCATGTTCTGCTTGTTGATCTGATTATGGACCTGGGAATGCAGCTCTTTGATATGCTTTGCATGTTCTTCAGCTTCCGAACTAAATTGCTTGAGAACTGGAATCGGTGTGAGATCTAAGGGAGTAATTGGATTACGCCCATAAACCACTTCAAAAGGAGTCTTGCCTGTAGTTTGGTTCTCTGATATGTTATATGCAAATTCTGCCTGAGGTAATGCCAAGTCTCATTATCGCGGATTATCCCCAATCAAACTCCGCAGCAAATTCCCTAAGCATCAATTGACAACTTCTGTTTGACCATCAGTTTGAGGATGATGAGTTGAACTAAACTTCAAACTTGTACCCATGTACCTCCAAAGCGTGCGCCAGAAGTAACTCACAAACTTCATATTACGATATGAGGTTATGGACTTAGGAATTCCATGCAGCTTAACAATCTCCTGTAGAAACAATTGAGCAACCTGTGAAGCATCATAGGACTTGCTACACGGGACAAAGTGGGCCATCTTCGAGAATCTATCGACAACCACCATTATTGAATCCTTACTCTGCTGCGTTCTTGGTAAACTCAAGACAAAGTCAAGACCGACATCCTCCCACGGTGCAACCGGAACAGGTAGAGGCATATACAATCCTGCATTAGCACTTTTGGTCTTTGCCACATGACATACTTTGCACCTCTCTATAAAACGAGTCACGTCACGCTTCATCCGAGGCCAATAAAAATGTTCACTCAACAAGGCCTTCGTTTTATCCACGCCAAAGTGCCCAGCTAAACCATCTGCATGTCTCTTAATAATAATAGATTCTCTTAAAGAACATTGAAGAATGCACAACCTGCTATCTTTAAATAGGTAACCCTTCGCAATTTGAAATTGCTGAAAAGGCTCCGTTTTGCTCTTCCTCCAGATATTCCCAAAATGAGGATCATCAGCATATAAATCTTTAAAAGTATCAAATCCTAGAACTTTTACTTGCATTGTAGACAGCAAAGAGTGTTTTCTGCTCAATGCATTTGCCACACTATTTAGCACTCTTGCTTTATGCTTGATAGAAAAACTGAAAACTTGAAAAAACTCTACCCACTTTGCATGCCTTGCGTTCAATTTGTGCTGCCCATTGATGTATTTCAAGGCTTCATGATCAGAAAATAAGATAAACTCTTTTGAAATAAGATAGTGCCTCCAATGCTCCAAACTCCTCATCATGTTGAGTTATGTGACGCTCTCAAAAAGTGAAAATTTTAATAATAGAAGCCGCCCTGGGAGTTTTATTCTTAAAAGGTGGGTGAACAAGCTATATTTTCTTCTCACTAAGGAAGAAGAAAAGAATCAGAGTTATTCTTTTTCACAACAAAATGAGTTTTTTTATTTTGTCTCGAGATCTTCAGATTAGCAAATTAACTGCCATATGCAGTGACCTGCAAACTGATAACTCTACTGAAAAGGACATGGGAATGTGGCTTTACTTGTTCTGTGAATGATTTGTTCTATGGATAACTATAACTCGGCCCTGCTTGTGATTTCTTGCCCTATCTAGCTACAGCCTAGCATACCCATTGGCAGATAGAGAGTAACATCGTTAGATGTCCACATCCTGCATATGCGGAATTTGCAGATGGTATCTGGTGTGTCACGCGCATTCTTTCCCATTCTGGTGCGTTCTTAAGAGCTTTCTCCTCACTTGCAACTGGATGCCACGGGCATGGATCGCCAGTTTTTCATAAACTCCAAGGTCGATCTTTCCTAGCTGGATAAGGGTTCTTATTGCTTACATGGAACTGTTCTTCTTGATAGATGGGGTTGAAATATTAGGATCTCTTCTGTTCTATATAGGAAGGCTCTTATGATCGATGACCATTCAAGATTCAGTCTCAAAGTAAGATTGACTGCTTTCGGTTTCTTCCCTAGTGCTCAAAATCGATGCTCCTCAAAAGGTCTGAAATGTCCTGTATAGCTTATGTTTGTGTTTACCATTTGAATGCAGCTGTTCCCATGGTAAACTTGTCCCTCATTTGAAGAAATAAACAGACATTTATCTCATCTGTATGAAATTATTTTCAGATAAATGTTTAATATTCTTCTCCCATTTTACTTTGCCACCCATCTCTTGATTAAGAAGGCCTTGTATGTATAACGAATGACTTGAGAGCTTGCCCTCGTTTCTCTCTTAACGTTGCTCTGTTAATTTTGAATTTTTTTAAGCCAAGCAAACATTATATTTCTTGCTGCTGCTTCCCGCCAACATCTAAACCTCACATAATTATCATTTTTCAGATGTCGTTTTGAACTGTCATTCCATAATTTCACATTATGACTGCAGTCTTGCCCGATGTAAGTGAAAGAGACTGTTTGCTTACATTCGTGACTCGTGGACCTTACTTGATTCCTTATCATCCACAAGAAGAAAAGAGAGAAATTTAACATGCATCAATACTGATTAGTTTGCTCTCCAATGTTACTCAGGAAGGTCGGCCTTAGGATTGAGGGCTTTTTTTTTTTTTTTTGATAACCTAGGGAACCCCCGCACGGCCGACAGCCGGGGAGTAAACCCTGGAGGCGACACGTGCTAGCCACCACACACGTGTCACCGGTTAAGTCACCCTGTAGCGCCCGGGATTCGAACACTCAACCTTTTGCGAGAGGAAGAGTGCGCGTTCCAGCAGCGCCACCCGGGCGGGTGGTGGGATTGAGGGCTTTTTATCCCTCGATACATTGAAAAATTAAGCAACGACTGCATATGAGTCCAAGTCTGTCACGCACCTTCATTTTTTTTCTGGGCACAACTTTTGTTTTTCCCCTCACTTTCGATAATTCTAAGTCGTCATCTCTTGAGGCAGATTGACAAACAATTATAGTAGGAAAAAGAAGTGCATTAGGTATAAGAGAGTATTCTAAGAAAAACAAGGTTTGCCTAGAGAGAGAGAGAGAGAGAGAGAGAGAGATTAATATTAAGTTACGGATAGACGACCAGACATTATCTTAAAACAAAAGTAAAAAGTGATGACAAATTGGAATATCAACTTGATAGATGTAAAAAGAGAGGAGACGCACAAGAAAGAAGGCAAAATTGGAATATTGGTATCGTACTTTGCATCTGTAATGGATTCTATTAGTTAATAATTCTGAGAGTGAAGAACCAACACATCAGAAAAGATTACAACCCATGGTCTGTACTATTGGGAAAATATTGTACGGGGAAGAAATGGAATTGAAATTTAATCGAACTTTGAGGCGTGTTTTCTTTTAGGATCAATTTGCCCCACAAAGTTGCTACAGGCTTCTGGCAAATTCCCTTCAGGATACAACAAAGTCACGTGAGATTTTTTGGATAACAATTCCAGAAAATCTCTTTAAACTCTCAAAAGAAACAATTGGAGAGAAGGCTGTGCTTTTTTTTTTCTTGAAGAAAACCAGAAAAATGGAAAAATGCTCTCTAAAATATATACGATAAGTGAACCACATCTTTTGGTGTCTAACATGTCGAATCGGACACACCTGTTCATGTCCGAAAATTGAACTTCGAACATGACTCTTCGTTTGTGATAACCGTCATTCTAACACGACAATTCACGTTCGGAACTTGCAATTCGGACACACCTTTTCGTGTCCTAAACCAGACGGTTTTTTTTTTTTTTTCGAATAGTCACAAATGACAATTATGTCAGACCAGTCACAAGCTAAAATGAGTAAAAATAAATAAATTAAAAATAATTTCGAAAATGAAAATAATAATTGAATTGTTTATTAAGGCTAATTTTGGTCCACGGCGCGCTCGGTACTTTTAGGACCAAGTTTTGTTCTTTTAGGGTCCTGTTGACACCTAAATTTTACTAATCATTTAGTCGTAATTTGCATAGAAAATTAGGGATTAATTTTTAACCCCTAAACAAAAATATTTAAATTGCATAACATATAGTTTATGTTCATTTTAATTTAATCGCATTTTTGCATCGGACCGGTGAGGGCGAACAAGCTTAAATTTCATCGAATGGGACTCGGTTCGCTTGGAAAGGCAAGGGCCGAAAATCACGAGTCAAATAGGTTTGGTCGTTTTAATTTGAGCTTAATTCAGCTCATTATGTTCAATTAAATTAAAACCCAAGTTAATTAAGCCCGCTTAGGAATTAAATAAAATCAGAAATTAGATTAAGGCCGAAGCCTAAGTCTAAGCCCATTAGGACTAGAGAGCCCATCTAATTGACCTAGGTTAGTATTATATAAGCATGTTTAGGTCAGAATTTTGAGGGGACAACACATAATTCAGATTTGATTTTTAGAGAAAGGCAAGTGTGAGAGAGAAAGTGACGTAGCGCACCACCATCGGGGGCACGCCGCACGCCGCCGCACCGCCGTCGTCGCGCCTCAACCGCCCGCCGACGTCGCTGCCTTCCACTAACCCTGCTGCCGATGATGTGATCAGCCGGTTCAAGCGGCTGAACCGACTGATCGGCGACTTCCTCCGGCGATCCAGAACTTGCGGCAACACTCCTTGGCGTTTTCACATCACTGTCGGCCGAGCTTTCCGAGACTTCTCCGTGTTGTTTTTGATCTGAATACGGAGGCCGGATCGCTCGATTTCGTGCTGGAGCATCGTTAAACAAGGTAAGTGCACTTGGACTTTGTTCTGTAAAATCGTGTACATAGAAACCAGTATGCTTGAGATGCCAATTTCAGCTCGTTAATGTCAAAATCTTGTGAAGTGATGAACTAGAGAATCGTAAAGCACGTCTTAAGCTTTGATTTGATATATCATATGCCTCAATCGGACCTGATTTGCTATGTCAAAATTATTTCGGAAGTTAGGATCAGAATCTAGAATATGATGTTGAAGTCTGTTCTGATAATGTTCTGACTGATGTTATGCTGTTCCGTGATTTTTATGATTTTCTATGATCATTTTTTGAAAAAACTTTCTTCACAAAAATTGTAGATCACATCTTTGTCTGTTCACCATAAAATTTTCATAAAATTCCAAGCGTGTTAACATGATACGATCTGCAACGTCATATATGCATGAATCTAATGACAGATCAGTTCCAGATTGACCTTCATGTGTTCTTCAATTTTCATAAATTTATGTGTTCGAAATATGAAAAAGTTTTCTTCATGAAAGTTTATACTGAGATCGAGATCTTTCCATTGATACTAATTTCATCAAAATCGGAGGTTATTTGGATTTTTAAAAGGAATTTTCACAATCTGATTAGTATCTGTGTCCAGATCTGATTTTCATTCCTTTAAAATTCAGAAGATGTTTCTTCGAAATTGATAAAATTGGAGATTATCTGCAAATTAGGTGATTGAACATTATCCTATATTTTTCAGAAAATTTAATTTCCTAATTTGCATGTTTTGAATATTTCATGAATATCATGTGGATATTTAGATATCTTAGGATAATGTTCGATATATCCGCAATATTTGAAAATATTCAAAATTAGGAATCGTTCCTAATTTAGCAACGTATCTGGACGACTATCTGACCTTATTCCTAAGGTACGATACGCGGCGATACGGAAAATTATTATCCTATCCATAATCACTTGGATACGATAATGATCTTTATCTGCTTTCCAAATTTAAACGATCAACTTTCCGTCAATATCTATAACCCTATAGATATGACCGATAGTTCGATTTTTGTGCCTAATCCGAGTTTGAAACCAATTTGGCGGATCGCGTGGACGATTTGAATGTGGTTGCTATCCTTGTCTCCTTTTATTATTTGCTTTCCTTTAAACAGAAAATTCAAAAAATATCAGTTAGGATTTGAATTTGAGTTTTGTATGTTTAGGGAACCCTAAATGTATCTAGAAGATAGAGTAATTATTTAATTTAAATTAGGACTTGAGATAATCTATTTCCTAGTTTAAATTAAGCAATATTCTAATCTTATTAGATTATTTAGGTTATTTTTTAATTCCGAATTTTCATGAAAACCCCAAAAAAAGAATGAATTGCTTTATGGTAGATTAGGATAGATTGCATTCTTAATTTAAGTAATTTATTATTTCGAATTTTAACAAAAATCCCAAAAATAAGTCATGTTAGGATATGTTAAGTCATCATAGGTTGCATGTTATTTTAGGCATATTTTTATTCCGAATTTCATTAGAAAATACCAAAAATAAATCATTTGCCTGCCATTAGAATTAGGTCACGTCGTCGCATGACATATAGTTTGCATGCTAGGTTGCATTAATTGCATGTCATTTTTGCACGTCATTGCATATAGATTAGATTTCATTTAAATAAGTGAAAATCAAAAGAGAAATTGAGTGAATTGCTTGTTAATTAGAAATCATATTAGGATGTTAATGTGATTTTCTAGCTAACAATGCAGAGGCTTGCGTTGCTTCCAGGTAAGTAATTCTTCCAAACTTGCAATTTATTTAATGCTTTCCTGGGTGTTAAATTGGTGGTTTGCGCACCCGCATGAACACCTCACATGCTAGTAATTAAGTTAAAGTGGATCCAAACTGCATGCCAAAATATTTTTGAAAAGAAAAGGTACCGAAAGGGCGTTAGACTAGATCTAGCGTAATCAAGTCCCCGAGCTTAGAATCTCTAGTTCGTAGGAATAAAACATATCTCCCTATGTTTTATTTAGGTTTCTAATCGACCTACCACAAAATAATTAGTGGCGACTCCAAGCATGAAGACATTTGCATGTTAAAAACTTAAACCCTAAGTTGCGAATTGGTAGGGCTTGGGAGGGCTCGAGTTAAGCTTAGTCTTAATAATCCATTAACCCGAAAAATGAAAATTTTTAGGTCGCGACAGCTTGGCGGCTCCACTGGGGACTAGAGTTAAAACTCTTAGTGGACTTAGGCCAATTTTTCATTTCAAAAATAATTTTTGTTTGGCAGCGAGGATCCCAGGTACGTCCCTAACATTTTAGGTGTTAAATGTTCTTGCAGAATGGGAGGTATAAGGGGAGGCGTGATTGTTAACCCTTGTTTTGCAGGGAGGTGTTTGGATGTATGGTTTAATTTATGCACGAAGCGCTGTTTGATATAACCTGCTGTGCATGCCTTACATTTACACTACACCGCACACACTACTCGCTGCCGGACCTGGGCGGTATAGGTTTAGGATGGTACTGAGGTAGTGGATACCCCGACCAAAATCATGTGGTACGGGTCGCCCTCCTCGATCCTGAAATTTTCTTTCATGGTGTCATTGAATACCCACTAGGGTTGCAAGTTGCGCCCTTTGCAACCCGGGTTGGCTCTTTGACTAAGCCGGAGTCAGGAGAATCCCAGCCTAACCACCACTATGACTAGTTTAGCTCAGTAATCCTCGCGTCTCCATTTTGCAAGCCAGAGTCTAGGTAGAAATCGAACCTCACATTTCATGCGCATGTCTATGTGATTGCCATTACCCCACCCGGTGAAGTAAGTTTTCTCAACCTTTTTCTCATACTTTATTTATGTTTCGTACATGTGGCCGGTCCATGATAGGTCTAAGTCGATCGTAATTTTTTAAAGTAATGATCATTGAATTTCTTTTCAAAGGGAAAGAAAAAGAAAAAATAAAGCTTTAAAAAATTACTTTCAATTATTATCATTATTTTCTTGGGTCTGTCATAAGTCATTATTTCCTAAGAAATTTGCCACCATTTTCACAAATACGTGGAATAATGAAAAATGTCATGAAAAATGGGAATAAAAAGAGACGATTAGACTAAGTCATGGACCGATCGTTTTGAGGATGCATACTTACCATGCTCTATTTTGCAAATTAGGTAATTACGGACCGATCATGATTGCCTATTCATACACGATCGAGAGCCAGAATGGCTGATCAAACCAACTTGCAAGAGCGTGTTGTTGGTATGGAAGACCAGATGAAGCAACTCGTCATCACAATGCAGTAGATGTCCGTTGAAATCAAGACTCTTCGGTCGATCCCCGTTCCAACATCCCTCGAGGTATCAGCTCCAAAGCATAAAGGTGGAAAGAATGTTGATCTTGAGGAAGATGATGATATTCCTGACTTGAAAGACGACCCCGTCCAGATTATCGTCAACAAACCTAAGCCTGATGAGCGAGTCAACAAACTCGAAGAGAGAGTGAAGCAGCTGGAGGGTTCACAGGATTCACCCTCGATTGATCTGTCCCTGTACTCACAGATCAAAATCCCAAAGAAGTTCAAGATGCCAGACTTTGACAAGTACAATGGCACCACATGCCCAAAAGCCCACTTGCAGCTCTATCATGTGCAAATGACCTCGTACGTTGACAACGAGCTCCTGATGATCCATGCATTCCAAGCGAGCTTGACCAGCCCTGCTCTGAACTGGTACCTCATGAAGAAGATAAATGGCCTCAAAACTTGGAAGGAAGCTAGTGAGGCCTTCTTGAAGCAATACAGGTTTATAACGGACATCACTCCAACCCGCGATGACCTCGAGCGTGCTCAGATGAAAAAGACTGAGTCCTTCAAAGACTATGCTATCAGATGGAGGAATCTAGCCGCTCAGGTTGTCCCAGAACCTATTGACAGTGAGCTGAAGAGGATGTTCATCAAAACTCTCCCGTTCGAGTACCGTAATCGAATGGTGGCTATTCCAGCTGACAACTTCAACCAACTCATCTCCATAGGCGAACAGATCGAGATAGGGCTGAAAGATGGGTGGTTTGTCGAGCCGTCCTCGTCGACCAAAAGATTTAGTGCGAGGAAAGAGAAGGAACCGGCAGCTGAAGTGAATGTGACTTATAACCAACCAACCCGGCGGAATACTAACCCAGCCCCGGCAATCCAAATAGCAGAAGCTCAGCACCAAAATCCGGGTCGTCAACCTTTTCAGAGAAGGAACAACAAGAGGCAATTCACCCCCCTCCCTGGGTCGTTGTCTCAAGTATTGGCAGTGCTCCGGAAGAAAGGCTTGCTCTCTGCCGAGCCAAAACGGCCCAATCCTGAGCAGTTTTATAACTACGACCCATCAAAGAAATGCGATTATCACATGGGCGAACCTGAACACTCAACCGACGATTGTTCTATCCTCAAGCATCGAATCCAGAACCTCCTGGACACGAAGGCTTTCTCGTTCCAACCTGCTAAGCCGAATGTTCAGAACAACCCGCTCCCTGATCACGCGGGCAATGTAAATGCCATATTCTGTTTCGATGCTGGTCGAATCAAGAACGTCAAGGTATACACCGCTGAGGTCTACGGCGAGTTGGTGAAAGCTGGTTATTACCCGACTAATGAAGTTCTTTCCTTGGCCATCATGAGAGAAAGAATCTCAGGGATGGTACAGGCTGGGTTGATCGTTTATGCTGACCACACCGGCATCGTCTCTACTATCTCCGAGCTCGTCATTAACTGGGATGAAGAGTTTGCTACGTTAAACACCGGAAAGGACAAGCTCGATCCCTTACCTGAAGACATGCCCCCGCTCGAAGACGCGACCGATGATGAAGGGATCATAATAAATACGCCTGCAACTGATGAAGGGATAGTGATCGAGATACCTCAACCGTATGAATACTCGAATGATAAGGCAGTCCCTTGGTCCTACAGTCTCGATGTTGACTTAGTCACCAGATCTGGACGTGCCTATGGCCAAGCAAATGCTCAACCTGCAAAGCCTGTCACTGATGAAGAAGCTAAAGAATTCCTGGCCGTTATCAAGGCTAGTGAATACAACATAGTTGAGCAGTTGCGCAAGATGCCCGCGCAAATCTCTCTACTTGAGCTACTCCAGACGTCTGTCAAACATCAAAAGGCCCTGATGAAAGTGCTAAGTGAAGTCCACGTGCCTGAGACGATCGATCATGAGAGACTGGAGGAATTTGTGGGTTCCATACTCCTCAAAGACCTCATAGCCTTCTCGGATGAGGAATTCCCTCTAGAAGGCAGAGGACATACTAAAGCATTGTATATTTCTGTCAAATACAAGGCCTCGCACGTAGCTCGGGTACTCATTGATAACGGTTCGGCCTTGAACATCTGTCCTTTGGCAACTTTACACCGCCTCAAGATAGATCCTTCTAGGATAAATGCTGCGAAGACCTCCGTACGAGCCTTTGATGGAACGAAGAAAGAAGTGATGGGGGAAATCCACCTCGACATACAGATAGGGCCAACAGTGTTCAACGTCCTATTTCAAGTCATGGACATTCCCACTGCATTCAACTTTCTGCTGGGTCGTCCATGGATTCATACTGCTGGAGCTGTGCCGTCCAGTCTACATCAGAAAGTGAAGTTCGTGGTAGAGAGGAAATTAGTCACAATACACGGTGAAGAAGAGCACCCAATTTATCATGCAACGGCTATCCCTTATGTCGAGCCGGACTGCAAAATTGAATCGAGCTATCAGTCGCTTGAGCTCGTATCGACCATTCATGCGTCTAGAGGATCATTGCCGCCAGTTCCTGAGGTGTCAAATGCTACAGTAATGGTTGGAAGAGTAATGGTATCTCAGGGCTTCATCCCGGGCGAAGGCCTTGGCAGAGATGGTCAAGGTATCCGCCGACCGGTCGAAGCCTCTCAAAGACCCCATACTTCTGGATTGGGGTACCAGGGATCAACTGTGCCGAACAATGAGAGACGTGGATATGGTCGAGGTCGAGGTCAAGGAGTTGAGCAGAATAGACAGCAATCCAATGAAGGACTGAATGATGGAAAATGTGGCCATGGTAGGTTGCCTCCACACATTCGCACTACATTCCCAGGCCCTGCAAGAATGATGCATGAAGAGAAGGAGGTGATCGACACTTTGGGGCAACCGAGCGGCAAGTTCGACTATTATGTGAAGTACTCAGCACCTCCGAGTTTCTATGTTGATCCTCGTGACATTGTCCCCGACGGATGGGGAGGTATGGATGATCCAACACCTCAAATGACAGGAGATTCTGATGATACAATGGAAGGAATTACTGCCCTATTCGATGATGTCTTCATTGGAGCTATCGAAGAAGGACCGTTAGAGGGAATGGGCACTGGCCCACAAGAGTAAAACCTTTACTTTTTCGCACACTCCCCTGCATGGGAGTTTTTACTGCTTTTTAGGATTTGCCCCATCTCGGGTGCTGCTTTCCGTTCTCGTTTCTAGGACTTGGTTGTTGCAATTTCCATTCAATAAATGTAATTCATTTCGAAATGATCAATGAAATTACAAGTTATTTTCAGTTTTTTGAGAGCATGTTGAGGTACATTAAACCAGGCCGGTGATGATATCCAACCGATAAAAGAAAAATATAGTCCAAGGAGAATTCTGAGGCCTGGGCTTTTTCATGCTCCCTCGTGTTAAAATTTTTTCGAAAAGAATTTCAAAAAAAAATAAAAATAAAAATTACAAAAAAAATGCAATGTTTAGCCCTGTTTGTCCTTCTGAATCCCTTACTTTATGTTTCAGAGATAATCTTGTGACACGTAAGGGTATGGGAACGGTCCAAAATGATGAATTATATGCAACCGAGCTTGATCCCGATGATGCCAGAGAACTTGATGATTTCTCTGACATTCAGCGCGACCTAGAGCTGTATGAAAAGCCTAAAGTCCTGACGGTAGATCACACAATCACCATCAATCTGAGTGATTCCGGAGAACCCAAGGAGGTGAAAATTGGGGCAACCCTTCCTGAAGGTGAAGCCAAACTCTTAGTCCAATTACTGAAGGATTACCAGGATATCTTTGCTTGGTCATACGCCGATATGCCGGGTTTAGACCCTTCTATTGTAGAGCATGGCTTGCCTACTGATCCCGGCATGCTGCCCAAGAAGCAGAGGCTACGGAGAACCAAACCTAAGCTATCAAAGAAAATAGAAGAGGAGGTCGTGAAGCTTTTGAAAGTGGGATTCATCGAAGTCACTCAATATCCAACCTAGGTGGCCAACATTGTGCCAGTCATGAAGAAGGATGGCAGAGTTCGGGTTTGCATCGACTATCGCGACCTAAACAAAGCCAGCCCTAAAGATGACTTCCCATTACCGCACATAGACGTTCTGGTAGACAGTACTGCTAGATTTGAACTGTTCTCCTTCATGGATGGTTTCTCGGGTTATAATCAGATAAGAATGAAGGACAATGATAAGGAGAAAACTGCATTCAACACTCCTTGGGGTACATTCCACTATAAGGTCATGCCCTTCGGTCTCAAAAATGCCGGGGCAACGTACCAACGGGCAATGGTGACTCTTTTCCATGACATGATGCACAAGGAGATCGAGATTTATGTTGATGACATGATTGCCAAGTCTCGACCCGGAGAGAGTCATGTTGACACCCTTGAAGAAATTGTTCGACCGACTCCGTGAGTTTAAACTCCGTCTTAACCCAGCGAAGTGCATATTCGGAGCAACCTCGGGCAAATTACTCGGATTAGTAGTAAGCAGTAAGGGCATTGAAGTTGATCCTTCCAAAGTAAAGGCCATATGTGAGCTACAACCCCCGTCGACTGTGAAAGAAGTGCGGAGCCTCCTAGGTAGATTGAACTACATAACCCGTTTCATTTCCCAGCTTTCCGAAACTGTTAATCCGTTCTTCAAACTTCTAAGGAAGAATGCTCAAGTGAAATGGGACAATAATTGCTAGGAAGCATTTAATGAACTGAAGCAGTACCTGATGAAACCACCAGTGTTAGTCCCTCCAATGTCGGGCCAGCCTTTGATCCTTTACCTCACTATTCATAGCGAGTCTCTGGGAGCGATGCTAGCCCTGAAAAGTTCTGAAGATGGAAAGGAGCGAGCCATTTATTACTTGAGTAAGAAGTTCACCGTCTCGGAGTTGAATTACCCTAAAGCCGAGAAGACTTGTGCTGCACTAGTATGGTGCTCCATAGGCTAAGACAGTATACACTGCATCACCAGACTTTCCTGGTGACTAAAAATGATCCCATCAAGTATTTACTTGATCAACCGGCTTTGGTAAGGAAGTTAGCCAAATGGCAGATCTTAATTTCAGAGTTTGATGTCCAGTTGATGTCACAGAAGTCAGTTAAAGGCCGAGTAATCGCCGATGTGTTAGCCGAGAATCCCAAAACCTCGGATGATGATAGATATTCCCCAGAAGACCGCATTCTGGTAATAAAGGAAGACACATGGACCATGTTTTTCGATGGAACCGTGAACTTGTATGGTTCCGACACTGGGGCTGTCTTAATATCCCCAGATGGGCAGCATTATCCAGTAGCAGCGAAGTTGGTGTTCCCGTGTACCAACAACATAGCCGAGTACGAAGCATGCATCCTCGGACTTCAAGTCGCAGTGGAAATGGGGATAACCAAATTGAAAGTGTTTGGTGATTCCGCTCTGATTATTCTCCAAACTGTAGGAGAATGGAAGACGAGAGACACCAAACTAGTGCCGTACCATGAATACCTCGAAGAAATCATAGAGGAATTCGAAGACATCTCCTTTGAGTACTTGTCGAGGTCCCATAATCAGTTCGCTGATGCACTAGCGACGTTATCATCCATGCTGCAAGTGACTGGTGGAATAGAGGTAGAACCCTTGAAGATCGAAGTCCTAACAAAGCCGGCCTACTGTATGGTTGTGACCGGAGAACCGGACGAGAAGCCATGGTATTACGACATCATGAATTATATCCAGAGACAAGAGTTTCCTGAAGGAAGCACTCCGGCTGACAGGAAGTACATAATGAAAATGGCTTCAAAATTCTTTGTCAGTGGTGAAAAGCTATACAAAAGATCTTATGATTCGATCCTGTTGAGGTGTGTAGAAGCAGCTGAAGCTACCAGAATCATGCAAGAAGTACGCGAGGGGATATGTGGTCCACACAAGAATGGCCATATGCTAGCTAAGAAAATCATGAGATTGGGCTATTATTGGCTCAGTCTTGAAAGTGACTGTATCCAACATATTCGAAGATGCCATCGCTGTCAGGTTTATGGGGATAAAATAAATGTTCCCCCCACAGAGTTACATCAGTTATCCGAGCCATGGCCTTTTTCAATGTGGGGTATCGATGTGATTGGCCCAATCAATCCCAAGGCATCGAATGGACACCATTTCATCTTGGTTGCGATTGATTATTTCTCTAAGTGGATTGAAGCCGCGTCTTATGCCAACGTTACTGCGAAGAATGTTGTAAGATTCATCAAGTGAGACATAATCGCTCGTTATGGTGTCCCCGAGACTATTGTCACTGATAATGGGACGAATTTGAACAACAAGTTCATGGATCAGTTGTTCAATGAGTTTAAGATCCGGCATCTGAATTCGTCTCCCTATCGTCCACAGATGAATGGAGCAGTTGAAGCCGCTAACAAGAACATCAAGAAGATCCTAACCAAAATGGCTGAAAATTATCGTGACTGGCATGAGAGATTGCCATTTGCACTAATGGCATATCGGACTTCCATCCGAACCTCTGTCGGTGCGACCCCTTTTTCCCTGGTGTATGGCATGGAAGCAGTCCTGCCTGTTGAAGTAGAAATCCTTTCCTTGCGAGTTTTATCCCAGGTGGAGTTGTCTGAAGCGGAATGGATGCGACAAAAGCTTGAGCAGTTAAACCTGATTGATGAAAAGCGGTTGAGAGCCATTTGCCACGGTCAAACCTATCACCAGAGGATAGCTAGGTTCTTCAACCAAAAGGTACGTGCAAGAAACTTCGAGGTAAATGATCTAGTCCTAAGGAAGGTGCTGCCAATTTTCCCCGTTCCCGGAGGAAAGTTTGCTCCAAACTACATCGGTCCATATGTGGTTAAGAAGGTACTTCCCGGAGGTGCCCTGATTCTCGCAGAAATGGATGGTCGTGAGTTCTCCAACCCTGTTAATTCTGATGCTGTAAAGATGTATTATCCTTGATAAAACATGACATTCTGCAACAAAAGTTTTCCAGTGTTTGGTTTTATACTTCCGAATTGCAAACATTTCATTGATGAATAAATGATTTTGAACAATTTCAAGCTAAGATGTTTGCATTGGCTTTAATTTTTGCATGGTTATTTTGTCGGTCTGTATCATCGATTTCAAGGGGGGAAATCCATTTGGACAATCTGACAATTCATGTGGAATGAATTGAATGTGTTGAATGAGGTACATTGGGATGATGAAAGGCAAGCTCTATCTTATACACAGTCCTATGTACTAATCCTCAGTGAATTGAGTGGAAAAATTCCATGTCTGCAAGGTAAAGAGTTATCTCGCAAAAGGTACGACGACCGAGATGATAAGAGGCATTTCATTTCTCTATCTCAAACACTACAGTTTATCCATTGTTTCACCACTTTGAGCCTAAATGCTTGGATAAATTCTTTCAAATTACCCCTGTCAAGAACCACCCCACATTGGGGCAAACTGGAGGTAAATCAGTATCATAAGGTGAAAAATGAATTGAAATTTTCTTGCTCTCACTTGCATCAATCTTCGAGTGTTGCTTTTTCAGATGAATTCACACGAAAGTTCAAGTGCCTTAGGATGACGAAAAGCATTTCTTTCTCTATCCTATACACATTTTATCCTTTGCTAAGCCCAATTGAGCCTACAATTTCATTTCTTAAACCCAGTTGGTGATCATCCCCCACACTGGGGCAAGGCAAAAGTCGTCATTGTCTACACAACATATCCGAAGTGTCGATAGAAGACAAAAGACGAGGAGCTTCTGAGTTCAAGCAGCAAGTCAATCAGTCAGATTAGCTGGCTAGTGTTTACGTTGTAAGCAACATGTATTAAATGTCAAAAAAAAAAAAAAAGAGAAGGAAGGGCAAGAAAAAGCAGTGTGCCTAATAAAAGCAAGGCCAATGCCCAACAAAAAATGTGTCAGGATATGACATATCAAAATCATCCCCAGTAGAGCAGCAATCCTACAAGTCTCAAAGGAATCAAGTGATGAACTCTCGAAGCTAATGGAACATCTACCGAGGAGATAATCCCTGGTGAAGAAGAAGACATGTGACAATGCCAAGATGATCACCAACTTATTCACCCAAATTATACACATTTGGAGCCTAATGATCCATTCATTTCTCAACCCATGAGCCTAGCCTACGTTACGTCCCTTACAAAGTCTCTTCAGATTAGGGCACTTGAACTAACGTAGTGTTTCAGATGCTTATAAGCTTAGCTCGAAGAAGTGCGAGCAAGTCCGTTTCTATCTCATTTTGCAGGGTTCTTGACTTGTAAGCCCGGAGACGATTACGAAGGATATTCTTTCAATAGCCTTGACTCGAAGAGTCCCTTTTGCTAAGCCATTGACCAAGCCATGTTACATTCCTAGCAAAGACCTCTCATATTGGTAAGGTCGTACCGCTTGCGAGAATACTTGGACCCTTGTCCACATGATGATGGTGAGATAGAGAGATTCTCATAAATCAGCTTTTTTCAATGAGAATGAGTGAAAGACCTTTCGGACTGAAAGTCCCTCATTCGACATTTTCAAGATACCCGCTTGTGAATTCGGATTGTCTTGTCATGATTTATCCCCAGCGAAGTTTGTAATGCCGATTTGATGAAACCATCGTGCATGAAAAACTAGTTGAAATCATAGTGCATGTGTATATGTGTTCTTGATAATGCGAATGCATATTACATGTTGCTAAAACCGTGTCTAGCAGGAGACACACCCTCAAAAGTCGGAGATATTACCAGGTAAGTATATCTCTATCCCTTGGATGTTTATGACTATCTAGGTATTCCCAACCTGTTCGAGCAATCGTCAGGTCTCATATTTGATCTTTTTGTTGCGATCTCTAAATGCCTTTAATGATGTTCAGGTGTCTATTGATCAAGCCCTTTACAGGTACCTCCGATGATGTCCAGGTACTTTGTCAAGAAACCCTCGAACATTCGGGCTAGCCCCTTTGTTCACCAAATCACAGATTTTTACACAATCTCGAGAAGATTCCCCCGTGATTCATCTATGGAGATGTATAGGTGAAACGGCTAAATCTTTACAAGTACCTATGGAGATGTATAGGTATCTTATAAAGGTCGAAATATTCTCCCCGTCCTGGATGTTCCCCCGCTACTCACCTATGGAGATGTATAGGTGGAGCGGCCAAATCTTTATGAGTACCTATGGAGATGTATAGGTATCTCATAAAGGTCGGAATATTCCTCAACCTCAGGTGTTCCCCCGTAGTTCACTTATGGAGATGTATAGGTGAAGCGGCCAAATCCTTATGAGTATCTATGGAGATGTATAGGTATCTCATAAGGGTCGGAATATCCTCTTGAGTTCCCCCGTGACGCACCTATGAGTCAAAAATATAGGCGCAGCGGCTAAATCTTTACAAATACCTATGGAGATGTGTAGGTAGTTTGTAAAGGTCGGAACGTTTTTACATTTTTTTTCTCTACAAACTGCTCTCGCGAATCCAGATGATGATTGGATATGTCGAGCTTTCTTCGTGTGTTTTGACTTAATTGCAGATCACCGAAGTTCATCAACAGTGTATCAGGCAAAACCTATGGGACTGAACCCAGACATTTGCCGAACAACATACAAATCAGAGTCATACCTTGAATTGCATTATCTCGCGACATCAGGTAAGCAATTCCAGGTATGTTTTCCATTCATGTCAGCATGCATCATTTCTCATTGCATTTTAAAAAATGGGATTCATAATCCCGACAAAAACAACATTCATTGCATTTGCATAGTTGAAATTTAGGTATCATTTAGTCTTTGAATGCAACCTCTGCGAGCTCACCTTCAAAGAGGGGCAGCTGTTGACACCTAAATTTTACTAATCATTTAGTCGTAATTTGCATAGAAAATTAGGGATTAATTTTTAACCCCTAAACAAAAATATTTAAATTGCATAACATATAGTTTATGTTCATTTTAATTTAATCGCATTTTTGCATCGGACCGGTGATGGCGAACAAGCTTAAATTTCATCGAATGGGACTCGGTTCGCTCGGAAAGGCAAGGGCCGAAAATCACGAGTCAAATAGGTTTGGTCGTTTTAATTTGAGCTTAATTCAGCCCATTATGTTCAATTAAATTAAAACCCAAGTTAATTCAGCCCGCTTAGGAATTAAATAAAATCAGAAATTAGATTAAGGCCGAAGCCTAAGTCTAAGCCCATTAGGACTAGAGAGCCCATCTAATTGACCTAGGTTAGTATTATATAAGCATGTTTAGGTCAGAATTTTGAGGGGACAACACATAATTCAGATCTGATTTTTAGAGAAAGGCAAGTGTGAGAGAGAAAGTGACGTCGCGCACCACCACCGGGGGCACGCCGCACGCCGCCGCACCGCCGTCGTCGCGCCTCAACCGCCCGCCGACGTCGCTGCCTTCCACTAACGCTGCTGCCGATGATGTGATCAGCCGGTTCAAGCGGCTGAACCGACTGATCGGCGACTTCCTCCGGCGATCCAGAACTTGCGGCAACACTCCTTGGCGTTTTCACATCACTGTCGGCCGAGCTTTCCGAGACTTCTTCGTGTTGTTTTTGATCTGAATATGGAGGCCGGATCGCTCGATTTCGTGCCGGAGCATCGTTAAACAAGGTAAGTGCACTTGGACTTTGTTCTATAAAATCGTGTACATAGAAACCAGTATGCTTGAGATGCCGATTTCAGCTCGTTAATGTCAAAATCTTGTGAAGTGATGAACTAGAGAATCGTAAAGCACGTCTTAAGCTTTGATTTGATATATCATATGCCTCAATCGGACCTGATATGCTATGTCAAAATTATTTCGGACGTTAGGATCAGAATCTGGAATATGATGTTGAAGTCTGTTCTGATAATGTTCTGACTGATGTTATGCTGTTCCGTGATTTTTATGATTTTCTATGATCATTTTTTGAAAAAACTTTCTTCACAAAAATTGTAGATCACATCTTTGTCTGTTCACCATAAAATTTTCATAAAATTCCAAGCGTGTTAACATGATACGATCCGCAACGTCATATATGCATGAATCTAATGACAGATCAGTTCCAGATTGACCTTCGTGTGTTCTTCAATTTTCATAAATTTATGTGTTCGAAATATGAAAAAGTTTTCTTCATGAAAGTTCATACTGAGATCGAGATCTTTCTATTGATACTAATTTCATCAAAATCGGAGGTCATTTGGATTTTCAAAAGGAATTTTCACAATCTGATCAGTATCTGTGTCGAGATCTGATTTTCATTCCTTTAAAATTCAGAAGATGTTTCTCCGAAATTGATAAAATTGGAGATTATCTGCAAATTAGGTGATTGAACATTATCCTATATTTTTCAGAAAATTTAATTTCCTAATTTGCATGTTTTGAATATTTCATGAATATCATGTGGATATTTAGATATCTTAGGATAATGTTCGATATATCCGCAATATTTGAAAATATTCAAAATTAGGAATCGTTTCTAATTTAGCAACGTATCTGGACGACTATCTGACCTTATTCCTAAGGTACGATACGCGGCGATACGGAAAATTATTATCCTATCCATAATCACTTGGATACGATAATGATCTTTATCTGCTTTCCAAATTTAAACGATCAACTTTCCGTCAATATCTATAACCCTATAGATATGACCGATAGTTCGATTTTTGTGCCTAATCCGAGTTTGAAACCAATTTGGCGGATCGCGTGGACGATTTGAATGTGGTTGCTATCCTTGTCTCCTTTTATTATTTGCTTTCCTTTAAACAGAAAATTCAAAAAATATCAGTTAGGATTTGAATTTGAGTTTTGTATGTTTAGGGAACCCTAAATGTATCTAGAAGATAGAGTAATTATTTAATTTAAATTAGGACTTGAGATAATCTATTTCCTAGTTTAAATTAAGCAATATTCTAATCTTATTAGATTATTTAGGTTATTTTTTAATTCCGAATTTTCATGAAAACCCCAAAAAAAGAATGAATTGCTTTATGGTAGATTAGGATAGATTGCATTCTTAATTTAAGTAATTTATTATTTCGAATTTTAACAAAAATCCCAAAAATAAGTCATGTTAGGATATGTTAAGTCATCATAGGTTGCATGTTATTTTAGGCATATTTTTATTCCGAATTTCATTAGAAAATACCAAAAATAAATCATTTGCCTGCCATTAGAATTAGGTCACGTCGTCGCATGACATATAGTTTGCATGCTAGGTTGCATTAATTGCATGTCATTTTTGCACGTCATTGCATATAGATTAGATTTCATTTAAATAAGTGAAAATCAAAAGAGAAATTGAGTGAATTGCTTGTTAATTAGAAATCATATTAGGATGTTAATGTGATTTTCTAGCTAACAATGCAGAGGCTTGCGTTGCTTCCAGGTAAGTAATTCTTCCAAACTTGCAATTTATTTAATGCTTTCCTGGGTGTTAAATTGGTGGTTTGCGCACCCGCATGAATACCTCACATGCTAGTAATTAAGTTAAAGTGGATCAAAACTGCATGCCAAAATATTTTTGAAAAGAAAAGGTACCGAAAGGGCGTTAGACTAGATCTAGCGTAATCAAGTCCCCGAGCTTAGAATCTCTGGTTCGTAGGAATAAAACATATCTCCCTATGTTTTATTTAGGTTTCTAATCGACCTACCGCAAAATGATTAGTGGCGACTCCAAGCATGAAGACATTTGCATGTTAAAAACTTAAACCCTAAGTTGCAAATTGGTAGGGCTTGGGAGGGCTCGAGTTAAGCTTAGTCTTAATAATCCATTAGCCCGAAAAATGAAAATTTTTAGGTCGCGACAGGTCCGGTACTCGGTAATAAGCCAAACACCCCCACACTTTAAGATGTGACAAGTTTGGCTTTCTACCCTTCCACAATTCATATGGACTAGCTTTACTCTTCTTGGATGGTATTCGATTATGGATATGACATGCAGTAAGTAATGCTTCTCTCCATAGATTAATTTGTAGCTTTGAATTCGAAAGCATACAATTAATCATTTCTCCTAAAGATCTATTTTTTCTTTCAGCCAAACCATTTTGTTCTGGAGTGTATGGTGCTGAAGTTTGATGAATAATACCATGTTCTTCACAAAATAATGAAAATTCATTTAAGAAATATTCACCACTCCTATCCGAACGTAGAACTTTAATTTTTCTTTCCAATTGATTTTCTACTTTGGCGTTGTATTTCTTAAACACGGTAAAAGCTTCATCTTTTGATCTTAGGAGATAGACATATAAGTACCTACTGTAATCGTCCACAAAGGTAATAAAATACCTTTTACCACCATGAGTTAGCATTCCATTGAATTCACATATATCGCTATGCACTAAATCCAATAAATTCGAATTTCTGTTTGTACTTGGAAAATGCCTCTTCGTTAATTTTGACTTAGCACAAACTTCACATTTATCTAATTCACCATTAAAATTGATCAAGTCCAATTTTTTCATATTTTTTAAATAACGAAAATTTAAATGTGCTAATCTACTATGCCATAAATAAGAAGAGTCGACAACATAAACAGAAGATTCAATCTTATTAATACTTAGTTGATACATGCCATCAGTGGCATAACCCTTTCCCACAAAATGCCCATTCTTCGACAGGATAACCTTGTCGGACTCAAATAGCACCCGAAATCCACTCTTACAAAGCAAATCGACAGAAACTAAATTCCTCCTAATCTCGGGTACATACAATACATTAAGAAGTTTAAGCTTCTTTCCGGAAGTAAAGTCTAACATCATGGAGCCTTTGCCATTGACCTTTGCAAGACTGTCATTTGCCATTAGGACCTCTTGAAGATGAGCATCCAAAGTCACGTCCCAATGCTTGAATGCGGACTTCTCATAACATACATGGACCGTTGCTCCAGAATCTAACCACCAACCCGATTGGATCGAAGCACTGTTGATTTCAGTAATTGTGCCCGCGGTACCTTTAGCTTTCTCGGAAATATCTAATTTTGAAAACATGTTCGTGACCATGGCCACAAAATTTTCTTCAACAGCATTAGCATCCACTTTCACAATTGGTGTTGGCGTTTTCTTCTCTTTGGACGCATTATTCTTGCGGTGCCTACAGTCCCTTGCAAAATGCCCCTCTTTGCCACAGACAAAACAGGCTCCCTTCTTCTTCTTCTTTTGCACCTTATTAAAATTCCGCTCTCTCTTGCGTTTCAAGTTCGGGTGATCTTTGGATGGAAAACCATTACCCGACAAGACATTCACTTTAGTATCATACAATCCAGAATTTTCGTGCAAGCGCGACTCTTCCTCAATGCGAAGATGTTTCTGGAGTTGAACTAAACTTATGTCCTTAGTCTTATGCATTAGCTTTTCCCATAGCCTTTCCGCAATCAGATACAATTCATTACTCTCACAAGGCAACACTTGAAAGTGAAAATGTACCAGGAACATTCTTTTAAAATGTAATAGCATTGTGCCACAAATAAATGTAATCAAGTTTCAAAACTTTTAAAAAGTACAATTAAGTTTTAAAATGTTTAAAAAGTGCAATCAATGGAAGAACTTCATTGAACCATTTGGTAAATTTTAGGACTTGATTGCACCTTTTGAAAGTTTTAGGACTCAATGATATTTTTGTGATAAATTTTAGGACTTCCGATGCACATTTTTTCTACTGTGTTATAGATAGTGTAAGCTCATCTATTCTTTTCCTCTTTTTAGTGCAAATGAACTCTCGTAATCATTTGCCATTGCAAAGGTTTGGACGTTCATTCTGTTAAATTGTGTCTCGAGTTTGAGCCCATACACGATATCTGATCTGCACTCTCAGCTTTTATTAATACTCTGATAAGGAGAAGCACATTCGCGGAGCATTTAACGAGAACAGCGCCATTTAGCGAAAAAAAAAAAACGAGAACAGCGCCAATCGTGGAGCATTAAATGAAGATGGACAAATCGTCTCTGCATGGGTTTCTGTGCATGCCTTCACGTCCATTTTTTCTTCTTCCTCGTAAATGCATGCACAAGAAATGTGAATGCATGCCCACTTCCGCCTCGTCGCCGATTATACAACACATTCAACTAATCCGACGTCAATATCTTTCATGAAAATAGTGGCAGCTGATATTGTACTTTTCTTTCTTTCCTTAAATGAGTGTTGCTCTTTATTATTTGTTTGTGTTTGTATTGCTAATTTCTCAGGAAAATTGCACAATTAGTCCAAAACCTATTGAGTCCTAAATTTCTAAATGAATGAATGTAGTCATACACCTTTGAGGAAAAGTGCAATCAAGTACTCTTGGCCAAGTTTCACATGATTTATCTGATACGACGATTCAGTCCATTCTATATGTAACAATGCCGTTTTCGCTTAGACATGAAGGGTGTCGTTTCTCGGTCAACCCCCAAATCCCCAAAATCCATACTTCCTCTCTCTCTTCAGCCACCACCATTTGTTTCCTCTCATCTCAATTTCAGCATATTGATCCGCCCCGGTTCAGGGCATACTCATGGGATTCTGGGCATTAACGATGATGACCCACCTTCAGATAGGATTGCTTGGGACGCAGATAAGCCCACAAAATTCTTGTCGAACGCCACCTCCAGTTTTTCCATCAAGTTGTCCCTGAATCAAGAACATGGTGCCTATTAGCGACCAATTCAAATGAATATCTGATCGCCTCCACTTTAGTGAGCCTCCCCTAAAGTCATATGTTCTCTACTCGCTCTAGCCTACTTGACTAAAGTAAGAATCTGTCCGACCTTGCTGAAGCAAGAATTAGTCCTTTGCCTGCACTGTAACATCCCGAATTTCAACTTATTTCCGGAATCAATGAAATTGATTTTTATTTTTCATTTAATTTTAGTAAGTCTCGCCCGGAACTGATCACTCTCGGGATACTAACCGATGGAGAATGGCTAACTAGGAAAACGGTGCGTGGACCAGGGACCCGAGTGTGAATCGAGCTCCAATTCCGAGAAACGTCAATGAAATATTTTGGACCAATGTGGGCGATCATAGGAAGGTGACTAATTTAGTTTGGCTAGTGCAGTACGATTGGATTGCGGGTGATTCCGCACGACTGAGAGTACTCGTGGCGAACAAATCCCGAACTTAAACCGAACGATCGTGACCTTTGGAACTAGTGATAAATTCTCGCGTTTTTCCGGTAATCAAGACAATCATGATTCGAGTAACTCTAGGTCGATACGCTTTACCCTTAAACAGCCTCCCGTTAGTGAGAGACCATAAAATTCTAATTGGGCAATTTTAATCATGAAATTTGATCCGAACTTAGACGTCGATTTTCGTGGACGTATGTGACTATTTGGCAAGGACAACATCATTTTAGTGTGGCCAAATATATGTGGGGTTAGTATTGTCACGCCCCGACTCAAAGTCTAATGCTTTCCACACCTTACTTCCAAGAGTTGAACGGTGCGACATCCCAGGAATACGTCGCCGACTCAACGGTCTCGCATCAGAGTCAATCATAGCGGAAACAAATAATAAAAACCCAGACACATAAGTTGGAGAACACCATAATAACTAAGCACGCCTAACCGCTTCAATACTTAAAACATTTCATTATCACATATATTTACATCATCCATATACAAGTACACTTATATCCGTCCGCCATTCTTTGAGTCCATAAAATTTATATGTACACCCATGACGGTTACCTTAAAAACCATATACTAAAAAGAGGCAAATACCCTGTCTACCAAAACGGTACAACACGAACACTAACTCATCGCTTCCTCACTAGTCCTTGCGTCCTCGATACAACGTCCATTCAGGGTGTACTCCACGAAATTATCCTCAGTGTGCATGACAGTACCAAAACGTTCTGACGGTGGCGACGGCGACTGATTCCTTGTTCAGGCGGGTTATCTGAAATGGTTTAGTTTATACAACCACGAGACACTTCTCAATAAGTTGCAACATAAACCCTACCTAAGCTATCACGTACTTCCAGACAATTACACAAATACACACATTCACACACATGAAATCACCACAGTGCAGACATATCAATTAATATTGCCAGACTCTAACATGCGAACACCGGCACTCAATCACGATCTAGTCATATGCAACACACGCATGTAAAATTTTTGTTCTACGTATCCATTCCGTTCTCATTTCCTCTCTCACATTCCTCGCTAGTGACCCGCGTTGAAGTACACGCCTCAAGCACACTGCAACCATTCATCACACCACATCCGGCTCGCGTACCCGTACCCGTACACGACTCAGGCCTTGATTGCGACCTGAGCATTACACGCCGTAGGCCCGACCCCAATACTCAGCCCGCACCAAATGCGACAGGCCTACATGATCGAAACCTGAGCTTATAATGCCTCGGTCCAATCCCGGTCTCACTTGAGCTGATTGTGCCTCGGACCGATTCTCATTCTTGCTTTTTCAAGCCTCAGCCTGTGCCAAATGCAATAGACCTACGTGATCGTTGCCCGAGCTTATGATACCTGGCCTAATCCCATTCTCACACTTACACACCTACTGCGTAACCCACGTTGAAGTACACGCCTTAGGCTAGTAGTCTTCCAGTAATACCAGGCATCGTCCCACATAACATGCTTCAAGACGGCACAATTTTCACAATCTCTCATGCCATGCCACACACATACAATCACTTTCTTACTCATGCGCATGCTCGACACGCATATACCACATCCAACTGGCCTATCACACGTGGCCTGTGCACGCATCACTCAACATATAAAACATGCTCACTCAGCATTCCCCATGGCCAATTTCAACAATTAATTCAATCTGGCCCACATGTGCACATAATCAAGCACATTTCAATTCATCAAATCACGGTTCAATAAACACACAAGGCCGCTCATGGGCCTACAAACACGGCCACGTTCATAGGCATAATTTCGACATTTTCAAGCATATTAAACACCATAATCCAGCCATACTACCACACACCAAATCGACACCATTGTCCTTAAGTCGAGCCCTAAGCTCGCCAATTCTATCCCACAACATCCGACACTCTATTTAGTCTCACTCCAGCCTCGAAATATCCTCATTTCATCCTCAAATCAATTCATATATCACACATTCAAATTCAAGCCTAAATTCTGGTCACGAGGTAGTAACTATTCAATCCCGACACCCACACCATTCCGCTCATTAAAACAAACATCCAAATAATTGGGATAAAATTTGGTCAGTTTACACAGTGATCGAAATCCCATCCAAATAAATAGTAAACAAACTCCAAAAATTCTGAAATTTGGATACGTTGCGTAAAACATCTTGATAAACATTTTCCATGAAGAACTTGAATCCCAGTTTCAACTGTAAGCACCCCTTTTGGTCACTTGAAGTCAGATGAAAATCAACTCGCTTTAACAGACCGTTTTGTCCTCAAAATACATTTCTTTAAAATACCCAAATCACCTTGAAAAGCCTTGAAATTTTTATATGTTATAGCCACAAATGTCCCCAACAATTTTCGTGAAGGAAGTATTTTGAAAATAAGACTGGAAAAATTTATAAAAATTCAAACAGACCCGAAGGTCGAGTAAACAGTAAATCGGGCAGTTTTGTTTTGGTCCAAAGATGGACTTCCGAATGGCTTCAAATGATTTCCAAAAATTCCTAAATTAAAGTATGTCGTACTTCAAGATGTTAGAAACAACTTTCATAAAGAAAACTTCCTCAAATTCGGCCTACAAAATTCTCTACAAAAATAGCAAATCGAAGACGCACAGTACTCGCGAATCTGCGATTCACACCGAACTTCACGGATTCAAACCCGAACCAATTTCTACTGAAATTCAACCGCCAAAACTCATTCTCAGACATCTAATCCAACTCGAAACAGCCACTAACAGCCACGATCAGCCACCAATAACCATGATTAGCCACTAATAACCATGATCAACACCTTAATCAATCTCTAAATTCCCTAAACCGCATCCAACGAATCTGAAAATACCCGACGTCCTAGGCAAGGGTTAGATTGCGACTTACCGGACTTTAGACTCACGTGGCTAGAGTGAAACGGGTGCGATTAGCACGGCGGCGTGGCTCGGCGGTGGCGACGGCAAGTGGCAGTGGTGACCTGGTCAGGTGGTGATTGGCGTGCGGCTGCTCGGCGAGGGAAGGGAGCTGGTTCGGTGAGGGGGAGGGGCTGCCGAAGGAAGCTCATGAGGGGGGGGAGTTCTCGGTGATGGGGGAGGGAAATGGAGAAAGAGAGAGAAGATGAGGAGAGATAAAAAATAAGATAAGCTTGGACCTAAATAGTGGATTTTGACCCAAATTGGCAAATTACCATCATGCCCTTTACTCATAAACCAAATCAACGGTCCAGATTCGATCTTATCTTGAAACCAACGGTCGAGATCGAATCTCACCCAAAAATATCTAAGGGTATTTTGGGAATTTCACAAAAATCCAAGGGTAAAATTGTCCAACCAAAAAATCAGTGCAAAATTACCAAAATGCCCATCCCTCTTAAAACATACCATTTATTAATTCTTAGAGGCAAAATGATCACTTTCTCAATTTCTTGTCAAATTTAAATTTTTTTGAAGGTTTCAAGCTCACTCAAAAATTGCATGTGTCTTCTGCGACGTCGTTCTAACGTTCCGTCGTGATTTCCTAATTTTCCGATGTCTAATTTGGGTTAAATTCAATAATTAAATTTTATTAAACGCAACTCGAGCGTTTTTCAAACTAACGGGCGGCTTATTGGGGAAATTCGCATACTTGACTCGTGACTGACAATAAATCGAGTCACGTGTAAGTTCGTTCGGTACGTGACAACCTCGGTTGTCATTAAAATCGTGAAAATCAATCACTAGCTCTGAGGGGTACGATCGTTCGGTATAGGTTTAGGATCATTCGTCAAGTCATTTTGTGGTCCAGCGGAATCACCTGCGATCCACTATTATGACGGTGGCGAACTGTCCCTTGACTATCCTTGGATCGGCCAACAGTGGCTCAAAATATCACTTCAGCGATTTCATGGTCGAAAATCAATTTGCGATCGAATTTTCTTTAGTCGGACGAATTTAATTCCCCTTTTAGCCTTTCCCTAATGGTTAGTATCCTATGAATGATCAGTTCCGGGCGAGAATTTACTACGAGTACATTTCATAAAACTTAGTATTTTATCAATTCCAAATAGACTAATTTTTAGGATGTCATAATTCTTCCCCCCTTACAAAAATTTCGTTTTCGAAATGTACAATTTAAGCTTATCTCCTCAAACAACTGGGGGTTTGACGTCATATGGCCTTTTCGCTTTCCCAAACGGCACCTTTTGTCCTTGGTCCCCCCATACACTTTGATCACTAGGACTGGCTTAATATGTGGCCCATGATCCTTTTTGTCCTCAAGCCTCATCGGCCCTTTCCACGTACGACACTTTCTCGTCCACTTCCCTTTAATGTGGGTCATATTTGGTTTATACTTCTTCAGCGTCGTCACGTGGGATACATCATATACTTAGGACAGATTAGGCAACGAGGCAATTTGCTAGATCATATCTCTGATCTTTTCCCAAATATCGAAAAAAATCTAACATGCCTCGGCTCAACTTCCCTTTTCTGTCAAATTAGGATAATTTTTCTATTGAGGAACACTTGGGCTGCCACTTAGTTCCCAATCTCAAGCTCCAAAAGTCGTCATCTCCGATCGTGTGACCTTTCTGACGACTCTACTCATCTGTTCGACTCAAAGTCCGTTCACTATGTCAGGAAGCGCACTGACTTAGTCAGTCTATCAACTGCTATTCCGATGGAATCGGGTTCTCTCCGGCTTCACTTTAATCTTGTTACAACATCCTTGGGATCATGTCACATTTCCATTCAACGGTCATAATAGCCTTCTAGGCTTACCGTGCTATGTCTTCACTTATAGGCACGTCAAACACTTGGCCATATTTGCTTTCACCCCATTTTTTCGGCAGTGTCACCACAAATCCTAGCACATTTCGTACTGCCCGTGTGAATGTCATAATTACTCTTATGGGTCTCAAAAATTCTATCCCCGAATACATGGAAGTTCAACTTCTTCTCATCGACATCCATCTTAACGACTCTTTTAAATTTCTTGGTCCATAAATTGCCATTTCTTGGTCTTGGTCTGGATCTCCAACTTGATCCTTAGTGCAACTAACAAGTTCGACACTCGGCCTACTTCAAATTTAAAATCTCAAATTCCTAAGCCTATCCGACAAAACTCGCTCTCTAACCATCATACGCACCATCACTAATTCACTACTTAGCACATCTAGTATTCATCTAGGCATTCTCTGGCGACACCAATCATCGCAATCAATTCTCCGTCGTGCATCAGATAAATCATATCGTATGACCTCAGCTGTCGCGACTCATATGCTACATCTACCGTGTCGCATCAATATACACCCAAGTTTTCTTACTGAAGCACCACTATAACCCTTTATTTCTCCCGGTCCGGTTTGGGATACATTTGATATCGAGGCAATCATTTGTCTATGCTTCAGCTCTTGGGAACTCAATTTACTCTGATAATTTCATTTAGACTTGGCTTCTTTCTTACACATCTTTGTCATCGGCCTAGCTATCAACGAGAATTCTCTCACAAAATATTGATAATCGTCAGCCCAAACTAAGATACTGCAATCCTCAGTTATTGGCATCAGTCTTGACTCCTTAGTCATCATCTCGACCCTAGTCGAATCTACAAAATTTCCATCTTTCAAAATTACATGCTCAGGGGATGCAACTCTATCGAGCCAAAATTCGCACTTGCCATGCTTGGCGTGAAGTGCATGATCTCTCAAGGTTCGTAGTATCTCTGTCGATTGTAACCTACGCTCTTTGGAGTTTGTCGCATACACCAAACTGTCGTCAACGACCACCATGACAATTTAACCCACAAGTTCTTTGAATTCCCAGTTCCTTAAGTCCACATAAATAGTGAGTTATTCCTTAAACCAAGGGGCATCGCTATGCACTCATAGTGCCCACACCTCATTTGTTAAGCAATCATAATTGTATTTCCTGTTCATATTCTTAATGGAAAATTTCCAGTTTGTAACATAATCTTAGGAATATTCTCCTTTCAGAGTCCCCATTGGTGATATCAAGTCTGTGGTTCAATCTCGGAGAACATTAAGGTCCTCACAATTGACCAGATAGATCATCGATCCTCGGTAATGGATACTCATTTCTTTTTGTTGCCTGGTCCTGCTGCCGGTAATTTACGTACCATCTCAAAGTCCTATCCTTTTTCCTCATATCAAATACAGGAACTCTCCACGGAGGCACACTAGGGCGGATAAAATTTTATCCACGAGTCCTTACATCTGGACTTTCAATTCCTTAAATTTTCAACAAGAACATTCAACACCGCGCCCTCGAAATCAGCTTCACCCCGGGGCCAATTCTTTCACAATTCCACTTCCCGTTCCAGTGGCAATCCGGCAATTCCTAAGGAAAGACCTCGAAAGGTTACACACCTCATTTACTCTTTCAACTTTAATTCCATCATGGTTGGGTCAACCACATTCACCTCGTATCGTTCGCAACTATCATCGGGTATCTAGTCACCTCAAACGAGGGCATTCAAGGAATCGAGATTCCTCCTTGACTTTCTTGAAGATCAAACCTAAGACGTCCAACTAAGTTGAACTGGATCGTCCTATAGTCGCGATCCATAATGGCTTTCTGTTATATTAGCCAATCCATTTCGATTCCTCACTCAAAATCGCACCTGATCATCACTGTCAAGTTGATCCTTTCTTTTTTACCCCTAATCACCAAAGCGTTAGCCTCTTCTATCTCATCATGTTTAATTGCTTAGGTCCGCTCATAAATCTCAATATAACTCGTCGGACTCAATGATATCATTTGACTATGAGGTACAGCTTCAACCCATCTCAGAATCTCTGGGCCTTATCCAATAAGTCATTCACCATTTTTGGGGCAAACTTGGGTACCCGAGCAAACTCAACTTTATACAGGTTCGCTATCATCTATTCTTGATGAAATCTCATAAATTCAGCCAATTTCCACTCTCGTGCCCTCTTGGGGTAGCACTTGCCTTTGAAGGCCTCACAAACACAACTCAAATCCGAGCGGTACAGGCAAGAAATATTTTTCCTCTGGTGGGTTTTCTACCAATCACTTGCATTTTCTTGTAGTCGGTATACTGCTAGAATCCCATTTTCCTCATCCACGCACCCCAATATCTCCAAAGTCCATTCCAATTCCTCTACTGAAAGTGACACAACTCCATGGTCACTTTTTTTTTTCCAATCAAACTTAAGGGCTTCCGTTTCCAAAAACTGTTCAATCAACTAATACCTCTATCTAATCGCATTTCCTTGACCCCAGTCAGGATTCTCATTTTCACCAATAGTAGCAATTGCAGCGACCTCAACAGCCTGGGCTGTAGTAGCAGCTCGTTCTTGAGCTTATCTACCCATAAAATCACCAAATTTCCTCAAGTCTTCACGACCCTGCCTACTTGCGGGTTCATTATTGCTTGGTTCTCAGGACTGGATTGACCCCTTATAATATACTCCTGCTACTCAACTACCTGCTATAATTCCACTAAGGAATTAGAGACCTAAACCAAGTTGAACCGATCTAAGATCCTAGGCAAGCATCACAACAACATTCAACCACTCAGCATGCGTCCAAACACAAATAGCGCAAGACCTCAAACAAGGAGGTACACATACTTACCTTAGGTCCTATCGCACCTGCGCACCAATCAATATCACACATCAATCAACCAACAATCACAACAATAGTCTAGAATACTTGTAGCACTAGGTATATCTATGGCTTACTAAGGTTTCTCAAATTAACCATCACTATTCTGGGTCTCTACTCCTTATTACTCCAAACTCTGATCATCTTAAATCGAGCTGTCCTTGCTCTGATACCAAATTAAGCCGGTTGTCACGCCCCGACTCAAAGTCTAATGCTTTCCACACCTCACTTCCAAGAGTCAAACGGTGTGACATTCCAGGAATACGTCGCTGACTCAACGGTCTCGCATCAGAATCAATCGTAGCAGAAACAAATAATAAAAACTCAGACACATAAGTTGGAGAACACCATAATAACTAAGCAAGCCCAACCGCCTCAATACTTAAAACATTTCATTACCACATATATTTACATCATCCATATACAAGTACACTTATACTCGTCCGCTATTCTTTGAGTCCATAAAATTTATATGTACACCTATGACGGTTACCTTAAAAACCATACACCAAAAAGAGGCAAATACCCTGTCTACCAAAACGGTGCTACACGAACACTAATTCATCGCCTCCTCACTAGTTGTTGCGTCCTCGGTTCAGCGTCCATTCAGGGTGTACTCCACGAAATTATCCTCGGTGTGCATGACAGTACCAAAACGTTTTGGCGGCGGCGGCGGCGACTGATTCTTTGTTCAGGCGGGTTATCTGAAATGGTTTGGTTTATACAACCATGAGACACTTCTCAATAAGTTGAAACCTAAACCCTACCTACGCTATCACGTACCTCCAGACAATTACACAAACACACACATTCACACACATGAAATCACCACAGTGCAGGCACATCAATTAATATTGCCAGACTCTAACATACGAACACCGGCACTCAATCTCGATCTAGTCATATGCAACACATGCATGTGAAATTCTCGTCCCACGTATCCATTCCGTTCTCATTTCCTCTTTCACATTCCTTGCCAGTGACCCGCGTTGAAGTACACGCCTCAGGCACACTGCGACCATTCATCACATCACATCCAGCCCACATATCCGTACTTGTACACGCCTCAGGCCTCGATCGTGACCTGAGCATCACACGCCTCAGGCCCGACCCCAATACTCAGCCCGCACCAAATGCGATAGGCTTACATGATCGGAACCCGAGCTTATAATACCTCGGTCCAATTCCGGTCTCACCCAAGCTGATCGTGCCTCGAATCAATTCTTATTCTTGTTTTTTCATGCTTCAGCCTGTGCCAAATGCAACAGACCTACGCGATCGCTGCCCGAGCTTATGATATCCGGCCCAATCCCATTCTCACACTTACACGCCTACTGCGCAACCCCCGTTGAAGTACAAACCTCAGGATGGCAGTCTTCCGGTAATACCGGGCATTGTCCCGCGTAACACGCCTTAGGACGGCACAATTTCCACAATCTTTCATGCCATGCTACACACATACAATCACTTTCTTATTCATGCGCATGCTCGACACGCATATACCACATCCAACTAGCCTCTCACACGTGGCCCGTGCACGCATCACTTAACATATAAAACATGCTCACTCAGCATTCCCCATGGCCAATTTTAACAATTAATTCAATCTGGCCCACGCGTGTACATAATCAAGCACATTTTAATTCATTAAATCACGGTTCAATAAACACACAAGGCCGCTCATGGGCCTACAAACACGGCCACGTTCATAGGCATAATTTCGACATTTTCAAGCATATTAAACACCATAATCCAGCCATACTACCACACACCAAATCGACACCATTGTCCTTAAGTCGAGCCCTAAGCTCGCCAATTCTATCCCACAACATCCGACACTTTATTTAGTCTCACTCCAATCTCGAAACATCCTCATTTCATCCTCAAATCAATTCATATATCACACATTCAAATTCAAGCCTAAATTCTGGTCACGAGGCAGCAACTATTCAACCCCGACACCCACACCATTGCGCTCATTAAAATAAACATCCAAATAATTGGGATAAAATTTGGTCAGTTTACACAGTGATCGAAATCCCATCCAAATAAATAGTAAACAAACTCCAAAAATTCAGAAATTTGGATACGTTGCGTAAAACATCTTGATAAACATTTTCCGTGAAGAGCTCAAATCCCAGTTTCAACTGTAAGCACCCCTTTTGGTCACTTGAAATCAGATGAAAATTAACTCGCTTTAACAGACCGTTTTGTCCTCAAAATACATTTCTTTCGATACCCAAATCACCTTGAAAAGCCTTGAAATTTTTATATGTTATAACCACAATTTTCCCCAACAATTTTCGTGAAGGAAGTATTTTAAAAATAAGCCTAAAAAAAATTATAAAAATTCGAACAGAAGGTCGAGTGAACAGTAAATCAGACAGTTTTTTTTCGGTCCAAAGATGGACTTTCGAATGGCCTCAAATGATTTCCAAAATTGCCAAATTAAAGTATGTTGTACTTCAAGATGTTGGGAACAACTTTCATAAAGAAAACTTCCTCAATTCGGCCCACAAAATTCTCTACAAAAATAGCAAATCGAAGATGCACAATACCCGCGAATCGGCGAT
The DNA here is from genome assembly GCA_024500025.1 of Syzygium aromaticum. Lineage (NCBI taxonomy): Eukaryota > Viridiplantae > Streptophyta > Magnoliopsida > Myrtales > Myrtaceae > Syzygium > Syzygium aromaticum. Next base: position 14,673,355 of record CM044895.1, read on the forward strand.
TCACACCGAACTTCACAGATTCAAACCCGAACTGATTTCTACCGAAATTCAATTGCCAAAACTCATTCCCAGACGTCTAATCCAACCTAAAACAGCCACTAACAGCCATGATCAGCCACCAATAACCATGATCAACACCTTAATCAACCTCTAAATCCCCTAAACCGCATCCAACGAGTCCGAAAATACCTGACGTCCTAGGCAAGGGTTAGATTGTGACTTACTAGACTCTAGACTCACGCGGCTAGAGTGAAACAGGTGTGATCGGCATGGCGGTGCAGCTCGACGGTGGCAACGGCAAGAGGCGGTGGCGACCCTGTCAGGTGGTGACCGGCGTGCAGCGGCTTGGCGAGGGAAGGGAGTTGGTTTGTGAGGGGGAGGGGCTACCAAAGGAAGCTCACGAAGGAGGGGAGTTCTCGGTGATAGGGGAGGAAAATGGAGAGAGAGAGAGAGAGAGAGAGAGAGAGAGAAGACGAGGAGAGAGAAAAAAATAAGATAAGCTTGGACCTAAATAGTAAATTTTGACCCAAATTGGCAAATTACCATCATGCCCTTTACTCACAAACCAAATAAACGGTTCAGATTCGATCTTATCTTGAAACCAACGGCCGAGATCGAATCTCACCCAAAAATATCCAAGGGTATTTTGGGAATTTCATAAAAATCCAAGGGTAAATTTGTCCAACCAAAAAGTTAGGGCAAAATTACCAAAATGCCCCTCCTTCTTAAAACATACCGTTTATTAATTCTTAGGGGCAAAATGGCCACTTTCTCAATTTCTTGCCCAATTTGAATTTTTCTGAAGGTTTCGGGCTCACCCAAAAATTGCACGTGTCTTCCTAACGTTCCGTCGTGATTTCCTAATTTTCCGATGTCCAATTTGGGCTAAATTCAATAATTAAATTTTATTAAATGCAACTCGAACATTTCTCAAACTAACGGGCGGCTTGTTGGGGAAATTCGCATACTCAACTCGTGACTGACAATAAATCGATTCACGTGCAAGTTCGTTCGGTACGTGACGACCTCGGTTGTCATTAAAATCGTGAAGATCAATCATTAGTTCCAAGGGGTACGATCGTTCGGTATAGGTTCAGGATCATTCGTCAAGTTATTTCGTGGTCCAGCGGAATCACCCGCGATCTACTATTATGGCGGTGGCGAACTGATCCCTGACTATCTTAGATTGGCCAACAATGGCTCAAAATAACACTTCAGCGATTTCATGGTCGAAAATCAATTCACGATCGAATTTTTTTTAGTCGGGCGAATTTAATTCCCCTATTAGCCTTTTCCTAATGGTTAGCATCCTAGGAATGATCAGTTCCGGGCGAGAATTTACTACGAGTACATTTCATAAAACTCAGTATTTTATCAATTCCAAATGGACTAATTTTCAGAATGTTACAGGTGGGGTCGAAAAATGGAATTTCGGCGCGGAACGAAAAAATTACCATTTTGCCCCTAGGCTTATTTTGGTATGTCGAATTTTGGGACATTTTGAGGATTAATTGGTGGATAATTTCAGCCTAATAATTTAGCTTAGCAATATACATTAATGCCCATCAATTATTGGATTAAGTTGACCCACAACCCTTAGATTGAAGGGCATTTTGGTCAAGCTACGGGAGATGGTGACACTTGGACTCCACTATCTCCCCCAACAAACACTTTCCACTCACTCTCTCTCTTCATTTTCTTTCTCTTCAAGCCAGCCTCTCTCTCCCTCTCTCCTGGCCTTCTCTAGACTGTCGCTACACGTCGCCGGTGCCGCCGCCGTCCGAGCTGCTCCGCCGTCACGCCATTGCCATCGTCCTCATCCCTCCGTTCCACTCCCCCTCACCGTCTCGTCACCCTCTTCCTCTCGCCGACCTTCCCCTCTTGGTCGCGTGAGGTCATCGCCGTTGCCACCACCGAGCGCCGCTGAGGGAGCCGCCGCTCATCACCACTGGTCCGGTGTGGAACCGCCGCTGCTCAGCCACCCTCGCCACCTATCCAGCCTTCATTAGAAGCTTAAAACTTGGTGAGTACAATCCTAAATCCTAATTAGGCTAATGTACATTTCTGGATGGGTTTTAGGGGTTATTTAGGGTATTTTAGGGATTATATTATGGAGAGTATTTAGGGCTGATCGTGTGGCTAAATTAGTGGCTTAGCGTGACAATTTAAATAAGGTTTAGTGGTCTAGAATGTCCTGCGTGATGGCTGGGAATATTGGATTGAATTGGCCCGAATTCGGATAAATTAGGGTTCAATTGTGGAATTCCGAGAGTGCCTCGCATTGTTCTCAAGGTGGCTGATTTGGGTGATATCTTGGGGAGCCTAATGGAGTATTTTGAGGATAATTGTTGGCCTAGAGTGACTTATTTGGTGGCTATCCATATTGGGATTAATTGGACTTAGATTGATTAATGAGGAGCTTAATTATAAAATTACCGTGATGCCCCGTGTTGTCCAATTAGTGGCTGAATTGTGCTCATTTGTAGTTGAATTGATTATGCAATGCCACATGTTTGTGTGGTCGGACAATGCAAGGTGTCATTGACCAAGAATTGGCATGAATTTCATAGACTCGGTACATGAATGTGAATACCAATTGTACATTATGTCGAGTGAAATTTAATTGGTCAAGTGAGCATGTTGTATTATTATTTGAGCATGTCATTAATTATTTAAGCACGTAGTGGCATCGTATGAGCATGCCTTGGAAAAATGTGATTATGTGCCTATGTTGAAATTGAATGCTCATCATGGATCATGTGATTGCCCGAGTGTCGAACTGTATGACTGCGCATTTCATATGCTGAGCATTGGCTTGATATGTGCATTGTGCGAGGGTGCGTGCCTGACTTGATCTTGTGATCACTTAATTACCCTGATACGTTTTACGCGGGGTCCAGATAAAAATTGGCAGTGTGTACGTGTGATCACATAAAGCCCTGATGCGTGTTATGCGAGGTATTGAACCCGTCCTGATGCGTTTTACGAGGGACGATGCTCGGATTACCGGAAGACGGCCAACCTGATGCGTTTTACGTGGGTTTTGGTTCGTATATGGAGATCAGTATTGCACCTGATGCGTTTTACGCGGACTAGAGACACTGGGCCTGATGCGTTTCACACGGGCCATGAAGTGTTGGTAATGACTAAAGGACCTCATGCGTTTTATGTGGGTCGGACTTGATGCGTTTTATGCGAGTCAAATCTTACTGAGAAAATGGCTGTGTGCATTATTGAGTCGAATCATGAGCATGGACATACTGATGACGTACATGTGCTTGAATGCATTAGCCAGTGGGCAAGCGTGTGCGTGGCATACGTGTAACTATAAATGTTTGTGTGTATGCTATTCCAGTGATATTATATGCCTAACCTGCAGGGTTATCTATGTGTTCGATCTGGGCCCGAGGGCCTAGGTTATTTGATTGTGATATTAGTTTTGTATGGTTGTTTGCCTGTTAGGAGGTGCATGTTAGCCTAATTTAGGTTTAGGGGGTTTGCCTATTGTATAACCCAACCTTTCAGACCTCCGGCCCTGATGATACCTGAGGTAGCAGTCCATTTTAGGATCTCGCATCAGGTGGAGCATGCGGTGACAGTGCATCCCGTAGGGCACGGGGATGCACTCGTCAGACATTATACTATAGTTTGGGTAGATGTAGGGGCAACCTATTATGAGACTCATGAGTACGTTGCCTGGACGTTTAAGAATCGCGACAGAGAATATGGACCTCTCCGGTCTTTTAATGTCCCTTTCAGCGGGCAAGGCTAGGCCGATCCGCAGTGTCTAGACGGAGATGTGGTGGATGCCTCGACCGAGGACAGCTCGAGCTCGAACGACAGACTTACCCCATGGGAGGTGGAGGAGCCTGATGCGATGGCTGAGGTTCCGGTAGTTTTTGACGTGAGACCAGAGCCGATGAATGAGGCGGAGGACAAGCCGGAGCCTATGGAGGAGGATGTGGATCCGGAGGGTGAGTCCAAGCAGATGGATTCCAAGGAGGAGCTGGATGAGATCGAGTCTGAGCCAAATTCCTTTGACTCAGTGATCGAGCTGTCCGATAGCTCATCAGAGTCATCGGAATCTGACTCGGACTGGATCCCTTAGGTCAGCCTCAGTTTAGTTAGGTCGGGCTAGTGACTTTTTGACCAGGGCCCCACCTTAGATAGCATCCCTGACCCAGGCCACTTACCCCTTTTTGTTAGTACTGGCCATTGCCTCGTTTTTGGGATTGGGTCGTTGTTGTATGAATATTGTATATGCTTTCTGTGTTAGTGCCAAGTGTTTATTTGATCTTCCAGTTGTGGTGTTCGCTACCCTTGGTCTTGTTGTTTATTTTGTATATGTGTTACGTAGCTTCTGCATGCGATTTGTACTCTGTTTGGGTTTTGGGTCCGTGATACGTCCTGGGGCGTTGCACAAGTTCGACCTCGGTTGGGATGCCGTGTGTCATGCCCCGCACTCCTCGGCGTGCCACATCCCTCGCCAGGGTTGATTCGAAAGCGACGTCCCAGGGCGCGTCGTCGACCCAACACCCAACACAGAGATTTAAAGCACATACGGAAGCAATTAAAATCACCCATACAATAAAATACATATAACCAAAGATAGTCACAAAAATGCACAACGATAATTATAAATAAACACTTATTCTAATACCAGAAACCATATACAACATTCAATACAGCCCGATCAACAAAACCAAAATGGGTCAAGGCCACTATTGACAAAAAGGGGTAAGTGGCATCGGGGGTCAGTCTACTGCTAATGGCGGGGCACTGGTAAAAAAGGTATTGGCCCTCCCAAACTAAGGCGAATGCTAACTCCTATGGAGCTCAGTCTGGGTCGGAATCAGAAGACTCCAAGGATGAAGAGCTATCGGGCATCTCCTCCTTGAACCCTGATGAGTCTGTCTCAGACTCGGCCTCCAGTGCGGGATCCTCCTCAATCGGCTCAGGTTCCTCATCATCCTGCTCCATCAGCTCCGGGATAGCGTCCTCATCATCGGGCTCTATGTCCATCGGCTCGAACTCGTCCACCTCGTACTCCACCGGTACACCGTCAGAACTCGCACTCTCCTCGACTGACGAGTCAGGGTCAATCACCTCGTCATCTGGGCATCGAGGATACCGGGTGCACAACCCGGTAAACGGGACATCAAAAGTCCGGAGAGGACCATACTCTCCGAGATCATCCCTGAGACACCACGCCACGTACTCATGGATCTGATAATGTGACTCGCCCACATCTACCCAAACTTGAGTATAGTACCTAATATAAACTTCCCCGTTCCCTACGGGGTGTATCATCCTGGTATGTTCTACGTGATGCGGAATCCCAAAATGCACCGGAATGGTAGACATGTCAAGGCTGGGGGTCTGAAAGGATGGTTTTATACAACAGCGAGAATAATCTCAGTGAGTAATTCCCTAAACCTAAATTAGGTTAAAGTGCACCTCCTGACGAGAACTAAAATACCACACAAATCAAATTATAAGCTGACTCAGGCCCTCGTGCCTAAATCTAATTTTACTCGACCCTGCAGGTTAGACGTTCTATAAATATAATCACGACCGTACCATGACGATTAGATCGCAGCACAAATACACATAACACTTAATCCTGACGTATGCAATGCACGTGCTCATGTTCGCACTCATGTCATGTCTCAACAGTGCATTAATGCACGCTTGCATGCTAGCACTCTGTCATTTATCAATTTCTCCTTCGACCCGCGTTAAACGCATCAGGTTTAACACTTCAAGATCGATTTCTGGCCCGCATAAACGCATTAGGCTCATGACACATAACCCGCGTAAAACGCATCAGGTTGGTCATCTTCCGGTAAACCGGGCATCGTCCCACGTAACACGCCTCAGGACGGGTTCACTACCCCGCGTAAAACGCATTAGGGTTTATTGTGATCACACATTCACAAGCATCAATTTTATTTGAACCCCGCGTAAAACGCATTAGGGCATTTTAGGTGATCACAATGCTCATGTCACTCGGGCACACATGTAAATGCACATGTCGTGTCAATGCTCGTGACACACTTCCATAACTACAACGATCACACTTGCGCATTCGCACATTTCATAATGAGCATTTGATATCGCTACACCATTTGTTCAATTCGTCGCGCAATATGCTCAGACCACAATTCATTACACCCAACCACATATTAGTACAACCATAGAATCAATTCAAGCACTCATGCACAGTACACAATTCACACATATAAGTCACGCGATTAGCTCAACATAAATCCGTGTAATTGAGGCTTGCCAGGCTACTCCACTCTTAGCCACATTAAACATATCACGACATTGCTGAATCGCTCCCAATCGAGGGCAATTTGATCACTAACTCGGTCCGTCCAACAATTCCGCCAATTACACTACTAAACCTCAAATCAATCGCGCCTCGCACCAATACAACCCGGCCATGGACAGCCACTAGTGCACTAATTCCAGGCCATTAATTATCCTCGAAATATTCCATCAACTCTCTGGAACGCCACTCAAATCAGCCACCACAAAGCTAAATAAGATGCGCACTAAAATCCGCAATTCAAGCCCGAACTTTCCCGAACTTGGGCTATTCCGCTCCAAATCTGTCCAGCCAATACTTGGCGCTTCTCGGGCTACTAAACCTCCATTTATTTATCGCACTAAGCTCATAGAACAGCCACCGAAACCGCCACTAAAACAGCCACCACCTGGTCTATCAATTTCATCCACTAGGTCCACCATTTATCCACATCTCGACACCTATGCTTCGCCACATCACAGCACTATATGGGCCACTAAACCCTGATTAAATAATCATTCTTAGTCACCAAAACACCACAAAACCAGCCCTTAATTATCTCTACAATTTAACCCCTAAATTACCCTAATCAACCCCTAAAACCTGTCTAGAAATACAAATTATCCTAATTAGGGTTTAGGGTCAAACTCACCCGGTGTCCTAAGCTCCAAATTGGGCTGAGCAAGTGCCAACGATGGCTGGACGGCGGCAATCCCACGCCGAAACAGTGGCAGCAAGCGGCGACTCTGGCGAACGGCGTGAATGGCGGCGACGAACTAGGCGATTCCACGGCCTAGATGGACACGGCCAGAGAGAGAGAGAGAGAGAGGTGGGACGGCTGGACGATGCTGGGTGAGGCGGTGGTGGTGGCAGAACAGCTCCGGCGGTGGCGGCGAAGCTCCTCCGGCGGTGAGCCGTCCACGACCAAACAAGAGAGGAAGAGAGGGAGGAGTGATAGCTACGGGTGGAGGGCTGTCGGTTGAGGTGAGGGGGACGGTGGCCCACGGCGACGACATCGGTGACCTCACAGGGGCGACGGAGCGGCGTGGCGAGCTGGCGAACAGCAGAGGCCGGGCGTGGTGTGCTCGCGAACTGTGGCGACAGGGCGCCGCGAGCTCGAGCAGTGGCGAGGCTGGCTCACGGCGGGGACGACGGTGGAGATGGCCAGGCGCGACGGAACAGCGTCGGGCGCGAAGGGTAGCAGTGGCGAGCTTGTTGCTACGCATGCAAGGGAGGAGAAGGCGGCAGTTGGGGCGGCGGCTGGCGAAGGGCGCGACGGCGGCAGAGCTTGCTGGCGGCGGCGGAGGCGCGCGGTGGTCAGTCGGCTCGGGCGGCATTGGCTGGGCGAGCAGAGGCAAGGGCAAAGCAGAACCAGTCGAGCTTGGGGAAGGAAGAAAGAAGAGGAGGAAGAAGAAAGGAAAGAGAAAAGAAAAAAAGAAAGAAGGGAAAGAGGAGAGAGAGTCTGATAGATGGGGGGGAGAACGTGCGTGAGAAGACCATGCATGGGAAGGGGACATGCGTGACCGGCGAAGGAAAGAGAGAGAGAGAGAGAGGACAAGCGTGATAATGGGGAAAGACGTGTGGGCAGAGGAGAGAGAGAGAGGAGAGTACAAAAAGTAGATTTTTGTTTTTCAAGCACGATTCAACGGACACAATTTAAACTAAAAAAATTGAACTAACGGTCACGATTCAAAACCAAAAAAAAGATCTAATAGTCCCCGAAAATCCCAAACAATAATATAGGACAATGGGCCAAATAAAATAACTCAAAAACACACTACAAGGGAGGTCTACCAGTCCAAATTCGTACCCGGTCGAAAATTCACTTTCTCGCTATTCCTGATAATCTCGACGCTGGCCACAATAATATCGATACCATCCAATTTATTTTGTCCCACAACTCCTGAAAATCGACTGTCAAGTTAGGGGTCTAAAGAACGGCCAAATTCGATCAAGTGCAATTCTAGCAAAATCTCTATTTTAAAAACAAGAACCCGAGAGTGATCAGTTCCCGGGCGAGATTCTATTATAAGTGCACTGACAAATTACACGTTTATTAAATTCCAAAATTGAGTCAAAATCCGGGATGTCACACCGCGTGCCGTGGGGTCGGGACGTGACATGCACTGCAAAAAGAGTTTATTTGCATGTTTGATGTTTTGGCCATATGAAGGAACTAATTAGTCTAGTTTGATCTTTTTTTATCGTTATTGTGATCAGATTATGTTTCAATGATCCCTCAGAAAAAGCAAAAGCCATTCATGGAAGCCAAACTATGAAAATGTTGGAATTTGATGCAACATCACAATGAGCATTTATTGTTATGGATTGGATATGCATACATGAGAGAAAAATCAATGCATGAAGAAAAGTTATCCTACTACATCATAGTAGCAATAAAATTCTGATGAAATCTATTACATTCAATTCTTCAGTTTTGTTCGTGTGATGTGTATCCAAAATGTATTTATTGAACAAAATAAAGAAAACAAATGTAAATGGAGTTTATGTACTTATTGCCAAACGTTTTTTTTAAGCTACCGTTTTTTTTGGTGATCAGTCGTGATGATGCTACAATGGAGAAAATGGACATTAGCTCTAACGTCTTCTTTTTGTTCAGCAATCAAGTTGTGATGAAGGAAATGACGCAATGTAATTTTGAAGTGATTCGCAAAATTTACAGTGAAATAGATCTATTGCAATGCAAGCAAAGGAATGAGCTGTTGCTTTAGCGAGGTCAAACAGCTTTTAGTAAGGTACACCAACATGTCGAACAATTTCGGAGGACCGACGTTGTTTGACACAATCATATGTCCACGTGGACTGATTTTTTTTTTTTTTAAAATGCCACCTCAGATTAAATTTTTAAGTATAAAAGACATGTAATTTCTCTGACTAGAATTTCTCGCCGGAGACACGTAAGTAATTATTTTTTCTCCAATTTGGCATTTAAGTGAGTCGGCAAAAACTTTTGGTACTAAAGTGAACACCGTACACAACTTTTGACACTTCTAGTATCATTCTCCCTATATTTGAAGAGCCAACAACGTGGTATGACACGGTGGATCCCTCCCTCAGCTCTAGCATTAAATGGATCAAGCTTGCCGTAAAGACTAAAACTGAGTGCTTTTTATGTACTGAAGAACACGGCTGTTAAAAGTGTTCATGGAACTCTATGCTCAAAATGGGGTGTAAGCTTGTAATAGCATGAATTTTCATTATTTGCAGCTATGGCTAAGGTCTGTTATGTCATCTTTCAAGTGTTGTTTGTATCCATCACAGTTAGTTTTTGCATTGACTTGCTTGAGTTGATCGACGGAGTGCTGGTTTTTTGGTGTAATGGTGGTAGGATGGAACTCGAAGTGGGAGTGGTTCATCCACATGCTACCAGTCTTGAATAATAAATGATTTAGTACTTGTTTATCCCAAAAAAATATTACTTGCTTATCCGCGAAAATAAAAGAGGATTGCCACAATCAACTATTTTAGTTTAACCATTCCTTAAAATGGATTTTACCGTGATTTTAAGGTAAGACCCCTTTCTGTCTAGCTTTCAAAAACCATGCCAAATTACTGAGGCTCAATTTGGTTTGTTGAAATAAGATAACTAGAACAAAACAAAAGGAATAGGAATATTATTCTATATCGTAACTAACGTTCATACCATGTCCGAAAACAACTTGAATTTAAATGTTTTTATAATTATACACACAGTAGAAATTCACCATAACAGGGGGGAAAGTAGCAATTTTACTCTGGAAACTTGCCAAAAAAGGAGCAAAAATAGAAGGAGATAAATGCCGTCACATTTTTTATTCTGTTGTTGTCATGTCATATTACAATTATTCATCCGTCTATAATCATATAAATTCATTTTTGACTCACCTCCTCTGCCTTGATGACAACAATCTCAAGAAAATCTTTCATGCCTGATATTTATTCTCAATAATTATTAAAAGTAGCCAACAACAAAAGGAAAGAAAATAAAGGCTTGACTACCATTGCACTTTCTCCATTGTCGGCTGACAAACAAGGCTTGATGTTTCATAGTTCAAACAACAAAAGAAAAAACATATATCACCCAAAAAGTTTGATGAAATGAAATGTAAATAAGCTCAGTTTCCTTTCACCAAATTCCAAGAAGGAATCAAATCAAATATTAGAGAATAAACATCTTAATAACGAATAATAGATAACGACCCATACATTGGCAAAGGGTAACACATTCAAATCAGCAAGCCTCAAACATTATTGGTTAATCTTCCAGGGTATCTTAGCACATGGCACCATTTGACCAATTTTCAGTTTTGTCATCCGCAAAATCATATTCTTGTATACATACATTCCATAATTCTACATACTCATAAAACAAATATGTCACACATAAGACATATAAATATATAGATACATATAAATATATAAATCGCCAACAACAAAAGGAAAGCAAATAAGGGCTTGACTACCGTTCCACTTTCCCCATGACGGGTTGACAAACAAGCTTAATGCTTCATAGTTTAAACAAAACAGATATCATCCAACAAGTTTGATGAAACGAAATGTAAATAAACTCCAATTACTTTCACCGATTTTATAGATGGAATCAATGTCATGCCCGAACCACTTCGAGCACACGACACACTTCTTCGGTTGAATAATGCGACATCCCAGGGTATCGCCGACCCAAATGAAACTTATCAGAGATTTATATCAACAGCGGAAATCACCAATACTTGGACGATAATAACTGGGGTAATCAGGGAGAATGCATATATTTATTTCTCATTCAAACTTAGATAATATCCACAATTACAAAACCACATATATACAAGCACATCGCACCGCCACACTACATACCACTGATATCAAAAGGGATCGATAACTTGGGTACCCTATTACCAAAAATAGTATGCTTCAAAAGCCTATTTTACAACCCCTACACTTGCCCCTACGTCCTCTAATTGGCGTCCGCTCCGAGTTTGATTCTTCGTCCTCTGAATCTGAATCTTCCCGAGTCTCTTGCTCGTCTGTCGGGTACTCTACCACATTAATGTCGGTGTGCAATGGTATTGCAAGATGCTGTGGTAGCGGCGGAAGCTCCATTGCTCAGATCGGGGTTCTGAAAGTATTGGTTGAAACAACCATGAGATTACATCTCAATAAGCACACATCCTAAACCCCACATAGGTTATCACATACCTCCAGACAACACATACCCGACACAAACAACCAATCCTACTAACAATCAGACGTGAACCTACCTGAGATTTTTCATACACCTCCCTGCACGTCAGATAATAATACAACCAACATGCCACAATGATACATCATTCATGTCGCAAAACCAAAGCATGTAATATGAATTTATATGCATCAATGCATCACAATCGCGTGTGCCTTGATTATAAGGCAAAACTCACTTAGGCACGTCCCATACCATGCCTAGCAGTTTTTACCCCATAATCGAATACTACATCACACGATACAACCACACTCGCACACTAACTCTCGCCATGCGTCAACTTTCGCAATCCTCACATGTCAAGCCAAGTCCAGCTCATTACCAACTTTTCCACCACTACCGCGCCCGCGTAAAACGCATCAAGCCAACGGTCTTCTGATATTGTTAGGCATCGTCACCCCGTCGGGCCGGGTATCATCACCTCGTCAGGGACAGCATCGTCCCACGTAAACGATCCTATACTCAACTTTCCTTCTACCGTGCCCGCTTAAAACGCATCAGGCTAACGGTCTTCTGACCTCGTCGGGCCGGGCATCGTCACCTTGTCGGGACGGTATCGTCCCGTGTAAACGAATACACCTCAAGACGGACCTTACCCCGCGTAAACGAACACGCCTCAGGGTATCACTTTTCCCATCAATCATACATTCTCGTACCTTCGTTCCACTCATTCCACACGTATCACACGGCCACACATACACACGGTCACACACAAATTCACATCTCGCACACACTTTTCACAATTACACATCCTCATCACGCGAACACCACACAAACACCCAAGCTTGGCACGCAAACTCAATGTGCAATCACGCCACCACACCTTACAGTCACATAATCACACATACGAGCTCATTCAAGCATCAAACTACCCATTAAAATACCACGATAACACCGAATAATTCTCGAGAGAGAGAAAAATCGATAATATACAAAATCGGGTCCAAACTGGGTAGTTGCGCAGTGACAGAAATCCATTTGAAATAAATAGTAAACCAACTCCAAAAATTATGAGATTTGGATATGTTGCATAAAACATCTTGTTAAAATTTTCCGTGTAGAACTCGAAACCCAGTTCCAATTGTAAATACCTCTTTTGGTTACTTGAAGTCAGATGAAAATCAACTCGCTCTAACAGGCCGTTTCGTCCTCAAAATACTTTTTTTTTTTCAATACCCAAATCACCTTGAAAAGCCTTGAAATTGTTATATGTCATAGCTACAAATGTCCTCAACAATTTTCATGAATGAAGTATTTTGAAAATAGGCCTGGAAAAATTTATAAAAATTCGAACAGACCAGAAGGTCGAGTGAATAGTAAATCGGACAATTTTATTTCGGTTCAAAAATGGACTTCTGAATGGCCTCAAATGATTTCCAAAAATTCCCAAATTAAAATATGTTATACTTAAAGATGTTGGAAAAAACTTTCATGAAGAAAATTTTCTCAAATTCGGCACACAAAATTCTTTACAAAAATAGCAAATCGGATAGGTGCAGTAACTGCGAATCCACGATTCACACCAAACTTTACGGATTCAAACCCGAACCGATTTCTACCGAATTTCATCAGCCAAAACTCATTCCTAGACGTCTAATCCAACACACAACATCCACTAACAGCCATGATCATCCATCAACAACCACGATTAGCCACCAATAACCACGATCAGCCACCAACAACCATTATCAACACCTTAAGCAACCTTTAAATCACCCTAAACCGCATCCAAATGAGTCTAAAAATACCCGACGTCCTAAATAGGGTTTAGGGGGCGACTTACCCGAACTCTAGACTAACTCGGCTAGAGCGGGAAGGGGGAACGGTTGATCGGTGGCTCACGACGGCACACGGCAGTTCGTGCGGCAATCGGCGAAACGGCGACGGCAGCAGCGGCGCGGCAAGGCTCGGCCAAGGGAGAGAGAGCTCTTGGTGGGGGGGGCTGCTGTGGGGGAGGGAAAATGAGTGAGGAGAGAGAGAGATTTGACTTAAATAATCAAATTTTGACCAACTTTTTCCAAAATGCCCATTTTGCCCCTCTCTCACTTGGTCCACATTAATCCAAGCCAAAATATCCAAGGGTATTCTAGTCTTTCAATCCTTGAATTATTTGGTTGATACTTATCCACTTAATTTCCCAAATTTAATTTCCAAAATCCCCAAAATTCGGAATACCCAAAAATAGGTCTAGGGGCAAAATCGTAATTTTTCGATTCCGGGCCAAATTTCCATTTTTCGACCATACGAATCCAAAATATCATTGGCCACACTAAAATGACGTCGTCCTCGTAAAAATAGTCACGCACGACCCTGAAAATCGACATCCAAGTCCGGATCAACTTTCGTAATTAAAATCGCTCAATTTCAATTTTAAGGTCTCTCACTAACGGGCGGCTGTTTAGGAGTTACGCGTATCGACCTAGGGTTACTCGAGTCGTGATGGTCTTGATTACTAGGAGAATGCGAGGATTTATCACTAGTTCTAGAGGTAGCGATCGTTTGGTTAAAGTTCGGGATTTGTTCGCCACGCGTACTCTTGGTCGTGCGAAATCACCCATGATCCGATCGTACGTCATTGGCCAAACTAAATCCATCACCTCCTTAGGATCGACCCATATTAACCCAAAATATTTCCTCGTTGTTTCTCGGAATCGGTGCCCAATTTGCGATCGGGTCCTTGGTCCACGTACCGTTTTCCTAATTAGCCATTCCCTTCCGGTTAGTATCCTGAGAGCGCTCAATTCCAAGCGAGACTTACTTAAATTAAATGAGAATAATATCCATCTCATCGATCCCGGAAATGGATCGAAATTCAGGATGTTACAATCAAATCAGATATTAAAGAAGAAACATGTGAAGTCATGGATGTCATCTTAGTCTCTTCTCTTCGACCATGGATGCTTGAGCTGTTTGTCCAATTTTTTCACTGAGTCTCTTCATCACTAGATGCACCATCCTCGTTCTCACTGTTTGTCTTCAAATATGTCTCCCATTCTTCGCTTTCTATGGAGACAGTCAAATAAATAATTAGATATAAGGAGCTCATATTTCTATTTAAGCTGTAAGATTTGCTTCAGAAGAAAAACCCTGGTGCACCTACCGCATATGTTCTTGAAATTGTTGTATGATTCTTCCAAAAAATGTTCAACATCAATTTTCTCTGCATTAGAGATCTTTAGTGACTTGTCTGCACCATCCTCATTCTCACTGCTTGTCATCAAATATGTCTCCCATTCTTCACTTTCTATAAAGACAATCAAATAAATAATTAGATATAAGGAGCTCATGTTTCAATTTAAGCTGTAAGATTTACTTTAAAAGGAAAAACCTGGTGCCGCCAATGTCCTACTACAAAGGTTCTTGAGGTTGTCTTACGATTCCTCCAAAAAATATTCAGCAGCGATTTTCTCTACATTTGAGATCTTCAATGACTTGTCTGCATTATCCTCATTGTCACTGCTTGTCTTCAAATATGTCTCCCATTCTTCGCTTTCTATAAAGACAATCAAATAAATAAATACATATAAGGAGCTCATGTTTCAATTTAAGCTGTAAGTGTCATGCCCCGGACCCCGCCGAGCTTGCGACATCCCGCCATGGGTCGTATTGAACACGACATCCCAGAAAGCGTCGTCGACCCGAACCCAATTCAGAGGACAATACACATGCGGAAGCAATTAACATTCGTACATATTAAAACCCATGACCAAAGATAGCAATCATATCATAAATAGCATTTAAAAAAAAAACATCAGGGAGGATTTACAGCATTCATTATAGACAAGTACGAACACCAAAAGTGGGTCAAGGAGCCACTAACAACAAAAAGGAATACATGGCTCGGCGGTCGGGTATAAAGACTAAGAGGGACTCCTATCTCCAAAAAGTGTCGGTCCCACCAAAATAGAGTTACGGCTGGCTCGACTCTGCGGTAACCAATCCGGATTGGACCCTAAAGAGTCTGTCTCCGAGTCCGAGTCAATCTCAATCGGGTTCTCCTCCTCATCTCCATGCTTGACCGCTATGGGCTCTTCTTCGCCCTCGGGCTCGGGTGCTAGCTCGGGTTTAGGCTCGGGGACAGGTGTCGGTGCTGGACCGAGGTTCACCGGTGGACTGACGGACTGACGGGATCTGACACCTCGCCGTCGGGAGCGAACTTGTCCCAGGGCTCCCAATTGACCGCATTCTCATTGGCGTGCTGCAACCCTTCAAAACCTCGAATTGGCCTAGAGTTTATTAACCCGACCCTATGGGACCAAGTCAAATAGTCATGGCTCTCCAGCTCGTCTCACCCTACATCTACCCAAACATAAGTACGATGCCTAATGTACGCCTCACCTGGATTCAGACCCGGGTACTCGTTATCCTCGTGCACCATATGCATGGCGACTCCAAAATACCTAGGTGGCGTCATGCTCAAGGGTGAGGATTTGAAAATAGTTATATAATAACCGTGAGAACGAGTCTCAATAAGCAATACCCTAAACCCTACGTAGGCTAATGCGTACCCAGACAAGCAGTACGTACAATCTACCTCTTAAATATAACGAATTCACCCACAGAGCTTACCTCGCCATTTAATACATGCCGATCCTGCATGTCAATAACCCATAGCAATATAATAATAATAATAATAACAATAATAATTTAACAATAGGTCGTAGCTATTCACATGCCCGCCACAATGACACTCAATCGATTCCAATAGTTCGTTCAACAAATAAATCAGTTGATTCAATCAATTCAATCACACTCAAGTCACATACGTGGTGGAACAGTCTCCCACGACCTCCCAGGTCCTTTCACTCGGCCCGCGCCATTGCGCCTCAAGCCCCATCTCACAGCCCTCAGATCAAGTCGGGCTTGATCCCGCGTAACCACACCTCATGATAATTTTCCTTTCCAATAACCCGCGTAACCTACGCCTCAAGTCTAGTCATGCCTTATTCGCCACACCCGCGTAACCTACGCCTCAGGTTGGTAGCCCTCCAATTGATCCGAGCTTTTTCACATGCACATGCACCACGGCACAATTCGCCAATCTCACAAGTCGTACTAGTCAAACTCAAGACAAATTCAGTACAACACAATTCGTAATTCAACACATCATACCAATTCCAGCAAAAGCCAATCCCAGTCACATCACCAGTCCAATCCACCGATCCGCATACTCGGCATCCAAGTCAATCACATCCGAACTTCAATCTTCCAACCACACGCGCCACCACAATTCAATCAATTGGCACACTACGACAAGCTATGCATCATCCTAATTCACTCTTCCATTCTCTGCACAATTCCCGCGCTAATCGCGTCCCACCAACTTATCAAATTTCTAATTCAATCACTAACTTAATTTAAATAAATCCCTAAGCATGTCAATAGTACCCATTATACTAAATAGGGATTAGGATATCATTTACTAGGTTTTGGTCCAGTAAAAGTCGACTCGGGCCTAAAATGGCCCGAGTGAATGGTGCTGGCTAGGCGCGAGCGAGGGCGCGACAAGCGCAGGGCTCGGCCACGGGCACACTTACGGGCACGGGCACGGGCACGGGCACGGTCGCAAGCGCGGGCACGGACATAGACGCGGGCACGGCTCAAGCGTGGCGGTGGCTGGTCGGCTGGCCGGCGGGGTGGCTCCGGCGGCGGGCGGTGGCTACGGTGGTGACTGTGGTAGTGAGCAGTGGCGGTCAGGCACGGCAGCGACGGGCATGGGCACGGCTGGCCAGCTGGTTGGGCTGGCCGGTTGAGGGGGGCTGGCAGCTGGGGTGGCTGGTCGACTGGAGGAGGGGCGGCATGCGGCAGCGGCGGTGGTAGCGACAACGGCGGCGAGCAGGGCAGCTCCCCGACGACCAGCTCGAAGAGAGAGAAAAGCTGGCCGAGTGGGGGTGGCGAGGGAGAGAGGGGCTGGAGCGGCAAGGTTCGGAGCCGGCGGTGCTCGGGCGGCACGGCAGCTGTTGGTGGCGGAAGGGGGACACCGGCTGGTGAGCGAGGAAGCGACGGTGGTCTGTAGCGGTGCGGGGTAGCTGGGCGGAGTGGAGCTGGACGGGGGAAAGGGTTCGGCCCGGTGAGCTGCGGCTGCGGCTTGGGCCCGCAGTGGTGATGGGGTGTCGGGCGACGGTGACGGAGGCGGCGGCGAGTTCCTAAGAGATCAGACAGCAAAGCTCGCAACGGCGGTGGCCATGGCAGCGTCAAACGGAGCAGGGGAAGCCGCCGAAAGGGAGAAAGAGGAGGGAAAAAGGGAGGGGTGGCGGCGTCTAAGGGTGGCGACGACAGGGCGGAAGCGGCAGCCACACGGCGCGTGGTGGCGATGAGCGATGCGGCATTGGACGGAGCAAAAATCAGGCGCAACTTGTTGGGGAAGAAGGTAGAGGGACACGGCGAAGAGAGAAAAAAAGAGAAGAGACAGAGGAGAAAGAGAAGAGAAAGAGAGGGAGAGAGAGACGTGTCAGGGGGGGAAAGGAAAAGTCGCGCACATGCATGCATGAGGGACGCGTGCATGCGGGGGAGGGAAGAGAGAGAGAGAGAGAAGGGGAGAAAGAAGGAAAGAAAGTTGGGGCAGATACACAGGGAAGAGGGAAGAGAAGACGTGCTGGCAGAGGGAAAATTGCGGTGCGGCAAGAGGAGAGAGAGAGAGAGAGAGAGAGAGAGAGAGAGAGAGAGAGAGAGGGGAAAAATATAAGTAAACAATCAAATAATTATTGCGATTCAACGGCCCAAATTTAAAATCGAAAACGATCCGGTGGTTCCAATTAATCCTAGAATATAATAAGGGACAAAAGCTAAATTAATTAAATCAAACTGCTTTGGGAGAGGTCTACCAGTCCAAATTCGCACCCGGCCAAAAATTTACTTTTCCACTATTCTTGACAATCTCAACATTGACTACGATAATATCGACACTATCCGATTTATTTCGTCCTGGAACTCGAGAAATTCGACACCGAAGTTTGGGCTCTAAATAACAGCCAAATTCGATCGAGCGCGATTCTAGCGAATTCTCAAAATTTTTAAAAATAATAACTGGGAGTGATCAGTTCCTGGGCGAGATTTTACTATAAGCACACTGACGAATTATGCATTTTATAAATCTCAAAATTGGGTCAAAATCCGGGATGTCACAGTAAGATTCGCTTTAAAAGGAAAAACCTGGTGCCGCCAATGTCCTACCGCAAATGTTCTTGAGGTTGCTGTATGATTCCTCCAAAAAATGTTCAATAGCAATTTTCTCTGCATTTGAGATCTTCAATGACTTGGACGGAGGAATTTTTTCTTTCTTACTGGAAGATATCTTTTTCTTCGATGAACCTTTCATTGCAATAGGAGGACCTTGCTCCTAAATTGTCATGTAAATGAAGTCACACTGTAACGTCCCAAAATTCAACCCACTTTTATTATCAATGAAATTGATATCATTTCTCATTGCGTTTCAGTAAGTCTCGCCCGAATCTGATCAATCTCGGGATACTGACCATTAGGGAAAGGCTAACTAGGAAAAATGGTACGTGGACCCAAGAACTCGACCGCGAATTGAGTCCGATTCCGAGATACGACGAGAAAATATTTTGTGCCAAGTGGGCCGGTCCAAGGAAAGTGACGGATTGAGTTCGACCGACGACGTGCGATCGGATAACGAGTGATTCCGCACGATCGAGAGCGCGCACGTGGCGAACGATCCCAAACTTGTTTCAAACGACCGCGACCCCCGGGACTAGCGATAGATCCTCGTGTTCTCTGGGAAATCGACATCGTCACGACTCAAGTACCTTAGGTCGATACGCGTAACCCCTAAACAGCCGCCCGTTAATGAGAAACGCTAAAACGACAAATTGAGTTAAATTGATCGTAGAATTAAATATGAACATCGGCGTTGAATTTCGTGGGCGAACGTGACTATTTTGTAAGAATGATGTCATTTTTATGTGGCCACTCATATATGAGATCAATAGAGTCGAAATTTGGAAATTTGACCCGGGACCGGAAAATTACCGTTTTGCCCTTGTACCCCTAAGTTGGAATTCCGAATTTTGGGACTTATTTGGGGTTTGTTTTAGGGTTTTTATATTAGTTGTTTCAGCCCAATAATGCTGAAATTTAAGGACCAAATTGCCCCCAAGAGTTTTTCCAAGTTTAAACTTCAACCATTGATTTAGGGGCAAGATTGGAATTTAGAAAGGTTGGTCAACCACCCCACTATCACACACTCTCTATACACTCCCTAGCCACTCTCTCTCTTCTCATTTCACTCTCACCTTCACCCGGCCACTCCCCTTTCTCTCCTCTCCTGCGAGCTCCTCCCTCTCTCGGCCTCACGTCGCCGCCGTCGTCGCTTGCCGGGAAACAGCCGCCGCCGCTGCCGCTAGAGCTATCGTTCCCTTGCTTCACCCCACCGTCACCGTCCCAACTCTCTCTCTCTCCTTCCCCTCACCGTGTCTCACTCTCTCCCACCTCTCCCTCTCTCCCTCGGTTGTGCAAGAGGATGCCGGAGGAGTCGCCGTCGTCGCCGCCGGTGCCGCCACTGTGAGCCGCCGTTCCTCCCACCTCACCACCACCTTTTGGCCGTCCTTCCCTCTCTCCCTTCCCCACTCGGCCACGAGATCAGCCCCCACCGTGAACGCCGTCCACAAGCCGTCGCCGCCGGCGCCGCCGCCATGAAGGCTAGCCGTCGCCGCCGCTTGCCCCGCCGCTATCCAGCCATTCTCGACACTTGCTCAACCTTGCTTGAAGCTTAGGATTCCAAGTGAGTTTGTCCCTAAACCCTAGTTAGGCTACATTGCATTTCTAGATTGATTTAGGGGTTAAATTAGGGTATCTAAGGGGTTATCATGAGGAGGCTGTTTGGTGCTGAATTTGTGGTGCTTTTGGTGATTGAGATTGATGATTTAGATGAGATTTAGTGGACTGCGAAGTGCTGTGACGAGGCGGAGTGTAAATGTCTTGAATTGGGCAAAAATTGAGGAATTGGCTGAGGAAATTTATGGACCGAGTAGTGGCTGTTCTTGGGGATAAATTACGGCTTGGTTTGGAGATTTTAGTTGAGATTTGAGGGCTTAGAATGGACCGAGTAGTAGCTGGACAGAATTGGATTGGATCGGCACAAGTTGGAGTGTGTTCGGGTTTTATTGCGGATTTTAGTGCATACCTATGCCGGTTCTTGTGGTGGCTGATTTTAGGATGATTTAATGGACTAACATGGTGATTTTGAAGGTGGATTAGTAGCCTAAAGAAGGCTGTGTAGTGGACGTACATATGGAGTTAATTGGACCTCGTTCGATCAATGTGTGATTTTTGTGTAAAATTTTAAGTATGCCTTGATTTGCCTATGTAGTGGCTGAATTGTGCATAAATTATGATTAATTATATGATGCCATGTTATGTGCTCGGTGTGGCCAAATGATGAGATGCTTGGTGGGCTTTAAGCTTGTGTAAATTTTTTTGGCTTCATTATGTGATTTTGTGTACCATGGCTATCTTGAGTGAATTGCATAAGTGAGTATGTTGCGGCACTATTTGAGCATGTGCGATATTTATCAATTGAGTGATCAATCGAAATTAAATGCTCAATGCGGGAGTCTGGATGCCCGAGTGTGATTGTCATGGCCATGAGCATATATACTAAGCATTGGCATAGCACGTGCATCTTATGAGTGTGCACGAGTGACATGAGCATGTGATCACTTAATAGCCCTGATGCGTTTTACGCGGGGTTCAGATAATAACTGATGAGTGAATGTGTGATCACATGAGACCCTGATGCATTTTACGCGGGGTAGTGAGCCGTCCTGATGCGTTTTACGTGGGACGATGCCCAGATTACCGGAAGATGACCAGCCTGATGCGTTTTACGCTGGTTGAGTGTCATGAGCCTGATGCGTTTTACGCAGGCCGGAGATTGATCTCAAGATAATGGACCTGATGCGTTTTTATGCGGGTCGGTGAAATTGGAAATTGTAAGTGTGCAGGAGTGCCAGTGTGCGACATGCATCCATGTCGCATGAATATGAGTGTGAGCATGAGCATATACATTTCATACGTCGCGATTGATTGATATGCACATTTGTGGCGCGATTAGATTCCGTGATATTATTACAGTTATGTATTTCGTGCCTAACCTGCAAGGTCTTGTATTACTAGATTTGGGCCCGAGGGCCTAAGTCTCTTGATTGATATGTGAGTTGTTTGGCATCTGTCAGGAGGTGCATGATAGCCTAGCTTAGGTTTAGGGAACTTACTCGCTAAGATTTATTCTCACGGTTGTTAAAACCAACATTTTCAGACTCCCGACCTTGAGATGCCTCTGATACCAGTGCGTTTTGGGATTTCTCTTTGGATTGATGTGGAGGAGTCAGTGTACCCCGCTGGGGGCGGAGATTTTTGGGTTAGATACCTTTCTACAGTCTGGGTCGACGCGGGCGAGGATCCCCATGAGGCTCATAAGTATATAGCTTGGTGTATCCGGGACTAGGAGGGGACCTACGGACCTTTCCGAACTTTTGAGGTTCTGTTGACGGATGCCGGGGATCTGGAACCCCAGTGTCCTGACGGGGAATTGGCGAGCCCTTACTGCTTGTCGGAGGATGGGAGTGCAGCTCCGGTGCCGATGGAGTCAGAGGATGAGGGGCCCGAGCCCATGGAGCAGGATGCAAAACCGGAGGACAAGGCCGAGCCGATGGATTCCGAGGAGGAGTCATTGGGGGCCGAGTCCGAGCAGGATTCCCTGGACTCTGAGGTTGAGATATCTGACAGCTCTTCCGAGTCATCGGGATCCGACTCAGACTAGGTTCCGTAGGTTAGTCTTAGTCCTAGTTCCGAGAGAGCCAGTACCTTTTTGACTAGAGCCCTTTTAGTATTAGTATCCCTGACCGCCCCGGGCCACTTACCCCTTTTTGTCAGTAGTGGCCATTGACCCGCTTTTGATTTTTGAGCGTGGGCTGTATATGAATATTGTATATGTTTCCCATTGTCAATGCAAATGTATATTTGTTCTTGTTGAGTATCGTGTGGCTATCCGTGGTTATGTGGGTTATTTTTGTTTGGGTGTTGTATTGCTTCCGTGTGTGCCTCAATCTCTGTGTTGGGCGTTGGGTCGGTGACGTGTCCTGGGACGTCGCACTTAATTTGACCTTTGCGAGGGATGTGGCGTGCCGTAGAGTGCAGGGCGTGACATGAATATCATTCCACCTTCCCCATTACCGGCTAACAGACAGGCTTTATGTTTCATGGTTCAAACAAAACAGATATTATCGAACAAGTTTGATTAAATGAAATGACTTTACTTTCGCCAGTTTTACAAATAGAATCAAATAAGATATTAGAGAAGAAACATTTGAAGTCGTGGATGTCATCTTAGGCTCTTCTCTTAAACTATGGATGCTTGAGCTGTTTGTCCAAGTTTTTTCGCTAAGTCTCTTCATCACTAAATGCATCATCCTCATTCTCACTGCTTGACTTCAAATATGTCTTCCATTCTTCGCCTTCCATAAAGACAATCAAATAAATAATTAGATATAAGCAACTAATGTTTCTATTAAGCCATAAAGTTTGCTTCAAAAGAAAAAACTTAGTGCCGCCCATATCCTACCGCAAATGTTCATGAGGTTGTTGTATGATTCCTCCAAAGAATATTCAACCTCGATTTTCTCTACACTAGAGAACCTCAGTGACTTGGATGGAGGAATTTTTTATTTTTTACTGGAAGATATCTCTTTCTTCGACAAACCTTTCATTACAATAGGAGGACCTTGCTCCCAAATTGTCACGGAAATAAAGTCACACCTAAGCGTTAAGTAAAAATAACTTTCAATCACATTCTGACTTATTGAGGGTTATTATAACTCACATGTAGAGAACTACTCCCTGGTGTCTCTTTATCGATCAAAGCCTCCATTACAAACTCGACAACCTCGACAATTGAGCGAAACATCCTTCTTGACTGTCCATGACGATAGTTCTGCAAGGATAATAGATTTCGGTTGTCTTCATTACCATGCGAAAATTTCAAGATAGTCATGTACAAAGCTATTACTCATCAAAGGTAGTAAAAAAACTTCAATGCAGTCAATGCAGTTAATAAAAAATAGGCGATAATGTAAAAATGAGTTTTTATTAATCCTTTCGGCTAACATACATCACTATAATCCATTTCATCTCCTTGCCATGTTTATAGAAACCAAATCAGTCGAATCTAAGTTACTTATTTCGAATCGTCTATCTAATTAAGGAGAGCAGAAGAAATGGAGTTTATTGAATATACAATTACCATGTCCAATTTTCCATTTGCACATTGTTTGCTTGCAATATTCCACCCTTGAAGCCTCTCTTTAAATGAAGATTGATGTTGGATGTTCTGCAATCAATAGATAATAATCACACCACAAAAATGAAAACAATTAGACAATTGGATATATAGATTGCGATATTTACATCATTCAATGTAAAAGCAAAAGGAACACATTCAAGAAGCTACCCCGTCCAACTCTGTGCTGATTAGACAATCCAGGGGGAGTAGGAAAGATACTGTCCTTTCCCCTACAAGTGTAGTTTTGGCCCTGGTCTTGACTTCCATTGATGAAGATGGATTTGTCTGTGCTTTGCATTTGATCATTTGTCATTTGTTGTGAGCATTGGTTACAAATACTTACTAATAAAAAGCGTGCATTTATATGAATAAAAATTGAAATGTTGACTATCGATCACCATACACTTCAACTCAAGAAATGTTTGTTCAAATCTTCCAGAATCATATGTGAATAGCGTACAAACAAATCATTGAAATAATATTATATTATTGGTTGAAACATTTATCCCCTCATTATTTTCAGGTAATTGATATGATACTGGATCCTGGTCAAGCAGCTCATCTGAAATACTTTTTCTCAATTGAGAAACAACTTTCTGCAATCACAAATTATCAATGCTAGTATATCTCATCATTAAAGCATGGGCAATTCTGAATTATTGTGAAAGTCAAAGAATTGGGAATATTTATATTATGTTTATACATAACTTGTCTAGTTGTAACTTCTTACAAATGAAGTTTACGTGTGCACTTCATAAATACATCCAAGCTTATCAAATATGCTTCAAGAATCAAGACAAAGAAATCGAGTGCCTCACAATGTATTTTGCAGACCATTCATCCTATGTGTTACCATCCATCCTTTAATGAGGATATCGGCATTTGAAAACTAAGGGTTGAACCTCACAAAAGTGAATTAAAAGAAAAAACTCTATAATGGTAAAATTTCATTTATATCATGGTCTCTCTCACGATATATCACAGAACAACTACATGTATCAAAATAAATTTAACAAAAAGTTAATTTACATTACATCGACTATCATTATTAGTGATGCAGACCATACTATATACAAGTAAAATTAAGTTTATGTCATGTTGTTCCTGACAAAGTTTCAAAGGACAATAGAAAACTCATATTGACTATCCATATCTTAAAAAAATTAATCAAAAGTTAACTTACTGAGACTAGTGCCCTAAGTGATGTATACAATCCATTTCATTGTCCCTCTTGGTTCGGAATGTCTAGCTTCTTTGAACCACACGGTTCATTCCATTCCATTGAAACACGAGAGTTGTCTGGAGTGGAGAGTGACATATTGACCTTCAAGGATGAAAGAGATAGAGAAGGACAAAACATGAGTAAAGAAAATAATTACGCATATGCGATTATATCACCATTAAATGCTGCCAAACAATTCGAAACAGGAAAACATATATGCCGCAGAATAGGATCTTCAACTATATTCATGATATCAAAGAAATGAACATTTGGCAAACTATGATCGAGATGTTAAGCTAACTCATGCTTGAGAATATCAATAGTACGATTAAACAACTAAACCAACCGCATTCGTTTAGTTTAAGAACCCATTCCTCCTAACAAGGAATCAAACTCGTGAGACATGATAAAAATGATAAATGACTAAATGAGTAGAAAATGTGACATTCTGAAATTCTACCAATTGGAATTTATTGAATAATTGAGTTTTATGAAAATGTACTCGCATTAAATTCTCGCTCAGAACTTATCATTCCTGGGAATGCTAATCATTAGGGAAAGGCTAATAGGGGAACTAAATTCGCACGACTAAAGGAAATTTAATCGTGAATGAATTTCGACCATTAAATCGCAGAAGTGATATTTTGAGCCACTGTTGGCTGATCCAAAGATAGTTATGGGTCAGTTCACCACTGTCTTAGTAGTGGATCGCGGGTGATTCCGTAGGACCACGAAATGACTTGATGAATGATTCCGAAATTATTCCGAACGATCGTACCCCTCGGATCAAGTTATTGATCTTCGCGATTTTAATGACAACTGAGGTCGTCAAGCATCGAACGGACTTGCACGTGACTTGATTCAGTATCTGTCACGAGTCGATTCTGCGAATTTCCCCAGCAAGCCGCCCGTTAACTCGAGAAACGCTTGAGTTGCGTTTTATAGAATTTAATTATTGAATTTTTGCCAAAATTGGACACCGGAAAATTAGGAAATCGCGACGGAACGTTAGGACGACGTTGCACGTGACACGTGTCAATTTTTAGTGCGCTCAAATCCTTCAGAAAAACTCGATTTTGATGAGAAACGGAGAATCGGACCATTTTACCCCTATAAGTTAATAAAGGGCTAGTTTTGTTGGACAAGGGCATTTTGGTCATTTTAGGCCCTAAGTTGGATTTGACATAATTACCCTTGGATATTTTTAAGTAAGATTCGATCTGGGCCATTGATTTTAAGATTAGATCGAATCTCGACCGTTGGATCAAAAAAATTAGAGGAGGGTATTTTGGTAATTTATCAAAAAGTGGTCAAATTTCACTATTTAGTCAAGACCAAGTCTTCTCACTCCTCCATTTCTCTCTCTCACGTGAAACTTCCCCCTCCCATTCGGTTCTTTTTTTTTCTTCCACCGTGAGCAGCCCCCTCCTTCCGATCTCTCTCTCTCTCCCTCACGCCCAAGCCACGCCGTCGCCACCCAAGCCAATCGCCGCCCATCGGGAATCATACACTGTCGCCACTGTTCCCGATGAAGTGCCGCCGCTTTCCGTTCTAGCCGCGATAGTCTAGAACGCGGGTAAGTCGCGCTCTAAACCCAATTTAGGATTTCGGGTATCGACGGACAATTTTGGGTGAAACCGGGCATAGGGTAGGTGCAGAATTGCATGATTTAGGAGTGGAATTATGTGGTGGCCTTAGAATTGAAACCGGAAAATTTTTATTAGAAAATTCGGAATAATAGTGGGCTGCGGTTACTGTTCACAAGCTGTGGACTACTGTTCATGGGCTGTGATGGGCCGATCGGATCGCAAGTTGGATTTTTAGAACCGAGAATTTATGGCGAGAATGACTTGTGAAGGACCCGAATCGATTTGAGGCCATTTGGTTAGAGAAAAATAGCAATTTCTGTGTTTTACGTGCGTTTGAATTATGATTAGGTTGTGGTGGTGAAATTAAATGTGGGATTGTGCAATTGGTTGATTTAATTATGCTTGTTGGGTGCACGCATGGGCCAAATTATTTTAATTATTATTATTGGCCATGTTATATGCTGAGTGAGCATGAATTGCGTATAATTGTTGTGTGCACGGGTCACGTGTGATTGACCAGTTAAGTGGCAAGTGAATGTTGCACGTGTGAAAGAACGAGAAATAGTGCGTGGTACGATATGTGAAATCGTGAGAATTGTGCCGTCCTGAGGCATGTACGTTTACGCGGGACGATGCCCGGTTTTACCGGAGGACTGCCAGCCTGAGGCGTGTACTTCAACGCGGGTTATGTAGTAGGTGGTAGATGTTGAGCCTGAGGCGTGTACTTTTACGCGACCAGGAAACATGGTCTGAGGTGTGTACTTCAACGCAGGTCGGAAATGATGTAATTAATGGTCGCAGTGTGCCTGAGGCGTGTACTTCAACGCGGGTCACTGGTGAGTGTTGTGGAAAGTGAGTGGTCGCATTGTGCCTGAGGCGTGTACTTCAACGCGGGTCACTGGCGAGTGTTGTGGAAAGTGAGTGGTCGTAGTGAACCTGAGGTGTGTACTGTAACGCGGGTCACTGGCGAGAGTGTGAAAAGAGATGTGATGAGACTGGAATGAATGCACGAGAATGCGAAATTAATTATGCATGTGATTGCATTTGATGCGATTGTGACTAACGTGCAGGATGTGAGTAGGATAGGCTCAAGTAAATAATGGACGTGCTTGATATGTGATGATTTAGCGTTCGTGTGTGATTGTGATTATGAAATTGTTTGGAGGTACATGATAGCCTAGGTTGGGTTTAGGGGTGAACTTACTAAGAAGTGTTATCACGGTTGTTTCAACCAACAATTTTCAGAACCCAGACCTGAGTCATGAATCCGTCACCACCTCCTGTACGTTTTGGAGTTCCAGTGCATACAGAGTATGAGACAACAGAGTTTCAGATGGAAGACGGGATGACCTGAATAAGGTATAAGACGACCGTGTTTGTAGAAGTGGGAAAGCTTACCTTGGATAAGAACCATTTTTGAGGTTGAACGTCAGGTCTTTAGCTCTGTTTTAATTCTGGTAGTTTCAGTAAAGTGTGCACTGGTAGACTTAAGTTGTTTCATTGTATAAATGAAGGAATAAGTTTGATCAAGAGAGTACAAATGTGTATATTCTCCCAATTCTTCCCCAGTTTAATTTTGTCCATGTGTTTTATGGTTTCCGTGTGCGCAATTAAATCTCTGATGTTTAGATGAGGTCGGCGACAACCTGGGACGTCGCAACCGTTCGACCTGAAGCGGGATGTCGTGAGCTCGACAGAGGTTCGGGGCGTGACAGAAAAACATGGTGCCTTATGCAGAAAGAAAAGGAGTAGCAAATCATATCATGTGGATAGCATGATTTTGTCCAAAATGATTCCATGGAACCTGTAGGGTTTGAGAGGAAGAGCATTGACTTATAACCAAAACCAAGAATATATAACATTTGACGCGGCATAAAGCAAAATAGTTCGAGAGAGGCCATTGAGTGCCTACAACTCATTACGAAATAACAATAGTAGCATAAAATGAAGAGAAATCTAGAATGGCGGACACAAAGAAGGAAAATATGTGAACAGAGCCACGGTTTAAAAAAATCGAATTTTAACATATGAATTAGCAGATTATGTAACATTGAAAAGAATGGTGGAACCTCATTTAACTTTATAAGTAAGGGGCTATCAACTTCTTCTTTTCGTGATTTGAAAAATTTTTTCATCCTCTGAATAGTTATAGTTTAGCTATTCGTTATTCTTCAGTGTGGAATGATGGTTTACTTTCTTTATCATTGATCTTAAAGAACGTGCAAGTTCTCGATCAATTCATTGGTCTCCACTACAACATTTATTGCTTATCAACTTAGAGTATAATAGAAAACTCTTAATAGTAAGAATACCAAATGAAGGAAGGAAGTTCCATATATATTGATAATGTTTACCATAATAGCATTACCGGTCTTAAACTCATTTAACTTTATAATGTTTGCTATTTCAAATAACTGCCGTTTGTTTTGCTGTCCAACGAATAACTATTCATGCATTGATCTATGCAAAAAGCAACACATCCAAACTTCCAACCCTAGAACAGTATTATCTATACTTCCAGAGTATATAGAAAAACCTATCGGCAATTTTATTTTTGTCATTCTCAAAATCATATGCTTGTACGCATGCATTTATAATTCTACATACTCATAAATTAGATCTGGACACACACAAAGAAGACAAAAATATATACATAAAAATATTTTTGTTATTTGTTATTTTTCAACAAAAGATTTGAGAATATTTCAGACCTTTTATACATGGTAAAATTCAACCATCAATTGCTAGTTTCACTAGGTGTATAAACAATTAGATCTGCATGAACTTAGACAAGAAAAATAGATTTTAACGTGATAGATGTTCCAATCTATATAAAGTTTGTAGAATCAATGAGCAGATCTAGATGATGGATCATTTGAGTAATTCAACTCATAACCTTAATGCAAACCAAACAAAAACCCCAGAGAGCATTAAAAAATTTATCTTGTCTTTCATCATTCATTACTTTTGATTTGTTTTTGGATAAGAATGCCATTGTAAATCCATTTCTTTGTACTTGAGTCACAAAATACATGGCCAATAACCTAGCACAAATGTAACACCCCCACCTCAGGGTCATTAATGTGGCATCCCGTTCATTGTTATCTTTCTTTATATATAAGCGAAAGCATAATTTCAGGACAATCACATTCAAAACAACATCGGAATTTAGACAAGCAGCATCATAAACAAATCTTATGTTACAGTACATGCAAATATATTTTAACAAGCCCTTCGAGCCATGGCAAACAATACATATTTTACATGCATATTCTAGAGGCTCATCTGTTCCTAGCCAACTATGAATAGTAAAACTCGACTTACGTGATCTTATCCCCTCTACTTCATCTTCTCGCTTCTAACTCCATCCACATCTCCTCCCTGGTTCCCGTCCGCATGGCCGATCTACACCCCAATCGTAACATGCCCCGGAGCCAGCCTGCCTACACCGTCAAAAGGTCCATTAAACTCACGTAGGGGTCTAACCCATTCTTCGTCAATGCAGCCATGCCATGCTACGTACAAGTGAGCCACCAAGTCCATTAGGCTCTCATCGACCATCACATACGTCTTCATCCGGCAGTAGGCTCAGCCTTCTCGGGTATCTATTACGGTGAGCACTTCGGCTCTCATTTCCACGAGGTTGTCGAACCGGGTCAGGGGAAACACCATTCTTCATACTTGAAAAAGAAATAACTGGGGATGAGTCAGGGAGATTCAGCAAGTAAACCTATTAATATCAAGCGAGGGCGAGGGGATTGCCGTTAGCGCAAGTCGGCTCTTACCGCATCTGCATCGATGGTAGGTCAATAGCAAAGTTCATACACGAAAACATCAAGCATGGCTATAGCATATGCACCTTGCCATTCAAGTCTCGGTTCTATCTCCAAAACAAATGTCAAACACAAAATATGATTAAATCGAGAAATGAACCAACTACAACCAACCAAACGACCGGGAAACTGTCTAAGCAAACCGTGTCACAACGTATCACAACTTCCTTTCTCAATATTAGGAAGTTTACTTACACTATGAAATAAAACTAGAACAAGAAAGGAACACGAGAGTCTTAGCGAATCTCGGGCTTGAACACGAACACACGGGCCTTGGATGTGGCTTCTTATTGACCGAACAACAAGGAGAGACATGGGCTAGTCGGTGAGCTCTCTCTCTCTTTCTCTCTTTCTCTCTTTCTCGTCGTGAACAAGAAGCAAAGAAACAAGAAAGAAAGTTGGCCAATTGGTGGTGTGCGTGTCTTCTTCAAGTGGGGCTTCCCTATTTATAGAAGTTCTTTCTTGCTCCCTACTCAAGGCCATTAATGCATGTCATGATGATGGTGCCTCCAAAGTCCAACTAATTAAGGCTTGCCATCATGAATGGGGCTTGTGATATTCTGAAATTTGCTCATTTTGGAATTTATGAAATGAATGATTTTATAAACGTACTTGTAATTAGATCTCACCTGGAACTGATCATTCCTTAGATACTAACCATTAGGGAAAGGCTAATTAGGAATTTAAATTCATGTGACTAAAGAAATTGGTTCGTGAACCGACTTTCGACCATAGAATTGTTGAGGTGACAATTTGAGCCAATGTAGACCGATCTTAGGATAGTTATGAGCCAATTCGTTACCATCATACGAGTAGATCACGGGTGATTCTGTATGACCATGAGGTGAGATGACGAACGATCTAGAACCTATACCGAACGATCGTGCCCGATGGAACTAGCGATCGATCCTTGCGATTACTTTGACAATCGAGATCGTCACGATCCGAATGAACTTGCACGTGACTTGATTTAGTGTCAGTCACGGGTCGATTTTGCGAATTTCCCCAAAAGCCATCCGTTAGTCTGAGATACGCTCAAGTTACGTTACATAGAATTCAATTATTAATTAGATACCAATTTGGGCCTAGAAAATCAAGAATGTCACGACAGGACATTTGGACGACGTTGTTATTAAAATGTTCAGCCTTGGAATTGTCCAAATCCTTCACAAAAACTGAATTTTGACGAGGGATGAAAAATGACCATTTTACCCCTGGGAGTTTGTTAAGGCCAATGTAATTGGAGAAGGGAATTTTGGTCATTTCACCCTAAGTTTAGAAATGACAATTTTTTGGACAATTTTGCCCTTAGAATTTTATGAAATTCCCAAATTACTCTTGGATATTTTGGAAAAGATTCAATCTCGCCTGTCGATCTTAGGATAAAAACAAATCTCGACCGTCGATTGGAATATAGAGAGAAGGGCAAGATGGGTTTTTCCATGGGGGCTTGGACACCAATTATTAGTGTCCATTATCAAAACCCAATTCTCTCTCTCTCCCCCTCTCATTTCTCTCCCTCACTCTTTCGGCAACTCCCCTCCTCCTCATCGCTGACTGCCTCTCTCCCTTGGCTGTACCGCCACCGTCCGGCTGCCGTCTGCCGCGCCACCGCTGTCCAGCCGCCAAGCCTCGCTTCACCGCCCTCACGCCACCACAGCTATTCCCCCTCTCCCTCTCTGTTCACTCTCCCCCTCCCCTTGGCCGTGAGGAGCCGGCCCAAGCCAAGCCGCCACCGCCATCGTCGATCGTTGCCATCGCCGAACACAACCATAGTCGCCGAGTTCCAGCTGTCTATTCAACCTCGAATAGGTTGATTTTGCTTGGAAATTTCCAAATAAGTCGCAATCTAACCATCGCTTAGTATATCGGATATAATCGGACCCGTTTAAACACGGATTAATGCGATTTTTGGGGCTGATTTGATTAGCGGGCCTTAGGGATGAAATTGGGAGGTTTTGGTGGAAATTTAGAGGCCAAGAATGGGCTGTGATTGGCTGGTTTGTGTGCTGTGATTTTCTGTTTGGCACGTAAATTGGGTGATTTGAATCGGCGATTAATTGCGTGAAATTACTGTGTAACGCCGGGATTGTTGTGATGTGATTTTGTGGTGAAAAATGGCTTGTTGTGTGATGGTTATGTGTACAATATATATGGTTGAATTGAAATGATTGATTTGGGCGCGTTTGAGTGTACGTATTTAATGCCCAAATGTGTGCACGTATGAGAATTGAGGCGTGCGATGTGCGTGTAATTACTAAAAGGCCCTAAGGCATGTTTACACGGAGTACAGATAAAATACGGTGTGTTGGTATGTTCATGTGATCACTAAAATCCTTTAGGCGTGTTTACGCGGGTCGTGATACGACAGTAGGATCTGACCGAGGCGTGTGATGCTCGGATCGCGATCATGTAAGCCTGAGGCGTGTTTACGCGGGCTAAGGAAAGAAAAT
The DNA here is from genome assembly GCA_024500025.1 of Syzygium aromaticum. Taxonomy (NCBI): domain Eukaryota; kingdom Viridiplantae; phylum Streptophyta; class Magnoliopsida; order Myrtales; family Myrtaceae; genus Syzygium; species Syzygium aromaticum. The sequence goes on from CM044895.1 coordinate 14,706,305, forward strand.
GAGAATGGGATCGGACCTGAGGCGTGTTTATGCGGGTCACGATCATGTAGGCTTGATGCGTGTTTATGTGGGCTGAGAAAAGTGATTGAGCATGAGATGATACAATATGGCAAGTGAAAGTGAAATCGGACCTGAGGCGTGTTTACGTAGGTCGCGATGGCAAGTTTAATGAAAATGATATGGTAGTGCGTGAACGAGTGTGAATTGTGGAGTTCGGAAATGATGTGTGATTAATGTATGTTTTTGAGTATGAGAATGGATTGGAATGTGTGTGAGGTTTGAATGTTATGATTGTGAACTAATGTGTAGATTGGGTATGCCTAGAGTCTAGGTAAGTGTGATTGTGTGGATGATGTTTGTGTGTATTGCTCGTTTACATGTCTGAATTTGCCTGAAATACGTGGTAGCCTAAGTGGGGCTTAGGTTGTGAACTTATTGAGAAGTGTCTCATGGTTGTTCCAACCAACAATTTCAGAGCACCCGCCTAAGCCATGAACCTTCCGCCATTGCCGCCGCAGCGTATTGGGATTCCTATGCACATTGACCATGATGTCGTAGAATACCCGATAGACGATAATTTGACCTGGGTTAAGCATACTTCAGTAGTATGAGTAGACATAAGGCTACCTTTTTGGCAGGCTCATACCTACACAGCCTGGATGTTTAGGGATAGGATGGATGAGTTTGGCCCCGTCCGCGGTTTTGATGCCCTATTTGATGGAGTAGGCGATTGGGATCCATCGACTATACCCCTTTCCGACGACGAGACAACTAGTTTGGAGACTAATTTAGCTTAATCAGGGCACTAGCACGTCCTTGTAGCGCCTGAGATGATAGTAGCGGTGCCGAATCCAGAGCCAAAAGAGTCGTAGGCCGGGAACGACCCGATGGACGTGGACCCGAGTGTAGAGAGAGAGAGAGAGAAGGAGTTCGAGGAGGATCCCATAGAGGATGAGTCAGAGGATGAGCCAGTAGAGGGGCCAGAAGAGAAGCCTGATGACGAGGAGAAGATTGAGATTCATATAGAGTCGGGAGATAAGAATAACCCGATTGAAATTGAGGTCGACTCGGATTCTTCGGATGAGCATGTACCTGATGAGGATGATGAGGAGAGTGAGTCAGAGTGGACGCCATCTCGAGGATGTAGGGGCTAGATTTGGGGTTAAGCAAACCTTTTGATATGTTCCATTTTTGGGAGATAGGGTATACCTAGGCTGTTGATCTTTTGTGATGTTGGTGGTTTGTAGTTTAGTAGTTCGATGTGCATATATGCTTTGTGGATTGTAAATGGATATTGTATATATATCGAGGTATAGTTATGTGTTTGGTAGTTTGGCGATTTATTTCTCTTTGGTTCTCTAAAATTTTATTGTCCGGGATTATATGTTTGCTTCCGTCGCAATTAACTCTGATGGGATCGTTTGGGTCGATGACGTTTTCTGGGACGTCACACTAATTCGACCGAATAGAGGGACATCATGAGCTCGTTAGGGTTCGGGCGTGACAGGGCTTCTAAGTCAAGGGCCATTTAATGGCATTAATGAACCTTAATAATGGAAGCTTGAAAAAGAAGCTTTGACCACGTCAAAACCTTATCTTTTAGCCTCTTCTAAACTTTTCCAGACCGTGGAAACCGTGGACTCCCTAGAGCCTTCTGGACACGAAATAGACTCATTGGCACTAGAATCACAACTCGCATCATGCTTAGTTCCCAATATTTTCCGAGGGTTTTCTACAACAAAACACGTATAACATTCTCGAAAAAAATTCCCAAATTTATATATGTTATAGAAAAAGAAGTTTTCAATAACTTTTATGAATGAAACTTTTCCAAAATTGGCCCAGAAAAGCTTGTATAAAATAAAGAAAGTGTGAACATCACTGAAATTTTGGACAGTTTTACATGGTTCAGAAATTAGGCTATTGTGTTGCTCATATCAAGTCCAAAAATTCCAAAATTCAAATATGCAAAACTTCAAGATGTTTGGAGAAACTTTCAAGATGTTTGGAGAAGAATGAAGTGTTTGGAAATTGGGATCACAAAAATCTCCATAAAATAACAAAATAAAGGGGTACAAATGATCCGAAACTGGGTTTTCCAGAACAAGAATAAAAATTGGTTCCAATTGAAAAACTACCAAACTTAAACCATAGCCATTTCCCAGGGACTGAAATTGAGGATGTTACAATTCTCCTCCTCTAAAAGAATTTCGTCCTCGAAATTTAAAACGTACTTGGTTCCTCGAACAAGTGGAGATATTAACGCTTCATTAATTCTCCACTTTCTCAGGTAACTTCTTCTATTTCATGGTGACACCACAAGACCTTTACTAAGCGAATAGCCTTACTTCTCAACACTTGCTCCTTACAATCCACGATCCGCACTGGCTCTTCAACATAGGACATTCTGATGTCCAATTTGACCTCATCAAAATTCAAAACACATACCGGATCGGCTCATACTTTCTCACATCAATACATGGAACACAACGTGTATCTGAGCAAATTTCGATGGCAGCGCCAATCAATAGGCCAAATTTCCTATTTTTTCTAGAATTTAAAAAGGTCCTACATACTTGGGATTTAACTTTCCTAATTACCTGTGTGGCATCCACTGTAAATTGGACTAGCTCTGGACTAGCGACCTTTCTTTATCCGACCTCGATCCAACATACTGGAGATGCTGCAAGCTTGACCACGCTTCCGCTGCGCTACTCCAATAAAATCTTACTCAAACATAATTTACTTTTATATTGATGTCAATACAGGGCCAACATCACTAGATCTATTATGCCCTTATAACAATTCTATCTTTATGAAGATCACACTTTTCATTCCAAGTAACAATTCCCGTCTTACTTTCAGAACAGTGCTCTCTCGTTTAGTACCTAGTTCAGTTTATTTCTTTTCTTACCCGCCATCCTAGAAGCCTGCCAAGAGCCGCTCCTTGTTCAGGTCTTTGACTCTAGCAACCACTCTTGCTAGAAGCTGCATCTTGATCAGGTTCTGCCCTAGTGATCACTCCCCGCCCTCATCGGACCGGGTTATTTCAGGATTCAACAGCCTTTTCTTGGCTCAATACCGAACTACCGCTTACTGGAGAGAACCTGTTTGGACTTCTCTTTCTAGGTCGTGGCGTCTTGATGGAACTTTCTTTTTTTTCCTTAGCGGTCACAGCTTGGTCCTGAACACTTATTTTACTATCGGTATTCTAACAAGACTTTCTCCAACACAAGGATAGATAGTGGTCACAAACAAATATTAGCTGTAACGTCCTGAAATTCGACTCACTTTCATGGTCAATGAAATTGATGTTTTTTTTCATTTCATTTTAGTAGGTCTCGCCCAGAACTGATCATTCTCAGAATACTAACCAATGGGGAAAGGCTAACTAGGAGAAACGGTGCGTAAACCCAAGAATTCAATCGTGAATCGAGTCCGATTTCGAGAAGCGACGAGGGAATATTTTGTGCCGATATGGGCTGGTCCAAGGAGAGTGACGGATTTGGTTCGACCGACGACGTACGATCGGATAGCGGGTGATTCCGCACGACCGAGAGTACGCGCGGCGAACGATTCAGAACTTATTCCGGACGATCGTGACCCGTGGGACTAGGGATAAATCCTCGTGTTCTCTGGAAAACCGACATCGTCACGACTCAATTACCCTAGGTCGATACGCATAACTCCTAAACAGCCGCCCATTAATGAGAGACGCTAAAACTGCAAATTGAGTTGAATTGATCGTGGAATTGAATACGGACTTCAGTGTCGAATTTCGTTAGCGTGCATGACTATTTTTGCAAGGGCGACATCATTTTTATGTGGCCACTCATATTTGGAATCAATAGACTTGAAATTTGGAAATTTGACTCGAGACCGGAAAATTACCGTTTTGCCCTTGTACCCCTAAGCTTGGATTCCGAATTTTGGGTTTATTTGGAGATTATTTTGAGGTATTATAATGATTTGTTTCAGCCCAATAATGCTGGAAATTAAAGACCATAATGCCCCCAAGAGTTTTAGCAAGTTTTAATTCAAGCCCTTGGATTAGGGACAAGATGGTCATTATAGGAAAGTTGGTCACCAACCCCACTATCTCACTCACTCTATATACTCTCTAGCCTCTCTCTCTCTCTCTCTCTCCTCTCATTTTCCCCCAAGTAGCCGGCCACCCTCTCCTCTCTCTCTCTCTCCCGCGAGCTCCCCCTCCCAGCCTCACCCCGCCACCACTACTCACCGGAGAGCCACCATCGGCGCCACCACTGCCCGCCGCTTGCCCCACCTTGCCACGCCACCAACTCGATCAGCTCTCTCTCTCTCTCTCTCTCTCTCTCTCTCTCTCTCTCTCTCTCTCTCTCTCTCTCCTTTCCTAGCCCTGTGATCAGCCTCCTTCGCCTAAGCTCACTGTCCGCAAGCCGCCGCCGGTGCCACCGCCGTGAAGGCCGCCCGTCGCCGCCGCTTGCCCCGCCACTGCTCAGCCGTCTTGCCACATATTCAGCTGTGTTTAGGAGATTGGGAATTCGGTGAGTACAACCCTAAACCCGATTTAAGCTAATTTACATTTCTAGATGGATTTTAGGAGTTAAGTTGTGGAGATTGTTAGGGGCTGTTATTGTGGCTGATTTCGTGGCTTAGTGTGATGATTTAATCGAGGTTTAGCGGTTCATAATAAGCTGTGTGGTGACTGAGCTTAGACGTATTGATTTGGACGAAATTGTGGACTTCGCGAACATAACTTGTGAACCACATGGTGGCTGTTAGGGGGCTGATGTTGTGGCATATTTGGTGACCGAGAGTGATGATTTAATCGAGGTTTAGAGGACTATAGGGTGCTGTGATGTGGCGGAGCATGGACGCCTTGATTTAGGCAAAAATGTGAATTTGGCGGGCGTAAATTGAAGACCAAGTGGTGGCTGTTTTCGTGGTGAATTTTGTGGCTTAATGTGGCGATCTGGAAGAGAATTAAAGGCCTAAAGTAAACTGTTCATGGCTGATTTAGTGTGGTGTGGATTCGAGCCATATTTGATTAATTATGGCCTTAATGAAAATCGGCAAGTGTTTCATGAGCAGACCATGAGGAGGTCAAATTGAGTGTGAATTGACGTTAATGTTTCGATGCCGTGTCGGGTACTTATATGCCATGACTTAAGGGAACCTTGGAGGCCTTGGGGCTCATGAACTTGTGATTCTAATGATCTAGTTTCGTAATTGTTGCGTGTCAAGTTTGTGCCAAGACTGGATTGAGTGATTTTACTAGTTGGGCTTGTGAGATGTTGAATTGAGCATGTTGCATCGTGAGTGGATTATGTGATGTATGCAATTAAATGCTCATTGCGAAATTCGTGAGTGCCCAAGTGTGAACTTTATGGCCATGGGTGTGCATTTCGAGCATTGGCATGGCATGTGCATATACGAGTGTGCACAAATGACGTGAGCGTGCGATCACCTAAAATGCCCCGATGCGTTTTACGCAAGGTTCAGATAATGACTGGTGTATGTGAATATGTGATCACATAAAGCCCTCATACGTTTTACGCAGGGTATTAAACCCGTCCTGAGACGTGTTACGCGGGACGATGTCCGGACTACCGGAAGATGGCCAAACTTGATACGTTTTACGCTGGTGTTGTGCCATGAGCCTGATGCGTTTTACGCAGGCTAGAGATCGATCTTGAAGTGATGGACCTGATGTGTTTTACGCAGGTCGGACCTGATGCGTTTAACGCGGGTCGGAGGAGAATTTGATATATGGCAAGTGTGCAAGAGTGCAAGTGTGCGGCAATGCATTGATGAGGCATGAATATGAGTGTGAGCACGAGCATATGCATGAATGCATCGTGACTAAGTGATATGCGCATATGTGCCATGATTGAATTCTGTGGCATTATTGTGATTACGTATAATGCGTTTAACATGCAGGGTCAAGTAGTCACTAGATTTGGGCCCGAGAGCTTGAGTCAATTATGTTTGAACTGTCTGTTTGTTTGGTGCTCGTTATGAGGTGCATGTTAGCCTAGTTTAGGTTTAGGGAACATACTCGTTGAGATTTATTCTCACTGTTGTATAAACCTAATTTTTCAAACCCCCAATCTTGAGATGCCTCCTATGCCTGTCCGTTTTGGGATTCCTCTTTGGATAGATCGGGAGAAAACGGTGCATCCCGCAGGGAACGAGGATTTTTGGGCTACATACCTTTCTACAGTTTGGGTCGATGCAGGCGAGGAGCTTAACCAGGCCTATAGATATATAGCGTGGTGTATCAAGGACCACGAAGGGACCTACGGACCTTTCCGATCTTTTGAGGTTCCGCTTACAAATGTCGGGGATGTTGACCATCAGTGCCCCGATGGAGAACTGGCGAGCCCTGACCGTGCGCCGAAGGTTGGGAGTTCGAACCCGGAGCCAATGGAGTCAGAGGACGAGGAGCCTGAGCCCATGGAGCAGGACATGGAACCGGAGGACGAGGCCGAGCCGATGGATTCCAAGGAAGAGTCGGTGGGGGCCAAGTCCGAGCAAGATTCCTTAGACTCCGAGGTTGAGATGTTTGATAGCTCTTCCGAGTCATCGGGATCCGACTCGGACTAGGTTCCGTAAGTTAGCCTTAGTCCTAGATGTGAGAGGGCCAGTACCTTTTTTACCAGAGCCCTTCTAGTGTTAGTAACCTTGACTACCCGGGCCACCTACCCCTTTTTGTCAGTAGTGGCCATTGACCCGCTTTTGATTTTTGAGCGCAGGCTATAAATGGATAATGTGTATGTTTCTCATTATCAATGCAAGTGTACATTTGTTCATGTTATTTGTTGTGTGACTATCATTGGTTATGTGGTTTAAGTTTGTTCGGGTATTGTATTGCTTCCGCGTGTGCTTTAATCTCTGTGTTGGGCGTTGGGTCGGCGACGCGTCCTGGGATATTGCACTCGAATCAACCTTTGCGAGGGATGTGACGTGCTGTAGGGTGCGGGGCATGACATTAGCACACAACCTATTCAACCACAATCAATCATTCACATGTGCAGGGGTGTTTCTTAGCTAACTACCCCAACTTCAGTGCACCTTATCACTCTAAGTCTTTATTTCCGCTTGGATTTTAAAATCGTTCTCCCCCATTCAGTGCATGGTTTAGTTTATTCCTCTCTTACCCATCATACTAGAAGCCTGCCAGAAGCTACACCTTGTTCAAGTCTTCAACTCCAGTGACCACTCTTGCTAGAAACCGCACCTTGATCGGGCCTCATACCCCGGCATCCACTTCATAGCCAAGAGTCTCTCCTTGATTAGGTTCTGCCTCGACAACCACTCTCCACCCTCATCCGATTGGGTCCTTTGAGGATTCCACAGCTTCTTCTTGGCTTAACACTGAACTTGCACTAACTGGAGAGAAACCTGCTCTGATACCAAATTATACTGTAACGCTCCCACCTCGAGGTCATTAACGTGACGTGTTGTTCATTGTTATCTTTCTTTATACATAAGTGGAAGCATAATTTCGGGACAATCACATTTAGAATAACAACGGAATTTATACAAATAGCATCATGAGCAAACCTTATGTTTACAGTATATGAAAATATATTTTAACAAGCCCTTTGGGCCATGGCAAACAACACATATTTTACATGCATATTCTAAAGGCTCATCTGTTCTTAGCCGACTATGAATAGCAAAACTCGACTTACGTGATCCTATCCTCTCTACTTCATCTTCTCGCTTCTAACTCCATCCACATCTCCTCCCCGCTTCCTGTCTGCATGGCCAATCTACACCCCACCTGTGGCATGCCCCGAAGCCGGCCGCCTACACCGTCAAAAGGTCCATTAAACCCACGTAGGGGTCTAACCCATTCTCCGTCAGTGTAGCCATGCCATGCTACGTACGGGTGAGGCACCAAATCCGTTAGGCCCTCATCGACCATCACATACGTCTTGATCCGATGGTAGGCTTAGCCTTCTATCATGGTGAGCACTTCGGCTCTCATTTCCACGATGTTGTCGAACCGGGTCAGGGGAGACGCCATTCTTTGTACCTGAAAAGGAAATAACGAGGGATGGGTCGAGGAGACTTAGCAAGTAAACCTACTAATATCAAGTGAGGATGAGGGGATCACCGTTAGCATAAATCGGCCCTTATCACACCCCCATCAATGGCAGATCAATAGCAAAGTGCATACACGAAAACATCAAGCATGGCTATAATATGCGCATCTTGCCATTTAAGTCTCGATTCTATCTCCAAAATAAACGTCAAACACGATTAAATCGAGAAATGAACCAACTATAACCAACCAAACGACCGAGAAACGGTCTAAGCAAACCGTGTCACAACGTATCACAACATCCTTTCCCGATATTAGAAAGTTTAATTACACTATGAAATAAAACTAGAACAAGAAAGGAACATGGGAGTCTCGGCGAATCTCGAACTTGAACACAAACACATGGGCTTTGGATGTGGCTTCCTATTGACCGAACAATAATGATAGACACGGGCTAGTCGGTGAGCTCTCTCTCTCTTTCTCTCTTTCTCAGCATGAACAAGAAGGAAAGAAACAAGAGAGAAGGTTGGCCAATTGGTGGTGTGTGTGTCTTCTTCAAGTGGGGCTTCCCTATTTATAGAAGTTCTTTCTTGCTCCCTACTCAAGGCCATTAATGCATGTCATGATAATGGTGCCTCCAAAGTCTAACTAATTAAGGCTTGTCATCATGAATGGGGCTTCTAAGTCAAGGACCATTTAATGGCATTAATGAACCTTAATAATGGAAGCTTGAAGGAGAAGCTTTGATCATGTCAAAGCCTTATCTTTTAGCCTCTTATAAACTTTTCCAGACGGTGGAAACCGTGGACTCCCTAGAGCCTTCTGGATTTGCTGGTTTCTTGCGTAATTGATTCGGGCCAATCGGGTCACACGAAATAGACTCGTTGGCACTAAAATCACAACTCGCATCATGCTTAGTTACCAAGATTTTTTTAGGGTTTTCCGCGACAAAACATGTAGAACAATCTCGAAAAAAATTCCCAATTTTATATATGTTATAGAAAAAGAAGTTCTCAACAACTTTTGTGAAGGAAACTTTTCCAAAATCGGCCCAGAAAAGCTTGAATAAAATAAAGAAAGTGTGAACATCACCGAAATACCCATTCTTGGCAGTTTTTACATGGTTCAAAAATTAGGTTGTCGTATTACTCATATCAAGTCCAAAAATTCTGAAATTCATGTATGTAAAACTTCAAGATGTTTGGAGAAACTTTCAAGAATGAAGTGTTTAGAAATTCGGATCACAAAAGTTTCCATAAAAATAGCAAAAAGAAGAGGTACAAAGGATCCGAAATTGGGTTTTCCAGAACAAGAGTAAAAATTGGTTCCAATTGAAAAACTACCAAATTTAAACTATAGTCATTTCCTAGAGACTGAAATTGAGGATGTTACAACGAAGGTCGATTGAGACTTACCTCACTCATTTTCAATGGACCTACACTTGTCAGAGGAGAAGATAACACAGGCTGAGACGATCCATCCTGCTCTTTCGGTGAGGGAGGAAGAGTTCACTTATTAGGGTTTGCCATTTTAAAGGTCACTTTGAGAGCAACGCTTATTCCAATCCAAAAAATTTGTGGTGCGCCAATTGAAAAGGAGAAGATGGTGTATCAAGGGAAGAAAATGGTGAATATTTGAAACAACAAGGTGAAATAAAACCAAACAACTTTGCCTATTTATTATCTTGGACCGATGCAAGTACATCATTGAAAGTCTCATGTGTTTTAATAACCTAAGTTGGTAACCAAACGAACTAATTAGCCTTCCATATTTCCATAAAAGGTAATAAGAATCTAACCCTTATGGTTTTTTCCATAAATGTAAAAGAAAGCCCATAAAAACGTTGAGTAAATGAACCTTAGGTATATTGATTATTACATAGGAAACTTGAAATGAGTTGGGGCTAGTGAAATTTGGAAAAACTTATTAATGCACTTTTTTTTTTTTGATAACCGAGGTATCCCACGTGCAATAGACTATTTCTCGGGGTGGTAGGGTACAAGACCAATGCCATCGGGTAAGCCCCCAAGATGTGATCGGCAGGAGTTGAACCTAGGACCTCGTCAGTTTTACTGTCTGAGGCCAGGAACTCTCAACCACTCGACCAATCACCCCATTGGTCTTATTAATGCACTTTTGTTCCTTTCTTTTCGTAAATTATCGATAATCAAGTCAATCAAATTCAATTTAATTGTGTTTGAAAGCAATGTCTATCCACAATCTATTTATCGAAGAAAATTAATGTAAGTGGAACTTGTATATTTAATACCGATTTTTTTTAACTTAGCTTTTGTAATTGATTGTAACAATGCTATAATAAAAAAAGGTGGACATTTGCTAAATATTATCTCCATATTGAGAGATCAAGTTTTGATGCAACAATGATGCAATGAAACTTTTAATTGATTTGACAACATATAATAATCTATAATTAATGGAGAATTCTCTACTCTTACAGTAATAAAGAAAAATTGTGATATTATGAAATTTACCCATTCGGTATTTATGAAATGCTTGATTTTATAAACGTACTTGTAGTTAGTTCTCGCCCGGAACTGATCATTCCTGGGATACTAACCATTAGGAGAAGGCTAATTAGGGATTTAAAATTCATACGACCAAAGAAATTCGATCGTAAATCAACTTTTGACCATAGAATCGTCGAGGTAACATTTCAAGCCAATGTAGGCCGATCTTAGGATAGTTATGGGCCAATTTGTCACTGTCATACGAGTGGATCATGTAACATCCCGAAATTTGATCCACTTTCGTTATCAATGAAATTGATATTATTTCTCATTGTGTTTTAGTAAGTTTCGTCCGAATCTGATCAATCTCGGGATACTAACCGAAAGGGAAATGCTAACTAGGAAAAACGGTACGTGGACCCAAGAACTCGACTGCGAATTGCGTCCGATTCCGAGATATGACAAGAGAATATTTTATGCCAATATGGGCCCGTCCGGGAAAAGTGACGAATTGAGTTCGATCGACGACATACGATCGGATAGCGGGTGATTCCCTATGATCGAAAGTACGCGTGCAGCGAACGATCCCAAACTTGTTTCGAACGACCGTGACCCCGGGACTAGCGATAAATTCTCGTGTTCTCTGGGAAATTGACATCATCACGACTCGAGTACCCTGGGTTGATACGCGTAACTCCTAAATAGCCGCCCATTAGTGAAAGACGCTAAAATTGCAAATTGAGTTGAATTGATCGTGGAATTGAGTACGGACTTCGGCGTTGAATTTCATGGGCGTACACGACTATTTTGCAAGGACGACGTCATTTTTATGTGGCCACTCATATATGGGATTAATAGAGTTGAAATTTGGAAATTTGACCCCGGACCGGAAAATTACGATTTTGCCCCTAGGCCTAATTATGGTATTCCGAATTTTGAAGTTAATTGGAGGATATTTGGGGTTTAAATTATGGTCTAATCAACCCCAAGAATTCAGAATATCATGGACAAGATTGCCCCTCCATTATTGGACTTGGATCAACCCCAACCTTTAGTTTGAGGGCACAATGGTCTATTGTGAAAAGTTGGTCACCTAACCCACTAAGTCCATTTGTGCTAAACCCTTGCATTGCCCCTCTCTCTTCCTTATATCACCCTCACCTCAGCCGATAGCCCCCTCCTCCACGCCAATTTCCTCTCCATTTCCTCTTCTTCCCCTTCTTCTTGCCGCGTGAGAGACCGCCGAATTCGCCACTGCCGCTCGCCGAAATCCGCTAGCCACGCGCTGCCGTCACCACCACCACCTTGTTCCACCATCCAACTATCTCTCTCCCTCTTCCTTCAGCCACGCAACCAGCTTCCCCCTCCCTTTTCGCCGCATTGGATCGCCACCCGCAAGTCGCCGCCGCACGCGCCGCCGGGAAGATCGCCATCGCCGCCGCTACCCCGCCATTGTCCAGCCACCCTTGCTGCTTGTCCAGCCTTGATTAAAGCTTGGGATTTCAAGTGAGTACAACCCTAAACCCAATTTAGGCTAATTTGCATTTCTAAGATGAATTTAAGGGTTAAATGGTGAAGGTTGTTAGGGGCTGATATTGCGGCTGTTTTGAGGGCTTAGGGTGATTACTTGATCGAGGTTTAGTGGGCTGTGGAGTGCTATGATGAGGTGAATCTTAGACGTATTGATTTGGGCAAATTCGTCATTTTGACGGAGGAAAAATTGTGGACTAAGTGGTGGCCGTTCTTGTGGCTATTTTACGGCTTAGTGTGAAGATTCTAGTTGAGATTTGAAGGCTTAGAATGGGCTGTGTAGTGGCTGGATAGATTGGGTTGGATTGGCATAAGTTTGGAGCAAGTTCGGGTTCAATTGCAAATTTTAGTGCGTGCCTAAGTCGGTCCTCGTAATGGCTGATTTGGATGATATTTTGGGAAGCCCAATGGTGTATACTGTGGATATTTATTGGCCTAGAAGATCTGCTTGGTAGCTGGCCATATCGGGATTGAATGAGACTAGGAGCGACCAATTTGGAGTTTAATTGTGTAATTACTGATAATGTTTAGATTGGCAAATTATGTGGCTGATTTGTCTTTGGTTGTGATTAATTGTGTGATGCCATGTTACGTGCTTGATGTGACTGAAAATCGAGATGCTTGGTGGACCATGAGTGTGCGCGATTATATTGATTCAATCGCATGAATTCGGGTGTCAATTATGTGTTGCGGCTGTATCGAATTAATTGGCCCATTGAGCATGTGGTGGCATAAATCGAGTGTGTAGCAAAGTTGAATTGAATGCTCAATGTAGAAATTTGGATGCCCGAGTGTGATTGTTATGGCCATGAATGTGCATATCGAGCATTGGCATAGCACGTGCATTATGTGAGTATGCACAAGTGACATGAGCGTGTGATCACCTAATAGTCATGATGCGTTTTACGCGGGGTTCAGATAATAACTGGTGTGTGAATGTGTGATCACATAAGATCCTGATGCGTTTTATGCAGGGTAGTGAACCGTCCTGATGCGTTTTACGCGGGACGATGCCCGGATTACCGAAAGATGACCAGCCTGATGCGTTATACGCGAGCTGAGTGTCATGAGCCTAAAGCGTCTTACGTAGGCCGGAGATCGATCTCAAAGAAATGGACCTGATGCGTTTTACACGAGTTAGTGAAATTGGCAATTGCAAGTGTGCAGGAGTGCAAGTGTGCGATGTGCATTGATGACGCATGAATATGAGTGTAAGCACGAGCATATGCATAACATGCGTCGCGACTGATTGATATGCGCATATGTGACGTGATTGGATTTTGTGGCATTATTGCAATTGTGTATAATGCGCCTAACCTGCAAGGTCAAATATCACTAGATTTGGGCCCGAGGGCCTAAGTTACTTAAGATTGACCTATGTGTTATTTGGTGTCCGTCGGGAGATGCATGTTAGCCTAGCTTAGGTTTAGGGAACCTACTTGCTGAGAATTATTCTCAAGGTTGTTTAAATCCAAATTTTCAAACTCCCGACCTTGAGATGCCTCTAATAGCAGTACGTTTTGGAATTCCTCTCTGGATAAATCGGGAGGAGTCGGTGTAGCCTGCAGGGAACAGGGATTTTTGGGTCAAATATCTTTCCACGGTTTGGGTCGAAGCAGGCAAGGATCTTAACCAGGCCCACAAGTATATAGAGTGGTGTATTAGGGACCAAGAGAGGACTTACAGACCTTTCCGATCTTTTGAGGTTCCGCTGACGGATGCTTGGGATCTTGAACCCCAGTGTCCCGATAGGGAACTAGTGAGCCCTGACCATATGCCGGACGTTGGGGATGCGGATTTGAAATCGATGGAGTCGGAGAACGAGGAGCCTGAACCCATGGAGCAAGATGTGGAGACGGAGGACAAGGCCGAGCTGATAGATTCTGAGGAAGGGTCAGTGGAGGCCAAGTCCGAGCATGATTCCTTAGACTCCGAGGTTGAGATGTCTGATAGCTCTTCCGAGTCATCAGGATCTGACTCGGACTGGGCCCCGTAGGTTAGCCTTAGTCCTAGTTATGAGAGAGCCAGTACCTTTTTGACCAAAACCTTCTAGTGTTAGTAGCCTTGACCGCCTGGGCCACTTACCCCTTTTTGTCCGTAGTGGCCATTGATCCGTTATTTTTTTTTTGAGCGCGAGCTGTAAATGGATAATGTATATGGTTCCTAGTTTCAATGCAAGTGTATATTTGCTCATGTTGGTTGTTGTGTGGCTATTCTTAGTTATGTGGTTTAAATTTGTTCGAGTATTGTATTGCTTCCCCGTGTGCTTTAATTTCTGTGTTGGGCGTTGTGTCGGCAACACGTCCTGGGACGTCGCACTCGAATTGACCTTTGCGAGGGATGTGGTGCGCCGTAGGTGCGGAGCGTGACAGATCACGGGTGATTCTGTTTGACCATGAGGTAGGATGACAAACGATCTATAACCTATACCGAACGATCGTGCCCTATAGAACTAACGATCGATCCTTGCGATTACTTTGACAACCGAGGTCGTCACGATCCGAATAAACTTGCGCGTACCTTGATTTAGTGTTAGTCACAGGTCGATTCTGCAAATTTCCCCAAAAGCCGCCCATTAGTCTGAGATACACTCAAGTTACGTTATATAGAATTCAATTATTAATTAGATACCAATTTGGGCCTAGAAAATCAGGAATGTCATGATAGGACATTTGGACGACGTTGCTATTAGAATGTTTAGCCTTAAATTTTCCCGGATCCTTCAGAAAAAATGAAATTCGACGAAGGATGGAAAATGACTATTTTACCTCCGAAAGTTTATTAAGGCCATGTGTTAAGGGGTAATGGCATTTTGGTCATATGCCACAACTTTAGAATTGGACAATTTTGCCCTTGGAATTTTATGAAATTCCCAAATTGCCCTTGGATATTTTTGGAAAAGATTCGATCCAGACCGTCGATCTCAAGATAAGATCAAATCTCGACCATTAATTAAAAAGATTAAAGAAGGGCAAGATGGTCATTTCACTTGAAGGGGCACCAATTATTGATTTTTAAGACCTAATTTCCTCTCTCTCTCCTCATTTCTCTCCCTCTCATCTCATTCGGCTCTCTCTCTCCTCACGCCGCCGCACCGCCGCCGCGCTGGCCGCCATACCTTCGCACCACGCCGCCGATCTGCCACCCCCATACCCTCATGCCACCACCACCGACGTTCCCTCTCTCTCTCAGCACACTCTCTCTCCCTCACCGTGGCCGTGAGCAAGCCGGCCACCGCCCAAGCTGCCACCGCCTGCCGCCGTGCCAATCATCATTGCCGTCGCACGCCATCGCGAGACCGTTGACCGCCACCCCCTTTTTGCTCTATCCGAGTTAGTCTAGAGTCGGGTAAGTCGCGATCTAAACCCTCGCCTAATATATCTGGTATTATCGGACCCGTTTAGACGCGATTTAGTGGAATTAGGGGCCGATTGGATTAGCGGGCCTTAAGATTGAAATTGGAAAGTTTTGGTAGATTTTTAGAGGCCGATGGAATGCTGGAAATTGCTGTTGTGAGTACTGCAATGTGCTGTTCAGTGTGTGGATCACGCCATTAGATCCGGCTCGTAATTTCGTGAAAGTGTCATGAAGGGCTAGAATTGATTTGCCATAGTTTTGATGTGGAAAAATGGCATTTTGTATGTTGGTTGTGTATGTACTATGGCTGAATTGTTGTGATGTAATTGGGTGCAATTGCGTGCATTTGATTGATGCCCGAATGTGTGCACGTGTGAGAATTTAGTTGTTCGATGTGTGCGTGATCGCTAAAAAGCCCTAAGACTTGTTTACGCAGGGTACAGATAAAATATATGGCATGTGAGTATATTCGTGTAATCACAAAATCCCTGAGGCGTGTTTACATAGGAAATTGAACCGGCTTGAAGCGTGTTTACAAGGGTCGTGATATGACTGTGGGATCGAACCGAGGTGTGTAATGCTTGGGGCGCGATCAAGTGGGCCTGAGACGTGTTTACGCAGGCCGAGGAAAGTGATTGAGAATGAGGCATGTAGTATGGCAAGTGAAAGTGAGATCGGGTCTGATGAGTGTTTACGCGGGTCGCGATAAGAAAGTGAAAGCCTGAAACGTGTTTACGCGGGCTGAGAAAGTGATTGAGTATGAGACGGTATAACAAGGCAAGTTTAATGAAAATGACGTGATAGTGCATGATCGAGTGTGAATATGAGCTAGAAATGTGGTGTGATCAATGCGTGTTTTGGTTTTGGGAATGAGTATGGTTTGGAGAAGTGTGTGTGGTACGAGGTGCGTGTGGATTAAAATGTGTGTGAGATTTGAATATTGTGTGTATGAACTAATGTGCAGGCTGGGTTTGCCAAGAGTCCAGGTACGTGTGATTATGTGAATAGTATTAGTTTGTATTGCTCATTTGCGTGTCTGAATCTGTCTGGAATATGTGATAGTCTAGGTAGGGTTTAGGCTGTAACTTATTGAGAAGTGTCTCATGGTTGTTTCAACCAAACCATTTCAGAGCCACCGCCCGAGTCATGAACCTTCCGCCGCTACCGGCGCAGCGTTTTGGGATCCCCATGCACACTGACCATGAGATCGTAGAGTACCCTATAGGTGATAATCATACTTGGATTAGGCATACATCAGTGATATGGGTAGATATAGGTCTACCTCTCTGGCAGGCTCATTCATATACGATATAGATGTTAGGGGACGAGGTGGATGAGTTTGGACTCATCTGAGGATTCGATGTACCCTTTGATGGAGTAGGGGACTGGAATCCGATGGCCGTACCCCCTCTCGACGAGGAATTGACTAGTTTGAAAACTAGTCTAGCTCAGTCAGGGCACCAACACGTCCCTGCATCGCCTGAGTCAACAGCAGCAATGCCGGATCCTGAGCCGGAGGAGTCGCAGGCCGGGTACGACCCCATGGACCTGAATATGAGTATAGAGCCGGAGCAGGAGGATGAGCCAATAGCTGAGCAGGAGGGCGAGCCAGCGGAGGCCCGGAGGAGGAGCAAGAGGAGTTTGAAGATGATGAGAGGATTGAGGTTCAGATTGAGTCGGGTGATGAGGGAAATCCGATTGAGGTTGGACCTGATTCAGAGTCATCAAATGAGCATGTACCTGAGGAGGGATCAAATGATGATACTGAGGATAGCGAGTCTGAGTGGACGCCTTCGAGAGGGCGTAGGTGCTAGTTCTGGGAGAGGAGTGATGGTTTGAGAGTGTCCCATTTTTGGATAGTGCTAATCTAGGGTACTAATCTTTTTGTTTTGGAAGTTAGTAGTTACTGGTTCGGTGTGCCTGTAAATTATTATGGATATTGTGAATCTTTGAAAGTGTAATATAAATGCTTGGTGGTTTGGTGATTTCTTATTCCTAGTAGTCTCCAATTTTATTGTCTGGGATTTTACAGTGCTACCATTAAACTCTGATGGGTTCGTTTTGGTCGACAACGTTTCCTGGGACATCGTACTATTACGACCGAGGAAAGGGATGTCGCGAGCTTAATGGGGTTCAAGGCATGACAAAAATAGAGTTATGATCAAATTTAAGGAATGTAAGCCAGCACCAATGGTATTTAGGTAAACAATTAACTTATATGTCAAATTGGTTGATGTATAATTACACATACTATAAGCAGGATAAGAATTAAGAGACTAACAATTTTATGGATGTATCTATTCAAATATGAGGTTTTAGGACATTAATTGATCCTTATCTCTTATGTATATCCAAGCCAAAAATTAAATGCTCATTTTCTATAGCTTTAAATGCCAGATTTTGAGTATCCAACTTCCATGAATGGGTTTCGCTTCTTTTGAGGCATCAATAAATACAACCTGATTACATTAACTAAATGATTAATTTTGGCTTGATTATTTCATTCATTTAGCCAGGACATCTTATTGTAAAATGCAAATAACTCCTTTTTCAATGCAAGAAAAGGAACAAACCCTTACTTTTGCAAGGTCAGACTTATACATTACTTGAAATGCTAATAAGTAGGCGTGTTGTTAATATCTACCTAGGAGGAACGTATAGCACACGATATATAAACCTTCAGTCAAATTAATCACCATGAATGCATGCCAATCACTTGTCAATGTACATCAGTTAAGACTCCATCAATTGGTGAATGGCTTTTGCAATTTTTGAGGTATTATTAAGAAATAATCTGATCAAATTAATTATAGAATACAGACACCACAAGTAACACAAATTTTGTGCAATGCTCACTTTTGCGCAATAGCTTTTCAATCAATCATCCAAATGTTATAATTTTCATATAACTTTCACTTTGATCCCATAACTTTTTAATCGATTACTTAAGTACCATAACTTTTAAAAAGCTTTCACGCCAGGTGCGAGAAAATCCAACGTGAAAGTTGTCATGAACATTTTTTAAAAGTCATCGAATCACGTGATTGATTAAAAAGTTATGGTACTAAAGTGAGCGACATATGATAGTTATGACACTTATGGTGTTCTTATCCCCATTAAATATAATATAAGATAGCCACAACATCTTTTTGCCAGATGTAAATGTACTCCTTTTTCAATGCAAGAAAAGGAATCGACTCTTACTTCTGCAAGCTCAGACAATACATTTCTTGAAATGCTAATAAGTATGTCTGTTGTTAATATTTACCATGGAGAAACACGGGATATCTAAATCTTTCAAGCTGATTAATCACCATGAATGCTTGTCAATGCTCTATCCATATACATTGGATAGGGCTGCATCAATTTGATGGCGTGTGTGGCCCTCTAATATTACTTTAAATAGGCAACATTATGATTTGAATATAGGATTTGTCATATCTAAACCAAAAGCTTAGTATGGAAAGTTCATCATCAACTTCCTGGACCTTTCAGCACTTGGCATGTGTTAGCCCCCATACATCATCAACTTCCTTGACCTGTCGCCCAGCCCTGGTGAAAGTCATATGTATGGCTTGAAGGAGGATCTTTCTTTCATATCTTTCTAGATCCACCCGACAATATGAGGTCGAAAAGCTAAAATAGTCCCATAACTTTGGGAGAAAGGGTGCCTCCTCACAGAGTGGGTCGTAGTGACCAGTCTCGTGGGACTGTTTATCAAAAACATAGGTCTCTGCAAAGTCGTAAAACCTTGTATGGAGGCTAACGCAGTGTTGGATGGTCAAGGAAGTTGGTGACCTAATAACAAGAGATTTAACCATTTTCAATTGAAATGCAAGACCCTAGGACGCAAACCTTACCAACCTCACCGAAAGAGCAACTGTGGGATGGTTATTTCAATCTGTGTTATCATCTCCTTTTACAAGTGTTCATCCACCCAAAATGAACGAGGTAAGTCTCAATTAACCTTCCTGCTAGGTTATTGGCCATGTATTTCGTCATTTACCCCATTCAATCTGGATTGATGAGCACTTGTGACGGGAGATGTAAACACCAATTGAGATAATCCGTCATGCATTTGCCCTTTAGGTGAAGTAGATGAGTCTTGCATATGTGGGTCAGCCATTTTAGAGGCAACTGTTAAGTCCACGCTTATTGCAAGCCACAAAATGTATCTTTTGCCGTTTGAAAGAGAGAAGATAGTAGATGAAGAGAAGAAAATGGTTGATGTGTGAAAGATCATCATGAAATAAAGCCAAACAATTTTGCCCATTTATTATCTTGTTCCGATACATGTATCCCATTGCAAGTCTCATGTATTTTAATAATCTAAGTTAGTCGAAAGAGCTAATTAGCCTTCCATATTTGCATAAAAACTAAATAGAATCTAACACTACCAGAATATAATCTTTTTCATCAGCTAAGGCTCCATCAATCGGATGCAATGTGTAGCCTCCTGGTGTTACTTTTAAGTGGGCGATGTTATGATTTAAATACAGGCTCAGTCATATCTAAATCAAGAGAATGAATGTCAAAATGGATCACAAACTCGTACTTTAACTCAAATCTATTGAAGCGGGTTACATTTGGTCACCCCAACTTTCAACTTTAGGTCATACTCGGCTCCAAAGATTAAAAAAACTTCAAAAAGATGGGTTTTAGTGGGTCTGTAATAAATCCACTTTCAATCGATTAAAAAAAATAGAAAAGTCAAGAAAACATGTCTAAAAAAAGAAGTCGAGAGAGAGATTATCATCCGCTTCAAGCGTCGCTTCGCACCCTTGAGGAGGATCATCCCCCCTTGTTTAATAATAAGAAACAGACTTATCTTGTATTAGATCTCATGAAACTCTAAAACGAAATGAAGACTCATTTACAATTAAGTATCTCTCTCTGAGTTCCAATAATGATCTCCGAAAATTATTTGAGCGAGTTTTCTATTCCGTGTGAAAATGGCTGGGAATTTTGATAATATAAATTTCTTTTTATCAATGCCGCTGCAGTCCCCCGTCACCCTCCATCTATCACTACCATGCTGCGTTGTCCATCACGACCCTCTCACTCTCCCGTCCATCGGCCCTAGTCTGCGCCACGCACCATGAGTTCTGAGGCAGCATGGCCTCAGGTTTGAGGTCGTGACCGCCGCGGCCTCACACCTGAGCTCGCCGTGGCCTCAAATCCAAGACAGTCAACTCAAGTCCGAGACCGCGCTGCCTCAAGTAAGAGTTGGGAAGAGAGAAGGCTGGGCGGTGTGAAATGGCCGTGGTAGATGGCAGGTCAACCATGCGGCCAGAATGGCGAAGCTATGGCGCACGAGCGTTCACGGGGGGATGATGTATGGTGAAGGACGTGGGCAAGTGCAGATGGCGACGGTGGAGTAACTTGGATAAGGGGGAAGGAAGGAGGAGTGAAAGACATAATGGGTGGACCGCCCAAGATGGGTCAAGCCCGGCCCGTAAGCCACAAGGGCCCACGAGGTCATTAATTGTCTATCACTATAAATAGAATGCACCCCTTGAATAAAGATGATGTCATTTTTCATAAGCAAACGCATTTCTTCGAAAAATAACGTACTTTCTGGTTTTCCTTCGGAACGAAAACGAGAATGTGACGATCGAAGAACTCTTGAAGTGCAAAGCGGCATTTAATCTGTGACAATACCAGGTATGTTCGTTGTGTGATATGCCTGTACGATAGGAGATACATGTTGATGATTCTCGAACACGTTTTCCGCATTGATCGAATTCGTTTCGAATAGGTTTCGAATGTGTCGAACGGGAATTGAGTTTTCCCAATATTGGTATCAGAGCCCATTTACCTGTTTGCCGATCATGCATGTGTATCGTCTCTAACATTGAAGTGTATTCTGCCTGTTTTTCGTTTCGGCCTTGTTTTTAGTTCGTTTTCTTCGCGTCGCCAAACTGTTCATGCGTGTTTCGATTTTTTCTTTTTCATCAAAACTTGAATTTTATTGCATAAACAGAAAGTACTCGTCAAGACAAGCAAAATGATGGGCAGCGCATCGCCGGAGAAGGCCACACGCGCCCTCATGCGCCGGTAAGGGCCTCGAGCGCGACAGCGTGTGAGGCCCACGCGCGGCCATGCCAAGCGGAGCGTCGATTGCTGCCAACTACCGACGATGATGTCAGCGTGACGTCATCGAGCGCGGTCCGTTAACTCATTTGACCCGACCCAGTTACTATTTGACCTGACCCGTTGACCTGACCCGTTTAACCCGACCAGGTTACTGTTTGACCCGACCCGAGATCTGACCCGTTGACCGTTGACCCAACCTGTTGACCGTTGACCGGTTGGACCAGTCAAACCGGTCGAACCGGTCCGGTTCAAACCGGGCAGAATGACCAATTGCGGTCTTTCAGCCTGTTTGAGCTCATTTGAACTCCGATTTGGGCGTTCTTGGTATCGACATGCTCATATCGAAATGCTCTATATTATGGTATATTCATATGACATGTTTACTGCATTTATGAATGTGAAAATGCACGATAAACCCTATGTACACGTACTTAGGGGTATTTTTTTGGCATTTTCTTTAGTATTTCTCTATAGTTTTTTTTTAAATACAAGTGTTAAGCCATATGTATATGAATAAGCATTCATTATCTTGATGTATCGTGGATTATAAGTAATCCGTTTGTTCTGCATTAGCTGTAGGAACAATGATACATTTGAGACACACTCCGATAATCCCAAGAACGGCGGCTCAAAAGGAAAGGCTTGAGAAATTAAGAATCAAGCTAGCCCTTTATCGATGGAACGCTCGAGATGATATGACAGAACATATCATCAAGGTCAACAAAATGATTCAGGATATCATTTGGAATGGTTTTGTAATGCCAGAATATGTAATGGTCGGAGCCTTAAAATGCACTATTCCTGAGGAGTTGGGAAGAATGTTTGATAAGGTTAAAGAAATCTTAAAGGGTCCAAGCTATAAGATGCTTGTGGAGAATTTTCTGCAAGAATATATAAGGGTCGGAGCAAGGAGAACATCAACCCTTGCATTGAATGGGTCTCGGCACAAACCATTGCCCGGATCTAAGGGTTTTCCAGGAGGCTCCATTTTTGTTCTGAAGAAAATAGAATTTTCTAAAGTTTTTTATGAGTCTTTTCCTGTATATGTGTTGGATTGATACACTTGATTTTGTTCTTTTAGGATTTGGAATCAATTATGTACATATTTTTAGTTGATATTACATGTTCCTACATATTTGTGAACATGTTATGAACTATATGGCTATGAATTTTTGGTGCTTTCTCATTTTATATTGCCATGTTATATGTTATGTCATATGTGGAAAAATTCTTAAAAGTTTGTATAACTTTTTGAAGAATTAATTTCGTTACATAAATGATCATGTTAATGATAATTTCAAATTAAGATTTTTAGACGATGATTGGGAACATAGTGAACTTTTGACTCTAAAATCTTTTTGGTGAAGCTATTCATTAATGTGATTAATTTATGTAATCATGATGTTGATAAAACATTTAGATAGGCTTTAATAATTCACGCGTATATGTCTGAAATGTTCATATACGATGGCTTCAGCAACTAAGAATATAGTGGCTAAACTTAATAAGGGAGAAAAATTGAATGGCAACAATTATGAGATTTAGAGTCTCAAGATTCAATATATGCTAAAAGAGCAAGAGGCTCAAAGCTCTTAACTAGATTATGGAAGAACCTGAAGATAGGACAACTGCCCAACACAAGAGGGACAAAGATGCCTTCATTGTTTGGAAGAAAAAGAACTCTCTTACTCGCATTACATTGCTAAGCAGCATGAACAATGACATCATGCGAGAGTTTGGCCGTTTCCAAAACGCCAAAGACATGTGGGCTACACTGGCATCAAAATTTGGTCAAACTTCTGTGACCAAACTGAGATAACTCACTTTCCGTTTCAACTCATACAAGATGTCCCATGGAAAGACCATGAAACAGCATTTAAGGCAGATGTCGAATATGATTAGTGAGCTAAAGGATGCCGGCCACATACTTACTGATGAACAGTAGGTGCAGGCAGTAATCCACTCCTTGCCTCAAAGTTGGGAGTACATGAAGATCCATTTGACCTACAATGAGGGCATCAAGACCTTCGAGGATGCTATGCAGCATCTTGAACTGGAAGAGGATTGCCTCATGGCAGCTAAGCCAGAAACTGATATTTACTTTGCTGGTTCTAGCTCGCATGGAGTTTCGAGCTCTAAGAGAAAACACCATACTGGGTCAAAGAAGTGGAAAGGCAAGAGAGCAAGTCCTTCAGGGAAGAAGTCGAGGCACAACCAATAAGAGAAAGGAAAACGTCCTTTCAAGAAGAACATTTTAAGAGTAAAATGTTACAACTGTGGCAAAAATGGTCACTTTGCTCGCGACTGTGGTGAGCCAAAAAAGGTAGAAATCCTTAGTATTATTGAAAATGCTACTTATGTGTCTAGTTCAGTATTTCTAACTGAATCTAATCCTTTGTGGACTGTAGATTCGGGAGCCACAGACCATGTAGCAAAAGACAAAGAAGCTTTCATGGAGTTCCGACGAGTTTCACAAGGAACAAAGTGGATATACGTGGGGAACAATTCAAGAGTAGAGGTTAGAGGCATTGGCACCTGTCAACTACTTATGCGCGGTGGACGCATATTATTTCTTCATGATGTGCTCTTTGCTTCAGAGATTCGTCGGAACTTAGTTTCAGTGTTGGTTTTAATAAGACTTGGTTTTAATGTAAACTTCCATAACAATGATGTAGACTTGTCTTTAGGAACAAGTTATTATGGTTCCGGATATTTTTTAGATAGTTTCATTGTATTGGATGTTAACTATTGTGAAGTCAATATTAGTTATTCCTTATTTACATCATATGATTCTTAAGAAAATGATGTGAATGTGTGGCATGCTAGACTTGATCATATTGGTCAACAAAGAATGAATCGATTGGTTAAAGATGGCTTAATGGGCAATATTAAAAAGGTTGATTTGCCTATATGTGAGCATTGCCTAGAAGGAAAGATGACACGAAAACCATTTGGAAAAGAAACAATAGCTTAATTTCCTTTGCAATTAATCCATACTGACATCTGTGGTCCAATGAATATAAAAGCAAGGCATGGGTCTGTTTATTTCATCACATTCATTGATGATCATACTCAATTCGGACATGTCGATTTGATTTCTCATAAGTCCAAGACTTTAAATTACTTTAAAAGATTTATGAGCATGGTGGAAAATCAATTAGACAAGAAAATAAAAGCATTAAAATCCGATCGAGGTCGAGAATATCTGTCTGATCAGTTCATAAATTTATGTGATGAAAGGGGAATAGAAAGACAACTGACTATTTCACATACTCCTCAACAAAATGGTGTTGCGGAAAGAAAAAATAGAACCTTAATGGAAATGGTTAGGTCAATAATGACACAAGCTAACTTGCCTATCACCTTTTGGGGTGATGCTTTGTTGACTGCTGCTTACATACTTAACCGTGTGCCTTCTAAATCAGTTGCTTCTACTCTATGTGAGTTATGGACAGGCAGAAAGCCTTATTTAAGCTTTCTAAAACCTTGGGGTTGTGCTGCTTATACTCATGAGTCTTCTCACAAGTACGGAAAATTAGGCCCAACAGGCAAAAAGAGTATTTTTATAAGATACTCGAAGCACTCAAAAGGACATGTATTCATAGGTGAACAAGAAAGCGAAAGTATAATTGAATTTGAATCACGAGATGTCACATTCTTAGATAATGAATTTCCTAAAAAGGGTGAAATAGGTAGAGATCACTCACTATACGAATCTGTGGATCATGATAGTGAAGTTAGTGGGAGCATTATGACAAATGGAGAGTTGAATGCAACCCAGTCTCAACTGTAACCTCCTAAAGAGATAAGACCACCATTATCTAATTCGAGAATGGAACGTGGTGAATCATCAGGAGTGCAGCATTTCATACGACAGTCAAGTCGTAATAAGATTCCCCGTCGACATTTTGACATTGAAGGAGAAGCTTTCATGATCACCCCACAAGATGAAGATGAGCCGAAGAATGTGAATGATGCTCTAAAGTACCCTGATAAGGAAAAATGGATACTTGCAATGAAAAAAGAAATAGAGTCATTAAGATCGAATCAAGTTTGGGATTTGGTTGATCTTCTAAAAGGACGCAAAGCCATTAGGAACAAGTGGGTTCTCAAAATAAAGTGTAAGGCTGATGGCTCAATAGAGAGGTATAAGGCTCACCTAGTGGCGAAAGGATATAATCAACAGGAAGGAATTGACTTTGAAGAAACTTTTTCTCCTGTAGTTAGATTTACCTCTATTCGTATTATTCTGGCAATAGTAGCTAGTATGGATCTTGAATTACATCAAATGGATGTAAAGACTGCATTCCTCAATGGAGAATTAGAGGAAGAAATTTATATGGAACAACCTATTGGTTTCATTACAAAAGGCCAAGAGCACAAAGTGTGTCGACTATTGAAGTCAATATATGGCCTTAAGCAGTCTTCAAGATAATGGTATATACGTTTTTACAATGCCATAATGGCATATGATTTTGTTATGATTAGTGAAGACAATTGTGTATATATCAAAATATCCAAAAATCAATTTGTGATATTATCATTATATGTTGATGATATATTAATTACCGGAAGTAGTATGGAGTTTGTTAAAACAGTCAAGAATTAGTTATCTTCTAATTTCGAAATGAAATATATGGGTAAAGCTGCATACATTCTTGGAGTTAAGATTTCAAGAGATCGATCAAAGAAATCCCTATCCCTTTCACAAGAGACGTATGTGAATAAAATCCTTGAACGATTTCGTATGCAAGACTGTAAATCAATAGATACTCCTATTGCAAAGGGCAAAGCATTAAGCAATAGAATGTGTCCTAAGACTTCACAAGAAAAGGAGCAAATGGAACAAGTTCCATATGCTAGTGCTGTCGGAAGCTTGATGTACGCTATGATGTGTACAATACTTGATATTTGTTATGCCGTTGGAATGGTAAGTAGCTATCAATCCAATCCAGATCAAGCACATTGGATCGCCGTAAAAAAATCATGAGATATCTAAAGGGAAGTTCGGACCATGCGCTAACTTATCAAGGAAGTGATCTACACCTTGAAGGCTATACTGATGCAGACTGGGGAGAAAATTTAAAAGAAAGGAAATCTACTTCTTGATACGTGTTCTTACTGAATAATGGCGCCATATCTTGGAACAGTAAAAAACAACAGTGTGTAGCCTTATCTACAATGGAAGCCGAGTTCGTGGCTCTATCAGCAACGGCACAAGAAGCCGTTTGGCTTGAAAGATTTTTGGATTACTTAGGTGTTACTGAGAATGTTGCAAACCAAGTATTGGTCTATTGTGATAGCCAAGTAGCAATAGCGTACACTAAGGATCCCAAGTACCATGGAAAGACCAAACATATAGATATCAAATATAACTATGTCAAGGGCATGGTTGCACAAAAAGAAGTGAACGTGAAGTACATATCTACATAAAGGATGATAGCAGATCCTATGACAAAGCCGATTCCTAGAGAAGTTTTCCATGGTTATGTGAGATCTCTAGAACTGTGTAGAATATGATGTACTAAATATTATAATTTTCCCTGAATGTTCACTATTAATGAAGTTTGTTATTATCAAAGCCTATAAGTTTGTATAACGTTTGTGAATGTCGATGTTGAATACATTACATTGAAAAGGTATGTCAGATAGATGAGAGATTAGCCCACTTACACGGGTAATCGCCTCTACTCACTGTGTGATGAATAGAGATGAGACAGTTTAAACTTGTTAGCTAGGTGATAATTGAGAGCTCAATCTTGAAGTATGGACATCGCCTTAACAAAATGTTAAGATAAGGATATATATAGATTATTATATCCGAAAGTGAAATGATCCACATTTTTCATTTTACCTGTCTTTAAATGCCAGATGGAAGTTCTGATAGACGCTTATGAGTAGAGTAGATTTGTGAACTTAAGTTAGACATTGAGTATGTATAAACTATCATCTGTACGGTATTAAGAATAAAGACATACGCTCTATGGGAAAAGGAGAGAATACCGTAATACGTATTTTATATTATGTATGCATGGGACGACCGATAAGGAGTAACAAAAATTATGATCTCAATTTTTAAGTCGTGTGAGACTTTTGAGGAAAATAGTTTTTTTCTCAATTAAAGTGCCCTCACAACTATTACTTATTTTCAAAATTTCTATTCAATGTTTGCTATCTTAGGATGTTGCCAACGATCATATGATAATTTGGTCTAACAGAACATTTCTAGAAAAACAAGTTGAACCGAAATGGAGAGGTCTAAAAAAAGAGGAAGATTAATTTAATATATGATGTCACATTCTATATTTGTATCCACAGGTCGACTAATTATGATTTTGAGTAAATTATAGTTGTGAATACACTATACGAGATACTAAAAGAGATCAAGAGAGATAAAATGTGACTGATTGATATAGGGAACTACATACTAATTCTACTCTGGATAATGCCCAATTTGAGCTGTTATATATTCCTAACAGATTTATAACAACGAGCTCTCGTAGTATGCTGATCACACGGATTACTTGCCAATATGAACTTTGCAAGGAAAGGAGTTGTGCATAGCCCATCGTGGGCGAGTGGGAGATGAGAGACATAATAGGAGGACCGCCCAAGATGGGCTAAGCCCGGCCCATGAGTCACAAGGGCTCACGAGGTGGTTAATTGTCTATCACTATAAATAGAAGGCACCCCTTGAATAAAGATGATGTCATTTTTCATAAGTAAACACACTTCTTCGAAAAATAACATATTCTCTGATTTTCCTTCGGAACAAAAACGAGAATGTGACGATTGAAGAACTCTCGAAGTGCAAAGCGGCATTTAATCTGTAATAATACCAGGTATATTCGTTGTGTAATATGCCTGTACGATCGGTGATACATGTTAATGATTTTCGGGCACGTTTTCCGCATTGATCGAATTCGTTTTGAATAGGTTTCGAATGTATTGAACGGGAATTGAGTTTTCCCAACAAGGAGGAAAAGAAGGAAAAAGGGAAAAAAAATTGTGATGTACACCTTGTGGGCCCTTCAATGGAGGAGATAAAAGCATTTGGACTAGCGAATTGGACACATCAGATGTTGGTTTGTACCCTTAAAAGTCAATCAAGAACATTGATGGCCGCAGCAGTCATTTCCATTAGTTCACCTAATAGAAAGATGACATTGCAATGCTGTTGAAAAGTTTATGGACTACATCGCAAAAAATTCAAAAACTACATTGAGTAGTGAGAAAAAGGTAGACACCTTTGGGGTCGATCGATACCTCTAGATACAAACACTCTAGGGGGTTAACAGAGCTAGTGAGAAGCCTTTATTTTAAGGTCACTGTAATTCTTTTTTTTTTTTGTTTTTTGGTAAGGAAAGGTCACTGTAATCTTTTGGTTCTTGATCAAGCGGAAAAGGCTTATTTTTGGTCTTCTTGTTTTGAAATGGCTGGTATGTCTTCAATGGGATTGAGGAGTATGTCCCCATCTGGTGTGTGAAAGCTAAGCCTGGAATACAAAGAAAACAGAGAATTGAGTTGCGTGTGCTCTTCTCATGATAGTGACTGTTTTCCTTCATCATCCAGGGATTGAGAAGCCATTCGTTAATCTGTCTGTCGCAGAGGAGTATTGGTGTCTCGGTCTTGAACTACGGCAATGAGAAAGATGCTCAATCAGAGGCGGGCCTGTTGTCTTCTCTCCGTTCTGCTCATCTTTGGTCATCTCCCTGCTAGTGTGCAGTAAAAAGAAGTTTTAGAGAATTCAAATGCTTAAAATCTGAGAAGGCCCAAATGCAATTGCTTTAGCCAGAGATAATGTGAGTTCAAAGAAAGAATGCAAATGTGTTGAATGTATTATAAGTTGGTTCATTTTCAGGCACTAGAATGGCAAATACAAGCTGATGAATAGCACGGATTTGCATGATCTACCGTTTGTCACATTTATCTCCGGCGAATTTCTGTGATTGGAGTTATTTGGCTTTTGGCAATGGAGCAATCTAACTCCTCTTTAAAAGATGGAGGCATCACCAGCCAGATGAAAGCTGGCCTTTCCAGCGGCACAATTGGTGAAGCTACTTCCCCTGTCGGCACCTGCAAAACACTTCTCATGGAGGGCTTTACAGTGGGGATTTGGGTGGCAACAGGCCAACCCCAATAAAAGCATGTCCTCGATTTTTCCGCCTCCATATTCTGCACTCATCCTCGAATCTGCTGCACTTAAGATCCTCCCCCTCCTATGCAATTCCCGAACCTAGGACATAATATTAGTTTCCTGGTTCTGATCACCCAGTTTTCTTCCGCAGAAAATTTCAAGCATGAGGACGCCAAATGATTAAATGTTTGCTTCCACGGTAGCTCTTCCGGTAAGAAAGCTTTGGGGAGCCATGTATCCTGGGGATCCAGCAATTTCTTTGGTTGAATGGCGCATCTACATGGTCCGTTGGATCATGCGCACCAGCCCGAAGTTCCCAAGCCAAGCACTGAACTTTAAATCCATCATGATGTTGCTCGCTTTGATGTCCCAGTGAAGCACCCTCTTCTCGTGCCAATTGTGGAGATAATCTAGTGCTTAGCTATTCCACGTCTTATCTTGTACCTCATCTGCCAATTCAGGGTCGGTCCAATGGCTATTAACTTCTCATGGTAGCATATGTACTTATCTAGGCTACTATTTAGCATGCATTCCTACACAAGGAGGAGGTTGCGGCACTAGTAGCACCATCCAATCAGTTTCACATGATTCCGATGGAGGAGGCTGCAGACGGTCGTGATTTCAGGGAGGAATTCTTGCTTGCCTTGACGTGAATCCTGAGAAACCCTTTTGATGGCTACCTCTTTATCCACTTTGTGCCCTTTATAAACTGTTCCAAAGCCCCCCTGTCCTAGCTTATTCTTGAAGTTGCCCGTTGCTTTCTTGAGATCCTTGAACTGGATCTTCCGTGCGGTCATGGACAAGCCGGCGATCTGGTCTTCTATTCTTGGAAAGTATCTTCCACTAGACCTTTTTTGCCTTTGCTTATCCTATTCAGGAGATAAATTAGAGCACACAACGCAAGTCCAATAGCAACTTTAATCCAAACCCATGCGGATCTTGTTTGATCGAGAAAATACTATTCACATCTAACCCCATGTGGTTATCGTCACCATATTCTGCATAGCTCTTCTGGGTGTCAAATTCTATAGCTACAACCTGGTTCTGAGGGAGTCAGGTTGCGCTCGAGTTGACTATACCGAGCCATCTTCCATTGCTGTAGACCCGTTTCTCCAGTTATAACGAAGGCAAGACCTTCACCACCCAGAACGGTCCACTGAGTTATACTGAGAACAAAGGTGGAATTTTAAGGTGAAGTGACTCGACTGTCCCTCCTTTTCTTCCGTAGCTTGAAAGGGTCTTTGTACAATATGCGGCTGGACAAGTTTCAGATAGAAGCTACACTTGCATCCGGTGTCACTTGGAGGGCATTGAGAACTATATAGGAATTTTTCCTGATGAAATAGTCTCATCTGTTTCATTAAAAATAGGGCATTTGAACCTCAAGCATGTCGCTTGATCAAAAGTAGATACGAAGATGGTAACTACTAGCAATAGCGACTTGACTGAAGGAATAATATAAATTCTTCGATGAAAAGACGAAACAGAAGTCAAAAAAGGTTTAAGAGTTGCTGATTGAGGAAGCAATTTTGAAGAGTGGAGAGATTTTTACACGGCCGGTGAGATATCCAAGATATTTAAAGTCAAGAAAATTTTGGTGAGGGATGACCACTCATAAGAATGGAAGGAAGTTTGCGGTTCCAAGTTCCGTTCAACTCGTCTGCATTTTTATCATATTTTCCACTCTGAACTATCTCTTGCACGGATCACACATTTGGATTTTTCAAACCTAATTAGTTATTTGTATATTGTTGTATGTATGTCTGTTGAAAGACCATGTCGAGTTACTATGTGACATCCTGAAAATTAGTCCATTTAGGATTTATAAAATATTGAGTTTTATAAAATGTACTCGTAGTAAATTCTCGCCCGAAACTAATCATTCCTGGGATGCTAACCATTAGAAAAAGGCTAATAGGAGAATTAAATTCGCACAACTAAAGAAAACTCAATCGTGAATTGA
Source organism: Syzygium aromaticum (assembly GCA_024500025.1). Classification (NCBI taxonomy): domain Eukaryota; kingdom Viridiplantae; phylum Streptophyta; class Magnoliopsida; order Myrtales; family Myrtaceae; genus Syzygium; species Syzygium aromaticum. Next base: position 14,737,891 of record CM044895.1, read on the forward strand.
TTTTCGACCATGAAATCACTGAAGTGATATTTGGAGCCATTGTAGGCCGATCCAAGAATAGTTAGGGGTCAGTTCGCCACTGTCATAATAATGGATCGCGGGTGATTCCGCTGGACCACGAAATGACTTGACGAATGATCCTAAACCTATACTAAACGATCGTACCCCTCGGATCTAGTGATTGATCTTCGCGATTTTAATGACAACCGAGGTCGTCACGTACCGAACGAACTTGCACGTGACTCAATTCAGTATCAGTCACAAGTCGATTCTGCGAATTTCTCCAATAAGCCACCAGTTAGTTTGAGAAACGTTCGAGTTGCGTTTAATAAAATTTAATTGTTGAATTTAGCCCAAATTGGACATCGGAAAATTAGGAGTCATGACGGGACTTTAAGACGATGTTGCGGAAGACACGTGCGATTTTTTGGGTGTGCCCGAATCCTTCAGAAAAATTTAAATTGGTCAAAAAATTGAGAAAGTGACCAAAATACCCGTAGGAATTATAAAAGGGTATGCTTTATGGAAGGGAGGGCATTTTGGTAATTTTGCCTCAACTTTTTGATTGGACATTTTTACCCTTGGTTTTTTACGAAATTCCCAAAATACCTTTGGATATTTTTGGGTGAGATTCGATCTCGGCCGTCGGTTTCAAAATAAGATCAAATCTGGACCGTTAGATCAAAAATGTGAGAAAGGGGCATTTTGGTCATTTGCCACTTTTGGTCTAGAAATCACTATTTAAGTCAAAATCTCTCTCTCTCTCTCTCTCTCTCTCTCTCTCTCTCTCTCTCTCTCTCTCTCTCTCTCTCTCTCTCTCTCTCTCTCTCTCTCCACCGTGAAACCCCCCCACCGTGAGCTCCAATTCAGCCGCCCCTCCCCACGCCGGACCGCCGCCCGTCCGCCCACCAAGCCGTCGCCTCACCGCCGCCGAACCCGCCACCACCACCAGCCCACGCCGCCACCGTCCCTCTCTCCTTCTCTTCCCGTGTGGCCGTGAGCCACAGCCGAGCAAGCCCCATCGCCGTCGCACGCCGCCGAGCCGCGTCACCAACCCCCGCCGATCGCCGCCTCTTTTAGCTCTAGCCGCGATAGTCTAGAGTGTCAGTAAGTCGCGCTCTAAACCCAATTTAGGACTTTAGGTATCGACGGATGATTTTTCGGAGAAATCGGGTTTAATTAGGCACGGGTTTATGTGATCTTAGGTGCGGAAATGTTTGGCGGGCCTTAGGATTGAATTTTGAGAATTTTGATGGAAAAATTTGTGACTGAAGTGAGCTGTGATGGGCTGTTTAGTGGGCTATGATGGGCCGATCGGGACGCGAGTTGAATTTTTAGAACCGGAAATTAATGGTCAGAAAGTGTCGTGAAGGACCGGAATTGATTCGGTGCCATTTGGTTGGAGAAAAATGATAATTTGTATGTTTAATGAGTGTTTGAATTATTATTGAATTGTGGTGATAAAATTAAGTGCGTGGTTGTGTAATTGAGTGATTGAAATATGCCTGTTGGGTGCACGCATAGGCCAGATTGAATTAATTAGTGAAATTGGCCATATCAAATGCTGAGTGAGCATGTTTTGAGTGCGAATTGTTGCGTGCACAGGCCAGTGTGATGGGCCAGTTGGGTGTGCTAACTGTTTATTGAGCATGTGCATGAGTAACAAAGAAATTGTGCATGGCATGACGTGTGAAATTGTGGGAATTGTGCCGTCCTGAGGCGTGTACGCTTACACAAGACGATACGCGGTATTACCGAAAGACTGCCAGCCTGAGGCGTGTACTTCAATGCGGGTTGCGCAGTAGGTGGTAGGTGTTGAGCCTGAGGCGTGTACATTTACGCAGGCCTGAAGTGTTGTGATAAATGGTCGCAGTGTACCTGAGGCGTGTACGTTTACACGGGTCACTAGCGAGTAATGTGGAAAAGAGAAAATGAGAACGGAAAGAGTGCACGACCCGAGATTTGCAGATGCTTGTGATTGTATGAGAAATGCCTGCTACGTGATGATCCGACACGTGTGGTTGTGTATTGTAATTGTCTGGAGGTACGCGATAGCCTGGGTGGGGTTTAAGGGTGTACTTACTGAGATATAGTCTCATGGTTGTTTCAACTAACATTTTCAGAACCCCGACCTGAGCCATCAATTCTCCGCCACCGCCACCAGAGCGTTTTGGAGTACTAGTGCACACCTAGTATGAAGTTGCAAAATTTCTAATGGGAGATAATATGACCTGAATTAAGCACACCACGACCATTTATGTAGAAGTAGGACTACCTTTATGGAAAACCCATATATATACCGCGTGGTATTTCAGGGATGCAGACGGGGATGAGTTCAGTCCTATTAGAGGTTTTGATGTCTCGTATGATTTAGTCAGAGATTGGGACCCATCTGCCATACCCCTGATAGACAAAGAGTTTACTAGTACAGAAGTCAGTTTGGCTCAGTCTGATCTGCACCCAGCACCCGCAGCACAGGGATCTTCAAGGACTGAGCATGAACCCGAGCCCGAAGCATCGCAAGCCAAAATTGATCCAATTGACATAGACTTAGAACCGATCCCCGATGAGGAACCAGAACAGGATGTGGGGCCTGAAGTAGAACCCGAGATCGAACCCGACGAGTCTGAGGAGCCTGAGGACAAACTGGAGTACATACTTCCATTTGAGCAGTATTTGGATCCTAATTTTGTGCCTGAGTTCAATTTCTTGGATGAACTAGACGAGGAAGGTCAGGACGAAGTCCTAGTGGAGTCGGGTGACTTCAATCACCCAATTGAGATCAAGGCAGAGTCGGAGTCCTCGGAGGAGCAGACGGTTCAAGAGAGTTCGAAATCAGAGGACAAGGAGTCAGACTCGGAATTGACACCGAGTGTGGGTCGTAGGGGCTAGTGTAGAGGAGGAAAAAAAAATCAGACTATCAATGAGTACCGTTTTTGAGGTTAGAATGCCAGCTCATCGGTTCTTTTTGATATCGATAGTTTATAGTATGGTGTGCACTTGTAAATTAAGGTTTATAATTTTGTGAATATTATGGTATAAGATTGAATGAGAAATGAAAATGTATATTCTCCCTGAATTTCCCCAGTTTATCAATGTCCGGGTTAATTGTGGTTTCCGCTGTGGATTCAAAAAAAAAAAATCTCTAACGTTTTTACTTGAGGTCGGCGATAACTTGGGATATCGCATTAATTCGACCAGCAGTGGGATGCACGCGAGCTCGACGGGGGTTCGGAGCGTGACATCCCCGTTTGAATTTGTATCAGAGCAAGGTCAGCTCGATTTAAAACTGATCGAAGTTTGGAGTGATAAGGAGTAGAGACCCTGGGGTAGTATTTAAGGAGATTTTAGTAAGTTGAAAGGCGGAACGAGTTACACGTTCCTCCAGACTGTTTGCTATGATTGGTTGAGTAAATTGATTGTGGTGATTATTGAAATGCAGGTGCATTTGGACCTAAGGTAAGTGTTCAGACTATTGTGATTGTGACTCCGTGATTGGTAGTAAGGGATTGCTTGCTAAGTGAGCTCTTGTGTTAATTCACTGCTTAGAATTAGATTGAGCTAGTTGGTTTAGATCGCTAATTCCTAAGTGGAATTATAGCAGGTAGGAGAGTGGTAGAATTGTGACAATGAGTAACGAAGGAAGAGGCATAGGAAAAGTCCCAAGAAGGGGCACCAGTAGAGGATCAAGGGGTAGAGGTCATGCTAGAGCCAGAGCTGTAGAGGATCTTGGAATGGGTGCAGGAGCGATAGAAAATCCCGGGGTAGATGCTGGAGTAGCAGTAAACCCCAGAGTGGAAGTTAGACCTGCTGAGGATCCTAGAATGGAAGCAGTCATGAGGACATTGGAACAGATTGGTAACATAATAGGACAACAGACTCAAGAGCAAGCTGCTTCGATTGCCCAAGTTGCCGAGACCGTTGCTGCTGTCAATAATAATGAGAATTAAGGGCAGGGGCAAGTGGTTGTGAATAGACCGATACATCAATTGGTAGAGCAGTTTATAAAGCTTAAACCGCCTAAGTTTTCTGGAAAATATGACCCTGAGGCTGCACCTTAATGGGTAGAGGAGCTCAAGAAGGCTTTTGAGGTGCTAGAGTGCAAATGATCATAAGAAAATGACTTTGGCAGTATACCAGTTGCAGGACAATGCGAATGATTGGTGGAAAGCCACTCGAAATAGGATTTTTCCAAAAGATACAGCTAGGGCTTAGGCTGTTTTTACTTAGAGCTTTTATGGGAAATATTTCTTGGCCAGTGCTAGGGAGAGAAAACTCGCAGAATTTATGAGACTCCGCCAGGATCAGATGACGGTAGATCAGTATGAGGCAGAATTTGCGAGATTATCTAAGTATGCGCCGAGAATGGTGGAACATCCCGATGATAAGGCGCGAAGATTTCTGGATGGATTGAAAGCTGATATTTGCAGTCAGTTGTTACTAGTAAATCTGAGGACGTACGAGGAAATATTTGATAGAGCCCAGATTTTAGAGCGAGATCAGGTGGATAGGGCCGCCGCTTCTGGATCGAAATTTGTCCAAGGTTGGAATAATCGTAATCCAGAGAAGAGGCCGATGGTTGATAATAGACGTTTCACTCCGCCAGTTAAAAGAAATATTGGGAAGCCAGTCCGGATCGGGAATGGACCGTGTAGGATCTGTGGAGGTAGACATGGAAATGGACCTTATCCAACCAGGGGCGGAGCGTGTTTTGGATGTGGAGGATTTGGTCACCACATAAGGAATTGTCCCAATCCCAGGCAGAATAGGCTGCCTGCTTTGCCGCCACCTCGGAATGGGAATCAGATTAGAGCGACCCAGAATAGGCCTCAAGCACAAGGACAAGTATATGCTATGGCTATACGAGAGACTGAGAACGCACCCAGGATTGTCACAGGTACAATTTCTCTGTGCAACCATGCTGCGTATGCTTTATTTAACCCTGGAGCGTCGCATTCTTTCATATCGAAACAGTTTGTTGAGTTGATTGAAATATAACCGCAATTGCTTGATGTTGTGTTATGCGTGACGACTCTCTTGAATAATAAGATGCTGATTTCGTTGGGTTGTCCAAATTGTAAGATTGTGATTGGGGATAGGGAGAAAATGATTGATTTAGCGGTTCTAGATATGTACGACTTTGATGTGATAGTGGATATGGATTGGCTGTCTAAGCAGAGGGCTGTAATGGATTGCAATAACAGAATGATCCAATTTAATCTTGTTAGACATTCGGAATTTAAATTTGTGAAAAGTCGAGGAGGACCCTCGATTCCGCGGATTTCCTCAGTGGAAATGACAAAACTGTAGGATGAAGGGTGTCACGGATTTCTAGCTACAGTAGTGGATTCGACGGCTGAAAAGCCGAGACTTGAGGATATAGCGGTAGTGTGTGAGTATCCCGATGTGTTTCCTCAAGAATTGCCAAGATTGCCGCTAGAAAGAGAAGTAGAGTTTGTAATCGAATTAGCATCTAGAACTGAGCCAATCTCGAAAACACCATATAGGATGTCGTTGTTGGAATTAAATGAGTTAAAGGTGCAGATGCAAGAATTATTAGACAAGAGATTTATTCGTCCCAGTGCGTCTCCGTGGGGAGCACCAGTATTATTTGTAAGGAAGAAAGATGGATCATTATGATTGTGTATAGATTACAGGCAACTGAATCAAGTAACAGTTAAAAATAAATATCCTTTGCCAAGGATTGATGATTTGTTTGACCAATTACAAGGGGTTTCGGTGTTTTCTAAAATTGATTTGATAACGAGGTATCATCAATTGAGAATTAGGAAGGAGGATATACCAAAGACGGCATTTAGGACGAGATATAGACATTATGAATTTACGGTGATGCTGTTTGGATTAACAAACGCCCCTGCTGCCTTTATGGATCTGATGAATCGAATGTTTAAGGAATTTTTAGACCAGTTTGTAATTGTGTTTATAGACAATATATTAGTATACTCGAAAAGCCTAGAGGAGCACGAATTTCATTTGCATCAAGTGTTGCGAACTTTAAGGGAGAACGCATTGTATGCTAAGTTTAACAAGTGCGAATTTTGGCTTAGTCAAGTAGCATTTCTCAGTCATGTGATTTCAGGAGAAGGAATTTCTGTAGATCCATCAAAAATTGAGGTTATGACGAAGTGGCTTAGACCGACAACAGTAACCGAAGTTCGGAGTTTTTTGGGTTTGGCCGAATATTATCGTCGTTTTGTGGAAGGCTTTACGGCAATAGCAATGCCGTTAACGCATTTATTGAAAAAGGAGATGAGGTTTGAATGGACAGATAAATGCGAAAGAAGTTTTCAGGAGTTGAAGCACAGGTTGACAATGGCACCGGTGTTAATGATTCCATTAGGACCTGGAGGATATGAGATATATAGTGACGTGCCGTTGAAAGGATTGGGATGTATACTGATGTAACATGGGCAAGTGGTGGCTTATGCATCAAGGCAGTTGAGGCCACATGAATTGAATTATCAGACGCATGACTTAGAATTAGCTGCAATAGTGTTTGCCCTGAAGATTTGGCGACATTATTTATGCGGAGAGAGATTTCAAATCTATACTGACCATTAAAGCCTCAAGCACTTATTTTCGCAAAATGAGTTAAATATGAGGCAGCGACGTTGGATGGAATTGTTGAAGGAATATAACTGTGATATTCTATATCACCCCGGAAAGGCAAACCGGGTAGCGAATGCATTGAGCCAGAAATCAAGCATTGCGCATTTGATGGTCAAGGAGTGGAGCCTGTCGGAGAAAGTACGGGACTTGGAGTTTAAGTTTGAAGTAAGTCGAGTCTCGAGTCTGTTAGCCACATTAAGGATTGAGCCGGAAATCCAGGCTAAAGTTAAAGCTTTACAGTCTACAGATCAAGAAATTCAGAAAATACTGACGGTGGATGCTAATAAGAGAAAGCCAGATTTTCAGGTATCAAAAGACGGTATATGAAATTTCGAGAACGGTTATGTGTGCCTGACGATGCGGAAATTAAGGAAGAAATTTTATCAGAGGCACATTGCAGCAGTTATAGTATCCACCCAGGCAGTACTAAAATGTATCGAAATTTAAGGCAATATTACTGGTGGAATGGTATGAAATCGGATATTGCTAAACACGTGGCTAAGTGCCTAACATATCAACAGGTAAAAGCGCAATATTGTAAACCCGGAGAATTATCGCGACCTTTGGAAATCCCAAAGTGGAAATGGGAGCATATAACTATGGATTTTGTGTCAGGATTACCAAGAAGCCAAAAAGGCCATGACACTATTTGGGTGATTGTCGACAGACTAACCAAGTCGGCACACTTTTTAGCTATGCGAAAGGATTTTGCATTAGAGCTGTACGCTGAGTTGTACGTGCAGCAGATAGTTCGTCTACATAGAGTACCAGTGTCGATAACTTCGGATCATGATCCTAGGTTTACCGCTAATTTTTGGAAAAGTCTGCAGACGGCGTTAAAATCCAAGTTATAGTTTAGTACGGCTTACCATCCTCAGACAGATGGCCAGTCTGAGAGGGCGATTCAGACTCTAGAGGATATGCTCAGGGCATGTGTGTTGGATTTTCAGGGTAAGTGTAAGGAGAAACTGTCCTTGGTAGAGTTTACTTATAATAATAGTTTCCAGCAAAGTTTTGGTATGGCACCTTTCGAAGCGCTTTATGGCCGTACTTGCAGAACGCCCATGTGCTGGAACGAAGTGAGAGAAAGGACTATAACCGGGCCAGAGTTAGTTGAGCAGTCGATTGAGACGGTTAAAATTATTCGCGAAAGGCTGAAGACAGCGCAAAGCCGTTAAAAGAGTTATACAGACAGAAGGCGAAAACCTTTGGAGTTTCTAGTAGAGAATCACGTATTTCTAAAGGTATCGCCCATGAAAGGACTTTCCAGATTTGGTAAGAAGGGCAAACTGAGTATGCGGTACGTGGGACTTTTTGAGGTTTTGGAAAGAATTGGGGACTTATCATATCAACTTGCACTTCCGCCGAGTTTATTACAAGTGCATAATGTGTTCCACATATCGATGTCGAGGAGGTATGAATTGGACCCGACGCATGTGCTGAAATACGAGGAGATAGAGGTAGATGACAAAGTGTCATATGTTGAGAGACCGGTAAGGATCGAAGATCGGAAGGAATGGGTTTTGAGGAACAAGACAATCCCGATGGTCAAGATTATTTGAGAGCACCATGGGACTGAAGGCGCAACTTGGAAAAGCGAAGAGATGATGCAATGTCAGTACCCCCAGTTGTTTGAGCAGCAGTAGGAATTGTAAATTCTAGATAGTTGTGAGATTTGTAAATTTTGAGGACGCAATTTTTGTAAGGGGAAAAGAATTGTGACATCCTGAAAATTAGTCCATTTGGGATTTATAAAATACTGAGTTTTATGAAATGTACTCGTAGTAAAATTCTCGCCCGAAACTGATCATTCCTAGGATGCTAACCACTAGAGAAAGACTAATAGGGGAATTAAATTCGCACGACTAAAGAAAATTCGATCGTGAATTGATTTTCGACCATAAAATCGATGAAGTGATATTTGGAGCCACTGTTGGCCGATTTAAGGATAGTTAGGGGTCAGTTCGCCACTGTTATAATAATGGATCGCGGGTGATTCCACTGGATCACAAAATGACTTGACGAATGATCCTGAACATATACCAAACAATCGTACCCCTCGGATCTAGTAATTGATCTTTGCAATTTTAATGACAACCGAGGTCGTCACGTACTGAACGAACTTGCATGTAACTCGATTCAGTATCAGTCACGACTCGATTCTGCGAATTTTCCTAATAAGCCGTCCGTTAGCTTGAGAAACGCTCGAGTTGCGTTTAATAAAATTTAATTATTGAATTTAGCCCAAATTGGACATCGGAAAATTAGGAAGTCATGATGGGACTCTAAGACGACATTACAGAAGACACGTGCGATTTTTTGGGTTTGTCTGAATCCTTTAAAAAAAATTCAAATTGGACAAGAAATTAAGAAAGTTACCAAAATACCCTCGGGAATTATAAAAGGGTATACTTTATGGAAGGGGGGCATTTTGGTAATTTTGCCTCAACTTTTTGAATGGACATTTTTACCCTTGGATTTTTATGAAATTCCCAAAATACCCTTGGATATTTTTTGATGAGATTCGATCTCAGCTGTCGGTTTAAAAATGAGATCAAATCTGGACCGTTGGATAAAAAATGTGAGAAATAGGCATTTTGGTCATTTGCCACTTTTGGTCTAGAAATCACTATTTAAGTCAAAATCTCTCTCTCTCTCTCTCTCTCTCTCTCTCTCTCTCTCCACCATGAAACCCCCCCACCGTGAGCTCCAATTCAGCCGCCCCTCCCCACGCTGGACTGCCGCCCGTCCGCCCACCAAGCCGCCACCTCGCCGCCGCCGTACTGCGCCACCACCACCAGCCCACGCCGCCACCGTCCTTCTCTCCTTCTCTTCCCGTGTGGCTGTGAGCCACAGCCAAGCAAGCCCTATTGCTGTCGCACACCACCAAGCCGCGTCGCCGTTCGCCGTCGTCACCCGCCGATCGCCGCCTCTTTTAGCTCTAGCCGCGATAATCTAGAGTGTCAGTAAGTCGCGCTCTAAACCCAATTTAGGACTTCGGGTATCGACGGATAATTTTTAGGAGAAATCGGGTTTAATTAGACGCGGGTTTATGTGATCTTAGGTGCGGAAATGTTTGGCGGGCCTTAGGATTGAATTTTGAGAATTTTGATGGAAAAATTTGTGACTGAAGTGAGCTGTTGTAACAGCCCGAATTTCGATGTAATTCCAGGATCAATAAAACTGATATTACTTCGCATTTCATTTTAGTAAGTCTCGCCCAGAGCACTCTCGGGATACTAACCAATGGGATATGGCTAACTAGAAAACGGTACGTGGACCGGGGACCCTATCGTGAAACGGACGCCGATCACGAGAAACACTGAGGGAATATTTTGGGCCAACGTGGGTCGATCGTAGGAAAGGGTAGTGGATTGGGTTTGGCCAAGGCCTACGATGTACAATAGGGATGCAGGTGATTCTACAAGACCGAAAGTACACGTGGTCAACCAATCTTGAACTCAAACCGTACGATCGTGACCTCTGGAACTAGCGATAATTTCTCATTCTCTCAATGATCGAAACCATTATGATACGGATAGCCCTAGGTCGATACGCGTAACCTCTAAACAGCCGCCCGTTAGTGAGAGACCCTGAAATTGAGAGTTTAGCGAGTTTTGTTCATGGAATTGGGCCCGAATTTCGGTATCGATTTTCGAAGGCTTAAGAGACTACTTTTGGGAATATGACGCCATACTGAGCTGGCCACATACATTTGGAGTTAGTACGAATGAAAATTGAAATTTCGGTCCGGGGGTGAAAAATTACGATTTTACCCCTCGAGATGCCAACGTCGCTTTTCGAGGCCAAATGAGGTTATTTTTCGAGGCCGAAACCATTTTTGAGTGGCCACGCTTACCAAGAGTCATTTTGGACAAAAAGTGGAATTTCGACAAAAATTGAAAAAATAATATTATTTTATTCCCTAAACTCTGACGTGGATTTTCGAGGGCTTGCGCAATGAATTTCACGATTCCGACGCCATATTATGTTGACCACGCACATATGGAACGCGTATGTGCGAAAATTGGAATTTCAGTTCGGGATCGGAAAATTACGAAAATGCCCCTAGGCCATTTTTGATTAATTCCGAATTTTGGATTTAATTTTGGGATTAACCAAGGTTAGTTAGAGCTAAACCAGGTCTGGTCAGCTTGGGTTAAGGACCAATGACCATGTTACCTCTAAATTTTTTTATATGGATTAATCTTGGCCATTGGATCAAGGGCAAAATTGTCCAAATGGCCAAGATTTTGACACATGGATTCTACTTAGACCATCTTTGACCTATTTGACCAGACCCTATCTCTCTCCTCTCAGCCTATTCAGTCATTTCCCCCGTGCAATTTCTTCTTCTTCTCTGTTTCTTGTTCTGCAGTTCCGGTTCGGCATTTTCTGGTACTGTTCACGCCGGAACAGTACCAGCCGGAGCTGCTGTTCGCCCACCAGCCGTCGCCACAGCAGCCTTGGACCTCCCACTCACCTGTTCGGCCACCATAGCCCCGGTTTTTGTCCAAAACAGCCTTGTTTCTCTTTTTTTTTCTCTTTCCCAGTCTGCAAACAGTAACACCGGAGCTTCGCCGAAGCTCCGATCGCCGTTCCGTCACCACCCAGCCGTCCAGCCACGTTGTACGATGCCGACCATACCTGTCAGTACAGTGTCCGTACGGTAGGTACTGTTCACCGCGTCCGTACGCCGCCGTACGGCACGTCGCCGCCGTCACCGGCGCCTCGTCGGCCACCGTTTCCCGCTGTCCGCATAGTGTCCGTACATAATCACTGTTCACCGGCACTATTCACGCGCACTGTTCGCACCGGCACTATTCACACTGCCGGCCGCTGCGATCCGTACGCCCTTCGCCCGGAATTCGCCGCCAGTTTCACTGTTCACCAGTGATCGGCCACCGTTCCCCGTCGTCGTGAGCTTTGATTAGGTGAGTAAAATTCCTAAACCCAAATTAGGACTGATTAGTGCGATTTTCTGGACTGGTTTAGGAATACCGGTACTGGCTGAGAAAGATTAGTGTACTGTTCGATAGAATTTGTAATCCGGAAATTGTAGTTGGCCAATAAGAATTGTTTAGGAAGGATATTTGGATTAATTGGCAAAGTTAGGAGTACATTGGTGGAATTGCCGGGTTGACTAATTGTATGGCAATTGTGCTTGATGATGATTGATTTCGCATTATCATGTTGTATGTTGGGTGTTCGATTTATATTAGTGCTCGTGGTGCATTGCATTGCATAACATGGACACGCATTATGTATGCCAAGAGTGAGGCATGTAATGAACTTGTGCGAGAATGCGTGTCTGCCATAAGCATGTGATCACCTAAAATACCTTGAAGCGTTTTACGCTGGGTTCAGATAATAATGAGTTGTGTGATCACCTAAGGACCTTTGGGTCGATACCGTCCTCATGCACTTTGAAGCAAGACGATGCCCGGTACGTCCGGAAGGCGACCATCCTCATGCACTTTGAAGCAGGCTCTGGTTCGCAAGGAGTCAGTGTTGCGCCTCATGCACTTTGAAGCAGGCTAGAGACACTGGGCCAGATCGGTTGCTGCGCCTCATGCACTTTGGAGCAGGCTAGACGCACCGGGCCGTGAAAAAGTGATGACTCGAGTCGTAATAAATAATAATGAATTGGGCAAGTGTGCCAATGTGGGCCAGTGGACCGGGGAAATATGCATGACATGTCGATGACATTTGCATGCATAAACATGCATTGATTAGCATGCGAGTGTGTGAGACTCGGTACATGAGCATGTGTTTGGTGTACGTGTGACTGTGTGTGCCACGTATGTGCCATGATTATTATATATTGAACTATCTAACCTGCAGGGTCAGAGAATTGTTTGATTATGATTGTGTTATGATTTTAAATGTTTGTTTCCGGTCAGGAGATTGCATGTTAGCCTAGCCTAAGTTTAGGGGTTGAACTCACTGAGATTCGTCTCGCGGTTGTTTAAACCGAAACTTTTCAGACCCCCGACCGTGAAGATGGAGAGACCACCGCCACTTTTTGGGATCCCTCTGCAGATCCGGCAATATACTAGTACCTTCCCCTCAGGAAATGGGGAGGCTTTTGTGAGGTATAGATCAAAAGTAGTTGTGAATATAGGCGTTGATTATTATCAGAAGCAGGAGTACGTGGCATGGTGCCACCGGGATGCCAATGGGAATGAGGGAGAGCCCCTCAGGACCTTTGATATCCCAGTCGACGGCGGGTTGATGCAGCCAAACATAGCCGATGGTGAGGTGACAGACCTTGAGGTCACACCCGAGTTGATGGAGCATGATGAGGAGCCCGACATGCTAGCTGAGGACCCCAAGCCTATGGATGAGGAGGATGACGGACCCGAGGCCATGGCGCAGGATGTCGAGGAGGATGGAGAGGTTGCTGAGTTAGGATCGGATGAGGAGGGGTTCGAGATGTATCTTGACCTGGAGTTGGAGCCGGACTCTGAGGACGAGCGAGCCCAGGCCATGGATTCTGAGGATTCGAGGACTAGCGAGGACACTTCTGAGGAGCCGTCAGATGATTCCACCGAGTCGTCTGATCCCGACTGGGAGCCTTAGGTTCGACCAGTACCCTTAGTTAGCAGTGAGGGCCATTACCTTTTTGGACTATAACCCTCTACTTGAGTTTTAGCCTGACCCCTTAGCCACATACCCCCTTTTTTACCTGGTGGCTACTAACCGTTTGTATTTTCTTTTGGTACTTGTAAATATTGTTTAAATGGTCTTTAATAGTAATACCATTATGCAATTATTTTCTTATGTGATGTTTGTTGCCCTGGTTCTCATGTCGGTTGTGTCAGGGTTTAATTATTTATTGCTTCCGCATGTGATTGATCTCTGTTTGGGCGTGGGTTGGCGACGTTTCCTGGGAGCGTTGCACCTTAATCGACCGTGACGGAATGTTGCGTGCCATGGGGTACGGGGCGTGACAGCTGTGATGGGCTGTTTAGTGGGCTGTGGTGGGCCGATCGGGACGCGATTGAATTTTTAGAACCGGAAATTAATGGCGAGAAAGTGTCGTGAAGGATCGGAATTGATTCGGCGCCATTTGGTTGGAGAAAAATGATAATTTGTGCATTTAATGCGTGTTTGAATTATTATTGAATTGTGGTGATAAAATTAAGTGCGTGGTTGTGTAATTGAGTGATTGAAATATGCCTATTGGGTGCACGCGTGGGCCAAATTGAATTAATTAGTGAAATTGGCCATATCAAATGTTGAGCGAGCATATTTTGAGTGCGAATTGTTGCGTGCACAAGCCAGTATGATGGACCAGTTGGGTGTGGTAAATGTTTATTAAGCATGTGCATGAGTAACAAAGAAATTGTTACTAGCATGACGTGTGAAATTGTGAGAATTGTGCCATCCTGAGGCGTGTACGTTTATGCGGGACGATGCTCGGTATTACCAGAAGACTGCCAGCCTGAGACGTGTACTTCAACGCGGGTTTCGCAGTAGGTGGTAGGTGCTGAGCTTGAGGTGTGTACGTTTACACAGGCAAGATACATGGCATGAGGCGTGTACGTTTACGCGGGCCTGAAGTGTTGTGATAAGTGGTCACAGTGTACCTAAGGCGTGTACGTTTACGCGGGTCACTGGCGAATAATGTGGAAAAGAGAAAATGAGAACGGAAAGAGTGCACGACCCGAGATTTGCATATGCTTGTGATTGTATGAGAAATGCCTGCTACATGATGATCCGACGCATGTGGTTGTGTATTGTAATTGTCTGGAGGTACGCGATAGCCTAGGTGGGATTTAGGGGTGTACTTACTGAGATGTAGTCTCATAGTTGTTTCAACCAACATTTTCAGAACCCCGACCTGAGCTATCAATTCTCTGCCACCGCCACCAGAGCGTTTTGGAGTACTAGTGCACACCGAGTACGAAGTTGCAAAATTTCTAATGGGAGATAATATGACATGGATTAAGCACACCACGATCATTTATGTAAAAGTAGGACTACTTTTATGGGAAACCCATATATATACCGCGTGGTATTTCAGGGATGCAGACGGGGATGAGTTCGATCCTATTAGAGGTTTTGATGTCTCGTATGATTTAGTCAGAGATTGGGACCCGTCTGCCATACCCCCAATAGACAAAGAGTTGACTAGTACAGAAGTCAGTTTGGCTTAGTCTGATCTACACCCAGCACCCGCAGCACAGGGATCTTCAGGGGCTAAGCATGAACCCAAGCCCGAAGCATCGCAAGCCGAAATTGATCCAATTGACATAGACTTAGAACCGATCCCCGAGGAGGAACCAGAACAGGATGTGGGGCCTGAAGTAGAACCCGAGATCGAACCCGACGAGTTTAAAGAGCCTGAGGGCGAACCAAAGTACATACTTCCATTTGAGCAGTATTTGGATCCTAATTTTGTACCTGGGTTCAATTTCTTGGATGAACTAGCCGAGGAAGGTCAAGACAAAGTCCCAGCGGAGTCGGATGACTTCAATCACCCAATTGAGATCAAGGCAGAGTTGGAGTCCTCGGAGGAGCAGACGGTTCAAGAGAGTTCGGAATCAGAGGACGAGGAGTCAGACTCGGAATGAATACCGAGTGTGAGTCGTAGGGGCTAGTGTAGAGGAGGAAAAAAATCAAACTATCAATGAGTACCGTTTTTTATGTTAGAATGCCAGGTCATCGGTTCTTTTTTATATCGATGGTTTATAGTATGGTATGCACTTGTAAATTAAGGTTTGTAATTTTGTGAATATTATGGTATAAGATTGAATGAGAAATGAAAATGTATATTCTCCCTGAATTTCCCCAGTTTATCATTGTCCGGGTTAATTGTGGTTTCCGCTGTGGATTCAAAAAAAAAAATCTCTGACGTTTTTAATTGAGGTCAGGGATAACTTAGGATATCGCATTAATTCGACCGGCAGTGGGATGCACGCGAGCTCGACGGGGGTTCGGGACGTAACATACTATTATTTTATAAACCCAAATTGTAATAGTGCCAAAGTGACTCTCTGCTAACTAGTTCCATAATCTTGCCTGCTCGGTCAACTTAAAACGGTAAGTTCAACAAGTGCGTGGTATTTAAAGACTACCAAACCCTACTTCAAGCTGAATAGGAATCTCTTAAATTGTAAATTTGACATCCTAATATCCTAATTCAATAAAACTTCAAAAATGTAATATTCAATTCCAAATAGGAGAAGGGAACTTAATAATATCTTATTGCACTCCAAACTCTTAAAAAAGACTCCTAACTTAATAAGGGGAAAACCTCTAATCAAGGCATACAATTAGTTCTTGATCTGTCTCTCGTTTTCAAATATCGTTGCCACATATCACCATCAAGGCTGTGTATATTATTTCGAATGTATACGTGGGCAACTGTTACTACTTCGATATGTTCTGTTTTTTTTTGGTCCTACGGTGTTGGAGCTGAAATTAGCTTTCACTCTTGCTTTTCAAATGTCTCTGTGATAAAGTGTGTCCTCATCATACATTAACTTGGTTCTCTCGGTAGTTCTCACATGATATTCCCACATGGCTGTCTTTTATGATCAGTACCCTAAGAGAATAGCCTATGATGCTGGTCTATGCCTCCATGCCAAGGTTAGCAAGGATATCCGCGACTCTGACTGGGCATGGTCTCGTACCGGAAGAGACCATCTGATGGATATTTAAGTTCCTGACCACCTAGCTGCGTTCTATGTCACAACAAATGAATCTCGGAAATGGTTCGTTTTCTAATGTGACCATTCCAGGCAAATATGGCAGCAGATACTTGAATAGAAGGAGATAAATGCCCCATCACGTTCTTGATTTTGTTATTTCGACTCGCGTGCTCCGATATTGATGACAACAATTTGAAGAAAATCTCCCATGCCAATATACATTCTCAACAGAGATTACAAGTCACCAAAAACAAATGGAAAAAAGATATAGGCTTTAGTCCCCTTCCACTTTCTCTATACCCGGCTGACAAACAAGGCTTAGCAATTCATAGTTCATATAACAAAAGTTTCGAAAACAGGCATCATCCAACAAGTCCGATGAATTGCAATGTAAATAAACTCAGTTTACTAGCACTGATTTCAAAGAACCAAATCAGATATTAAAGAAGAAACATTTGAACATAAAGGATGTCGTTTTAGACTCTACATTTGAATTGTGGATGCTTGGGCTGGGGCAAAGTGATGGTTATCTTTCTCAACTCATAAAGCAATCCTCGCCTCAAGCAGTTTTGCCTGTTGTATGAGTCTCTTCATCACTAAATGCATCATTTTTGTTCTCTCTGCTTGACTTCAAGGAATTCTCCCCTTCATGTTTGCTTTCTATAAAGAAAACAGTCAAATAATTAGCGGATATAAGGAGCTCATTTTTGTCTTAAGTTGTAAGATTTGCTTCAAAGGAATAACCTTGTACCCCGATCCGCTAGAGAAGAAGTTCATGAGGTTGTTGTATGATTCCTCCAAAAAACACTTAGCCTTGGTTTCTAGATCTGCCTTTTCAACGCTAGTATTGTCAACACTTCTGCTAGTTTCAGATTGAACATTCGAAAACTTCTCCGTGCTAGAGATCTTAAATAACTTGGATGGAGGAATTTCTCCTTTCTCACTTGAAGATATATTTCTCTTCAATGAACCTTTTGCTGCAGTAGCAGGACCTCGCTCCTAAATTGGCACTCAAATGAAACCACATGCTAAGCGTTAAGAAAAAAAAATCCAATTCGTGTTTTACTTTTTAAGGTTTTGATAACTCACATGTACAGAATAATTCCCAGATGTCTCCTTAGCAATGAAAGCCTCCATCATAAACTCGACGACCTCGACAGTTGAGCGAAACATCCTACTTGATTGTCCTTGACGATAGAACTGCAAAGATAATAGATTTCGTTAGCTTCATTAGTATCGGATAAATTCCTAAAAGTCATGTTTAAAGCTAGTACTCGTCGATTGGTGTATAAAAAAGTTTGAGTACACTTAATTATAACATAAGCAATAAAGTAAAATTAAGATTTTTTCGATCCTTTCAGCTGACAAACATTACTAGATAATTCAATTCATCTCCCTACGATGTCTTAAAGAAACAAAATCACTCGAATTTACACTACTTTTGAAACTTTGCTATTATTAAGGAAAGCAGAAGCAATAAAAGTTTTGAATATACAATTACCAAATCTAATTTTCCATTTGCACGTCGTCTGCATTCAATGTGCCACCTACGAAGCCTTTCTTCAAACGAAGATAGATGTTGGATCTGCAACTAATAGTTAGCAACGGCATCACAAAAATGAAGAAATTATAAAGATTTCTAGATATATAAATTCAGATACCAATATGAAATTCAACATAAAAACATAAAGAAGAAATTCTAGAAACCACCTTGTTCAAGTCTATACCAATTTCACAATCTGGGGGTAATACGAAAGATACAGTCTTTTCCCCAACTAGTGTGCTTTTACCCCGGGTTTTGGCTTTGGCCGAAGAAGATGGATTTGCCTAGGTTTTAATCATTTGTCATTTATCGATCAATATACCCTTCAACTCAAAAAATGTTGTTCAAATCTTCACAATGCATATGTGAACAGTGTACAAAAAATCATCGAAACAATATTACCTCGAAGTTCGAGGCATTCATCCCAACATAATTTTTGGGCAAACAATACAATATCGGATCCGGATCAAGCACCTCATCTAAATTCGTTCTCAATTCTGAAGCAACTTCCTACAATCAGAAATCATCAATAGTTTACCTTATAATTCTTCCTACAATCACAAATCATAAGTATTATTCCTTCTTATAAGAGAATGGACTATTTACAACTTATAGTCAGAGTCAAAGAATTGGGAACAAATCTCTAGTTATAACTTTTTACAAATGAAATCTAGTTGCGCACTTCATAAATACATCTAAGTTTATCATATATGCTTTAGGAATCAGGATGAAAGAGTCATGTTCCTCGCAATGTTATACTATGCAAATCTTTTCGTGAAGACATCCGCATTCAAAAACTAAATATCAAACCCCATAAAAGAAGTGATTTTGAAAAAGTCATACTCTATAATAGTAAAATTTCATCTATGTCATGGTTTATCTCACGAAGTATCATAGAACAAAATAAACCTTACACAATATTTGTATTCAAAAAAAGTTTCATAGAAAGTTAACTTACATTGACTATTGCTCTAAGTGATGTATGCACTTTATCACGTTGTCCTCCTTGACCCAGAACGTCTGGCTTCTTTGAACCACATGCTTCATTCGATCCGATTAAAACACGAGAGTTGTCTGTAGTAGAGAGTGTCCGATTGACCTACAACAATGAAAGAGATAGAAAAGTACAAGACATGAGCGAAGAAATTATCGTAGCATATACAATTATATTCATCATTAAACCCTGCCTAACTATTTGCAACGGGACCAGATATGTGCTGCAAAATAGGATCTTCAACTATATTCATTCTATTACCCTAATATAGCATTGTCATGTAATTGCACTTATGCATTTAGATATTTTTTCTATATAATGGACCAAATTTCTATACACCCGATGAATAGATATCAATGTTTGAGGGTTTCTGGTTTTTTTTTATCATGTCTAGGGTTGATGGTTTGAATGTATACATTATCAATGTGTACGGAACTCATTTCCTCTAACTCATATTGTTCCTTATACTGAACATTACACTTAATAGAGAACAATGAACTCTAGTAACACAATTAAAGGAAATATGAATATTAATAATGTTAACCATAACAGAATTAACGGTCTAATTGATTACAAAAGATAATAAAGTTTAGCATTTCAAACAACTGTCATTAGAATTATTGTGCAACGAATAACAAGACAGACATAACGACTCATACATCGAACTATGCAAAGGGTAATACATTCAAACCAACGACCCTAGAACATTATTATCTATTCTTCTGATGTATATTAGCAAAAAGTACCTATTGGCAATTTCAATTCTGTCATCCGCAAAATCATATATTTTGGTATACATACATTTAATAATACTACATACTCATAAAACAAATTGGACGCAAATAAGACAATATAAACATATAGATACATATAAATGAAATTTGTTCTTTGTCAATAAAAGATTTAAGCATATTTCAAATATTTCATACATAATACATGTTGTATGGCAGTCAATTCAATTATAGACCTTTCAATTTTATTAATTTATTCCTAAACCTTTAGGTGATTTACCAATATAGTCATTTTGGCTAATTTTAGCCAAAAATTACTAACGTAGACGCTAGCCATTTTACATGGCACAGCTAACAACTGATCTTAACGTGGACAATTCTTGTAATATCTTGTAATTGTAAATGATCCATCATCTAGATCTGTGAATTGATTCTACAAACCAAATGAGATAGCTAGAGATAGCTATAAAAATCCATTTTGATTTTTAATAGAGATTATATAAAAATGAGATAGCTAGAGAGCATTGAAATATCTTGATCTTATATATCATCAATCATAATTTTGATTTTTTTTTTGTTATAAAGATCCATTTCTTTGTATTTGAAACACGAATACATGGCCAATAACCTAGTACAAAGTTCGATCGAGACATACCTCATTCATTTTGGATTGATCTACACCTGTCTTTGGAGATGATACGCCAGATAATCCATCTTGGAATTGTTCTTGGGGTGATGTAGGTGGGGTTGGCATCTTAGGGTTTGCCATTTGAAAGAGAGAAGATAGTACAAGAGAAGAAAATGGTCAATATTTTAAAGAACACAGTTAAATAGATATTGGCTAGAGAGCATTGAAATATCTTGTTCTTCTACATCATCAATCATCAATTTCATTTTTTTTTTGTTTTAAAGATCCATTTCTTTGTATTTGAAACACGAATACATGGCCAATAATCTAGTACAAAGTTCGATCGAGTCATACCTCATTCATTTTGGATTGATCTGCACCGGTCTTTGGAGATGATACCCCAGATAATCCAACTTGGAATTGTTCTTGGGGTGATGTAGGCGGGGTTGGCATCTTTGGGTTTGCCATTTGAAAGAGAGAAGATGGTCGATAAAGAGAAGAAAATGGTCAATATTTTAAAGAACGCAGTTAAATAGATATTGGCTAGTGAGCACTAAAATATCTTGTTCTTATACATCATCAATCATCAATTTGATTTTTTTTGTTATAAAGATCCATTCTTTGTATTTAAAACACGAATACATGGCCAATAACCTAGTACAAAGTTCGATCGAGTCATACCTCGTTCATTTTGGATTGATCTGTACCGGTCTTTGGAGATGATACCCTAGGTAATCCATCTTGGAATTGTTCTTGGGGTGATGTAGGTGGGGTTGGCATCTTTGTATTTGCCTTTCAAAGAGAGATGATAGTAGATGAAGAGAAGAAAATGGTCAATATTTTGAAGAACGCAGTTAAATAGAGCCAAACAATTTTGCCTATTTATTATGTTGCACCGTACATCATTGCAAGTCTAATGTGATTTAATTACCTAAGTTGGCAGTCAAAAAGAGCTAATTAGCCTTCCATATTCCGATAAAAACTAAATTGAATCTAACCCTACTAAAATATAGCTTTTTTCCATAAATGCAAAGCCATATTTAATCATTAAGTGCAGTAACCTACCAAATGAGTTGGGGCAAGTGAAACTTGGAAAAACATATCGACTTTCTTGACTTTTACTTGATTTACGCAATATGCAATTATTTGAAATTATTTAGGCGCTTTTACAAGGGAGAGAAAGCGAGAGTTCTAATGGAATTTTAGGAATGTAAACATTTAACTTACTGTCAAATGGGTTGGTGTGTGATTAGAAATACTATATGCAGAATAAAATTTAAGAAATTACCAAATTTGTTGGATGTATATGGTCAGATGTAAAGAGGTTTCAGGAGATGCATTGATCCTTATCTCTTATGCATATCCAATTCAAAGCTCAAATGCCCATTAGACTAAAGAATTAAATGCCAGATTTTGCATTTGGCTTCCATGAATGGTTTTTGCTATTTATTGGCATCATTAAAACCGTAATCTGATCACATTAACTACAATGAACTATGAATTTAGCATCATTTCATTCATGTAGCCAGAACATCTTATTAGCAAATGAACTACAATTTTAGTGCAAGGAAAGGAATGGGAAAGTTGTCAAAAAAGTCCTAAACATATTGCACTTTTGTCTATTCAATCCTACACCTTTTAATTGTACCAATTGAATCATAAATTTTTTTACATTTTTCCAATTGAGTCCATTCAACAATCTTAACCAGAAATCGCTAACGTTGATGCTGGCTATCTTACGTGGCAGGACTAGTGTTAACATGACAATTTTTAATAATATTTTAATATTTTTTTATTTTTAATATTTTATTTTATTTTTCCTTCTCTCTTTTCTTCTATTTTCCTTCTTCACTTTTTTCCCTTTTTTTCTTTTTTCCTTTTTCCCTTCACTGGGGCCTCGTTGATAGCTTGCGACCTCCGCCGACCATAGGCTAGGGCTGCCCTCGCCAACCTTGACCAAGGGACGCCTGGGCCTAGGCTAGCGACGGTTTCCCTTGCCAACTTAAGTGGGGGCAACCCTCGCCATGGTTTGGCGAGCGAGGGCAACTCACGCCCGCACAAGCGAGGACAACCCTCGCCTAACGCTAACAACCTTTGTCAGCTATCAATGAGGCCCAGTGATTTTCGACGAAGGGTAAAAACAAAAAAGAAAAAGAAGAGAAGAGAAAAGGAAAAGGTAAAGAAGGAAAAGAAAAGAAAAAAATTAATAAAATATTCTAAAATTATTTAAATATTTCCATGTCAATGCCAATTGTGCCACATAGGACAGTCAACGTCCACGTCAGCAATTTTCAACTGAAATCAATCAGATGAATTCGATTGGCAAAATGTAAAAAAGTTTATCATTCAATTGGCACAACTAAAAAATTTAGAACTGAATTGGTAAAAGTACAATAAGGTAATAGGGGTGAGCAGTTCTAGATTCCTTACAGGCTCCTCCTGTAACCTAGAACCTACCCTCGGGTACAAGTTTCTCATTTTTTGGAACTTGAAACTTACCCTGTCACCGATTCTAAGGTAGGTTCTAAGGTCTAACATATTTTTTTTTTTTTTTTTTTTTAGTTAAACAAAATGAAAATGAACACAACAATATCAAACCAACTTGTCAATTACCAAAGAGAATATAAAGATTAGTTTTCCTGGCATTACGGTTCAAATAAATACAATTAAAATGACAAGTCATTGCGTGAATCGATACTAGGGGTGAGTGATTTCATGTTTCGTATGGACATGTTTCGTATGGAACCCACTCATGAGAATAAATTTCTCATTTTTTGAAATTTGGAACCTATCTTATCACAAGTTCTAGGTTGGTTCCAGAGTCTACCCATGTTCCACCACTTGCTGCTTTGATCTACTAACTACAACTTATATTTAGACACACGAAGAATATAAAACATTAACAAGTCATAAAATAAAAGCTCGGACAAGTGGTTTCAAATTATACACTCATCATATAACGCCATAAAACACCACAAAATCATGTGAAGACATACATCAAGAAAAAATACAAAAAACTTGTTTCGATTTCAAGTTCCAAGTTCTAGATTCCAGGTTCCACCTAGAACTTGGAACCTGCCCATCGAAACATGTTTTTCAATTTTTGAAACCTAAAACCTATCATGCATACCTTGGAATCTGGAACCTATAAATTCTCACAGATTAGGTTCTCAGGTTTTAGGGTAAAACCTGTAACAATGCTCACTCTTATAAGGTAAGGACTTTTTGGATAATTTTCCTTAAAAGGAACATACCCTTCCTTCCGCAAGTTATATGCTCACGAAGAGCGGCAGAGATCGTACATTCTCTAGAAAAGCTAGTAAGTATGCATGCTGTCAATAATCTACCTTGGAGGAACATATAACATGGGATATCTAAACCTTTTAGTCCTATTAATACGACAATTGCATGCCAATCGCTTTATCCATATACATCGGGTAAGGCTAAATCAATTGGATGACGTGTACATTATCAAGAACTCTTATAATACACATTTTTAAATGAGGATGAATGTTACCCTTAGTCTGAAGCATTTACCTCCACTAAGGTTTATACATCAGAACTAGGTCTAACAATCAACAACGAGAAAAAAGTCCAACAATAAAAAAAACAAGAAAATAAGGTTCCACCTATCCGTACTAGGTCTAGCAACTCATATCGACATCATTTTTATACATACAATTCGGACCGATGTCTACCAAAAATTAGCAAGATACGACATATATCTCAATCTTTTAAGGAGGATATTTTTTTATCTATCAACTCGTATATGGTGCACAAAGGAAAATTGGATAAAATAGTTGATAATAGAAGTTCAGGCAACCTAACAAACACTACAAAAAAACATGGATTTTGCCACGGAAATTAGCAACAAAAATTAATTGTCTCTAATTTGCGACGAAATTTGCCACGAAATAAAAATCCGTCGCTAATTTGCGATGGAAAACTAGTTGTCGCAAATTTGCGACGAAAAAGAAATCCGCCACAAAATCCGTCACTAATTTGCGACGACCACTTATCCGTTGCTAATTAGCGACGGATTTTGCAACGGATTTATTTTCCATCGCCTATTTGCAACGGATAAAAAAATTTGTCGCTAAATAGAGACGGATTTTGCGACGAAAATGAATGCGTCGCTAATTTGTAGTTTATCAAGGCAAATGACTTCCGTGATATTTCACCCCACTCGTCAATTTCTCTCACTCTCTCTATACTAATTCCTCATATCCCTCTCGTTTTTCTCCCCCTTTCGTATGTCTCAATGAACCTATCCGCGCATGCACGAATCAATCTTAGTGAAACTTTTCTACTGGTAAGTATCGTAGCTAACTTCATGACTATTCATTACTGGATTGAAATTTTTTTATTTTATGGACTTTTTTTTGTTTTTTTTTTCATAATGTCGTCGTCGGTTCAATGACCGGCGACCGACGAGACCTCGCTGGCCATAGGGGGAGCCCGAGCAGCCTCACCAGCCATGGGAGGAGGCCGAGCTTACAACGGAATTTTTATCCTTTGCAAATTTGCGACGGATAAATATTTTTCCGTTGCAAATGTTTATCCGTGGCTGCCGGTCGACCTCACCGTCGCCCAGATCTGGGCGATGGCGAGGTCAAACTCGCCGGCCACAGCCGGTCGCCGGACCGGTGACCAGAGAAACATATTGGGGAAAAAAGAAAAAGAAATTTAAAAAAAATTCGAAAAAAAATTAAAATTATAAAATAATGAATCTTAAGTGATTTTTTTTTTTAGGTACATGTCCATTTGAAGGTCTTGCAATCCAAGTGAACGGTGCAATTCTCATCAAATTGACCTCTTTCTACTACAAATGTTTCAGTCAAATATTTGGCTAAGTCTTCTTTACATGATAATTTTGTCATTTTTTTTCAATTTCAAAGTAATTGTTGCGTCAAAAACAAAATTTTAATTTTCCTAATTTTATGGTTTTAATTACGAACAGTAGATATGATATTTTTAATATTTTATGAGATCTTTTTATTTTTATGCAGACACAATGCAAAGAGAAAGGACTTAGATGTATAATAAGAACTTACCTAGACGTCGAGGATTGATAGATGAGTTTCGTACTGGGTTGAAACTATTTTTAAACTTTGCTAGTAGTAAATATGAGTTCATGGATGGAAATAAGTTAAGGTATCCGTGTAAAAAGTGCGGTAATGATAAATTTCTTGTGTGTGATAAAGTTAAAGAACATCTTTGTAAATTTGGGTTTACTCCGAACCATTATAATTGGACTTTCCATGGCGAACCATTTATATCTGATGAAGGATATCGAAAAAGTAACCAATTCTTAGTTGGGGAAGAATGTAGCTATTATGATCAATTGAACCTATACGAAAGGATAGTTATTGATGCAGCTGGTTAGAATTTTGTTTCAGAATCGAATCATGCAAGTACTAGTTTTACTCCTACACTTGAACAAGTGGGTACTAATCATGCATCACAATTGGAAGAGATAGGAGTAACGGGTTTTGATGAAAATGTCTATAATGAAATTTTTCCATCTAATCAGTTCTGGGAAGTGTTAAAAGCAGCAGATGAACCTTTATGGGCAAGTTGTAAGAACCACACTAAGTTATCAGTGATAGTTAGACTGTTAAATATCAAGGCAAAGCATAATGTGTCTGCGTATGCTTCAACTCTTTTGTTGAAGTAATGCGAAAAGCAATGCCTCGTGATAATATTATACCAAGTGATTTTTACGATATGAAAAAACTAGTGGATAACTTAGATCTTCCGGTTGTAAGGATTGATGTATGTAGTAGGGGTTGTATGTTATACTAGAGAGATAATGAAAATGTAGAATCTTGCAAATTCTGTAGCCAACCTAGGTACAAGATTAACAGGAGACCGGGTCGTAATCAGAAGCGTAAACCATGCAAGCAAGTGTTTTATTTGCCCTTAATCCCCAGATTGCAAAGGTTTTATGCATCTAAAGTCACTGCTGAACACCTGACTTAGCATGCAAATCATGAAACAGAAGAGGGTCTAATGTGTCATCCTTCAAATACAGAGGCATAGAAACATTTTGATAGAACATACCATGAGGTTGTGATAGAGTCTCGAAACATCAAGTTAAGTCTCTATGCTGATAGATTTACTCATTTGGAAAATCAAGAAAAAGTTATTCATGTTGGCCAGTTATTTTAACGCCGTACAATCTTCCACCTAGTATGTGCATGAAGACAACTTGTATGTTTTTGATATTGATCGTGACTGGCTCGCAAAATTCGAAAAAGTTTATAGATGTTTATGTGCAACCATTGATTGAAAAGTTACAATAGCTATGGGATAAAGGTGTCCTTACATATGATGTTTCTATCGATTAAATATTTATAATGAAGAATGCTCTTCTTTGGATGATAAATGACTTTCCAGCTTACGGAATGTTATCTGAATGGAGTACAGTTGAGATCTTAGGATATTCAATATGTTTGGAGAGATCAAAGTCATTTAGATTAAAACACGGGAAAAGCCTAGCTATTTTGACTGTCACAGGCAATTTTTACCGATAAATTATACATTCAAAAAGAATAAAAAAGAGTTTATCAAGAATATGACTGAAAAAACACATCCACCATTGAGATTGACCGGCGATCAAATTTAGGAGCGGGTGCAAGGCTTTCCAGCTGTTGTTCAGAACCTTCACAACACGACTATTACGTATGGAAGTACACATAAGTAGACTAAACGCAGTATATTTTGAGATCTACCATATTAGAAGACCCATCTTATTCATCATAATCTTGACGTCATGCACATAGAAAAGAATATTTTCGATAATGTCATAAATACTATGATGGATGTCACCGAAAAATTAAAAGACAACTTGAACGCAAGAAAAGATATGAGAGATATTTGTAATCGGCCAACACTAGATGTGGATGCAAGCAACAGGGGACCAAAACCAAAAGCAATTTATACATTGGATAAGGAGCAGAGACGAGTTGTTTGTCAATGGTTTAAATCTGTGTGGTTTCTTGATGAATATGCTTCAAACCTCAGGAGATGTGTTGATTTGAATGAATGCAAGTTGATAGATTTGAAGAGTTATGATTGTCACATATTTATGGAAAGACTAATTCCAATAGCTTTGAAGAAAGTTCTACCGAACTTTGTATGGGGCGTCATTACAAAGTTAAGTAATTTCCTGCATGATATTTACTCGACAGTGTTAAAAGAATCACACATTGAGAAATTAGAAAGAGATATTCAAATTATTCTTTACAACTTAAAAATGATATTTCCTCTATCGTTTTTTGATTCGATAGAGCATCTCTTAGTTCACATGTCTTATGAGGCCAAAGTTGCAGGTCTCATCCAACTTCGATGGATGTATCCATTTGAAAGGTACATTTTTTTTAAAAAAAGTCAATTGAAATTACTTTATTATAAATTATGTTCTAATAAGTTTTTTTCTATTACAACTAGATTCTTATATCATTTGAAGAAAAAAGTGAAGAATAAGGCATGTGTTGAAACTTCAATTTGTATGCATATATTGTGGACGAAGTGACAACATTTGCATCAAACTATTTTGAGCTGCACGTGCAGTGCAAGAGGCAATGAGCAAGCAGAAATGATGAGGGCCCTATTGATCCCAATTGCAAATCATTCTCTATTTTTAATTATCTGGGTCGACCAAATAGTGCATGTACATTTCGTTACTTAACAGGCGAAGAATGGCATGCAGTCCATGCATATATTTTGCTGAACTGCCCAGAAGTCGAGCCATACTTCTAGTAAGTGTAAATTTGCAAGTATATATTATGTGTCAAATATTTGCTAATATTTAAATGGAATTTATTACAAGGATTTTCCAAACTTGAATGTATGGACTACCACCAAATGAGTTTGACCGTTTGTATAATGAACAATTTTCAGAATGGTTCAAAACATATGTAAATTGCCTATAGACCAAAGCCAAGTTATTAATATTTTATACATCATTTATTAAAATATATATTATTGACTTTGCATGTGTAACCTTAGGTTCACAGTAATCAGGATGCACTTGGAGAGTAAGGATTGCTATATCATCTGTCATGGAGTCCATAGTTAAGGGTACAAAGTTGGTCATCATATTTTATAAATGGATATAATTTTCACACTCAAGAATATTGAATGGGAAAAGCCACAATGAATAGTGGTGTGTCTGTACGGTCATCCAATGGTGGCAGTTCGAAAGATGATTTTTATGGCTTGTTGGATGAAATCATAGAGATAGAGTACCCTGGACCGTTAATGATGCGCATTGTGTTATTTAAGTGCAAGTGATTCAACCCTGTCAAAGGAACGAAGGTGCATACGAAGTTTAATTTGGTTGAAATAAATCACAAGAAAAAATATATGAAATATGAACCATTTGTCTTGGTACAATAAGCAATTCAAATGTGTTATGTATCATGTCCTAGTTTGAAACGTGACAAAGCTGATTGGTGGACTGTATGTAAAATCAAAGCATTGAGAAAAATCAAGGAAACTAGAAGGATAAAGCCTATCAACAAGAGAAAGTTCGTAACACGATTGAAACTGAGGAATATAACATTCTAACTTTACGAGATCCATGTGGAGCAATGATAGATGTGGATCTAACTGAAATTTGCGAATTAAATGTAGAAAATTGTACAGAATCTGATTTTGAGACAAATGATAAAGATGAAGACGAAGATCAAGACGAAGATGAAGACGAAAATGAAGATTAAAATTTTTGTGACCAAACACTAATAATGTGTAATTATTATTGCAACAAGTGTTATTTTGATTGTCATAATTATTATTATTGTTCTTGCTATTATTGTTATTGTTATTATCATTATACTTATTGTTGTTATTATTATTGTCGATTATTCTTATTAATTTAATTGATCGTTGGAAAATTTATCGCTAAATGACGACAAGTCAAATATTATTCGTGCGATGACATTTGTGATATTCTATTTTCAATTGAATTTGGATCATTGTTAATTCCATCGGTCATTTTACGACAACAACTTATTTGTGACTACTGTTCATTGAAAAATTAGTGACGGAAGTGAAATTCACGGCAATTTTCTGAATCCCTCGTAAATTTGCGACGGATTCGACAATGTCCTTTGTTTTTGAAATCCGAAATAAATCCGCCACACAATTTTGGACGGAAAAAAAATATGTCCCGAATTAGCAACGGTCAAAAACTCCATCGCAAGTTTGGGATAGGAAAAAAATTTCCTCCCAAATTTGCGACTAACAAAATAATCGTCGCAAATTTGTGACAGACAAATATTGTCTGTCTCAAATTTGGGACAGAAAAAAATTCCCTCCCAAATTTGCGACCAACAAATATTGTCCGTCGCAAATTTGCAACGGACATTTTTTTGTCCGTGTCAAATTAGCGACGGGACAAAAAAATCCGTCGCAAATTTGCAACGAACATTTTTTTGTCGGTCACAAATTTGAGACGGATTTATTTTTCCGCCGCAAATTTGCGATAGATTTTTTTCTGTCGCAACCATATTCGCGCACAATTCAAATTTTTGCGCCCGTCTCTCTCTCTCTCTCCCTACACGCGCACATGGCCCATCAGCTTTTTTCTTCTTTTCAGACTTTTTCTTCCTTTTCTTTTTCTTTTCCTCTTCCTCTTCTTCTTCTTCTTCTTCCTCCCGTTGTCGTCGCCGAGTACCGTGGACCGCCGTCACCGTTACCGCCATCGCCATCGTCACCTGCCCGCGCGTATGGTCGCCACTTGCCTGGTGGAGCTCACTGCCGCCCAGCTCACCCGCGCGCCGCCCCTACTCACCTCACAACCGCCGAGCAGCCGACTGAAGCCGTCGCCGCCCAGCAGCCACCTGATGCCGTCACCACCCAGCAGCCGCTTGATGCCGTCGTCGCCCAGCCTCGCCTGAGCACTTGCTGTCGCCATCGCTATCACCGCCTAGCCGTTGCCTGACGCTGTCACCGTCCAGCCCCGCCCGATGCTGCCTGACGCCTCTACCACCCCAGCCGACTCCCAACCGCGGCCCGATGCCTTAGCTGCCTAGCTGTCGCCCGACGCCGTCGCCGCCCAGCTCCACTGTCGTTCGTCCAGCCGTGGCCAAATGCCTGACCGACTAGCCACCACTTAGGCCCACACCCACGCCGAGCTCGCTATTAGCCGACCAGCCAAAATATTATCTTTGTTTGATTTTTCTTGGCTTTGAACCAAGTAAGCAACTCCCTAACCCCTACCTAGTATAATGAGTATTAATCGGACTTGTTTAGGGATTGTTTAGTATCTGATTGGTTGGCTAAATTAGGAGTCGATTTCAAGATTGCATGTAGCTTTGATCGATGTTCGACTGGTTAATTTGTCTTTTATATCGTCGATTAAGCATTCAATGACAATCGGGTGATTGATTAAGCATTTTTACAGAAAATGCATTAAAATTGAACAATTCTGGAAAAATTCATAAAAAATTCGAGAATATTTTAAAAAGTCAAATTTTGGAAAAATATTAAATTTGGTGAATTTTACAAAAGAATTAAAAAAAATAAAATTTCAAAATATCACAAAATGGCAAAAAATAACTGTGGCCACCCACTTTGAGTGAAATTTAAATTTTTTTAGGTGCCCAAAAAAAGAATAATAATAAAAAATTCAAAATTTCCAAAATTTTATAAAATGGATTAAAATACCTATGGTCACCCATTGTGAGAGAAATTTTAATTTTTTGAGATGCACAAAAAATTTAAAAATAATAATAAAATAAAAAATTTCAAAACTTTACAGAATGACTTAGAATACATGTGGCCATCCACTTTGTGTGAAATTTAAATTTTTTTTAGGTGGCCAAAAAATATTAAATATTTAAAAATTTTCAAAACTACACATAATAGCTTATAATACCTGTGGCCACCCACTTTTAGTGAAATTTAAATTTTTTTAGTTGCACAAAAAATTTTAAAAAAATAAAATTAAAAAATTTCAAAACTTTACAAAATGACTTAGAATACCTATGGCCATCCACTTTTAGGGAAATTTAAATTTTTTAATGCGCCTAAAAAAATTAAAAAATTTTAAAACTTTACAGAATGTCTTAGAATACATATTGCCACCCACTTTTAGTGAAATTTAATTCTTTTTAGAAGCCCAAAAAAATTTAAAAATAATAAAATTAATTTTATTACAAAACTTTACAAAATAACTTAGAATACATGTGGCCACCCACTTTGAGTGAAATTTAAATTTTTGTAAGTGCCCAAAAAAAAATTTTTGGGAAAAAAATTCAACAAATCAAACAGATTTTTCCTTCACAAGTCAATTTCTAGCAAGAATGCGAACAATTAATTTCTGGCAACATTTTGATTTTTGGAGCAAAATAGTTACCATTCGCACCCTCAATTGTTTAATGCCAATCGTATGGTTAATTAGGTTAATCGTGTGGTTGCTTTGCTTAATTGTGGCTGATTGGTTAACTATGGCCCGATCGTGTGGATTGATTGATAATCGTGTGGCCGAGAACGAAGATCATGTGGCTGAAATTGATGTTTCATGGTTGATCTTGTACTTGATGAATTATTGTGTGGTTTGAAAGTGGATCGTATGGTTAATTATGACTATTGTCGGCTTAGCATGACATATCGTGCTCATATATTGATGTTTGATATCAAAATAAGTGCGATTCATAGTATATTTGTTCGTACAAAATTGTACGTTATAAACACCCGGCATTGGCTAATTAAGAGGAAACATTTTTTGCTTCTGAAACAAAATGGTAAGTTTTGTCATATACGTCATTATGTGTCCGTAATACGTGTTCATATTTTTTTATATATTTATCTAACATTCCTACTTGTCAGTATAAACGTGGAAGTCATATGCATAGAAGACCAGCCTCTTCCATGTCCTCGTCCCCGTCCCTTTCCTTTTCCCCTATCCTTTCATCTAACCCTCAACCACAATATGCTGATGAACAATATGGACATGTTAGCCCTTCCTCTAACACTCAAAAACATGTTAGGGGACTTGGCCACATACAAACTGAATCTCCTCCAGTTCCATCTCCTTTAGCTCCCTCTCCTTCCGTTCCACCATATTATTCAGCGCAACAATCGAATAATGACGGAAACACAGGTGAAGAAGATAACTGATTCATGATATGCCCATTTAGAGATTCGTAAGTACTTCATTTTTTTTATTATATGTAATATTTATGGTTTTAGATATGGATGTCAACTGAATTGCTGATGTTGCACAATATCCGTATATTTGCAGATTCACGGATGCTCCGTTTATTGTGATAGAACTGAATAAAATAGTCAAAAACTATTGGATATGGCAGTATATTAATTACATAAGTGTTCCATAAGAAGCAAAAGATTTGTGGTGGAATGAGTTCAAGGTAAATTTTAGATATTCTATTTTCTCATCAACTAAATTCGGCGTAGTATATTGATAGTCAAGAATGATGTAAATGGACCAGAACAACTCTTTAGTTTTCGATACTAAAGGGACCAGATATTTTCCCCGATATGAACTTTACAAAATCTATCGCCGAATTGTCTGGTGCATGAAAATGGAATAACTTTCAGTTTTTTTTGTATTGATTGCAGTGGAAGTTCAGGTGGGATGAAGAGGAAGAGAATGAAGTGAGAAGAATTTTTTAGAAGAAAGTCGGTGATCACATACGAAATGTGATGAATAGAGCGAAAATCAAGCAAGTGAAGCCCGCTTTCATTACAGCTGACAATTGGGCGGAAATTAACAGAATTTGGGAAACTGAAAAGAGTCAACAAATCAGTGAGCAAAATAAAAAGAATCGATCTTCTAGTTCTCGTGAAGGGTCTGCCACATATGCTGGGGGCTCTATTAACATTGGGAAGCATCGCAAACAAATGGCAAGTCTATTAAATAAGTTATAAGTTAATTTAATTCAATTACTCATGTTTACATTTTGTAGGCACATGAATTGGGGACGAAACCGATACTTGCAGCTACATTTGAACGCACATTTCAAAAGAAAGATAAGACATGGACTGGCGATAGAACAAAAGCTATTAAGGTATGTAAGGTTATACTTTGGGTTTTATGGAAACTAGAATAAAAACCGTGAATGCTTTTAATATTTATGATAGATATATATAAAGTTATTTTATTTTCATCTATATTGTTAATGTAGGAAAAATATGATGAACTTTTAATGAGCAATGCTAGTGGTAGTGATAGTTGTGCTGCGTTTGAGCTATCAATTGACAGTATGGCATTATGAGTGGAGGCAACAGGTGGGATAAAAAAAAGGAAAAATATTTGGGATGGGATCCTTGTCAAGGATGTACACGCTGAATCATGTTAGAACTTCATCATCCAATGCGACTTGTTAAAGGAGGTCACGACATGATGAGCAATTGACCCAAGAAGTGAACCATCTGAAAAATATACTTGTACAGAAAGACGAAGAAATAAATGACTTGAAACAACAAATGCAAATCATTATGCGATACCTCAACCTCAATCGCAATGAGGTTCCTTCTGTACCTCCCGCTAATCCAATAGGTGATTGGCACAATGATAAGCGACACAATGATGCTGAGATTGTTGATGATGATGATGATTTTTTCGGTCCTTTCTAATTAAAATTTCCAAAATCAAGAGTAAGCTTGCTTCACAATCTTTTATGACATAAGTGCAATTTCACCCAATATGTTCCCGCCCTACAATTACTTTTTGTGCACAACTTTCTTACAATTAGGTTCTTTGCTTGCGAAAAACTGAAAATTTAGAGATCCCAAGATGACATGCTTGTTAAAAAAGTTCATGATATTTGAACATTGTAGAAATGCATGCCTTAATTGACTTTGAGTCCTCTTTTCCTGGGAATTGGTGTTGGTAATTCACCTCTCTAAGTCGTTAAACTGTTGAATGTTGTTTGGACAAGGATCTAATTTTTCCTAAGTGACAGAAATATGGTTTACAAGGGTGAAAAAACTATAGTGGATGTCAAAGTTGACTCATATTCATATGTAAGAACATTGATGTTCGTCCTGAAATGTTTTTTTGTTAACTCTCTTACTTATTTTTTTATACCTAGTTCCACATACATGCATAAACGCTTCTTTTATATTATGGACTGATTGAATTTCTTTATTTATGTATCCACATTTCATCAAGTGTTGACAAAAGTTACTGCTTTTGGTGTCCTTCCGAGTACCAAAGCTACTCAATCTTGTGTTTGATTTGTCGATTTTTCATTTTTTAAGCAAAATCTATGATTGTCCCACCTCCTATGAATGTTTTGAATGTATTATAAGATTGGATATCGAATAACATCATGTCAGACTTTGCAACTTTGCATATATCATTATTTTTTGCAGACTAGCATCTTTCCTTCGGTTATATTTTTCAATTATATGGCATTGTGTCTGGTTTGTTCGTTTTCTGTTTCTGAAGTGGAATCTATGGTTGTCTCGTGTCCTTTGATTGTTTTGAATGTATTACATGATGTTCATTAATGCGTAGCTATTGATATGGACAAAATTTGATAGCTGAAATGGTGTAAAATTTGCGACAAATATTTAGAAAAGAATTTTGCAACCATTACAGTTCGTGGCTAATTTGCGACAAACAAGTAGTGACGAATCAAGTTCATGGCTAATTTGCAACGAATACATTTTGCGACGAATTTTGCAACGAATTTTACGACAAATTTTGCGACAAATAAAGTTCGAGCTAAATTTGCGACAGATTTTGTGACGAATTTTGCGACGAACAAAGTTCGTGACTAATTTGCGACGAATTATTTAACAACGAATTTTGCAACGAAATTTGGTACGAAATTTGCAACGAATTTTTGCGACAAAAATTGCGACGAAATTTGCGATAAATTTTGTGACTACATTTGCGACAAAATTTGCACCGAAATTTGCACCGAAATTTGGGACGAAATTTGCGACGAATAAAGTTCATGGCTATTTTGCGACGAATGATTTGCGATAAATTTTGAGACGGATAGTGTTCGTGACTAATTTGCGACGGATAGTGTTCGTGGCTAATTTACGATAAATTATTTTCCGTCGTAATTTTGCGACGAACATTGAAATTTTCTGTCGCAAAATTTTGCGACGCCCTAGAAGCGCTAAATTCGTCGCAAATTCGATTTGCAACAAATTTTTCCAAATTTTTTGTCGCTAATCTGTTGTGTTTTTTGTAGTGAAAGCTTTGATATTAGAATCTTTAAGCAAGAATTTATCTTCTATTTTTTCAATCTTGTTTTGTAAAATCTTAACCCATTTTATGTGGTCCGAGTTCTAAATGTATTTATGTAGTCATTATTTGGGTGGGTCTTTACTTATGAGTAGTATCGAAGCCATCTTTAATCAAATGTGACTAATGAATGACATTGGAGGACCTCGCCCATCCAACATGAGACTTGTGGCGTACAAGCTCTCCCCACTTATAGCACATTCTCATTGGTATTGGTCCCTATTCCCTAGCCACATTTCCCCCACTCATATGTGATTTTATTTATTGATCCAAGAAGAATGCTAGAAGACGCACCGTATTTGACCTTTGTTGTCCCAACGATCACTTTTTGTTCTCGTCTAAGTGACTAAGCTCTTATTCATCTTGAACCACGCGTCCACCGGAGGAGGTGTTCATCTTATATCATCTATCATGATGCGATCCTTCTTACTTAAGGTAAGCCCTCAAAAGAAGTACTAAAATCGTGACCATTCAATGGCGGTTGTTTACTTTTGAGTTTTGAATAACATCACAGTGGCTCCTTCATTAATTTAAAGGATCAAGATGTTATAAAAAATTTCTGCGATCTAACCCACTTCATGCGGACCAAGGCCCCAAAAGAAATGCTTCAGAGTGTATTCGTCAGACAATAGGATTTATTCTACATGTACAATGAACATGTAGGGTCATTTTGGGTTGTATAAGCTGGCACATACAATGATGTCAATACTCTTAAGTAGGCGGATCTGGAACACCTCAAATTCGCACATGCAATGTGAGGGAGATGGTTGAACAAACATATTGGTAGCGTTCTTTTGTATTTGTTTCCTTCAAAGAGAAACTACAGAGAAAGTGCAAGGATATAACGATTTATGAATTATTTCACCTTGAAAGTGAGAAGCTAATTATAAGGATAAATTCATCAGAAATCTTAAAATTTGTAACAAATAGCAATCAACCCTTAGACTATAAATAGTTCGGTCAAGTTAAAAGCTTATCCAAATAGTACAATCGAGTCGATCCAATAAGTATGTTAATTTTAACTATAAAAAAAATTGGGTTAATGCCACGAAAATCCCTAAGCCAGTACACCCGTGACAAATTTATCCCAAATTATTTTTTTGATCACAAAAAACTCCAAACTTGTACATTTGTGACAATTTTACCCTCAATTGTTTTTTTTTACCACCATAAACCCTACACTGGTACACATGTGATAATTTTACCTCCGAATTAATTTTTTGACTACCAAAAATCTCAAACTGGTACATTTCTGACAAATTTACCCTCCGTTAATTTCCATTAAATTTTACTATCAAATTCTAAGTTTAGTGACATGTGGTAATTGATAGATGTACCGGTTTTAGGTTTTACCCCCCCCCCCCCCGTTTGTCCTAAGTTTACCAATTTGTGATTTTTTGTAATATTAATCCAATTTAACCGACACTAACGGAGGGTAAATTTATCATAAATGTACTGGTGTTGGATTTTTTGTAATAAAAAATTAGTTCGGGGTAAAATTATCATAGGTGTACCAGTTTAGGATTTTTGGTGATCAAAAAATTAGTTCGGGGTAAAATTGTCACAAGTGTACCGTTTTGAATTTTTTGGTGATCAAAAAAATAGTTTGAGGTAAATTTATCACAGATATACCAGTTTAGGATTTTGTATGGTCAAATAAATAGTTTGGGATAAAATCATCATAAGTATACCAATTTGGAGTTTTTCGTAAAATTAACCCAAAAAAATTCCATGTCCATGAATTTCATTATTCTCTCTCTCCTTATTGGCTTTAGGGCACTAAAGGTGGTTCCAAACACACTGAAACGACACTATTAGATCCACCAACGAAGCCTCTCGCACTGAAACGACAATATTGAATCTCATATTTATGAGATGTGTGGGAAATGAAGTAAAATGGAGAAAAAGAAATTTTGAGTGGAAAATTTTGAACAATAAAAAAAAATTTGTAAGGAAAGGATGGACGATGTAAAATAGTGGATATTTTCTTTGCACTTTCGTCCCCCGCTTTGCTCCAAAATATAACAGGATTCTTTAAAACCTTTATTAAGCACTTAGAGATGGGGAAATAAAATAAAAAGCAAACGATGGCGCTGAAACATATTAAAAAATTAATTATTCTATTTTATTATTAGTTTGATAAGTTTTGTTAAATTAAAGAGACCATATCATTTATATTTAGCAAGATAGAGTTGGTTGATCTAAGTAAACTATGTGGTTTGATTAGTATTATTCAAATGAAGAATTATATTGTTCGTGAATATAGTTGAGAAGTTATGTTTAAATCAGACTATATCATTTGAATATATATTTTGAAGAGACTTTCTCTTTATTTATGTTTAAATTCAGTCAAAACTAAATTTTTGGGGCCAAAATCAATAAACTAATGCTTATTAATCTCAAGTGGGACACGTGGTAAATTTATGTCATGTGGCTTACCACGTGGCCTTCATGGAGGCAAGCTAAAGTGCCACATGGTGACTAGACTACATAGAGTGAAAAATCTCTCAACTCTAATTTTGTATATATAATACATGGAGAAGATAATAGATTAGCGTCTTAGAAATTGAAGATAGAACTACATTTTCCCTAAGTCACTCTTCTGATTTGTGAGTTATAAAATGGACATTATTAACATGCAAAAAACTTCATCCAAAAAGTTATTTGCAAAAATTATTCAAAAAATCCTAAATCTATTGTACGACAGTCAATTCAGTTATAAATCTTTTAATTGTACCAATTTAGTTTTAAGCACGTTAATAATTTATCACTTTAGTTCTTCCGATGCATTTTGAGCTGAAATCACTAATGTAGTGGTTTAGTCATCATTGGTTATCTTACGTGGTACGTCCAGAGCTAAAATGGACAATTTTTGCAAATTTTATCTCTTTTTTTCTTTTTCTTTTTCTTTTCTTTCTTTTTTCCCTTTTTCCCTCCATCGTTCGTTACCAAGCCTCATCGATGGTTGGCGAAGGTCACCAGCTTCAAGCAAGGGCGACCCTCACCTAGGCAAGGGTCCCACTCGCTAGATCCGGCAAGGGCAAAGTCTCGACGAGGCTAGAACTCGCCCAAATTGCCCTTGCATGTGGCCAATGGAGGAAGAAAGAAAGAAAAAAAGAAAAGAACAGAAAAATGGAAGAAAAAATAAATAAATAATTGTAAATTTGTCCACATTAATGTCAGCTGTCCCAGTCGTGCCATGCAGAACGGCCAGTATCCACGTCGGTGATTTCCGACCGAAATTGGCCGGAAAGGCTAAATAGGCAAATCAGCAAAAGGTTTAGAATTAAATTGGAACAATTGAAATGTTTAAAACTAAATTAATAAAATTGAAAAATTTAGGACTGAATTGGCCGCCATACAATGAATTTTTTGAATATTTTTCCTTACAAATGTAGTTGATGTCCATGATTGTTACCCATCAATCAAAATGGCAGTTCAAGGAAGTTTCCGATAATATGTTTGAAAAGATAAAAACCCTGACAAAAACCCTTTCCTCTCCCCTCTGGTTGCCATATGCTTCTTTTTGTTAATTTCACATTTGTGTGATACTGATAAACGTAATTCACCAATTAGGCAAGCAATTTTTGACAAGAAATATTTACAGGAGACCCGCAAGATAGGTAATTGAGGTCTAGTCGGGTTTCGTAAATTGGTCAACTCGTTTATACACGAGTAGTAAATTTGTTGCTCACGGGTTGTCCCGTTTGGAACACACTTAGACATGTCTCCAATTAAACGATTCAATATGTTACCCTTTTGACGCAACACCCTATGCACATTTGGGTACATCTGTCAAATGGGTGAGTCAACTCAAGTTTAAGTCAGATCAAAAATAGTATAAACCGAATTGATTCATTTCTACACAATACAAATCCAGTAATCCACACTCAATCCCACCCATAGTACTGAAACATTTTTGTATTTAACTTAATTTAGGAAAACTCATATACAAACTAAGGTTAAAGTATGGAATGAGCAAGCACGAGTGAGAGTGAGAAGGAGCGAAAAGAATTATATATGTAAGTTAGGTTTAAGTAAGTTGTGAACCTATTTAACACCCATATTAAATCCATTTATGATCATAGAGTTGGGTCTAAAACCATTTATAACCAATTTAATGAATATAGCTAATCCATAAAATAACTCAGCCCATTAAATATGAGTTAAACCTACGTTAGAACACATTTTACACATTGACATTTATATATGAAACTATATTTTGAATGTATTAAAAGCTTCAAAATGTGTGACCAATTAATCAAATCTGTGGTGTTTTGATTTCATGAATACAACACGATCAATAAATGTCTCATTATCGGATTAGATTTAAATTTGACACGATACGATTATGCAATAAAGAGACGATGGATGGATCTAGATGATAAGTATTTGAGGCCAGCTTCACATATTGATAATAAAAAAAAAGGTTCTTTTTTTAGCAAAAAAAAATAAAAAAAGGTTCTTTAACTTTTTTTTCTTACTTTGAATCATAATTCATCTATTTTATTGATTGAAATTCACATTATCTCATGAAGTAAAAAGACTGTTGAATAATGTAAGCTATTCTAAAGATGAACATTAACGAACGAAATTGAGTGTTCGAATAAACCCATAACTGTTAACTATTCTGAAAGGCCAAATTACACGTTTATTAACCTGGTAAACATATAATGACAAAATTATATATATAATATACATGCGAATAAATAATAAAAGAAGGAAAGTCATGAAATTAAGTGGCCATTACCTTTTTTTTTTATTTGGCAAGACGAATTTCATATTTTGCACAAATATTTATACACATATATAATATAATTACTTAAATAAAAATAGGAAAAATGCCATAAAAAACTCTAAATTATGCTCACTGTGACACATTTACTTTAATACCAAAAATCCTGAATTTATATCCGTGTAACACATTTACTCTCTATCAAAGTTTCGTCAATGAGAATCATTAGCAAACTATCTACATGGACGCCAGAAAGAAAACAGTGTTAACATAACGCTCACATGGCTTAAATGAAATAAAAAATAACGTTATTTTGACTAAAAAATCATCTAACGGAACATTTTTTTGTAACATATAATGGAACTTGACGGAGGGTAAAAGTTTAAAGTTTTTCTATGTCACAAGAAAAAGTTTAAGATTAACATATCACAGTGAGCATAGTTTGTGGTTTTTTATGTCACAAAAAAATATTTAAGGTAAATGTGTTACAATGATTATAATTTGGTATCTTTCGTGACTTTTCCCCAAAAAAAATATAGGAAAATGACACAAATAGTCACTCAACTCTGGCCCAATATGAAATATGGTTTATGAACTTTTAATTTATTCAATTTGGTCCCTAAACTTTAATCCAATTTGCAATGTGATCCATGAACTTTGAATTTGTTTAATGTCGTTCCTAAGTTTTTGGTGCATATTTAATTTAATCCCTAAACAATATGAAAATGCTTAATGTAGTTCTTCCATTAATTCAAGATTAGGGATTATATTAAATATTTTCATATAGTTCAGGGACTACATTAAATATATACCAAAAGTTCAAGGGCAAAACTGAACAAATTCAAAATTTAAGAACCAAATCGAACATTACGCTAAAGTTCCGAAACTACACATTACACAGTGAGCCAAAATTTGTGAAGTGTTTATGTCACCGTCCCCAAAAAAACGATCGACGGTGCCTTGAAGTATCCGACTGAACTGCGGACTAGCGATCAGCCGACACGTGCTTCGAATCGCATGGCGCGAACGCGGGCAACGTCAACAAACGCAACCGAGTGCTCGGACCCCAAAAAAAAAAAAAAGCGAAAATGAAAAAGAGGAAAGCGGGGGGCACTTGGGGCAGAATAGTAATTTCGCGAAATCTGCCAAAGCTTTGGTTTCAATCCCAGTCGTTCACGTAACGAGACGTCTACACCCCCCCTCGCTCGGTTCCCTTTGCGTACTGTGCGTACGCGATCACCTCCTCTCGCTCCCTCTCGTTCCTCTTCGCTGCCAATCGCGAGAGAACTCACCCACATCCCTCCCAAGCTCTCTCTCT
Organism: Syzygium aromaticum; assembly: GCA_024500025.1. NCBI lineage: Eukaryota > Viridiplantae > Streptophyta > Magnoliopsida > Myrtales > Myrtaceae > Syzygium > Syzygium aromaticum. The sequence goes on from CM044895.1 coordinate 14,779,367, forward strand.
CTACCTGCGAAGGACGGTGATGGGGAATCATCCACGGCAGGGTCGACAGGGAGTTGGCTCGGCGCGGCGGCGCTGATTCCGCGGCCACCGCCGGCGGCGAAGGGATCCGGCCCCAGCAGCAGCGAGATCTCCGCTCGCGCCTCAGGTGTTCCTTTCTTTCTCCGATTTTACCGTATACCCTTTTGCTTCCCGGTTCTTGATTTCGCGCCGCTTCCCCCTGTCCCTTGCTCCGATGATGTGGGGTGGGGGGGCGTGGGGGGCGCTCTTCCCGGGGACCCGGTTGTCTTACCCGGTTGACTTTATTATTGGATTTCGATTTGGGTGTCCGGCGGGACGCAATTGGCCTCGTTCGAGGGGTTTCGTTGTTTTTTGGTGCTCTGGCTTCTGGGTTTTAAAGTTTGGGGCTTTTCTTGACGTCTGAGGGAACTTTCGTCTCTCTTTTTAAGGTTTCTTGGTCGTGCACTTTCTGGAATCAACACGGGCGGCGGCGGCGGCGGCTTGTATTGATGATCACGCTGATGTTTTGTTTTTTTTTTTATCGAAGAGGGAATTCCATGGCTTGGTGTCTTCAGCTCTTGAGTGAATCTGCTGCTCTTTGCTTCGCTTGTGCAGTTTGAGAAAGGCTGTTTGAGGTCGTTCGGCTCGTGAGGAGCATTGTTCCATCCAATGGCAGAGGAGACGTCTGATACTATGAACCTGGATTTGAATCTGAGACCTGTTTCTGATCGAGAGCTGGATGTGTCCAATCGAATTGCGGATTTTGAGACCTGGTATGAGGGACCGCTTCGGAGGCTGAGAGAGGCTAGCAGGATGAGGGAAGCTAGGTTGAGGGGTCGGCAGCGGTGGAGACGGCGGGCAGCTCGGATTTCGCCGGATGCTCGGAACATTTCCATGGACCTTGATCAGCTGGTGATTGACTCGGGTAATGTGACGACCTTACACACCGGTGAGGGGAGTGCTCCTGCTGAGGATAGATTAGGAGAGGAGCCCAAAGTTTGTGAGAACAACGCGAGTTTTCTAGTAGATGCCAAGTCAGAGAAGAAGGATGACATGGAGAAAGGCAATGAGACTGAGGGGAGCTTTTTCGATTGCAATATATGTCTGGACTTGGCTAGAGACCCTGTTGTGACTTGTTGTGGTCACTTGTTTTGCTGGCCATGCCTTTACCAATGGTTACACATTCACTCGGATGTGAAGGAATGTCCTGTTTGCAAGGGAGAGGTAACTGTTAAGACCGTGACTCCAATATATGGGCGTGGGAACAGTACTTGTAAGCCTGAGGAAGATTTGACTCTCAAGATCCCCATGAGGCCTAATGCACGTCGTGCTGAAAGTTTCAGGCAAGTTGTTCAGAGATCTCCCCTGCATTTCCCTATGGAGGACATCATTCGGCATCTTGGGAGTAGAATTGATTTGACCCAGGATATAACTGAGCCGCCGGAGTCTAGTGACATCCGTGAAACACCAAGGAGTAGTTCTGTACTGAATCGAATTTTGACTAATCGTGGAATGCGTAGAGAACAAACTGCAACTGTGCCGCCAGCTGATGATGATGTTCATTTTCTGAGGGACAACATTCCTAATACTGATCGGAGAGAGAGCCGCCGACTCTCTTTATTGATTAGAAGAACACAAGCTCATAGAAATGCTACAAGTCCTATGGAAGCATATTTGCGCAATTATAATCTAGGAAGAAATGAGGAGCAGCCTTCTTCGGTTGACGATAGAGATTCTTTCTCAAGCATTGCTGCTGTAATAAACTCAGAAAGCCAAATGGATACCGCTGTTGAGATTGATTCAATGGTATCCCTTTCAACCTCATCTTCAAGAAGAAGAGGCGATGCTTCTAGGACTTCAGATGTTGACAGTGAGGATTCTCGTGCAACCAGGAGGAGGCGACTGGACTGAAAGCATACTCGACCAATCAAGTATTCATACTCTACATCTGTACGAGCGTGAATTGTTGCTTAAAAACTGCTTCTGCAGCTCTGCTTTAGTCTCATTTTTCTTCCAGATAGTTGTGGCTCAGGTAATTATGAAGCTTTTGAACCCCTTCTGCTTTGTTTGGGTTATAAGTTACTTAATATAGAATCTTCAGTACCTTATGAATTGCAAATCAAGATGTGGTGGGGTTGGATGTTAAGCATTTAGCTGTTGATCAGCTTCAGGCACTTCAGATATGAGTCTTGACTCATGCAATAGTATTAAACAAAAAGAATTTGAAAAAGAATCTGTCGCGTTTCTTTGTTGTGTAGTGATGAGTGGTTCAGAACTACTAGATATTAGATGTTTGCTTGAGATTTGATCACTGTTGATCACTCAAAATGAAGAATTTGTCCTTTTACGCTGCCATGTCCGCGCATTAGTGACTTCATTTCAACTTGCGTGGACTTATTGAGCAAGTAATCAGCTTAATTGGGTAAAGGACCTTGTTCTATCCAAGAGAATTTGTAGATCAATGACTTGTCTCTGGAAAAGTTCATGCACGATGAATAGTTTGTCAATTTCTGGCCCCCAGATGATTCCTGAGTTCATATGGACATTCATGCGGTGAGTATGACGTCCTAATTTCTTGCTGTTTTTGTTAAGATTCAGTTCTATATTGGCTCATTCTGACAATGGCTCGATGAGTTGTTCTTCGATCGAAACAGATTTTGGTGGATTGAGATGGCTTGGAGTTGGTAATGTGGGCTAGGTTGAGAAGTTTTGCGCTATTCTTCACTCTCTTTCAAGGGCCAGGCGGGCAATTGCTGTCTTTTTACGGCTACTAACTCATGCATCCTCTTCAAAAGGCTAAAAGCACTTTGGAATGATGGTAATTCATCGCTTGCACCGAGGTTGTGGATGCTGATATATGCATATTCCCATTGAGCATCTGGTCATATGGTCATATATTATATGACATGAACTGGCCTATGTATGACATAGCAATACAAAATGTCTCGTCCTAATAAAGAAGACTTGAGTGACATATCTATTCTTTCATTGACATACAGAGGCGTTCTTGAACAAGCAGCTTCTTGCTGCTGCTTTCGAATTTTATCATCCAAAGCTGCGTTTCTCCCTGTGCTTCTTCTCTTCACGGTCAGGATCTCATGATTAGAATTCTTGACCGGTCTTTGTTCCTTCTGCTCAGTGCAAGCTATCAGGTTCTCTTCTCTTGGAATGATTAAGTAGGGGACTTCAACTTTTATTTTGTGCTAACAAGTCCTCTGACTTGTGTGTGCGTCCGCACGCGTGCCCAATTAAGTTCATCGATTATCTATCTATTAACACCATTGAGTCGGTGATGTGGTGTTGTCGATGTGGTAGAAGATGGACTTATGATGTTGATGTGGCGTCACATACGCGTCCAAATTTCGAGTTCGGTCTCGGATATTCTAGAGTTTCTCTGCTTACTTTGTTTCGACCAATTTTTGGGGCAAAGCCTTCTGACCTTTAACATGGCCGAGTCGTCGACCAAAACCTGTCGCTTCTTGTTGCGAGATTGCGAATGCCAATCCGACATCAACATGGCCCTCCCTGCTTCCGAATGATGTATCAACCACCAAAAACCTAATCTCCGCATACCACAGGCGGCTAGATCGCCTCCCACGTGCCGGTGCCGTTCTCGATTCTTGAGTCCAGCGACCTCGCCTCATCAAAGGACGGCGGAACGATTGGGCCTGGTTCACAGTTTCTTCGCTCTGAGCTGGCATGGATTACACCAAGTCACGGGCCTAACAGCCCGACCCAGATTTAGGTGGGTCTGGTCAATATTTTTGGGCTTATCGGGTCAAGCCGGGTCAACCCAAAACTTTTTCTTCGAGGGATTAAGGCCATGCAAGTGAAGAAAGTGTGAACAAACTAAGTGGATTTTATGTCGGCCTTGGCACGGTCACAGCAGCCCAATCTTCAATCTAAAGGTTCAATCTAAGGGTGTGTTTGTTTTACGGAAAATCGAGAATTTAGAAAATATTTTTTTTAAATGGTTGCTCGTATCGTTTACAAAAATGAATAAACAAAAAATATTTTAATCGTTCACAAAAATATTTAAATATAAATTATTGTCGATAATAAAAATATTTTTTATTAGCTAATTATTTCAAGCGACAAAGCAAAATTTTTAGGAAAATGTTTTTTAAAGTCTTGTTTTTATGCGGAACAAACGGAGCTATAAATCTCTATAAACCTGATGATAGGATGCACCTTGTGTCGTATCTTCATATTACGCGTAGTTTCATGTCATTGCCAAAGGGATTAGAGAGTTTCAAGCTTTCTTGTTCTTGGGCTTAATACCCAAAAAAAACCACAAACTTTAGCATTTGTCCTAATTATATCTTAAACTTTTTTATCTAAAAAAAATTTCAAACTTTTACTTTTGTTCCAAATCTACCACCGTTAACTTTTCCGTCCAATATTACCGTTAATAATTATTTCAATATTTTTTTTATTTTTTTCGAATTTTTTATTTTTTTTTTCTTTTTACTTTTCTTTTCTTTTTTTTGCCCTTCACGTTCAACCTCTGGCCGGTTGCCGGTCCGACGACCAGCCAAAGACGGGGGCTGGCGAGGCTCGACCTTGCTGGTGTTGTGCGAGGTCGGCCTTGCCCACCCCTGGTGAGGTTCGTCCTCGCTGTGGCTAGCAAGGCTCAGCCTCGCCAGCGGCCGGCGGGGCTGAGCCCTCGCCAGATCTAGCGAGGCTCGAACTTGCCGACAACTGGCAAGGGCAAGCCCCCGCATGCCTCATCCTCGCCAACCGTGGTGAGGATGAGGCCGACAAGGCCGAGCCCTCGCCAGGGGCCGGCGAGGCTGACCTCGCCCAATGCCAGCGAGGTCGAGCCTCGCCCGCCCCTGGCAAGGTTCGTCCTCGCCGAGGCTGGCGAGGTCATACCTCGCCACAATTGGCAAGGATGAGGCCGGTGGGACTGAGCTCTCACCGGCGTTGGGCAAGGCCAAGCCTCGCTAGCCACGGCGAGAACAAACCTCGTCAGGGGTCGGTGAGGTTGACCTCACCCAACGTCGGCAAGGTCGAGCCTCGCTAGTTAGAGGTTGAAGATGATGGGAAAAAACAAAGAAAGAATTGAAAAAATCATAAAAATAAAAAATAATTATTAACGGTAATATTGGATGGAAAAGTTAACGGTGATAAATTTGAGACAAAAGTAAAAGTTTGGGGTTTTTTTTAGACAAAAAAAAATTTAAGATATAATTGGGACAAAGGTTAAAGTCTGGGATTTTTTTGGGTATTAGGCCCCTGTTCTTGTGGTTCCAAGGAACAAATAAACCTTGTGCTTCGGTTTCTTGTATTGATAACTATATGTCTTATACGATAACATTAGGTTAGGATATTATCCATGCCCCATCCACAATTGCTAATTGATAATAAAAAAACAATTAATTTGAAGACTCTAGCATATATCTTTATCTGAAATTGTAATTTTAATGTTGAGAATTTATGAAGGCATGGCTCAATGGGATGCCGCCTTTCTCTCCATATGCTTATTTATTTTTATATTCGGCTTTTGGGTTAAAGCACAATCAGTTTCTATGTTAATTGAGCAAATTACCCTTCAATTACAAGATTTGTTTTGGTATTAATAACTAACACTACCCCCCCCCCTCTCTCTCTCTCTCTCTCACAAGAAAATTAATCTCATCCTTTCTTCCATTCAATACTATGACTCCGTTCGTTTCAGGAAAAATATTTTTCCGAAAAACATTTTCCATGTTTTCCGGTGTTCGGAGGCGGAAAATATTTTCCATGAGAAAACATTTTTCTTCCCCACCCCCAAATCCTTCATTGTTTTGAGGAAAATGATTTCCGCTTCTGAAAAGCGAAAATTATTTTCCACCAAACTCCTCCTTCCCCCCTTCGGTCGCCGACCTTCGGCTGCCGCTCATCAGTCGTCGGCTACCGCTTGTCGATCGCGGCCTCCACTTGTCGGTCGCCGCGGTCGTCGGCCACCGCTTGTCAATCGCCGCCCACTGCTCGTCCGCCGCCGCCGCCGCCGCCACCGCCGGCAAAAAATATTTTTTGAAACTTTTTCATATTGACTGCCGAACACCGAAAAATTATGTTCCAAGAGTTCCAGGAAAATGACTTACGGGAAAATATTTTCCAAAAATACAATATTTTCCGCCAAATGAACGGAGCCTATATTTGATCTAGGTTTGCAAAAGAAAAAAATTATCAACTTATCTCTGACATCCTCTCAAATCAGTAAACACAAAAGATGTCTTTGTTCTACGTAAAATTATATTTCAAAGTCAGAATATATTTTTGCCTCTTTGGGATAATGAATTTATCAATCTGTTGGAGATATAATGCTTTTAACTGGACTTGTTAGAAAGTCTTTGATTTGTTCTTTTCTCTGAGTTTTATGTGATTTTAATGGAAAACCAAATCTCATTGCGAGTTCTTTCATTCGAAGTTATATATCTTTGTAGGAAAAAACTCTGACAACAAGATCCACGAGCGATGTTGATAAACATTCTTCGTGATTGAACACTAAAAATGTTTAGTCTCGATCTTTCTCCGTTTTTCTTTTTCGTATCATTTTCTAGTCTCTATGTTTAACGATTAGAAAGAACATATGAAGTAAAATGCTGAATTGAGTTTCTAGTTGAAAACCCACACAGGTTTTGGTTTTGCTATCTGTTTTTTTTTTTTGTTAATATCACGAAAAACCCTAAATCGGTACACTTGTGGCAAATTTACCATAAACTAATTTTTTTACCCACAAAAACCCCAAACTGAAACATTTGTGACATATATACCCTCCGTTAAATTGGATTAATATTACAAAAAACCATAAACCGATACATTTGTGACAAACGGAGGATAAAATTCGAAACTAGTACATCCGTTAATTGTGACGTATCATCCAACTCACGAAAAATCACGAAATCGGTACATCTGTGACAAATGGAACATAAAATCTTAAACTGGTATACCCATCAACTGACACATGTCATCCAACTCATAAATTTGACGGTAAAATTTAAAGGAAACTAACGGAGGGTAAAATTAACACATGTATATTTGTTTTGGATTTTTCGTGATATTAACCTTTTTTTTTCAATCTTGAAGGAAATTTTTCTTCAAATTAGGTTCAGGAAAGAATAGAAAAGGGACTTCAGAATCAAATCTTGATAGGAAAATAGCAACTCATAAATCATTAATTCGCATTAAAAAAAAGCCATTACTTAGTATTAATGCATGCTTAATATAATTGGGCTAATTAGGGGTGTGCTTTAATAAAAAAAAGTATCGAGCTGACGCCATATAAATAATAATAATTAAAACAAAAAGGACAACGAACATCATTATGATGTTGAGAGGTTATGAAGACTTGCCTACATTCTTATTCAAAATTGACAATGATTAATAACTAATTTGAAGACTTGCTTATATTTTATTTAATGTGTTAGTTATCATGTTGGGTGGGTCCATGGGACGGTGCCTTTCTCTCCATGCTCATTTGTTTACGCTATTCTCACATTTTTTTTTGTTAAAACACGTCATTTTTATTTTAACTGACCAAATTAACTTTCCCTCACAAGATTTAGGTCAGTATTTATAGTTAACGTTACCTCTCTCTCTCTCTCTCTCTCTCTCTCTCTCTCTCTCTCAATAAATTAATCTAATCCTTTCTCTCATTTAATATTATATTTGTGCTAGGTTTTCAAAAAAAAATTAGTTAATTTATTTCCAATGTTTTTTTTAATTAGTAAAAATTAAAGATGTCTTCATTATGAGTAAAGCTATATTTCAAAGTAAGAAAATATTTTCCTTTTTGGTATGACGAATTCATTACTTTGTTGGTAATATAATCTTGATTTGACTCGTTAGAAACTCATTTTATTTGTTCTTTTGTCTAAGTTTTAAGTGATTTTGATGGAAAGCCAAATTTGCTTAGAAGTTCTTTGCATTCAGACTTATATTTATCCGTAAAAAAGTACTTTGAGGACGAGCTTTACGAGCAATATTGCTAAAGTCTTTTCATGGTTGAACGGTAACAAAGTTTAGTCTTAATTTTCTCTTCCTTTGTTTTTCTTTTGATCTTTTTCAAGTATTTATGTTTAACCATTGGAAGGAACAGATGAATTAATATCTTGAATTGAGTTTGTAGTTGAACACACACTCGAGTTCTGGTTTTGCTAATTTGAAGGAAAAAGGAAATTGTTCTCTTCAAACTAGGTTCAAGAAAGACTAAAAAAGGAAAATTTTGAATTAGAAGAGATAAGGAAAACAGTAACTCAAAAGATAATTAATTCGCATAAGAAAAACAGCGCGCCTCAATTACAAAATAAAAAGAGCGTTGAAATATCGCCAGATAAAAATTATATAATTAAGACAAAAGGGATAACCAAACATCATTAGTATTCAATCACCCCTCCTTGTCCAAAGATTTTCTTCTTCTTCCTTTTCCATTTGGTCAAAGTCGTTGTTCTCTTCTGCCGACCAAAGCAAATTTCCTCAATCAACCCTAATCACCTGCCTAATAATAATAATAATAACGATTATTCCCAAACGCAACATCTCGAAAGTGAAACGTGTCTTCCCAAACTTTCCAAAGCCTCACTAATCTAATCTCGCGCATTCCGAGACGAGAATTCCAAAAGTATCTTTTTCCCATGATGAACTTTGGCAAGCAATCATCGCCCAAAAAACAATCGAGAGCATCAATAATAATTAATCATGATCTCGCCCGCCCCTCGACTTTGACAAGCCAATGAAACAGTCCGGGAAGGAGCCATCATTGGAATCTTATCATCATTACCTACCTTCCCATCATTCCCATTTTCATTCTTTCTTCTCTCGCTAAGAAAATGCCTTCAATTCTCTCGGGCCCTCCATGTCCGACCCTTTCCCAGCAGTCACAAAGCATCCCAGATAAGAGCAATGAAGAGAGAGAGAGACAGAGAGAGAAGGATGGATGGATGGTGATGATGATGAGAGTGACGATGATTGTGAGTATGATTATGATAATAATTATGATAATTAAGACGAGAGAGAGAGAGAGAGAGAGAGAGATGAGGGGAAAACAAAAGGCATCTGCATGACTAAGGGTGAATGATGTTGTCTGAAGGGAACAGAATAGATCCTTCCAATGTCTCTAGGTTTTGCATGCGAAGCTGTCTTCTAAGATATGCGCCCCTCTCATCGGGGTCGTCGTGAGGTGACATTTTAAGGAAAAAAAAATTAATTTCCTTTCTCTTTTACCCTTTTGGCCAAGTGTCGTGAGGTGGCAATTTAGTGGAATAATTTGGAAGAACTCTTTATCTTTGTACCAAGAATATTCGAATAATTAGCTGCATTCATGCTTTCTGGCCCTAGGGTTTAGGGACGTCATGATAATCATGAAGAATTTATGGCACAGATATGGCTTCATGATCATCAACACGATTCCTTGATTATTTTAGATAAATAAATCTTCATTCCATGCATTTCAATATCCTCATAGTAGCCACCAACTCTAGCCAGACGAAAAGAAATTCTCATTAAAGGTTGGATTGATGTCATTGGAAAAATAAGGTTAGACTATTTTTCCCTTTTTTGGTGTTAGCTGTGTGAAACTCAACTTTGTCGTAATATTTGAGACCAGCAAAAAGGAAATGTAAAAATTGGGAACGTCTAAAGCGTGCAAGCACTACCCACATAGATATTCCTATCACGAAGCTAGAAAAATCAAGTGGTGACTAATAAGTTACATAAAAAGACAGTCAATGCACGGAAAGAGTGAGTTCACACATAGTAATTGGATTTTATCATGGATTGCTCTTGATATTGTCCATACTTACCGGCGTGAGCCCATCCCCTTATTCTTCTTGTTGCGTAGTCCATAGAGTGAACTCATTGATAAAGAGAAGAAAAGAAGACTACCCAAATAATTAGGGACTATGGAATGTAAACATAAATGCCTTTTAAGATACGTCTTTTATACAACATTTTAGAAACATCATTATGAAATAATTAGGGCACTAAACAAAATTTTTCCACAGCATTACTTGTACATAAGAAATATACTAGGTCCAAGGGAAATAGGAAAAATGCTCAGTATACTCTACACTGATTTACAAAAGCGATTTACCAATGCGTTAGACTGTCATTTACATATGGCTCATTTTTTAAATGCCAACTTGCAATCTTCCATATCAATTTTATAGGTCAGACTTAATATACCCAATATAACAACTCATAGAAACAGAGGTTTCGAAAATATCCGCCTCAAGCAATAAAGTATTGTACAAAATTTTCTAATCGACAATTGATCATTAATTATGGCAATTGAATTTCTCCACAATATGTATGGAAAATGGTAATTATTTAGAAAAGGTAGGTTCATGGACCTCATAAAAATCCATAAATACAACCCTATCAATTGATTATGGACTTTCGACCAAAAAAATTGATTATAATTTATTTTTAAAAATTAATTATAAACTTAGATTCTCTCTAAATTGATTTTTATTTTTTAATTTTCACTTTTCACTTTTTATGGACTTAGGAGGCCTTGTGACTCATGCTGAAACTCTTTTTTAAATCCGAAATACTCGAAACTGTCATAACATACAAATATCGGCACGTAAAATCACATATAATTGTTTTGAATTTCTTTTTTCATTTAACTTGTATTCTACTTTTTGCAGGAAATAAATATTCTAATTTTTTTCTAATTGTATTTTACTTGTATTTTTATTTCCTTTTGCAAATTAACCGGTATTCTAATTGTTTTTACAGGAAAGAAAAGGAATTCGTTTTCTTCCGCAAATTCACAAACGAAAAAAGCCCTGGATTCCATTTTGAAAATGAAAACTTTTGAGTCATTAGATTTGGAATGAGTAGGTGAATGATGATTAAAAGTAATGATTAAAAATGAGATGTGTATAATTATTCAAATTTAAAGGATCAACATTAAGCGAGATAGAGACATATATTTGAGGAACGCGGCTTTCTAATTATGAGCAAAAGGCAATGGAGAGAGAGGTCATTAATAAAATGTCCCCAACATGATAAACGATTCAACCACCGCCGGTGAAATTGAAGCGCGTTGACATTGTGTTATTGAGTGGAATCGTACAAATTTTGTGCAATCAAACACTAATCAATCATCCAAAATCCCTTTTCGGTTGACGAACAAAATTGCTCCAAGAAATCTTTTCTAGAAGCCGTGTGATCCGACCCCATTGAATGTTTATCCTATTAATCAAGCAAACACAATGGCCAATTCAACCTTGAATTTTTACCAAAAAAGTTACATGAGCCTTTGTTAGTGATGAGTTATGGGCTCCGTCGACAAGAGCAAAGTTTGGTCAAACGGAAGTCATCGGTCAACGAGACAACCGGCGAACTCCAAACTTGTCGACATTGAGAAAGTCGACAACATGTGGTGTGAAAAGTTATCGATGGAACCTTTCATCGGGAAGAGAAATCGATCGACAAAGCGCTCGACAACAAGTGATCCTAGATTTTGGTTAAGTGTTGAGGCAGTGCAAATAATGAACTGAACATAAGCCTTATTTTTCAGTTAACGAACAAAATTGCTCCAAGAAAATCTTTTCTAGAAGTTGTGTGATCTAACCCAAATGAATGTTCATACTATTAATCAAGCAAACACAATTGCCAATTCAAACTCAATTTTTTCGCCAAAAAAGTTTCACGAGAATATCGGTAGATATAGCTACCGCCCTAATATGACCAAGTCTTTACTAGTGATGAGTAAGAGGCTTAGTCGACGAGAACTTTGGTCAAACGGAAGTCATCAGTGAACGGGACGATTGGCGAACTTCAAACTTGTCGATGTTGAGAAATCAACAAGCCGTGGCATGAAAGTTATCAACGAAGCCTTTCATCAGGAAGAGAAGTCGATCGACAAAGTCCTTGACGGCAAGTGATGCCATATTTTGGTTAAGCGTTGAGGTAGTGCAATTAATGAATAGAATAAAAGTCTGCCAACAAATCAGTTGAAGACAGATGGTTATGCCAATATTCTCAAGATTTGCAACTTCTTGTAAATAATCATTACAAGATAATAGAAGATTGTGTCTAGTGTTTATAATATCTTATAACAAAAGATAGCATTGGAGGTCTAATGGATTTAAAATCCATAATAGTGGGTAATAACTTCGGAAGTAAATAACCTGGAAAATTAGATTCAAGACGCCACAATGAAATGACAAGACATTGCAAATAGAACTCAAAGCATGGTAAGGAAATGACATGAAATGGCAAAATCACATGCGACATAACATGACAATTTAGACGCAAAAGAAAAAATGACGAAATAAGGCGACATGACAATAATCACGCGCGGCGTGACATGACAATTCAGATGCCAAACATGATAAAAAAGTGACATGACATGGCACTAGTAACTTGACAAATTACATTACTTGAGAAGTCATTTACATTCAATTTGCGACTTTAGTCGAACATGATAACGTTTAAGGAGAAACATACATTTTTTATTCAGTCAAGTAAAAAAAATTCATAATTCAGCTTCAAATCATGATTTAATGTGAAATCATTATAATTGTAGGCTTTTGACTTCCAGTTGCATTGTCATAGCTTGTCTAACACACGAATCATATCACTTCAGTACATGACCGATGGTTTAGCTTACAGATAAAGGAGATAAATTAATGTAGCACTTCAAAACGTCCACCAACCTTGTATCCCCTAAAAACTACACCGTTCACATCATCAACAACAGTAACATGCATCGTAGCGCAATTTCAGCACAACCAGAACCGTAATGGCCTAATTTCAAATTATTATATTCAAGACAATCTTTTCAACGGTCTATGAACATGCATCATGACACATTCTAAACTAGAGATTCCATTTCGTAATTATGACGGCTTAGAAGCATGCATAATTCATAACAACGATTCCGGCATCATAGCAAAGTATCCCAACACTAGAGATTTCATTTCGATATTGCGGCACACTAGAAAAATGCCTCATTCAACTTTTCAAACAAGCAGCATATCGACACATTCTTTAAAACTAAGATTCTAAAAGAGCATTATGACGCAAATTGAGAGAATTTCTACATAGGGGAGGGGCTATTTGTAGGACGAAGCGACCGCCTAGAGTCCAAGCGTGCCTCTCTCGGGCCCGTAGCTTTTCCTTCCTTCAATTTGTGTGACTTTCATGGCGTTGGAACGCTCGTGTCGAGAGTTTTTCAACGCGCCCAATATTGTTAGGAAAAATTGTGAAATCACGGACTCTAGTTGTTTCCCTGTATTGAGGTTTGTGGCTTAGGTCTATGAAGGAGGCGTCATCTTCGCAACTTGACGCTTTGAAAAATCATCGTTTGCCATAACTCAAGGGCTTGGAAGTTTCGCTCGATTCTTCCGGGACCCTTTTCTCGTATCAGAAGACTTTACCAGAGTTTGACCAGCCATTACTTCCTCGTCCGACATCCTATCAGCTCGATTGTTGCTGCGTTGGAATGCTTATAACGTAGACAAAACTAATGTTTACAGGATAGCTTTGGCAGAACCAAGTAAGTTCTCAGCTCCCTTCCAATAATAAGCATGAATAAAGGAAGGAGGGGCACAACTTGGACTTAGTAAACAAAATTTGAGCTTCGGTTTTTGTCTTTGTCATGACATCTCGAATCCGATCTTCAACCTCAAAGAAAGACAACACTACAAAAAAACTGGATTTTTGCTACGAAAATTTGCGACGAAAAAATTTTCGTTGCAAATTTGCGACAAATTTTCCAACAAAAATTAAAATTCGTTGGAAATTTCCAACGAAAACGTTTTCGTCGCACATTTCGTTGGAAATTTCCAACGAAACAATTTTCATCGCAAAATTCGTTGGAAATTTCCAACGAAAAAAAATTTGTTGGAAATTTTCAACAAATTTTGCGACGAATTCAAAAAAAACCCGGTATTGTTCGGCATTTTTTATATTCGTTGGAAAATTCGTTGAAAATTTCCAACGAATTTCAATTTTCCGGGCTATTATTTCAGTTTGTACAATTTTCGTTGGAAAATTCGTTGGAAATTTCCAACGAATTTTCCAACGAATTACAAAAAAACCCATTACTATTCGGCATTTTTTATATTCGTTGGAAAATTCGTTGAAAATTTCCAACGAATTTTCCAACGAATTTCAATTTTCCGGACAATTATTTCAGTGTGTACAATTTTCGTTGGAAAATTCGTTGGAAATTTTCAACGAAAAAAGATTCGTTGGAAAATTCGTTGGAAATTTCCAACGAATTTTTTTTCGTTGGAAATTTCTAATGAATTTTCCAACGAATTTTTTTTCGTTGGAAATTTCCAACGAATTACAAAAAAACCCGTTATTGTTCGGCATTTTTTATATTCGTTGGAAATTTCTAACGAATTTTCTAACGAATTTCAATTTTCCGGACAATTATTTCAGTGTGTACAATTTTCGTTGAAAAAGTCGTTGGAAATTTCCAACGAATTTTTTTTCGTTGGAAATTTCTAACGACTTTTCCAACAAATTCCAAAAAAAACCCAGTCCTGTTCGGCATTTTTTATATTCGTTGAAAATTTCCAACGAATTTTTCAACGAATTTTAATTTTCCGGACAATTATTTTAGTGCGTACAATTTTCGTTGCAAAATTCGTGGGAAATTTCCCACAAATTTTACAACGAAAACCCTACTTCTTCCTTATTCAATATTTTCGCACTCGTTATTCCCACAACTTTCAATTTCCACATTCACACACACACTCTCTCTCTCTCTCTCTCTCTCTCTCTCTCTCTCTCTCTCTCTCCTTCGCCTTCACCTTCTCCCTCCGTCTCCCCCCCGCCTCCCCCTCCGACTCCTCCCCCGCCACTCCCCCTCCTCCTCCGGCTCCGGCTCCGGCTCCGGCGCCATGGACACCAAGCCTCCGACGCCCCCAACGCCATCAAGCCTCGTCGCCGGCGAGGCTAGGAGACGACGATGGACTTGACGAGCGGTGGCCCCGAAGCCTGCTCCCGCCCCTGCTGCTTCTTCTTCTTCATCTTCGGCCATGGCGAGGGCCGAGCTCGCCCAGATCTGGGCGAGCTCGGCCCTCGTTGGCGATGAGGCTTGCCCTCGCCGGCCGTGGCGAGGGCCGTGCTCGCCATGGTCGGCGAGCTCAAGCTCGCCCAGATCTGGGCGAGCTCGGCCCTCGCCGGCAACGAGGCTGGCCCTCGCCGGCGACGGCCCTCGCCGGCGACGAGGCTTGCCCTCGCCGGCCATGGCGAGGGTCGAGCTCGCCATGGCCGGCGAGCTCGGCCCTCGCCGGCCATGGCGAGGGCCGAGCTCGCCATGGCCGACGAGCTCGAGCTCGGCCCTCGCCGGCGGCGAGGGCTATTTTTCGATAAAAAAAAAAAAATTTCAACCAAAATAAAAAAAATTTTCGATGGAAAAAAAATTTCCACGATTTTTAGCTCGACCAAAAAAAAATTTGTAATTTCCAATGAAAAAAATTCGTCGGAAAAAAAAAAATTCGTTTCCAATGAATTTAGTCACGAGTTTTCCAACGAAATTTTCCAACGAAAAAAAATTTATCGCAAATTTCCAACGAAAATTGAAATTTTTCGTTGGAAAAATTTCCGACGACTTATTACCAACGAATTTTTTTTCGTTGGAAATTCGTTTTCCAACGAATTTCTCCAAATTTTTCGTTGAAAATTTCGTCGGAAAAAACATGTTTTTTTGTAGTGCAACATTTGACATATCAAGTTTTGCAGCTGTTTTAAAAAATTGTCAAGTTTGACCTATAGTTGACTAATGTTTGACCCATGAGATACGACACAAGGCTCAAACCACATGGATTCTACTCGCCAAAACGAGTCTTTTAATACCCATGTTGTCGCCTGAAATTCGGCTCTTAATTTTTCACCCCTCCCTCTCTCGTTTCTTCTTCTTCGTTTTAGTTCAACAAATGTAAGAAGGCACACGGTCGATGCAAATCATATTTTGCAACATGTATATCAAAGCGGAAAACGATTTTTTTAAGGCACTAAAAGTCATTCTCCAAAAGTCAACGAAAAAAATGACTTTTGAACCTAGATGCACACCGCAAGCCATCCCAAATAGAGTGGAAGATCTCGGCATGTGCTCATCATTGAATCTAACGATCGGCCACATGATGATAGTTCTCCAAAAGTCAACGAAAAAAATGACTTTTGAACCTAGATGCACACCGTAAGCCATTCCAAATAGAGTGGAAGATCTCGACATGTGCTCATTATTGAATTTAGCGATCGACCACATGATGATAGATCTGTTCTTGAGGGATAAGAGCGTGCTCATCATTGAATCTAGCTGCAAACTGCGCTTTGTTATTTGATTTCTTTTGTAGTTATTCGGGATTTTCCAAACTCGAAAGCTTTGTATATACCTCTCAAGTATTATTCTAATATATGAATGACATCTTTCATTCGACAAAAAAAAGGCTATTCAGAATGCGCGCAAGATCTCTAAAATTGAATCTACTAAGGAATCACATCTTTGTAAGTTCCACCAGACCTCAACTATTGAGAGAATACATCATTTGATCTTCAATTGCTCATGATTTATATCTATTCAATATCTCATGTCCGCACAATTCCTTTTTTTTATTTTGAAATTCACACCTAACTTGAGGTTTTCTCTGCAAATTATTGCAAGTTCTATTTTACATGATGCCCCCCGAAGTTTCAAAAGTTGTGGCAATTTGACCCCTCAGATCTCAATTGTTGCACTTGCCACCCAACATTTGGCAATTTCAATGTTCCTTAGCCCTTAATTTCGATCGAATTCTCATGCAATCATGATCACACGCCCCCGAGTGATTAGACGATCTTTCATTTGAAAGGGCAATATCTAGCAAATTCAGGACCACATTTTGCTCCCTAGATGAATTTCCACTTTGTTACAAATAGCCTTTTAATAATTCAGAATTTTCATGATGTCCCCCAACCCCCGCCTTTGATTTTTTAAATTAGTTCCCCTATTTTTATATGGTACTTGTACAATAAAAAAGATTTACCTTGCTCACTAAGGCTGCATTTATTTCATGAAAATTATAAGATTTGGAAAATATTTTCTAAAAATAATAGCTTATATAGCTCACAAAAGATATTTTCCTCGTCCATTAGAGTATTAAGACATAAATTATTGTTGACATAATGAAAATGCATTCTATCGATCAATTATTTCGTACAATACAAGCGATAATATTTAAGAAAATATATCATAAATCATTTATTTTTCATAAAACAAACAAAATCTAAAATAAATAAGTAATAATAATAATAATAAGGAGGAAATGAGAAATCGAGCACATATGTGCGACGATGAGGTTCTCATTTTGCAATCATTAAATTTCCTCTTTTAATTTGCATGAAAAGAATAGAGGTATTTTCATTATTTTTATTTTATTCTATGTTATTTATGTTTATTTAAATTATTTTGTTTTAAATGAGACGTAAACCTCACAATGTCGGGGGGAGGGGGCTGACTAAACTGAACTTCCGCAGCAGCAATCATTACAAAAGAATTGACACCTGTTCCCTCTGTCCAGAATTTCCCCTGTGGGCCCCCCCCCCCTCCCGTCATGCACATAAAATAAATAAATAAATAATATAAATAAAAACAACAATAAATACATAAAGTACAGATTTAAAAAAAAAAAAAGAAGAAGAAAAATACTGAAAGTCGCAGGTGATTTCAGACCGGGGGACTGAACGAAATTGAAGAGGGGTCACGTTCTCCTTCGCTTAGTATTTATTTTATTTTATTTTATCTATTCATTACGTGCCCCCCCAAAAAAATAATAAATAAATAAACATGCTGGTGCACTTCACGGATTATGTCGCATGCACGCACAAAAATAAGTTTTGAATTTCCCTGTTTCAAAAAAAAAAAAAAAAGGAAGAAGATGTTTGCGAATTTAGGCAATCGATTAGAATTCGAATTTGCGCAATTGCTCGTTATTTTCCATTAGCGAGTGACTATTTTGATGCCGTTCTCGTCGCGCATCGCTTAGTTGGACATCTCCCTGTGCGATGTAAGACTCCGTGACGTCGTCGAACGAAAGATATGCGGATCGAAAATTCCACCTCAAGTTTGCAATCTCCATTTTCGATGCTTAGAATCTGAACATTTTTCCGGTTTTTCGTAGCTGCGCATTAATTTAACGATACTGTCGTTTTGGTGAATACTCCTTGCCTTTTATCTCTCACGCATCAAGGTACGACCTCGATTATTCGTTTGGTATAAATGCGGTAGCATTATAGCCACGCTCCATGGTGATTGTGTTAGCGGGAGACCGTGACTTGTGCATTTTTGGTAATATAAATGCTCTCAAATTGCGAACCTCAAAGCAATGCGAGGCGGCATCCCGAAAGCTGTTGTGAATTGCTGTAATTCAAGCGAACCTATGCTGCGTCCTTTGGACGATGCTCTCTCCCCCTCGCAACCTTTCGATTCGAGGTGGCTTTTGGCGTCGAGAGCACCCTGCTCTTCCCCGCTCGGAAAAGCCCAGGCGAGCGGGGTCATTTTCGGGTTGGCCAGCCACGTCAATGGCTTTCCGGCCACCGAAAATAAAAGCACGGGAGACAA
The DNA here is from genome assembly GCA_024500025.1 of Syzygium aromaticum. Classification (NCBI taxonomy): domain Eukaryota; kingdom Viridiplantae; phylum Streptophyta; class Magnoliopsida; order Myrtales; family Myrtaceae; genus Syzygium; species Syzygium aromaticum. Next base: position 14,797,920 of record CM044895.1, read on the forward strand.
GCCGATCGATCGATGTCGAAACCATTCCGGAGCCAAATCCCATATGGAGAAAAGCATCAGGAATTGAACCGACCAGCGGACTAGACGAAACGTTGAGGCAAAAAGGAGGACTCGCAGTATACGCTCTCCACCCTAAACCAGAAAATCCAACAGCGATGGCATGTGAAAAAATCGAAAAAAAAAAAAAGGAGGACTCGCAATATTCTCTCTCTCTTTGTTTTTTTATTCATTAATTAATTACTTTTTTTCCAGTTATTATTATGAATATAAATTTCTTTTATGGAGAGAAAATATATATATATATATTAAGAAGAGCCGAAACCTAAAAAAAGAGAGAGATCCCCACACGCGTACAAATGATTGGTGCCGCTCGATTGGTCCCCGCCACCCTCGACCGGGCCCCACATTCACTACCGTCACGTGACCTGCCCTACCCCCACTTCATTGATCGCGCGCGGTCGCGTCACGTGCCTCCCCCCAGGAAGAGGAAGCGCTTGTCCCACCGTAAGTAAAGTATCTCTTGCGGCGTACGGCGCGAGGGAAAATACCCCCTTTTTTTTTTTTTCCTTTTTTCTTTTTTTTTGATACGATCCGACAGGTCCGGGTGGTTCGCGATGTCCCGTGGAGATGGAAGCCGACGTCGTCTTTCGCGAGATTGCGAGAACCCGATCGTGCCACGAAAGAAATCTCTGACCAACTTGTGCGCCGGACTTTGGTTACCGTGTCTTGAGAAGTTTCATTTCATTACTTGTCCTTTCTATGACTTTGCATCGTTACGGTAATTTAACATTTCTCTGCAGCGATGAAAAATGACGACGTCTTTCATATGATTTCAAAATCTAATCATGCTTCGAAAGAATCTCTGACCAATGTGAGGGCTGGACTTTTGTTACTATAACTCGAGAGATTTCGTTACTTGCCCTTTTAGATATTTTTGCATCATCACGATAATTTAATCTTTAGAATAATTCATTCCACACTTGTCATTTTTTTTATTTATAGGCCCTTGATTACTCTTGGGTAATTGTTGGCACGATTAATCGATCAATCAATTTTTATTGTCTGTTTTGATGGTTTAACCGCATTGTTACGGTTCCCTTAAATGACTTCTTTCAATTTCTTTTGTCAAGGGTCGAGTTTACTAGAGCCTCTTAACATTTTTTAAGCATATGTAATTTGAAATAATCCAATTTTTTTGAGATGTTGATTTTGCAATAGAATACTCCGTGTATCGAAAATTTAAAAGTTTCTTTAACCAATTGCTTAACTAGGGCTTTCGAAAGGGGAAAATTCCAATTAAGGACCTCAAGTGAGGTCAAATTCTCAAAAAAGGACCTAAAGTGAACAAGGTGTTAAATAAGGGCCTGAAGTGCTCAATCAGTCTCAAATAAGGACCTGAAGTGCCCAAAAAATCTCAAATAAGGACCTGGGTCCCCGGCCGGCCAAAATACCCGCCGGCCGGCGAAAAAGCTACTGTTCTGGTGCCGGAACAGTAACTTTTTATTTATTTTTTTTTAACTTTTTCGTTTTTTCTTTTCTGTTTTTTTTATTTTTTTTTTCTTCCTCCGCCGGCCATAGCCGGGGCCGGCGGAGGTCGCCGGCCTCAGGCGAGGGCTCGACCTCACCGGCGTCGGGCGAGGGAAAATAAAAAAAACATAAAAGAAAAAACGAAAAAGTTAAAAAATAAATAAAAAACTACTGTTTCGGCATTAGAACAGTAGCTTTTTTGCCGGCCGGAGGGTATTTTGGCCGGCCGGGGACTCAGGTCCTTATTTGAGATTTTTTGGGCACTTTAGGTCCTTATTTAAGACTGATTGAGCATTTCGAACCCTTATTTAATACCTTGTTCACTTTGGATCCTTTTTTGAGAATTTGACCCCACTTGGAGTCCTTAATTGAAATTTTTCCCTTTCGAAAGATTTGCTAACAAAATCATTGTTTATGTAAATACCTTGGTTCTTGTGAATCGAGATCCTCTTGGCCCTTTGCAATGTAATGATGACATTGCATCATCGATTTTCTTAAAGTAAAATTCAAACGGGACGACTTGGGAGATTTTTGCATATGTGATACGAATAATGACGCAATAAATTGATGGGAAAAAGGCATTGCTTGTCTTTGCATTTTTTTTTTTTTTGAAATTGTTCAAATCAGGATTCGAAACTTTTTTTTTTGGGGGGTCAATTGGGTAACTAAACTACATATAATATGTTCCGTGTATGTTAGCGTCTCGATTGAATTTGCAAATGAGATGGTGACGTGAAATGCCATGCCGGCGCCTCTAGTCAATGCTAACGGGACAAAATAATGATAGGCTTGGATTGATTCATCGTGCTTCCAAGGAAGATTTTGAAGACTGAAAAAGACTCGAACTCTAAATAGAGAGAAAAAGGAGGGGAGGCGGCAAGGGCAGCACTGGCGTCTCCCGTGAGCCGCGGTGGATCGCCAAGCGCTTGTTGGCCTCTAGAGGTGGTGGCACAGCCACCGTCTACCTCGATCTTGAGAAGACAAAGTGAGGAGAGAGAGAGACGGTGGCATTGCTACCGCCATCCTATCGACGTGAAAGCGAGATTGCATGACCCTGAACGGATAGTCACCGGATTGCAGTCTAGTGATGGCACGCTCTATGATACAAATTTGGTCCTCGATGGGGCTCTCTGCTGCCTTATAGGCCTTCCTACGTTATTGTTTGATTCTAAAGGCCACCAGTCCACTCTTTTTATCGAAATTTCTTTTAAATGTGCTTTAAAATATTTAACTATATATAATTTCAATTTTTTTTAAAATCCACGTAGGATGACATGTTTGCATTTAACAGCAACTTAGCAATCACATCAACATTTTCGTTTACCTTTAATTGAAGGAATAATTAATTTCGAATAAAGCACATATAGTTTAGGGACCGATTGGCTGCAAGAAAAGGTTCGAGACTTGATTGCACATTCTCAAAAAGCACGGAGATAACTAACCATTATTAGATAGAAGATCAGCGTTTGCTTCTTGCAAAGCAAACACTCATTCTTGGGAGGTCAGTTGAAGATTTTAGTTACTATCATTATACTCAATCAAAAACTTTTTATTTTTACTGGTTTTATTAGCAAGTGTCCTTGAGACACTTGTCAAGCATGTTTATTTCATATATTTTAAATTTCAAAACAATAATAACACATATTACAAGAAAAACGGTGTATTGAAAATTAGTGCATGCATGCGTTCATTTCATCACCCAACTAAAACTACTCATGCCACTTTGTGAATAAGATCTTGCTAGATCTTTTTTAGTTCTAGGGTTTCTCACAATTCTAATAGTCAGACTTGCTAGCTAAGTGGAAAAAAAAAAACAAGAAATTAAAACTAAAAGAAAAACCATGAGCTAAAGGTAGATGGTAGCTCCCCAAAATGCACTTTGCATAGTGGCAATCGATGGGATGGAGTCGACCAAAGTAATCTTTTGACAATTCCAAAGTTTTTCTTCGAAGTTAATCATATCTTTCTATTGCTCACATGTAAGCTGGTCTAACATGGCTTTGAAAAGTTGTTCGAAAAGGGAGTCGCAGGTTTGAACCCTCATATTCAGTCTAATTCTTTCGAAAATGTCGCTCCATTGGTCCTATCCGACTGCACCTGTAGAGATGGAACATAGAAAAGGGACAAAAGGGAGAACCGTTACACAGTTTTGCTTTCGCTAACCCTAGTGCTATTTGGCCTAGAAAAGAGACCACGGGTTGAGTTAGGTGACATAGGTAAAATAATAGATAGTTTTTTTTTTTTGTTAAGGCCTATAGATAAGAATAATTAAATCTGCTCTTTTACTTGAGACACTTTCGCCATACAAACAGAGGAATAACACTCCAAATTAGTACGTGTTATCTAATTTAACAATTTGACTGTAAAATTTAATGGAAACTAAAAATGGCAAATTTATCACACGTATATGAATTTGAGATTTTGAGTGATCAAAAAATTAATTTTAAAAAATTTTATCAAAATAATAACGATTTGAGAATTTTTCGTGGCGTTAATCCAAAACAACGTAGTAAACTTAACAAATTCCATCACGTCCCCTGAATTTAAATTTACTTAAAAAATTAGCAAAATCTCCCAAAAAAAAAGAAGAAGAACAACGACAACAAGAATAATAATGATAATGAAAGAAACCAAGGAGGCCTCAAAAAGATTCAACAGTCAAAAGACCTCGTTATTGGGAAGAGAAGGGGATAATGATGGGGACCATTCACCAAGAAACAGTTGGGTACACACAAAACATATATATTTCTTTATTAATCTTTTAACAAAGTACACATGCAAGATCTCATCGACCCCTGCACTAGATCTGCTCTTGTCTCTTTTCTGTGTGTGTTGTAGGGTCAGAAGTCCTCGCCCCCCCTCGTTAGCTTCGGATCTACGTTCTCCCTTCCATCCATCCATCAATCAATCATTCACATGGTGGCAGTCTGCTGTTTCCTCCTTCTCTTTCCGTCTTTCCTTCGTTATAAAACCCTAATTCTAGACGCTTCCTTTTCCTGTGCTCGTAAAAAAGGCCAAGACTTTGAATTAGCTCCCGACCGTTTCCCCCGTCTTTGCGTGTCCATTGACTTATGTGTCGCTACTAGTAACCCTCTCCCTGCTGATAAAATTATCCGTGCCCTTCAGTGTTCATCATAAGCTTGTTTTTTCTCAGCCGGAGAGTGGCAAGATATCGATACTTATGTCGATGCTCGTGTAACGCGACGAGATGAGCAATTTGTTGAATCACGCCGAATTCGAACTCGGGTCATTTGAAAAGAAGCCGACGCAGGAGAATTGTGTCGCCAATTATCTCTATAGATATTGGTCTCGCTCCTTGCATTCGAGGACGAACATAAAGATTTTCGAACTTTGCTTTGCTAGGGTCTGACCAAGTTGGACGCCTTAGAAGTGCCTCTCTTATAACCGTTGGCTTCCAGAAACACATGCTGCCAAACTAGGGTTTTAGACGGCGCTATCGAATTAGCGGTTCATTGTGTAGTCATCGAGGATAGGATTATATTAAAACAGAACAATGGTCCTCAAGCACACACGTAGGCATGCACAGTCACGCATGTATATGTGACATCACGCAAGCGGAGGGATTAAATTTAGGCGAGACGGCAAGAGGAGCGCCATCACGGCGTGCAATAGCGACGGGCGGTGCCAACCGTAACCCACGAGCAATGCTTTCTCCTCCAAATGAAAATTGCTTCGTTCTCTCTGCTTCCGTCCTTCAATTTTTTAATACTACTCCAAAAAAGAAAACGTAGTTTTGTCCTAGTCCTACGGACCAAGGTATAAATAAACTATTCAACATCTTTATTTGTAATGCATCACGACCCATCACGTCCACAGACAGCACAATAAAATATACAAGATAAGATAAACTCCTCTTTTATCTTATCCAACTCCTCCGTCGGGGCTATACGCCATGCAAGAAACCCCTCAACAATCAGGACGCAATTTTTCTCCTTCTCCAGACGCAACAGTGGAAGGAGTGCTTCTCCATGGTTGCTTTTTAACTTCCAATTTGGGGAGTAATAATAATATAAATGATCCCTTAATTTCGATTTAACGTGTAATGTAATTCATGAACTCTTAATTTATTCGATATGACATAGTCCCCGAACTATATAAAAATATTCAGCGTCGTTCTTCCATTAATTCAAATTCGGAGACAAAATGAAATATTCCAATATAGTTCATGGACTGAATTGAACATATACTAAAAATCCATGGATCACATTGAATAATTAAAAATTCAGGGACCGTATTGTACAGCTCAGAAATCAAATTAAATAAATTGAAAATTTATGGACCACACTGCACGTCGAGTTAAAATTTAGGGAGTACTTGTGCTTCTTTCCCTTCAATTTACCTCGCTCCAAAAGATATCGTACCGATTTTCCACGACAGGACATAGCAACACGTTCTCTCCCCGATCAAACGACAGATATGAGCAGTCTCGCCTCAAAAACACACCCGCCAAGCCAGAACAGAACAGAACAGAACAGAACATCCTCTGCCGCAAGAACTCCGCGCGCGCGCGCATACAGTTTCACACGGTCAAAATATCAAGGCAAAGGACAGCAGAAGCGTTGGCAAGAAAATGTCAACCCGCGACCGTGCAAAGGAGCAAACGAACGATCGTGGCGAGGGGGGGGGGGGAGGGGTCAGCAAAAGAGGAGCAGGTGGCGATAGGGGCGCGCTCTTTCTTTCCCCCTCTTCTGCCCTCGCCCCATTGGGTTTTTTTTCTTTACTCCCACGGTCCATCTGCTTCGTCACAAAAGCTTCCAAACGGGTCCCGCCAAACGATTCAACTCCACACCACCACCGCCCCCTCCCTCCCTCCCTCCCCCCAAAGCTTATCATTAAAGCCTGCATGGCTTCAATTATTGCAATGATCCCAAAAGCATGACATATCTGACCTGGTCACATCCTCTAGATGTGGCCATTTCAATTGCCCCTCCTCCCCTCCCCTCCCCTCCCTTTGGGACAAAAACATTTCATCCACAATAAAAATAAAAAATAAAAAAAGCACAAAAAGTCCCCACACCCACGCGCGCGGACCCACCACTTTCGCTCCTCTTCATCAGTCTCATCCACCAAATTTCCCCCCCCCCCCACCCCCAAAAAAAAAAAAAAAAAAAAGAGCTTGAGAATTTTTTATTATTTTTTTTCAAAGGACATCCTCCCCCACCCCCACCCCCTAAAGCGGGAATCGGGACACATTGGATACCACCCCCCCGGGGGTTTCCCTTGTGGGTCTCGCGAAGCTTTCGAGGGGCTTTTCGAAAAGACGCCCCAAGGAAGGAAGAAAAAAGGGGGGAGATTGCACTCTGATTTGTTTTTCCTTCTCTTTTCACTATAAACAAAAAGATTGAATTAATAAAAGAAAACACCCAAGACGAGTAAAAAAGGAAAAGGAAAAGGGGGAGGGGGAGGGACACTTTCCTTAAAATAGTGAAAAATAAATTGATTTTTATAACAAAAGGGAAAGAAAAGGACGGTCGCTTTGTCTGCCCAAGGAAAACATGGAAAAAGGCGGGGAGGGGGGGAGGGGGGGAGAGGACTGTGTTCCGGTCAAAATCTTGTGCTAATCTGACCCCAATATCTTTCCCGATGTCTTCTTGTCTGCACACACACACGCATCACGCTTCGGTCGCCCCCCGGGCAAAGGGAGCCGCCCAATGGGATCGCGACACGTGGCCCCGCGAGGGGCCGGTGAGGGCGCACTGCTCTTCCCTTGAGCTGGCGAGAGCTAGGAAGTGAATGATAGCCATTCTGTTTTTTTAATTTTTGTTATTTTTTTTGTTGCCGAGAATGGATTTGGAGTAAAAATCTACTCGGTAATTCTATTTCATTTTTCTATTTCTGAAATAAATTTCTACTCTTGAAAATAAGTTTGGAACAGAAATTAAAAGTAAAATGCTATTTCTGTAACAGAAATGAGAAATGCTGTTCTCATTACTTACCGTCACTACTAGCCGGCCGCCCACCTGCTCGCCGCTCCACCATCGCCTTCCATTGTCGACGGCCGTCGTCCTCCGCAGCTTGTCGGTTGTTGTCCGTCGCCGTCCACCGTCGTCTCCCGCTACCCTCCGTTTGCATTCTGCCACCCATCGCCGGCCATCGCTCACCTCCCGTCGCTGCCTCCCTCCGGCTCTCCTCTACCACCTCCTGCTCAAGAATAGAATGCCAAAAGTTGATTTTTGAAATATAATGATTATCATTCGTATCCTCCGCGAGTCTCGTTAGCCATCGGCGGGGCAGGGTACGTCTCATTTCGGTTGCGTCAGCAGCGATTCCGGGAAAATTCAATTCGGGAAGCTCTCGAGACGATGTATAAATACATGAATGAAATGGACAAAGCGAGAGTGGGGGTCGTGCTGACCAGAGGAGGCAGGATAGACTTCGGGGGCGGGTCGCCAGGATGAGTACCAAACGCGGGCGACCCGGGAGGGGAGCGATCCCAGCCGTCGGATGGTCTGACCGGCTTCTTCCCTTCCCTACACCCGCACCCACATCACCATCATCACCATCATGATCAGCATCGGTCTCATATTGCCACAATCATGACGCTGCGCCGAGGTTCGGTATACAGCAATAATTGGTATGGTGGGGGGAAGGCATGGTGAGATGAGAGAGGTGAGAGAGAGGAATGGTGTTGGGTGAGTCAAATTAATTGCGTGATTATTTATGTCGATTAAGGTTCGACCACCCAAAAAAAAGAAAAAGGAACACATCGACATCGAGTCAATTAAGGACTTTTTTTTTTTTTGTCAAGCTTCATTATGGATCTTCTTCTTAGGTCATGAGTTCCCCTATCACCCATTTGAGGTTTTTCATTTTTTATTTTTTTTCAGTCGTGCTTTATTTTTTAGGACGATGCAAGCGGCGTATGACCTATATCGATTACTAAAACATGATTGGAGGGAAAAAATCAGGGATCGATCGTGGCGTCGGAATTTTTAAGGCATTCATCCGCGAAACCCCCCAAAAAAAAAAATCAAGGCATGTAACAAGAGGTAAAATTAACATTCTTTCAAAGGAATTCGAGCATACAGACGTATTTGAACGGGAACGTTGAACTTTTTCCTCATGACCAAATTATATAAGACGTTTCTCTTAAGAATGAGCATCGTGGATGACTTATTTTATATGCTCGACCAATAGAGTGCTGATCTGTCATCACGCCATGTCCGTCCATAAAAGAGGCCCACTACCCCGCTCGATGAAGCCACCCTTCCTATTTGGAGAGAGAGAGGTGGAGAGTTTAAATTTTCACATTCTCAGAGAGGATAGGAATGGAGACATATAATTTCATATGTGAATTTTGACTTTCACGCACTGTAAAAACTAAGATAAAAGTATAAGAGTCATTTAAAAGTTAGAGTATGACATACAAAAAAAAAAAAAAAAAGAAGGAAAAGTCTCGATAGTCGATAACAACCCCATTTTTATAAAACTGATTATTGGCATCTGTCGTATAGATATGGACACGAGCATGTAGATATATAGGTAAAGCTTTTGGAATTTTAATGAAAGGGCCAATGGAAAAAGAGGACACTTTGATTGAGCAAAAGCCAAAAAAAAAAAAAAACCCTAAAAGGGCCCTAGGGTTTCCTTCAAGAAAATGGGCAAAGACGCAAAGCGAAAACATTCCCCGCAGCTGCCACGCCTTTGAATGTATGTGCGCGGGTGGGGGCGTGGGGTGGGGTGACCTAATAAATGTCACCTGAACCCACCCGGCAAAAGTCAATCGAACTTCCCCTTTACGTCCATTTAAGTATTTGCGAATCTCTCTCTTCGATCTCCTCCTCCTACTCCTCTTCTGGCTCATCCAGACCCCTGCACTGCACAGTGGCACACCTCTCTCTCCACCTTTTTCTCTCTCTAGGGGCATGGAGAAAGAACACTGTGTACCTTAAATATTTATATGGATTCACGTGCGTTTGTCAACCTGGCCTTGTCGGTCAATCTTTACTACCCCCTCTCGCCATAAAAAGGAACGAAGAACGATGAAAACCAGAAGAAAAAGATAAATTATACAGCGAGAAAGGGAGAGAGGGAGAGGGAGAAAAGGGTACACCGCGGATGCAAAGGACGGGGGGTGTGTGGGCGTGCTTGTGTGCGTGTTTACATTTAAAAGGGTGGCTTGGATTAGTCCGTGTAGCCTTTTCCGTTTAAAAAAGTCCATCACGCTTCTCTCATCTTCTCTTCATCGTCTTCTTCTTCTTGTTCTTCTTCAACCTCGCTCTCTGTCTGTCTGCCTCTCTCTCTCTCTCTCTCTCTCTCTCTCTCTGTGATGGAGCTGGCTCTTAGTTTGGGGGACGCGTCGAAGTCGCTCTCGTTCCTCGACAAAGCCCCGAAGATCGCCGTGGACAAGGACGGTAGCAACGGGGAGCTTGGGTTCTGCATGGGGTTGGGGATAAGTGGAAGGTCGTCGAGAGACGGCGGCGGCGACGACGACGACGACGGTGATGGTGACAGGAGAGAGAGTCCGGCGACGGACCGCCGCCGCCGCCACCACCAACAACATCATCCTCCTTCTACTCTTCTTCAGCTCCATCTCTTGCCTTTCTCTGCGACCAATCCCGGGAACAACCACCACAACCACAAGCCCTCCACCTCTCAGTTTCGCCTTCCGTGGCTCACCGATCACTGTAATTACTTCTTCCTTTCTGCTGTTGGGTTTTGCTTTTTTTGTTTTCCTCTGTAACAAGGAAGTTCATTTTAAATGATCGAGTCCATGGAAAGTCTTACCGGTCTCAGATAAGCTTGATAAGGGAGGGGAAGTTTGGTGGACGATGGTTCTGTGCATCTTAAGCAGAAAATTAGGAAATTTTCTTTTTTCTCTTAAATATTTTTAGATGTTTATGATTGTGCATGTCGCAGTGGGCTCCGAGCCGGAATCGTCGGGCGGGGCCGGCAAGGGCCTGGACGTGAACCGGTTCCCGGCGGCGGAGGAGGCGGAGCAGTCGTCGCCGAACAGCGCGCTGTCGTCGTTCCAGATGGACTTCGGCATCAGAAGCGGAGGAGCAGGATTTAGAAGCGGCGGCTGCAACAAGAGGGTCGACATGGAAGGAGACATCGAGAGGGACTGTTCGAGAGGCAGCGACGACGACGACAACGGCCTCACCCGGAAGAAGCTCAGGCTTTCCAAGGAACAGTCGGCTTTCCTCGAGGAGAGCTTCAAGGAACACAACACCCTCAATCCCGTGAGTCTCTCTTCCATACTTGCACTTCCAGATTCATCTTTTCTCTGATTAAACATCATGTCCAAAAGAACCCACGAGAAGATATCAGGAGAAAAAGGGGTGTTATTGTTGATTTCTGTTGATGTTATTGTATGAAACAATCCATTTTTTAACTCTGCAGAAGCAGAAGCTAGCTTTGGCAAAACAGTTGAATCTCCGTCCTCGCCAAGTTGAGGTGTGGTTCCAGAACAGAAGAGCCAGGTACCCTTCCTTCTTTTCTTGGGGTGCTTTCCGTTGAAGTTCGTGAATGGAACGAAGAGATGAAGTCATATTCTCCAGCATTAAAAGAAAGATTTGGTTATCTTCGTGGACAGGACGAAGTTGAAGCAAACGGAGATAGACTGCGAGTACTTGAAGAGGTGCTGCGAGACGCTGACGGAGGAGAACCGGCGGCTCCAGAAGGAGCTCCAGGAGCTCCGGGCCCTCAAGACCTCCCAGCCCTTCTACATGCAGCTCCCGGCCACCACCCTCACCATGTGCCCCTCCTGTGAGCGCGTCGCCACCACCACCACTGCGCCCGTCTCCGCCGCCTCCTCCCCCGCCGCCGCCGCAGCCCCACCCATCGCCAAGCCGAAACCCAGAGCTTACCCGTTCCCCCACGCCCCCCAGCTCCACCACATCCCCCAGGCCCAACCCCAGGCCCACCAGGCCACCTCTTGATCATGACCGCCGGGGAGGCGACGGCGGCGCACGCGCCTCCCACCGCCGATGACTCCGTGGACATACCTTGGCTTGGTTCGTTAATTTAACGTGGGTGGTTTTATTTTGGGCTTTTTTTAATATTTAATTCCTCTTAAATTTGGTTGGGGTTCTGTTTCTCCTGGGTTGTCCCTACTGCTTTTTTTTTGGGTACAGGGAAAGCTTGGTGGTACTGTGTTGGGGAAGAGTCAGAGGTCACGACCTTGTCCAAAAAATGGCTAATGAGAAGAGATTTTAGGACAAAAGAGATGGTTGGTCAGTTAAGGAAATTACAACATTTTATTTGTTCTTATTTCTTGATACATATATATCTTTTTTTCCTCGGAAATATCCCACTTCTGCTTATGATATTCTTATCTATTCATCGGTCCCAAGTATTGGAATGCATGAAAAGATTTGGTGGGGGTGGCCCCCACCTTCCAGAAAACATGCAGAAGAATTTCTGGGTTTGCGACTGTCCATGATGTTTTGAATTTTCTCTCTTGCTGACAACTGATTATGTCCTGTCTTTTTTGACCGGCCCTGCCCTTCTTTTTCTTATGTTAGAAGAGAAAAAAGAAGGGAATGATTGCAATGTGAAAGGGGAGTGGTGGGCTGAGACTAGTCGAGCTTTTACACGGCTGCATGTACGGCAACTGTTCTCGGGTCCTCTTTGGACTGGTTTAGTGATTTTGGCCACCGCTTGGGTAGTTGGTGAAGAAGAAACATGGTTGAACCGAGACAGTGTTTTAAAAAGTATTTAGGGTTTGACAAGAATTGTAATTGAAATCTATGTCGAAGGGTTTTGTTCTGTCTGCTCATAATGTGAAGTTATCTTGATCTTTTCAAACTTCAATCATTTCCAGGAGGTTTTAAATGTATAATATAGATTAGCCCTAGTCAATAATCATACCAAGAAAGACATGGCAATCACCATTTTCGTTGGCGTGCTTTAGCAGAGTCTTGTGACTTGATTTAGTCAGCTGTCCATACCGGTCTACGCCTTCTTTGGCCACATTGAATTGACTTCAAATCTTTCGAGTGATCTAAATTTCGGTCATTGGCATCTGTTGAATCTAAGAGCGAACTGTTGCAGATTCAACTAGGTCACAATGGATTGTGACCAAATCACAATCGGTACATCTTGCAGAAATATTTATGAGCAATTTTTGAGGGGAAATCTGTTGGTTTTCGTGAGGAAGAACACTGGAGTTCCGAGTGTCGATACCTATGTCAATGCCAGTGTCCGCGTAAATAAAATCAATGTGTGATTATCTCCTAGAAGTTTGTGCTTGTATAAGCAACTTTACTCTTGTTCTTTAAGGAGGCCGGCATGGATATTGAGAAGGCTGAGGAGGGTTGAGCTTAGCAAATAAAGGCTCGTGCAATTCACATCTTTGACCGTGCCGATCACATCTTTCATCGTTGTTCAAAAATCATACCAAGATAGACAAACCAAGAAAGACATGGCAACCACCATTTTCGTTGGCGTGCTTTAGCAGTCTTGTGACTTGATTTAGTCAGCTGTCAACACTGGTCGACGCCTTCTTTGGCCACATTGAATTGACTTCCAAACTTTCGAGTGATCTAAATTTCGGTCATTGGCATCTGTTGAATCTAAGAACGAACTGTTGCAGATTCAGCTAGGGCACAATGGATTTTTTACCAAATCGCGATAGGTAGATCTTGCTGAAATATTCACGATCAATTTGTGAGGGGAGAGCTGTTGGTTTTTGTGAGGAAAAACACTGGAGTTCCGATCGTCGGTACCTATGTCATTGCTCTAGATTGTCATCCGTACCAGCGTCCGTGTAAATAAAATCAAGTTGTGTGATTATCTCCTGAAAGTTCGTATTTGGCTAAGTAACTTTACTCTTGTTCTTTAAGGAGGCCAGCATAGATATTGAGAAGGCTGAGGATGGTTGAGCTTAGCAAATAAAAGCTCATGCAATTCACATCTTTGACCGTGCCGCTCTCATCTTTCATTGTTGTTCAAAAGCTTTTAGGTCAAACGGTCCACGGCACCACAGATGATAAGTGATCTTTTGTCCGAGAACCTGACATGGATCGGTCGTTGGACTTCCCATATCAAAAGACATTAAGGGTTAAAGTGGAATCGAGTTATAAATAGGAAATATTCACAAAAATTGTCCATCCATCGATAGTTTCGTCATTTCCCTTTTCCAAATCACGCTCGCCCTTCTTGAGCCCACGACCTTTACCTGAAAAACCTAATTTGTTCAAACAGGAGAACACAAATTTTCGTAACTAAAATTTCGCTCCTCCTACAATTCGTGCCAGTCATTTTCCTTTATTTTTTTTTTCCTACTCCCTCCCCCATGCTGGTCTATCCATAACGAAAACTACATGCTTTTCCAACTACCATTTCGTACCTTGTCCTTATAATCCGTGCTGTCTTTTTCCATCTTAACCGACGTTTTCTTTTACAAAAAAGAAAACTAATTTTTAGATCAAGCTTAGCCTCCCATTTGTAGTCACGACAACTGCGCACATAATTTAATGTTTGGAGTCGGCCTAGCTTTATTATATCCCTCTCTCTCTCTCTCTCTCTCTCTCTCTCTCTCTCTCTCTTGTATATTATTGTTTTTGGGTAAGTGTCAAGAAGAGATTTGCAACCTTTGTTTGGTGTGTTGGCGGCTTTAGCATGTTCAGTCACTTCACAGCTTTTTGGACCGACGTGAAAAAGGATAATTTGACTGAAACTATTTTAATTATTTCTTTTACAATTGAATGGAAGCTCTTTTTTTGCGGGGGTCAATATCAATTTGCCAAACGCCAATTTAAAAGAAGGCCCTAGTTGCGTAAAATCATGGAGCGAGATTTGTGGATTTGAAAAAGGGACCAGTTGCTTTTAATACCTTTTTCTCTAATCTTCTATAATCTAATCTAACCTAATCTATCTATCTATGTTGTCTGTGATTTGATGTATGTGAGTTGGTAACGTGGTAGCACAACATTGCTCGGTCCATGCTCGAGCTCTTTTAGGGACGTGGAAAGGCCATTTCCTAGTTTAACACCTTATACTAATGAAGCCATTTCAAAGTTCCCTTTTGTTTTTTAATGGTAACTATAGGATTAGAATATTTGGCTTCTGCGAGAATAATATGTGACGGGTGATTAATCGCATTGGGCACCAAGTGGTAAATGAGGTGAGTACTGATCCGATTCAATCTGGAAATCGGGCTACCCTTGACATTAGAGTTGAGTGGAAGCCCCTTCTCGGGTAGGGGCCTATCGGTAGTTCTGGGGAAGCTTATGCTAGTTGTGATGCACTCTCATTGGCTTGTTAATTGAAACATAGAACGGAGCTTTCAAATTGTGATATCAATTTCAATCTGATTGATTCTCACCTAATCAAAAGACTTGATGTATATTGTTCTACAAACCACTATTGCGGCCCTTTATGCATTGGGAAGCTTGCATTTTTTTTATATAATTTTAGAAACTCTATTGAGAACTGAATAATTATAAACTTCCTGATGATGTTGGAATCGCCTGATCAAGAGCAAGGGTCATGCTTTGACATGAGTATCTTAGAAAATGGGCATAAATAGAAACACGATGATAGACCCTACCGATTTTCACGACCAAAGTCATCAGATCATCTGCCACAGGGTGTAGTAGCCCATGGTAGGTTTCATAAGGTTGCTGTTCTAAGTCATATTGTAAGCAAACCTCCAACTAACTTGTACCTCGAAAATTTGGTACCATTATGACGAGAGATTAACTGAATAATTAACCTACCGATGGGGCTACGGTAGTGATGTGTCGGGAACATACAGGTCGACTAAGCAACAGCGGCTCAAATCGACATTCTACGACGAGTATGTGATCCTTATGATGATGCCAGAGGGCGTGAGATGCGGATCGCTCCTCTGCACCCTTTTTACTTTTCGCCAAGGTCATTTGATAGTCCAAGACCAAAAAGAAATGACTAGTTTCGAAGCCCACTTGATGAAATAACGAGAGAGGTGATAGGCTCGCACAATCTGGGCATTGTATTCTCACATGTATTTCTGTTGACTATTTGAAATTTTCCTTGTCAACGTGAACATACACTTTGCACACATTTGCTGGAAATACTTGCATCCCATTGACGCGATCCTCGATTATTGGGTTGTGTTTGGGATAAGCTTTCACCCAAAGCCTTTCCATTTATGGTTAGACTAAAGGGATCTCATGAAAAGCAAATAGTGTTTGGTAAACACTTATTTAAGGAACTTTCAAATCTAGACTGTAAGGAAAATTTTGAATTAAATAAAATAAAAAAGGAGAATGGATCGACGGAGCACAGATCGGGCGACAAACCACTGCAACCCCAAGTGAGGGCCGACAAGATCGCGTAACTCTAGGCGAGGGCCGCTGGTGTTAGATTAAGCTCTATGTCAAACCTCAGCTTGTCGTGTGATACCGATCAGATTTGCATAGAAAAGTGAGGGTGATGGTAAAAATAGAAATTAGCTAGTTTAATGAAGGCAAAGTTGAAAAAAGATCGATCATCTCTTGAAGTCGCATTCTGAAATGCTCAAAGCCAATGCTGGGTGGAGTCCCATTAGGCTATTGGATTTTAGAGATGCTTAATTTTTGGCTGAAGAGCCGTTACGACTGTGTTACCTAACACTTCAATTTTGGCAGAAGAACCTTTGAAGGCCCAAAAGGACTCTGGAGCTCTGGAAATGCTCTCCCAAAAGCTTTTGATGCATAAAATAGTAACCCTAATTCTCTTCTCGTCTTAGTTCATGACACCAAATTGACAATTATCATCACACATCGAGTAATTTCACAAGCATTTTTTAAGTCTTTTGGAGGCTGGCCCATGTTACCCAAAGGACTTCTTTGAAAATTTCGGAGTGATTTAGGTGTTGTTCATTCGGGCCTATACATAAAACATTATAACTAGAAGTCTGTGTTACAAACTTGTTTAGTCTATAAGTTAAGCGTCATTATTAGTAAAGGAAATCCTCATAATCAACATGCTAACATACAATAATGAGGCTCACCCCTCAAAAAATTAGGTCTTCAAAGCATTTAATCACGGCTCTAAAAACATCCGTGAGGTGGTTCTTGACAGTTAATTCCCAACGTGGCGACGTTTGTGATACGTTAAGCATCTTCAAAGAGGCAAATTTTTTTTTTCGTGCATTACGATAGAACCGTTTACATCAATTTTTTTTAAGGGAAATGATGATGGTGCTTGGAATTTAGGACGAACTATAGGTGTAAAAAAGCCGAGCTTCTTTGTTGCTGACAAATAACGAGGCAACGAACCCTGGACTCTAATTACCTCGCCAGCTTAATCAACCCCCTTTAGTTTTGTACGTGCTTTGATTACACGACACCGTGCCGCAAGACGTAACGGTACGATGACAGGACAAGGTAATGATTGCATTCGACGTGACATGACAAATGCGTTGCAAAGTAGAATAATGAGATGGCATTACATGCAATTGAATGCGAGACATAATTGGTGAAATTAGTCGACGAAGTAATAATCATATACGACATGACACGACAAATTGGGATGTAAAATCGGTTTGATCTGGGAAATCTGGATAGGCGATTCCATACTCTGAAATTGAGAACATGATCGAAATTCATCGATTTTAATTTTATGGAACCACAAACTAGACCAATGCTCTTCGAACTGCCCAGAACCGATTGGTCCCATTGTTGCGGCTTTTTATGCATTGGGAAGCTTGTGAACTTTTTTATTTATTTATAATTTTAGATAAGTATAAACTTTCTGATGATGTTGGAATCGCCTGATCAAGAGCAAGAGTCATGCTTTGACCTTAGTATATGATAAAAAGAGGGATAATTGTCCAAAAAGTCCTAGATATATTGTTCAACGGTCAATTCAGTTTTAAAATTTTCAATTGTATCAATTTAGTCCTAAACAGACTTTTTGCCAATCTAGTCATAAACCTCTCATTTGGATAATTGGCCTGAAAGACTGAATTGACAAATCATCAAAAGGTTTAGAACTAAATTAACAAATTATCAAAAAGTTTAGGATTAAATTGACATAATTGAAAGATTTAGGAATAAATTGACAACCGTACAATAGGTTAATAACTTTTTGGATAATTTTCCCTTTAGAAAGATAATGATAGATCCTACCAATTTTCACGACCCAAGTCATTAGACCACCTGCCAATGAGTGCAATAGCCCATGGAACAGTCACACTATCTCTCATAAGATTCTTGTGTTCGAGTCATATTGTAAGCGAACCTCAGACTAACTTGTACTTGAAAAATTTGATACCGTCGTATAAAGAGATTTTCTGACTTTTAACCTGCCGATGGGTTTACAGTAGTGACAGTCATGTACATGCGGGTGGACTGAGCAGCAGTGGCTCAAAATCAACATTCTATGGCGGGCATGTGATCTTTATGATAATGCCATAGAGGGTGATTAAGCGGATTGTCCCTTTGCACCCTTTTTTTTTTTAACCGAAGTCATAAGACAGTCCGAGACCAATGAGAAATGAGTAGTATCCAAGCCCACTTAATGAAGTAACGAGAGAGGTGACAGGCTCATACCATCTGTGCAATGTATTCTCGCACGTTAGGGTGAGTTTGAGAGAACTTTTACCCAAAGGCTTTCCGTTTATGGGAAAGGTTTTTAGACTGAAGGGCTCTCACGAAAAGCAAATAATATTCGGTAAACACTTATTTAATGAACTTTCATATCCAGACTGTAAGGCAATCTTTAATTAAATAAAATAAAAAAGGAGAATGGATCGACCGAGCATAGATTGGGCGTGGGCTGCTACGACTCTAGGCGAGGGCCGATGAGACCACATAATCCCAAGCGAGGGTTGTTGGTGTCGGATTATGCTCAACATAGGTTAAATCTGACCTTGTCGTTGATGTCGGGCGATGTTGGTTGGATTTGCACATGAAAAGTGAGAGTCGGGGTAAAAATAGAAATTAGATAGTTTAGTGAAGGCAAAATTGAAAAAAATTGATAAATTCTCGAAGTTGCATTTTGAAAATGCTTATTGCCCATGCTGGGTGGAGTTGCATTAGGCTATAAGATTTTGGAAATGCTTAATTTCGGCTCAAGAGCCTTTAGAATTGTATTACCAAACATCTCAACTTTGGCATAAGAGTCTTTGAAAGATTTTGGAAGTCGCATTTTGAAAATGCTCAAAGCCAATGCTGGGTAGAGTTGCATTAGGCTATAGGATTTAAGGATGTGCAAAAGAACCAAGAACTCCCCGAACCGCCTAGAATTGAATTGAACTAGTTTAGCATTGGCAGTTTCCATGGGGATCGATCCAATTCCCGGTTGGAACCTATGAGTACTGGTCGCTTCAGGTGAGGAACCGCTCAACCGACCACTCGGACTAGAATGGTGATTAATTTCTCTCAGTCCATTACCATCTCAGTTAGAGTGTGTGTGTGTTGATTTGGGGTTAATATTTTGCTATGCAAGTTTGTCATTTAGCAGTTCATTGAATTTTGTTGCAATTGAGTATCATTTACATTTACGGAATTTCCTAGATCGGCCTACATTGGAAAGCTGCATTTGCATTACACGAGATCACAGAAATTTGTTAGAACGTTTAATTATGGAGCTTTTGGGTTTCATAGGATTTTATTTATTCGACACAAAGGAGATAAGGGCTTCCTATATGAAGTGTTGACAACATTAATTTGAACATAACGAGCAGAAGTAGGTTTTTTCTTTTTGTCTCTTAGCAAACAGAGAGGAGATCCATGCGGAATTGTAGCGATTGTAGATCGGTTCCCGATTCCCATTTTGTGGAACTGGTTCTTAGTGGGTGCTTCTCGGTTCAAGTTCCCGCCTTGAGATTGATCACTCCTTGATAGGTTTTTGGAAATGCTTAATTTCAGCTTAAAAGCCCTTAGAATTGTGTTTACCTCAAATTTGGCAGAGCCTTTGAAGGCCCAAAAGGGCCCTGGAAATGCTCTCCCAAAGCTTTTTGATGAATAACATAGTAACCCTAATTCTCCTCTCATCTTAGTTCATGACCCCAAATTGACAATTACCACATCGCACATCGAGTAATTTTACAGGCTGTGAAGTCTTTTGGAGGCTGGCCCATTGCATTTACATTATGTAACCCAAGGGCTTCTTTGAATTTTTCGGGGCGAGTTGAGTGTTGTTCGTTCGGGCCTACGCATTAATCATTATAACTAGAAGTCTGTGTTACAAACTTGTCTAGTTCTCTTGGTACGAACGTGAATTAAAAGACATAGAAGAGAATGATACCGTGTCTATAAATTAAGCGTTATAATTAGTAAAGGAAAACCTCATAATCAACATGCTAACATACAGTAATGAGGCTCGCCCCCTTAAAAATTAGGTTGTAGAAGCATTTAATCATGGCTCTAAAAACATCCGTGAGGTGCTTTCCAAAAGTTAATTCCCGACGTGGCGACATTCGTGATATCGCTAAGCATCTTCAAAGAGGCAAACCTTTTTTCGCGCATTATAATAGCACTGTTCACGTCAAGTGTTTTTTTTTTGGGGAAATGGGGTCGGTGCTTGGAATTTAGAAGGACGAACTGTAGGTGTAAAACAGTTGATTGATAACAACTCAATGAAGTCTCGACTCTAATTAACTCACAAATTTAATGACCCACTCGAGTTTTGTATGTGCTTTTGTTACATAATAACACGATGACATAATATGGCATGACAATAATCACATATAGCATGATGTAGAAAATTTAGTGCGAAGTATAAAGATAAGATGATATGATACGACGATAATCATATACAACACAACGTGCCAAATCGGATATGAAATATAATGATGAAATTACTTGACGAAGCAATAATTACATATGATATCACCCGGCCAATCCAAATACAAAACACACGGTTATGAAATGATCACGCCAATAATCACGCCCGGCATGACAAGGCAAGCCGGACGTGAAACAAAACGGCTGGAATTGCACATATTTTAAAATCAAACTTAACTCGATTTTGCCTTCGTTTTACTTCCTTAAACGTCGAGTTGACTAAGAAAAACGAGATAGCGACCTTCAAACCCTCGACCGAGGGAAGACGCTCGAGCACAAAAAGTCAACCCGAAGTTAGTGTTCGAATAGATGCGAGTTCACCTGAGCAAGAGCCCCCAACACCTGTTCATCTCCTCTCTCTCTCTCTCTCTCTCTCTCTCTCTCTCTCTCTCTGTCAAAGCTCCCAATGAAGACGACGACGACGACGATGGCGACGAGTCGCAATGCCAAGCGACTCGGGGGACCGGGGAGATCACCGAGTCGAGCGAGCGATCGCGCCGAGTCGCTCAAGACTCGGGCGAGCCGGCGAGCCAAGCCGGTCGCCGCCGCCCCGAAAGCGGCGAGCCCCGGAACTCAGCTTCGACCCCGGCATCGACCCAATGAAGCCCCGCCCTCGAGCGCATCCTTCGACCAGTTCAAGATTCTGTCGCGGGAATTCTTTCAAATGGATGCTCTGGACCTGGCGCCGCGGTTGCTCGGGAAGTTCCTGAGACGAGACGACGTTGTTCTTCAGATTACTGAGGTGGGTGCTCTTAGTCTTCGGTGGCGCTAAGTTTTTCTTTGGGAACATTGTGTCAACTCGCCGTTTGCATTAGAAATGTGGGCTGCGGCCAAACATGAACAACTTGTCTGGCATACTAGTTGTGTGGATGCTTCATCGTTTTTTTCTCTCCAAAATCTCGAGTTGTCAAAGATGGAGTTGGAATTCGTATTGGGCATATTCCTTAGGGAAGTAGCAGTTGCTTAGTGTCTTTCTGAACGTCGAGCTGGATGAGAAAGTAGAGATTTTGTGTCGATCGATCGGGCCAATGATTTGGAGTAGGTTTGATTGGATAGTGGGAATACAAGAGAAAAGAGTGTAAAGGACAGTATACTCTCCCTTTGAATTCTAATTAGGCAGCTAAGCAACAATTACGAGTTTTGATTATGGAGAAAAACACAGAAGAAATTGACATCTGCCTTTTGCACTGAAAGTTGAAAATTCCCTGATTCTGCGTGCTGACAGGTTGAAGCTTATAGGCCAAATGATTCGGCTTGTCATGGTCGATTTGGCATTACAGCGAGGACAGCACCAGCTGTAAGCTTATCACAACTTTCCTCTATGATTCTACCAGGCAAATATCACTTTTTAACGCAGATTTAGTTAATGAGCGTCTTTAGGGCACTTGAAGCATGCTAAATAAGTGTTCTTGGAGGTTAACATGACCCTATTTTTATGTTTTTATTGCTTGTGCATGTACTGACTGCTTACTGAATGTCGTCCTGTAGTTTGGACCAGGAGGACATGCATATGTGTATCTCTGCTATGGTCTCCACACAATGCTTAATGTTGTGGCAGACAAGGAAGGAATTGGAGCGGCTGTCTTGATTCGCTCTTGTGCTCCCGTTAGTGGTAACTGCATTGCCTAAACCTCCCTTCTCTATGTTATTCTTGATGAGTGTCAGTTCAGAGGCTTATTCAGAGCAGTAGATATGGGATTCCCTCTACATTGTTCACATTTCTTGCCTGTGGTTTTCCAAATTTCTCCAATCTGGCTCATTCTTGGAATATGCTGAAGTTCATTGATGAGCTTAAGAATAGTAGTTGGATTTTCAGTTGGTTGGTCTGGAGATGTAAGGATCTGTCCATTTCTTCATTGATGCTGCATTACCGAGTTACTGATGACATATGTTGTAGGGCTAGAGACCATCCAGAAACGTAGGGGTCAGCAAACGGAGAAGCCCGTGCTTCTTACGGGGCCTGGCAAGGTCAGTTTAAAGTATTACGAGTCTTTCATTCTGATGCGAATTTCATTCCATTTCACTTGGTGGCAGATCTGATTTGTTCCCTGCAGAAAGATTTATGTGTGTATTTGTACATATAATTTGTGCATTAGCAATATTTGACTGCATATGTCCAAAGTTCCAAAAACTCAAAGCCTGTGGTGGAAGCTTGTTATGACTGTAATTAAACCTTTTTCATGGCAACAGCACGGTGACCTCAATTCATGAAGTAGGCTTAACCTCCTCTTTGTGTAAAAATTAGACAATGAGGGTCAAAACTTGAAGTATATCACTGAGTGTAGCTTAGACGCATTAAGTTTATGCTGAGTGGACCCACAGTCACATAGAGCAAAATAGATGGCCAAAGCTTCCATTTATAAATGTCTAACATGCAGTGAATTAAGTACCTGAGATGATTTCTGGAAAGACGAGATGTTGAGCGAGTTATAAATTTAAAGGGTTGTTTCTTTTTGTATTTTATGTTCTTATGTTTCAAAAAGAAAAGTGTCACCAATTTGCGATAACACCAACACATTATTCTCTCATTCTCTCTCTCTCTCTCCAAATTCTAATAGATGTAAAAATGGCCGATTAGGGCGGATTTATCTAATCCACTCATGTATCTCTGACGATGAAGAACTACAAATATGGGAAACCTGACTTTTGGAAAATGGGCACATCCCTAGTTTGTTATGCTTAAGTGATATTATTTGGATAACGGGAAGGATCAGATATTCATACTAACTGATTGAACCATTGGACGACTATCAAAAGTACGTACAGGAATTGTGTCATACATTTTTAATGCCCGCGCAACTACTAAATGGCTTGATAGTTGATTTATTTGATTGATGGAGTATCACAAGGTGATTCCCCTAGTTCATGATTTTATTTCAAAATTATATCAAGCTTTATCTTAAGTTGAGTACTCAGTGATCGATACTTAAATATCATCTGATTGATTTTTTGAGGACAGAGACAGTAGAGGGCCGTCATCTAGACGAGGTAGGGCCAGATGGTGAAACATGAGGTGATTGAAAAAGACTCGGGGAAAACAAGGTCCACCTGTTTCTTTAGTAGAACTGAGAAACAGCTGTCTACAGAGAGAGAGAGAGAGAGAGAGAGATGTTATTCCCACATTTTTTTTTGTCTTTGAATACTCTAGCAGATACTTTGCTCGTAAAACCAATGAGATTTTCTTGCGGAAGGAATAAGTTTTGTCCCATGCTTGGTGAAAATCCGAGTACTTTCTTATTACGTTCTTATATTTGTAAACCAAGATCTAGAGCATGACCTTACCCTATTCGGTGTAAGTTCTTTGGCTTGGACAGTGCACTTAGTACATGTCGTATTCTGAATCCAGGTGGGAATACGTTCGATATAATAATATTTCAGATGTATTACCGCATCCTGATCATCCAATAAGTCATGATTTTTTGGTTTTTCTTCTCCTTTAGAATGTGTTGTATGGACATCACTGAATAAGAACTCTTTTTCACCAGGTTGGCCAAGCACTAGGACTTTCAACTGACTGGTCAAGCCATCCCCTTTATACTCCTGGTCAGTGATGAACCTAACTTTTGAACCTTCAATTTGGCTCTTATTATAGGAGGTGACTAATCCCTGCCTAAGATGACAACATGTTGCTAGACAAGGAAATGAACGAATGAAAATTGGAATGCGAGTCCCCAAACAGAATTTCAGTTGTTTGCTTCTCTTTATGTGATCCGTCACTGCATATCTCAGAGAAATTTTTGACTGGTCCAGGTGGTTTGGAAATCCTAGATGGGCCAAAGCCGGAAAATATACTGATCGGTCCACGCGTTGGCATTGAGTATGCTTTGCCTGATGATGTCAACGCATTATGGAGATTCGCTGTTGCGGGTTCAGCTTGGGTAAGTTCCCCAAGAAACACACTAAGGCTACCTGGATTATAGACTGGACGCATGTTTGAAGACGTTTTGCTATAGGGTGTTGTGATAAGGTAGCTCAGATCTACGATTGATCTGGGATTCTCTGAGTTCTTATTGGATGGTCGATGCGTGAGAAGGGGTTTTGATTTCTCTGGAACCTTGAGGTGATGAATGTATATACGAGTTTTTTCGTAATGTACAAGAAAGTGAAGGACAACACTGAAATGAGATTAGTGTCTCCATATGAACTCTAGATTCCAGATGAGTATATATTAACCTTTTTTCCCCTTGCTTTGCTCAAGAACTCCCACCATGCTGCAATCTGGATCGCTGATGAAAGCAGAAGGTACAAACAAGTTTCTTAAGCTAAACTCAGATACCGAAGAAAAAGTTTGGCATAGCAAGTCTCCAGATATTCTTTGGACTAGATTGCTACCTGCTCTTATTTTTGGTGTGTTTGTTGAATCTCTGCATGTACGGTGAGATATGGACAAATTAAGACTTTGTTTGTTTCGTGAAAAACATTTTCTTCATTTTCTGACATTTGGTTTATTTAGGAAAATGAGTTAACAGAAAACCTATACTTAAATTTAAGGAATGATTTCCTCTTTGAAAAATCAGAAACATTATCTAAAATATGACTAAGTATCGATGCTTACACCCAAAACTTTACGCTTACACCCAAAACTCTACGCTTGGGCATGAAAACCCCAATGCCGGTTCCCGGTGTTCAAGATCAAGTCTCTAGTGCTAGGGCCTAGGTTAATCAAGGTCATGCTCGAAGCCCTAGTGCTCGTGCGTGATATCCCAACACCCGAGTCCGGGTCCATAAATGCCGTGCTTGGGTCCTCGATGCTCGAGGTCTGGTCTCCGGTGCTTAGGCCCGAGCTGTAGAGCATTTTAGGTCAAGAACGTTTTTTTGCCACAAAAAAATAAATTTGAGGAAGTGATAAGTTGATGACTACAGTGATGAAGTTGCATCTGTAGAATGTCTAATGAAAATTTGTTGAGGACAAAGGACCATGATTCCCGTGTCATTCCAGATATTATATTGCTAATGTGAGGATAACGAATTAACCAGTTCAACAGTTCCTATTCAAAATCAAAATTAGTAGGCTTAAATCTGCATACACCTACAAACCACGTGAGATCATATACAGTAATCAGTGGAATCGAAGTCCTGCTCACATTCCAAATTTTCTCTGTGTGGCTTGTCTCTGCTTGAATTGTCTGACCTTATATGCCATCATATTCGACATAAAATGGAAGACGAGTTCATCATTGAAATGAAGAGGATACATTTCCATTCCAAGCTTCAGAGTGTGTTACAATATTGATTTGTCCTACCAATCAAAACAGGGCAAACTTAGAGATCCAAAACATCCGTGAAACACGAGTCTTTGCAACCTATCTCTAACAACACGTCATGATAAGTATGTACAATGTAAGAACAAGTGGTCAAAGAAAACATAAACACAGGATGGGCAACTACATCAAAAGAATCTATGCTACTAAATTCAATTACTCAACCGGTATCGACCCGTAGCTTCCAATCGGTTAAAAACTCCAAAGCAAGCAATCCCCCCTGCAAAAAAAGATGACGCATACTAATAATTCAAATCACATGCACGACAAAACTATAAATCTTAAGTAAAAAGAAAAAACGAAGCTAAAATCCATACCTAAAGTCAACCTGTGAGTTGCGTTCCACTGTGACAGCCCGACATAATCAACCACACGATCCCAAGCAATGAGCAATCAACATTGCCGTTCACCCATCAAATGTCAAAGCAAATGTTTCCCTGTACTCATTTTGCAACTTATTTACTATGCATGTTCATTTACTAAGTCCTGACCGGCTGTAGAACTCAGTGAAATCGAGGCGGAACAATAGGAACTTAAGATCAACATGCTGCTGGACGGGCAACTGAGACAAGAAACCCTCAAGCAACGATGTGTATTCTTTTGCAATTGCTTCCAAATCCTGCCGCATATTCTGCAGAAAATCACCTGCTCGCTGAGTTAGGGCCTTCCTTCCATCGGCAATCAATGAACCAGGTTCTGAAGATTGATCATTCTTTTGCTTTCTCGCCTTGCTTTTGTCTCGCGAAGGTAAGGAAGAATTCCCAGTCCTACATCGTTCAAAAAGAAGTTAGATGTCTACATACAATGTGTTCATATACGCGTGCTTGCACACATCAAGAGGAGAAAAAAAGAAAGCCCAATACCTGGCTTGCAATTCATATATGCCTTCATATAACCTATCAGCATGACTTCGAAATCGCAATATGAGGTCAAACAACACAAAAAGTGATTTGTGAAGGGTTTGAGACCGTTCACCAAGAAGTGATTTCTCCACAATTGAATTGAGATACTTGGCATGAGCTGCAAGTAGATCATCGAGATCCTTGGCTGCTTCTATTTCACCGGAGAAATTAGACCACGAGACCTCCAAGACTTCAAACATAATATAGTATTGCAGATTTGTAACAAAATGGTTCATCTCATTCCAGAGAACCTGGCATCTCCTCAACGTTGAAAGAAGCTGCAACTTAACGGCACGTTGCAGCTTCAAGAAGGCATGGGAAGTGATACAGTTTGGCTTCATGGTCTTCCAAGCACCAATAAGTGCGTGTTCCACGCGTCTAAGCTTCCATAGGAAGTTAAAAATCTTTAAATATTTTGCCATTACAGACTCTGTAAAGATAGTATCTAATGGGACCCTAGGATCATAGTGCAAAGAGAAAACATCCCAACCCCTATCTCCAGTGCCATGAGGCATCATCTTGACCCGTAACCTATCTAATATTTCAGGATCATCATACTGAGCATTAGAAGATCTGATTGCACTTTCCAGCAATCCAGCAAGCTTGAAAGAGCTAATTGTGTTAGCAGGCTCAGAAAGTTCAGGCCACACAATGTCCATGAGATATTGAACGAAATCTCCTTGCCCAAGAAGCAGATACTGCTTAATTGCAAGACAATGCTCCTTAAACTTATATCTATTGTACATAACATCTAACAAGTGCTTATCTATTCTCTTGGCCGCTTCATCAACCAAAGATTCAAGGGCTTCAGTTTCACCATAACCTAGACTCCCTCTTCTCGTCGTGGTCCCGGCAGCAGATGCGGCTTCTGTCGCAGCATCAGCCCAGCCACGGTCCTCACAGCAGACACGGAGAAAGTTTATGGACTTCCCTGTCCTTAAGATACGCTGTGCAAGAGAAGGGGCTATGAAAGAAGGGAGCATCCCAGCATGAAGCCGGTAACCTTCCCTCCAAAGAGATTCAGCTTTTACTGGCTGACCCACGATGAAGAGTTCGGAAAAATTGTCTTCCAACTCTCCTTCGAGGACCCAACTCCTCACCATTTCAAAAAGAGGAGAACAAACTCGGGTCAGTAGACGCCTCATAAACTCATGCACAAGCGGGTCACCATGCTGCGCATGCAAATGAATAGCCCCAGCCATTGCCCCCCCTCTCAAGACCCTACACTTATCAACCAAAACTGCCATCAGCCTCATTTTCACCGTCGGCTCCGCAAGCCATACAGATAATCTCCTCAGAGAAAGATAATTTTCCGAACTGGCCGTCTCCGAGACCAGAGGAATCGGATTCATCGACTGAGCTTCAAGCACAGCCAGCAACTTGTAGTACTCTGATAATTCATCCTGCAACGCGGCGCAAAATGCCTGCCCTACAGTCCCCACATCTTCAGCAGGAAACCGATCCATACACTCCGAAATGTAACCCCTGACCTTCCTAAACAACCAACCCAATTCACAGAGCTTCCTAACCATAGTCCTGGTCGCTCTCGGGACCTTAACCAAATCCGACAAGATATAACCATCCACTATCGTACCGAATTTCACGTACTTGCCATCTATTCCCTGACAAGCATACAGCACATCCCTCACCAATACCTCCTCCGACACCTCGTTTTCTTCCTTCACTAAGCTGGCGTACTCCTTGAACGCCAAATCGCGCAAATTCTCCGGGTCCTTGGCGACCAGCAGAACCCCATTACTCCAGCCATTCCGCTCGCTCTCCCGATCCCGCGAAACCCTCGGCTTGCTCCCCAATTCGGCCTCGAACGAATCCAAATTGGGCAGCGGCCCGGAGAAATCGAGCCCGCCGCTGGCGCTGCTCCGGTCCTCGGCCACGATCTTGAGCAGGTAGAGGACCGCCCACTTGTTGTTGACGCTGCCGGGCCCGGTCTTGGAGGCGAACTTGGCGAACAGATCGGCGAAGCCGAGGGCCTGGGAGGACCTACCCTGGGTG
Organism: Syzygium aromaticum; assembly: GCA_024500025.1. Lineage (NCBI taxonomy): Eukaryota > Viridiplantae > Streptophyta > Magnoliopsida > Myrtales > Myrtaceae > Syzygium > Syzygium aromaticum. Next base: position 14,826,345 of record CM044895.1, read on the forward strand.
GCGAGGCGGCGCTTGATCGACTCGGCGAGGGCGGCAGCGTCGGGGGCGGCGGAGGGGGCGAGGCGGCTGGAGAGGATGCGGAGGGCGTAGCGGAGGGAGCCCTGGAGGCGGAGGGGGTCGGGGGCGGGGGCGGCGGAGGGGGGGTCGCCGGCGGGGCTGCTCCGGGAGAGGAGGCGGAGGACGAGCTCCCGGACCAGATCTGCGACCTTGTGCTGGTCTTCTTCTTCCATTGGAGGAGAGGAGTGGAGAGGAGAAGACCGCAGCTCTAGAGAGAGAGAGAAAGTGAGGAAGGGAGTTGGGTGTGGGGGCGAAGAGTGAGAGCTGGTGTGCGCTTCTTCTTCTTCCTTTTTGATTGTTTAAGGGCGCGGAAACGATGAGGTTTGGTCATTTTTTTGGAATTTTGAAATGAAAATTTGGGGATTTTAGGATTTCATGTGTATTCTAGATATAAGAGTGATATAATTTTATAGCGAAAAAAAAAGAGTGATATAATTTTGGTACGGCGCTCATTTGAGTGTCATAATTTTATTTTCGCTCACTTTAAGTGTTGCAAATTTGAAAAAAAATCGATCACTTAAGTGTCATCAGCGATTTATCTCGACATGTGGCACTGACAGCATTGACGCGAACGATGTTTTATAATTTTTTTCGCTTGCTTAAGTACTGCAAATTTGAAAAATTGATCAATTAAATGTCACAAATATGAAAAATCATTCGCTTAAGTGCCTTCAACAATTTGTCTCATCAGGAAAATCAGCCGTGAGGGCCTATGCAACCCTACCGACTATGGCGAGGCGGCCTAGATCTAGCGAGGGCCTTTGTGCCCTCGCTCATGGCCAGCGTTGGCCTCGCCCAAGGCCTTTGCGGTCCTGCTGGTCGAGGGTGAGGCATTCGAAGTCGGCACACAAGAAAAAAATAAAGAAAAAAGGAAAATAATAAATAAAAAAATCCACGTAGGATAATTTGTCGGAATTGTCATATAAAAAAATTGTTATTTTCTTGGAAATATTTTCCAAAAATGTCATATTTTTTCCGAAACAAACGAAGCCTTGATTTTTTTAAATATATATATATATATAAATTGTTCATTAGATTTGTATTGTATGAAAATATTTTGGCAATATAATTTTTAAAAATAATTAGCAAAATAAGCTTTCCTAAATTTTGTTAAATGGGTTGGGTCGTGTACGAGTTGGTTATGGATCGAGAAATTTGTCTTGCGATAAATGGATAATAAACGAGTTAAAATGGATAATGACTCGACTCAAATTCAAGCTGATCCGTTCGTTTGACAGGTCTAATCAAGATATCAATTTTGCTCCAAGAAGGCCAGACTCTGGAGAAAGATTTGAAGTCCCCTCAAGAGTACTTCGTCCATAAAAAAAATTACTATAAAATAATAGAACATAGATTTAAATGGAAGCCGGCAGCGCCCAGCAGCAACTATCTTCGCAATTGCTGCAGCAGCGGATATCGCCGTCGCTATTGGCAATGACTTTTTTTATTATTTTCTTGAGACCCGTGTCGAAAGAAACACTTAAAAGCTAGAAAAGATAAAAAAAAAGAATTGAAAAAAAAGGTTAATACCACGAGAAATTTTAAATTGATACATCTGTAATAAGTTATCCTCTATTAGATTGAATTAATACAAAAAAAATCACAAACGAATACACTTAGGATAAACGGAAGGTAAAATCTCAAACTGATACATTCGTCATCTATCATGTGTCATTTAATTAAGTAATTTATCAGTAAAATTTAATGAAAACTAATAGATGGTAAATTTATCATAGGTGTATCAGTTTAGAATTTTTAGTGATCAAAAAATTAATTTGAAATAAATTTATCATATGTACATTAATTTGAGATTTTTTGCGGTAATAACACTTGAAAACATCCCATAAGCAGCCTTCTTTCATCACTCTTTTCTCTCTCCCATCTCCTCTCCCTTCTCTCCGTTGGTTCCCAATAGAACCCATTACGCTAGGCCATGCCAAGACTCACCACAACCGTCGGCTAGAGTCAACGTTCGCTGGCTCGATCGTCCCCTCGAGCCAACCAGGTTGTCCTCGACTTCCATAGCTATTGGCCCTCCTCTGCCCAAAGTTGGGCTACAACGAACTTGGACGTGACGGAGCTAGATGTGGCTTCGCTGCCTTAAGAGGGAGCCAGATTTGCCTCGATTGAAAGGATGTGGAACGAGATTTGGCTCACTCGTCGAGTCGGCCTCGGCAAACCTAGATCTTGCTCCTAGCTTCGTCGAGTCGGCCGAGGCCACTCGAGCTTCTAGGCTTCTTCGTTGAGCATCGTTTGAGTTCTTGTTTCGCATGGACAGGGCCTCTTAGGACAGAGTCCTTACCTTCACAATTTACATAGACATGCTCCTCTTTCTTTCCTTTTTCTTAAGCTTTTTTTTTTATACTTTTTTTTTAAATTTTTTCTGATGAGGAGCTTGGTGGATTACCACATCAACGCCACGTATCTTAAGTAAAGTAACAAAAGAGCCATGTTAGCATTTTCCATCAATCAAATTAGATGGAGTTGATGGACTTGATTGCACTAATACGACGGATTTTAGATTTGTATTGTACTATAAATTTTATGACTATATTATTTTTTTATGACAAGTTTTAAGACTCCCGATATGTTAATTTCAAAATTTTATCAGTAGTTGTCTGATTATTACCTTAAATTTTCGGTGTAAGCATCATCATCCATTTGGCCCCAATGCCATGATTTGTATTGTCACGGGACTAATTATGTGCTAAGTGTTACTTCTCCGATAGCAAGTGAACAGACAGTATTAATGGACAAGGCTAATCTGATTCCTCGTCTACTTTTGAGACCTGGAGTTTCCCATGCCCATGAATGATAGCAATTGAGGTGTAGCTAAGCTTTGAGGAAATGCTTCTCGCAAAGGCAAGCAGAATCTACACCGGAATACGACAGCTCCGTACGAAAATATCATACATCAAAGCCCCCGCGAAGAGAAATTAGAGAAAACCATTGATAACTGCTCCTGCGATAGATTGTAAAAAATGAGCGTTTTGGATTTGACACCATGCATTACAGGCTTCCGTTTTGTGCCCCAGCAATGGGAAAATCTCCGCGATAACCCTTCCACGGCGGCAGCGCGGCCCTCTGCCGCCGGGATCCTCCGCAGCTGCCGGCAGAGGGCACCTCCCCCTCCCTCTGCCACCGTAAAGACAAACTTTGTACCTTGTGAAGCCATAGTTGATGCGGCCCATCTTCAAGAAGCTAGAGGTCCAAGAAAGCTGGGCCCTTTGCCGCCGGACCGCACGGCCCACTTTCGGGTCACAGCTATTTCTCCGGCGACATCCCCCACGTGGCGTACGAAGGCGCTGTTCCGGGCCGTTCGATTCGATCGGCTGACGTGGGAACGTGCGGTTGGTGGCGCGCACGTAGCTGCAGAAAAGCCCCCTGGGTACATGATGATGGGACGGTCGGTTCAGTTTTTGGCGGTTAACACAACAACCGACTCAGGATTCCCGGGAAAACACGAAAACCGAAAAAACAGAGCACTCTTTCTCTTCTTCCCCCCCCCCCCCCCTCTCTCTCTCTCTCCCTCCGTTTTTCTCTCCTGCAAATTTTCAGCCTCCCTCTCTCTCTCGCTCCCTCGGTCGCATTCCAATTTGCTTTGCTGGATCTCCTCTCTTTTCTCTCTTGGGTCGTCCACCAGATCGCTGACCTTCGGGTGGGTGGTGCAATTTTTTCATCCTCTGTTCTGATTCTTGGTGTTCTTCTTTGGAGGAATTTCTGCATAGTTGACGAAAATTAAGTTTAATGCATGTTTGGGGACAGTCTTTTCTCTTTTTCTCTCTTGGGTCGTCCACCAGATCGCTGGCCTTCGGGTGGGTGGTGCAATTTTTACATCCTCTGTTCTGGTTCTTGATGCTCTTTTTTGGAGGAATTTCTGCATAGTTGACGAAGATTAAGTTTAATGCATGTTTGGGGGGCAGTCTTTTCTCTTTTTCTTTCTTGGATAGTCCATCAGATCGCTGGCCTTTGGGTGGGTGGTGCAATTTTTACATCCTCTGTTCTGGTTCTTGATGCTCTTTTTTGGAGGAATTTCTGCATAGTTGACGAAGATTAAGTTTAATGCATGTTTGGGGGGTAGTCTTTTCTCTTTTCTGTCTTGGGTCGTCCATCAGATCGCTGGCCTTTGGGTGGGTGGTGCAATTTTTACATCCTCTGTTCTGGTTCTTGATGCTCTTTTTTGGAGGAATTTCTGCATAGTTGACGAAGATTAAGTTTAATGCATGTTTGGGGGGCAGTCTTTTCTCTTTTCTGTCTTGGGTCGTCCATCAGATCGCTGGCCTTTGGGTGGGTGGTGCAACTTTTACATCCTCTGTTCTGGTTCTTGATGCTCTTTTTTGGAGGAATTTCTGCATAGTTGACGAAGATTGAGTTTAATGCATGTTTGGGGGCAGTCTTTTCTCTTTTCTGTCTTGGTTCGTCCATCAGATCGCTGGCCTTCTGGTGGGTGGTGCAATTTTTACATCCTCTGTTCTGATTCTTGATGTTCTTCTTGGGAGGAATTCTGCGTAGTAGACGAAGATTAAGTTTAATGCATGTTTGGGGACAGTTCAATTTGTTCTGCTGGATCTTTTCTCTTTTCTTTCTCGGGTTGCCCATCATATTGCTGGGTGGTGCAATTTTTCACCCTCTGTTCTGATTATTGATTTTCTTCTTTGGATAAATTTCTGCATGGTCGACGGAAATTAAGTTTGATGCATGTTTGGGGGATGTATTTTGTGTTTGTGGATGATGTAGGAAAGGGGGAAATGGGAATTTACGGTTTTGCTACGACATGTGTAGACTACGAATCTGTGCATGTTCTTGGTGCATCAAACTGAACTTTCTCGCTCAATTTGCTTGCGTCAATTAGTAATATGTGATGCATTATTGATCGACCGTGTTAATTGGGTGGTTGGTTTCCTAGGATTTCAGGAATTCCAGCCGTCGCAAAAAACCAAATCGTCGGAGCTTTTGGTTGATGGCTTTTTGAAATTGTCGCGACAGGTTTGAGTAATGTTGTGCTGTGGAGGATCCGAGGAGGAAAACTACGGCCCTCCTGCTAATCAATACACAGCCCCGCCCAGAGGAGGCGATCCATATGGTAATAGTGCTTTCGTCCCCTTATTTTTGTGCTCTATATCTGTCGACACGGCCTGCCACTGTCTTCAATTATGTGCAAAATCGTCAGCATTTTCGCGTGTGTACATTTCTCGTGTGGCCAGGTATATGAATTCGGCCCCTTAGACTCGATGATGATGGTGATCAGGATAATGTTTTAGCAAAGTCACGAGAAACCTTGCCGTCTCATTTGCCTTTAGACTCCTCTTGCGAGCCTCCTTTTCATTGTCAAAGTCACTTTAGCATCTTGTACATAATTAATATTGTTCATCAATTAAACCTGGTGCGTTTCACCTCAAAGCCAGCTTTTCCATTGGATCAATATGGTTTTATTCAGTCAATGCCGGGTCTTGGATCTCTTGCCGAACTACTGTGTAAATGCACTTTTTTAGTCTTTTCTACATTGTGCTAAATAATATCGATGCTCTTCCTCGTGATGCAGGTAATGCGAGAGGAGAGCCAAAACCCTCTAATGTGGCTAGGAGTGGAGCTCCTCAAAAGGTCTTGCCCATCGAAGTGCCGGCTTTGACGCTGGGCGAGTTGAATCGGTTGACTGGCAACTTTGGTTCCAAGGCTTTGGTGGGCGAAGGCTCCTATGGCCGGGTTTTCCTAGCCAAGTTAAGCAATGGTCAGCAGGCAGCTGTAAAGAAATTAGACACCAGTTCTTCTGAAGAACCAGACTCCGAATTCGAGGCTCAGGTTGTACTTATTTTTAGATATACGAGTTCAATCAAATGACATACAACATGGCGTGACACGCAATATCTTGTAATGTACCAATGCAGCTTTCCATAGTTTCAAGACTCAAGCACGAGAATTTCACGGAGTTGATCGGATACTGCTTGGAGGCTAATAACCGCATCTTGGTGTATCAGTTTGCCACTCAGGGCTCTTTACATGATATACTGCATGGTATGACCGCAACCGCACCATATCACAGTCACTGTTTTGACTCGGAAAAGGGTCATATGAATCTAATACATGGTCCTTGGGCAGGTAGGAAAGGAGTGCAAGGCGCTGAACCTGGTCCCGTGCTTAGTTGGAACCAGAGAGTGAAAATTGCGTACTGTGCAGCTAGAGGCCTCGAGTACCTGCACGAGAAAGTTCAGCCTCCAATTGTCCATCGAGACGTCAGATCTAGCAACATGCTTCTGTTCGACGATTTCCTGGCGAAGATTGCGGATTTCAACTTGTCGAATCAGTCGTCCGACACTGCAGCGCGGCTGCATTCAACTAGGGTCTTGGGAACTTTTGGCTACCATGCTCCAGAGTAAGTGACTCGATTTAGAGCCAAGAAAAACTAAAACAATGCTTTGTTAGGAAAAATTGAAGACTGAGAAGAGTTTAGAAGATTGCTTTGTTTCCCTAGAGTTATTGATTGATTGGAAGGAAAGTGAATGGCCCATGCTTTTGAAATAGTGAAAGGAAAAAACAACTTTACCGATCCGGTGGGTTGAAAGACATCCTTGGAAAGATTTAGCTCATTAGATTGTTCATTACTGTTATCATTCAATTTCATTTAGAATCGAAAGAAATAACAAGATTACAAGTTGTGATATTTCCCTGTTAAGTACATCTAGGTAGCGTGGTGCATATTTCTGCTTGAAAACGACTTGATGAAGACGATAAGAGTAAAACAACTCTCTCTTAAGCTTTTTGTTCATTGCATAAACAGAGATAAAACCTTATGGATATTAGACAGCATCATTTTTTTGCATCGTGGCCTCAAAGAACAGAAACGATGATTAGTTTGAATGTTTGAGGAGCTGCTGAATACCATAATGTTTGGGTTCCTTAGGGATATGCCAAAGTCAAAGTTGTCTGGAAAATGATGTGAAATTTCGACTTCCCAATTGAGGAGAAGTACTTCAGCGAATGGTTTAGAAGTGAAAACACTGATCTCCTCTCTGCAATTTTCAGTTTCTCCACGGTGATCTTTTGGCTTTGAATTTCAGGTACGCCATGACAGGGCAGATCACCCAGAAAAGCGACGTCTACAGTTTCGGGGTGGTCCTTCTAGAGCTCTTAACGGGGAGGAAGCCCGTAGATCACACGATGCCCAAAGGACAACAGAGTCTTGTCACTTGGGTCTGCTGTCTCCTTTCCATCAGAATTTATCAAGCTTTTGGAAGGCTTCCAGACTCACTGATTACTTGACTGATTGAGATCCTTGGTATTGCAGGCGACTCCGAGATTGAGTGAAGACAAAGTGAAACAGTGTGTTGATCCAAAACTAAACAATGACTACCCGCCCAAGGCGATTGCCAAGGTTCTTTCCTTTGTTCTTCTAGTTGTTGTTTGAGAATATGGAGAAGTATTCGGGTGCTTTTACGTGCCTGTTTGGAATTAGTGTGTGCCAACTCCGAAAGAATGTCATTCGAGGCAAAAGTAAGATTAGCTTTAACAGTCGAAGTACCTTGATTAGGCCATGTATTGATTAGGCTAGTTTGATTGACCAAAGACTTGATAATGAGTACGTGAATCGATGTCATTCATTTGAGTGGAAACATCGAATGCGAATTACATGTCGGATGAACCAATTTGACATTTTGATGGGGTGGCCATGCCTTGAATTCACATACTAGCATTAGCAATGTATTTCTAAAAGCTGGAGCTGTTTACCTGACTGTCGCAGCTAGCGGCAGTTGCGGCGCTATGTGTCCAGTACGAGGCGGACTTTCGACCGAACATGACGATCGTCGTGAAGGCTCTTCAACCGCTCCTAAACTCGAAACCAACAGGTCCAGACTCTCAAGTGTAGTTATATCCCTACTCAATTTGCCAAAAAGAGGCAGTACACTCCCCGTATCGCTTATTTGCAGCTCTTTCTGTCTTCTTTGTAATTGTAATGTTAAAGTTAAATCATTTACCCTGAGATAATTAAGAAATCGCTACAATCGTCTCGGGAACTCTAGGCACTGTAATGGCGGTTTACGCATGAGAATCAACAGTATTCGGGTGAACGGCACCCGAGTTTTGCCGTGTTGATGATTGGTTATGATCTCTTTCCTTCCTTTTCCCCTTGCCAAGTTAAAAGTTGCAGCAGCTTCTTAGAATGTTCCCATAGGCAGTTTCCAAGTTCTAGTCGAAATCGATGACCCTATAACTCGGGTACTCGAGCATTCGGTATGTACACGATGTGTGGAAGGGACAGGCTCGGGCATTCGAGCTGGGTACTCGAGCATTCAGTATGTACACGATGTGTGGAAGGGACAGGCTCGGGCATTCGAGCTGGGTGGTGCATAAACATGTGCTTGAAAATCGAAGAAGTCGCGCTTTATCTCCGATGTAGTCATCGAGATTAATACGTATCTTGCATCAATCACGGTCGGTGAAATCTATACTTCACCGGCCATGAAATGGTCGTATGGATTCTGTCGCTGCTGAATACATGCGTTCGCAGTACCTTGTGGCAATAGCAATAATACCAGTACAAACAGTCTCAAATTCGAGCCATCTGTTGGGATTTTCGATTCGTGTTCTACTTAGTCCAAGGGCTCGCAATTCGTCCTTTTTCTTGTCGTAATCGTGACCGTGTCGTGCCACATTTGATTCTAACCTGAACTCGGGCATTTATTAACTGTCTCACTGCTTTGAAAACTAAAAACATGTTTATTAAGCAAGTTATGCTACACGACACGCTTATCTCGCTTAAGATAAGGATTCCTGTGTATAATCACGTAGAAATGAGTCTAAACGTATTTCCAAAATATAGTGTTTGAACGTTTATCAAGCGAGTTAGGACACGACACGGCATGATTTCTCAGATGTTTTTTTTTTCTTGCAAAGAGATCATTTTTGGGGACATTGAATATGAAATCCTAAGATGCTAACAAACAGCTCATAAAGGACAACTGCAGCCGACCCTGTGGCAGAGATCTGCTGGTAAAAGAAAAAACAGTATTTGAATTTTTGAATTTTTAATTTTGTAATTAGGTATGGAGTACGTGGCTTCCTCTGCTTTGACCTGGCTCTCTTCTAACACGGGCGCCGCCACATGAGGAAGCCCCAAAATTTCTCTTTGTCTAATAACGCCAAGATGTCGTCACCATTACTCACTCTTTGGTCTTACTTATTTGGAAAAATAATAAAACGGCCCATAAACTTTAACTTAACATTTTATATGATCTTTATAAACATATTATATCGTCTTTGAACTTTTAATCTATTCAATATAATCTCGAACTTTTAATAAATATTTAATATAATCTCTGAATTATATAAAAATATTTAATGTTGTCACTAAACTTAAATTAATATAAAAATAATATTGAATATTTTATATAGTCCAAGAACTAACTTAAACATGTACCAAAAGTTTAGGGATCATATTGAACGAATTAAAAATTTAGGGGTGAAATTGCATATTAAGTTAAAGCTCGGGGACTATATTGAATAAATTAAAAGTTCAGGAATTACATTGCGCATTTATGTCAAACTTTATAGACTATTTATATTATTATCCCTACTTATTTAATTCCATCTAAAAAAATGCCTTATTATGGTGTTAATTCCATTTTCCAATGTGGATATTAGTTTTGACTCATAATAATTCAAGTATTACTTAATTGACATTTCCACAACATCGCCGTCCGGTTTTGTTGGCGGTGTCATGGTTTAAGCAGGTCAACATGGTCGTCTTCATAAATTATTTTTAATCAAAACGTTCCACATTTCCAACTTTAAAATACTACTAAGAAATTTCCCATAGATTCTGTTGAGGTTAGATGCTAATATTTATATGTTTACAGAGAGTTAATAAGTTCATCAAAAATATGACCAAAAAGGTAAAAATACAACAAATCAACTAAAAAGGCAAACATCTTGAAAGTATATGGCTTTTGAAAGGCCTACCCTTTTAGATATAGTCAAACGAAATTTAGATATAGTCAAACGAAAATTTTGACTTTTGTGGATATAGTTACCAAAAAAATTAAGAGAAAACATTTATTACCCATATGGAGGAAATGATTTTTCTTTTACAAAAATTGGATATTTTCTTTTTTGAGATGACCATTTTGGAACAATTATCCAATTTAATTTGATATTATGTTTTATCACTTTTTAGTCTCGACGGTATTGATCTATGTATTACAATTGCTCTGCCAAATTACGGGAAGCTCTCCGTCTTTTGCTTAGTTTTTTGCGAGCCTACGAGTACTATCCGTCTATTATATGGATATTGGTGTTTTTAAAGTCGAAGTAATTAGTCTTAGTGTGTTCTCATGATCAGCTGGAAGTAATAGGTAACATATGTTTAGGGTCGTTGACGCGATAAATTAAATAAGTTACATTGCCTAAATATATATGATATCTATTTTTTTTCTCTACAAGAACATTTGAAATGATCTGTTTTAATGAAAAATGGATTTAGACAATATTCTCTTGCAAGGAAAAAGCAAATTATGGACTATTCCATCAGGCAGATAGCATTGCGTATGAATAAAGATCTATCATACCACGAAAGTACCTTAGTTCGTAAAATTATTTACTCCAATATGATTTCGTATGAAATTTATTGCATGCGATAATTAGAGTGTCAATTTATTTCGTTTGGCCATTCTTTACTCTTGCCTTCACGTAGTGTATTCAAATTGGCTATTTCAGTTCTTGCTTAAAGATATTTTTGAGTCGATTTATTATTTTCATACGAGCAATTAATCTATGTTTTGTCTTACACTACAAAAAAACCTGGATTTTGCAACGGAAATTTGCGACGGGAAATTTTTCATCGCAAATTTGCGACGGATTTCATTTTCCGTCGCAAATTAGCGACGATTAATTTTCGTCGCAAATTTGTGATGAAATTTGCCATGAAATAAAAATCCGTCACAAATTGGCGTCAGAAAAGTGTTTGTCGCAAATAGGCAACGGAAAATAAATCCGTCGCAAAATCCGTCATTAATTTGCGACGACAAGTATTCCGCGCAAATTTGCGACAGATAAAAAAATTCATCACTAATTTGTAGTTTATTAGATATAGCTTTTCTCTCTCTCTCTCTCTCGCGATATTCCACCCCACCTGTCAATTTCTCTCTCTCTCTCTCTCTCGCTTTTCTCCATTTTTCGTATGTCTCAAATCCGCAAAATCCGTGCGCGCACAAACCAATTTCTGTGAAGTTTTTTTACCGGTAAGTATCATTGCAAACTTCGTGACTATACATCACTGGATTGAATTTTTTTTTATTTTATAGATTTTTTTTTGTTTTTTTTCGTAATTTCGTCGCCGGTCCTTGGACCGGCGACTGGTGATACCTGGCCAGCCTTGGGAGGAGGCCAAACGGCCTCGCTAGCCATGAGGGGAGGCCGAGCTTGCGACGGAATTTTTATCCGTCACAAGGTCGACCTTACCACTGCCTGGATCTGGGCGGCGGCGAGGTCAAACTTGCTGGCCACAGTCAGTCACTGATTGCCGGTCACCGGACTGGGGAAACATAATGGGGAAAAAAGAGAAAAAAATGAAAAAAAATTCACAAAAAATTAAAAATTATTAAAAAATGATTCTTAAGTGATTATTTTTTTTAGGTACATATTCATTTGAAGGTGTTGCAATCCACGTGAACGGTATAATTTTCATCAAATTGACCACTTTCTACTATAAATATTTAAATTAAATATTTGGGTAAGTCTTCTTTACATGGTAATTTTTTTTTTTTCAATTTCAAAGTAATTGTTGCGGCCAAAACAAAATTTTAATTTTCGTAATTTTATGGTTTTAATTACGAACAGTAAATATGATATTTTTAATATTTTACGAGATTTTTTTGTTTTTATACAGACACAATGCAAAGAGAAAGAGCTTGGATGTATAATAAGAACTTACCTATACGTCGAGAATTGACAGATGAGTTTCGTACCAGGTTGGAACTATTTTTAAACTTTACTAGTAGTAAATATGAGTTCATGGATGAAAATAAATTAAAGTATCTGTGTAAAAAGTGCGGTAATGATAAATTTCTTGTGTGTGATAAAGTTAGTAAAAATCTTTGTAGATTTGAGTTTACTCCGAACTATTATAATTGAACTTCCCATGGTGAACCATTTATATCTAATAAAGGATATCGAAGAAGTGACCAATTTTTAGTTAGGGAAGAATATGTCTATTATGATCAATTGAACATATACGAGAGAAAGGTGATTGATGCAGCTAGTCAGAATTTTGTTTCAGAATCGAATCATGCAAATGCTAGTTTTACTTCTACACGTGAACAAGTGGTACTAGTCATGCATTACAATTGGAAGAGATAGGAGTAACGAGTTTTGATGAGAATGTCTATAATGAAACTTTTCCATCTAATCAGTTCTGGGATGTGTTGAAAGCAGCATATGAACCTTTATGGACAAGTTGTGAGAACTACACTAAATTATCAGTGACAGCAAGATTGTTAAATATTAAGGTAGAGCATAATGTGTCTGCGGATTGCTTCAACTCTTTTGTTGAAGTAATGCGAGAAGCAATGCCTCGTGATAACATCATGCCAAGTGATTTTTACGATATGAAAAAACTAGTGGATAACTTAGGTCTTCCGGTTATAAGGATTAATGTATATAGTAGACGCTGTATATTATATTGGAGAGATGATGAAAATGTAAAATTTTGCAAATTCTGTAGCCAACCTAGGTACAAAAATAATAGGAGGCAAGGTCGTAATCAGAAGCGCAGATCATGCAAGCAAATGTTTATCTACCCTTAATTCCCAGATTGCAAAGACTTTATGCGTCTCAAGCCATTGCTGAACACATGACTTGGCATGCAAATTATGAAACAGAAGAGAGTCTAATGTGTTATCCTTCACATGCAAAGGCATGGAAACATTTTGATAGAACATACTCTGAGTTTGCGATAAAGCCTCGAAATATCAGATTAGGTCTCTGTGCTGATGGATTTGCCCCATTTGGGAAATCAGGAAAATTTTTTTCATATTTGCTTGTTATCTTAACGCCGTACAATCTTCCATCTGGTATATGCAAGAAGACACCTTATATGTTTTTGACATTGATCGTGACTGGCCCACAAAATCCGAAAAAGTTGATAGATGTTTATATGCAATCATTGATTGAAGAGTTACAATGGCTATGGGATGAAGGTGTCCCTACGTATGACGTTTCTACCGATCAAACATTTGTAATGAAGGCTGCTCTTCTTTGGATGATAAATGACTTTCCAGAGTACGAAATGTTATCTGGATGGAGTACAGCTAGGATCTTAGGATGTCCGATATGTATGGAGAAATCGAAGTCATTTAGATTAAAACATGGAAATAAGCCTAGCTATTTTGACTGCCATAGATAATTTTTATCGATAAATCATCCATTCAGAAGGAATAAAAAAGAGTTCATAAAAAATATGACTGAAAGAACACGTCTACCATTGAGGTTGACCGGCGATCAAATTTGGGAGCGGGTGCAGGACTTTCCAACTATTGTTGAGAACCCGCACGACACGACTTTTGCGTACGAAAGTACACATAAGTGGACAAAACGCAGTATATTTTGAAATCTACCATATTGGAAGGCCCATCTTATTCATCATAATCTTGATGTCATGTATATAGAAAAGAATGTTTTCGACAATGTCATGAATACTGTGATGGATGTCGCCGACGTCGACGCCGCCTGCCCGGGCGTGTAGTCGCCAACGCCGCCTGCCCAGGCGTGTGGTTGTCGGTTGCTTGCCGGAGCTCGCCGTCGCCTAGCTAGCCCGCAGGCCTCCCCTTTGCCTCGCAGCCGCCGTTGCCATCCCTGCTTGCCCGCGCATGTGGTCACCGGTTGCCTGCCTGAGCTCGCCACCACCTAACTCGCCTGCGGCCCCCCCCGCCTTGCAGCCGCTGAGCAGCTGACTGACACCATTGCTATTGTCGCCTAGAACTGGGAAGCTCGTAGTCGTCGTGGCCACGTGCCCGTAAGTGGGGTCGTTGGTCGCCTGCTGGACCTCACCGCCGCCCAGCTCGCCCGTGGGCCCCCCCTCCTCATAGTCGTTGTCGCCCAGCCTCGCCGAGCTCGTCGCTGCCTAGCAGCCGCCCGACACCATTGCTGCCCAGCCGCCGCCTAGCCTCATTGGATCACTTGCCGTCGCCGTTGCCTCCCAGCCTCGCCCGAGCACTTTCCGTTGCCACCCCCACCCGACGCCACCTGAGGCCGTCGCAGCCGTGGCCGTCGCCTGACGCCGTCCGTGCCCAGCCGCGGCTCGACGCCGCCGTGCCCAACCGCGGCCCAACACCCTCGCTGCCTAGTCGCCGCTCGATGCCGTCACCTAGCGAGCTCCACCGTCGTTTGCCCGATCGTGGCCGAGCGCCTGGCCGATTAGCCACCATTTCGGCCCACGCTCGCGCCGAGCCCAACATTGGTTGGCCGGTTAAAATATTATCATTGTTTGGTTTTTCTTGACCTTGAACCAAGTAAGCAATTCCCTAAAACCCTACCTAGTATAATGAGTATTAATTTGACTTGTTTAGGGAATGTTTAGTATTTGATTAGTTGGCTAAGTTAAGGGTCGATTTCAGGATTGCATGTAGCTTTGATTGATGTTTGATTGGTTAATTTGTCCATTATGTCGCCGATTAAGTGTTCAATGACGATCGGATGGTTGATTAAGCGTTTTTTTAGAAAATGCATTAAAATTGAACAATTTTAAAAAAATTCATAAAAAATTCAAGAAAATTTAAAAAAAGTCAAATTTTGGGAAAATATTAGATTTGGCTTCAATTTTTTTTAAAAAAATTAAAATAAACCAAAATTTCAAACTAGCACAAAATGGTAAAAAATAACTATGGCCACCCACTTTGAGTGAAATTTAAATTTTTTTAGGTGCCCAAAAAAGTAATAATGAAAAATTAAAATTTTTTATAACTTTATAAAATGGCTTAAAATATTTGTGACCACCCATTGTGAGAGAAATTTTAATTTTTTTAGGTGCACAAAAAAATTAAAAAATTAAAAAAAATAAAAAATTTCAAAACTTCATAAAATTGCTTAGAATACATGTGGCCATCCACTTTCAATGAAATTTAAATTTTTTTAGGTGGCCAAAAAAATTAAATATTTAAAAAATTTGAAAACTTCACAGAATGGCTTAGAATATCTGTGGTCACCCACTTTTAATGAAATTTAAATTTTTTAACGTGCCCAAAAAATATAAAAAAATAAAAAATTTTCAAAACTTTACAAATGGCTTAGAATACCCATGACCACCCACTTTTAGTGAAATTAAAATTTTTTTAGTTCCTAGAAAAAATTTTAAAAAATAAAATTTCAAAATTTCAAAATTTTCAAAATTAAAATATTAAAAAATTTTAAAACTTTACAGAATGTCTTAGAATACCCGTGGCCACCCACTTTTAGTGAAATTTAAATTTTTTAGGTGCCCAAAAAATTTTAGAAATAATAAAATTATTTTTATTACAAAACTTTACAGAATGACTTAGAATACCTGTGGCCACCCATTTTTAGTGAAATTTAAATTTTTGTAGGTGCCATAAAAAGTTTTTTTGAAAAAATAAAATTCAACAAATCAAACAGATTTCTCATTCACAAGTCAATGTCTAGCAAGAATGCGAACAATGAATTTTTGGCAATATTTTGATTTCTGTAGCAGAATGGTTACTATTCGCACCCTTAGTTGTTTAAGGCCAATCCTATGGTTAATTAGGTTAATTGTGTGGTTGTTTTGCTTAAATGTGTGTGATTGGTTAATTATGGCCCGATCTTATGGGTTGATTGATGATCGTGTGGCCGAGAACGATGATCATGTGGCTGAAATTAATGTTTCATGGTTGATCTTGTACTTGATGAATTATTGTGTGGTTTAAAAGTGGATCATGTGGTTAATTATGGCTATTGTCAGCTTAGCATGGCATATCATACTCATATATTGATGTTTGATATCAAAATGAGTGCGATTCATATTATATTTGTTTGTAGGAAATTGCACGTCATAAATACTCGGCATTGGCTAATTAAGAGGAAACATTTTTTGCTTCTGAAACAAAATGGTAAGTTTTGTCATGTGCGTTATTATGTATCTGTAGTACGTGTTAATATTTTTTTACATAATTGCCTAACCTTTATACTTATCAGTATAAACGTGGGGGTCACATATATAGAAGACCAGCCTCTTCCTCATCCTCGTTCCGTCCCTTTCTTTTTCCCCTGTCCTTTCATTTAACTCTCAATCACAATATGCTGATGGATAATATGGACACGTTGGCCATTCCTCCAACATTCAAGAACATGTTAGGGGACTTAGCCACATGCGAATTAAATCTTCTCCAGTTCTATCTCCTTTAGCTCCATCTCTTTCCGTGCGACATCCTGGATTTTGACCCAATTTTGGGATTTAATAAACGTGTAATTCGTTAGTGTGCTTGTAGTAAAATCTCGCCCGGGAACTGATCACTCCCGGTTATTGTTTTTAAAATTTGAGATTTTGCTAGAATCACACTCGATCGAATTTCGCCGTTATTTAGACCCCGAACTTGGCAGTCAATTTTTGGGAGTTTCGGGACGAAATAAATTGGACGGTGTCGATTTTATGGTAGCCAGCGTTGAGATTGTCAGGAATGATGGAAAAATGAGAGTTTTTGATCAGGTGCAAATTTGGATTAGTAGACCTTTCTCATTATAGTTTGATTTAATTAATTTGGCCTTTGTCTCTTATTATATTCTAGGATTAACTTAGACCGTCAGGATGTAGTCGATTTTAATTATAAGCTTTTATATTGCGTTTAATATTAGATTGAAATTTTAAAATTTTGTCTCCCTATCTCTTTTTCTCTCTCCTTCTTCTCTCTCTCTCCTCTACCCGCACGTTTTTCCCCCATCATCGCGTCTGCCCTTTCTCTCTCTCTCTCTCTCTCTCTCTCTCTCTCTCTCCTTTCTCTTTCTTCTCCTCTGCCGCACGCCTTCCCCATGCACACGTCCACTCACACCCATACCCATGCAAACCAACTCCTTCTGACACCCTCTCTTCTCTCTCCTCTCTCCTCCTTTTTCTCTTCTTCTTCTTCTTCTTCTTCCTCTTCGGCTTCTCTGCGTCTGCTTCATTTCCGTCTGCTTCGCTCGACCAGCCGACGCCCGAGCTCGCCTGGCCGTCGCACGCCGCCGTCGCCAGCTCGACCGCCGCGCCGCATCGCCCGATCAGCTCCGCCGCTGTCGCGTCACCTGCCAGCCGCCCCGGCCGCCCTCTTCCTCCTCCCTCGCGCGCGGTAGCGAGCTCACCGCCGTTGCCCGTTGTGCTCGGAGCCGACCCAGCTCGCCGGAGCGTCGTCTAGCCACTGCCTCCGCCCCATCGACGCCGCGAGACCAGCCCCCCCTTGTCTCTCCCCTCCCCGGCCTCCTCCCTGTCCGGTTCCGTCCGAGCCCAAGCCAGCTCGCCGCGTCGTGTCGCCCGCCGCCGTCCAGCTCGCCGGCTCAGTCCGCCGTCCAGCTCGCCGCCGTGCTGCCCTGCCGCCGCCGGTCCGCCACCTCTCCTTCTGTCCCTCTCTCTCGCTCTCCCTCTCGTTCTCTGTCTCTCTCTCATCCGATTGGCCCCTCTTCCCAGCACGCCGCCGCCACGCCTGGCCGTCGCCGCCGCGTCACCGCCGCCGCTGGTCGCCGCCTCGATCAGCCAGCCAGCCCCAGCCGACCAGCCACCGTCGCGCCCAAGCCGAGCTCGTGCTCGCGCCCTTGCCCCGTTACTATTCATTTTCAGAGGCCCGTACTGTTCATCCGAGCACTATTCACGGTCCGTTACTGTTCACCGAGTACTGTTCATGGTCCGTACTGTTCATCCGACACTGTTTATTGGCCCGTCTTGAGCCCATGCGGGTTTTCCTCTGGGCCAAAACCTGGTAAGTGATATTCTAACACCTATTTAGTATAATGCGTATTATTGACATGCTTAAGGATTTATTTAAATTATGATAGTGTTGAGTTAGGAGTTCATAAGTTAGTGGGTCGCGATTAGCGCGGGAATTGTGCGGAAAATGGAAGAGTGAATTAGGATGATCGCGTAGCTTGTAGTGGTGTGTTAATTGATTGAATTGTGGTGGCGCATGTGGATGAAAATTGGTGTTCGTATGTGACTGTCTGGGATGTCGAAGGTGCGGATCAGTGTGTTGGATTGATGATGCGACTGGGATTGACTCTTGCTGGAATTAGTATGATGCGTTAAATTGTGAATCGGGATATGGTGAGTTTGGCTTGAGTTTGACTGGTATGACTTGTAAGATTGACAAATTGTGCTGTGGTGCATGTGCATGTGAAAAAGCCCGAATCGATCGGAGGGCTACCGACCTGAGGCGTAGGTTACGCGAGTGTGGCGAAAAAGGCATGACTAGACCTGAGGCGTAGGTTACGCGGGTCATTGGAATGGGAAAATGTCCTGAAGCGTGGTTACGCGGGACCGAGCCCGGCTTGATCTGAGGGCTGGGCTGAGCCTGTGAGGCGCTGAATGGCGCGGGCCGAGTGAAAGGACCTGGGAGGTCGTGGAAAGTTGTTCGACCACGCATGCGACCTGAGTGTGATTGAATTGATCGAATTGATTGAATTGAATTATTGATTGGGTGATCGGACTGGTTGAATTGATCGAGTGCTATTGTGGCTGGCGTGTGAATGACTGTGGTATGTTATCGAATTATTATTATTATAATACATTTGACTGATGTGCAGAGCATGCATATGATGGCAAAGGTGAGTACAACGTGTGAGCTTGTAATGTTGTTGATTAGATTGGGTGTATGATTTGTCTGGGTACGCATTGGCCTATGTAGGGTTTAGGGTATTACTTATTGAGACTCGTTCTCACGGTTATTATATAACCACTTTCAGATCCGCGACCGTGATTGAGTTGGAGATGCCGCCAGAGTACTATAGGGATTGAAGAATAGATTAATTTGCCCTGTCTCTTGAGTACCTTTTTGTAGAGAAGATAAGCTTGCCGACTATCATCCCCTTTGAAAAGTGTGGTTGGGATTTGGTAGCCCAGTTTATTGTCCTGTAATAATGACTATCTTATTAAGTTATGTAATTATTATTTTGTGCTATCCTTATGTCATGTTTCGTTGTCTGGGTTGTTTCTGTTTGCTTTCGCGTGTGTTAAATCTCTGATGTCTGGGTTGGGTTGGCGACGTACCTGGGATGTCACGTTCAATAATCGACCATCGAGAGATGATCGCGCGCTCGTAGGGTGCGGGGCGTGACATTCCGTTCCACCTTATTATTCGAATAATGACAGAAACACAGGTGAAGAAGATAACCAATTTATGATATGTCCATTTGGAGATTCGTAAGTACTTCATTTTTTCTTTTAGTATATGTAATATTTATGGCTTTAAATATGGATGTCAACTGAATTGTCGATGTTACACAATATCCGTATGTTTGTAGATTTATGGATACTCCGTTTATTATGAGGGAACTGAATAAAATAGTCAAAAACTAGAGCCAATACCCAAAAAAATCCCAAACTTTAGTCTTTATTCCAATTATATCATAAACTTTTTTTGTCCTATAAAAAACCCCAAATTTTAACTTTTTGTCCTAATTATGTCATAAACTTTTTTTTATCTCACAAAAAATCCAAAACTTTTACTTTTGTTCCAAATCTACTACTGTTAACTTTTCTGTCTAATATTACCGTTAATGACTATTTTTTATTTTTTCAAAATTTTTGATTTTTTCTTTTATTTCCTTTTTCCTTTCCTTTTCTTTTTTTTTTTCCCTTCACCTTCAACCTCTAGCCGGCGAGGCTCGACCTCGCCGGCGTTGGGCGAGGTCAACCTTACCCGCCCCTGGCGAGATTCGTCCTCGCCGTGGCTAGCGAGGCTTGGCCTTGCCCAACGTGGTCGAGGGCTTAGTCCTGCCGACCTCGTCCTCATCGGCCACAGCGAGGCTCGACCTCGTCATTAGCCGGTAGGACCAAGCCTTGCCAGCTACGGCGAGGACGAACCTTGCCAGAGGCGGGCGAGGCTTGACCTCGCTGGCGTTGGGCGAGGTCGGCCTCGCCTACCCCTAGTGAGGTCTCGACCCCGCCGACCACTGGCAAGGCTCGACCTCACTGACGTTGGTCGAGGCCAAGCCACGACAAAGACGAACCTTGCCAGGGGCGGGCGAGGCCGACCTCGCCCAACATTGACAAATTTAACGGTGAAGGGAAAAAAAAAAGAAAAAAAAGGAAAAATAAAAAATAAAAAAATTAGAAAAAATAATATTAAAATAATTATTAACGATAATATTGGACGGAAAATTTAACGGTGTTAAATTTGGGACAAAAGTAAAAGTTTGAGATTTTTTATGAGACAAAAAAAGTTTAGGATATAATTGGGACAAAGACTAAAATTTGGGGTTTTTTTGGGTATTAGGTGGTAGATTTTGGACAAAAGTAAAAGTTTGAGATTTTTTATGAGGCAAAAAAAGGTTTAGGATATAATTAGAACAAAGGTTAAAGTTTGGGAGTTTTTTTGGATATTGGCCCTCAAAAACTATTGGATGTGTCAGTTTTATAATTACAAATGTGTTCTACAAAAAGTAAAAGATTTGTAGTGGAATGAATTCAAGATAAGTTTTAGATATTCTATTTTCTCACCAACTAAATTCGATATAGTGTATTGATGGTCAAGAATGATGTAAATGGACTAGAACATCTTTGTAGTTTTCGGTACTAAAGGGACCATATATTTTCCTCGAGATGAACTTTACAAAGTCTATCGCCAAATTGTCTGGTGCATGGTAAGGGATATGTGGCAATCATAATAACTTTCAGTTTTTTTTGTATTGATTGCAATGGAAGTTTAAGTGGGATGAAGAGGAAGAGAATGAAGTGAGAAAAATTTTTCCGAAGAAAGTCAGCGATCACATACGAAATGTGATTAATAGAGCAAAGATCAAGCAAGTGAAGCCGACTTTCATTACAGCTGACAATTGAGTGGAAATTAACAGAATTTGAGAAATTAAAAAGAATCAGCAAATCAGTGAGCAGAATAAAAAAAATCGATCTTCTAGTTCTAGTGAAGGGTCTGCCACATATACTGGGGGCTCTATCAACATTGGGGAGCATCGCAAACAACTGGTAAGTCTGTTAAATAAGTTATAAGTTAATTTAATTTAATTACTCATGTTTATATTTTGTAGGCACAGGAATTGGGGACGGAAGCGACATTTGCAGCTACATTTGAACACACATTTCAAAAAAAAGATAAGACATAGACTAGCGATCCAGCAAAAGCTATTAAGGTATGTAAGGTTATACTTTGGGTTTTATGGAAACTAGAATGAAAACCGTGAATGTTTTCAATATTTATGATATATATATATATATTTATATATAAAGTTATTTTATTTTCATCTATATTGTTAATGTAGGAAAAATATGATAAACTTTTATTGAGCAATACTAGTGGTAGTGATGGTTGTACTACGTTTAAGCCATCAGTTGATAATATGGCATTATGGGTGGAGGCAACGGATAAGATGAAAAAAGGGAAAATTTTTGGGATGGAATTCTTATCAAGAATGTACATGCCGAATTATGCTGGAACTTCATCATTCAATGCAACTAGTCGAAGGAGGTTACGACATGATGAGCAATTGACCAAAGAAGTGAATCAATTGAAAAATATACTCGTAGAGAAGGACGGAAAAATAAATGACTTGAAACAACAAATGGAAATCGTTATGCAACACCTCAATGTCAATTGCTATGAGGTTCGTCTTGTACCTCCCACTAATCCAATAGGTGATGGGCACAATGATGAGCGACACAATGATGCTGAGATTGCCGATGATGATGATGATGATTTTCTCGATCCTTTCTAGTTAAAATTCCCAAAATTAGGGGTAAGCTTATTTCACAATTTTTTATGACATATGTTGACTCATATTCATATGTAAGAACATTGATGTTCGTCCTGAAATGTTTTTTTGTTAACCCTCTTATTTGGTTTTTTATACCTAGTTCCATATCCATGCATAAACGATTCTTTTATATTCTGGACTGATTGAATATCTTTATTTATGTATCCACATTTTATCAGGTGTTGATAAAAGTGATTGCTTTTGGTGTCCTGCCGAATAACAAAGCTGCCCAATCTTATATCCGGTTTGTTGGTTTTTCGTTTTTTAAGTAGAATATATGGTTGTTCCACCTTCTATGAATGTTTTGAATGTATTATAAGATTGGATATCAAAAAACATCATGTCAGATTTTGTAACTTTGCATATATCATTATTTTTTGCGGAGTAGCATCTTTCCTTTAGTTATTTTTTTCAATTATATGGCATTATGTCTAGTTTGTTCATTTTCTGTTTTTGAAGCGGAATTTATGGTTGTCACGTGTCCTTTGATTGTTTTGAATGTATTACATGATGTTCATTAATACGTACCTATTGATATGGACAAGATTTGATGGTTAAAATGGTGTTAAATTTGCGACGAATATTTAGAGATGAATTTTGCGACCATTACAGTTCGTGGCTAATTTGCGATGAATAAGTAGTGACGAATCAAATTCAAAATAATTTGCGATGAATACATTTTGCGATGAATTTTATAACGAATTTTGCGACGAATTTTGTGACAAATTTTGCGACGAATAAAGATCGTGCTAAATTTGCGACGGATTTTGTGATGAATTTGGTGACAAATTTTGTGATGAATAAAGTTCATTACTAATTTGTGACGAATTTTTTGCGACGAATTTTGCGATGAATTTTTCGTCGAATTTTGTGACGAATTTTTCGAGGAATTTTGCGACGAAATTTCCGACGAATAAAGTTCGTGGCTATTTTGTGACGAATAATTTGTGACGAATTTTGCGACGGATAGTATTCGTGGCTAATTTGCGACGAATTTCTTTCTGTCACAATTTTGCGACGAACATTGAAATTTTCTGTCACAAAATTTGCGACGACCTTGTACGACAGAATTTTTTCCGTCGCTAAATTCGTCGCAAATTCGATTTACGACGGATTTTGCCAAATTTTTCGTCGCGAGTCCGTTGTTTTTTTGTAGTGTTAATTTTTTGGTAACAATATCAACACAAATCGGAATTTGAATTTATATATTTATTTGATTGAAAGATATGACCAAATTTGGATATTGATTTCTCATTAACTAGTCATTCACCTGCGCATTGCACCAAATATTTTAGATAATGGATTATCGTAGACTTTTTCAAATAAACTTCTATAATATAGTCCAATGTATACTATTGGTAGTTACAATTTAGATAGATTAGGTACTTTCTTGCGCCAGCTTTATTTTGTAGTTATCATTATGAATTTAGGGGGCAACGACGATGGAATGAACCGAAAGCGTAAAATAGGAGAAGAGGAACACCTCACTATATGTAAAACCATGAAAATTAGATGATATTTTAACGTTACATTGCATTCAAGAAAATACAAAGCCCGAAAATACATAGAGCTAAATAAAAGAAAGGGTAAATATCACAAAAAATTTTAAATTTTACTTACTGTAATACAAATATTCTAACTAAGCCCTAAACTTGCCCACTACACAAATATCTCATACTTTTTTTGCCATGAAAAAAAAAAGACATATATCTTCTATTTCAGTTTCATTAAAGGTATATTTATCATGCTAATATAAATTTAAGATATTTTATGACACAAAAAAATTAGAGTATTTGTATTACGATAGGTAAGTTTAATAACACAGAAAAAAATTCTGAAAGTATGTGTCAGCGAATATACTTTCAAATTTTATGTGGTGTTAACACTAAAAGAAAAATATTGCTAGAACTTACGTGGATTCTCTGTAGATGATGGGCAATATGGACATGACGTGGACTCTCTTCGCCGCTCCAAGCCACAAAATATTGTCCTCCCCCATCCATGATTAGACATGAAAAATGCCTTTGAAGACTTTTCATCTCCTATTGATGGAGGCAATTGAGTAAATTCCAGAAGGCACATAGCCACTGAATTCATGAATAGTATCAGAAGATTAGATCTCATGCATGTAAGGAAAATTAGCCAAGTAAGAAGTTTGAATACCCAACTCAGCAATAAACACAATTGTAAGTAGCCCAAATCAGCAAATTTAGTGACAAAAGAGATCTTAATGGCATTAATTTAGAAGGCAAATCTCAATTGCTTTCATGTATAATTGTTATTATGATAGATGCTTTGGAAAGCCTATGGCTCGTAGTTAAGGGTGATCGGTCCCCGATTCCCATCTTCTAATCTCCATTGCTTTCATGTATTATTGTTATTATGATAGATGCTTCGGAAAGCGTATGGCTCGTAATTAGGAGTGATCGATTCTCGATTCTCAATTTTGGGAATTGGAGAACTAGTTTGGTCCTGTTTCGATATGGTGATGGGGTTATAATCTAAACAGAATCAGAACAATCATATTAATAATAGAAAAATTGACATACAAGTTTACTCAGATTCACCTCAAAATAAGGCTACGTCCTGCAAGGGATTTCACTATGATATTTAGATTTTCAATCACAGCTACTCGTTACAATGATATCTTATACAAATACAATATATATAGGACTTGAAATGGGCCCAAAACTCAAGCATATCCGAATATCTTTGATCTCACAATAAACGGGTCAGCAAACCCAATGTTGTTTCAGAGATGCTGCCCTTGAGCCCCCATCCGCTCACCGGGGAGCGAAAGTCTCACCCGCTATCCGAATAGTGGGACTCTCAACATTTCATGCATTTGGGTCACATGTCGTTGGTTCATATTTCGATTTTCTTAAGCTCACATGGGCATGCCTGATATGAGAAACAAAGGTCTCCGAAGTATTCGCCAACTCCAACATATGGTCCAATCGAACTGATCATTTTTTTTCCCCACTACTTGATACCATATGTTTTGAAACTAGAATTGTGCTTCTCATGCTAACTACATATAATCATAAAAAAAAAGTACATGTAGTTGGTCCAATTCCCTTTTAAAACTGGGAATCGGGCTGCCTGACATTAGTTTCACTTTTAGGAGCAGGGAATCGAATTGACACTCCTAGGAACTGGACCAAACTGGTTGGTCCGGACAATTCCCAGTTCGGATGGTCTGTTTTGCACACTCTTACACATAGTGTACACATATACTATTTGATCTCGAAAAATTACATGTTCTCTAGTATCTTTAAGATGGGATAACCATTGTTAGAAGATACGATAACTTGAGATTTGATTGAACCAACATTAACTTTGTTTTTTTTTGAAAGGCTTATCACAAATGCTATCTGATTATGCCTTTTGAGACATTTTTCTCGAGGAACAAATTGCAGCACGAACTCTGAAATTTGTGTCAATCCGGCATTGGAGTCTGAAAACTTTCACTTCGTGCATTTAGGTCCTAAAACATAAGTTGTCACCGTCCTCATTTTTTCATGGTCGGAAAATCTATATAGCATTTTTTATTGCCTTTGCTTTTATTTTTCGCACTAATGACATTTATGTATGGCAAACAAGCGTCATGTAATAAAATAAAAATAAAAAGACTAATTTTGTGTTAACCTACCCTCGTTGGCCATGAAGGGACTCCGGCAAGGGTTCCAGACCCTCTCGCCGGTGGTGACGAAGGGGGTGGCGCTATTCCCTTCTATCCTTGTTGTCACCCTCCGATCCCCTCCTCCTATTCTTAATTTTCACTTTATTTTCCATTTTTCAATTTGTTTTTATTTACACTTTATCTTTACCATAAAACTAGGCGCGGTTTAATGCTAAATGACATTATTTCACTTCCATTGGCATATTAATCATGACGTGAATTGAAGAAACAATAGAAAAGGCCACAAAGACTTCTCGATTAACAAAGAAGCTCATGTGGACAATAATGAAAATTTTAGGACTTAAATTGGCGGGGTAAAAGCCCATGACTCAAATGTCAAATCGAGGTAAGTTTTAGGACACGGTGTTACCATCCCATGGCGCCCTCCCCACCCCCGGCTCTGGATCCCGCTGGGCGTGAGTGCTGCTGCGATGAAAAAAGGGGTTCTGAAAAATATTTCGGACAACTCGGGGCTTTTGAAAATAAGAGCTGGAGACACCACCTCTCGATCTTTAAAACATATAATAACTAAGCTGATTGGACACCCAGGTGCATGAAAACTTGAGGAAATGTGGTTCGGAGATTCAATTACGTGTGGGGAGGAGGAGTTAGGGTCGCCACAATACCCTTTCTATTGGAAAAAAACTTCCCGTAACGTTTTGATGATCACGGAACTATTCATCCACAATCCTATTTGAAATTTGCAGATGTTTCAAATAAATTGCTGATATTGCTATCAAGAACACTTTGTGTCGATCAATGGTGTCCTAAGCAAATCGTGAAAATGGCGTCTACGAGTTGGAAGAACCTTGACATGTGGAGAACAAAGTCTGAGAGAAGGAGGCACCCTTGAAGGCATGGAGGGATCATGGTATGGTGAACATCTAAATAGAGCTATAATCAATCATGTACTCAAGAAGACCGTCGGAAAGAAGATCACAAGTCAATCCCATCTAAGTTTTAGCCAAAAAACAAAAAAGAAAGTCAATCCCATCTAAATAGCTTGAGTAGCCCCATCTGATCGTTGATATAGGCACGTCCTCTTATCAACTTGGTAAGAGTTATTTATCATGCTTCTATCAATTGTTTAAGAAAATTTTACCGGTTATCATCTGATTCGATTGTTGAACAAAATGAAGATAGCCGTTCACAAGGCCAAGAATTCGCAGCAAGATAACGAGTGTTGAGCCGGAGTAGCTTTCGCCAGCTTTATCTAAATAGTCGGAGGAACAACCGATTGACAGCAGCGGCAGATTTCATTTTGGGAAACCTTACTTTTGCCTTTAAGAATAGACCGTATGCATGGGCGGCTTGCACTTTGGCGTTGCTCCTATCAAACTCTAATGGCTCTTTATCGTCTCGACGACTCTCCAACGGATAGGTTGGAGTTGGAACGTCTATAAAAGAAGATCAAAGCACACTGAAAGTGGTAGATGGAAAATCGAGAAACCTTACACTTTGTTACCATCAAGTTCTCTCTCCGTTGTGCGACTGCGCTATTATCTGTCCGTGACCCACTATATCGAAGGGTTCTTGTTGCTTATGGTAATCAATGATTAGAGCAGTGTATAAGTGCAAAAGCTCTACTTGCATTCTGATGGTTTGTTCTATCGTCCGATAGAAGCATTACTTGCTACTTTGTAACGACTCCTCGTATTACTAGTGGATTCAAGTCTAGTTGTGACCGTCAGTGTAGAAGAGTAAACAAAGTTTAGTTATAAGTCGAACCACCATATACCAGCGAGCAAATTAAGTGAGCTGCTTTTGGTCTCGACCAACAAATTAAGTCAAGAGATATACATGAGACTTTTATCCAAATTGAGTAAATCACGCGAAGAATATCTCCCCGCAATTGATATAGTGAGCTTCTATCAGCTTCTCGTGAGTCTATTTAAGCTTCCTTGACTTACGTATAGCCATCCGGTTGGTCTTCCTGAATATATTAGTAATCAAGACTTTGTTTAGTCGTTCACCTTATTACAGTACCTTCGAGTCTTCACGAACTTTCTGTTCTTAAAATTTGTTCATCCTTTATCAAGGCCTATCTTGCTTCTATCAATCTTCTTAGTTTGTTCTTAGGATTTTATCAATTTTGTCACTTTACATCGATATTCCCTGAAAGAAGATAATAAACTCATTTGTCAATTAATAATGAGAAAGAGATGTTTTTGTCTAACTTTTTCCCGGTTATAGCTATTGGCTATTCCTAGTCTGTAGCTAATTTTAATCTTTTTGTTTTTATGTATTATTTGATATGACAGGCTTCATTGGCATTCAGTAGTGGCAATTTGTGTACGGCCAGAATTATCGCCACCAATTTGGTTTCATATTATAATATAATCTGATTCATTCGAAAGATAATCGGATTGGCGCTTTAAACATCTCGAGATCTCAAATTCAATTTCGACATGTATAATTAACTCAAAAGGAGATACTATTTAACAAGAGTTCATACCATGAAAAACCTTAAACTGATACGCTCGTGACAAATTTATCCTAAATTATCCAAATTGATACATTTGTGACGGTCTAATACTAAAAAAAATCCCAAACTTTAGCTTTTATCCAAATTATATTTTAAACTTTTTTTTTGTCTTATAAAAATCTCTAAACTTTTACTTTTGTCCCGAATTTACCACCGTTAACTTTTTTTTTTTTGGTAAGGGACTACCGTTAACTTTTCTGTCAAATATTATCATTAATAATTATTTTTTATTTCTTCGAATTTTTTGATTTTTTCTTTTCTTTTCTTTTTCCTTTCCTTTTCTTTTTTTTTTTCCCTTCACCTTCAACCTCTGGCCGTCGAGGCTCGACCTCGCCAGCATTGGGCGAGGTTAGCCTCACCCGCCCCTGGTGAGGTTCATCCTTGTTGTGGCTAGCGAGGCTCGGCCTTGCCCAACGTCGGCGAGGACTCAGTCCTGCCAGCCTCGTCCTCGCCGGCTGCGGCGAGGCTCAACCTCGCTACTAGCCGACGGGACCAAGTCTTGCTAGCCACAGCGAGGACGAATCTTACCAGGGTAAGTGAGGCTCGACCTCCCTGGCGTTGGGCGAGGTCGGCCTTGCCCGCCCCTAGTGAGGTTCATTCTCACCGTGGCTAGTGAGGGCTCGACCCCACCGGCCTCGTCCTCGCCACGGCTGGCGAGGACGAGGCCTGCGGGGGCTCGCTCTCGCCGGTTGCCGGCGAATTCGAGCCTCGCCAACCACAATGAGGACGAACCTCGTCAGGGGTGGGCGAGGCCGATCTCGCCCAACACCAACAAGGTTGAGCCTCGCCGGCCCCCACCTCTGGCCGGTCACCGGATTGGCAACTAGCTAGAGACCGGCCAGAGGTTGAACGTGAAGGGAAAAAAATAAAAAATAAAAAAATTTGAAAAAATAAAATATAATATTAAAATAATTATTAACGGTAATATTAGACGGAAAAGTTAACGGTAGTAGATTTGGGACAACAGTAAAAGTTCAGGGTTTTTTATGAGACAAAAAAAAAATTTAAGATATAATTGGGACAAAGGCTAAAGTTTGAAATTTTTTTGGGTATTAGATCAACTTGTAACACATTTACCCAATACTAATTTTTGACCATAAAAAATCCTAAATTGATATATTTACGATAAATTTACTATTTGTTAAATTGGATTAATATTATGAAAAATCACAAATTAATATACTTGTAACAAACGGAGGATCAAACCCCAAATTAATATACCCATCGTATCGGATTTTCTCCTATACGATCGGCATGATAGACTCGTCGATTTGAACTCACCCGAGCCAGTTCTGTTTAACTTGACAAAACGGGCCCTCTCACAACATGGTCCTTGGACCCGACAACCATGTAATTAAAATGACCCTGTAGATGTTTTCACGTCATATCAGATTTTCTTTGTTCGTGAGCTAACGAATTACCTTTTTGTCATGCCGAATGTCGTAATTCATAAATGTAATTTAAATATACCCGTAAACATTTTCCCGTCATATCGGATTTTCTCATTATTCGTAACCGTAAGCTAGCAAAGCTACTTTTCGTCGCGCCTAAAGTCGCAACTCATAAATGTGCCCAGAATGAATACGTATTGGATTTTCCCCGATCATCATGATCCGCATAACAAACTCGTCAATTTGAACCCACCCGAGCTAGATCTATTTAGCTCGATGAAACGGACCCTTATGCAACATGGTTCTCGGAGCCGGCAACGATCATTTTCGGTATGGACAATCAATTTCCGTGGAAAGACGGGCCAAATAAAGCAAGACGCGACCGGTTGCAAAAACGTAGACCCTCGATAACCCCCCTAATTTCTCTCTTACCATATAGCACCGTGGCCGGAAGTCGCGGCTCATAAATGTTTGTAGAATGATCATCACGATCCTCACGGAACAAACTCGTCGATTCAGATCCGTTTAGCCCGATGGAAAGACGGGGCCAAATAAAGAAGGGCGCGATCGGGCGGCGGGGCCAGGGGGGCGGGGCGGCCGATCTCTCACCGGGGAGGGAAGGAAAAAAAGGGAAAAAGAAAAAGAAACGAAAAACACCTTACCCCCAATAGCCCTAATTCATATCTACACCAAAAAAAAAAAACCCCAATATTGCACCCATGGCAACACGATGTGCCATCACCCTCGAGACCTTACCAAGGTTAAACCATGTCGTTCCTGCAATGGCAACGCCAATCCTTCGTTTCTCGCACGAGCGGCCTTGACCGCGGTGGCCTCATTCGCCCATCATTTCTGTTACCTAAGGAGAGCTTCCTCTCTCTTCCTCCTCTTCCTCCTCTCTCTCTCTCTCTATAGACGTTCTCATTTGGTAGCGCCATCATATATAAGAGAGAGAACCAAATCTCATCGTCGAACCAAAACCCTGCATTCTCTCTCCCTCTCTCGCTCTCTCTCTCTCTCTCTCACCCCAAGCGCTCTCCCTTTCTCTCTCTCTCTCTCTCTCTCTCTCTCTCTACGGAAGAAAATTCTTCATCGCCCCCTCCCCCCAATCGAATCTCGCCGGAGCTCCCCGCCGATTCCAGTCCCCCTCGCCGATCTGCAATTCCGACGGCGTCGCGATTGAGATTGGATTTCGATTCTCGGGTTTCTTTGTCGCCTTGCTTTTCGAGATATCGGACTGGCGGTCGATTGCGATCGAGCAATCCGAATCGGAGCTGTTGCTGTCGTCGTCGTTGTCGTTGGGGTTGGGGTTGGGGTTGGGGTTGAGGGTGTGTTTGGGGGCCGGGGGGATTGGATTGGATTGGATTGGATTAGATTGGATTAGATTTGCGGGGAGGCGAATCTTCGGGCCTGCGGCGGGGGATGGACGGATTGTTATCCGGACGGGGGATATCGAATTGAGGGGGGAACATGACGATGCCTGGATTTGCCGAGGGAAATGACCAATCCGGTGATGCTGCCCCGGTGCGGACGGCGGCCAAGGGATTCTGGTCCAAGCAGCACGATGACGTGGGCTACAGTCAGCTCCAGAAGGTAGAGGGCTCTCTCGCGCGCGCCCGCGCCCCCGCCCCCAGCCGGATTTCCTGGTCGTGGGGAACGGTCCAATTCGTTGAGTTGGATTCGGATTTCGATCGATCGTGTTGATCTGCTTGTATCGTTATCGGTCGAATTAATGCGGATTGAGTCCTTGTGTGCTAATCCTCTTTAGGGAGCTTCGATAGGTAGTATGTCGATCGGGATATCGGATCCTCGTTGAATGCAGTCTCTATTGGACATACTTGTGGGAATTAAATGGTAATCGGGCGTGTACGTGACGTAGTAAGGATTTAGGATGAGCATTATAGGAATGTATAGCTGGTATGCAATTTTATTTGTATGTCGGTGTCCATTGCGGTAGTATCGTGCATTGAATACGGGCTGCACAGTCTCTGAGCTTCGCAACATTGCCAATTTGAATTATGAGGACAGTTGTGCAAAGTTTCTGCCCGTGGTGGCTCTTTTGTTCGGTTCGGGGGCCTTAGTGAGAAAAAGAATCAAAGAATATCACCTTAAAACTATGCCTTAAGATGCTGTCCAAGTGTTTATGTTTAAGTGCAATAAACAGATAGAAGAAACTAGAAGAGTTGAAACAGTTTTTAAGAAGGAGAATGGTAGATGTCAACTTCATATGCACTTTTCTTCTTGCGTGCCTATAAAATTATTTACCGAGAAACGTAAATCACTACGTAGTTTGTATTCTATAATGGTTTGTATAATCATGTCCCTCTTACTCTCCTCCGTTCCTATTTATGTTTGGCTTTTGCCAGATGGATTTTTTTTTTTTTGAAAAGTTGACATATGTATTGACTTGGTACTAAGATGGAGACCTGAAATTTTTCTTGTAGTTCTGGAGTGAGTTGTCCCCACAGGCAAGACAAAAGCTCCTGAGGATTGATAAGCAGACCCTTTTTGAGCAGGCTCGTAAGAACATGTACTGTTCTCGTTGCAATGGCTTGCTACTTGAAGGGTTTCTACAAATTGTCATGTATGGGAAGTCTTTCCAGCAGGAGGGAGCAGTTGGGCACCTTACTGATAATAGTGTAGCTTCTTTGAAAACTCAGGATGAGGGTGGATTGAGTGTGACTAATAGGTGTCAGGAAGAGATTCAAGATCCTTCTGTGCATCCTTGGGGTGGTCTAACCACAACACGTGATGGGTCCTTGACCATTCTAGATGGCTACTTGTTTTCAAAATCTTTGAAGGGGCTCCAAATTGTAAGTGCAATACTATATGACTATATCATCAAATTCTTGTTATCACTTGCTGATAGCTTGCTTGAACCAGGTATTTGACAGTGCACGTGCAAGAGAACGGGAACGTGAATTACTTTATCCTGATGCATGCGGCGGTGGAGGTAGGGGTTGGATCAGCCAAAATACGACAAATTATGGCCGAGGACATGGGATGAGAGAAACATGTGCATTGCATACAGCCCGACTTTCTTGTGATACACTGGTGGACTTCTGGTCGGCTCTGGGTGAAGAGACGAGGCAGTCTCTCTTGAGGATGAAGGAAGAGGATTTTATTGAGAGGCTCATGTACAGGTGTGCGGTTCTTCCTCTATGTACAACATGCAGTTAAAATGAGTGGGTTTTAGCAGGAGAGCTATGGGTCTCGATGAGGGGTCTGGATAAGAGCTGTGATATCCTTATGCTGACTAAGAAGGTGGTTATCCTAGCATAGCTATAAATGGAGATAAGAAGCTCAATTTTGAGAAGATCCAGTTCTTCTACTAATTAGAATATATTTAGTCCTGATCGTGTTTCCAAAATCCGATAATTACAAGTCACATAATTGTTTTACATTTAAGAATGCATTTCTTTTACGAGAGAGGTACTTTTGATTTTCTGTGGCCTTATCTTTTATTTCTTTCTTTTTTTTTGTGGTATTTGTTGTTGGGGAAGAGAGAGGGGGGGGGGGGGGGTGGTGGGCTTAAGATATATTGCGAAAACAGACAACCGAGATCTGAGAGTGCATCCAAGTGAAGGGACCTAGGAATGCTTGCATCTGAGTATGGTCTAGGAAAAGATACTCAATGTGGATTATCTATCTCACCAAGTTGAGAAGCTAACTTATATTCTTGGCTTTGTGCCTGTGGGGATTGCATGATAGTCTCAATTAACTCTTCAGTTTATTTTGAGTTATCAAGCAGCAAAAAGCATCAAATTTGCTCCATTAATTTAAGCTATACCATGAAACGCTCCAACTACAGCTACAATGAGCAACCTAATTGACAAACTATAAAACGCAGAAAGTCTTGAACGGGGAAGCATGAGAAGCACTTTGGGTGGATTGGCTTGACCGCTTGAGCCCCATAGATTTTTTTTTTGAGATGGGGGACGTTGTGGGAGGAGTCAGTGATCTGGGTTTTGAATCCACAGACTCTCAAACTTTTTGGAGCAAAAATAATGGGAGATTTCGGGACTTATGATATACATGCTGTAATGGTTGGTATAACCTATGACTTTCCCATGTCTTTGTTCTTTTGTTACTTGTTCCATTATAATCGGTGGGCCAGTACTTTCCACTGTAGAAAGAGAAATTTCTTGTCATTGCCTTAAACTGGGATTACCTGGCTGTATCCCAAATTATCTCACTGAATTTTCACTTTCTTGATTCTTGAATCATTTTCTTGATCCGTGTCTCCTTCCTGCTTCATAGACCAGTATTAGGAGAGATGTAAACATATTTTTTCCTCTCCATGTTGCCATGCAAAAGATTTATTTCATTTATCTAAGGATTGGTAGTTGCAAAATGTAATTGTAGACCTACGTGCTTGATCTAGAGAAATGGCTATACTGTTTAATTATTATATAATGACCCAAAAGGAAGTTCTTACACGAGGAACAGAATTTACTATGAGAGTTTCATTAATTTTGAGTGTGAATATTAGGAACTTGATTAAGTCTTTTTCCATGGAAGATTTTTTGTCTTTTTGATTTTTGCCTGCGACGTACATTTTTTTGAATGGATATATAGCTCTTAAAGTTGTGTAATGTTGAAGTTTGGCATGGATGTACAGGTTTGACAGCAAGAGGTTTTGCAGAGATTGCAGAAGGAATGTCATTCGTGAGTTCAAGGAGTTAAAGGAGCTGAAGCGGATGCGTAAAGAACCTCGATGTACTAGATGTTTCTGCGCTGCAGATACAGCCTTCCAATATGAGGTTTGTGATTTCCTATCCTCTTCGTTTGTTTTATTTTGATAATGGCTTCTAGTTTCCTTATCTGGATTTTGGTAAATCATTAAAAAGAGACAACCAGCTCAAATAATGTTCTATTCAATCGAAAAGTGAAGAAACTGGATCTCTCATGAGACTTTGGATAAGTGTAATTAGCAGTTACAATTATGCTTTGGCCATTTCTCTCAGGTATCTGATGACACTGTTCATGCTGATTGGCACCAAACATTTGTGGACTCTGTGGGGTTATATCATCATTTTGAATGGGCAATTGGATCAGGAGAAGGGAAGTCTGACATTCTGGAATTTGAAAACGTTGGCCTGAGTGACAGTGTGCAAGTCACTGGGCTTGATCTTGGCAGTTTAAATGCTTGCTTTATCACTTTGAGGGCTTGGAAACATGATGGGCGATCTACTGACATATCTGTTAAAGCTCATGCTTTAAAAGGTCAACAATGTGTGCATAGTAGGCTTGTAGTTGGCAATGGTTTCGTGACAATTACAAGAGGGGAGAGCATTAGAAGGTTTTTTGAACATGCCGAAGAGGCTGAGGAAGAAGAGGTAGTTGAAGTTCCGAGCCATAAAGCTTATGTTCAAACATATGATATGCATGGCTCTGGAGCTTGACTCAACTGTATGTATGCTTTCAGGATGATGATTCCATGGACAAGGATAGGAATGATCTTGATGGAGAATGTTCACGTCCTCAGAAGCATGCAAAGAGTCCCGAACTTGCTCGAGAGTTTCTTCTGGATGCCGCAATTGTTATATTCAAGGAGCAGGCATGTTGACCTTTTTTAGATTGCTGTCTTACATAGCAGTCACTCTTATGTATCAAACATTTACTTGGAATTCTACTGCATCTTGCTTATAGGCATCGATTTCTGTTCCCGTGTGTGTTGTTGACAACTGGGTGGATAATGTTGGTCATAAAGAGGAGATTCGAATTAGCTTAATTGTATGTTCACAATCGAGTTCTAACTCAATGGTATAGCTCAAGTTTAGACATTAAGTTCCATAATTAATAGTTCATGCTGTGTTGCTCACAGAGCTGTTTTTTTTTTTTTATACTTTTACATGGCTATGGTCACTAGGCACAGTCGAGGTGTAATGTCATTTGCTATAAGCTGAGTAGTTGTTACCTGATGTATGGGTATTGTTGAATGTTTTCTTAAATTGGAAATGAACAGAAGATAGGTACTTCCATGATTATGTTGATGCCATATCTCAAGTAGAGAAGTAAGAACCATGCAGACTGGCTAGAGACAACAATAAGATGCATATGAGAGGACAACGAAAGTTTTTCCATCAGATTGATGGTTTTGAGGTGTTGAAGTTTAATTTAGATACTTGAATTATGGATCATCGGGGAGTGTCTGACAACAGAGAATAGATCTATCAAAGATATACTCAAGTCATTTTGCTCATTTGATTTTGGTGAAACCTTGTTTTGGTTCAGTTTAATACAGGATCTCATCTGACTTTTTGTGATACGCTTTTCAGGTTGAGAAGGCTTTTAGAGAGGGGACAGCACGGCAAAATGCACACAGCATTTTTGTCTGTCTTGCGTTGAAGTTGCTGGAAGAACGTGTGCATATTGCTTGCAAAGAAATTATCACATTAGAAAAGCAGGTCTGCACCTTTCTAAAGAAACACCTTTGCATTTAATATGTTTGTTCTCTGTGAAGTACCATGAACACAGCTCAAAATAACTATGCAGATGAAACTTCTGGAAGAAGAGGAGAAGGAGAAGCGTGAAGAAGAGGAGCGCAAGGAGAGGAGAAGAACAAAAGAAAGAGAAAAAAAGCTTAGAAGAAAAGAGAGGTTGAAAGGAAAAGAAGGAGATAGAGAGAAAAAAGACATGTTGGATGATGTTCCTCCTGTTTCGTATGACCTGAAGGATGAACCAAGACCAGGTGTCATTGAGGAGCCAAACGAGATTGCTAGCTGTGGCGATTCAATTTGTGACGCTGGTGATGTTGTCACTTCCAAGTCTGCATCTGTGGATAGAGAAGATGAAACATTCTCCAGTAGTGTAGAAAATTCATTTAATGAGAGTTCAGAGGTGGATTTTGCCGATGTGAAAGATGTGGCTGGTTCTTTTATGACAGATATATCCCAAATTTCCCAGAGAAGACCAAAGTTTCAGAAAGAAGGATTACAGGAACAATTTTTCAGATGGTCTGACAGACGTAGACCTGCTGTTGTTTCAGAAAGTGGTGCTGCAGCTAGTCGATCTGAGTCAAGATATTTTAATGAGAATATTGAATTTCACTCCAGGGGCATGAATGGATGGATTAGGCAGACAAGAACGAACTCACAGAAATCAATTTCTAGAAACTCTGGCACCAAATACTGTGAGAAGTTTCAGTCTCCCAAAAACAGGATGAATGACAGATATGATATCCATTCGTGTAGCTGCAACGAGATCAACTGTCAACGAGGAAAGGTTGGTCCACATGTTGCTGGGTCCAGAGCAGCTCGTGAGGGAAAATTTGGGACCAGCTCAGAATCGGCATTTGATGTATCAAAGAATTTTCATCGCAGCAATAAGTATAATCAAGTGGATTGTGCTCATAGTGTTGGAAGACCAAAAAGCAGAGCAAATAGTGGCAGCATTACTAGCAGGGATATAGTCCATTCTAGGAAAGTGTGGGAGCCCATGGAATCGCAAAAGTACCCTCGGAGCAACTCTGATTCTGATGTTACCTTATTTTCCTCTAGTTTAAGTATACAAGGGAAGGAGTCTGGTGATGTTAAGTCAGCTGTTGAGTTGTGTTCAAGTGAAGATAGTCGAGATTTAATTGGAACTGATCAGAAAGTTTCCAATCTGAAAGATTTTACTGATTCTGGCAGTGGAGCAGATGAAGTTTGCAAAAGCCGACCTGATGCTTGTGCAGCAGATGCTCACAACTCAAGAGAAGCTACTGATGAGGAAGTTAGGTCATGTCTTGCAAGGAGTGGTACCAGTAACGGGACAAGTGATATTGTTACGAGTTCCACTTCCAATTCCGATAACTGCTCATCATGCCTCAGTGAGGTAGATAGCAATGTATCCTCAAACCATGGAAACATAGAGTCTTCATCTACATCAGATTCAGAGGATGTCTGTCCACATTCAGAAAGAAGAGAAGCCTTAACCTGTGATAGCCGTTCTGAATGTCATAAAGTCGAGGTGGAGGCAAAAGAGGTTAGGGATAGAACGGACATGCTGGGTGGACAACCAGTTTTTGGGTTTCCACTTGATAGCATGGGAACTGGTGTTGCTTCTTATACACCAGTTAAAACGCCCCACTCCTCAAATGATATAAACGGGAACCTCAGTGTAGCTTCTGAGTATCAAGGAACGCTTCCCCAAATGCACAGCCAAAGTTTGTACTTCCAGATGTTTCAGGGTCATGCACCCATTGGTTATTACCCTCAAAATATATTTCCGTGGCCAGCAGTTCACACTAATGGGCTAGTGCCATATCCGCATCCAAGTAATTATATGTACACTGGTCCTTTGGGGTATGGTCTAGATGGAAATTCTGGCTTCTGCATGGGCTACGATGCCATGTCGCACTTAACTGCTGTACCTAATACTAGTCCAGTTCCTGTCTATCAGTCTGCTGTCAAAGCCAACAGTTACTACCCAGAGGAGAGAAATCGCATTCCCAAGCAAAGTGTCAGTGTGAAGGACGTGAATGATGTCAACAAAGAGAAGGCTGTTCAAACAGGATCGAGAACTGCAGAGCCAACACCGTGTGGGGATAGCGGACAGAGAAATTCTTCGGCTAAGGTGTGCCCTGAGGACTCAGGCTTTTCCCTCTTCCATTTTGGCGGCCCGGTGGCTCTTTCAAACATATCGAATCCAAATGTCGGGCCTGATGTAGGGGCGGATGGAAATATTCCTACAAAAGTTTCGACTGATCCTGTGGAAATTAATGCCCCTTGCAACAAGAAGGAAACTACTATTGAGGAGTACAATTTGTTTGCTGCTAGCAATGGAATAAGGTTCTCATTATATTAAGTGTGCAGAGGTGGTGTGAGGTGGTCGTGTGAGAATTCAGTCCATATCTTCTTGTTTGGTCATAGAGGTCTGAGTATTTTATGGTTTTTTTTTTCGTGCTCAATAATTTCCCATTGAATGTCACAATTTTCGAATACAATTTTCTCTTTTCGAGTTGACTTATTTGATCTCCTTTCGAATTTTTGCCCCCTATATGAAGAGAAGAAAACATCTGGAGCTTGCCAAGCAATCATCATAGCAGCTTTCTCTGTTTGAGGTTCAGATTTGTCCCTTCATGAATTTAGAGTTCTTTCTTGTCATGACAAAAAATGTCGGCGTATTTACTCCGATAAAATTCTATTATTTGGGCTTCCGGTGGGGTAATCGTTTACAATTGATGAGGGCGGTGGTACTTATTTACTGGATAGTAGGAGGAATGACAGATGCAAAATCTTTAGAGAACTAATTCTCTCTGTGAGGAGCCACGCTAGATCTCTCTCATGGAAATGAAACCTAGTACAAAGATTCACATGTACTTGCATTTCACGACTCGTCATGATTATCTTATAACATAAGTGAAGATCCTTTTGCAATGTACCCGATATCGTTTTGAGTCTATCAATTCGGCGATCTCCCCCTGAGTTGGCAGTCTATCCTTGGTATCTGACCTGCAATCATCAGGATAAATGACAGCATGGATAAGTCCCACATTCAACAGCCTGAATCAACAATGACCTCTGATCTCGAATTTTGCCAAAACCAACCATTCCCTTTGAAGCAACAGGCGATGGATGTGTTTGTCAATTGTTCAACCATAAGAGAATTCGGCCCGTTACTGTCAACAGTTCTTAAACAGAAAGCATGTAGGGTTTGCTTCAAGCATTTTCCTCCAACCATATGCACTGTCACATGCATGGTTTGGGCTAGGAGAGCACAGGCAGTCAACACCTTTCATGTAGAACATCACTGATGGTATTCTGTGGATGCCTAAGAGCAGGCGTTGCTCAATGTATCCAGCTTACTTGACCCCCCAACGATCCTTCCACAGCTTATTTCGTCTCCCTATACAAAGTTGCTCTTGCATCTTGTGTCAACGACGCTTTTCTCATCGGCTATGTATTTGTGCGTGCTTTGGGTCTGTAGAATATTGGACACCTCTTAAAATTCACGAAGTTGAAATCCCATAAAGCAACATTTGTGCAACAAATAAGAGAGGAAAGTAACTATTCTGCACACAACGGTTCTTCCTTTTGTCCTTAGCTTACGTATTACCTAACTCTGAAGTTTATCCTAGTGCTAGAGAATTCGAATGATGAAAGACCAGTTCGTTGAAGGATTCGTCAAGGCTGGTTATTTGGGAGTCTGCTGAGCACAGAATGCTCTGGCTTTTGCTCACACTCGTAATCTAGATGAACGAAGGCTCTTTCCACTTCAGGGAGCTCTTCGATCTTTACTTGAAACGATTCTCCAATTCCGTGCGCTTCTGTCAGCGGTAAATCTTCGGGCAACTCAATATCTACCTGATATTGTCATGTAAAATGTGCATTATAAAAACTAATCGATTTCATTGTATTGAATCAGCAACTCGAGCATAACAGGTAGAGGAGGTGCAACAAATCATTAGCACAAAAATCCAAATTTT
The DNA here is from genome assembly GCA_024500025.1 of Syzygium aromaticum. Taxonomy (NCBI): domain Eukaryota; kingdom Viridiplantae; phylum Streptophyta; class Magnoliopsida; order Myrtales; family Myrtaceae; genus Syzygium; species Syzygium aromaticum. The sequence goes on from CM044895.1 coordinate 14,866,301, forward strand.
ACTAAGCTCAACAAAGTAAAGGACACCGAAGGTGCGCGCACGAACTGTGTCGACACATTTAATTTGAGGATGGTGTCTGAGGGCCAGGTATGTCAGTTTTTGCAAGACTTCCGGTGGAGCTGATTGCCCAACAAGAGATACTAAGAGACCAAATAGCAAAAGATTAGCTATGAGAGGAGATAGTGACATTTATCTTCCTAGGTCACATTTGTCATTACAAAATTTTCAGCAAAGAATTGATGAAATCGTGCTTTTTCTTTGTAACATATTAGTCGACTTGTTTTCACAGGGCGTAGTTTGGTTTAACAAGGTCGATTCAATATGAATCCCAAGATAAACAAAGGAAAGTAGAGAGAGAGAGAGAGAGAGAGAGAGAGAGAGAGAGAGAGAGAGAGAGAGAGAGAGAGAGAGAGAGAGAGAGAGAGAGAGAGAGAGAGAGAGAGAGAGAGAGAGAGTGTCATGCCTTGAACCCCCGTCGAGCTTGTGTACATCCCACTGCTGGTCGAATTAATGCGATATTCTAGGTTATCGCCGACCTCAATTAAAAACGTCAAAGATTTTTGAATCCACAGCGAAGACCACAATTAACCCGGACAATGATAAACTAGGGAAATTCAGGGAGAATATACATTTTCATTTTTTATTCATATTCATACCACAATATTCACAAAATTACAAACCTTAATTTACAAGTGCAAACCATACTATAAACCATTGATATAAAAAAGAACTGATAACCTGGCATTCTAACATAAAAAACGGTACTCATCGACAGTCTGATTTTTCCTCCTCTATACTAGCCCCTACGACCCACACTCGATGTCCATTCCGAGTCTGACTTCTCGTCCTTTGATTCCAAACTCTCTTGAACCGTCTGCTCCTCCAAGGACTCCGGCTCGGCCTCAATTTCAATCGGGTGATTGATGTCACTCAACTCCGCTGGAACTTCGTCCTGACCTTTCTTAGCTAGTATATCAAAGAAATGATACTCAGGCATAGAATTAGGATCCAAATACTGCTCAAATGGAAGTATGTACTCCGATTCTCCCTTAGGCTCCTCCGACTCGTTGGGATTATTCTCAGGTTCCATTTCGGGCTCCACTTCATCTAGTTCTTCCTCAGGGATTGATTTTAAGTCTATGTCCATCGGATCAACTTCAACTTGCGATCCTTCAGGCTCGGGTTCATGCTCGGCCCCTAAAGATCCCTGTGCTGCGGGGTCTGGATGCAGACTAGACTGAGTCAAACTAACTTATGTACTAGTCAACTCTTCGTCTATCGGGGATATGATAGACGGGTCTCAATCTCTAACTAAATCATACGGGACATCAAAACCTCTAACGGGACCGAACTCATCCCCGTTTGCGTCCCTAAAATACCACGCGGTATATACATGGGTTTCCTATAAAGGTAGTCTTACTTCTACATAAACGGTCGTGGTGTGCTTAATCTAAGTCATATTATCTCCCATAAGAAATTCTGCAACTTCGTACTCGGTGTGCACTGGTACTCCGAAACGCTCTGGTGGCGGTGGCGGAGGATTAATGGCTTAGGTCGGGGTTCTGAAAATGTTAGTGGAAACAATCATGAGACTACATCTCAGTAACTACACCCCTCAACCCCACTTAGGCTATCGTGTACCTCCAGACAATCACAATACGCAATCACATGCGTCAGATCATCACGTAGCAGGCACTTCTCATACAATCACAAGCATATGCAAGTCTTTAGTCGTACACTCATTCTGTTCTCATTTTCTCTTTTCCATATCACTTGCCAGTGACCGGCGTAAACGTACATGCCTCAGGTACACTGCGACCATTTATCACAACACTTCAGGCCCGCGTAAACGTTCACGCCTCAGGCCATGTATCTTGCCCCCGTAAACATACACGCCTTAGGCTTAACACTTACCATTTACTGTGCAACCCGCGTTGAAGTACATGCCTCAGGCTGGCAGTCTTCCAGTAATACCGGGCATCGTCCCGCATAAACGTACGCGCCTCAGGACGACACAATTCCCACAATTTCACACATCATACCACGCACAATTTTTTTTTTACTCATGCATATGCTCAATAAACATTTACCATACCCAACTGGCCCATCACACGTGGCCCGTGCACACAACAATTCGCACTCAAAACATGCTCACTCAGCATTTGATATGGCCAATTTCATTAATTAAATCAGTCTGACTCACGTGTGCACCCAATAGGCATATTTCCACCATGTAATTACACAACCATGTACACAATTCAATCACCACAATTTAGTAAAAATTCAAACACGCCTTAAACACACATATCGCCATTTTTCTCTAATCAAATGGTGTCGGATCAATTCCGGTCCTTCACCACACTTTCTCACCATTAATTGCCGAATCTAAAAATCTAACTCGCGTCCCGATCAGCCCATCACAGCCCCATGAACAGTCACTCATAGCCCACTATCACCCTCAAAATTTCCATAAAAACTTTCCAAATTCAATCTTAAGCCCGCTAATCAATCCCGTTCTCAAACCGTACCATTTCCGCACTCAAATAAACCCGATTTCATCCAAATAAAATCATCTGTCAATACCCGAAGTCCTAAATCGGGTTTAGGTGAAACTTACCTAGTTCTAGACTAAATCGGCTAAAACGGAAAGTGGCGGCGCTCAATCGGGAGCGGCGTGGACGGCGGCGAGTGGTGGCGCGGCTTGGCGGCAGTGGTGGCTTCCTTGCCGTGACTCACGGCCACATGGCGAAGAGAGGGAAAGAGAGAGAGACGGCGGACGGCGTGGGGTGATGGTGGTGGTGTGGTATGGCGACGGCAAGGCGGCGCGCGTTAGGCAGTCTGGTGGGCGTACGGATGGCGGCGATTGGCGAGGGGAGAGGGAGTGATCGGAGGGGAGGCTCACGGTGAGGGGGGGCTGTCGAATGGAAGAAGGGAGAGAGAATTGGGTCTTAGACTTAAATAGTGTAATTTGACCCAAAATGGCAAATTACCATCATGCCTTTGTCTCACAATTCCAAATCGATAGTCCAAATTCGATCTTATCTTGAAATCAACGGTCCAAATCAAATCTTACCCAAAAATATCCAAGGATATTTTGGGAATTTCATAAAATCCAAAGGTAAAAATGTCCAATCAAAAAGTTGGGGCAAAATTACCAAAATGCCCCATTCCAAAAAGCATACCCTTTAATAATTCCCAAGGATATTTTGGTCACTTTATCCGTTTCTTGCCAAAATTGAATTTTTTTAAAGGATTCGGGCACACCCAAAAATCGCAAGTGTCCTCAGCAATGTCGTCCTAACGTTCCATCATGATTTCCTAATTTTCTGATGTCCGATTTGGGATAAATTAAACAATTAAATTTTATTAAACACAACTCGAGCATTTTTCAAAGTAACAGGCGGCTTGTTGGGGAAATTTGCAGAATCAACTCGTGACTGATACTGAATCGAGTCACGTGCAAATTCGTTCAGTACGTGACGACCTCGGTTGTCATTAAAATCGCGAAGATCAATCATTAGATCCGAGGAGTACGATCGTTTAGTATAGGTTCAGGATTATTCGTCAAGTCATTTCGTGGTCCAAGGGAATTACCCGCGATCCACTATTATGACAGCGGCGAACTGACCCCTAACTATTCTTGGATCGGCCAAAAATGGTTCCAAATATCACTTCAGCGATTTCATGGTCGAAAATCAATTCACGATCAAATTTTCTTTAGTCGTGCGAATTTAATTCCCTTATTAGCCTTTCCCTAATAGTTAGCATCTCAGGAATGATCAGTTCCGGGCGAGAATTTACTACGAGCACATTTCATAAAACTCAGTATTTTACAAATCCCAAATGGACTAATTTTCAGGATGTCAGAGAGAGAGAGAGAGAGAGAGAGAGAGAGAGAGAGAGAGAGGTGCCACCGACATTTTCCAAAACTGTGCCAGACCAATTCGAAATTGTATAAACAGTGAGGGATATGGCACCAACTGGGTCGATCCACCAATAAAACTTATCTCCAAGAACAGCTGCAACTGAACCCACCACATTCGTCACCGCATCAAAGTAATGATCCTGGTGGAATTGAAATCTTGTTAAAACAATCATACTGTTAAAGACCTAGTGCAAATGAAAACTTCATTTTGGCTGAAAAGTCTGGTTAATTTGGTCCGCCATCTTACCTTTGCATACACACGAACTATTTTGTTCCCTGAGCTACTGCAGATGATCCAAAGGATGAGTTTCACTCCAGTTGCTGTCAGCATAATGCTGTAACCACACTAACTGCTCTGATGTCATCCTTTCGGAAGATTGGTTTCTGATAAGTTGCTCGACGGCTTGGACAAGCACGTGAATTCCTGTATCTCATGGAAAAATAGATTGCTCATTTATGTAATTAGACCGCCATCTGATGTAAAATAAAGCGTCATTCTCCTAGTGTTTCCATCAGATCCTGATGAATCTCTAGAAATGCTTTGTACCTTTTTCTTTTCTGTTCTTCCGACGTGGCAAGATTTTTAACAAAGGTTTAGTGAAAGCAGGAAGACTAAATTCTATCAATTTTTTTGCCAATGGCTTTGCACAGTTATCTAATCAGATGTATTCCGCAGTAAGAGGAAATATCCCAGAGCTTTTTTGCCTACAATATAAGTCCTAATGATGTGAAAGATGTCATCAAATTCTTACACCTGCACCCAAACATGTCCTATTCAATAAATCCAAATAATGTAAGTACAGAGTAGCAAAGCTGAGAATTGGAGAGACAACTCACCTAGAGTGGCCATGATAGCGGCGAAGATGATAATGCCTACTGGCTGTACCCGAAGTTTCCCAATAGGATACTTGTATATGTCTATTGTTTCCATCGACAAGTGCATAAACCAAAGGATTCCACCGGCCATTAAATCCAGCAACAAATGTAGGGTTGATGCTGTGATGGCTATGGAGCCACTCTTGACGGTGGCACATATCTGGCAATAAGAACATATATCAGGTCATCTAAATCACTTTTGGTGCAAAAATGCTACAAGTGACGCAGTAAGTTGGACATCATTCGGAGAATCGAATCAATTCTGACGAAAACCATTTCCATATCTATTTGTTAAGATAGTACTGATTAGGATCTTTTATGTCAGATAAACAATCACAAACGTTTCAAAATGGATACTAGTGAAATTTTGCTAAGTTGTGTCCAATTTCACAGTGTAGTAAGTTTAGTCCATGAAGTTCAATCGGCCATGAAGAGATTGCTGGAGTCGTAACTCCTTGACTTGTTAGTTCTTTCAAAATATTGCCCTCTTCACATGTTCAACTTCTCTATGACCAATGGAATCCATGAACCAGAGATTTGAATCACTGGGACGGTAGAATTAACAGTTCCATGCATACCTTGAACGCGAGCAAGAACAGGGTTGGCCCAATTTGATATTTTCAAAGCTCTTTCATGTTGAGCTTGTAGTATGTTGCTCTCGTCTTCATCGATGACATGAGTTCAAGAGACTCAACCTCTTTGAACAACCTCAAGGTAGCAAACTGCCTCTCATAGCACTGCTTCTCCCCTGACCAGCCAGGAAATGAATAAGTGTAATGACTTATGATATTGTACGAGCATTTTGATTTTGTAGTTCGTTTTCGCTAAGACAATGCTTTTTAGTCATAACATATGTATTGTGGATTTCGGTTAATCGATGTTTACGTAGGTTGAAATCTTTTATTTACTTTGAGAAGCTTTTGCAGTACGGGAACAAACTCAAATATCTAGTTTGAAATATACAAAGTCAACTCGAACCACATACGCCCTTACGTAGGTTAATGAAGTTCTCACAGTTGCAATATGCATTATTAGTCTGCATCGTAGGATTTTGGTTGAGTTTTATTGTACCCAAAACCAAAAGCAAATCAGAAACATGAATCTGCATTTGCCATTTATGTGTGACAACAGAAAAAAACAGAGAGTGCTGAGAAGATACAAAAGCTTTATTATGGTATCCGGAAGAGTACATGTCTACATGACAAATTGAGCTAAAACTGTGTGAACTATATGACTTATGACAAAGTCCAGAAACTGAAAGGTTGCCTTCAACCATGCCAGTGGTCTTGGAAAGGTCGAGATGGAAGAGAGACTCAGGGTCAAGCCCGGACCGGACCTTGTCCGGCAATCTCAAGAAGAACTTATGCCTCAGCAGAAACAGAGTTGTTAAAGTTGGCGCTGTTCGCTTCTGCACGGGCATCATTCCCGTTGTCATCACCAGTCTTGGCGGCAAGAATGGCTTTTTTGCGTCAGGATCGATGCCACCACCCCAAGGATTACTATCACGAAAAATTCAAACTGATACACTTATGATAAATTTACCATAAATTATTTTTTTGACCACAAAAAATCCTAAATTGATGCACTTGTGACAATTTTACCCCGAACTATTTTTTGACCATAAAAAACCCCCACATTACTATATTTGTGACAATTTTACCCCCGAACTAATTTTTTGGCCATCAAAAACCCCAAACTGATACACTTGTGATAAATTTATTCTCCGTTAGTTTCTATTAAATTTTACTGTCAAATTGCTAAGTTTAATGACATGTGGTAATTGACATGTGTACGGGTTTTGGGTTTTAGCCCTCTGTTTGTCACAAGTTTACCAATTTGTGATTTTTTTGTGATATTAATATAATTTAATGGATACTAATAGATGGTAAATTTGTCACAAATGTACTAGTTTGGAGTTTTTAGTGGTTAAAAAATTAGTTCGGGGGTAAAATTGTTACAGGTGTACTAGTGTGGAGTTTTTGGTGGTCAAATAAATAGTTCGGGGTAAAATTATTATAAGTGTAGCAGCTTGAGGTTTTTGGTGGTTAAAAAAATAGTTCGGGATAAATTTGTCATAGGTGTATCAGTTTGGGATTTCTTATAGTCAAAAAAATAGTTCGGGGTAAAATTGTCACAGATATACCAATTTAGGGTTTTTCGTGGTATTAACTCCCACCCGAACTCTCCACTGACCTTGGTGCACAAACCCAACCCACAACTCAAAACCTCTCTTCATATGATCAAAGAGCTCTAGCAAAATACGAAAGCAGACCCCGCTTTGAGTTGTCAACTGTAACATAAGTCAAAAAAGGAAAAAGAAAAACTCCCAAAAAAAGGAGACCTTTTTGTCAGTGCAACTTCTTTACTCATTCATAAGCAGAGAGACATCACGCTTCATAATTTGAATCGAGGATTACTTGAAAATAGACAACCCAGATGGAAAGGAAAGTTGAAATTAATTTCCCACAACTCAAAACCTCTCTCCATACGGAGGTTTGGTGTCACTTTGTCTTTCGATATGACCTGATCACTCATAGTAGCCATAGAAGATCGTTGACTTTGAAGTAACGTAACTCTTAAAAAACGAGCATCAAGCTCTAATACCAATTGAGGTGACTAATGAAGATCATTTAGAGGGGGGTGAATATGTGATTATGATCAATCTTTCGAAATTGAAGTGGAATTGAAACAATCAATATATGTATTGTCAAATTCGAGTGAGTTAAGAGTCTGAATAAATTAGAGTTTGAACAACGATTAGATGCAGTATACCAATGTTCAAAGGTAAACAATTGGAGTTTATGGAATAGCAAGTCTATGTTCACTTTCCATGCAGATAACCTACCGACTGGATTTTACTAATGAATCAATCAGATGTTACGGATGATAATTTTAATTCTCGATCTCATTATCTCATAATCATTTCCTTTCGCAATATAGAGTAACTCATCTTTAAAACCTCTTTAGAGATTACAAAGTTCAAGCTCAAGAAAGACAAGTGTGTATGGTTGAAGCTCTCAATACTTTGAAATTTCAAATTCAAGATATCAAATCTTTCTTATGCACCGGGATCTCCTTTTATACTCCTTTACTTACAATCTTGCAGTTGGACAGTTTTCGGAGTATCATTCTCCAATAATTTTGTTAGATAAGAATGCTTCATGAAGATTCGATAACTGTTGGATAATGCAAATCAGAATCTCTTAGATGATTCAGTTACCCATACAATCAAATTAGAGTTTCCATAAGTAGAGTTCTTCATTTAGTATGAATATCATGTCGAGATTGAATATCAACCTATTTCCGATGATTTGCTTTGAAATAGATCATTGTAAAGCAATCTTGAATAAGTTGAAGATCAATAATTTCCAAGAAAGATCTTACCAAAAAAAAAAAAAAATTTCCAAGAAAGAAATTCAAGCGCCAAATCACTAGCCGCTACAATGTGTGTATATGTTAATTGTTGAGTTTGATGAAGTTTTAGAAACACATACAATAGTTTGAGTTTGAGTTCTTCTTAAGTATGATTATGGAGAGTCTAAATGTGACGGTCTGAATTTCGGTCCATTTTTGAGATTTATAAAACGTATAATTCGTTAGTGTATTTATAGTAAAATCTCGTCTGGGAACTGATCACTCTCGGTTATTGTTTTTAAAATTTGAGATTTCGCTAGAATCGCACTCGATCGAATTTGGCCGTTATTTAGAGCCCAAACTTTGGTATCGAGTTTCTCGGAGTTGCGCGATAAATTTAATTGGACGGTATTAATATTATTGTGGCTAACGTCGATATTGCCAGGAATAGTGAAAAAGTGAAATTTTGACTGGATATGGATCTAGATTAATAGACCTCCCTTGGAATAGTTTGATTTAATTAATTTGACCTTTGTTCCTTATTATATTCTAGGATTAATTTAGACCGTAGGATCATTTTTGAATTTGAATTCCGACCATTGGATTGCACTAAAGTTCGTTGACTTCTCTCTCTCTCTCCTTCCCCCTCTGCCGCGCACACCCACTCCCATGCAGACGTCCCATTTGCTCACACCCATGTAGACCGGACCCCTTCTCTCTCCTCCTTTCTTTTCTTTTCCTCCTCTCTCTCCTCTTCTTCTCTTCTTCTTCGTTGGCCTTCCCTCCTACCCGACGAGTTTTGCTCCTGCTTCTACTCGTCCAAGCTCGTCATCGCCTGACCAGTCACCGCCGATCGTCGAGCTCGTCCGTCCCGCGCCGCTCGCTGTGCTTGCCAGCCACTGCGCCGCTGCCACAAAAGCCCTCCCACTCTCCTCCTCCTCCTCCGTGATTCCTTTCATCCTTCGCCCGACACCACCCCTGACCGTCGCTTGCAACTTGCCACCGCTGGTCGCTCGTCTGGTGTTGCCGCCTCGCCAACTGCCACACTGTCCACCAGCTGCCGTTCCCGATCGACTACTCTCTCTTTCTCTCTCTCCTCTGTGCCAACTCGTGGATCAAGCTTGTTGCGCCCGATCGCCGCCGCTCCTGCCGCGGCTTGGTGCGGCCTAGTCAGCTGTCCTGCTCCACTCCACCGTCGTGACGTCGCCGTGCCACCCCCAACCGTCACCGTCACCCCTGCTGCAACACGTCACCCCAACGGCCGTACACTTTCCTCCCTTGGTCAACTGCTTCCCGTGCAAGCAGTAGCTCGCCATCGCGTTGCCGTTGCCGCTGTTACCGCCGCCACTCATTGCCACCGTCGGCCAGCCAACCAGCTAGCCACCCAGCCAGCCAACCAGTCAGCCCGATCGTGGCCCAATCGTCCTTGGTCGTTGCTTGCATCACCGGCAGCCTGCTAGTCAGGCCTTGCGGCACACTTGCCCATGGGCTAGCCGCCCGGGCATGGCGCCCGTTCAGCCGGCCCTTCGCCTAGGCGCGTCGCCCATCCAATTCGCCCATGCGTCCCCTGGCACGGTGCGCGACCACCGCGCTTGTGCGCCAGGCACGCCGTTCAGCCACTGTACCTGTGCACTAGGCACACCGTCTGGCCATTGTGCTCGTGTTGGCTGGTCAGCGCGCCCGTTTAGCTGGCGCCCGTGCCGAGTTAGCCACTACTCCGATTGATCCCTTGGCTGCCCTTGTGGGATTTTTGGACTTGGACTTAGGTAAGTGACATTCTAATCCCTATTTAGTACAATGGGTATTAGACTCGTTTATGGATTAATTAGAATTGATTTAGAAAATAGATTAGTTGGTTAGAATATGATTAGTACATGGATTATGTGGTAGGTGGTAGAGTAAATTGTGGCGATTGTGTGGTTAATTTTGGTCGGCTAAATCACCGTATTGTCGTGATGTGTGTGGGTGAAATTGATGTTGAATGGGCCGACTTGAGTGTCGGATTTATGGGCCAGTGTGATGGGCTTGAGATGTGATTTGGATTCGTACGACTTGTTGGATGCCGAATTGTGATGTGGTGAACATGTCTTGAGTTTGATTGGTTCGACTTGTGAGAATGGTGAATTGTGTTGTGGTGCATATGCATGAGAAAAGCCCGGATTGATCGGAGGGCTACCAACTTGAGGCGTGGTTACGCGGGTATGGCGAGAAAGGCATGATTAGACCTGAAGCGTAGTTACGCGGGTCATTGGAAGGGGAAAAATGTCCTGAGGTGTAGTTACGCGGGACTGAGCTCAACTTGATATGAGGGCTGAGCCTGAGGCACAATGGCGCGAGTTGAGAGTTTAGGCCTGAGGCGTAGTGGCGCGGGCAATGTGAAAGGACCTGGGAGGTCGTGGAAAGTTGTTCGCCCACGCATGCGAATTGAGTGTGATTGAATTGATTGAACTGGATGATTGAATGTATGATTGAATTGGTTGGTTTGATTGAGTGATTGTAATATGTTATTGGATTATTATTGTTATATTATCGCGTTTTGACTAATATGCAGAGTCAGTATGTGTATGATGGCAAAGGTAAGTACAATGATATGAATTCTCTATGTTAGAGGTTAGATTGCATGTACTACTTGTTTGGGTATGCATTGGCCTACGTGGGGTTTAGGGTGTTACTTATTAAGACTTGTTCTCACAGTTATTATATAACTATTTTAGACCCTCGACCGTGAGGATGGCAGGAGTGTCCCTGCATTTTGAGATCCCGTATTGTATAGAGCGTTCGGTAATCAAGTACCCCGTAGGGAACGGAGAGAGTATCATTGTCTAGGTCGACGTGGGCATCTTACCACTGTCTAGGGAACGGAGAGACTTATATTAGGCATCTTACCACTGTCTAGGTCGACGTGGGCGAGTATCATTTTCAGGCCCATTAGTACCTGGGTTAGTGTTTTCGAGACCCATCCGACGTATATGGATCTTTTAGGACCTTCGACATCCCGTTCAACGGTTAGGGCAGTGGGACCTACAGCCAGCTGACGAGGAATTGACAAGTCCCGAGGCCGTGTCCAAGGAAGATTTCGACCCCCGACCTGTCATCTTCAAGATGGAGTCCGACCTCGAGCTAGAGGAGCTGATGGAGTGGGAGTTCGACCTTGAGCCAGAGCTAATGGAGATGGAGCCGGAGCCGAAGGAGCCACCGGAGTCTGAGTCTGAGTCTGAGCCGAAGTCTATGGACTCCGAGTCTGAGTCGTCTGGTGATTCGTTTGAGTCGTCGGGATCCGACCCGGATTGGGAACCCTAGGGTTTACCTTAGGGCCTTGTAGGTAGGGCCGACACTTTTTGACAGGGGCCCTTGTTAGATATAGTCCCTTACCGCTCGAGTCACGTATTCCTTTTGATGTTAGTGGCTCCCGATGTCACGCCTCGACTTAATCTAATGCTTTCCACATCTCACTTTCATGAGTCGAACGGTGCGACATTCCAAGAATACGTCGCCGACTCAATGGTCTCGCATTAGAGTCAGTCGTAGCGGAAACAAATAATTAAACCTGGACAATAAATTGGAGAACACCAGAATTAAACTTGCACGCCCAACTGCCAACACTTACAAACATTACATTATCATATATATATATATATATATATATATATTTACAGCATCTCCATACAAGTACACTTATACCCGTCCGCCATTCTATGAGTCCATAAAATTTATATGTACATCAACTACGATTACTTTAAAAATCATACACCAAAAAGGATAGACACCCTATTCTTCCAACAATGGTACTCCATGAACACTAGCTTATTGCCTCCTCATTAGTCTTTGCGTCCTCGGTACGGTGTCTATTTAGAGTGTACTCCACGAAATTATCTTCGATGTGCATGACTATACAAAAATGTTTTGGCGGCGGCGGCGGCGACTGATTCATTGCTCAAGCGGGTTATCTGAAATAGTTTGGTTTATGCAACTATGAGACACTTTTCAATAAGTTGTAACCTAAACCCTACATAGGCTACCACGTATCTCCAGACAATCACAAAATACAATCACACACACGCCAAATCATCACATAGCAGGCACATCAATTATTCTTGCCAGAGTCTATCATGCGTTCGACCTGCAAGTTAGTCTCAATCATGTCATATACAATCACACGCATGTACAAATTTCCTTTCATGCATTCATTCCGCTCTCATTTTCTCTTTTCCCACCACTCGCCAGTGACCCGCGTAAACGTACACGCCTTAGATACACTGCGACCATTTATCACAACACTTCAGGCCCGCGTAAACGTACACGCCTCAGGCCATGTTTCTTGCCCACGTAAACGTACACGCCTCAGGTTCAATACCTACCACTTACTGCGCAACCCACGTTGAAGTACACGCCTCAGGCTGGCAGTCTTCCGGTAATACCGGGCATCGTCCCGCGTAAACGTACACGCCTCAGGATGGCACAATTCCCATGGTCACACATGCCATGCCACATGCACTTTTTCGTTTATTCACTTGCTCAACAAACACTCACCACTCAGGTGGTCAGTCACACGTGGCCCGTGCACGTAACAATTCACACGCAACTCATGTTCACCAAGCATTTGCCATGGCCAATTAAACAATTAATTCAGTCTGACTCAAGCGTGCACCCAACATACATATTTCAATCATTTAAATCACGGTTCCATAAACACACAAGGCCACTCATGGGCTCACAAACACAGCCACGTTCATAGGCATAATTTTGACATTTCTAAGTATATTCAACACCACAATCCAGCCATACTACCACACACCAAACCGACACCATTCGTCCTTAAATCGAGCCCTAAGCTCGCTAATTCCATCCTACAACATCCGACACTCTATTCAGTCTCACTCTAGCCTCGAAACATCCTCATCTCATCCTCAAATCAACTCATATAACACACATTCAAGCCTAAATTTTGGTGACGAGGCAGCAACTATTCAACCCCGACACCCCCACCATTTCGCCCATAAAAACAAACATCCAAAGAATCGGGGAAAATTTGGACAGTTTACATAGCGACCGAAATCCCATTCAAATAAATAATAGACGAACTCTAAAAATTCTGAAATTTGGATATGTTGCGTAAAACATCTTGATAAACATTTTCTGTGAGAACTTGAAACCTAGTTCCAACTGTAAACATCTCGTTTTGACACTCAAAGTCGGACAAAATCCGATTCGCTCGGACAGCCCCTCAGGCCATCAAAATACAACTCATTCCGTACCCAAATCATCTTGGAAAGACTTGAAATTTTTATATGTTATAGCCACAAATGTCCCCAATAATTTTTGTAAAGGAAGTATTTTGAAAATAGGCCTTGAAAAATTTATAAAAATTTGAACAAACCAGAAGGTCGAGTGAACAATAAATCAAGCAGTTTTGTTTCGGTCCAAAGATGGACTTCCGAATGGTCTCAAATGATTTCCAAAAATTTCCAAATTAAAGTATGTTATACTTCAAGATGTTGGGAGCAACTTTCATGAAGAAAAAATTCCTTAAATTTAGCCCACGAAATTCTCTACAAAAATAGCAAACCGGACAGGTATAGTAATTACAGATCAGAGAATCACACCAAACCTCACAGTTTCAAATCCGAATTGATTTCTACCAAATTTCAATCACCAAAACTAATTCCCAGACATCTAATCCAAAACGCAACAGCCACTAACAGCCATGATCAGCCACTAATAGCTATGATCAGCCACTAACAATCATAATCAACCACTAACAATCATGATCAACACCCTAATCAACCTTTATATCACCATAAACCGCATCCAAACGAGTCCGATAATACCTGATGTCCTAGGTAAGGGTTAGATTGCGACTTACTGGACTCTAGACTAACTCGGCTAGAGTGAAACGGGTGCGATCGGCGTGGCGGCGTGGCTCGGCAGTGGCGCGACTTGGCGGTGGCGATCCAGTTGGGCGGTGATCGGCGTGCGACTACTCGGCGAGGGGAGGGAGCTGGTTCAGTGGGTGAGGGAGAGAGATGGAGATGGAGTCGTGGATGGAGAGAGAGAAAAGGGAAAAGAGAGAATTGTCCAAACTTAATCCTCAAGTTTTTGACCAAAATCGTAAAATGACCAAAATACCCCTCTCTCTCCTTTTTGATTCAACGGTCCAGATTCCATCTATTCTTGAAATCAATGGCCCGGATCGAATTTTACTTTAAAATATCCAAGGGTATTGTGTTTTTTCCAACTTTTTGGGTAAAATGATCAAAATGACCCTCCCTCATAAAACATGCCCTTTATAAATTCTTAGGGGTAAAATGATCACTTTCCTCATTTCCCATCGAATCAAATTTTTTTGAAGGAATCGAGACAATCCAAAATTACACGTTCTAACCGTAACATTGTCCTAACGTCCCGTTGTGACTTCCTAATTTTTCGATGTCAAATTTGGGCTCAATTAAATAATTAAATTTTATTAAACGCAACTCGAGTGTTTCTCAAACTAACGGGCGGCTTGTTGGGGAAATTCGCATATTTGACCCGTGGTTGATAATAAATCGAGTCACATGCAAGTTCGTTCGGTTCGTGACGATTTCGGTTGTCATTTAAATCGTGAGGATCAATCACTAGATCCGAGGGGTACGATCGTTTGGTATAAGTTCAGGACCGTTCGTCAATTCATTTTGTAATCCAGCGGAATCACCCGCGATCCACTACTATGACAGTGGCGAACTGACCCCTAGTTATCCTCAGATCGATCAACAGTGGCTCCAAATATTACCTCGGCGATTTTATGGTCGAAAATCAATTCACGATCGAATTTTCTCTTCGTCGCACAAATTTAAATCCCCCATTAGTCTTTTCCTAATGGTTAGTATCCCAGGAATGATCAGTTCCAGACTAGAACTAACTACGAGTACATTCATAAAATCAAGTATTTCATAAATCCCAAATGGACCAAATTTTCAGGATGTCACACTCGACCCGTTTTTTGGTGTATGTACGTTTTTGTTAATGGATATTGTAAGTTCTCCTTGGTTTATTGTAAGAATGTTCATTCGTGATATGGTTGCTACCCTTGGTCATGTTTACTATGTACGAGTGTATGACTGCTTTCGCATATGTATTATTCTCTGATTTGAGTTTGGGTCGGCGACGCGCTCTGGGACGTCGTGTTCAATGCGACTGTGGACGGAGTGTCGCGGGCTCGGTAGAGTCTAGGGCGTGACACTGATGATTAGAAAATGCCTTGAAACATGTGCATTCTTTGAAGGATTCTCCATGTTACTTTAACAATATCCTTGACAAATATGGATGAAGTCTGCGAATATTCAAAGCTAGAATCTTAACAAATGTTTTTCCATGAATATTACTAGAAATTATTCAAGTCAGATTCAATAGAAACTTATGTAACATTTTGTCAATCTTCAAAACATATTATGAGGTTTTCTCAACGGTTTGATTGAGTCACATGGTTGAGACATGGACAAGAGGGTGGAGGAAAAAAAGACAGAAATATATTCTCATGAATGAGCACTTTCCAATAGAGTTTTTTCAGGCATAATATATGGTCAATTTGAGATTAGGTTCATGCTAAGATTCTACTAAAACTTATTCACAAGAAGACATAGTAATATCAAATTAAGTGTCTAAGGAGTGAACCCATATAAATCCTTTTTAACTTGTGTTAGCAGGTCATGACCTTTTATCATTTGATTAATGTACAAGTCACGATTTCTAAGCAAAATATTGCCTTATTTTTCGCTACTTAACACAATTTTAATAACCTGTCATGGTCATCACAACACCATTTACTATCAGATTTTAATGTCACCACCTATTAATATGATCAACTACATTAATCAATTGTCATCATCACTTCTCTTTGTCCATGTACTCACATAGCTAGCTTGCACATAGATATAAACGGCATCGATCACATTTTGCCTCTACTATTTTGGGATTATCTCAGCCAACCCCTATAATTTACCTTGTCTCAATAAGCCCCTTGTAATTACATTGCTCGTCTCAATTTGGCCCAAAACCTAAATTTCAATGATGCCACGACAAAATCCGACAGATGTGGCATCACATACATAAGCTCCAATCTTTAATAACGGTAAAATACTAAAGACACATAATTTTTCTTATTGATGACGTCCAGAAGTCACATGTTCATTCCCCTATCTTTCTTAGTTTACGTAAAGAAGAAATTTTAACGTACGTTGAAGTTTGTAGTGGACGGAAAAAGGGCAAACACTATATGAACTAGGTTCTCTTTCCTTAAATCAATTACTAAAATGTGAATTTAAGCACTTTGGACTATGTACTCTAGGTGTCGAAGGTGGACATTCGTTAACAAGAACCTTACGTAGAGAATCTATGCAGTGGTAGCAGTCAAAACTGTGATTTAAAGTCAAATTAAGACATAAATGAAATTGCCAATAGCTGACCCAGACAAATTAATCTATAGAATTTAAGTTGACTCAGACATAGAAGTTAAAAAATTTTAATGCTTTAATGAATACTGTCAAGGCAGTGGCAGACTTTGAGAAACACGATGATGATAATGGAATTAAACGATCAGCAATTGGGATGGCACCTTTAATGATCTAATCACCATCCTCATATGCTTCGGCAGAATTAATTTCATTGAGAATGGTGGTTTTGGGCAACTATTTTGGGAATCCTGGGTGCTCCATTGCTCATTGCATTTGGTGTCTTGAAGCTTTAAATTGAACTGATTGAAATAAATGTGCAGTGGACAATGCATCAGCATGCATATCTTTGTTAACATGCCAAGGACATTTATTGAACAGTTCCTAAATCAGGAATCACATAGAGAAGGGCTATGAATACATAGTATACTGGAAAATGTTAAAAGATTGAACTTAGGGCATTTGTTAAGCTGTCATATTGTCCAACCTTATTCATTGGCTAAACTCACAAGTCAGCAACTCTCCAATTCAAAAATTGGTGACCCCGTTAATGCAGCTTTGCGAATCCTTATTTCGAACATTGTCTATGCCTGAGGAAATATCCACCGTCCATAGAAAGTTGTGAGAGAATGCGCACGGCGAACTCCCGGGTGAAGGTATCGGGATTTCTACCGCTCACTACAATAGATGGTCAACTCCCAATGAGCATCGATGTTTGGGGATCATCATCTCTATGACAGCCTTCATGGTTGAGGCATTGGAGGAACATTGCAATGCATGTATAGTTGATGATCAATGATAAAACGAGAAATGAACACAGATTCTTTCTAATCCTTCTTTGTCCTGTTGAACATGCTTTTAGCGGATTGCAAAACAAGATATGAACACTGATTCGATTGAGAGGGACACCTTGATGCGTGGACACTCCATAATATATATCATTGTTTCTGTTGATGGTGAATTGCATTTCTAGAATACATAGAAAGTAAAAAAAATTAGCTTATTTCGGTTGACTTAAGGGTCAATTTTTGTTTCGTGGAGTTGGCATCTACCTCAACCAAGTTTGATTTCAGGGTGATCTCAGGTTGCTATCTATCACATGCTATTGGCATTTTTGTTTACTAGGATAGCAACATCAATGTGAACATAATCAGTGTTGAAGTTGCCGTCTCCCATAGCTCATCTTTTGATGCAATCATGTCGTTATAAGCAGATTAATTTACCAAACGATAGAGCTTACAATGTTCATCTATGTCAAAAGAGAGAATCAATGGAGCAAAAAGAAATGCTCTTGTGATTGTTCTCAAATAGTTGACGAAACCGAGTGGAAGGATGCGATTGAAGATGCATAAAGATAGCTCTGCTACTGTAAACATTTATCATTTTTTTTCCCTGAAAAGATCAACAAGAGTGGCCCCATCATTCAATGTCCCTGTATCATTAAATAGTTCCAAATAGACTACAAACATGCATCCTCAACCTTTAGCGGTAGATAGAACAAAGAAATGCAGGATATATGAACAGATCCAACTTTTAAACACCCATGGATCATGGGAATGCTAGTGCTGTTCCTTTAGGTCCAGAATGCAAATTGTTCTCTCACAAACGAGGCAAATCTCGCCCCAAGAATAGTTTCACCCTATCACCTTTTCTCAGTAACTTCTATCAGTTTGATTTGTCAAACTGTGTTGGTTTTGGGGATTATGTAGTTTGGAGTGACACCAGAGGTTGATTATTATTCAAATCCCCACCCCATTGTCCTCATTCTTTAACTAAATCAACTTTTTATGGGCAGATGAACATGTCATATTGTAATGTAGAAAATCTTCATCTGCATGTAAGAAAGAATAAGAAGAATACTTCCTTCCAGAGCTGCTCATTAAGATCTCAAGAATGCAGAAAAACCTTAAGAACGCTTCAAAATCAAGGTCTGTACGACACAATTTGTGTTAATACAGCAATGGGGCGGTCGAGTCACCACACCTCAAAATTCCACCTTTGTTCTCAATATAACTCGGTGGACAGTTCTGGGCGGTGAAGGTCTTGCCTTCGTTATAATTGGAGAAACGGGTCTTCCAGACGACAGCAACGGGGAGATGGCTTGGTATAGTCAACTCGAGCACAAACGGACTCCCTCAGAGCCAGGTTGTGGCTATAGAATATGACACCCAGAAGAGCTATGCGGAAAACAGTGATGGTAACCATATGGGATTGGACGTGAATAGTATTTTCTCGATCAAACAAGATTCTTTGGCTAATTAGGGTTTCAATCTTTCGACAGCTACCTATATAACAGCCAGAGCGGAATATGACGGGAAGAATATCTCCTTGATTGTCTCATTGAGCAATGAAACAGGAGAAAACATGAAGAATCCAGTTATTTCTTTCCCGCTTGAGATTTCCTAGCACCTCCCGCAGGATGTATACCTAGGATTCTCCACTTTAACAAGCAACTACACAGAATTGAACTGCATAAGGTCATGGTTCTTTGAGGTTTCAAAGTTAGACGAAAATCCTAAGCTGGTGTGGGTTTGGATTGCAGTTGCAACTGTACTTGCATTGCGTGCTCTAATTATCTCCTGAATAGGATAAGCAAAGGCAAAAAGGGTCTATGATGAAATACATGGCCAATAACCTAGTAGGAAGGTCAATCAAGACTTACCTCATTCATTTTGGATGGATGACCACTTGTAATACGAGATGATAACACAGACTGAAATAATCCATCCTGCACTTGCTCTTTTGGTGAGGTAGGTAAGGTTTGCGTCTTACGGTTTGGCATTTAAACGAAAATGGTTAAATCTCCTGTCATCAGATCAGCAACTTCTTTGACCTTCCCGCACTAGGAAGGCATTAGCCTCCGTACAAGGTTTTACGGCTTTGCAGAGACCTGTCTTTTTTATAAACAGTCCCACGCGACCGGTCAATACAATCCCCTTTGTGAGGAGGCACCCTTTTTCCTTGAAGTTATGGGACTATTTTGGCTTTTTGACCTCGTATTGTGGGGTGGATATAGAAAAATATGAAAGAAAGATACTCCTCCAAGCCGTACATATGACTTTCACCAGGGCCGAGTGACTATTTACCAAAAAGACATGTCTTTGCAAATTCGTAGGACCATGTATGGGGGTTAACACATGCCCAGTGCTGAATGGTCAAGGAAGTTGATGATGAACTTTCCATACTAAGCTTTCGGTTTAGATATGACAAATCCTATATTCAAATCATAATGTTGCCTACTTAAAGTAATATTAGAGGGCCATGCTCGCCATCTAATTGATGCAGCCCTACCTGATGTATATGGACAGAGTAATTGACAAGCATTCATGTTGATTAATCGGGCCGACAGATTTAGATATCTTCTGTTGCTCCACGGTGAATATTATCAACATACCCACTTAGCATTTCAAGAAATGTTTATGTCCGAGCTTGCTTAAGTAAGGCCGGTTCCTTTTCTTGCACCGAAAAAGGAGTGCATTTTCATTTGACAATAAGATGTCGTGGCTATCTTATATTATAGTTAATGGGGATAAGAGTAACTTTTGTATGATGCACACTTTGGTGCCATAATTTTTTAATCGATCACGTGATTGCGATAACTTTTAAAAAATATTCATGAAAAGTTTCACATTGGATTTTTTAGCACTCGGGATGAAGGCTTTTTAAAAGTTATGATACTCAAATAATCGATTGAATAGTTAAGAGATCAAAGTAAACGTCGTACAAAAATCATAACATTAAGATGATCAATTGAAAAGCTATTGCACAAAAGTCATGTTACTGTGGTATCCTTTTCCTATAATTAACTTGATTAGATCATGTCTTAATAATACCTAAAAAAATTGCAAAAGCCATTCATCCAATTGATATAGCCTTACCTGATGTACATGAACAAGCAATTGGCATGCATTCGTGGTAATTAATATTGTAACGACCCGGTCCGACGATGGCGGGGAGTGGTCGCCAGGGTTTGAAGACCTGTACAAGGAGCGGCTTCTGGTAGGCTTTTAGGATGGCAATGGGGGGCATGTCTCTTGTCCCACATCGTTTAAGGAGGGAGCCTTAGGCTTGTTTATAAAGGCTTGAGAAATCTTAACTTGCAAGAGGCCTTTTCTGAAGGTAGTATGAGTTGCCCTCGGAGGAACAAAACTGTGAGGACTTAGTGTCCAAAGCGGACAATATCTTGCGAGTGAGACCCAGGTCGTTACAAGTGGTATTAGAGCCGACTCCCGACCGCATGTGGGGCTACAACGAGGACGCTGTGATCAAAGGAGGGGAGAATGTAACGATCCGATCCGACGAGAGCGGGGAGTAGTCGTCGGGATGTAACGACCTAGGTCCCATTCGCAAGATATTGTCCGCTTTGGACACTAAATCTGCACGGTTTTGTTCCTCCGAGAGTAGCCCATATTACCCTCAGAAAAGGCCTCTTGCAAGTTAAGGTTTCCCAAATTTTTATAAGCAAGCCTAAGGCTTCCTCCCTAGGCAGTGTGGGACAAGAAACATACCCCTCTTGCCATCCTAGAAGCTTGTCGGAAGCCGCTCTTTGTCCAGGTCCTCGAACCCCGGCGACCACTCCCCGCTCTCATCAGGCCTATCTCTAAATGTCCACGCAGTGTAGGTGTGAGCCTGCCAAGGGGGATATCCTACGTTTACTCATAAAGTCGAGGTATGCTTAATCTAAGTGTATTGCTCATTCATGGGGTACTCTACAAAATTATTATATGTGTGCATGACTATTTCGAAACGCTCTGGTGGCGGCGGTGGTGGTTGATTCATTGCTCAGGCGGGTGATCTGAAATGGTTTGGTTTATACAACCATGAGACACTTCTCAATAAGTTGCAGCCTAAATCTTACCTAGGCTACCACATAATTCCAAACGCATCCAGACACGCAACCAATCAATCCACACAAACAACAATTCACAATCATACATACCTGGACGCACGGCACATACAGCTTGCACATTAGCCTATAATCACAACAAACAAGCCTCATGCGCAAACCACAACATACAAACTTTCTACATATCAATTCACACGTCAATCACACCACAATTCCAACGAACCCATCGTTCTTACATTCACTCAAACAGTTTCCCGGCCTGCGTATTCACGCCTTGGCCCACCTGATTGCGTCCGAGCATTACACACCTCAGTCCGATCCCACATTCACACTTTCCACTTCACACATCTTATGCTCAATTGCATTCCCGGCCCGCGTCATCACGCCTCGGCTCACTCGATCGCATCCCGAGCATCACACGCCTCGATCCGATCCTACTTTCACTTTCTTTCCTCAGCCCGCGCCAAATGTGACAGGCCTACATGATCGTGACCCGAGTATGAGAACATCTCGGCCCGATCCCATTCTCATCCGAGCTGATCATGTCTCGAGCCAATTTTATTTCTCATTTTCTCAATCCTTAGCCTGTGCCAAATGTAGCAAACCTACATGATCGCTGCCCGAGCTTATAATGCCTCGGCCCGATCCTAAATCTCACGCTCACATACAATCGCATTGAATTCTATGCACACAATTGCACTTCACATCCTACAACATCACAGTCACATCACAAACACACAATCACACAATCACACATAAATTTACATTTTTCAATGTCCAAACATTTTCAAATCAATTTCAGTCATTCACAGGACTTTCATAAAATTCCGAAACGGACTTTATGGTACTAGCCACACAACAAACGGTTCCCCATAGCACATCAAACAACACGTCACAGCCATCAATTGGCCTTTTTCACACCCGAAACTTCAATATTTCACTCCCGGCTCTTCACGGCACTTTCATAAAATAACGGTACCTGTCACGCCCCGAACTCCCTTTGAGCTCACGTAAATCCCATTTTTGGTCGATATAGTGCGACGTCCCAGGTTGTCGTCGACCTCCATTTGATCATTAGAGATTTAATTGAACAGCGGAAACTATAAAACACCCGAACAAATGAAAATTAGGGAGAATATGGAGAATATACATTTTCATTGCTCATTCAAACTTAAACCACAATATTCACAATATTACAAATCTTAATGTACAAGTGCACACCCTTCTATAAACCATTGATAACAAAAGGGTTCGATGACATGGTATTCTAGCTTCCAAAAATGATACTTTTCAACAGTATGATTTTTCCTTCTGTACCCTAGCCCCTACGATCCACACTTGGTGTTCATTCCGAGTCTGACTCTCTGTCCTCTGATTCTGAACTCTCTTGCACTGTCTGCTCCTCTGATGACTCCAGCTCTGCCTCAATCACAATCGAGTGATTGATGTCACCCGACTCCGCCGGGACTTCATCCCGACCTTCCCCAGCTAATACATCCAGGAAATGGAACTCGGGTACGAAATCGGGATCTAGGTACTGCTCAAAGGGAAGTATGTACTCCGATTCCCCTACAGGCTCCTCAAACTCGTTGGGTTCGATCTCAAGTTCTACTTCGAGCCCCACATCCTGTTCTGGTTCCTCCTCGGGGATTGGTTCTAAGTCTATGTCCATCGGATCAACTTCGGCTTGCGACGCTTCTGGTTTAGGTTCATGTTCGGCCCCTGAAAATCCCTGTGCCGCATGTGCTGGGTGTAGACTAGACTGAGCTAAGCTAACTTCGGTACTGGTCAACTCTCCGTCGATCGGGGGTATGGTAGCCGGGTCCCAATCTCCAACCAAATCATATGGGACATCAAAACCTCTAACGGGACCAAACTCTTCCCCGTCAGCGTCCCTAAAATACCAAGCGGTGTACACCTGTGTCTCCCATAACAGTAGTCCCACTTCTACAAAAATAGTGGTGGTATGCTTAATCCAAGTCATCCCATCTCCCATAGGAAACTCTGCAGTGTTATATTCGGTGTGCACTGGTACTCCAAAATGCTCAGGTGGCGGTGGCGGAGGATTCATGGCTTAGGTTGGGGTTCTGAAAATTGTTGGTTGAAATAACCATGATATTACATCTCAGTAAGTATACTCCTAAACCCCACCTAGGCTATCACGTACTTCCAGACAATCACACAAACATACACATTCATGTACATCAAATCACCACGAAGCAGGCACATCAATTGTTCTTACCCGAGCCTATCATGCATTCAACCTACACTTAATCACAATCATGACATATGCAGACACACGCATGTACAATTCTCATACCACGTATTCGTTCCATTCTCATATTATTTCTTTTTCACATCACTCGCCAATGATCCAAGTAAACGTACACGTCTCAGGTACACTGCGACCACTTATCACAACACTTCAAGGCCCGCGTACCCGTACACGCCTCAGGCCATGTTTCTTGCCCGCGTAAACGTACACGCCTTAGGCTCAACACCCAACACCTATTGCGTAACCCACGTTGAAGTACATGTCTCAGGCTGACAGTCTTCCGGTAATACCGGGTATCGTCCTGCGTAAACCTACATGCCTTAGGACGGCCCAATTTCCACAATCTCTTATGCCATGCCACATCACAATTTCTCATTCACTCGTATGATCAGCAATCACATGCCATTCAATTAGCCAGTCACACTTGGCCCGTGCACGTAACAAATTCACAAGCATTTTCATGCTCACACGACATCCAATATGGCCAATTTGAACAATTAATTCACTCAGACCCAAACGTGCACCCGGCAAGCATAATTCAATCAATCAATTACATAACCACACACTAAATCTTATCATCACAATTCAATACTAATTTAAACACACATTAGTCACATAAATTGCCATTTTTCTCCAACTAAATGGCGTCGGATAAATTCCGATCTTTCACGACACTTTCTTGCCATTAAATACTAGTTTTAAAAATCCAACTTGCGTCCTGATTGGCCCATCACAACCCCATGAACAGTAACTCACAACCCACTATCATTCACAAAATATCCACTAAAAATTCCAAAATTTATTCCTAAGGCCCACCACAATATTTCAAATCTTAAACCACAACATTTCGCACCCGCATAAACCCGATTTCACCCCAAATCAATTTATTCGTCGATACCCAATGTCCTAAATCGGGTTTAAAGTGCGACTTACCGAGTTCTAGACTTAATCGGCTAGAATGGAAAGCGGTGGCACTCCACGGCGATGGTTTACGGTTCACGGTGGCTATCCGGCTTGGGCGGACGGCGTACGGCAGCAGCGACGGCTTCCTTGCCGTGGGCCACGGCCCCACGGTGGTGAGAGGGAGAGAGAGGAACGACAATGGGGGGTGGTGGTGTGAGCTGGTGGCGGCGGCGTGAGGGCAGCAAGGATGGTGTGGCAAGGCGGCGGTGGGTGGTGGTTGGCGTACGGCGGCGATCCGGCATGGGAGAGAGAGAGAGAGAGAGAGTTTGATCGGGGGAGGGGCTTCACGGTGGAGAGGGGGAGGAGAATGAAGAGAGAGAGTGATATCTTGGACTCAAATAGTGTCCAATTTAGACCAAAATGTTAAATTACCATAATACCCCTCTCTCACAAACGAAATCAACGGTCCAGATTTGATCTTGTTATGAAACTGACGACCGAGATCGAATCTCACCCAAAAATATCCAAGGGTATTTTTGTAATTTCCCAAAAATCCAAGAGTAAAAAAGTCTAATAAAAAATTTGGGGCAAAATTACCAAAATGCCATTTTACCCTTAAAACATACCCTTTATTAATTCTTAGGGGCAAAATGGTCACTTTCTCATTTTCTTGCCCAAATTGAATTTTTTTGAAGGATTTGGGCACACCCAAAATTTGCACGTGTCCCCTGCAATGTTGTCCTAACGTTCCATCATGACTTCCTAATTTTCCAATGTCCAATTTAAGCTAAATTCAATAATTAAATTTTATTAAACGCAACTCGAGCGTTTCTCAAACTAACGGGCGGCTTGCTGCGAAAATTCGTAGAATCGACTCGTGACTGATATTGAATCGAGTCACGTGCAAGGTCGTTCGGTATGTGACGACCTCGGTTGTCATTAAAATTGCAAAGATCAATCATTAGATCCGAAGGGTACGATCGTTAGGTATAAGTTTAGGATTATTCGTTAAGTCATTTCGTGGTCCAGCGGAATCACCCGCAATCCACTATTATGATAGTGGCGAACTGATCCTTGACTATCCTTGGATTGGCCAACAGTGGCTCAAAATATCACTTCAGCGATTTAATGGTCGAAATCAATTCACGATCAAATTTTCTTTAATCGTGCGAATTAATTTTCCCTATTAGTCTTTCCCTAATGGTTAGCATCCTAGGAATGATCAGTTCCGGGCGAGAATTTACTACGAGCACATTTTATAAAACTCAGTTATTGCATAAATTCTAATCTGTGGAATTTCAGAATGTCACAATACCATCCACTTACCCAACATCACCTCACAGCCCATCAAACAACCCAACACAGCCAACACGAGGCCTTTACAATTCTTCCGAAACTTTCCGAAATCAACCCTACGGCCTGTTATTCCATTCAGCCCTTAATTTCTATCAAACCGCGTCTAAACAGGTTCAAAATTTACCTGATATACTAGGCGAGGTTTAGATTGAACTTACCGAGTTCTAAACTAACACGGTTAGAGCGAAACGGGCGTCAATTGGCGATGGCATGCAGCGGTGGCGATGTATGATCCACGGCGGGCGGTGGTCGGCGTATGGCGGACGGCGGCGGCTCACGGCGTGGCCGGCAAGGCTCACGGCCACAGAGAGAGAGACCGATAGGGAGAGAGAGAGGGAATGGCAGGATGGTGGTGAGGTGGCGAGGCGGTGGAGCGGCGGCGATGGGTGGCGTCCGGCGGCGCGGCACGGCGGCGCGGCACGGCGGCTGGAGGGCGACGGCATTTGGCGGGGGAGAGGGAGGCTCATGGTGGGGGATGGGGCCGAATGAGAGGAGAGAGAGAAGGTCTTGGCTTAATACACAAGTTTTGACCAGTTTTTGCCAAATGACCAAAATGCCCCTCTCTAATCTTTTCATCCGACGGTTCAGATTTGATCTTATCTTGAAATCGACGGCCTAGATCAAATCTTATCCAAAATATCCAAGGGCAATCTTGAAATTTCTTAAAAAGCCCAAGGGCAAAATTGTCTTTTCCAAATTTGAGGGTAAAATGACCAAAATGCCCTTTGCCCATAAAACTAGCCCTTTAGAAATCCTTAGGGTAAAATGGTCACTTTCTCCGTTTCTCGCCGAAATCGAATTTTTCTGAAGGATTCGGGCTTACCCAAAACTGCACGTTACAACCACAACGTCATTCTAACGTTCTATCGTGACTTTCTAATTTTTTGATACCCAATTTGGTCTCAATTTATTAATTGAATCCTATATAATGTAACTCGTGCATATCTCTGACTAACGGGCGGCTTTCGGGGAAATTCGCAGAATCGGCCCGTGACTGATACTAAATCGAGTTACGTGCAATTTATTCAGACTATAATAATGACTTCGGTTGTCAATAAAATCACGAGAATCGATCACTAGTTCCGATGAGTGCGATCGTTCGAAATAGGTTCGGGGTCGTTCGTCAATTCATTTCGTGGTCAAACGGAATCACCCGTGATCCACGTGTATGATAATAATAAATTAGCCCATCATTATCCTAAGATCGGCCTACATTGACTCAAAATGTTACATCGACGATTTTATGGTCAAAATTCAGTTCACGGAGGAATTTAAATCCCTCTAGTCGTACGAATTTAAATCTCTCGTTAACCTTTCCTTAATGGTTAGTATTCCAGGAATGATTAGTTTTGGACGAGAACTAGCTACAAGTATATTAATAAATAATTCATTTCATAAATCCCCAAACGGACGAAATTTCGGAATGTCACAACACATGTTTAGGTTTCAGGTTCTAGGTTTTAGGTTTCACCTACCTGGAACCTGTGGAACCTGGAACTTACTCATCGAAATAGGTTCCTCAATTTTTGAAACCTGAAATCTACCCTACAGACCTTGGAATCTAAAACCTATATGTTCCCATTGGTCAAATTCTCAGATTCCAGGTTTTACCTTGGAATCATGCTTACCCCTAGTATTGGTGCTTGCCTACATTCCTTAAATTTGATTGGAACTCTCTATTTTTAGTTTTTGATGTAAAAGTGGAGTTCTCCATTATTTGTAGATAATTATATGTTGTTAAATTAATTAAAAGTTTCATTGCATCATTGCGACATCACAACTTGATCTCTCAATATTAGATAATATTTAGCAATTGTCCACTTTTTTTATTCTAGCATTATTACAATTGATTATGAAAAGCTAAGTTCAAAAAATTTGGTATTAAGTAAACAAGTTCCATTTACATTACTTTTCTTTATTTTCTTCGATAAATAGATTGTGGATAGACATTGCTTTCAAACATAGCCGAATTGAAGTTGATTGACTTGATTATCAATATTTTAGGAAAAGAAAGGAACAAAAGTGCATTTATAATCCTTACCAAAAAAAAAAAGTGCATTTATAAGTTTTTCAAAATTTCGCTTGCCTCTACTCATTTCAAGTTTCCTTTGTAATAATCAATATAACTAAGGTTCATGTACTCAAAGTTTTTATGGATTTTTTTTTACATTTATGGAAAAGACTTTAATGGTTAGATTCTAATTAGCTTTTATGGAAATATGGAAGGCCAATTAGCTCGTTACCATCTTAGGTTATTAAAACACACGAGACTTGCAATGATGTACTTGTATGGGTCCAATATAGAAAAATAAGCAAAACTGTTTGGCTTTATCTTGCAGTGTCGTTTCAAATATCCACCATTTTCTTCCCTTGATATACCATCATCTCCCGTTTCAATTGGCATACCACAAATTTTTTGGCTTGCAATAAGCCTCAGCTCTCAAAGTGACCTTTGAAATGGAAAAACCTAATATGCAAACCCTTCCTCCCTCACCGAAAGAGCAAGATGGATCATCTCAGCCTGTGGTATCTTCTCCTTTGACAAGTGCAGATCCACCGAAAATGAGTGACGTAAGTCTCGATCGACCTTCGTGCTAGGTTATTGGCCAAGTATTTTGTGATTCAAGTACAAAGATATGGATTTGCAATGGCATATCTTTTCCAAAAATAAAAAATCAAAAGTGATGAATGATGAAAGACAAGATAATATTCCAATGCTCTCTAGGGTTCTTGTTTGGTTTACATTAAGGTTATGAGTTGAATTACTCAAATGATCCATCATCTAGATCTGTGCATTGATTCAACAAACTTTATATAGATTGAAATATCTATCATGTTAAAATCTTTTTTTTCTTGTCTAAGTGCATGTAGATCTAATTGTTCATACACTTAGTGAATCTAACGATTAATTGTTGGTTGAATTTTACCATGTATAAAATGTCTGAAATATTCTTAAATCTTTTGTTGACAAATAACAAATATATTTATGTCTTCTTTGTGTGTGTATAGAGCTGATTTAAGAGTTTGTAGAATTATAATTGCACGTGTACAAGTATATGATTTTGAGGATGACAAAATTGAAATTGCGAATAAGTTTTTCTAATATATGATGGAAGTATAGATAATACTGTTCTATAGTTGAAGGTTTTGATGTATTGCTTTTTGCATAGATTAATGCATGAATAGTTATTCGTTGGACAATAAAACGGACGACATTTGTTTGAAATAGCAAAACCGTTATTAGTCGTTGTAAGTAATCCGACCGTTAATGCTATTATGGTAAACATTATCAATATATACGAAGCTCATTTCCTTTAATTGTTATTCTTATTATTCAGAGTTTCCTCTTATACTCTAAGTTGATATGGAATAAATGTTGTAGTGGAGACTAATGAATTGATTGAGAACTTACTCGTTCTTTAAGATCAATGATAAAGAAAGTAGACCATCATTCGACACCGGAGAATAAAGTAGCTAAAGTATAACTATTCAGAGAATGAATAACTTTTCCAAATCGAAGAAGAAGAAGAAGAAGAAGAAGAAGAAGAAGAAGAAGAAGAAGAAGAAGAAGAAGAAGAAGAAGAAGAAGAAGAAGAAGAAGAAGACTGCCCCTTATACTCTAAGTTGATATGGAATTAATGTTGTAGTGGAGACTAATGAATTGATTGAGAACTTACTCGTTTCTTTAAGATCAATGATAAAGAAAGTAGACCATCATTCGACACCGGAGAATAAAGTAGCTAAAGTATAACTATTCAGAGAATGAATTACTTTTCCAAATCAAAGAAGAAGAAGAAGAAGAAGAAGACTGCCCCTTACTTATAAAGTGAAATGAATTTCCACCATTCTTTTCAATATTACATAATTTGCCAATTCGTTTGTTAAAATTCGATGTTTTGGAACTGTGACCATCTCCAAATATTTTCCCTTTTTTGTGTTTATCATTCTAGAGATGTTGTTTCTCTTCATATTATGCTATTGTCGTCATTTCATAAATGAGTTATAGGCACACGATAGTACCTCTCTCTGAACTATTTTGCTTTACACTACGTTGGATTTTATATATTCTTGGTTTTGCTGATAAGTCGATGCTCTTCCTCTCAAACCCTAGATGATGGAATCATTTTGGACAAAATCATGCTGTCCACACGATATGATTTGCTACTCTTTTGCTTTCAGCATACAGCACCATTTCTACTCATTTAGACCTTTATCATTTTTATCATGTCTCATGAGTTTGATTCCTTGATAGGAGGAACGGGTTCTTAAAATTAAATGAATGTGGTTGGTTTAGTTGTTTTAATTGTACTATTGATCTTCTCAAGCATGAGTTGCTTAACATCTTGACAATAGTTTGCCAAATGTTCATTTCTTTGGTATCATGAATATAGTTGAAGATCCTGTTCTGCAGCATATATGTTTTCCTTGTTTCGAATTGATTGGCAGCATTTAATGATGAATAGACAATAAATATCCGTCATTATTTTCTTTATTCATGTCATGTCCTTCTCTATTTCTTTCATCCTTGTAGGTCAATAGGTCACTCTCTCGTCCAGACAACTCTCATGATTCAATGGGATCATGTGGTTCAAAGAAGCTAGACATTCCTAATAAGCAAGAACAATGGGATCGATTGTATACATCGCTTAAGGCACTAGTCACTGTAAGTTAACTTTCTATTAGTTTTTTAAGATACAAATAGTCAATGTGAGTTTTCTATTGTCCTTTGAAACTTTGTGAGGTAGATCATGACATAAACTCAATTTCACCATTATATAGTATGGTTTAAATCACTAAGAATGATAATCGATGTAATGTAAATTAACTTTTAGTAAAGTTTATTTTGATAAATGTAGTTGACGTAATTGCATTGTTATATATTGTGAGATAGATTGTGGCATAAATGAAATTTTACCATTATAGAGTATGTTCTTTACAATTCACTTTTGTGAGGTGCAACCATTAGTTTTCGAATGTTGATATCCTCGTGAAAAGATGGATGGTAACACAAAAGATGAATGATCATCAGAATACATTGTGAGGAGCTCGATTTCTTTGTCTTGATTCTTGAAGCATATTTGATAAGCTTGGATGTATTTATGAAGTACACAACTAAACTTCACTTGTAAGAAGTTACAACTGGACAAGTTTTGTATAAACATAATATATATGTATTAAAATAGTACATGTATTCCCAATTCTTTGACTTTAAATAATTCAGAATAGTCTATGCTTTAACGATAAGACATGTTAGCATTGATAATTTGTGATTGCAGAAAGTTGTTTCTCAATTGAGAAAAAGTATTTTGGATGAGCTGCTCGACCGGGATCCAATATTGCATCAATTACCTGAAAATAATGAGGAGATACCTGAAAATAATGAGGAGATAAATGTCTCGATCAATAAGGTAATATTATTTCAATGATTTGTTTGTACATTGTTCACATATGCATTCTAGAAGATCGGAACAAACATTTCTTGAGTTAAAGTGTACGGTGATCGAAAGTCAACATTTCATCTTTTATTCATATTAGTGCACCCTTTTTATTAATAAGCATTTTTAACCAATGCTCACAACAAATGACAAATGATCAAATCCTGAGCACAGACAAATCCATCTTCATCAGTGGAAGTAAAGACCAAAGCCAAAAGCACACTAGTAGGGGAAGAGACAGTATCTTTTCTACTCCCCCCGGATTGTCTAAATGGCACAGAATTGGACAAGGTGGCTTCTTGAATTCTTCTTTTTGTTCTTACATTGAATGCTATAAATATCGCTATCTGTATATCTAATTGTCTAATTGTTTTCATTTTTATGGTGTAATTATTGTACATTGATTGCAGAACATCCAACTTCAATCTTCATTTGAAGAGAGGCTTCAAGGGTGGAATATTGCATGCAGACAACGTGCAAATGGAAAATTGGACATGGTAATTACATATTTAAGAAACTTCATTGCTACTGCTCTCCTTAATAAGATTGACGGTTCAAAAGAAGTAACATAGACTGGACTAATTAGGTTTCTGTAAACATTGCAAGGAGATGAAATGGATTATAGCAATGTATGTTAGTCAAAAGGATTAATAAAAACTTAGTTTTACGTTATCACCTCTTTTATTATTAACCGTATTGAAATTTTTTTACAACCTTTGATGAGTAATAGTTCTGCACATACTATCTTGAAATCTTCGGATAGTAATGAAGACAACCGAAATCTCTTTGTAGAACTATCGTCATGGGCAGTCAAGAAGGAAGTTTCGCTCAATTGTTGAGGTTGTCGAGTTTATATTGGAGACTTTGATCAATCAAGAGACACCAGGGAGTAGTTCTCTACAGGTGAGTTATAAATACCTTAAATAAGTAAAATGTGAATTAAAGTTATTTTTACTTTGCGCTTAGTGTGTGACTTTATTTGGGTGACAATTTAGGAGCGAGGTCATGGTACTTCCATGAAAGGTTTGTCGAAGAGAAAGATATCTTCCAGTAAGAAAGAAAAATTTCCTCCGTCCAAGTTATTGAGTATCTCTAGTGCAGAGAAAGTCGTTGTTGAACGTTATTTGAAGCCAAGTAGTGAGAATGAGGATGATGCATCTAGTGATGAAGAGACTCAGTGAAAGAATTGGACAACTAGCGCAAGCATCCATAGCTGAAGAGAAGAGCCAAAGATGACATCCGCCAGTGGAAGTAAACTGAGTGTATTTACATTTCATTTCATCAAACTTGTTGGGTATATCTGTTTTGTTTGAACTATGAATCATTAAGCCTGTTTGTCAGCCGATAATGGGGAAGGTGGAATGGTACTCAAGCCTTAATTTTCTTTCCTTTTGTTGTTGGCAACTTATATATTTATATGTATCTATATATTTTTATGGCTTTTGTGCATCCATATTTGTTTTATGAGTACGTAGAATTATGGAATGTATGTGTACAAGAATAAAATTTTGCGGATGACAAAATTGAAATTGGTCAATTGGTGCCTTTTGCTAAGATACACTAAAATAATAGATAACAATATTCGAGGGTTGTTGGTTTGAATGTATTGCCATTTGTTCGATGTTTGAGTTGTTATCTGTTATTCGTTATTCGTTGGACAATAACACTAACGGTAGATGTTTGAAATGCCAAACCTTTATTAGCTTTTGTAAGTAATTAGATTGTTAATTCCATTATGGTAAACACTATTAATATATACCATCTCATTTCCTTTAATTGTGTTACTAGAGTTCATTAATCTCTTGTAAGTGTAATGTTCAGTAAAAGGAACAATACCAATTAAAGTAAATGAGTTCCGTATCCATTAATAATGTATACATTCAAACTAGCAACCCTATTCTTCCTGTGTATAGAAATTTAGTCCATCATATAGAAAAGTATCTCAATGCATAAGTACAATTACATGATAATGCTTAAATTTTAAGAATCCTATATTAGAGTAATATTAATATAAATGAAGATCCTATTTTGTAGGATACATTTTGTCTTATTTTGAATTGTTGGGCAGCATTTTTTATGAATATAATTGTATATGCTATGATAATTTCTGCACTCATGTCTTTTAATTTTCTGTCTCTTTCATTATTGTCAGTCCATCGGTTACTCTCTACTACAAACAACTCATGTTTTAATCGGATCGAATGAAGCATGTGATTCAAAGAAGTCAGACGTTCCTTATCAAGAAGGACAACGTGATCAAGTGTATACATCACTTAGAGCAATAGTCAATGTAAGTTCACTTGGTATAAGTTTTTTTGGATACAAATATCGTGAAAAATTTATTTTGTTCTCTGATATTTCATGAGATAGACCATTACGTAAATGCGATTTTACTATTATAGAGAATGACCTTTTCAAATTCACATTTTTTTTTATGGGGTTTGATACTTAGTTTTTGAATGCGGATATTTTCACAAAAAGATTGACATAGTATAACATTGTGATGCACATGACTCCTGCGTCTTGATTCTTGAAGTAAATTTGATAAAGTTAGATGTATTTATAAAGTGCACAACTGGATTTCATTTGTAAAGAGTTAAAACTGCATATTTATGTTTAAATAAAGTACATATGTTCCCAATTCTTTGACTTTGACTATAAGTCAATAGTTTATTTTTGGGATATGTGCATTAAAAGTCCTAAAACTTGTTATAAAAGTGCAATTGAGTTCTAAAACTTTCAAAAAGTGCAAATAAACTTAAAATTTGTTACGAAAGTGCACTTGAGTCCTAAAACTTTCAAAAAGTGCAACTAAGTTCTAAAACTTATCACGGAGTATAAACAAGTCCTAAAACTTGTTACAAAAGTGCAAACAAGTCCTAAAACTTTCAAAAAGTACAATCAATGAAAGGACTTGATTGAACCAATTTGATAAATTTTAGGACTTATTTGCATTTTTTGAAAGTTTTAGGATTCAAGTGTATTTTCGTAATAAGTTTTAGGACTTGTTTGCACTTTTTGAAAGTTTTATGACTCAATTGCACTTCGGTAACAAGTTTTAAGACTTTGAATGCATTTATCCCTTCATTCTTTAATAACAAGGTATACCACTGATGATTTGTGATTGTAGTAGCTGTTTCACATGAGATGCTCGACCTGAATCTGATATCGTATTGTTTACTCTAAAATCATGGTGGGATAACTGCCTTGAACATCGAGGTAATATTATTTCAATCACTTTTCTGTACATTGTTCACCTATGCATTGTGAAGATTTAAATAACATTTTTTGAATTTCAGTGTATTTTGAATGATAAATGACAAACAATTAAATCGTAGGCATAGTCATATCCATCTTCTTCAACTAAAGCCAAAATCAGGGCTAAAGGTACACTAGTTGGGGAAGAGATTGTATCTTTCATACTACCTTCGGATTGTCAAATTGGCACGGTCTCGAACAAGGTGGCTTCTAGAATTTCATCTTTATGATTTTACGTTGCATTTCATATCAATGTCTCAATTTATATATCTAAAAATATTTAGAATTCATTCATTTTTGTGATGCCACTGTTAACTATTGGTTGCAGAATAACCAACATCATTCTTCGTCTGAAGAGAGGCTTTGAGGGTGGCATATTGAATGCAAATGACGTGCAAATGAAAAATTAGATTAAAAGAAGTCGTATAAATTCGAGTGATTTGGTTTCTTTAAGACATTGCGACGAGATGAAATGAATTATCTAGTAATGTATGTTAGTTGAAATGATTGAAAAAAATCTTAATTTTACTTTATCGCCTATTTTATCATTAAGTGTACTCCAACCTTTTTTACACCCTTTGATGAGTACTAGATATGCACATGACGTTCAAGAATTTGTCTGAATCGTCATGGATAGTCAAGTAGGGTGTTTCACTCAACTGTCAAGGTTGCCAAGTTTATAATGGAGGCTTTCATTGCTAAGGAGGCATTAGGGAATCATTCTTTATAGGTGAGTTATCAAAACCCTAAATAAGTAAAATGCGAATTGGTTATTTTTTTCTTAAAGCTTAGTATATAATTTCAGTTGGGAGCCAATTCAGGAGCAAGGTCCTTCTACTGCAACAAATGGTTTGTTGAAGAGAACTATATCTTTCAGTGAAAAAGAAGAAATTCCTACAACCAAGTTATTTGAGATCTCTAGTGTAGAGAAGTTTCTGAATGCTCAATCTCAAACTAGCGGAAGTGTTGACAATACTAGTGTTGAAAAGGCAATCTAAAAACCGAGGTTAAATGATTTTTGCAGGAATCATACAACAACCTGATGAACTTCTTTTGCAGCGGATCAGTGGCACAAGGTTATTCCTTTGAAGCAAATCTTACAACTTAAGAGAAAAATGAGCTCCTTCTATCTGCTAATTATTTTGACTATTTTCTTTGTTAGGATACACGTATGAGTTGTATTAGAAAAATCCTATATTGGAGAATCGGTGTGGCGCTGAGTAGTTAATATATCATAGTTGACCCATAATTCATTTGCTTAAACTTTTGAGTAAATGTTGATCAAATTAGATATGTTGACGGGCTCGGACTTGGACTTCCTTTTGGCGATCTCACCGGGTGAAGGTATCGAGCTTCTGTTGCTTCGCTCCCAACAAATGGTATCAAACCTGATGGTTGATTGGCGGTCCAACCTTCTAGTGTTTGGTAAATATCTCAAGAGAGAAATCTCATGATCGATGTTTGTTTCGAATGGAAATTGCCATCACGGTTGGTCTAGTAAGAAGAGACCATGGACATGGGTGATGCAATCCCAAGTTAGCAATTGATGATTGTTGTTGTGCATAGTTGCGGGTGCATTGCAATGACTTAGAAATTCAAGTTGAGATAAGTTAGTGTAGAATAATACTTGAATTAAGGGAGAGCAAAACCTAACATTAAGCTTACGCGTGAGGGAGAGATTGTTGGAATATACATGTGAATTATGCTTGAGAATTCCCATATCGGAGAATTTATATAGTGTTGAGCAATTAATTTATCCTAGCTAACTTATAACTCATTAACTTATGCTTTTTAGTGAAGGTTAGCTCAATTGAATATGTTGATGAGCTTAGACTTGGGCTTCCTTTTGGTGATCTCCTCGGGTGTAGGTATTAGGCATCTACTATCCTCTCTCAACAATGAGGGTTCCTGATGAGAAGAGCTGCAATATCCTTATGCTGACTAAGAAGGTGGCTATCCTAGCAATAGCTATGGATGGAGATAAGAAGCTCAATTTTGAGAAATCAGTTCTTCTACTAATAAGAATATATTTAGTCCTGGTCGTGTTTCCAAAAACCGACAATTACAAGTCAAAGTTGTGCCATGTGTCTTATATTTAGGAACGCTTTTTTTTACAAGTGAGGTACTTTTGATTTTTCTGCGGTATGTGTTGTTTGGGGAGGGGGGGACGGGCTCAAGGTATATTGCGAAAATAGACAACCAAGATCTGAGAGTGCATATAAGTGAAGGGATATAGGTATGCTTGCATCTGAGGATGGTCTAGGGAAAAATACTTCACTGTGGATCATCTCTCTCACCGTGGTACTGTTGAAAGCTATCAAGTCCAGAAGCTAGTTACATTCTTGGATTGTGCCTGTGGGGATTGCATGAGTTTTAATCAACTCTTCAGTTTATTTTGAGTTATCAAGCAGCAAAATGCATCGAATTTGCTCCATTAATTTAAGCTATATCATGAAATGTTCCAACTGCTATAGAGCAACCTAGTTGACAACATATAAAACACAGTATTATATAGCTATGGCCATTGTGAAGTAGTTTTGGTGACATTTTGGAGAGAGGTCCCAAAGGTCCTCCATGATGGAACTAGTTGCAGATTGCTTCCTCATCAATGACCGAGGTGTTTTTTCTGTTCATCTTTTGATTTGAAATAGAATTTTCTTATGACCACCAAGTTAAACATCTCCCGCACAAAAAACACTCTTCTTAATGGCCTTCTTTCAGTCCTCACGAAATCTTGTCTTGGTCACCTATTTTTGTTACATCCCGAATTTTAGCCCATGTTTGGGATTTATAAAACGTGTAATTCGTCAGTGTGTTTATAGTAAAATTTCGTCCGAGAATTGATCACTCTCGGTTATTATTTTTAAATTAGAGATTTCTTTATAATCGCATTCTATCGAATTTGGCCGTTATTTAGAGCCCAAAATTTGATGTTGAATTTCTCAGAGTTTCGGGATGAATTTAATTGGATGGTATGATATTATCGTGGCCAACGTCGATATTGCCAAAAATAGTGGAAAAGTGAAATTTCGATCGGGTACAAATTTGGACTAGTATGCCTCTCTCGGGGTAGTTTGTTTTAATTAATTTGGCTTTTGTCCCTTATTGTATTTTAGGATTAATTTGGACCGTAGAATTGCTTCCGGATTTGATTTTCGACCGTCGGATCGCACTTGTCACGTTGACTCTCTCTCTCTCTCTCTCTCTCTCCTCCTTCTGCCACGTCTGCCCATGCATGCAGACGTCCCCTCCCCTTTTTCCCACTCACGTCTCCTCCCCCTCTCTTTTCCTTTCTTTTCTATTCTTTTTCTTTTATTCCTCTTCTCTTCCTCTTCTTCTTCGTCTCCTCTTCCCCCGACTCCTGCTTCTTCTGCTTCCGCTTCCTGCTTGCTGCTCACCGCCCGCCTAGTCAACGTCTACCGCCGCGCATCCCCGCCGTTGCCAGCCAGCTCGATTGCCGTGCTGCACCGTCCGCCAGCCATCGGCCCTGACCAGACTATTCTCTCTCTCTACTCCATGCGACAGCAGCTCGCCGCTGTGTCCGCCACAACCAGGCTCTGCCGAGTCGTCGGTCGGCTCATTCGGCCGCTCGCTTGATGCCGCTGCCCAGCCCAGCCACTGTCTGCCGTTCGCCTCACGCCATCGTCACGCTGCCGCGTCGCCCGATAACTTCGCCCGACTCGATCTTCTTCTCCTCCCGAGGGCACGAGCTCGGCTCGCCGCCACACCTGCCGACTTTGGGCGCTTCTCCCGTCCATCCTGCTAGCTCACATGCTTCGCCTGGCCCTCGGGTCACTGCCGTGTTGCCTCCTCGTGCCGCTGTGCCGACCAATTGCCGCTCGAGCCTATTATCGTTTCTTGGCAAGCTAGAGGTCACCGCCGCTTGCCGCCATGTCCGACAAGTCCTGGCCATCGTCCAGTCGTCTAATCAACTCCCCAACGCCGCCTCGACGCCTAAGCTTTGCCATTGCCGCCCAGGAGCTGCTCGCCCGCTGCCGGTTTGGTCGTCGCTCGCTTAGCCGAGCTCACCACCACCCAGCCAATCGCTGTCGTAGCTCGCCACCGTCGTCGTCTGACCTCCGCCCCAGCTTGCC
This sequence comes from Syzygium aromaticum, assembly GCA_024500025.1. NCBI lineage: Eukaryota > Viridiplantae > Streptophyta > Magnoliopsida > Myrtales > Myrtaceae > Syzygium > Syzygium aromaticum. Next base: position 14,905,049 of record CM044895.1, read on the forward strand.
AGCCACCTACCCAAGCCGTGGCCGAGCTTGCCGGCCGTTGTCCCGGACCATGGCCGAGTTCACCTAGTCCGCTGCCCAACCATGCTTAAGCGTGCCCTTGCTGTGGCTGAGCTCACCTAGCTCATTGCCCAGCCGTGCTCGAGTTGTCCCAGCCGCTGCCTGTCTCCGTTGTGCCCGTGCCCGCACGCTTGGCCGCTCGCCCGGTTGAGGTCGAGAGCCTCGGGCTGTGGCCGAGCCCCGCGTCCGTCGCGCCCTCGCCCGTGCTGAGTCTAGCACTGTTCATCCGAGCCATTTTAGGCCCCTGCTGATTTTTCGCGGGCCAAAACCTAGTTAGTGACTTTCTAATCCCTATTCAGTACAATGGGTATTATTAGACTCATTTATGGATTAATTAGAATTAATTTATGGACTAAGTTAGAAAATGGATTATTTGGTTAGAATATGGCTAGTACATAGATTAGTGTGGTCGGTGAGAGATTTAATTGTGGCGATTGCGTGGCCAATTGTGGTGTACTAAATGACCGAATTGTTGTGGCGTGTGTGGGTGAAATTGAGGTTCGTATGTGGCCGGCTTGAATGTCGGATGTGTGAGCTAGTGTGATGGGCTTGTGATGTGACTGGGATTAGCATGATGTGTTGATTTGCGAATTGTGATGTGGTAAGCATGTCTTAAGTTTGATTGGCACGACTTGTGAGAATGACGAATTGTGTTGTGGTGCATGTGCATACGAAAAAACTTGGATTGATTGGAGGGTTGCCAACTTGAGGCGTGGTTACGTAGGTGTAGTGAGAAAGGCATGATTAGACCTAAGGCATAGTTATGCGGGTCATTGGAAGGGGAAAAATGTTTTGAGGTATGGTTACGCGGGACGGAGCTCGGCTTGATTTGAGGGTTGAGCCTGAGATGCAGTAGCGTAGGCTGCGAGATTGGGCCTGAGGCGTAGTGGCACGGGCAGTGAGAATGGACCTGAGGCGCAGTGGCGCAGGTCGTGAGAAAAATGTTTAGCCACGCATACAAATTGAATTGGCTGGTTGATTGTGTGATCGAATTGACTGGATTGATTGAGTGTTAGTGTGGTTGGCGTTTGAGTGATTGTGATATATTATTGAGTTATTATTATTGCATTTTCACGTTTGACTGATATGCAGAGTCGGCAAGTGTTTGATGGCGAGGTAAGAACAATGATGTGAAATTTCTATGTTATGAGTTAGACTGCATGTACGACTTGTCCAAGTACGCATTGGCCTACGTGAGACTTAAGGAGTTGCTTATTGAGACTCGTTCTCACGGTTATTATATAACCATTTAAGAACCCCCAATCGTGAGGATAACAGGATTGTCCCTGCGTTTTGGGATCCCGTATTGCATAGAACATTTAGTGATCGAATACTTCGGAGGGAACGGGGTGACTTACATCAGACATCTTATCACTGTCCGGGTCGACGTGGACAAGTATCATTTTCAGGCCCGTTAGTACCTGGATTGGTGTTTTCAGGACCCATTCAGCGTGTATGGACCTCTTAGAACCTTCGACATTCCGTTCAACGGGTTAGGGTAGTGGGACCCTCAGCCAGTTGACAGGGAATTGGCGAGCCCCGAAGTCTCATCTGGGGCGAGTTCTAGTTCAGGCCGTAGGCCGATCATCTGAGAGATGGATGAGCCGGATTAGATGAATGAGGAGCCAGTAGACTGGAATTCCGACCTAGAGTCTATGGAGTCGGATGGAGAGCCAGAGCCCTTGGAGCAGGACCCGGAGCCAGAGGAGGACGAGCCCGCGGAAGAGCCCACAGATGCCGAGTCCGAGCCGGATTCCATGGACTCTGAGGACGAGTCCTTCGACAGCTCTTTCAAATTTTCAGGATCCGACCCGGACTGGGTGCTGTAGGGTTGAGCCAGCTGTAACCCTAGTTTGGTGGGACTGACACTTTTTGGTAAGAGGCCTCCTTAGTCTTAGTACCCGACCGCCTGAGCCACGTACTCCTTTTTTATATTAGTGGCTCCTTGACCTGCTTTTGGTTTATATATATTTCTGTTATTGGATATTGTAAGCTCTCCCTGAGTTATTGTAAGAATGTTTGTTCTTGACGTTATTGCTATCCTTGGTCATTGTTTTATATTGTACGGGTATCGATTACTTCCGCATGTGTATTATTCTCTGATTTGGATTTGGGTTGGCAGCGCGTTCTGAGATGTTGCGTTTAATACAACCATGGGCGGGGTGTCGCGGGCTCGGCGGGGTCCGGGGCGTGACAATTTTAGTCCAACCACTGTATCTTGTGACTAGACTGAAATATTAAACACCAAGTGCTATGTATAAAAATAGGCTAAGATATCTTCCTTTAACATGCTTTATTGGGAAGGCTTTTTCCAAGTACTTGTGCAGTTACAATTGTGAATAGCTGGTCCATCTGACAGAGTTTCAGGAAACTAGAACAGCATGTACACTCGTTCGTTTAGCTATGTTGCAGTCTTTCAATAACGTCTGGTTATTCAACTGGACACATTTTGAAAAAAAAAAAAAAAACTGGACACATGGATGGGTCTACGAAAAATTTTCCGAAGCTATAGGGAAGAACGCCTGAAAATACATTTCATCTGTTTAAAGGCTAATGCAAGGATGATAGTTTGTTGGAGTAGCTGTAGGGTCACGACCTTAAGTTTTTATTCAAAATTTCAATGTCATGAACTTGTGTCCATAAGTGAATTCTTATACTGTAAATGCGATTTCAGGTGTTATCTGTTCTACCTTTGCAAGGGTGAGTCTGGAATGGGAGAGCACTAGATGCACTGTGGGTGGCTCAGAGGAGAGAAATCACATTCCCAAGCGAAGTGTTAGTGTGAAGGACCAACAAAGAGAAGACTGTCCGAACAGGACCGAGATTTGCAGAGCCAACACTGTGGGGAAGGCAGACACAGAAATTCTTCGGCTAAGGTGTGCCCTGAGGACTCAGGCTTTTCCCTGTTCCGTTTTGGCGCCCGGTGGCTCTTTCAAACATAAGGAAACCAAATGCCGGGCCTGATGTAGGGTTGACAGTGATATTCCGACAAAAATTCGACTGATCCTGAGGAAATTAATGCCGTTTGCAACAAAAAGGAAACTACTATTGAAAGTACATTGCAGCGTGGAATGAGGTTCTCATTATGTTGAGGGGTGCAGAAGTGGTCTGAGGTGGCCGTGTGAAAATTTAGTCTTTGTTTGGTCACAGAGATCTGGGTCTTTTGTGAAACTTTTTTTCGTGCTCAAATAATTTCCCTATTTATTTTTTGGTCAGAATAATTTCCCATTGAATGTCACAATTTTCGAATACAATCTTCTCTTCTTGAGTTGAGTTGAGTTATTTAATCTCCTTTCGATTGTTTTCCCCCATATGAAGAGAAAGAAAACATCTAGAGCTTGCCAAGCAATCATCATAGCAAATTTCTCTAATATGAGGTTCAGATTTGTCTGTTCATAAATTTAATGGTCTTTCTTCTCACGACAAAACATCTTGGCTTATTGGCTTCGATGGAAATTCTATTATTTTGGCTTTTGGAGGGGTAATTGTTCACAATTTACGATGACAATGGTACTTGATTAGTGGATAGGAAGAGGAATGACATATACGGAGTCTCTGAGAACTGATTCTCTCTTCCAGCCACGTTAGGAACGCTTCTCTCTTGTGAAAATGAAATCTAGTACAAAGATTCACATCTCCTGCATGTCACGAGGTCGTGATTATTGAGAACACAAGCCGAGATCCTTTGCAATGTACCTGATGTTGTTTTGAGTCGATTAATTCAGCGTTCTCTCCCCGTGTTAGCAGTCTATTCTTGGTATCTAACCTGCAAAAACTATGTCTAGGCATAGATACACTAAAAGGCTTTACAACTGTCTACCCTTGGTCTCAAAACTTCCAGGGCACTGGCAACATTGGTTCTCTTTCTTCGCTCCTTCACGATATAAAATATGTCATCAGGACCAATGACAGTATCGGTAAGTCCCACATTCAACAGCCTGAAGATCGACAGTGCCCTCTGATCTAGAATTTTGCCTAAACCAATCATTCCCTTTTGAAACACCAGGCACCTATTTGTAAACACGAGCTTTCCTAGATTATTCTCTGCCTATTGTTGTTAGGCAATGGAGGCGTCTGTCAACTGTTCCACCATTAAGAGAATTTGGCCCGTTACAATTAACAGTTCTAACACAGGCATGGAGGCATGTAGAATTGGCCCGTCACATGCATGGTATGGGTTGAGAGAGCACAGACACTTGACACCTTTCATACATCCATGGAGACAGAACATTACTGACAGTATTCTGTGGATGCCTAAAGAACAGGCCTTGTCCAGTGTATCAAGTTTTCTCGACTGCCCAATGATCCTTCCACAGCTTATTTCATCCCCTTTTACAAAGTTACTCTTGCATCTTGTGTTAATCACGCCTTTCTCATCGAGGATGTTTTTGTGCGCGTCATGGGTTGGTAGAATATTGGAGACAGCTTAAAATTCACGTAGTTGAAGTCCCATCAGCCCCATTTGCACGACGAAAGAGACAGTATGCATTCAGCACGCAGAAAACCGACTTGTATATTATCTTGCCCAACTGTTCTACCTTTTGTCCTTTTAGCTTACATATTACCAAACTCTGAAGGTTATTCAAGTTTTAGAGAATCCATATGATGAAAGACCAGTTCGTTCAATGCTGGTTATCTGGGAGTCTGCTGAGCACGGAATGCTCTGGCTTGTGCTCGCACTCAAAATCTAGATGAACGAAGGCTCTTTCCACTTGAGGGAGTTCTTCGATCTTTATTTGCAATGATTCTCCAATTGCATGCGATGCTTTCAGGGGTAAAGCTTCGGGCAACTCAATATCTACCTGATATTGTCATGTAAAATGTGCATTATACAAACTAGTCGAAATCATAGTATGGAATTAGCAACTCGAGCATAACAGGTTGAGGAGGTGCAACAAGTCATTAGCAAGAAAACCCAAATTACTGACCTCAACAAAGTAAAGGACACCGAAGGTGTATGCACGAACTGTGTCGACACGTTGAATTTGAGGATGGTGTCTAAGGGCTAGGTATGTCAGTTTCTGCAAGACTTCTGGTGAAGCTGATTACCCAACAAGAGACACTAAGAGACCAAATAGCAAAAGATTAGCACTCAGAGGAGATAGGGATATTTATCTTCCTAGATCACATTTATCAGTACAAAATTATCAGTAAAGAACTGATGAAATCATGCTTTTTCTTTGTAACATAGTAGTTGACTTGTTTTCATGTTGCATGCTTTGGTCGAACAAGGTCGATTAAATATAAATCCTCAGAAAAAGAAAGAAAAGAGAGAGAGAGAGAGAGAGGAGCCACCAGCATTTTCCAAAACTGTGCTGGACCAATTTGAAATTGTATAAATAGCGAGGGCTATGGCACCAGCTGGGTCGATCCACCAATAAAACTTATCTCCAAGAGCAGCAGCAACTAAACCAACCACATTCGTCACCACATCAAAGTAATGATCCTGGTGGAATTGAAATCTTGTTAAAACAACCATACTCTTAAAGCCCTAGTGCAAATGAAAACTTTTTTTGGCTCAACAAGTCTGGCTAATTTGGTCTGCCATCTTACCTTTGCATATGCGCAAACTATTTTGTTTGCCGAGCTTCTGCAGTAGATCCAAAGGATGAGTTTCACTCTGGCTGCCATCAGCATAATTGTGTACAGCCACACTAACTGCTCTGATGTCCTCCTTTCGGAAGGTTGGTTTCTGATGAGTTGCTCGACGGCTTGGACAAGCACCCGAAACCCTGTATCTTATGGAAAAACATATTGCTTATTTATGTAACTAGACAGCCATTTGTCATAAAATAAAGTGCAGTTTCTCATAGTGTTTTCATCAGATCCTGATGAATCTCTAGAAATACTTTGTACCTCTTCCTGTATTTCCGTTCTTCTGATGTGGTAAGATTTTTAATAAAGGTTTAGCGAAAGCTTCAAAACTGAATTCTATCAATGTTTTAGCTAATGGCTTCACACAGTTATCTAATAAGATGTATTCCAGAGCAAGAGGAAATATCCTAAAGCTTTTTTGCCTAGAATATGAGTACTATTGATGTGATAAATGTCATCAAATTCTTACACCTGCAATGAAATATGTCCTATTCAATGAATCCAAATGATGTAAGTACAGACTAGCATAACAGAGAATTGGAGAAACAACTCACCCAGAGTGGCCATGATAGCAGAGAAGATGATAATGCCAACCGTCTGTACCCGAAGTTTCCCGATAGGATACATGTATATGTTTATTGTTTTCATCAACAAGTGCGTAAACCAAAGGATACCGCCGGCCATTAAATCCAGCAACGAATCTAGGGTTGATGCTGCGATGGCTATGGACCCACTCTTCACGGTTGCATATATCTAGTAAAGAGTAAAAAGAAATATCAGGTCATCTAAATCATTTTTGGTGCAAAAATGCTATAAGAAGATTTAAATGATGCAGTAAGTTGGACAGCATATGGCGTATCGAATAATTCTGCCGTAAACCAATTCCATATCTATTTGTTATGATAATGCTAATTACGTTTCAGAATAGAGGTTAGCGAAACTTAGCTATATTATGTCCAAATTCACAATGTAGTAAGTTTAGTCCTTGAAGTTCAATCGGCCCTGAATAGATCGCTGGAGTTGTAACTGGATTTGTTATGAATTTCAAAGTATTGCCCTCTTCACATGTTCAACATTTCCTTTCAATGCACAGAATGCTTGCGTGGGAGAGATTCCAGGTAATGCATACACCAAAAAGACTTTTTCTATGACCATGTCGCAGCTCAAGAAGCTATGGAAATCCACAAATGATGCATTAAAATCACCAGGACAGTAGAATTAACAGTTCTATGTGTTCCTTGAACACGAGCAAGAACACGTTGGCCCAATTTGATATTTTCATGGCTCTTTCACATTGAGCTTGCAATGTGCTGCTCTGATCTTCATCAATGACATGAGGCGATTCAAGTGACTCAACCTCTTCGAACGACCTCAAGGTGGCAAACTGTCTCTCGTAGTATTCCTTCTCCCCTGACCAGCCAGGAAATGAACATGTGTAATGACTTATGATAGTGTAAGA